>CM041292.1:152367438-153637438 GCA_023052935.1 Piezodorus guildinii
AATAGGTTTCACACACACGATATATGAATAAAAATACAACATTTGAAGAATCAAAATGTAATGTTAATTACTTGAGGACATTTGTCAAATGAAAAGAATGACTCTGAACTAGCGACTAAACTGAATACATACACATACCTACTTAAACCCTTATTTACTTACGCTTCACAGATTTAGAGCTCAGCAAAAAATCACATACAAAACTGCAATAATTTCAATCAAAGTTTTCAAACGACAGCTCCTTAGTACGTTCACAAGAAAAAAAAAAAAAAAAAAAAAAACCCACAAGGATATGTAACCAATAGTTTACCATCATATATGAACTCTCTACCTCATTTTCATAGTAGACTGCACGGACACTACAATAGACTTGTAAACAACATATGAATAGCTGAAATTCCTATCAAAAGAAGGCTTAAGAGAAGCTCGATGAGAGACCTCTGCTAAATTAAAGCATAGGTCTAGGTGCTTCTGGGTCCTTCCTTTTTTTTGCGAGTTGTGTTGCGTTCACTAACCCAACGAATTCAACGAAAAGAAATTGGTTATAAAACTTCCTTAAGTAGATTATTTTTCATAAAATAATAAATAAGAGGTTAACCATGGATAATCAATAGACAATTCAGAAGTACTAGTGTCCTTTCGTTGAACTAGATCTCCAAATAAATTATTATAAGATTAAACGCACTATAACTAGGTTACTAATTAGTCAATAGTCCTAAAGTATATCATCAATCCAATGAGATTTCAAGTTTCGTCGACTCGACCCTTTTAGAATAATAATAGGAAGAGACTAGGAGAGAAACATAATAATTTTAAATTCCGATAGGAGGGAGCGAAATTCACTCATTTAAAGAACTAGCTTAGATTATCTGATATTTTTGTTATTGTTCCTTCTCGGTCTGTGTTGTGTCTTATCCTAATACCAATATGGCATATTTGTTTATTTAACGTCACTTTATGCTACTTTGGCTAATTGGAAATTTTTCCTATCCAGATATAATTAGAATAGAGATCTATAACCCCTGGCTCGGGACCAACTTCGCAGGACGGCATAACTAAGTATTTTTTACTCCCATTGAAAAATCCTAGGACCACCTGCGGGTTTAAACCCTCGACCATTGGCATAGAAGGCCATTATGTTAGCCATCCTGCTACAGGTGATTCCAATACAATATATTTAAAATCGATTAAAAAGGGAATATTAATTTGAGTCACATTTGTTTTGCCAGTAATTTCTGTAAATATGAAGGTGTTTGTGTGGGTGTGTGTATGTATAAGATAGGCGAACTATGTATAGTATCCAGCACCAGACAACTATTTTGGGGCTCTCACTGGAATTTATGACCCATCCTTTGTAAACGAAAAATCAAAATAGTTTTGTAACGTAAAATATATACAACATGGAGAGAACAACCACAAACAGACATATGTGTGTGGTCATGTAACTTCTTCACCAATCAATGTCATATTTATATAATATACTTGATTATTTGAGGAGATGATTCACAGTTTTTCATATACATTAGCAATCATAGAATACGTTACATACGCTGCAAGTTTCCCTTATCAAAACAGTGTATTTGTATGTAGTGAATAACCCTCGAAACATCACAAGGAACTGTAATAATAGGTAAGTAATTGATTTTTCTGCCGGAATAGCTTCGCTATAAACCTAAGAAGGCTAAAAGTTGTCACCAGCCTTAATCTTTGATAAATAAGATGCCTCATTTATAGGTGTTACTTAAAGCAAATAAACTATCCATTTTAAGACGACTTCACTCCAAAAAAAACTAACTACTTCTTTAATAAGCATGGATTTAAACAAACCTTCTCCTCAGCCCAATAAAGGTGTTTATGATAATGGGAAAGGAGAATAGCAGCGGTCTACTAGAGGTAGTATTGAATTAAAGCCGCCTCTGATGAATGAAAGGATTGTGAGAAATAAACCAGAGGAAGGACTGAGGCTCCCTATATAGCGAGCCTGGGGAATATGTTTGTCCGGCAAAGGGATATGTTTGCCAAGCCCACTGTATTAGCATAATGATAATCCGCCGTTACTTTCGACTAATTCACCCGATTGAGGCCATATAATAACTTACTAATCTCTTTAGTCTTTATTTAATTTAGTATACCATCTTTAAAAATGAATAGAATTGTATTCGATGAAGTTACCTTCATTAGAAGAAGTGTATTGTTCTGTAACAACAAGAAAACGTACTGATTTGTAAGTTTGATTTTCTCCTACCTCGCTTCTAAACGCTATAAGGGTGTATATGCCAGGTTAAAAGTCCCCCCCATAATCGAGAAGCGAACTCGTAATTATTTTAATAGCAATATACACGCGCTAACCCATTCCAACCAGGCCACATCGTCCTCTACGGTTTGGTAATTTGTTGTTACCATATAAGTAGTACTTGCTCATTTATTAGTTAAATTATCAAACGAACTGAATTGTATAAAACGTTCTAAAAGCTGTACCTATTATTCTCACATATCCATCTGACAGCTATATGCTTGTCAAAGCTTAAGTTAAAACAAATATAATATTAAGAAATGGTCTCGATACTTTAAACAAAGGTAACTCAGCTAATTTTGTGATTGTATTGGAGATGAGTTCATTGGTATATATTTAGGACACATAGAGTTGAAGTTCGTGGATGCAAGGATAAAGGATCATACACAGATTATGGTTTCGCCCTTTCTGATTTATAATTAAATAGTTTAATAGTAATAATGATAATAGGCTTACCGAACCCGAAGATTCGATGCCGATACCACCAATTCTGCCTACACAGACTCGTCCAATCTTCACCGTTCAAGTAAATAGTTTAAAGAAATCTAAAGTGAAATGGTATTCCGCTTGCTTTAAGCTAGATACTGCTTTCTTTCTGGTAATGTTGCTCTTAACATTAAGAATACCTAAGTTTATAAAGTTTATGTTATACAATGAAAACAACGATCTGTAATATAAAGACCAACATGACGTTACCCTGTGAAACAATGAACTTGGCAAGCCAAGAACACTCATTCGAATAGATTTCACTGCAACTGATGAAACAAGGCTTTTATAATCTTGGATTGAGTTAGTAAAATAGTTAGTTAAGCTAAAAGATGTTGTTGTTTTTTTCAATAACTAAGTGTCATCCCTAATAAAACCGTGTTGGAGGTTGACAGTGATCCAATGAAGCCTTGTCATTGCATATATGACGAACCACGGAGTAGCTGGTTCCATTGTAGTGAGGGTTGAGTAATGGACCATAGACCATTAGCGTTACTAATTGTGATAGCGTAGCGTGTTGGCCATTACTATCGCCTTAGCTGGAGCAATTACTGGGCTACGGTAGTCGCTTTGATGCTCCCCCTACGTGGTCTCGCCCAAGGCTCGTAGTGCACGTCAATCTTGTACTGGTAGCGACCCATGTTAGTTTTGTATATTTTACTACGTTATTATTTATAGTACTCCTACATGACAAGGAAAGAGCATCTTTATTTTGAAACAAATATTAGATAATGATTGCATTGAATAAAACACACAAATAATTATTTTTATACAGTATCTTCAACTTCATATTTCCTTGATAATCGTAATTATTTTTTAGGCATTAAGTAATTACAATAAATATGGTGAGCATAACACACGCCTTTCCCTTACTTCCGTTGTTAAAATCAATTTAAGAACTTTTAGATCACGTTAGAGGTTAATAACTACATTCAGTTTTAATTGAAAGATGTGTTTCAGATTAAATAATTTATTATATTATTATCTACATTAACAACTCAGTTTTATCCGCTTTTCATCACTCTCCATAACCTCATACAACTTTGAATATTACATAGCATCCTTAGCCTTTCAACAGTATTATATACATCTATATTACTATGACAGAAGACTTTACAAATAATACGTAAAAAATAACAACTACTTCTCACACCGTTCAGGTTAGGTTGTTTTATTTAAGAACACATAACTTCTGTATCCTTTTCTATCTTTTTTTGTTTCTAATTCTTGTTTTAATTGAGCTCAATTTTTTTTTAACTGATTAAATCCTATCTATCCTATATAAGACTCAATTGTTATGGAATTATCGCTTAGCATCTTCTTTAAGTTTAATCTCATATTTTCAATGTTTAAATAGTTGTTTTAAAGGAGGTAGTCTTCTAGAATGTGGCTTATGGTCAGTTGCACGTTGCAATTTTTTACACTTCGGAGGTTTATTCTTTTCGATAAGGTTGCCATGGGTCAGTAGCATGAGGGCTATTCTTAACCGAGTAATGGCAACTCCTTCCCTTTTTTTTTATCACGGTTTGCACTTTTTCAAGTTTTACTTCGTTTTTAATGCTTCTTTTTTTGACTCGTTGGTATTTTTCCACATTTGGACCAATGTGATTGTTGCTTGGTTTTTATATCCGTTTTGTAAATATTGGGTATATTTCTACAGAGAATAATAATTTCATCTCTCTCTTTATATATATATATATATATATATATATATATATATATATATATATATATATATATATATATATATATATACCTTCTAAAAAACGCGACGGATTTTGATTCGGTTTTCACTATCATTTGGGTCATTCTTTCCTGAAGGTTTATAATTAAAAAGATTGCAATGAAGTAGTAGTTTAGAAAGTAAAATTTGATTATCTTTAATAATAACATTTTAGAAAAGATAATATGCAATAAAATAAGTCGTATAAGTTAATACAAAATTCTTATAAGCTTATAAACATATGAATATGTTCGTAACAAGGGAGGTTACGGGTGGTTATTCAGTGTTGCCACCGTACAGAACCGTACAAGTAATATTCTCCAACACAGTACTCAAGATTTAAAAAAAGATATTTAGTACCAAATCCTACGTAAGTTTTTTAAAATACATGGAAAAATATTATAAATCTGTAGACTAAAAGGGGTTTATTTTTTTCTTTTAGGTCATTTAATAAAAACAGACGTTCCGCTGTAAACTAAATGGAGAAACTAAACTTTTAAAATGTATTTATGAAAATTTCATTTGGAATATAAATTAGTATTTATCAACAATTACCTTATAGGAATGTTCAACTTAAAAGGTTAGTACAAGATCTGAAAGGCATTTTTTGTCAAATAAAGGAGATGAGAAAAACAAATTTGAATATAAAATAGTAATGAATTAAATGAAATGATCGGTTTAACATACCTAACAAAAAAACTCAACCAATTATGAATTTTTGACCAACTCATGATGAACTCATAATCGTAAAGTGATAATCTCTTAATTGGTTAGACTGAGCTTTTTTGATTATTAATGACACCACACTTAAATTTGTAGCCATGGAAAGCCAGAGCCGACAGCTAGTTATTTTATAAAAAAGATCTTTGTGATTAGTTGAAACCTTATGAAAATTCCAATCATGATAAATTTCCATTTTACATTAAACCTACGCTCCAATTCCCAGTTTTCGTTGCAAAGAAGTCAGTTCAGCTTTATAGCAAAAGGAAATTTCCCTAACTAATTAGATTTAAAGCCTGAGGATAAAGTTAAATGTTTCATATTACTATTGTTACTGGGAAGAGCCATCGAAGAGGAGTAACTAGCTGTGAAACCCGAGCCTACTTCGGAAGTTACAAGGAAGCCGGGGTGGGACGACCGCAGGAGGACCGGGAGAACAACAAGATGACCATCACTAACTGGATGGATACGGCCCATCATCCACCGCCCATCCACTAACAAATAATGGTATAACTTTTCCCAACGGCCCCTCCCCAAGATCCGATTCCTCTCCGCTTATTGGCAATAAAACTTAGCCCATTCTGTATCGAACGATAGCCGGTCCCTCTCCCAGTTCTCATTTCACTCGGACCACTGTCCTACTGTCAGATTCATTGCATAACTTTTTGAATTGCAAAGAATTATTAAGAAAAAAAAAAAAAAAAAAAAAAAAAAAAAAAAAAATATATATATATATATATATATATATATATATATATATATATATATATATATATATATATTTAAGCTATTAAATCTCAACCTTACAAAACATCTCAACATTACCCCTTAGCATGTAATAGGAACCTCCTATTACCTCCTAATTAATTTAGTGCACTTCATTTAACAGTTTCATTGGACTAATTATAACTTGGTGATTTACATTCCCACTAATTAAAAACCATGTTTTATATTCCGCTAATCCAGTCAAATTCAAAATAAATTAGATGCATTTAGAAATATAAATTGAGGTATCTTCAGAAAAATTCAAATGATCCATAATGTCACTATGTTTTTATTTATGAGCAAGGAAACATCATAAATAATATTTAAAACAATTGTCATATACTCGTTTATAACCCAGCGATGTATATAACACAAATTTCTTCACTATATTCTTCAAAAATACTTCCATTCTCCAACAATATTTTAACAATGTAATCTTGTTATTGTTACTACATTTTCTTTAATAAAGAATTGTAGTAAAAGTATATTTCTCTCGAATTTCAAGCAGGTATTTTTTTACTACCTAAAAAAACAAAAAACATTGCAATTATTAGCATAATTATTATTATAAAACAGAATGGATACTGGATATCTTCATTATTATTTTTTTTCAAATACATTATCTTGCAAAGATAACAAACTAACCTGTAGAATTGATCACAAGAGACCCAAAGAAAATTGTCAACACAGATACATTTGGACCTCATTTTTTCACTTTCTTAGGGCGTTTTCTTTTATTATCATCAAAATTCAGCAAAACATCTGAAAATAGAAAATTTGATTAGATACCTAAATAACAAGAACCATCCAAAAATATACCTGTGTAATTAGATTATAGCACAAATTTAAAATAAACTATTATTTCCAAAAGTAGTCATTTATTAAATATTCGACCGAGAAAAATAAACTTTTATGCCTATACATCTATTCCCTTGAAGAAAAACTTTTAATCATTAAAATATAACTCTTGAAACTGAATGAAGAGGGACTTGTTACATGTTGCTCAGTATCAAATCAATTTCATAATTCTTTTCTGTGAAAAACCTAATAATGGAGAGTCTCCACACTGTTAGAGAGACAAATTGTATAGAAACCTCCTGGTTTCTAAAATATTCTAGTCTTAATTAACTCTTGTTTATCACTCATTTAATTATTTTCCTGTCAATACATGATTTAAAGTCCACTGAGGTCAAAGTCTTAATTGCCTGTTTAGATTGCGTTTAGCTCATAAACGAATGATTTGCACGATACAAAATTAAATTAAATATAGTTATATGCCATTGTAGGTAGACACAACGATACGCCTACATTTTACAGTAAGTAGCACTCAACACAAGAATTTGTCTCACACTTTTATCATTTTCTACATTTGATTTTGATCGTTATATCATTATTCCAATTATATCAAATAGTCTTGAGTATCAGGAAGGGTTTATCCTAAATAAAATAGTCCTAATGAACTAAATGCACTTATGAAATTTTTCTTCACGTATTAATTACATTCCTAAGAGACAGACGTGTAATCCGCGCACTAGATAATTTTGCACTAAAACCAAAATTCACTTTAATTATCATGAATTTTCAAATTATATAACTTGTATTTACCTTTTGCCTCGGTTGCAGCTAAGAGGAGGGTAACAGTAGCCTCAAAAATGAAATTAATATCCTTCATCTCGCGTTTCTTTCGAACACTGAACGTTTCCGCTTTTAGATGATAAAATATATATATACTTAATGCTATCTCATCTAGATTAAGGAATAAGAAAACACTTGAAGGCCTACTTGTGGTTTTAACCGCAGGTTATCACATGTACTGACACTTACTTATTTCTTTTATCTTGGAATATTTAGTTGTTGGAAATAACATTATTTTATCTAATGCAAAGAATTTATTTAAATGTTTTTTTTTAAATATTTATTTATTGAAATTTACAACTGTAATTTATATTACAACAAGTAAATATGCTAAAAGATAAATCTCATGAGACAGACTTGTAGAGGAGCAACCCAATGGAAGCACTCCAGTAACTATTTTAAACAAGAAGGTC
The DNA here is from genome assembly GCA_023052935.1 of Piezodorus guildinii. Taxonomy (NCBI): domain Eukaryota; kingdom Metazoa; phylum Arthropoda; class Insecta; order Hemiptera; family Pentatomidae; genus Piezodorus; species Piezodorus guildinii. The sequence goes on from CM041292.1 coordinate 152,375,474, forward strand.
TCGAGCCCATCTTCTTTTCAGACGCCTGGGAGGATTATCAGGAATCGAAGAGGAAGTTGAAACTAGTGGGTTGGGATGGGAATGGAGTTTGTCATAGAAGGATTGATATCTAGTTCGGGCCAAATCAGTAACATATGGAACATTTAGGTCTTTATGGATGATATTATTTGTGACAAAGTAAGGAGCGTTGAGGATTTTACGAAGGATTTTGCATTGTAAGTATTGGATACGGGAAGAATTCGATGGTTTAGTCGAGCCCCAAAGCTCAACTCCGTAAGTCCATATAGGCCTGATGATAGTCATGTAGAGGAGTCTTTTGTAGTTAAGTGAGAGGTTAGAGCTTTTGTCAAGTAAGTGTTGAAGTAATCGAAATCGGCGAGCAGTTTCTTGTCGTTTCAGTCTTGTGTGCGGATTCCATATTTAAATGTATGTAGTTTTTTCCATATTTTTAGAACCTTATTTTAATAATCCTAATTTAAAAGCGAAAATAAGTACTAATACATTTACAAAAAATTTTAGCTTTAAAGTATTATATATTAATAATAATAATAATAATAATAATAATTTCTTTATTTATTCTGGGACAAGTCCCTTCAGAATAATACATATGAAAGTAAATAAAGTCTTAGATGCCTTAGAGTAATAATGGAAGAAAAAAAAAATACAGTGATAAAGTAAAAAATAAATACAAAAGACAAAGATAACACATGAAACCAAACTGTTGAATATAATAAATCGACTTCTCATTCCAATTCGAGTGAGAGAAACAAAAAAAAAAATATATATGTACATAAAACTAATTTAGATGATAATTAAAAAAAAAATAAAATAAACAAAATACAAAATTATCCTTCTGTTCCTGTGCAGAGCTTTGATCAAAAAATAATTATATACAATTCCTATCTAATTAAAAAAACAAAAATAAAAACAGGAGAAAAAAAAAAGTAAAAATAACTTCTACATTAACGCTTCTGTGATTTTTTAAATTTATTTATTTATCATTATTATTTTATTTTATTTTTCTTTAATTTATTTATCTTTTTTTTTTTTTTATTTTTTTTTATTTGAACATTCTCATTTAAAATTGGTTATTGTCGAGATTCCTTGAAAATTGAATGGATAGGAAGTAATTGAATAGACGGGATTTAAAGGTTGGAAGGGTATTCGAGTTACGGATATGAGAAGGGATAGAGTTCCATACGGAAGATGATCGGATAATGAATGATCTGTCGAAAGCTGCGGTTCGATGGGGCGGCATATACAAATCAGAGGGCCGTGCTCGAGTGTTGCGGGAATGAATCGAGGATTTGAATAGTAGGAGGTCAGAGATGTATGATGGACGGCGGGATCGGATTACTTGATAGAGGAAGGATGCCAAGAAGTACTTACGACGATAGGAAGGATAAAGCCACTTTAACTCTTCGTAGAATCGAGTGACAGAGGTGTCTCTGGAGATCCCAAAGATGAATCGGATGAAACAATTAAATAGCCTTTTTAGTTTTTCCTCAAGATCTCCAGAGACACCCCCAAACACCGTACAGCAATAGTCAAAGTGGGGGAATATTAGGGAGGAAACCAGTAGCCTACGGGTTTCTAGAGGAAGGAGGTGACGGATGCCATTTAATCGCTTTAGAGTGATGAAGGAGCGGCGGGAGATTTCAGAAATATGGTTTTTCCAGGAGAGGGTTTGGTCAAAAGTGATTCCAAGGTTTTTAATGGAGTGAAGGAATTCTATTGGATCATTATTTAGCAAAAGTGTAGGAATGGGAGGGAGAGTTTTAAGGAGCGGACTTGAACCTATTACGATTGCCTTAGTCTTCTTAGCATTCAGCTTTAGCTTGTTATCTGTGGCCCACTGACTAATTTTATTTAAATCATTTTGTAGCTTATCGGCTGCTAGTAATAGATCTGAGGGTGGGAAGGACAGGTAAATTTGGAAATCGTCGGCATACAAATGATATTGGGAGTGATCAATGAGGAGAGGAAGGTCATTTATGTAAATGGCAAATAGGGTGGGAGACAGTGATGAGCCCTGTGGGACACCACAGGATAGAGGCAGAGTCGTGGAAGGAGTTTGGCCTGGAACCACTACGTACTGGGAACGGTCAGAAAGGAAGGACTTGAACCATCGCAGAGCACTATTGGATAGAGGAAGATTTCTAAGTTTGGAAAGGAGAATGTTGTGATCAACGGTGTCGAAAGCTTTGGAAAAATCTAAAAGGATAAGGATTGTTAGTTGTTGGTGTTCCATGGCAGTTTGGAGGTCCTGAGTTATTTTAAGGAGAGCGGATTGAGTAGAGTATCCTGCTCGGAAGCCGGATTGTAGAGGATTCAAGAGGGAATTTTCTTCTAGGAAATTTGAGAGCTGGGTTTGCACAATTCGTTCCAGTGGCTTGGAAAGATTAGACAGGAGTGAAATAGGACGGAAGTCAAGCGGAGAAGAGGGGTTTGAGATTTTGTTCAATGGTCGGACTAGAGCGGTTTTCCAAGAGGTAGGAAATATGGAATATTGCAAGGAAAAATTGTAAACATGATGAAGAATGGGTAAGAGGACCGGAAGACAGGATTTTATTAATGTTACAGGGATGTTATCAGGTCCATAATCATTGGTGTGGGATTTAAGGATTATGGTTAATAATTCCTCATCTGAGATGTGAGAGAAAAAAAAGCTATTTGGGTTAAAGCTATGATGTTCAATATCGGTAACGGATGGCGAGTTAGGAGCCAAGGATGTGAAATGATTATTAAGATCGTCTGGTGTGACTGGGATTGAGGTGAGGTTATTCGATTCTGGGAAAGATAATTTACGCAGTATTTTCCATTTTGATTTGGAATCAGGAGCATTGGAGAGGGCGGTATGGATATGGAGGGATTTAGCTCGCCGAGCTGCGACCTGGGTTTCATTTCGAAGTTCTTTAAAATGCACAAAGTCTGCAGGCAGGCGAGTACGACGAAATTTTCGTCTTGCTGCTTCCCGTCTTCTCATCATTGTCTTTATTTCAGGAGTCAGCCAAGGCGCAGTTGGGCGGCGTAAGGTTCGGGTTATCATAGGAGCATGTAAGTCTAATAAGGATTTTAGATTTGAGGTAAGAGAGGAAACCATAGGATCTATGGAATTATAGGAATATATGATGTCCCAATGGAAGGATTCCAGGTCATTTTGAAGGGATTCGTAGGAGAGTAGGTTCAAATTACGATAAGAAATCACTTTAGGAGAGAAGGATTTAACGGGTAAGTTGTAAGTAATCTGGATGAGGTCGTGCGAAGAAAGGAACGGGACCGGGTGCTGGGAAGACGAAAGGACTTTGAGAGGAGAGTCTGTAATATGGAGGTCTAACCAGGTGTCAGAAAATTGAGTATGGTGGGTAGGAGAGTAGGGTACTAGGTAGAGATTCAGAGAGAACAAAAGGTTGGAGAGAAAATATCTATCTGACGATTCAGATGCCATATTAACATTAAAGTCTCCTGAGATAATGATATTAGAATAGCAGGAAACCATTTGGATAAGGGAAGATTCAAATAGGTCATCGAATGGTATGTAAGGCGGTCGGTAGATAAGTACATAAAGGAGAGGAGATGAGAAAGTTGAAATCTCCACAAATATATATTCAAGATTAGGATAGTCAGGAGAAGGAGATTGGAAAAGGATTTTGGCCTCGAGGCTGTCATGTATATACAGACCCACACCACCACCCCTACGATCAGATCTATCATGGCGAAGGAAGGAATAATTGGAGAGGGATACTTGAGAGGATGGGATGTGAGGTTTGAGCCAGGTTTCGGATACAGCTATTATGTGATAGAAATTATCTAGAAAATATTGTTGGAATTCATCGATGTGGGCTATGAGGGATTGTGCATTAACGTGACAGGACATGAGGAGATTGGTCATGACTGGGAATGTGAAGTAATAGAACAGGAAAAAATTTTTAGATTTAGGAATAGGATACAATACATTTTTAAGAAGTGTTCAATAAAATAAGAAAAAAAATAATACAATTTCAAAAAATTCAATAAAAAATAAGATAAATATATAATCAATGACTTAATGAATCTATATAATATTAAAAATACATTTTCAGGAGAAATATAAATAAAAAAGGAAAATAAATAAAAATTATTGCTACTGAAAAGTTTTAACATAGAAAAAAATAAAAGTAAACCAACAAAAATAAACATAACTAATACTTCTGTAAGAAAAAATAAATCTTTTATAATCAGTTGGAGACTAACTAAAATATTTCAGGTAAAAACGTCCAAGTCGGTTGGTTTACTTACTATTACCACCGGGAAGCCATCAGATTTCCGACACCTAACTCTACCCCCACTAAACCAGACATACTTTATGTTCACGGCCACTTTTTTCTGCCTGGCTAACCAGTAGAGGTGTCGGTTGGCGGGTGTCATTGCTTCGCTCACATAAACTCGATGGGAATCATTTTCTCCCCAGCCTAGGTGTCGGGTAGAGAAATCTCTTTTTACTCTCCTTAACTGCACCAACTCGTCCCTTAAAGTCTGACGAACAAAACGAACAATTATAGGTCCCGGCGTTCCTTCCTGTTTCGGCCTGAGCCGCGCGGCGTGGTCCAGATCGGCCGGTGTCAGCTGGATGCCCAGTCCCGCTCCGACGCTCATTATCGTGCCCACCACGGTCTCTCCTGGCTTTTCTGGGATACCTCTTATTTCTAAGGTATTTGACAATTGGGTTTGTTCTGCATAAATTAGACGGCTCTCTAGGTCTGTTATTTTTTGTTTTAGAGTGTTATTTTCGATAGTTATTGTTTCGATTTTCTTGTTTTGTTCCTCCAGAAGATTTTCTATTTTTAATAATCTCTCCATATTTTCAAAGGAGAGGTCATTTTGTTTTTGGAGTGTTTCTTTAATACTTTTTAACTCGTCGATTCCTTGTAATCGTGCCTTCATCTCCCTAACTTCAACGGTGAGCGCCCTCAGTATTTCTAACATAGAACTAGGGTCAGTTACTGGTGATGTTTGTGAAGCTGTGTCACAATCGGGACATATCCATTTTTTAATATTTTCGTGGTCTATTGCTTCCATTTTAAGACATTTAGCATGATAAATGTTGTGACAACTATTACACACTATTTTTGCTTTATCTCCAACGCTTTTATTGCAATATTTACAATTTGCCATAGCGGAATAAAAAAAATAAATGGCGAGTAAATAAACGAAAGTGAATGAAACGATAATATAAACACTGCGTGTTTAATAAACACTGCGTGTTTACGACGAGACTAGTGGGATTACTTTTATGAACACACTGTCCCCACTCCTATTACTCGGCAGCACTGACGAAATGAATACTTTAAAGTTATTAATATTTGTTGGATATTCCTATTGCTAAAGTAGAACAATAATACTAAACTACTGGGTTACCTGACGTTTAATAATGTTTTAGATTTTCTACGGAGTAGGCCCAAGATAACTGATAAAATAAAACTTGAACTAGAGACACACAATATGAGAACTTATCACCACAAGAGATACTCTAAGACTGATGATTATGTTATTTTGGGTCTATATTTTTGATTTTACATATATTACCAATTTCGTTCATGGAATTTTCAGTCAATAAATATCAACGGTTCCATTTCATTCTATATTTTATATGTTTTTTTTTTTTTTTTTTGTTTTTTTCCCGTGGCGCAACAGGCCGTGTAGGCCCTAGACCTCGCGGTGTAATCTCCGTGGGAGGTTACACCCTCGTTTCGTGATGCATTTTCTAGTGTAGGGTCATCACTCAATTTATATTTTATATGTATTGAGGAAATATATTAGTAACAATAATTCACAACCATTGTGTTATAGCAACTCATTTTTAGATTTGAGTAAAAGAATATGTTATCACTTTTATGTATTTATATAAATATAGACCAAGATACTAAAAATTGAAAAATCGTACATATCGCAGGATTGTATATAATTTAACTTTAAAATACCATGAGTTAATAATTATAAGGTAGTTATGTATGCATATAACTATCATAAAATTGTAGTATATATTTTATTGGTTTCTATAATAATCTTGTAGATGAGAAAAAAAATAAATACATAGTAAAAAAAATATTTTAATGATAAATATTTAAATCAAGTTAATGATGGATTTTAATTCAGTACTCTTCTATACTTTCTATATTCGATAAGGAAAGAGCATATTTATTTTGAAAAAAAAAATGTTTATTACTGATTATTTTTCCTAATTGTTTTTGTTGATAATATTTAGTTTAATTAATTTTTTTTTCTACGAATATTATTAATTTTATAATCAGGATGAGTAACTGCCATATATTAAGCTTGTTTTCAGTTGATTAGTACCTGAAACATTCCTCCTCTCCTCTCTCTCTCTTACCAGAACGTAAGCACTCTTTCACCCAAAAAAATAAAATAAAATAAAGATGAAAATAATACTGAAAAGGCTAAAAATACCAGAATGACGAACATGTTCACATTCTCAATCGTATTTTTTTAACAAATTTTGATCCAACACATCTATGTAGATGGTACTACTTTCGCAACTTATTATATATTTATATATTTACGTATTTCTTATTTTTATGTAAATAGTATTACTTTTCACACGAAGCAGCCATAACTCAATTTTAATCAAGAACTCTATAGAAAATGTGTGCAGAGATGGAAACAGTCAAAAGCAACAGTTGTCTTGTACGTCATTATTACACTATTAAATAATACAAGTTTCCGTCAGAATTAATACCGGATATTCGAGCTAAGAAAAATTTATTTAAATTGCAATACAAGCATCATAAAGAGGTACAAGAGAATAAAAATGCACAAAATTTGAAATAACATAAATCAAAAATCTTGTTTAAATGTCATTCTGTTAAACTGTACCTCCATCATTTATATGTTTTAAAATATAAAATGCTCTTTTTACATCTATCCATATAGAAGGATATATTTAAATCAGCTTAAATATTGAAGCGTCCAAATAAGAATTATCAACATTTATCTGAGAAACATCTTATGACCTGATGCATGAAATAATGACCTGGTCTTATTGAATGTAAAAGTATGAGTTAATGGATGTCAAATAGTTCTAATAGAAATATTTGAGGACATAACAACGAAACTAGTTGGAATTGGATTATGCTGCAGACGATAACTTGTTATATAAGATCGATTTCGCTCATCTCTTAATTACAAGCATGTGTATGATCCCCATTTTAACAACGATTATAGCTTATTTTAATCATTCATTGGTTTTACCAAAAAAATTCTGCCGGAGAAGGATGTTCGATTCTTCTCAAAATAATTGAGATGTTGATTTCCAAATCCATTGTAAACATTTTTATAGAAGAAAAAAAAAAAAATGTATATATATATGTAAATATATGTATATATATATATGTGTGTGTGTGTGTGTGTGTGTGTGTGTGTGTGTACATGTCGGACATCATTAAAACCACAGGTTAGTTTTACAAATGTGTAAAATTATCTTTTTTTTTTTTTGTTTTTAAATGTACTTTATAGAATTAATAGAAATAAATGTTTCGATTCCTGGCTCAATAAATTAATGGATACGAAGTTATTATCTGATATTTTAACTCCCTTACAATTAATAACTAACACATTAAATCAAGGCATGCAATTTGAAAAATTAACCCCTCTCCCATAGATATTTTTTTATCATTTTTTTTTTAAATTCTCATATTAAAGAGATATCAATTAAAGTATATCAAGGAATCAGAAGAATGAATTGATACCATGCCTGATCAATTAATACATTCATCTTATTTTCCAACTTTATTAGATATATTATGTATACAGTCCCAGAATAAAATTTGTTTTCTATTGTATTGTATATTTTGAGCAGAATGGTTTAAAAATTGATTTAACTATAATGACCTTAACATCCCATTTGTTGCAGACATAGCCCAGACATAGATACTCCCCTTTCCATTCTAAACTCCCTGCCCACACAAACCCACTTGTCCGTAATTTATCTTCCTTAGATATCCATGATAACCCTTCGAGGCGACTGAAAAAAACAGTGGCCTCGGGACCTACTGCCTTAAAATAGTGAAGGGCTACCCTACCAATAGGTAGTTCTTTCTCAAGACATTTTCATGATTTTTTTTCATCAAACATATTTACTCATTGTGTTGTTTAACACAGTTGTAAATTACTACATATGAATAAAAAATCATTTTTTTTACTGATTTTATAATGAAAAGATGATTTTGAACAATGATATGAAAAACAATTATTTTCTGCATTATATAACATTAAACAGCTTAGTCATATATTGGAATGGTTAGACATTTTAGAAAATACTCATTGTGTGGATCAATGATCATTAAATATGAATATATCGTACTAAATGTCTTTCACATAATGCTTAATTCATAGTTTTAAAATTTATTTTCAGAAATATAATAATATGAATTATTATTTTACTAATCGTAAAACACCGCTTATAGAGCCATATCCTTAACTAGATCCAATACGAGTGAGAAAATTAATTTAAAATTTTTATGTTTAGATCTTGAATTCATACAGAACTATGATAAGATTCTTTTTTTTTTTGTTATCATGTTAACTAACCAAACATAAAGCATAGATGTCTTCTCTCCTCACTTGAAAAAGGAACTAGGATTTCGGAATATTATATTAAATTTATTAAATATTAGAGGTAGGTAACACGACATATAAGTGATCAAATCTCATGATGTATTTATTTAAGAACAATAAACCATCATAGATATCATACAAAAAAAAAAAAACAGATCTATAATTATGCATTAAATGTGTATATAACTCAATAATATATATAACACAAATGCATCAACTGTATTCTCTTCAAATTTAAACTTTTGCTTTTCGAGAACATGAGAGTTCTAGTCCTCTTGAAGAAATCGAAAGATATCCTGTCATGTAGACTATTTTTCTTGATTGTCTGTCAATAAGTCTTCACAACCTGAAAGACCAAAATCATAGTCACTATTATTAGAAACACATATGGAATAAAGATAGATTATTTATTAATATTTTTAATAATTATGAATATTACATAGCTAACTCACCTGATCAATTTATGATGTGAGCAACACCTAAAAGATCCAACTTCAGATTTCTTATGAATTTGTCAATTACTTCGCTTCTTAGGGCGTTTTTTCTTAATATCTTTTAGATTACGTAAAACATCTAAAATAAAAAAGAATAAATAATAAATAAATTAAATAAAGTTTTGTATACATCTTATTAATAAACATACCTATGTAGTTTTAATTATATTTCTGATAGCAACTGTGTTTATATATTTTTTCTATCGATGTTTATTCTTAAAATAATTAAATTAAATGAAAATAATAAATTTTAAAATTATATTGTGGGGATAAACAGCTTTGATCAATTATATAAAATTCTAAGAATATGTTATTAAAACTTTAATATTATATAATTTATTAATTCATATAAAATTAGCTGTAATATTCGACTTTTATTTTTATTTTATTCTATCAGCATAAACATAAACTAATTCAATATTTAGTATTTATAAAATACTAAATTTAAGTCTACTTATCTGAGTTTATAGCGACAAAAAATAAAATGTTTCTCATGACAAGTAAACAAAAATATACTATATATTTCACTTGAAAACAGGGATACGAAACACTCATTAATGAAGACTCATTAGTTGTTGTTTTTTTAGAAAATCGAAGTGCGTCAAAAATTGGTTTTAGCTTTTTACTCATTGTTTTTTGTTTAGCCCGATACATTACAGAATCAATGGTGGTTTTTTATATTTTATTAAATTATATCTGTAATAAAGTCAAAATCGTTTCTAATATTATTGTAATTAAATTTCAATTAAAAATAATATGAGTATGTTTATTTTAATATAATATTTTTTATCGAATAATGCTCTCTTTAATTATACTTTATATGATATCCTGAACGTATTAGTTTTCTTTGGATTTTTTATTACAATATTTAAACACTTGTGGAACCGAATTATTTAAAATTCTTAGTAAGTTTTTTATTCTTTTAAAATCAAGTTTGTTTTCGAAATTTGTATTTACCTTTTGCCTCAGTTGCAGCTAAGAGAAGAGTAACAGCAGCCTCAAAAATGAAATTAATATCCTTCATCTTGCCTTTCCTTTGAATACTAGAAGGTTCCGCTTTATAAGATAAAATATATATACCTAATGCTATCTCATCAAGATTAAAACAGGAAAATAACAGCTTGAATATCTACTTCTGGCTTTTGCTGCTGGTTATCACATGTCATATGACCCCTCCCCCAATATTATTTTTTTTTTTTTTATCTATTTATTAAAATTTACAGTAGTGTTACACAATATAATAAGTAAATAAAGTGAATGGTAATTACACATAATATAATCTTGTACGTTGGTCTTTAACTAATGGGATATTTAGGTCTTTATGGAAGATTTGGTTTGTAACAAAGTAAGGAAATTAAGGATTTCGTATTGCATTGTAGGACAAAGATGATATTCGATAATTTAGTGGATCCACTTAGTTCAACTTTATAGGTCCTAATATTTTTTTTATTTATTTTTTTTTTGTGTCTGTGTAGTTTAGAGTGTTTCTCTAGTAGTAACCTTGGAGCAGTTTCCTGCCGTTTCGGTAGTGTCCTCATTGAATTTTAGATGTTTGTAAAGATGGAGTCCTAGTTACCGGATCAGTTCGACAGATGTACGTTTGATATTGTTTAAGGATACGGTTGGTCAGGATGGCATAAGGTGTACGACGTAGTGTTAATATGATTTAATATAATTTACTACTTTTTCTTTTTTAATTCTCAGGGTTTGACAACATTCTTTGATGCCTGATATTTGGTTCGCTAGATATTAATTTAATTTTTAAAAGTAATGTTTTTTTTTTTTTTTTATAGATTTAATTTGCTGAATTACAATCTTTCATACAACAGTTTGATTCTATTAATACCTAAAATAAAAATTAAATAATTTTTTTTGGAATTCCATCAGTGTTTGCTACTGTTATATACAATGCTTCTAGTAATTTCAATACGCCTTTCTTTTTAGAAGAAACGTAGGGATTCTATTGAAAAAAAACAACAACGCAGAATTGACAAAAGCTTAATTGTTCAGGGCATATTTTTATTTAAACTTTTGATTAGATCAGCATTTAAAGGGTGTGTTAAAATCCATGTTTGAAGTCGGCCCCTTCCACCTATTCTTTGAGGTTGTCTCTAGATGGTTCCAACCACATAGCTATTGAGGAAAGGAGGCGTATCCAATACGTTATTTCTTAAAATCTGGGCTTAATAATTTCTTTTTTTTTTTTTTTTTTTTTCCTCTAGCCCCTTATTTTCTTTCTAATACCTCAACTTACGAAAGCTTTAGGTTTCTCCTTTTCTGCATATCTGTAATTTAATGGGTCATCTCTCTGCATTTTAATTATATATATATATATATATATATTATATATATATATATATATATATATATATAATATTATAATTGATATCATGATTTTCAAAAAGTATTATATGCATTTTAGATGTCACGAGAAACTTAAAAATCCAAAAATAAGAATCTGCAATAAGAATATGTAATGTAGGTGAGTATGGAGAGCATAATTTAGAAATAAAAATAGACGAATAAAATTTTAAATAAAAAAACATGATATTGTATAATTGTATTAATTTTAGTAAATTTTGATAGTTCTCAAAATATTAAAAATTACAAAAACAAAGCTTTTTAAAGTATCAAAAGGAGATTTTACAGAAAGACACTTGATCCCAAAACAAACAATTAATTTAAACACTTCAAAATAATCATTTATAGACTGAAATGACGTCATAATACTGAGACTTTGAGTTCGAAAGTGTATTGAAAACAAGATAAAACTTTTATTTTAAGAGGAGATAAACAATTAGTTACAACAGCGGAATCTGTTTTCAAAGTAATTGGAAATATCTGATTAATAGACAGTTTTATTAACAGTTAAAAGATATAGGCTCATCTATGTCACCATCATAAGGCCTATCTGGACATACGGGGTTGAGCTTTGGGGCTATACTAAACCATCCAATTCCTCCGTATCCAATCCCTGCAATCCAAAATCCTTCGAAATATCCTCAATCCTCCTTACTCTGTCACCAACAAACTCATCCATAAAGACGTTAATGTCCCATATGTTGTTGATTTGGCCCGTACGAGGTATCAATCCTTTCATGACAAACTCCACTTCCACTTTATCCCACTAGTTTCCATCCTTGCTTCCTCTTCCATTCCTGTCAATCCTCCGAGGCGTCTGAAAAGAAGATGGCCTCGAGAGCTTCTAGTTTAGATAACCTACTGGAGTGCTGCCAGTGGGCATATTCTCTTCATCTCTTTTCATGTATATTATCTGTATATGTTATCATCCAATTTACTTGATTTATTTACTAAAACAGTTGTAATTTTTTTTAAATAAATTAAAAAAGATATATATTAGGTTATACTGAACAATTATAGAATCATCTCTAAACGTTAATAATTAGAGTTTTAATAGAATCTGAAATTGTACTTAAGAAGGACTTATCATTTTTTCGGGCTCTAACACATATAAGGCAATCCATTTGAAATCGTCTAAATTTCTCTAACTCTAATAATTTTAGAGCAATACAATCATAACGAAAACTAGCAATGTAATAATGATGTGTCTTACATTTTTTTTGTCGTGTGAGGATCAGAAAAATGTGTCACAAACCGACTAATGTGTAACCACTCAGGTGACTCTTGGATTATTTGAGCGTCTCTTCATTTCTTATCTCTTTTACGCAAACATTGTATGTCATATTATTATCATAATCATATTTATTATTTATTTTTATCAATATATTTAATTGTCAATACGTTTAAATATCTAATATTTTTTAATCTAATTAAAATAATAAATGTTGATAAATAATGTAATAATGTTAGTAATCATTTGATTTGTCTATTTTCATAAGTGTAGATATTTGTCTAATTTGAATTTATTTTTGTTTTAATCTATACCCTTTATTACATTTGACATTACATAACGTAGTATTTTATATCAATCACTATTATACAATAATAATAAAACAAATACATATTTCACCAATATGAAGGATAAAATAGAAAAAGAAAATAAACTTCATACCATTTATAAAATAGTGGATATAATTAGTTGACCGTTGAGAATTACTGAAGGAATTAGTCCGGGTGGCGGTCATTAAATGAAACAACTGAATAGTTTCAACCATTTTATTGTTTGCCTCTCACCTATGAGTTTCCACTCGCCTACCAGACGCCCTGATGATGACCCACAATGGGGGTCGAAACGTTGGCAAACAATAAAATGGTTGAAACTATTCAGTAGTTTCATTTAATGACCGCCATCCGGACTAATTCCTTCAGTAATTCTCAACGGTCAACTAATTATATCCACTATTTTATAAGTGGTATGAAGTTTATTTTCTTTTTCTATTTTATCCTTCATATTGGTGAAATATGTATTTGTTTTATTATTATTGTATAATAGTGATTGATATAAAATACTACGTTATGTAATGTCAAATGTAATAAAGGGTATAGATTAAAACAAAAATAAATTCAAATTAGACAAATATCTACACTTATGAAAATAGACAAATCAAATGATTACTAACATTATTACATTATTTATCAACATTTATTATTTTAATTAGATTAAAAAATATTAGATATTTAAACGTATTGACAATTAAATATATTGATAAAAATAAATAATAAATATGATTATGATAATAATATGACATACAATGTTTGCGTAAAAGAGATAAGAAATGAAGAGACGCTCAAATAATCCAAGAGTCACCTGAGTGGTTACACATTAGTCGGTTTGTGACACATTTTTCTGATCCTCACACGACAAAAAAAATGTAAGACACATCATTATTACATTGCTAGTTTTCGTTATGATTGTATTGCTCTAAAATTATTAGAGTTAGAGAAATTTAGACGATTTCAAATGGATTGCCTTATATGTGTTAGAGCCCGAAAAAATGATAAGTCCTTCTTAAGTACAATTTCAGATTCTATTAAAACTCTAATTATTAACGTTTAGAGATGATTCTATAATTGTTCAGTATAACCTAATATATATCTTTTTTAATTTATTTAAAAAAAATTACAACTGTTTTAGTAAATAAATCAAGTAAATTGGATGATAACATATACAGATAATATACATGAAAAGAGATGAAGAGAATATGCCCACTGGCAGCACTCCAGTAGGTTATCTAAACTAGAAGCTCTCGAGGCCATCTTCTTTTCAGACGCCTCGGAGGATTGACAGGAATGGAAGAGGAAGCAAGGATGGAAACTAGTGGGATAAAGTGGAAGTGGAGTTTGTCATGAAAGGATTGATACCTCGTACGGGCCAAATCAACAACATATGGGACATTAACGTCTTTATGGATGAGTTTGTTGGTGACAGAGTAAGGAGGATTGAGGATATTTCGAAGGATTTTGGATTGCAGGGATTGGATACGGGAGGAATTGGATGGTTTAGTATAGCCCCAAAGCTCAACCCCGTATGTCCAGATAGGCCTTATGATGGTGACATAGATGAGCCTATATCTTTTAACTGTTAATAAAACTGTCTATTAATCAGATATTTCCAATTACTTTGAAAACAGATTCCGCTGTTGTAACTAATTGTTTATCTCCTCTTAAAATAAAAGTTTTATCTTGTTTTCAATACACTTTCGAACTCAAAGTCTCAGTATTATGACGTCATTTCAGTCTATAAATGATTATTTTGAAGTGTTTAAATTAATTGTTTGTTTTGGGATCAAGTGTCTTTCTGTAAAATCTCCTTTTAATACTTTAAAAAGCTTTGTTTTTGTAATTTTTAATATTTTGAGAACTATCAAAATTTACTAAAATTAATACAATTATACAATATCATGTTTTTTTATTTAAAATTTTATTCGTCTATTTTTATTTCTAAATTATGCTCTCCATACTCACCTACATTACATATTCTTATTGCAGATTCTTATTTTTGGATTTTTAAGTTTCTCGTGACATCTAAAATGCATATAATACTTTTTGAAAATCATGATATCAATTATAATATTATATATATATATATATATATATATATATATATATATATATATATATATATATATATGTATACATATATATATACATATATATATATATATATATATATATATTTTATAAGATTGTAAAAATTGTCATAAAACTTACATTGGAGAACCATCAAAAATGCTAAAGACTAGATTAAAACAACACATTTCCAATTGCAAAAATATTAATAATATAAATCTTACAGCTCTGTCCAATCATAGTATAACTCACAAACATGAATTTAATTTTGAAAATATACAAATACTTAATACAGAACAAAAAACCAAAAATAGAAAGATACTAGAGTCAATCTATATAACTAAAAACATAATAAATACAGTAAATTACAAAACAGATTAAAAAAAAAATAAGTCAAAATTATGCAGATATAATTAATAAATTGAATTTTTGATTTTGATTGATAAATAAAAATAAAATAAATAAAAAATTATAAGTATGTGTGTGTATTGGAATGCATG
The DNA here is from genome assembly GCA_023052935.1 of Piezodorus guildinii. Classification (NCBI taxonomy): domain Eukaryota; kingdom Metazoa; phylum Arthropoda; class Insecta; order Hemiptera; family Pentatomidae; genus Piezodorus; species Piezodorus guildinii. The sequence goes on from CM041292.1 coordinate 152,391,072, forward strand.
TGTTTTTGAGTTTTGTATATAATGTATATAATTGTATGTAAATGTGTGTATGTTCATTGTGTACCTCATGGTTATGTATGTTTGTATGTATGTGTGAGTATATATATATATAAGTGCATATGTTTATGTATATGATGTATGTATGATTCTGAATTTGTATATATGGATGTGCATTGTGTGTGTGTGTGTATGTATGTATGTATGTATTAGTATGTATAAAGATGAATGTATATAAATTTTAATAACTAACCTAAATAAAAATAATGTTGTGATTATTTGAAAACATTGAATGGAGCAGGAAAGGCATTAGATAAAGACTAGTTTAGTACACATGATAGTTTCAAGTACACAAGATAAATTAATATATGTGATGGTAAAAAGTTAAAATTTGATAATGTGAATGAAATGTATTGTTAAATGATCTATATTGAGTAAAGATATGGAAATGGATGTAAGTATATATAATTTTAAACATAATGTAAATAGTTTAAAATATAAATTGTTTCTAATTTATAGATAATATATTCTTAATATGTATATAATTAGTTGAAATATTTATACAATTATATTTTAGATAACATTGAACAGCTGAAGAGGCATGTGAAACCTCGAAACGTTATAAGATTAATTTTTGACATATATGGATAAATAAATGCATATATACAAAAACAAGAAGAGATTGTTCCAATTGATATGATCATAACGTAGTATTTAAAATGTTTTCACATCTTAACATTTATATTATATTTATTTATATTTACAACTGTATAATAAAATACATTGAGTAAATGTGATTCAAGATATGCTGTCATCATTCACATGTAGGGATGCTATCCACTGGCAGCTATCCAATTTTAACATTTGATTTTTTTTTTTACCATTTTTCATACATAATTTTATATTTAATTAATAATAATGAATATTCAACCAGTAGGTATGGCATATGTGCAATAAGAATAATATGGTAATTTAAGATAAAATAGTATTGGGTTGATGCAAAATTAATGCAGGTTTTTAGTAGGTATTGTAAATACGCCATATCTTTACTTTAACCATATATATTTAATCAAAATAATTTCCATCTGAATCAATGCACTTTTGCCAACGTTCAACAAGCTTTCTTATTCCACCAGAAAAAAAATCCGAATCCCTGGACTCAATGAAATCACGAAAAGAATTTTCAATGTCGTCCTGGTTTTGAAAATTTTTCTCCCTCAAAAAGTTGTCCAGATGCCTGAAAAAGTGGAAGTCTGTAGGAGAGAGGTCAGGTGAATAAGGCGGATGTTGGAGAACTTCGTAGCCCAACTCGTGCAGTCGTCGAAGCGTTGGTTGTGCAACGTGTGGTCTGGCGTTATCGTGGAGCAGGATCGGCCCCTTTCGATTCATCAATGCTGGGCAAAGACGTTGCAATTTTTGAGTTCCGAGTTCCGCCGCCATTTCTCGTGTGGTTTTGGTTGGGTCTTCTTCCACTTTTGACCTCAGCTGGTCGTTGTCCAGAGCAAGATGACGGCCCCGACCTTCCTTGTCTTCGAGGTCGAAATCTCCTCTGCGAAACTTCTGGAACCAACGCTGCACCGTGCACTCATTAATAGCCCCCTGACCCCACACTTCATTAATATTACGAGCCGTTTGCGCAGCGCTGCGCCCTAATTTAAATTCGTAAAAATAAATTTGACGAAAATCGCACTTTGACATTTTCGATTCAAGACCTTTGAACACACTGAACAAAACGATTTTACTAAACAAATTCATGGTGAAAGAGAGGGTATTAGATAAGGTTTGTTTTGGTATAATAATGATCAATGTTAGGATTAGCTTTGTTTACACAATTGGAATTAAGATATTGCAATAGAGGAAACCTGCATTAATTTTGCATCAACCCAATATAATATCAGTCTGATAATATAACCATAAAACCGTTATATGTATATTTACATTAGCAAAAAAAATATGTTACATAACTAAAAGTATTTTTTTCTGATATTAAGTGGCCCAAATTTCGATAATAAATCGATTAACATTAATTTTTCTTTCAATAAACCGTTTATTGATAAACAATTAACAAAGTATTATTACGCTGTAGTATTGAGGGAACATTATCATGACAAGAATAAGTAGCCATATTTTGCTGTAAAAAACCGAACAAAGGGATGCTATCCACTAGCAGCTCTCCAATTTTAACATTTAATTTTTTTTTTTACCATTTTTCATACATAATTTTATATTTAATTAATAATTGAGAATATTCAACCAGTAGGTATGGAATCATGTGCAGTAAGAATAATATGGCTAATATTTCGTTGCAAACTATTTTTATTTTCATATATGGTAAAAATTATACGCATGGTAATTTAAGATAAAATAGTATAATATCAGTCTGATAATAAAACCATAAAACCGTTATATATATATTTTTTTCCATTAGTAAAGGAAATATGTTACATAACTAAAGTATTTTTTTTTCTCATATTAAGTGGCCCAAACTTACTAGTTTAAATCGATTAATATTAATTTTTCTTCAAATAAACCGTTTATTGATAAATAATTTACTAAGTATTATTACGCTGTAGTACTGAAAAAACATTATCATGACAAGAATAAGTAGTCATATTTTGCTGTAATACCTTAAAACTAAGATCATTTGTAATAAATGAGTAATATTTATTAACAATTACGAGATACATTAGAAAATAATCAACTATTTATAAAATTAATATTACTGTACCTAGTTAATGTTTCATAATAATTCCGATGTAATAGATAATGTTTGCACTACTGCAAAGAACTATTATAATCCATAATCTGGTTTTACACAACTCTTTCAACTATATTTATATATCAGTGTTCATTTAAAATCCTAATACTTAATATTCATTCACTCCAATGTTAATTTAAAATGTATTTATGTATATATATAACTATATGTATTAAAAATTTGTATTTCAAAGACTATTTAAAAACTAAAATACTTTAATACTTCTATATAAGATATAAGAAAAAAAAATTATATAAACCTGTATAATTTGTTACTTTCTGTTTATTTTGTTTATTCTACTATGCTGTTTAATATTTATCTATTATCCTATTGTGATTTGTTGCGTTTCATTTTTATTACTTATAATTGTTATTAATTGCTGTTTGTTATGTATAGCCTGACCAGGCTCTATTTGTATGAGGAACCCCCAAAGACAAATAAACTCATTCTATTCTATTCTATTTTGCTGTAAAAAAATTAAACAAGACCATTATCAAGAGAAAATCGTGAACATTGAATATAATTTTTAAAAAAAGCTGAACTGGTCGTGGAAAAAATTACTGATATCTAAAGAAAATGTCTACTTGTACCTCACTCAAAATATTTTATTGATGGGCGTTGTGAAGGAAAAAGTAGGAAGAAAATGATAAGGCAGCTGCCTTCTCCTCTAAACTAAAAAAAAACATAAATATTTTGTTACTAACTCTGGTATAAATATTTTGTAAATGATTTTATTATCTAGGAAAGATGAGAATCACTCCTACCACAATGGAGTGTATAAAGCTCAAAGACATTAGAATTATGTAAATTCCTATCTCACAAAACCCAAAAGAGTATGAAACAGATAAATGAGAGAGGTTTTCGATGTCACTAAAAGCTAGAAAATGTAATAAATTAAAGTATGTCAAACTTTAGCTAAGTAAATCTTTAAGCAATAGTCTTATAATCAGGAATGTAGCATACGAAGAAGAGAATTCTCTTGGCGACTATAGATAAAAAATATCGAAGTTTTCTACACGCCGCCACCACCGAGGCAAGATTGAATTGATGAGGCTCCTCAAGGAGAAAAACTATGCCTGCTTTTATGAGGTCTGTCGCATAGATTTGGCTGGATCCACGCGATATGCTGACACTGTGGCGTTTTATAAGATCGAAAAATCAGCAATAATTTTGGATCCTACTATAAGATACGAGAGTAATGACCTAGATCAGCCAGATAAGATAGAAAGGGAAAAGAAGGAAATTTATGACAAGTGTGTCCCTTTCATGCAGAAAAAGTATCCGCGATGGCTTCGCCGAGAAAGACTTCTACGTGAAGGGCCTCTGGTTCGGAGCTCGCGGAACTGTGCCGAACTCTACGAGTAGCTTCTTAGAAAATCTCAGGGTGGATATTGGGGACGTAGCTAGGATGGGAGAAAATATAATATTGGACTCCCTAGGTATCATCCATCACCACGTGCACGGTGTCCAGTAATAGGCATGTGTACGTGTAACAAGCATTTAGCGAACGGCTTTGCTACGGTAACAAAGGCTCACCGTACTGTATCCCATGAGGCGATTCAAATTCTTGCAGGAGAGTACCTCTCGACTCCTCTGCGTGAAAATTCATTTAAAGATGCTACAAGAGGTACGGCTCAGAGGTCTCCGAGGAAATCCAAATGAGATTGCGGAGGACCAAGGAAATGGAAGAGTGCAATCGGTAATATACCATGATGAGTGGACCGGCGGTGGTGACAACCTCAAAGGTGCTACCTGAAGAATTCTCCACGGTCCGTCACGATTGAAAGCTAAATGGATTGTTCCGGATTACTGGGTCTCGCAATTCCTCACTGGGCACGGGTTTTCGAAGTAAGCTGCACAGTTTCGAAAAGATTAGATCCCTGTGTCCGTTGTGGAGTCCGAGACTGCTGAGCCATCATTGTGGAATGTTCCGCGTTGAGGCACTAGGGCCAAACTATTGAGGAATGTGGCCTCTGGTCCTTCGTGAGCGATTTCCCTCAGCTGGTGTCCGAACAAAATTAAACATTTATATATTTATTCAGGGTGGAAAACTTTAGTAGACCGCAGCTTTTAACGTAGTGAACTGAACGAGATCGAGGAAGACCACCTCCGAAGAAGAAGCATGAGCTGAAGGATAGTCATCGAGGAGAGACCAGATTAAAAAGTGGAAGAGAAGAAAAACGAAACTCAAGATTACTACGGTAGCATTCACTCATGGCTACGACGCCTGTATTGCCATATGGCAGGCAGGAGACTTAATAAATAAATAAATTGTACGTGTAAATATTTTAAATCTGTTAGGATTAATCTGAAAATATTTGTTATTATTTTATTTATTCATATAAGAAAAAAATTAATTAGGAAGAATATATAATGTAATTAATAATCATACTTTATTACTGTTAACAATATTATATTATTAAACAAAGCTTTCTAAAGAAATTGTAGTATACGTGTCTTGAGCAACCAATATAGTGGCAGCATTACTTTATAAATAAATCACACTAAAAAAAAAAATTATAAAATAAAGTAAATTAAAAATATATATAACAATGTCCAAAAACTTAATTAGAATTATAATAATAGAAATAAAATAAATACGGGCACAGGATTACATAGGAATAACTAGAATGAATTACTATGGAACAAAGTGTAAATTAGAATAATAGATAGTTAAAACAACAGTTAGCCAATAAATATCAAAGAGACAATAGCATAAGCTAGAAATGTAATATGTGTTAAAAAGTATTTAAAAAAAAGGTAAATCATATTATAAGTTATAAATAATAATGTTAATACAAATCAAATTAATCAAGATAACTTTCAAAGAAAAATAATGTAATTTTACTAATTAAACTATAAAAAAATTGTTTCAGTCTTGATAATGTGGAAAGAACCACAAAACGTAGAAAAACTTTGTAATAGATTGTGAATAAAAATAAATATGTAAGAAAATGAAGTTAAGCGGTGCTTTTTTGAGTGTGAAATGCTAAATAAAACTTTCTAAAAAATTATAAAAGAAAAGAAACTAGATTTATAAATAAACTATTTTTCTCTTATTTCCTTTGAAGACAGCGATTGTTTAATAAATATATTCATATGAGTGCTGCTATCTCTCGACTGGCAGAAGAACCAATAATAAAGGGAGAAACTAGAAATCTAGACAGGTTTGAGTCAGGTGAAGTTTAGCTGCCAACCCCCAGACATATAAAGTGTCTTAATGTACTTTTATTATTGAAAGATTACACGCCAATGATATATCACCCTAAAAGGGACAATGAAAAAGGAAAGAGGAATAAAGAAGTATGCAAAGATGAAGAAAGAGGCAAGCAATTCTAAACAGTGAAGGATCGTTGACTTCATTAAGAAGAAACTGATAAGCTATTTTAAATTGTTATTTTTTTTTTTAATTGTAATTTACAACTGTATAAGTTAATATATCAAGTAAATTAGCTGATTAAAAATATATTATTATATATATAATATATATATATATATATATCATACATATATACATACATATATATAGATAGATAATATATAGAAAAGGCATTAGGAGAATATGCCCATTGGCAGCGCTCCGTTAGGTAATCTAAACTAGAAGGTCTCGGGCCATCTTCTTTTCAGACGCCTAGGAGGATTGTCAGGAATGGAAAAGGAAGTAGTCGGTTAAAGTGGTAGTGGGTTTTTTCATGGAAGGATTGATACCTCGTTCGGGCCAAATCAGCAACAATTTAGGTCTTTATGGATGAGTTTGGGGATGACAATGTAAGGAGCATTAATGATTTTTCGAAGGATTAATACGGGAAGAATTTATGGTTAAGTAATACCCAAAAGACTCTGTACGTCTAGGTAGGCTTTATGATGGTGATATAGATGAGCCTTTTGTATTTAAGTGGAAGGTTAGAGCGTCTGTCCAGTAAGTGTTGAAGTAAGCGAAAGCGGCGGGCAGTTTCTTGTCTTTTCAGTTTTGTGTGCGGATTATTGTAAATATAAACGCAAGGAAGAAACATTTCGTAATAGTTGTGTGATATAATCACTGAAGGGAATGAGAATGGGCTACCGGAAAGTACAATAGAGAGAATACATACATTAATGAGGAACCACCTGGTGCTGCCTTATCAAGGGTCTCCATTAAGACCGCTCGACAAATAGGCACCTTCTGTTTGCTCTAGACCTGCTCCTTCCTTGTATATTAATTATTCCAAGGCGTCATTTAATATTGTAATTTCAATCCGAATCCAGAAACAGGACGGAATTACTCTACATAGATTATAATAATTTAAATATCCAAGTACCGACATCCTCTAAATTTGTATTTATTCAGTTCAAGATATGATTCTTCGATCGGACAATAATTGTTTCTAGCTAAAGTAATAAGGATTTGAATCGTCAAGAAAATGAATTACATTGAATAGGATATTGCATACAGTTGGTCAGTCGATTATGAAAATTAAATATTGTTTTCCTAATCTTTGGGTAGTATATATCTGTATCCCAATTTTATGGCGAGTTGAAGTGGCTTAACCCTAACAATCGTCGACATTCTTTACCTCCTACAGTTCCAATTCTCTGTCCATCCCTGTCATACACGCTCCAGGCCTTCAGATTTATACAGTACGGCCCACCGAAATGCACATTTCGACAGATCCTTTCTCATTCGATCCTCAATCCTATGGAATTCCATCTCTCCTTCTATCCGTTACTTCAATTCTCTTTCTACCTTCAAATCCCACATATTTGATCACTTAATGGATATTCAGGCTCAATAGAATTGTCAATAAGCTTTTTTATTTTTTATTATTATTTTTTTCTTCTCATTTAAATATGTCTAATTTATATCAGTAATTACTAACTTGTTTATATATATTTAATTTACTCTAAAGCCCTGTATATTTGATTCTAAAGGGACATGTCACTGGATAATAAAGAATTTATTTATTATATAATGATTTAAAAGTTCATCAAAAATGGAGACACAAATACTGATTTTTTTTTGGAGAACATATAGCAAATTCGCAGTTTTAAAATTTCACCACACGACTTAACTTACCAGGGTTCATAAAATCAATTTAAGAACTATGGAATGGAGATCGAGTTGAAAAACCTAGTTCGCACAACACACGTCTTTCACTTGCACCCGTTATTAAAATAAATCTAAGAATATTTAAATAAAGTTGGACTTGAAAAAAATGTAAAGGAATTTTTTTTTTTTTTTTTTTGATATTTACAACTGTATTAAATAAATATACATCTAGTAAATGTGATGGTAATATGTAAAACTGTCATGAAATACATGTAGAGACACTACCAGTGGCAGCACTCTAAAAACACTCTAAACTAGAAGGTCCCGAGGCCATCTTCTTTTCAGACGCCTCGGAGGATTATCAGGAATTGAAGAGGAAGCAAGGACTGAAACTAATGGATTGTAGTGGGAATGGAGCTTTTCATGGAAGGAATGGTACCTGGTTCGGGCTAAGTCAGCAACATATGGAATATTAAGGTCTTTATGAATGAGTGTGTTTGTGACAAAATAAGGAGCATTGAGGATTTTCCGAAGGATTTTGGATTGTAAGGACTGGATACGAGAGGAATTCGATGGTTTAGTAGAGCCCCATAGCTCTACTCCGTAAGTCCATATCGGTCTTATGATGGTCATATAAATGAGTCTTTTGTAATTAAGTGGAAGTTTGGAGCGTTTGTCCAGTAAGTGTTGAAGTAGTCGAAAACGTCGGGCAGTTTCTTGTCGTTTAAGTCTTGTATGGGGGTTCCAAGTTAGACGTTTATCAAGGTGGAGTCCTAGGTATCGAATCTGTTCAACAGGGGCTAGTGGAGTGTCATTAAAGGATACTGTAGGGCAGGAAGTCATTGGTTTACGACGAAGGGTAAAGGTTATCTGGTGGGATTTGTTAGAATTAATTTTAATCCTCCAATTCTGGCACCATACTTCAAGGTCTCGGATGTGGGATTGAAGAGTGTGGGAGGCAGTAACTGGATCATTATCTACTGATAGCACACACGTGTCATCAGCATAGGTAGAAAGGAATGTGTTAGGATGGGTTGGAATATCAGCTGTATAGACTGTATAAAGAACAGGTCCTAGGATGCTGCCTTGAGGAACACCAGCAGATTGAGAAAACAGGGAGGAATAGGAACGATTGTGATTTATTTTGAAAGATCTATCAGCGAGGTAGGACTGGATAATAAGAAAATAGGTAGGAGAGAGGAATAGACGGAGCTTGTAAAGCAATCCAGGGTGCCCGACTCGGTCAAAGGCCTGTTCTACATCGAGAAAGGCTCCCGTGCAGTACAATCCGCGCTCCAACGCAGAGGAGACAACATCAACGACACGATGACATTGCTGGATAGTGGAGTGAGATGTACGGAAACCGAATTGATGATCTGGAATAATATTATGGGAATCAAGGATTGGATATATACGTTTCAGAAGGAGTTTTTCTAGAATTTTACCCATTATACATAAAAGAGAAATGGGACGGTAGGAAGATGGATTTTCAGGTGACTTTTTGGGTTTAGGGATCATTTTTACTATGGACAATTTCCAGGAGGCAGGAAAATAAGTAGTACGGAGTACGGCATTATAGATGTAGGTAAGGAATAGAATGGCTTTTTGAGGGAGATGCTTCAAGATATAGGAAGTGATTAAGTCATGGCCAGGAGCTTTTCGGGCAGGTAATCTGTGAATGATATTGGATATTTCGGAAGGATGGAATGCTTTAGGTGGGAGGGTCATTGGGAGGGGAATAGTTAGGTCTTGGGGTTAAGGATATCTGGATGTGGAGTATAAGTATTGTAAAGATGTTGTCCGAATATCTGAGCTTTCTCTTCGTCAGTTCTTGTCCAGATTTGGTTTTCAGTCAAGAGTGGATGGTTACAGTCTTTGAACTTAAGTAGTTTTTTTGTGGTTGTCCATAATGATTTGTCTGTTGTAGTAAGGTTTTCAGTAAATCTGAGTAAATTTTGAATTTTGTATGTTTTTATTTCCGACTTGAGTTTGTTAGTTAGTTTGGTATAATAAGTTTTGTCAGTTGGGTATCGAGTCTTATGCCACTTCGATCTCGCTCTGCGCTTTTCCTTTATTAAGAATCGAATGTGCTGTGACAGATCTGTATGTTGAGTGTCATTAATGTTGGTGGTCTTTGTGTTGTCAATTATACTACAAGTTATGGAGTCAGTCAGTTTTTTAACAGCTGTATCAATATCATTGTTTGTCTTGAGTGGAGTGTTCAAGTCCAATTTGCTTTCCAGGTCAAGTCGAAATATGTCCCAGTTTACACGTCCATTGATCAATGTAGGTGGAAGGGGTTGAGGAACAAAACTGGAATGTAAGGAAAGCAAAACCGGGCTATGATCTGATGAAAGGTCGTTCAGTGATCTGATTGTGGTTTGGGAGGAGTAAATTTGTGAGGTGATAAATATGTCCAGGATATCAGGTTTTTTTTTTAAGGATGTCGGCCAATACGTGGGATTCATAGGTGAGAGGACAGTATAGCTATGGGAAATAGAGACACTAGAAAGGAGATTACCTCGGGAGTTGGAAGTGCGGCAACCCCACCGTTGGTGTTTAGCATTATAGTCTCCTCCAGCGATAAAGCGCGGTCCGAGGGATCGAAACAGGGTTTCAAGTTGGTTATAGGAAAGGGAAACACCAGGAGGACAATATACAGCTGAGAGGGTGAGATTAAAAGGACGAGTTGGAATGGTCACTGAGGTTGATTGTATGGCGTCAGTTGGAGTAGAAGGAATAAGGGAATGAGGCAAGGATTTATGGATAAGGATGCATGACCCGGCATGGGAAGTGTTGTCTGGGTGGTCCGATCTATATGTGGTGTAGTCACGTATGTAAAAACGTGTTCGTTGTGTAAAGTGCGTTTCAGTCAAGAGAGCTACGTCAATATGGTTGTCATGGAGGAAAATGTCCAGTTCGTCACGGTGGTTGAGTAGGCCGTTAGCGTTCCACAAAAGGATGGCTAGGGGCTTTACACTCATCGTGGGAGATTGAATGGGATTTGGGTAAGGATTCTAGTAAGAAGGGTGATTAGTGGTTGAATAGTATTTCTAAGATCTGAAAGAAAAGACTGGAGAATGGAGCATATGTTGGAAGGGTCTTGGTAGGGATACGGATGTGGGTGAGAGACGGATGTGCAGGATGATTTGTATGGTCCGGATCGTTGGCTTGGGGCTGGACTCGCCGTGGAGTACGATGATGTTCAGTCCGCTGAGGTACTTGAGGCGAGGGGTTTATTTGACTTGGTTGAACTGAAGGAGATGGTATTTGGGGAGGATGTTCAGGAGGCAATTTTACACGTAAGGGTGTATGGGGAGGAACGGATCGGTGTACAGGTTGCGGGTTAGGATGGGAGGAAGGAGGCTTGGTTAGGGATTTAGGAGGCGCCTGTCTTTGTGGCTGTTGATGCTTGATGATCTCGGAGAGATGTTTTTTTGAGTGTTCTGTAGTTTCCCTGACTGCAGTTGTTGTAGTTGGCTGCTGGACGATGGTACCTGTTTGTTTTTGAATTTCTGGGTAGTTATTCAAATTGTCCAAATCAGGCACCTGCGTGCGAATATTCTGCTCCACTCGTAATTCCGCTAGGTGGTGTGTCCTCTGCTTAAGAAGATTTTTGTATACGCTACAGCCCTTATAGCTAGCCGGATGGCCTTCACCACAAAGTGCGCACTTTGCAGTCTCATTAGGGGGTTTAAGGCATGTGTCAGAGGCATGTGGCCCGGCACATTTAACACATCTAGCAGGGTGATAGCAGTAGGACTTCGTGTGTCCTAATGATTGACATCTGGTGCACTGTACGATAATTGTCTTTTGTCTAGGCTCTTCAAACCGAACGGTCGAATATACTAGCCGTCTAACTTGAAATATCTCCGTGTTATTCCTGGCTGGCTCCAGATCCACGAAAAACAAGGGCAAAGCATATTTTTCTTTGGGGTGTGTTACACATGAGATATTCCTAACATTATGGCCAATTTCTTCTAGGCCGCATTTGATGGCTTCAGTAGGAGTGGATGAGTGGAATCCTCTCAGAACTACTCTGTGTGGTTTATCTTGTTTTAACTGGTAGCAGTGGAAGTCAAAATTTTTATTATTTAAATAAGTGATAAGTTTTTTATAGCTCTCCTTATTGGTGGTATTTATTTTTATATCATTCATTCTTGAAAAACACTGAAAGTTTGACGGGCCTATGAGATCAGAAATTTCTTTGCCGAACGAGAGGAAATTATTTATATTTGATACAAATATTGGAGGTGGTTCCGGGTCAGAAAATCCTTGTTCCGGGAGCTGGTTTTTATTGGTGGCGTAAGCAGAAGTGCTAGAGGTAGAAGCTGGTGATTTTGAATGTGCGGTTGAAGACGGTCCGGGTAAAGATGGCGCCGTTGACTCATTTAGGTTGGCTGCAGTGGTACTGCGAGTTTTAGGTGGTGATGGCTGTTTTGCCTTAGCCGCTTTTTTTTTTTTTTTATTTGGCGAGTTACCAGCCGAGTTAGTGTTCTTTCTCTGGCGTTTCTGTAGAGTCCGTGGCTTTAAATACTGTGAGTCTGACTCGCTTATCTCAGAAAAGGGAGTCTCCTCCTCCGAGTCGTCACAAGATGGAGTCTTATCTAGATCCATGGCTTAATTAATTAAGAAAAAAAAAATAAAAATAAACAACATATATATGTATCTAGATAAATAAATGAAACAGATAGAAAATAAAGAAGTTATATATCTATATATAATTATTAGAAAAAAAAATTACTAATTAAAAGAAAATTAACCTTAAAGATCTTAAACCGAGACCTTGTCAACACTAGAGAAGGATTAGCAGGCAAGCCTGGCCCTTATCTCTAGCCCAAGCGGTCACTAGTCTATGATTGCTTATTGAACAAAACGCCACTCCCCTCGCTTTCTGTGATCGGTAATGTGTGTAATAGTATAACAACTCACGATTCACAAAGTTTGAACGATGTTCATGCGATAACACAGTGATGAGAAGGTAAGAAAGACAGAGCTATACTTATAGTGAACTGTACTCGCAGCCATGACACTTGAAACTCGTAAAGGAATTAAATTGAGTTTTATAGTGATGTGTGAATTGTGTGTTGACTGGTTGTGATCTCTTCAAATAAATTGAGTTCCTACTTAATTAAGTGTTTTAATTAATGCTCTCCGAATAAATTCTTCTCTCCACACATTGAGTTTCGATGGAAACATATGCTTCAGATTAAATAATCAAACAATACTAATTATATCTATATAATCACTCAAGTTTACGCCCTATTACGTTTTACAGCTTTGTATATAAGATAGTATGTTTTCTATAATATTTATGAGATTACTTCATATATATTATCATATTTATAATACCATTTTTATGTTTAAAAAAAATACCTTAACAGATATTTTTGTTCTTTTCTCCATAAGTTGGTTATCAAATTTGTTCAACTTGTATATATAGACGTTTTTTTTCAATGGTAATAAGATTAAATTGTCAGTTTTTCGAATCTACAAAATTAAAGGTACTTAAAAGGAAGAAAATTTGAAATATCGGCATTTAAGCCCTGTCAGACTATTTCAATCAGAATAAAACCTACATTACATTAAAACCCATCAAATTTTACATCGATTTATCGAGTTTAATCAAAATCGTTAGAGCCGTTTTGAGTAAATCGTAAAAAGGTGCAAAATGCACGGTATCAAATGGATCTTCCGTTCAGCTGATTTTGATGAAAAAGTTTCTGTAACATATTGGGCGTACAGCTGTCTAAAATATGGAATTTCAGTTTCATAGGACATTTTGTGTTCGCCCGGGAGTTACCACACACACTCACAGACCTCTTTGCGGGACTTGGTTATTTGGACTAAGGAGACCCTAAAATGTGTATTTATTATTGAAAACTAGAGTTCGAAAATTTTTAAAGATCGCTAAAATTTCCCTTACTATATATTTCATAAATAGGTAAATGAAAGTAATAGTGCCTGTACTATTGTAGGTCATTATTAATTATTTATCACTTATCATTATTTATTTGTACTCGATGATAAAACATGATTTCAAATAATATAATATGTAGCATTTAACAAAATTATTGATCCACTTTAATTCCTGTCTGTATTAATCATTTTTTTGTAATAAAAAAAATACATTATATAATTACTATCGTTGTAACCAATTGTTAACGTTCGTTGGGTTTTCAGTTTTTTTTTTTTTTTTTTTTTTTTTTTTTTTTTTTTTCTTACCCTCTGGTTTTATTTTCGAATAAAATACAAATACAAATATAATATGTATAGCTGTCAGATTTGTCCTTCTGTTACCCGGAGGTATTATAAAGAGGATTGCTATATGCGCTGGATGCACTAGTAATCTTTCAAGGGCTTCTTCTAAGCCTTTATTTATCCATTGCAAAATGGGAGGGACCATTCTTCAGGGTTTTGGCAATAAATTGAGTTCAGACATAGTCCGAACTCCTTCCCTCGGCGACAACGTCAACGAGAGGTAGTGATCCTTGCCACCTCCCAGGCTTGGGTGGTGGGGTGATATCAGAAAATAATGGATTAGCACAGGCCTTCAGCCCATCAAAAAATTTAATGTGCCTCCGGCTGATATATTCAGGCACTGTTGGCAATACTAATTCCTGATGAAGGATATGGTTTCTGGCCCTCTGTAAGTTGGTACCTCTGACAATCCGCCGAAGGATGGAGTTCTGGAACGTCTGTAATTGTTTGAGAGTGGACTTAAACAGATGCCGCATCAAGGGCGCACCATAGAGCATAGTCGGACGTATTATAGCCTTGTAGATCTGTAGTTTCAGCCTCAGTGAGAGCTGAGGTGACGTGAGTAGATGATTAAGTCTATAGCTCTTTCTCCTGGCCAGTTTGAGTCGTTCCCGTACGTGACTAGATAAGGTGAGGTGCCTATCTAGAGTGACGCCCAGGTAGAGGATTGAATTAGAGACTGGCAGTGTTTCTCCGTTCACTTTAAAATCAGTGGGCAAAGCGCTCTTCCCCTTCTGGAACGACATGACAATAGCATCTGTCTTCTTCGGGTTCACCCTAATGCCAATCTCCTTCAGCTCATCTACAATAGTGGTCGATGCTCCTTGTGCCAGGGTGAGAGCCCTTTTCGGTCTCATACTAGAAGCATAGATGCCAATGTCATCGGCGTAGGCTGCTACCAGTGCCATTGGGTGCTTCATTGAGATCACTTTTGCTGTAAAGATCACAAACAATAGTGGTCCCAATACAGAACCTTGAGGAACCCCACAAATGGTGTCCTTTGAAGTTGACAATTTATCGCCTACCCTTACGACGAAGGATCTCCCGCTTAAGTAGCTTCTGATCAATCGGCATAATGAAGCTGGAAAACGATAGTCTTCCAACTGGCGAAGCAGTAACTCGTGGGATACACAATCAAACGCCTGTGTGCAGTCCAGCGAGATGAACGCCGTGGCTTCATTGTTCTTCGTCATACGCTCTATGGTGTGCCTTTGAAGTTTCACTAAATGATGATCGCAGGCTACGCCTCGTGAGAACCCGGTCTGTTCTGGTGGAATGATGGACTCCTCACTGCAGTGCTCTAGCAGATGGTGATGGATCAGCCTCTCGAACACCTTGCTCATATGCGAAAGGAGACTGATAGGCCGATAATGCTCTGGTGAGTCTCCATTCTTCCCAGGCTTAAGTAGCGGCACTATGATCGCTTGCTTCCAGTCATCGGGGAAGTATGAGATCCGCATACAGGAGTTAAAAATGTTTAATAAGAAGGCTTTACCCCTCCGAGGTAGCATCTTCAATAGTACATACGGAATATCATCCAGTCCCGAAGCCTTGTTACCCTTGGGGTTTTCAGTTTAGTAAGAGAAAAGTATATATATGTTTTCAGTTCTTTAAAAAAAATAAAATTTTAAAATATGCAAAACTGTGGTAAAATAAAAGATAACTGTCATATCGTTTTCACTGACAGTGAAATTTGCTCTAGACAGTACAAAACTGTGGTTTTCTTAGGTTACTTAAATTTTTCGTTGCTTTAATGATCCCAAAATTCAATGTTATATGGTTAAAAGCAGCAACAATATAATGTTTAATATCAATCAGATCCTAATTTGTACACATCTTTGAATTAATCCGTATCACACACACAAATCCAGCGTTATATACATACATTTATATAACTGACATACTTTTAACTATGGGCCATTCCGTTAAGTCAACAAATGAGACGTTGATTTCCAAAAGGTAGGGTAGGGCGGGGCTAGTTGAGCAATTTTTCCCTTGAACGGATATAGCTCCTGAATGATAAGTCTCAAAGAGTTTTTAAGCGGCTTGATGTATTCGTAATATATCCCTTAGAAAAAGTGTCCATAGTAAAAGCTACATCTATTTAAATCCAGGAAGTCATGTTTGCTCAATGTACCCCATAGGTGAGGTAAGTTGAGCAAGGGTGTGGGGCAAGTTGAGCACTAAGAATGTTTATATTATTACTCATATATCATAAATCTTAAAAAAAAAATATTAATTAGATCTTTGGTAATGTTGCAATTGACAAAAATGACAATAAGTTTATGTAGTTTTAGTGATATAATAACAAGTAAATTTCTTTGGATAATTAACTGAAAATATAATAAACAAAACATCAACGTATCTTATAACTAACTTCAGGATTAAATTCATTCTTTCTTGTGTGAAATCAGACTTGAAACAAACGAAAGTAAGACCAGCACCTGGAACAAAATTTGTATGCGCCCATTCCCTGCAAGCTTGACACAGGATCCAATCTTCTTCTGGTAAACTTCGAGCAACTGTAGCTCAACTAACCCTAACCCGGAATTTTAAAACAAAAGCGCTTATAAAAAAATCATAAGATATTATACCCAGAACAACTCCACATATAAGAAGTACAATAATTGTCTGAAAGATTAACCCTTACCTGATTAAAAACAGATAACAATTGACTAATACAGACGAAAACTTGTGATGAACTACGTTTTTACTTTTTGGTCACAAAACAAACGAGCTCTTCACTCGCTCATCCATCCGCCACTAGGATCGCGTGGTGATTATTCCTCTTACGACTCTTTCTTTCGGCCATAAGATGCCTAGATACCGTGAATAGTACCGAGATATTTCAATTGCCCAACTTACCTCTATGTTCAAGTAGCCCCGCTCTACCCTACTAAAGGGACATTTTTTACGAAATTGATTTTTTTTTACATATTTGCATTCTCATCCTTGAAATTTTATCCAATGAATACTTAAGTTCTTTTAAAGAGCGATTGAGAAATGAAATAATTTTCTAAACTTTAATATGGTGCTTTTAATGTTGTAAAAAAAATTAGATTTGAATGCTAAAAAAAACAAATTAGCTGGTTCAATAATATTTTAATGAGATATTTTGGCACTTTCTGCAAAATTTCCTAGAATACCTTTTGGAAATCAACGGCTCCATTACGTGCAATATATCTCGCTTTCTCAAAACAGTCTATTTTATGAGATCTTATAACATTTTCGTTATGCTTGAATCTCGCAAAACACTACTTGTTAAAAAAGATTCTAGAGCTCTTTTTAATGACACTTCCGCTTCAAAAAATACCACTCGCAGCTACCAGCAGTTGGAGGTGCAGTAGCCTACAAGATAGGAATTCCAACTTCATATCGCAGGCTCAAACCCAGGCTTCTACAGGACATGCTGTTGTAAATATTATTATCTAGTTTTATGAACTTCATATTATTTTACTTTTTATTTATATTTTTATTTATTATTATTTCGTTTTTGTTTTTAAATATTTTTTTTACTTATTGTTTTTTTTGTTGTTTTTTTATATATTTTAAATTATTTTTATTTTATTTTATTTATTCATTTTTTATTTTTTTAAGACTAAAATCGATCTTAAATTTATAATTTATATTCTTGCACCCAACCTAGTATTAATTTTGTATATTCATTACTTCTCTTTCTTTCTTTAGCTTTTATTATAATTGTTCGTTATGTTATCAAATTGTTTTTGTTATATAATTCTTAGAAATAATTATAAATTTATAATCGTTAGGGGTGCCTTTTGTGCGAGGCTATACCCCCACTTTTTTCCATTGTTACGAGTTGTAATAATTATTCATGTCATTAAAAAAAAAAAACCATGTATGGCTCCAGCAGCCGATCTGGAAATAAAGAACTTTAAAAAAAATGCAAAAATGATACTCTTAATAATTAAAAAATACATTAAGAGGTTTAAGATCGAAATTTACTAATACTAACCCAACTGGCTCAATAAATAAACGGAGTCGCAAGTCTCGATTTCCAATACATTGCACTATCAACAGAATTCTTTTTTTATTTAAGCCCACACCCAGTTACAAAATCTAAAGGTCATCAATACATATTTACAATTTTATGGATTAATCCGTCAATTCTATTAATCCAATGAATTTGTGTTTATATTATATTGTCTAGCTTATTAATTAGTGTTTATTTTATAGGATATAATGTAATCCATATAATATTACTTTTTTATGTGTTTAATGTTTATGTTTATGTCGTTTAATACACACAAATGTTCAATATTTCAAGTATAAATATATATATATATATATATAACTAATTTTAAGTTGTATATTAGAACATTTATATTGGATCATGAATATATTGCAGAAATCCTCTGTTGACAAACAGATTGTAATGGTGGAAATAAGTAATTAATTAATTTGTTTAAGAATGAAAGGTATCTTGGCAATAACAAATAAGCCATTATTTTATGATTTGTTGCTTTAATAACAATTACACATAATAAACATTACTTATTTACTTCATTTTTCATTTCACTTCATTCCTTCAAAAGGCTTGCTTTCCGCGAATAATTCACCCATTCCTTCTTCTTGCTATGACTACATTTTCTTCTATAAAAATATTCTTGCGATGATGAATTCCCTCATATTTTTTCTATGAATACGCCGGGTATTCAAAAATCTTCACAGCCGCAAACTTCTTCAAAGCTATAACCGCTGTTATTAAGTGCGTATTTCAAACAGAGAAGCATTTAACCATCAATGGCATTACTTTTTTGTAAAATCCACAAATTCAGCCATCCAATTCGTTACGTCAGAAACGAAAAAAGTTTTAAATTTACGCATAAATTTAAGATCCAAATTTCTTGATTTCTTACGACGTTTCCCTTTATCATCCTCCAGGTTGAGCAAAACATCTGGAAAAAAATAAAGATAAAATAATAAATATACTCATTTCAATGATTTTACATGTTAATTTCTAATATAAATAAGCATATACAATTTTTAATAGTTATATCTATTTTTTATACTCTATCAATTGTATTAATTTAAATAAATGTCAATTTATTTGATTGGAAATCGGTTAGTTTGCTTGAAAAATGTTGATGTATTTTTATTGATACAGACTGCCTATGGTTGAAAATAATATCTTTCTATTACTTTCTTCTAGTCGACTCCACTAACAGAAAATCTCAATAACCGCTTATTAAAGAAATTGAATTACCAATACAACTAGTATTACCTTGTCTAGGCATTATGCCTGGAACTGAAAGTGGTTCATGTATTAGCATATTTATTTTCACGAAAATACTGTCCGCCAGACACATTCCGGTATCTTGGTTACTACTAGACAAAATATTGAAATAGTACCCCCATACAAGACTTAAAAGACAAACTCAATATATATATATATAATATACTATATAATATATATATATATTATTATATTATATATATATATTATTATATATTGGAGTTCTAGCACTAGCTAGGTTCTTCACTCAATGTGTAGTATGTATGACGTGTATATAGGTGTGATTGATGTCTAGACTTTATATACATTTTATTTATTCATTATTTTATATATATTTTATTATTATTTTGTAATTTTTTTTGTAAATATTGTATGATTGTTGTTTTTCACCACTATTATTAATGTAAAAATTTGAACAGATTGTGATATTACTCAATAAAAATTGTTGTTGTTGAAAAATTATTTTCAAAAAAAATAACAAAAAGGAATTTCCAATAGTCTTTCAAAAAATGAATAAAAAGAGGCGAAAAATAGGTAATATGTATTTGATAAAAAACAAAACAAAAAAAAAGCATAATAAATAAAAGCTTATAATAAGTAATATAAATATAATTAATGAAAAGTTTATAATCATAGGTATGTGATTATTAACTTAAGGGGAATTCTGGTAAAAAGAAGTATATTTTTCTTTACAAAAGTAAAGTCTTACTATTTATACTTTGATAATCAATATTATCTCTTAAATTATCAGTTATTTATCTTTAACTCTTATTTATATAATTCATAACATTGGTTAATTTATTGTTTAATGTTGTTTTTGAAATAAAAAGAAATAAAGTGCCATTAATTGTTTTTTCATTAAAATCATTTTTATGAATTAAAATTGAATTTCACAGCCATTGAAGAATGGTGTCAAAACTGGAGAATCAAAAGAAATCCCATCAAATCACCTTCACTCTACATCGTAAACCTATGACTTTCTGACCCACCGTATTCTTGAACAATATCTTACTTACTCCTGTTGAACAGATTCTGTACTTAGAACTCCACCTCGACAAACGCCTAACATGGAATCCTCATACTAGACTGAAACGACAGGAAACTGCTCGTAGATACAGATTACTACAACACTTACTTGACAAACGCTCAAAACTTTCTACTTACTACAAAAAACTCATTTATATAACAATTATCAGGCCTATTTGGACCTATGGCATTGAACTATGGGGTCTACTAAACCATTGAATTCCTCTCGCAACCAGTCCTTTCAGTCCAAAATTCTTCGTAAAATCCTCAATGCTCCTTACTTTGTTACTAATAAAATCATTCATAAAGACCTAAATATCCCATTAGTTGAAGACTTTGCCCGTTACAGATATACCGCTTTTCATTCCAAACTCCCTGCCCACTCAAACCCGCTTATCCGTGACCTCTCCTCCATATCTATTCCCGACAACCCACCAAGGCCCCTTAAAAGAAGATGGCCAAGAGACCTCCTAACATAAATTAGACATTGGAGTGCTACCAATGGGTAGTTTCTTCTCAGGACTACCATGTGTTTTAATCTTATATAAAGCCTATTTACTTGTTGTATTTATTTAATACAGTTGTAAATTTCTTGAAATAAATAAATACAAAAAAAAATATTGAATTTCAAAATCATTTCAACTTAATATAACCCGAACCAGAAATATTATAAAAATTAAATTTTATATTACCATTAGCCTCAGCTGTAGCTGAGAGGATCGAGTCGGTGGCTTCGAAAATGAAATTATATCCTTCATTAAACCTATCTATGAAATACTGAACGGTTCCACATTTAGAAGATAAATTATATATAACTAGCGTTATCTAATCTCAATTGAATACGTACTAGTGGGTTTAAACGCAGTAATTACGTACTAGCGCTTGTTTCTTAATAATCTTTTGAGTAATCTTTATAGCTTTAAAAATAATGAGATGATTCATAAGAAATGACTGGTTTCGTTTTCTTAGGGATCTGAGCTACTTGTCAGCTTGTTTGTTTTTCATATTCAATTATCAGTTTTAACACTTCCATCGTCAGAAT
Organism: Piezodorus guildinii; assembly: GCA_023052935.1. Classification (NCBI taxonomy): domain Eukaryota; kingdom Metazoa; phylum Arthropoda; class Insecta; order Hemiptera; family Pentatomidae; genus Piezodorus; species Piezodorus guildinii. The sequence goes on from CM041292.1 coordinate 152,412,439, forward strand.
GTACATAATGAAATCTCCGTTCCTTCAGTTTTGCTTAACATGCGGTAAAAGAGGATGACAATATAATTAAAAATTATGTTAATTTTGTATACCTAGTTGTTCCAACACGGGAGGAGCTTTGATCTTGCAATTTGAAGAGTACGCTAACTTTTTCAGAATTAAGTAGATGAGTTACGAACGAAGATCGTTTTCGTATTAGGGGGTTCTACAGTATTAGAAATTGGGCAAATTTTTTAATCAAATATACCGTACTTGAATTATTTTTCTTCATAGCATCGGTAATTTTATCAACTATGTGAAAACTCAAACCGTTTTATTAAAAATCATTTTCACTAATTATTCAGAAAAATCTTACTACGAAGAACAATGATGGTCTAGTATCCGTTCGCGGATGCAGGCGATAAACAAAGACTATTGTGACTCATCATATTTTTATTAAAATGGACTTCATTTCATCTGCTTCAGCAGTTTTCAAATCTGCTCATTGCAATGGAATTGCAGATGGCAAATTAAATTGTATGTCAAAGTTCTTGTTTGTAATAAATAAATAAGTTTCTTCACAATGACGATTTTATTTCTATACTGCGATAGAATTTACTTCTACTCGTTGTCCGAACTTCTGACTTTCCCCTGAATGATAGATGGTTGACTTTGTTAAAATAATGACCTTTACTGTATCTGTTTAACCACAGTACCTAAGCTTTCCATTTGTCTCATTCTTCAGGACATTGTCTCATTTCTATTTCCCCACATTGATAGAATTTAATTCTTCTTGTTGTCCGGACTTTCGGTTAGTACCTGCCAGATCAATGGCTCGCTGTGTTTAAAGATTAACCTCCAAATATCGGGAAGAGAAATAAAATTACAAAAAAACTAAAATGATATTGTGAGGAAAAATGACTGATAGAATCAACAAAATAATATATATTTTAAATAAAATTAGCTAGTGTTAAATATTTATAGACATATTCTTTTTTTAGTTCAGAATAAGTAATGAGTAAGTAAGTATTTAATACTTAAAGTCTGATAAAAGTAGTTCTTGGAACTTATGTTATCTTATGTTTCAAATCCGTTAAATATCAGGTGGCTGTCTAGAATGACACTCGATGGAAAATAGACATTGGATAAAAACACTCTAAAATACTATTTAAGAATCGGGAATTGTTGCTTCATATCAGTGAAACAATGAGTATAGAAGTTTTTTAAAAAAAAATAAAATAAAATCTTTAAAAAAATAGAATGATTGAAATGAAGTCTTATTTTCCCTGAGTAAGAAAAATAAATAATTTACAATAATAATCAGCTTCTTAATTTCATTATTTGCAATCTTCAGGAATTTAAACCTCTCTTTGTTTATAAAATCATACTTAATTGGTCAGAAATGTTTGAAATTTCTAAAAATGGATTAGTAAAAATGTTTGCATCAGTTTTAACCGATATTCCTTATCTTTTAGTGGTATTTTGCTTGCTCAAAATTGAAGAGGAAATAATTCATTTCTTCACTTAATGATTTTTTAGTACCGAAAAGGATAATCCGCTGCAGAGAAGGTTAACGAAATTTGCAGTGTATATGGCGATGACGACTTAGGAGGAAGCACCGTCCGTAAGTAGTTTGCTCGGTTCAGAACCGGAAATTTCGACTTGGAAGACGCAAAGCGCTCGGGTCGTCCTTCAACTGTTGATGAAGACCAAATTCCAAAAATTATCTGAAATATGGAAACATGTAACAGATCAAAATGGGTCATATATAATTGATTAAAATATTCTCTAGAATCTGAAGTTTTTATCAAAATCAGCAGTAAAAAACGTTGCGGACTTATTTTACAACCCAACACATTGGTAAGCCAGAGTGAAAATCTACTAAAATAATCATTGGTTTTAATAGGACCAATGTTGGCAACAAGAAAAATTAAAATGAAACACTGACGTTCCAATTCATTTATGTTCTATGCCCTACAGTGTCCTTTAATAATATTCCGCTTGTCTCGGTTGAACAGACTCGCTTTCTCGGACTCCTACGACTAACTTGGAATCCGCAAACAAGACTAAAACGACAAGAAACAGCCCGCCACTTTCGCTTACTTCAACACTTACTGAACAGACGCTCTAACTTTCCACTTAACTGCAAAAGCCTCATCTACATTACCGTCATAAGACCTACTGGACGTACAGAGTCTTTTGGGTTTTATTAAACCATCAAATTCTTCCCGTATTCAATTCTTACAACCCAAAATCCTTCGAAAAATCCTCAAATTCTCCTTACTTAGTCACCAACAAACTCATCCACAAAGACCATAATGTCTTGATGGTGCGTACGAGGTATCATTCCTTCCATGGCAAACTCCACTCCCACATTAACCCATTAGTTTCAATCCTTTCTTTCTCTTCCATTCCTGACAATCCTCTGAGGCGTCTGAAAAAAGATGGCCTCGAGACCTACTAGTTTAGATTACCTAGTGGAGTGCTGCCATTAGGCATATTCTCTTCTTATCTTTTAATGTATATTATCAGCTAATTTACTTGATGTATTAACTAATACAGTTGTTAATTTCAATAATTAAATAAAAATAAAAAATATTTAAAATAGCTTATCATTATCTCCTTAAATGAAGTGGACGATCCTTCATTGTGTAGAATTGCTTGCCTCTTCGTGAACTTTATCTTTGCATACTTCTTTATTCCTCTGTCCTTCTTAATTATCCCTTTTAGGGCGATAGTTCATTATTGGGTAGCCATTCAATATTAAAAGTACAATAAGACACTTAATATGTCTGGTGGCTGGCAGCTAAACTAGTTTCAATCCTTGCTTCCTCTACCAATCCTGACAATCCTCCGAGGCGACAAAAAAGAAGATGGCCTGGGGACCTTCAAGTTTAGATTACCTAGTGGAGTGTTGCCATTGGGCATATTCTCTTCATGTCCTTTCATGTATATTATCTATACATATTATCAGCCAATTGACTTGATTTATTTACTAATACAGTTGTAAATTTCAATAATTTAATAAATAAAAAATTATTATCATCAATGATTGCGATTCCCGGAAGTATGTATCCTCTATATGTTTGTAATGTTAATTAAACAAATTGCATATAATTTTAAATTTATAAACATATTTAGTAAGTTAACATCAAAGATGGCAGTTTGATGGAAGGTAAAGTAGTTAATACCCCAGTTGGGAGGTTCCTTGGAGTCCCCCGACTCGGACCATGCTCCGAATAGGGTTGCGGGACGTGAGATGGGAATAAAACCAGGCCTCCTCATGGAAGGTGACGCCCGGATATTAAGGTGTTAGCTAAACAAACGCCCCAGCTCTTCCATCTTCCAGGAATACCAGAGCCTCCAGGGCACTAACAGCTCCTCAACCAAACCATCATAACTCCTAAACTTAAGCCATTATACTTTAATATAAGATATACCCATATATGGTAAATATACATTAAAAAATAGGTAGTGTTTAATATATCAATACTTAATAAGTATATTTAGTTTTATACCTTACAAATTTTATTTGTACAGAAATAACGCACACACTAAAAAAATAAGGCGATAAAATCAATTTAAAACTATGAAATAAAGAAAATCTGATGAGGGTAACACACGGCTTTCACTTAGCTAGGTGGTTGAAAACATTTAGCAACTATTATATAAAGTTAGAGTTCAAATATGATTCAAATATATATATATATATATATATATATATATATATATATATATATATATATACATATATATATATATATATATATATATATATATTTATATATATATATAGAGAGAGATAGATAGATAGATAGATAGATAGATATATAGATAGATAGATAGATAGATAGATAGATAGATAGATAGATTGATACATAGATAGATAGATAGATAGATTGATAGATAGATAGATAGATAGAGATTATTATTGCTTAAGAAATTTTTTTTTTTTCAAATTCCTCTCTACCAAAGTAACTTTTCTCTTTCATAAGATCCTTCTTCTGACTGGTATAAACACAACAAAAAAGAATTAGCTAAGTCTGGCAAACCGATCACTCGTTATGTGACCTCTAAGGGAAAAACTATTCATTTATATATTTATATGTATACATTCAGTTTCGTTGGAAACATTTGGTTTCATTTCCTTTCTACATATTGTATATATATACATGTAAATGTATATATATGTGTATGTGACATTAAAGTTATTTCTACGTTATATATTAAAACGCATGTACTTAGAAAATATATTTTAGAGATACACTTCTTCTTGCGTAAATAAGTTTCATAGTAATTCAAATTACGAGTATTTCTGAAATTCTGGAATCATAGGTTTGATATTTCAAGTATAATAAAACTGATTATACCCATTGCATATATATTGAATTTGGTCCCAGGAGTGATATTTTGATTCCATCCTTAATAATAGCCCCTGCCAATTATTAGAAGACTGCCCCAGCTTTCCGGTGAGTTTTGGATCCCAAAGCGGCTTCCAGAGCAGTTTTCCATTAGGGGGCAACCTCCATCCCTCCCTGTCTGGACCAATTTGCATATTTATTATAAACGCCCAATGATAGCCCGCTCAACCCCATTTTATGTTTAAACGAAATAACGTCTAAATATAGCAGCCATTTTTCTTTTTCCCCATTTATATGTATATACGTTATTATTATTATTCTTTTTGATATTACCTCTTTTCCCTTCTTTATTTTTTTGTAATAGTACCGGAAGGACGGAAAGGTAATGGACTTTATAAATATAAAAGACTTCTCATCAGTCCCAACGACCCGAAGTGAGATCATATTTACATTCCATTTCGTTTTATCACCGCTCCTTCATTAAGATTTTTAGGGCTCATTCCCTGCAATAATTCCTGTTATCCTTCAAGAAGAGTCACCGAATGCAATTATTATTAAAAATAACTCAAAGAATAAAGAACCATAAAAACAGTAAGCATCTTAAATATTAAGGATGAGCATAACAACATTAACTGTTTTTATGATTTTTTTCTCTTCATTTTATTTTATTTTTACTATTTTATAAAACGTATATTTCTTCTGCAGTTAAATATTATCTGTTCATGCCATATCTTATGGCCTGATAAGGTTTTTCATATAATATAAGGTTTGCAAACGTATTACTTTACCTTCTCATCGTTCCCCTTGGAACACGGAAGAGCCGCCCTGCGGTCATTTTCAACACTCAAGAGGACTTCGTTTAATCCGTCCTGCGGTCGTTTTCTTCAACACTCAACTGAACGTCTTTACGTGAATATAACTTATCTATATCCATTGGAACATTTAATTTCTTAATTATCATTCTTAAAACTGATTAATTTTGATTCCTATATTTTTTACATCTTTAAGTATTTAATTAAGTTAAGTTTGTTTCTCATATTTTCTTATATCAATTTATTAAGTTCATTTTGTTTCCTACATTTTGTTACAGCTGTTTAAGTACTATATTAGGTTAATTTTGTTTCTTATCTTGTTTATATGTATCTTAGTCTATTAAATGTATTGTGATTCTTCGTTTGCTTTCATTATTTTTATTTTTTAAATCTATACAGTCACTTATTTTTTTTTTCGAACCACCCTCAATTTTGAGTTATCTTTTGGAAGTACTGTTCTTCCACGGATAGCTCAGCGTACACATAGAATAATCCTCTCTTTTATTATTGACTAAAAATAATTTTACTGTTCCCCAACGCTTGTAGGCTAAACTTTTCTACTTTTTATATTGTTCCTATTTCATCAATTAATATTTTATATACATATTTTTACATCATTCCGTCGTATATTAAACCCATTTTAGTTTTAATGAAAAACTTTTTTTTTGCACTATTATTTAATTAATTTTATCATTATGCAAGTATAATATGTGTTTGAATTATTCGTTATTATTATATTTTTATTCTTCTTGATTGCGGAAAATTTTAATATTGCTCATAAATTATTATTATTAGTTGTCTTGGCTATGGCGCCCTCACTTAGCTTCCGCTGGCTCTCACCAGTGATGCGGCTGAGAGGGAGGCGCTGGGATCCTTTGGGCTCTGCTTGTCCTTTCACAAGTGGGGGGACAAGCCCCGTCCGGGGTTCCCGAGCTGATTGTAAATATTGTACATAGGTATGAATGTGAGATGTTTTGTTTATTTATTTGTTAACTTCATTTATTTGTATTTATTTTGTCTACTTAATTTTGTTATTGTATACGTTTATTTATTTTGATTTTATTTTTATGTAATTTGACTCTCCTTTTGTTTATATTGTATGAATGAGATCCTGTAGCACTATTATTATTGTCTATTCTGACAAATTGTAATATATACGAAAAAAAAAAAAAAAAAAAAAATTAGTTGTCTTAGGTTTCGCAATAGCGTTTGAAATTTGTTTTCATTAAAACATTTCTAAGCTGACCCATAAATGAAGTAACATATAATTCAAGATCAAGACTTTCTTTCAATTTTATACAAATAAACCATTTTACGTTCACTTACCTATACAAGCGGAAATATTGTGATTGTGACAATTTTCAAATTTGAGTTTACAGCGGAAATACACGTTTTGGAGTACCGTGAGTCTAAATGAGTTCCGCAAAAAGTTGTTTGCAATTTTTCACGATGTTCTCAAAAACGACTCTCTCGATTTTGATTTGACTAGTTAAATCGATGTAAAGTTTAATGGGCTTTGATATCATGTAGGTTTTTTTCTAATTGAAACAGTCTGACAGGGCTAAAATGTTGATATTTCAAATTTTCTTACTCTAAAGTACCTTTAACTTTGTAGATTCCATGAAAATAAGCATATCATCTTTTCAGCATTAATAAAAAATAGATAATTATATAATTTGAACGAATTCGATATCCAACCAACGGAAAAAAGAGCATAAAATATCATTTATCCAAGTTTTGCGTTTTGAACTTAAAAACAGTAATATAGATGTATAATATAGCGTTGGAAGGTAAATATTTTGGAAAAAGTATAATCTTATGCACGAAATGATAAAAGTTAACGGAGAGTAAGGAAAAGCCGATAAAATTAACTGATTGCTGTAGATAATAATACAAGATAATATCTCGATTAAGTTAGCCTTGGAGTATTAAGGAGACATTGGAACATTAACGTTGACGCATTTATTTATAAAATGGTCCAATTTTAAAACAGTGGTGTCGATAAAAATTAACTGCTGAATGCAAACATAAATCAGTAAAAAAAATTAAAAAAAGGCAAGTATCGTCATTAATAAATAAATTTCGCCTTACTATATTCATTAAATCTACAGTTACTTGATTTATTTTTTTTTCAAAAAACCAAAGCTAAGTAACCGCACTTCCTTCCCCATTCCTAAGAATTGGTTTTTTTATTTTAAAGTCACTTTATGCCACTATGGAAGTCCTAAATTTTGCCTATCCAGGTTTTATTAGGATAGGGATCTTTAACGAGTACCTGATATCACACAGGCTCGGGACAACCTTTTAACGTCCCCTCCGAAGAACGGCACAACTAAGACTTTTTTAATTCCCTTAAAAAAACTTAGGACCACCTGCGGGTTTGAACCCGTGACCTTTGACATAGGAGGCTGTTATGCTAGCCATCCAGCTACAAGTGATCAATAAAATGTGACAGACACGACATAAGCCATGTTCAGTTTTTTTTTTTTTTTTTTTCCATTTCTCTCTTTAATCATCGTTAAGGAAATATCTTAGATGGTTGTTTCATTCAAGTACCAACCACTTATGATAAGGTGGTAATATTAAAAATAAATTGCACCGGTAATTGTATTTTTCGTTAAGAGAGCTACTTATTATTTATGATGTGGTGTGTTATTTTATTTTTATTTTTTCTAGATAAGATGTTTATGAATCATGAAATATATTTGGCGACCGAGATTTTTAATTAATGAGGTAAATTTGTAAATAATCCAATAATTACATGAATTTGAACTTTTATTATTATAATTATTGTCCATTTGAGACAAATTGTAACATATCTGAATAAAAATTCTCAAGAAACTTACAAATAAGACAATGATTCTTTTTAAAACTACGTGAATTGCTAAGTTTGCCGAGGCCGAATTTAATCATATGAAACAATATGCTTGATAGTTCGGTTGGTCATTAAAATTAAGCTTACTAATTATTGCAAAATAAATCATATTAACTTCTTATCGGATCCGAGTCATTTAGGAGCCCCTCCGTCCCTGAGGAGATAAATTAATTTAGTTCCTTCATAAATGATTTTTATCTTAATAATCAAATAGACTCATTATACTCATCCTCTATATATATAATAAAACTCAATGTACTTATAATCACCGATAGATGTCCTGATGATAAACCTCTAAGAACTCTCTACGGAACCATCCAATTCTTCCCGTATCCAATCCTTAAAATCCAAAATTCTTAGTAAATTCCTCAAAGCTCCTAACTTGGTCACGAAAAAATCATTCATAAAGACCTCCATGTTCGATATGTTGCTGATTGGGAACCGTACCAGGTATCATTTCTTCCATGACAAACTCCACAAGTTTCAATCCTTGCTTTCTCTTCAAATCCCGATAATCCACCAAGGCGTCTGAAGAGAAGATGGCCTCGAGACCTTCTTGTTTAGATCGACTACAAGAATCCTGCCAAGGAGCTGTTTCTGTTCATGTTTTTCATATACACCATCTTTTAACAGCATATTTACTTATATTATAATATACAGTCGTAAATTTCAATAAAAACATATTAATAAAAAAAAAAAAAAAAGGATGCCCGACAGTCTTCAATACTGGTATCAAAGAAACACATTAAGGTGAGTAAGAGTCTATGAAAAACATCAATACCACCATCCTTGTCTTCCCGATTCAGTACACGGTACGTTTTGCAAGGACAAAACCGTTAATAGTATTGACGGTTTTACTCTAGCATTACTGACTATCGAATGGATTCCATTAAGCTCTTCCATAAACCCTCGGGTTGCCATAAATGTACAGAAGCCGGAGCTCTATATAAAGCCCGGGAGGGATCCATATTGTAGAGCTGGACTAGGGCTATCTACTCAGCCAGCTCCTTTAAGAGGGATTGCTTTCTCAATAGATTGGGCGCAGGGATGAGGCGCACCAGACATTGTTAGCCTACGAGATAACATTCATAGCCTTGCGCCATTGTTGATGAAGTCCCTCCAGATATGGTAATCCATTGTTGACGCGATCCCCTTAATTAGGGGCGATGTCCCATGTGGGTAATAATTGTGGGGATACGATATGGTCGGTCCATTAGGGAAACCTTACCTCTCGTTAAAATAACTTAGATTTCTTCCCATTGTCCTGGAGAAGAGCTACGGCTTGTGTCGGCTGGACAGAATGGATAGGGCGGGCAATCGGAAGGGACCGATTGTTTCTAATAGTCACTGACTGACACTCATCACCCACAATCGGCTATTTCATCCCTAACAAAACCAAAACATTCTTTATGCCTCTGTAAGCAGAACAATACAGCCATATTTCCGTCGGAAGAGACAATACTTTATGGTTTCCTTCATAGTCCTCTTATGGTGATCTAATATCGTTCTTTGCTAGGTGAATCAACAATTTCTGAATGAAGGTTACAGCAGGATGGCGATGAATCATTATTAAAATGGGTGATATTTTAGTAATTCGTAATTACCTAAGTTAATAAACAATGGAAAAAAACGATGTTATCTTAATTTTAAGAAGTTTCTCTGATGAATTTATAGTTTTATTTACAAAAAGTTAACTAAGACCAGCATGAATATTAATTCTTATAATGAATCTTATTACAATATCTAAACTGCCACATATTATATATTCAATACTTAATGCGATTAAATTATTTTATATATTAAAGTTTTTAAGGTATATGAGGAAGTAAGTATGAGGTTTATTGAGTCCATTTTAAAGACAAACAAAACCAACTTTTCTAGTTCCGAATAAAAGCTTCCATGTATTTTTCTATGTTATTTTACTTATGTATCAGTTTCTTTCTCCTTATTATATTTTCAGATGTATACCTTAAACTGCCTTTAAAAAAACTGTCTGAAATTATTTTCGATCCGAAACATAGCTTCATCATAGTTTTAGAAAAGTTAATATGAGCAGCCAAAATAAACTTAGCATGTTTTATTTCTATAAATGTATTCATGATTTTTAAAAGTATTCATTCATAAGATTAGATGGGTAAGTTACGTCATTCATTCAGGATATGTGTTTCGTTGTTGTTGTTTTAGTTATAAGGACATAAAACTGCTAGTGGTCGTTATTAATCCAAATATCTTCTGAAGAATTTAAAGAAAAAATTAACTACGATTAACAAAAAAAAAAAGAAAATAAATATATATATATATATATATATATATATATATATATATATATATATATGATAATATATAGGAACAATAAACATAATTATTAACAAAAAGATGTAAGTAATATCAAAAGTAAGTAAAATAATTTGAATGGAAAAGACGAATATGTTAATGAGCTGATATAAACGAATTTTCTTGACCAACTGAATGAAACCGTCGACAATCCGATCATCATGGTGCTAAATCAAAACAATATGTGTTTCGTTTTGAGGAGGTAAAAATAAAAAAAAAAAATAATAAAAAAACAACCTGTATCTCTACGACTCAAGAAGGGTCTTGGGTTCATTACTTATAGAGATTCCTACCATTTCACGGGCAACGACTGTGCAAGGATTTGATGCCATCGGCTTCATTTATTTAACATATTTCGTTAATTATAAAAAATATATGGACGTAATTCGAAAATAAAAAAAATATTATACCTATCTTAAAATTAAGCATTTTGATTATCACTAATGGTCATTTTTAATACCATTTTATTCATCATTTAAAAACATTATATAATATTTAAATACACCATTCATTTTAAGAGAAATATATTTAAAAGAACAAATGAATTTCAAGTCAATGTTACATCATACACAATGTGTGACGACATGTCGTAAAGAACCAAATCTACTATTGCCCATTCTATGTTACTTATACATAACAGTAAAAGCATTGACAAGAGTGACATTGATTAAACTTGTGTACTGGCGCGAAGGGTGACAGTGGCCGAATGTCAGGACAGAGGGAGTGCCATCAATGATCGAGACACTGATGTGTCCTGGCCTGCCTGTCAGCCCCCTGTTTATCAGCTCTCTGGGTTTCCTTGTCAATTCTCTTGTTTATCAGTTTCCACATTCCGCAGAGTGGTCCACTCTCAACCCATCATGTCTGCCAACGTATATAATTTATATGTTACTAATAGGCTTCAACTATTCTTATACTGATGAGGAAATGAAATAAAAACAAATTGCTATTGTGCAACTTTAAGTCCCCTGAGAATAATATAAATGTGCATTTTTAAAAATTCCATCTGGTTAGAAAATTATGAATATGTACTACTACTTGAATAATGAATAGTAATACATACAATAATTTTTTTTAAATTTATTTGTTATAGTGATATTTATATAAAAAAATACATTAAGTAAATTTGAAAATTGAGATATGGGCATGATAGGCGTGAGAAAAAAATCTACCTAGTGTTTATTCAGATAAGTATTTATTTTTATTCGGATAGGTCTCGAGGACATCGCCACTTTTCAGTTCCCTCTGAGGATGATCAGGAATAGAAGTAGTTGTGGACAAATGGGTTCGGGTGGACTGGTTAGTAGAAGTATACCTATTTTGGGATAAGTCAGCAACTAATGCATTCAGGTCTTTATGGATAACTTTATTGGAGACAAAGTAAGGGGCATTTAGGATCTTTCGGAGGATTTCAAATTGCAAGGATTGTATGCGAGAGGAATTTGATGGCTTGGTGGATCCCCATAGTTCAATTCCATATGTCCAAATAGGCCTAAGTATGGTATTATAAATTAGTTTTTGTTGTAGATGGGAAGTTTTGAACGTTTGTCAAGCAAATGTTGTAATAAACGATATCTGCGAGCTGTTTCTTGTCGTTTCAGACTAGTGTGAGGATTCCAAGTAAGACGTCTGTCAAGATGCACTCCAAGGTACCGGATCTTTTCAACTGAGGTGAGTGGAATATTACCAAAGTATATAGTTGGACAGGCAGACATAGGTTTGCGGAGAAGAGTAAAGGTAATTTGGTAGAATTTAGTAAGATTGATTTTTATCCTCCACTTTTGACACCATTCTTCTATGGAAGCAATGTGAGGCTAAAGGGTTTGGGAAGCAATAGTTGGGTCATTGTTTGCGGATAACATACATGTGTCATCGGCGTATGTAGTGAGGACAGTGCACTATAAACTTAAATACATTTTATAAATATATATATATCCTCCTATACATATACATAATTATTTATATACATATTCATACAAAGGTGATACATACATACATACTCAACAACAACAAAAACGAAATAATAATAAAGCATATCCGAACAACAAGGAGTGAAATTTAAAATTAAAATACGATAATAATAATGAGATTGAAGACTGGAAAGATTTTTTTTTTTTAAAGATCGGAATAAGGAGTCATTAAAAGGTTTCTAAGATAATTGTATTTGTCGTTTATTGTTCAAAACACTAGTGATACATAACAAAGTATGAAAATAAATTTAAATAAAAAAAAGGGTATAGAATAGAATGAACTAGTCATCCAACACTATCCCAACTCTGGGTTTTTTTTTTTTTTTTTTTTTTTTATCATGGATACCTCTAAATTAAACGAAACAACTATTTTAAATACCGCTGGGGTTAGCCGAATCGCATCAATTTTTTATGACTAGTAATGACGTCCGTATTTTTAAAAATGCATCTTTTAGGTCTTGTATTAATTATTTTTTTCTTAATAAAAACATATATTCTTAATATGTTATCCTCAATTAACTTCTCAGTTCATATGGTAAACCAAAGAGTTAATTCTGCTATCAAATCAATGCTGTAAAAAAAGTAAAAGCGTTACATATCTTAATACATTAAAGACCACTGATTGTCTTGAAAACTATTCTTTCCACGATTTCTATACGTTTATTTTATAATATAAGTTTAACATGTCATAATTACAATCCGAGTCATAAATGGGATATTAATAAACACTTAATAATACACTTTTTGACATTTAATTCTTAATGCATCTTTTTTCTGACAGTAAACTGCAAATAATATAAGTGAATGAATTATTAAAAGTATACACTAATGGATATAATTAGTTGGCCGTTTGAGAATTACTAGATGGAATTAGTTCTGGTAGTGGTCAATAAATGAAACTACTAAATACTTTCAACTATTTATTGTTTGCCAACGTTCTTCATTATCAGGGCTAAAAAGATACATAAGATATACATTTACAATAGCATTAAATAACTCTTCAGGACTATGAAACAAAAGATGATAAGTTAAAGATATAATACTGATAATTAGAAACAAAATGAAACAGTAGTTATGTTAATTGAAAAATATCAAAATAATTAGAAATTAAAGAGCAAAAGAAATTTAATAAAAGGTAACTAATTAGATAATAGAATAATAATTTTTTTTTTATAAAGTATGAAAAAAAAAAACATTCACATATCTATGACGTACTAAATGTCAATAATATAATTTTTTTTTTTTTAATCGCACAGTCAACCATTCTCACTTTACGATACATAAAAGTTAATTGATTTATTATTTATTATTAATGATTAGGTAACATATTGATTGCTTTTTGGAACAATAAACTTGCTTCTCATCTCGAAAAGTGTGTTTGACATTTCGATTTGAATATCATTTTTGGCGTGGTTACTTTGGACCACGGTGTCCATGGAGAGCAAAGGCCCTCCTATAACGGATCCTGCTTCCGATCCGAGGCTGGGACAGCTCCCAGGGATCATTATCGCCCCACATTTCAGGTCCGCGTCCTTTGCTCCCTCCCTTGAACATCCCACGATAAACGTGGTAGAAGGAATGGAATTAGATGCAACATCGGACAAGCGGAAAATTCAGTCAAATGATGAATATATATACCCGAAGAAAACTGCAAAACCCAGAAAGACGACTGAAGTACTTCCAGTTGTTACTACTAACACCTTCCTTCCTTTAGCTACTGCTAATACTAGTTCCACTAAGCCTCAAGGGCAAGCTGTCACAACTAAATTGCCGAAAGTCCCTATGGTTGTAATGCCAGGTACCTATACATCAGCCTTCATAAGAAATTTCATGAGCTCATTAAAAATTGAAAATTGCTTCATGAGACGCAATAGCCAAGAAGTACGTATTTTTCTTGACTCAGTCAAAGACCGAGATACGTTAAGGAAGGCCTTAGAAAATTCGAATTTGACATACCACACATTTGCTGTCCGCGGAGGCACACAACATCCTCAACGATTCTTACTTAAAAACCTCGATCTTCAAGAAGATCTCTAGAAAGTGTAAAGAACGCCTTAGCGCCAGTAGGAGTTATAGACGTAAGAAGACTTCAGAAATCGTTATCGGATGGATCAAAAATCCTACTCTCTCCCATTCTTATAACAGTACCTGCCAATGTCAGTATCGAAGATATCCAAAAGATCAGAGCGGTCAACAGGGTTCTTTTTCGCGTAGAGAAATACGTACCACAACGAAATGGTTTTACTCAATGTTTTCAACCCACTATTCAACACGGTGACTCCAGCACCGGCTCCAGTACGAAGGCAAAACACCACATAAATAAATGTTTAGTTTTTATAAGGACTTTAGCTAGAAATAAGTTAGTTAAGTTAGTACTAAGTTAGTCTAAGTCTTTCATGAACACAAAAAATGGGTGAGCCCCATCAGCTCTAATCTGATTTCAGTTGAACTACTATTTTGTAAACAACACAGTAACATAACACCCTTACACAATCTTAAAATGTAACATAGTTACAGTACAAGATGTTTAACTACATAAATTATTAATTAAATTTCATATTGTTAATTGGGGATATGAAAAAAAAAAAAAAAAAAAAAGTAGGTCGTGTGTTTCCTGTTCATTCTTACTTCCTTGTTAACGTTTTTTGCAAAAATTAGTTTTGCAAGATAATTAAAAACTTCTGGATTTAAATTAATTTTACAATGCCGGTTATATCTACAACATTTTTAAATAAATTCACACACTCTACTTAAAAATATAAATAATTGCTATAAATTTTAATTGGTATAAATCAAACTCTCTCCTTCTCCACCTCAGAAGGTAGTTATAAGTATAATAAATACCATTTTCTTAAACCAAACTAAAGGTTAAAAATCCATAAATCTACTTCTTTCATTTTTTAACTATTTCCATCCGACAAAACTTCTCTGAGGCCAAGATTTTCTAATTACGTTTGAAATTTCTTATAGTTGACTTCTACCTTTTACTTGGAAATTCCAGAAAGTAATTAATTCTCCTCGAACAATCCGAATCTTGTTAGTGGCCAAAAGGATCCTCGGAGAGGCGAGAAATTCCTTTTAAAAGTTTTTCCCTGAGGGGATGGTGGGGGCTAGAGGTGTTTTGTTCTCAAGTGGATTTTTCCAATAGCGGTAGGAATGCGGCCACATCCCTTGTAACCGTTTTCACATCTCATCGGTATTTTAATTACACGCCTTTCGGTTTAGTTCTCTTTACCTCATGGCTATCGGTACGCAATTCTTCTCGTCTTTTCCGCTGGAGTTAAACTTTAAGCGTCCTCAAAATGTTCAAAACACTTTTAAATATAAAAATAAAGTATCAGATGTTGCAATAATAAACACAAATATTGCAATTGAAAATTCTAAAAATGGAATTGAAAAGTTCCATTTTTACTGTACTTATGTATTTATGACCTTTTCAATGGGAATTTCGACCATCTAGTTCATCTATGTCATGTAATATACAATTTCAAAAGTACAATCGCATTTAAATATCAAGTTGTAAATAGGAAATATTCAATATATTTCGTTCCTCATGATTCTTGTAGTTGAAAAATTCAGCGAGGAAATGTAGCAGAATTTAAGGAAATGCATTTTGAAGGTTTTGTAGGGAACGTTTTCTCATCAAGAATTGGTGGATAAGCCAAATATGTCCAACTTTTATAGTCAAATGACGTCTTTGATAACAGGATGTTTGGATTCTATCCCTAAATGATTATGATACTTACCCTTAAAATCATTCAATCATATAGACAAATTTATTTTTAATATTTATTTATGACGCCTCTACCCCTGTGGGTCATTG
Organism: Piezodorus guildinii; assembly: GCA_023052935.1. Lineage (NCBI taxonomy): Eukaryota > Metazoa > Arthropoda > Insecta > Hemiptera > Pentatomidae > Piezodorus > Piezodorus guildinii. Next base: position 152,428,593 of record CM041292.1, read on the forward strand.
GCGTTTACACCACCATTTTATACTCTGTTATAATATGAACTTCTTTTCAAATATTGGAAGAGGATATTGACTTTGTTATCGTCATCTTTAAGTATGTCTTTACCTTACAACCCTCCTCGTAGGTTGAGGCGGTAGTAGCCGAGAGATCTCTTATAAATAATCAACTGGAGTGCTGGCAATGGTCAACTTCTCCACTCATGCTTGAGAGTGTGTGCTACTGCCTCCACTGGCTGGACTAGTGACGCGGCTGACTGAGAGGCGCAGGGATCTCCTGACAGCGTGCCTCGGCATCCATTTATCCATTTTTGGATGCAGGGGTTCGATTCGGAGTTCCCAGGGGCAGTATGTAAATATTGTATATAAGTAGGAATGTGGCCAAGATTATAATTATTTTATTTTATTTCACTTTTTTATAATTTATTTATTTTTATTTTTTATTTATTATATTCTTTTTCATTTGTTATTTAGGTTAACTTATTTTATTTTATTATTTTTTTGTTTTACTTGGTATATATGGAATGAATGACTTTTTTTATCTCTAATACTTATTGCCCGAGATAGTGGACAGATTGTATTATTTCTGAATAAAACACTATTAATAAAATTAACAAAAAAAAAAGTATGTCTTTCAGTGCATTATCCATTTTTATTTAAATTCTCAATTTACTGAAAATTGGCCAATCTAATAATAAATGTTTCACTGTTCTTATTGTGATACATCTAGCACAAGTTGAGGTTTATAGACCTTGCAGAAGGTAGCCGTGGTGAGAAATCACAATGTAGATGATCACGTCTCTCCTTGATTTCCTGTAGGAGCCCTTCAAATGGGCACAATATTTTTGTATTTAATTAAATTTTGATGAATTCACATTCCACCCGATTTGCCACCTTTCCTTCTGTAGAGTGCTACACTGCTTTGTCCAATCTTGCAGAGTTTAAATTCAAGTGATTTGCTACGAATTAAGAGCAATATATCATTGGCAAACAATATAACTTAAATAGCGCTTTCGAAAACCTCGGGCAAAATCGTTGATTACAACGACGAATAGCGTAGCGCTTAGGTGCGAGCCTTGAGGTGTACCATTTTGCAAATTATTAACAGATGACAACGAAGACCCAACTCTGACTCGGAACCTTCTATCTTTGAGAAAATCGGCTATGTAATAAATAGTATTCCGCTTGTCACGATTGGTTTATCTAGGACTCCTAATTGACAAATGTCTAACATGGAATCCTCACAAATACTGAAACGACAAGAGATTGTTCGTCGATTTCGCTTACTCAAACACTTACTGGATAGACGCTTTAACCTTCCACTTATCTACAAAACGCTCATATATATCACCACCATAAGGTCTATCCAGACTTACGGAGTTAAGCTTTGGGACTCTAATCGTAAAAAAAAAAAAAATTACCCCTGCTCAAAATTTGAGATCTTACTTTTCAACATTCAACATTAATTCAACGTTTTAACCAAAAAAAACGCGAATAATTTTACAAAAGTGAAAAAATTGAAAATTTACACATAAATACGCTCATAACTCAGTTATTTTTGACGATAGAGAAAAGTATGTATATAGTTTTAGAATCAGTAGAGCGCGAATAGCAAAAAAAAAAAAAAAAAAAAAAAAAAAATGAATTCTTGCCTATATACTTATACGCTTGTAAATACGTTGTTTTCGAATATATAAAAAAAAGTTCATTATTGTTTTTTAACCAAAAAATGTTGTATAAAGAGAAAAAAGAAACCAAAAATTAAAATTTTACACATAAATACGCTCATAACTCAGTTATTTTTGCCGATAGAGAAAAGTATGTATATAGTTTTGAATCAGTAAAGCGCGATAAATAAAAAAAATATTTCATATTTATAATGAAGTAACAGATTGTAATAGATGTAATTACACTGAAAAATCGGTTATTATTGAAGATAGAGAAAAATCGAAAAGATTTTCGTGATCAGGACAACGCGATCAACAAGGTGCAAAAAAAAAAGAATCGCCCCTGCTCAAAATTTGAGAGCTTACGTTTGAAGATGCGTAGATTAATAAATAAATGAATAAATACCAAATTAGTGCCATTTGACAGAGAATGAAATTTTAGACCAAATGAAAAAAGAATCATAGAATTTCGTTAACAACTAGCTTAGATATTGCGTTTTAAAATCAGTGGTAGTGTTATAATATGATGCTTTGAATTAATGCTTTTCATATTACTTAATTGCCTGTCAACAGCCATATAAACAGTTATACCCTAATATTGTTATTTGGAAATAATAAACCATTGTGTAATAATTTACAGCATTTTTACTAATCATAATCTACCGGCAATTCAATTGACGAAGAAAAAAAAATCAATGCTTATATTACTTTCACTTAACGATGTATGAAATATGTATTAATAGAAAGTATTGCGATCGTGAAAAATTCTAATCCCAGTTTTCAACGGAAATATACGTTTAGGGATGGCCAAAATATTTTTGTATTATTGTTTTTTCATAATAAAAACAGTGATATAGACGTATAATATGCCTTTGGAAAGAGAAAAAAATTAGAAAAATATTATCTTATACGCGAAGTTGTGAAATGGGATAGAGAGTGACGAAAATTTGGTAAAACTAAGTGTTTTTTGCAGATAATGACATAATAGATATTTTGATGAAACCAACGTTTCTGTCAAAACTCCATGTAATTTCTTCGACCTGTTTTCATTTATAAATTTATTCAACAGTTTTTAATGATTTTTACAACGAAGGTAAGTGAAAACCGTGTTCTGCTCCCATCAGATTTTTTAATTTGATAATCATATTTTCTACTGATTTTGGGACATTCCTTATAAGATGAAGCAATAGAATGAGAATTATTAATCTCACTACGATGTTCCAATAGAATACGGAAAGCAAATTACTTCTTGTCAAGCAATACTATAGGCATTAATTAAATTCTTTATAATTCCACATTCTTAACTGTCTAAACTCTTATTCAGTTTTCCTTAAATAAATTAATGGAAGCTCCATGATTACTAAACTCATTTGAGATTGTTAAACACTAATGCTTTGGCAAGAGTACAAATTAAATAAAAAAGAGCAAATGGAAAAGTTGCAAATGTGCGGTAGATCTTATTGTAAGAGTTGGTCTGTTTTTGGAAGTCTTCAAGTAGTGGCAGGTTTCCAGAAAAGCCAAGTTCCAGCGGTAATGGGTTTTTAAAGTGGTCCATAGGAGCAGGGAGAGAAAAAAATACCCAAGAAGTAAAGAAGAAAGTTTCGTGACTTAAGGCCAAAAACAAAGGGACTTTAATGGCTTTTTGTCTTTGAAACTTGTTTGAGTGCAGAACAAATCTGTCTGAAATGAAAATTTTACCCATAGTGTTATGTTTCATTAATGACATTTCGCCCTTTAATAGTGACCTTATCAGTCATAATTAAAACAGAAAATGAAATACATTGAATGTGAGTAGTTATTGAGTTTTGTTTTGAATTCTAGTTTTATAGCAATACCGTACTCTGAAGATTTTTAAGGTGGGAGTTAAAGGACTTTTTCGCTTTTAGGGAATAAGAAGATAGGAGGTGTAGGTTTACGTATTGATCATCCTACATGATTACATCAAACTGACATGTGATATTACGGTTACCCGCGAGTATTACTAGATACGGTAAACCAGTACATATTAATTAGGTGTTGTACATTGTGTGTGTACATTAAATAAGCCATTATTAATTTATTTAATAGCCATGGTCATTTCCGAAGGATACCCCACCACCTTTGGTAAATTCGCCACTGATTTTATATGAATAGCTGAAATTAAAAATTTCCAAACTAAAAATCCCTAATTATAATAGCAATTATGAAGAAAATATAATTAATAGTAATGATAATATCCTTATCATTCCGCATAACAATGCTGATAATTTGCTAATGTCAAAGGGAAAAAAATATGCAAAATTATTCAGATGGGGTGCCATCAGATGACAATCTTCGCAAGAGTTGAAGCAATTATAAAAGCTAAACAAAGAAAGACTGCTGCCGATGATCATCTTTACCTATGTGTTGATCCTAGAGATGACTCTAAACTCAGTGAAATAACTGGGTCTCCAATTAAAACTCTGGGAGAAATTCATAAAGCAGTATTGCAAGGCAATGAGAGAATAATTAATAAAGTAATAAGCATTAAGGATAAATTTTCTATAACTTTGTCTTTCGTCAGGAAAGGCTGTAGTGTCCTCTTGTATACACCTGATATTTGGCATTGTTTGAAATAAAGCGAAAATTAAATTTGAAATATATCTTGAGTTTCTTTATTCTGCTTTAAATTTATAAAATACATGGGGAGTGGAATTTTGTCTTTGGATGCAGTTCATTGGATAAATTTCTTACTTTGTATTCTAGGCCTTCTAATTCAAATTTTATGCCCTATTTTGGTGTTGTGAGAGCAAATTTCGAACAATAATCCGAAAAATTTTTTTCTTCTTGGAGTTGGTTGATATGAAACGAAGCCTTTTGGTCTTGCAATAATGTTATGATTTTCCTATAATTGTCTAGACTGTTCGAGTAGAGAGTATTCTGGCTTATGCTCCGACGGTAGTAAAATCCACGATGTCCAACTTCTGCTGTTAATTTTTTGTTTAAGTCATTGAAGTCACTTACGGATTTTATTTCGATAGGAGGAGGCTTCGAAGTAGGGAAGGTGATAGGTGTGACGTGGTTATCAGACCAGGTTGGGAAGCTGTTAATTAAAAAGCCTCCCAACCTGGTCATAGCTAAAAGACTAATGAGTCATAGTGACTAGCTTAGAGAAGGATGCTATAGGTTGATTCAGATTGGTCCCATCAGTAGGAGGTACTTGTTTGTCTTTTTTAGAAGCCTTGATGAAAACTGGAGCTCGGTTTTTGGCAGTTACTACTTTTCGTTTTTGTGGATTAGTCATCGGACAGGCATGCTATTTGAAAATATACCGCTTTTGTGTGTTTTTAATCAGCACTTATTTCATTAATCTACAAGATATATTAATTTAGGGCTTACCTTCAAAGTACGGAGACATGGTATTGCAGTTTTATACAAATTGTCCATAGTAAAACCTTGTTTTTAGTATTTCTGTCCATCAAAGCTCAAAGCAATCATTTCAAACATAGATAAAATTTTCATATTTAATATAATATTTCTAAAATTCAATTTTTTATTTTTAAGGTAAGCCATATTCTTCATCAGGTTACATTGATGTTTGTTTTGATTTTTTGGCTAAAGCAAGATTGTTTGAAAATAAAAGACTACAGACTTAAAGCATTTTGATGAAAGTTTTAGTACATCTTGTTTCAGTATTCATACCAGTTACAAACATTTTTTCAGCAATAATAAATTACCGTTTTTATCTAAGCTATCGGTATATAATGCTGTCCCTCGAGCAATTTTATGTTATGCAGCCCAGGTTGGGGGTTTTAGGCGTTTTAATATAATACAGAATTTATCTGCCTATTTAAAAAAAAAAATTCACTTCTGCAGAGCACGCTACTATATAATATATATTTATAAACTAATATTGACCCTATATATATATTTTTTTTTATCTTGCAATATATTCAAAAAGTATTGATGTTTTAATGATAGTTGGAATATATAAGAGAAAACTCTAAAAACTGTTTACTAGCTAAAGTAAACAAATCTGTTCATCATCAACTATAAAACGAATTGAATTATGATTTAGGAGAGAACAGTTATATCTCTGACAGATACGGCCTTGGACTTAACAAAACAATAATTAAAATCAAAGGACAACTTCCGGACCTTAATTGTAATGTTGCAAGGGCGGCAGAACTAAATTATTGCAGTTATATAATAATAAAGACATAGAGGATATGTATGATTATTTAGAGGTTTGGTCAGTGTTGTCGGAAATAAGGATGCGTTGGCTTGCCGGGGCAATATTGTCCAAACAGCTTTACGAAAAGTATCTAAACGGTGAAAATTGGGTAGCATTGTATAATTATCACCTAAGGGCTTTGAAATACAGATATATACTTATTCAGAATTCAATATTTAAAGAGAAAGAGGGAAAAATGGAAAAAGAAATATGTTCAGTTAGTTTTATGTTATTATTATTATTTATACAATATTTGTAAAGAGTTTTTTGTTAAGGCGCACAGAGAGACTAAAGTCTATCTATGCATAATGTGCAAAATATATATATATATATATATATATATATATATATATATATATATATATATTATATATATTCATAGTAAATTTATATATGTAAATTTAATTAATAAAACTCATTATTAATAAAAGACAATTTTTACATGTATTTATATTGTGTCTAATATATACTATGTGTTGTTTTTCTTTTCATTTTGTCTGCTAGTTATTAGCGGTTAAATGCAATGCCATTTACAAGTTTGCGATTTATCTTATATGAGAAGTTCCTCCATAGCAATATAATAAATTAAAATATAAATTTGCATGTCATTAAATAGCTGGGGGATGGGGGTGCTCACGTCACAGGTGGGTCGTTAATGCCCTAATCCACAATTGGACGACGGTTCTCACAAAGGTTGAATTAAATATCGACTCGAGACAAGTGCTTTGATCTGTGTTTATGTATAATTAAATACAATGTTCTACCTCATTCCTCCTCTCTCCATCGTTTATTTAACAGAGCAGATTAAATAATGAGTTATGTCCCATTGTCTCTGCGGGTGTGCCTACCATGTTAGGGCTTTGCTCTTGAGCCTTTGTGCGAGGGGCTTGGCAAAAAGATGTATATATAAACTTCAAAATGTGATTCATTGCCCTCTTTAGCTAAAACCCTTGTATTAATTTAGAACGTTGGTGTCTCTTTTTGTTTCATAATAATGAAAGTGACTAAATAAATTAATTATCATAAAGAATAGCATTGTAAATTATTATTTTTATATCAGATAAAACATTTGGTGTTTTGATTAATAGTATACAGTGATAGTCAAAAGTAATCGAAATCCTTTTTTTTCATTTAATAATTGTTTTTAACAACTATTTCTTTAGATTATTCAATTAAATTATTAAATCGTTGAAGGGGATTTAAATAAAGCAAAATCATTGCTAAAAGTTGAAAAATATTTTGTTTAATAAAATATCAAATTAATACAGTTTAAGTACAAGATCATACAAAGTCAAAAGAATTCGAAAATCGTAATATCCTTCTTGTTTACAGGTTTCAAATATTTCCATTAATCTTCAACATAATTTCATGTTCTAAACCATTCTTTTTCCCCATGTAACTGACACCTAACACAAAAAAACTTTTAAAATTAGGACGCAAAAGAAAGGTAAAAGACACACATACCATCGAATGGTGGCTTTAAATTAAAGAGAGATAGAAAACAATTAATCACTTAATATAAAATAATATAAAATATGTGAAAGCGTGTGTACAGTGTACAGTATAGAGAATAACTTGTAAAAAAATCATGAAAATAAAAAATGTCAAATTAATGAAATTTGACGATTTCAAATGGACTGACCCATACCTATTTTAGGAAATATTGAGGAATAATGTTTTTATAATATATATATATATATATATATATATATATATATATATATATATATATATATATATATATATATATATATATATATATTTTTTTTTTTACTGGATTATTTTTGCATTGAAAACTATATATTTTTTCATACTAAGTTATAGTAAGAGAAGTTTTACTATGCTTTTGAAAGAAACCAAGTACTTTTTGAAAATAATAAACTTTTCAAAATGCATGCACACATATATATATATATATATATATATATATATATATATATATATATATATATATATATATATATATATATATATATATATATTACAGATTTTAATCCTATTCATTGATATTTGAAAAATAGTTTTACCACTGCTTTAAGACACACAACTGGCCGCATCGTCCATTGGCTATAGATTGTTAAGACTAGTATTCATTTAAACTACAATTTAAAGATGATTCCAAGCTTAGGTGAATTCTATATTTAATTCGATCGTAAAAAAAAAAAGTTTCAAAAGCAGTAATATATTTCTTTGAGCAATAAGATAGATGAGAAGAGGAATTGGTCTGGAGCTAAGAAACGAGGACAGCTATTGAGGCTTATAATTGCTTCTCTTCTGATTAATGGATTCTTTGATTGATTATAATTCCCCTAGTTGGCTCCACTGTCTCTTCCCCATTTCTAGAACTTTTAAGATTTTTTTTTTATCACATCAGAAAGAAGTTCATTTTTTTCGATTATAAAATTTTTAATTGAAAAATAAATGAGCCATTTGTTTTCGATGATGAATAAAAGTTTCCTTATTGACTTGCTAGTCGTAAGATTTTAGAAACTTCGGGAAACAAATACCAGCGATAAAAAATGTATCAGCGATTCTAAGAATTTTTTTTATGTTGATAGCAATTTGGCTATGAATGGTCACGTGGTAGTTATTCTTCAGCACCATTTATTTTTCTTGTTATTTATTAAAGTTAACTGATGTATTAACTACAAATAATACACGGTATTTTAAAAGCTATACTACAATACTATGACATGATGGACTTGTACAGACACCACGAGAGTGGCTGATGTAAAAATAAAATTAATATTGAATGTCCCGAGGTCATTCCTTCGCACTATTAAGAGGGGCACCAGGTGTTAAAGAAAAAGCAAGGTTTGAAAATCGTTTTTGTGTGAGAAAGAAGTTTGACACGTTGAGACTTGGTAAGCTATATCGGTAGCACATGAACTATCTTCGGCATTGTCAACGACTTTCCCTTACTCTGTCTGGAGAATCGCTAATCTAGTTACATAAAACTTGATTGATTTGTTATACTATCAGTAAATCAACAATAAGACAATTACAATATATTTATATATAATTTGTCCTCTAAAATTCAACCCGCATAAGACTTTGCTTAAGACTTTCCGACATTTGAATTTGATAAAAAAAGGATCCATGGATACCGAAATCGGTTCCATCTTTCAATCAAGAAATAAAAAGAAAAAAAAAATTAAAAATATGCTTTCGATAAAACAGTGGTTAGTGTTTACTACTTCCAAATATGTATATTACTAATGTCTTAGTAATATAACTATTTGCATATATTAACTTATTAATAAACCGAATTTTTCGATTTTGCTTTCTAAAACCTCACTTTGTTCCCAAGAAACTAATATATTATGAATTTTATTGACTATATGATTTGGCCCGAACTAGTAACTATTACTACTGTAACGAACTCTATTCCCACTACAACTACTACTACAACTGTTTGAATTTTTGCTTCCTCTTTGATTCCCGATAATCCTCCAAGGCGTCTGAAAAGAAGATTGAACGTCTGATTTAGAATATTTACTTTATATTTATTTATAATATGTTTCTTTACATATTTACCAAGCGACTGTTTACTATACACTCGCATCACTTGGCGTATTTATTTTAGTAAAGTTATAAATTTCAATAAATATCTTGTAAAAATATAGTTATTGACAAGTATATTTACAGATCAGATAATAGGTGAAAAAGAATAATATGTAGATAGAATGTGTTATATAACGTAACAGTTTTTATGTAACGTAACAGGGAGCCCGTAGCTGAGTGGCTAGCGCGCTAGTCTCTCATGCAACAGGTTCTGAGTTCGAAACCCAGTCCCGGCGGGGCTTTTATAAGGATGTAAAAAAATGGGGATTCACTCACAACCTCTCCCCCGGATATGTGAGACCCGTCAGCCAAACGGTGGCCACGCACAAAATTAGTCGTAGGCAGTGATGACCCTACACTAAAAATTGTATCGTGAAACGTGAGTGTTAACTCGTAAGAGTTTACACCGCGAGGCCCAGGGCCTACACGGCCTATCGCGCCACTGGAGGAACAGTTTTTAAGGAAGCCTGAACTTTTGGTTTAGTCTTCGGAAATAGAAAAAATTGTACTGCTTTCCGTCGAAAGATATATTTGAAATCTGAAAAGAAGATGGCCGCAAAGATGGTTGATAGTTTCAGTTAAGTACAATTATTTTTAATTACTCTAGGGTATTCAATCCAGATTTTTTTTTAACTAGAAACTATCAAGATGATTTGTACTTGTTTGCCCATTTTATTCTTCTTTATAATAAAACATCATAAATTGACGTCAGAATTCCTGTGAATTTGATTTCATTTTGCCGATTAGTTCCAAGATTTTTAACTTGTCATTTCTACATTGAATAGAGTCTCTTTTCCATAAACTTTTACTATCCTTTAGGTCTCCTGCATCATAAAAAGATATTTTGTCTTCTCACATTATAAGATAACAATAGATAAGGTTCTTGATATACGTTGTTTATTTTTTATTCATTTAAAGTCACATTTTGCTACTGTGGCTAATCGGACGATGCTACAGTGAGAGTCCTAAATTTTGCCTATCCAGACTTAATTAGGATGAGGATCTTTAAAGAGGAAGTAACCTACATCGCACAGGCTCGGGACCACCATAATAATCCATTGAAAAAATCCTAGGACCATCTGCCTGGTTGGAACCTGCTACAGTGGGCATAGAGGGTAAGCAGTAACATTAAGCACTACATCACAGGTGATCCCTGAATTTGTATAAGTTTATTTAGTAACTATTCAATAACGATAAAGCAATAGCTATTTTTTTTAATACTTACACTACTGTTGATTTTGCAGTTGTTGATGAGTTCATATTTTTTTTTTTTTTTTTTTAACTTTTTAATCATCCATTTCGATACAATTTTTAATCAGTTTTCATATTCTGGATGTCTTTACAAACTAAGTTACAGCTTTTCATCCGATTGGACGATGTTACAGTGGGAGTCCTAAATTTTGCCTAACCAGGTGTAATAAGAAAAGGGATCTAGGCTGTGCCAGAGACAGCCTAGAGACCACTTTTTTACGTCTCATTCGAAGAACGGCATAATTAAGGATTTTTTAGAATATCCTAGGGAAGCCTACAGGTTTAAACCCGTGATTTCGAGCATAGTCTTGATCTACCATCACGTTATTTTTTTACATTTCACTATCGATTACTGTTATTACCATAAATTAACTGTAGACACTGTTTATAAATTATTCTTGACCCACAGTTTCTCTTTATCTCTCAAGGACTACAGATAATAACTAATCCATCTCTGATAAAACGAACTAAGAAATAAGAGACGTTGATGGAAGCCAGACGTCCAGAAGAAAAGACCCCTAGTAGGTTTATGGTGCAGCTTTAATTTCCCACGAGGGAAACCTCAACACCCCTACTGCTATTATCGGATAGCCCTTCAACTCCACCTTTCTTCACCAAACCTTTTTCCTTCATTCCCTTACTATTTGGTAGAGATATTTAAGGGTTTAAAAAAAATCTATTCTAATGTAGTAATACAGAAGCACCCATTGAGCTAACATCAGCCTCTTATAACACGTTTCGCAGAAGATTTTAATAAATGTTTGGAGTAGCTAGCTGTTAACTATTAAGACACTTAATGATTTGACGGTAATTTGTTTTTACGGTTACTTCTTTTTGTAGATTATTTATTTATTTTTTATTTATTCTTCCTTATTCACTTTCACTTACCTAAAATATATATTATAAATATAAATAAAATATATAATTATAAATAAAATATATAAATATAAATAAAATATATAAATATAAATAAAATATACCGTAAGGGAAAGTATTGCGACCGTGAAAATTTTCGAACTCCAGTTTTCAACGGAAATATACTTTTTTAGGTCCCCCAAGTCCAAATAACTAAGTCCCGCCAAAAAGTATGTGTGTGTGTGTGTGTGTGTGTTTGGTAAGTCTGCCTTGAAAATGAAATTTCATATTTAAGACAGCTATACGTTAGAATGTAAGAAGTAGATGTTACAGCAACGTTTTCTTTAAAATCGGCTTACCAGAAGATCTACTTTATACCATGCATTTTGTACCTTTTTACGATTTCCTCAAAAACGGCTCTTATACGATTTTAATTAAACTAGTTATATCTATGTAAAATTTATTGGGTTTAAATATGATGTAGGTTACATTCTGATTAAAATAGTCTGACGGCTTAAATGCAGGTAGTTTAAATTTTCATCCTAGTATCTTTTATATTGTAGTTTCGTTAAAATTAACCATACCATCTTGTTAGGATTGAAAAAAACGACTAAATATATAAGTTGGATGAATTTAATATACAACTGAAAGAGAAAATGGTAAAAGTATTTTTAATGTGTTTTTTTTTTCTTTTTTTTAAGATAAAAACCGTAATATACTGTATAATGTACCATTAAATAGCTAAAGATTTTAGAAAAAATATTATCTTTTACAAAAAGATGCAAAAGTTAACGGAGAGTGATAAATGGCCGAAATAAGTAACTGATTTTTTTAGATAATAATATAATAGTCTATTTAATAAAAACACATGGTTCTATCGAACAGCTGTTTGGGACCCATTTGAAGCAGTCACACTTCAGGTCAGTCTGAAAGGTTTTTATTATTTTAAAGTGTTTTGTGAAAATATATTTATTATTTTATGCGATTTGGACTATTTGAGGGCGCGTGTTCCAATTATACATTAGTAACTCATCAGAAGTTTGGCAACTAAACGCCTTTATAGGTGCTCAGAGCTTTTGGCTCTGTAGCCATGTTAGAAAAAACCAATACGTCTTCAGTTTCCCCTAACGATATGCAACCAATAAACCAAAATGAAAAAGTAATGGAAAATAAGCAAAAAAATAGTAACGGAACACATAACCTTAATCCTATCGAAACAAGTTACGCTAAAGCTACAGCTACCGAAAAATTTTCCAAACGAGAAAATGCAATCATCTTACACACCCATCCAGGCATCAAACAAAAAGAATACGTTCTGAAAATTGCATCCCTAATCGATCCTAAATTTATCCGCTATACATCCAGAATCTCAAACTCCCGATTTTGTATCCATTTTAGCAACAAAGAAGCTGTCGATAGTATTTTAAAGAACCATAAATCTATAGTCATTGATGAATTAACATAAAGCGCCTAGTGAACCCCGCCAAACAAATAATAATTTCGAATACGCCAAACGATATTATTCCCAATAGGAATTTCACAGTAGAGCCAACGCCAGCCAGTCGCCATGACAACGCTATCACAGTGAAGAAGCTCCCCGGGAACCAGGTTATAACTAAAGGTATTGTTACAGGGAAACAACCTACCGAAACAACAGTTGGAATCGATAGTAATAACTATATTGGTTCCTACTGTGGTTTCTGGCGTCAAACGGTGTCACTCCACCACTACTCCTTCAGCTGTATCTACAACTGAGTTAAACCTAACGTTGGATCCCCAAGAAGATTCCGAAAATACGATTGATTTGAATGAATTTCCACCCATGGTAGCTACCCAAAGTCTCAGTAAAAAAACAAAGAAATTAAAAAAGTCTGAGAGCAATTCTACGAGTAACTTTGAAGGCGCCCGAAAGGTTATCGAAAAAAATAGCGAGAAATATCCAATATCTTTTGATGAGATGACCAAAATTATTAAACTATCGTCTACCAATAAAAACGTTAGGGCATTAGTTGGCGAATTTACTAGTAATAAAGAAGGTCCTTAGGGCCATGCTGACGTATACTAAATCACTAATACATGATCGCCGTACAAAATTAAAAATATCTAAATTGTTAAAAAAACAGTGGGACACAATAGAAAGTGCGATAAACACTGATGAAAGTACTGACAACTAATCGATGGAGAGACTCTTAAACATCAACTAATTTTATAAAATTTTACTTTATGACAATTAATAGTAAGAACTCGGTAATTGTGCAGTGGAACTGCAATGGTTTCTATAAACATTATGAATATTTTAGAATACTTTTTTCCGAAGAAAATCCTATTTGTTATTGTTTACAAGAGACACATTTTTTAGAATCGCAGGCAGTAAATTTAAAAAAACTTTAATATTTATCGAAAAGATAGAACTGATAGTAAGCATGCCTGGGAAGGAGTAGCAATAATGGTAAAAATAGATGTATTTTCAGAACCATTTAACATCGAAACATCTTTAGTTGTAGCCGCTAAAATATACAGACCAGAACCCATTACAATCTGCAATGTTTACATACCACCAAATCGAAATTTCACATGCAGCGACCTACAATTAATAGTTAGTCACGCCACCATGAGGCCATAGTGCACCTGCAGATCACACCATATTCCTTGAATCTTATTCAGCAGTCCTATTAACCTTTATATACCCTGTCCCTTCTCCCAGGGATCACTCTCTTCAAGTCCTCGCAGTAATTACGGTACGTAATCTATGTCAGATCTAGTATAGCCATATTGTTATTATCAAGATTGTCATTATTGTCTTTTAAAGTGTTATTATCGATATTTTGTAACTTTTGAATAAATAAAATATTTTTTTTTTTACAATAACGAGCACGAACACCAAAATTGGCGCCCGAACAGGGACTGCATATTTTTATCGCAGTTTTAAGAACCGAGTTTCCGCAGATCCGAACTTTTTCCGCAAATCCAGAATTAGGACTACCGCCTAGGATTCCTCACCTGTGAAGACTCAAGATTTTGGCTTACCTACCGAGGACTACCAACTTCGAGATCTTCAGATTCTGGACGAGTTCACTCACCCCGAGCATCTCGCAACGCAGGCAAAGTCTCTTATCTGCACTCAACCTTGGCCGGACTTCACTGTCGTCAGGTATCCAGCTCAAGGACAGATCTTCACATCCCGTCGAAGATTATTTTGACAGCGTACTCAATTTTTGTAAGTTAATTTCCTTTACTATTGTAATTTTATGTCTGATGATTATTTAAATTCTTTAATCCTGCGAGTAAATAATTTAATATTAACTACAAATATGGCAAGCTTTCAAATTAAATCGGCAGACTACGATCATATCCCTAATTTTAATGGAAATCCACACAATCTGTTAAAATTCGTGACAGTTTGTAGACAAGTTTACCAAATCGTGTGTAAACCGGACAACTCGTTTAAGGAACTAAACGAACAAAGATTATTAAGTAAACTTTTAGCAAAACTTACGGATGAAGCTGATTATATAAATACAACGTGCGAATTTAGTCGTGTTGAAGAATTACTAAATTATCTCGAAAGAACCTTCAGAGACAGCCGCTCAATTGAACAATTATCGCATGAATTATTTAATAACAAAATACATCATAAGGAACACCCTCTTGATTTCCTTCAAAGAATTGATAAGATCCGCACTTTAATAATTTCTAAACATCGGATAGAAAACACACCAAATAGAGAAACAATTATTAGCGCATTAGAGAAAAGTATTCTTTATTTTTTTTACACTAACATGCCCCTTCACATAAGAACATATCTTATGACTAAAGCAGAAAAGTTAAGAACATTAGATGATTTGAGAAATTTAATTCAGAATGAGAACCATCTACTCTTCGATGACCTCATAAATTCGGGAAATATGAGAAGACCCGGAGAACATGATTACAAAAGAGGCTTCGACCATAAGAAAAAGTTCGATAAAAAACATCACAAACGATTTAATAATTGGCAAAATCCCAATAACCCGTATAACCCACATAATCAAAGACAAGAGCATCAATATCGACAACAAGAACCTCCACAAGACTACCGGCAGAATAATAATAATAATAATTATTACCAACAATGGCCCCGTCAAGAACAACAAAGGTATTTCAACGGTTCAGGTCGATACCGGAATCAAAATTATAATAATAATAAGAAAGATGAAAATCCAACTGTATCCATGAGAACAGTTAGCGCATTCGGGAATAAACCGAAACAGCCTAATTTCCAAATTCAGCAAGAAGACCCGAAAGACCAAGAAATCAGAGAATTAAGAGAGAAATTAGAAAAATTAGATCCAAATAATTCTTTTTTAGAGAAAGGCCCGCCAGACAATCAAAACACATAAAAGAAGAGAATAAAAGCCAACTGCCTTATGTTAAAGACCACGCGAATCGTAAATGGCTTATTGATACCGGATCTTGGAAGAATTATATAAGACCAGACATTGTACCACCAGATGTTGAAAGAGAAAAAGAAAATTTTACAATAAAAACAGCAACCGGAGAAGAACTTGGCACGGAATCTATTTCAGTTTATTGCAGAAATAATTTTCTTAAAAACCCCGAAAAAATAAAATTTTATCTATTTAATTTCAGTCCCAATTACGAAATACTACTAGGAAATGAGACAATGAGGGAAATGAAATTTAATATCGATTTCGAAACCAACAAAATAAAAACTCGCTATACAGAGTTTGATTTTATTATGGAAGACGAAGTTTTAAAATTAGTTTTGAAAGAAGGCGAAAATCAGATAAAAGTAAAACAAAATAAAAATCTATATTTTATTGACTATGAAGATGATAAGATTAAAATTAAACCTGGCATCTATGATCAAAATATAATAATCGACAGTAAAGTTAACGAAACCATATATTTACCTTTATACTATTTGCAAAAAGAAGAAGTAGAATTAACAGATTCTAATAAAAAAGGAAACCATGAAATAATAAAACAAATCCCCCAACTAATCAGAACCGACCATATACCTCCTCAAGAAAAATCAAATTTAATTAAATTATTATCGAAATATCCATCAGTATTTAAGACTGAAAATGATCCCCTTTCAGCCACTGATTTATTGGAGCATAAGATTAAAACAAAAACCGAAGACCCGATATATTCGAAAAATTACAGATATCCCCACCAATTCAAAGAAAATATTAAGGAAGAAATTAAAAAGATGTTAGAATCCAAAATAATAAGACCCAGCAATTCCCCTTACAATTCTCCCGTTTGGATTGTCCCGAAAAAGCCAGACGCATCAGGAAAAAGAAAAATACGAATGGTGATTGATTACAGGAAATTAAATCGAGAAACAACCCCGGATAAATTCCCCATTCCTAATATTGAAGACCTTTTAGGCAAATTAGGAAAAGCGACGATATTTACAGCAATGGACCTTTGCTCAGGCTTCCATCAAATAAAAGTCGAAGAAAGTTCTATCCCAAAAACAGCATTTTCTACAGATCAAGGCCACTTTGAATTCCTTCGCATGCCATTTGGACTCAGTAATGCCCCAGCAACGTTTCAAAGAGCCATGAATATCATTTTTTCAGATTCTATTAACGTTTTAGTCTATATGGACGATATTATAATTTTTTCTGAAAATTACAAAGATCATTGGAAACATTTAGAAGAAACTCTTAAAAAGTTAGAAAAACATAACTTAAAGATTCAGCTCGATAAGACAGAATTTTGCAAGAAAGAATTGTTATTCCTCGGACATATTATCAGCGAACGCGGCATAGAACCTAATCCAGAAAAGATAAAAGCAGTAAAAGATTTTAAACTCCCTAAAAATGAAAAAGAAATTAAAAGCTTTTTAGGATTAACTGGTTTCTATAGGAAAATGATACCAAATTACGCAAAGATAGCTTCCCCATTAACGAGATGTCTTCGAAAAGATCAAAAAGAAATCAAACCAGAGTTATATGAAAACGCTTTTGAGAAATTGAAACAACTTGTATGTAGTAGCCCCATTTTGCAAATTCCAGATTTCAATCAGGACTTTTTCTTAACAACTGACGCAAGTAATTTCGCCATTGGTGCAGTATTAGCACAGAAGAAAGATGGAAAAGAACTCCCTGTATGTTTTGCATCCAGAACACTTAATAAAGCAGAACAAAATTACTCAACAACGGAAAAGGAATGTTTAGCCATTATTTGGGCTTGCAATCATTTTCGACCCTACTTATACGGTAGAAAATTTTTCATATATTCAGATCACAAACCTTTAGAATATTTAAGAACGTGTAAAACACAGAACGCCAGATTAATTAGATGGAAATTATTGTTAGAAGATTTCGAATATGACATAAAATACATTGAAGGAAAGGCTAATAAAGTCGCCGATCATTTATCCCGTTACCCTATTGAAGAAAGGAAATTAAAAGAACCAGAATTTGATATTTTTCATACAGAAAATTCTCCTAATAACTATTCACAAGAAATCGTAGATTTATTACAAGAAATGGGAATAGAAGAAACCCAAGAAGAAGCTAACAATGAAAACTTAGAAGGAATTAATAATGATGAAAACATAGAAGAAAATAATAATGGTGAACACCAAGAAATAATTCAAGATGATATATCTTCTTTAGCAACGCAGCACTCCACAGAATCCTCCGATAACAGAATCTTAATAGTTGATGATAAATCTAGACCAGTAAATGTTGAGAAAAATCAAATAATAATAAAAAAGGGACACGCGAAAATTCAACGCGAAACAATATTCAATAATAAGCAAAGAACAACAATTGAATTTACTTGGCCTTATCATGAAAAAGATTTTGAAATAGAAGAAAAACTTTTAGAAATCTTAAGACCAAATATAACTTACGGCATATACTGCTCACCCATATCAGATTCTATAGAAAGTGAAAATAATTGGTATAATGCATTATTTAATAAAGTTGCATCACTCATTAGAGAAAAATTTCCCACAAATAGAATTAAAAGATATTATAAACTATTGCCAGATGTAAAGAACACGGAAGACCAGAAATTACTTATCCTTGATTATCATATCGCCAAGACATGCCACAGAGGTATAAATGAAACATATTTAGTTTTGAAAACCAAATTTTATTGGCCCAATATGAAAGATCATATCACAGAAATTATAAACAAATGTGACACATGTGGAAAAGGCAAATACGATAGAAGACCTATAAAACAAAAATTTAAAATTACTCCCACACCTGAGAAACCCTTTACAGATTTAATGATTGATACCTTACACATGAGTAATTATTACATTTATTTAATAGTAGATACTTTTTCCAAAAGAATATTTTCTTATTACGCAACGAGTTATAATGCCATAGAAAGCATGAAAGTATTGAAAAAATATTTAGCATATTTTCCAAAACCCCAAAAAATATCATGTGACAACGGAAGAGAATTCGACAATAACTTGTTTAAAGATTTTCTAAACTACTTAAATATTGAATTACATTATACTACCCCCAATCACCCTAACTCTCTTGGATTGCTTAATCGAGCAAGCTCTTCGTTATTAGAAATTTTAAGACTTATAAACATAGAAAACAAAGATGATAAAGAGGAAGATAAGTTAGAGCAAGCAACGACAGCATATAATAATTCCCTTAATCAAGATCTTAAAATGACCCCTAACGAAATAACTTTCGGTATCACTAATGAAACTTATAATGAATCCCCGGAAATAAAAGAATATCTTGTTCATGAGTACCATCGGAAAATGAAGCAGCTTTTCGAAATAACTAAGAAAGGTATAGAACAAAATAAAGAGAGAAAAATAGGCAAGTTAAATGAAAATAGAGAAGACATAGAAATCCCGGAAGATGTGTATATAAAGAGACAACAGAAAAAGAAAATAGATCCTAAATACGAAAAAGGAAAGTATGTTGATAAAAGATTTCAAAATAGAAATAAAGGTAGAAAAAAAAAACTCCACCCTGATCAAGTCAAACGACCGAAAAAGGTCACTAAGAAAAAGAAATCAAATAATAATAATAATAAACCTAGTACAAGTCAAAAAAACCCAGAAATAACTGATGAAGATATTGAGAATGTCATAAAAGAAATAGAAACGTCTAATGTTACAGGAGTCAGCCAAGATGACTTTGAGTTCGACGACGAATTGTTTCAAGTATCTTCTGATCGCAGCGCTTACGGTTCAGATACAGACCCTGCTAATACAAGATTTATCTGACGGACCAGGAGCATCCATCGTACAAATTAATCCATCTTTTATAATTGAAGATTGGTACACATTTTTACATTATAAGAATCTTACAAATTTAACAAGAGAAATTCAAACCCTTAAAATTTGCATTGACGTATTAACAATTAGTAATGAATATAAAACTTTGCATAATATTATTGAACAAAAATATAACAAGATATTAGAAAAAATTAATCATATTGTAAATATAAATCGGAATAACCGATCAAAAAGAGGTTTAATTAACGGACTAGGCAATGCTATTAGTTGGCTCACCGGCAATATGGACGCCGATGACAAAGAAAAGTATGATAATATTTTAAATAAAATCGAGAGAAATATGTATCACATAGAGCATAATGAAAATGTTAGATTAGGATTAAATAAAGAATTAACATCTAAACTTAATAAAGAAATAATTGTTTTAAATAAATATAATGATAGTATAGAAAAAATAAATAATTTTACAGATTTAGCTCTTACTAAGTTAATGTATCATGATTTATTAGCCGTATTAGATTTAGTAGAAAATCAATTAAATGATATAGAATTCTCCTTAGAACAATGTAAATTAGGAATTACCCATCCAAGCATATTAACGACTAGAGAACTAGAACAATTAAACATACCGTTCGGAGAACCAATCACAGAAAATGTAGAATTAAACTGGTTACTTAGCTCCACATTTTGTTCCCTATCAGATACAGGATTAATTTATTATTTTATTAAAATCCCTTTGAAATCATTGCCAAAAACAACTTATTATGCTATGTCATATCCAGTTACAAGGAATAATAAAGTCATTACTCTAAAGATTAAAGAACAACTAATCATTAGATTTAAAAATTCGTTTTACAATGGAAATTGTATTAAATTCAATAATCATCATTACTGTAAAGACATGATAGAGATTAAGGACAAATGTATTTTAGAATTATGTAAGAATATAGAATTAAATGATTGTAAAGCTGTAGAAATAAGAACAAACCCTATAATCAAACTTATACCCACATTACACCAATATTTAACCTTTAATATTAGCAATGTAACAACTAGTGTAACAAACACACAAATGTATCATCTACCATCTACTAGCCTCCTTAATCTTAATGAAAAAGAGAAATTTGTAAATATAAATGTACCACTTTCTTATGTTGACAATGTAAATATTCCTTTTATTTCCTATCATTCTGTTAATAATAAAACTATTGTCTCAACAAATTTTACTTTTGAGGAATTACAACAAATAGACTTAAGTAATATAGAAATAGAAGAATTAGAACCTTATGATATAACTGTATCCCAATTTATTTCTTATATATTTTATGTAATATGTTTATATCTTTTATGCTATAATCTTTATCGTCAGTATTGTAAACTGGAATTACTGTGTTCTAATCCTTCAAATGATAATCCAAGTACCCATCCTCAACCACCTGAATGTTTTGATGGCAGAGCCAGAGCTTGGTTTCAATATTTACAGAATAGACAAACCGTCCCAAATCCTTAAATTTAGAGTTCAGTGGGCTTCACTCTCATAAGGACGGAGGAGTCACGCCACCATGAGGCCATAGTGCACCTGCAGATCACACCATATTCCTTGAATCTTATTCAGCAGTCCTATTAACCTTTATATACCCTGTCCCTTCTCCCAGGGATCACTCTCTTCAAGTCCTCGCAGTAATTACGGTACGTAATCTATGTCAGATCTAGTATAGCCATATTGTTATTATCAAGATTGTCATTATTGTCTTTTAAAGTGTTATTATCGATATTTTGTAACTTTTGAATAAATAAAATATTTTTTTTTTACAATAACGAGCACGAACACCAAAATTGTTGATCAACTTCCAAGACCTATCATCCTGGTTGGAGGTCTGAACGGACACAGCACCCTGTGGGGCTCCACTCTATCCGACTACCAAAATAGGGGGAAGGAAATAGAAACGTTTATGGACAACAATAACTTCTTAGTATTAGTTAACGATGGCTCTCCGACTCATTTCTGCGCTAATGGCGCTCTTTCCGCTATTGATTTGTCATTCGTAGACGTAAGTTTACCTTTACAAAGTTCATTGGAGAGTCAAAGATACCTTGAATGGAAGCAATCACTTCCCGATTACAATAAAGTTCGAGGGTGATGTGAATACAAATTCAAAAGGTATTTCTAGATGGTCTGAGAGAAGAAACCGCCATGAAGAAGTCTTACCTCCTTAAGGGACTCTACCCTCCGACCTCCAGGACTTGCAAGAGTCCGCTGACAGTGGATAAGTAACAGGCTGGACGTTGCTCTTGGTGACAGTGAGGACAGAGTTAAAAGGTTATTCAAGTTTTTAAAATAATGTGGAGTGTATAATCATATATAGTTTATTAACAATGTCAAAGAGAAAAAAAAAAAAAAACTAATGTTATATTGACCATATAATGTATGTATTGTAATATGCTAATGACCCTTAGTGGGTAGATGCATTTAAACAATAAATTAACATGGTTCTATCGAAAATCAATTTAATTATTTCTTTTAACTTATTTCATCTCTAACTGTATATGAAAATTCTTAAATTGATTTTAAACATGCAGGTAAGTGAAACCTTGTGTTGCTATCACCAGATATTTTTAATTCTCATTCGTACTTATTTTTTTACTTCTTTTGACTTTTTACATGAAAGTTTAAAAAAAAATGAACGGCTTTTTAACAATGTGATGATTTAATTTAGTAAATGTTATTATCAGCAAATGTTATTTAGGATTTTAGCAAGTCATCTAAATAAATTTCCCTTTTATATACGTGTTTTTCTCTTACACTGTTTTCAATAAACGATAAAAAAATTTTAAAGGAGCTGATTTTATCTACGAGAGACCACTAGCAATAATTAGCATTATTAATTGTAATTTTTTTCTTGTTTGTGGAGAAGATCGTATTTAGTATACAAATTTAATTAAACTATTAAAAAGTAATTAAATTACTAATTAAATAAATTAGATTAAACTATAAAATACTTAAAGCGCAAAAAGTAATTTAAATTATATAATTTTACCTTGTTTTGAAGTAGTAGGTCCACCTTCTGATATGGTTGGAAACACATCCTTTGACTATAAAGTGGGTGTTCGAAAATTGAGGAAAAAACCTTAAAATGAACGTGATAACTTTATTTTTTGTATTGAAAAACTATTTTTTAAATTTTTAATACATATAATCAAGATGTGTAACACTATGCATCACACTTGCTTTTAGATGTAGATTAGGGTATGTTGCTGTAAAAATAATGTGTTCCATCAGCTTTATGTTTGTATGGAATTGATCAAGACTTGTTTGCTAACTCTAATATAATGCTGTTTTTTCCTTAATTTAGCATGTCTTAAAGCTTTCTTTAATGACTTTAGTGATATTAGCAATAAACGGTTGATTATTATTTTTTTTTTTTTTTTGGCGGGAGGAGCACAGAGAAATTGTGATGGTATTACATATAGTAATTTAATTCTTTTAAAATCGTGTTTTTAAAATTAAATAATGTTCAAATGTCCATATTTTTGCATATTACTTAAATTTTTAATGGCTTGAAATTTTATTTAGCTGTTCTAGAAAACAATTAATTAAACGGAATGATAAGATATTTGTTGAATTTTAAGCGTTCATTTACACGATTTCATTAAAAAAAAATCTGGTGCGGGCAACACACGACTTTCACTTACCTCTGTTTTTTAGAACCAATTAAAGAATTTTCAAATACAGTTAGAGATAAAAATGCGTGAAACCATTAAAGAATTAATTAAATGGAATTTCTATAGAAACATGTGTTTCATTAAAAAATCTATTATATAATTATCTAAAATAATCACTTAGTTTTATCGGCTTTTCATCCCTCTTAACTAACTTTTAAAAGCTTGTGTATGAGATAATATTTTCCTAAAATCTCAAGCTTTCCAACGTTATATTATACATGTATATTACTGATCTTATGTTCACAAACAAACAATTGCATAAAAAATATATTTTTTCAGTTTTCTCCTTTAGGTAGGTATTTAATTCATTCAATTTATATATTTACCTGTTTTACATCAGTGGTAACAAGATAATATAGTTATTCTTATAGAATCGACAAAATTAAAGGTATTTTAGAAATAGAAAATTTAAAATATTGGCATTTAAGCCCTGTCAAACCATTTTAATCGGAATGAAACCTAAATGATATTAAATACCATTAAATTTTACATTGATATAGCGAGTTTAAACAAAATCGTCTGAACCGTTTTTGAGAAAATCGAAAAAAGGTGCAAAATGTATGGTATAAAGTAGCTCTTCTGGTAAGCCGATTATGATGAAAAAGATTTTGTAACGTCTCGGGCATATAGTTGTCTTAATTATGAAATTTCAGTTTCATAGGACTTACCGTTTCCGCCCGGGAGTTACCACACACACACACACACACACACACACACACACACACACACACACACACACACAGACCTGTTTGCAGAACTTGGTTATTTGGACTCAGGGGACCCTAAAATGTGTATTTCCGTTGAAAACGGGAATTCCAAAATTTTCACGATCGCAATACTTTCCCTAACTATATATAGTAAGTGAAAGTAATATAATAGATTTTTTAATAAAACACATGTTTCTATAGAAATTCCATTTAACTAATTATTTAATGGTTTCACTCATGTTTGAAAATTCTCTAATCGATTTTAAAAACGGAGGTAGGTGAAAGTCGTGGTTGCCCGCACCAGATTTTTTAATAGATTCTACTTTCTGTTGCTTGCCTTTCCATTTCAACAGTTCTTTTTATATTTACCTTGTTGGGTGTTAGTGAATCCTTTCCAGGTATCATGTTTGTTTTTAATCTACATAACTTCTTTTGCCTTTTCTCTCCTGTTTGCGGTGAATGCCCTCGCGTTTATCTTTCCTCTTATTCTTACCAGACTTTGTATCCTACCCCATTCGTCCCTCCTCTCTACCGAAAAGTTTCTTTTGTTCATCCAAGAGAACAAAAAGTTATCAAATCTCTTCCCTCAGTTTTCCATAGGCCGAGTTTTCACGTTTCTATTGTGTTCATTCGGACTCTACCTGCCTGAAATATCACTGATATAGCCTTAGGAAGCTAAAAATTAAATTTTGTTTTCTTCTCTACCTCGAAAATCTAGATATAAAATATAATACTGTAAAAATATAAATTATATCTTTTGTAGTAGCAGTTACAATGGCTGGTATATTTTTTTTTTAATTTAATTTACTTATATATTTAATATACAGTAAAAGAATTTATCGTTAATTATTCATTATCTAATGTTATTAAAGTGCTTAGTAATGTATTTTATATGCAACACAGGAAGTCTACTCATCTTGCTACAACACTCCATAAATATAACACTGACCAGATAAATAACTATTTCGAGGATAATTAAAAACTAGATCAAATGCTCCCAGGGAAAAATGAATAAATATTAGGCTTTAAAAGTGGAATTATAACTTCCATAAACTATTACCCTTTCTGTAAAAGCTTTTTTACTTTTCATTATAAAAGTATTTCATTTTATCTATGTTTAATATTAAAATTGCTTGTATTCAAATTCGATAATTTATACATAATAAAAACTATAAAATGAAGAGTAAAATGTCTTGTAATGTAAATAAATGTAAGAACAATCTCTACGTTCAAAATGCCATAGTCAGATAAGTTGAAATAGTTACAAATATTGTGTTAAATCATGCTGTTTAAAAAAAAAATTGAAGTTTATTAAAATAAATGAAAACAAAGAATAAATTAACTATAATTGACCGATATTTAAGTAGTAAATTTGGAAGTTTTTTAACATTTGAGGATTAAGTAAAACTTCGGAACGTTAGAAAAATTATCCTATGTTGATTAGTGAACAGATTTTATGATCTGATATCTCATACTTTTTATAATTGCAAATTTTTTACAGACGGTAACCGTGAAAAAATTTATAGTTGAATTAATGACTTTCTTAACGCTATATCAGAAGTTTTTTCCATCGTTAGGCTCAGATATTTAATGGTGGTGTGAACAAGTTAATAACTGTCATACATTTTTATTTTTTATTTTTGTGTTTAGTATATTTTTTATATTTTGTCACCTGATTTTAGTAGCCTCTCGTTACACTTAATTGCTGAACCATTAATCATTGAGTTAAAAAAAAAAAAGTACTATAACGCAAGATGAGAATAAATACATTGAAGTGGAATGTTTGACTCAAACCCAACTGATAATGATAATTCAAATGACTCATGAACGATTTTTAATTAATTTTTGATAGACCATCCAGATTCAGATTGTATATTTAAATAATTATGTGTAATTGTAACATTGTTAATATTCATTATTTATTTTAATAATCATTCAAAGAAATTCTCTATTACATATACATCTATGCTAAAACATTAAATAAGTGTATTTATTTTTTAAGATTTTTATTTATACAAGCCGCGGGCCTCAGAATTTATTCATATTTTATTATTGTACCAATTACGTTACTCTAAATAGTATATTCAAGGGGGTTAATTGTAATAATAGCCTAAGTTAGTTTTGGACAGTAGGAAAAATATCTTTAAAAAAAGATTTAAAGTGAAAAAAAACAAATAATACCATAATGGTAAATAAAGGCAGGTTACCAACATAAAAAATAACAAACTGATGGTGTATACTAAACCAATAATTTTTTATATGACACTATTGATGAAATAATATGGGGTTTGAACGTTTGTGTGTGTGTGACTTTTTAGAGTAGTCTTGCCATTGTCACCTATTTTTCAAATTATTGGTTTGTCGCAGCGGGAAGTAAGGGAAAAGGATTTTGGTACCAACGAGTATGTATATTTTTTTATGGATGGAAGTTGTATCTCAAATATAGCATTTCCAAGTCAATTGTAACCTTTTCCAAGTCAAATGTAACTTTTTCCAAGTCAAATGTAACCTTTTCCAAGTCAAATGTAACCATTTCCATTTCAAATGTCACCTTTTCCATTTCAAATGTTACCTTTTCCAAGTCAAATGTCACCTTTTTCTTCACTTCTAGCCTTAAATATTCCGTTTTAATTATTTATTTATTGAAAAATAATTAGTTTAATTAAAATTATGACTTTTTTAATTATTTTGGCATATCATATCACTGTTTTTTTGTTTTGTTTTTAGATATTTGATATCAAATTCTGTTTTTTACGAACTAATATTTAAAAAAATATTTAGTTTTAAAATAGTTGTTGATTTTGAATTTTTAGAGGGGAGGGATGGTTTTTGGGAATAATTAATGTGTTTTCGGGTATTATAATTACGTTTATCGAGATATCTTTTTTATCGCTCGCGTGCATATTAACTCGCATTTACTTTTAATGTTTTTGATTGATATAGGGATTAATTAATGTGTTTTCGGGTATTATAATTACGTTTTTCGAGTTGTATTTTTTATCGCTCGCGCGTATATTAACTCGCATTTACTTTTAATGTTTTTTATTGATATAGGGATTAATTAATGTGTTTTCGGGTATTATAATTACGTTTTTTGAGCTCTATCTTTTATAGCTCATGGGTATTTCAACTCGCATTTACATTTTATGTTTTTTATTGATATAGGGATTAATTAATGTGCTTTCGGGTGGTTATGATTACGTTTTTGAGCTCTATCTTTTATCGCTCAAGCGTATTTCAACTTGCATTTACTTTTAATGTTTTTTATTGATATGGGCATTAATTGTTGTGCTTTCGGGTGGTTATGATTACGTTTTTCGAACTGTATTTTTTATTGCTCATGGGTATTTCAACTCGCATTTACTTTTTATGTTTTTTATTGATATAGGGATTAATTAATGTGTTTTCGGGTATTATAATTACGTTTTTCGAGATGTATTTTTATCGCTCGCGTGCAAATTAATTCGCATTTATTTTTAATGATCTTTATTGATATAGGGATTAATTAATGTGCTTTCGGGTGGTTATGATTACGTTTTTTGAGCTCTATCTTTTATCGCTCAAGCGTATTTCAACTTGCATTTACTTTTAATGTTTTTTATTGATATGGGCATTAATTGTTGTACTTTCGGGTGGTTATGATTACGTTTTTCGAACTGTATTTTTTATTGCTCATGGGTATTTCAACTCGCATTTACTTTTTGTTTTTTATTGATATAGGGATTAATTAATGTGTTTTCGGGTATTATAATTACGTTTTTCGAGATGTATTTTTTATCGCTCGCGTGCATATTAACTCGCATTTACTTTTAATGTTTTTGATTGATATAGGGATTAATTAATGTGTTTTCGGGTATTATAATTACGTTTTTCGAGTTGTATTTTTTATCGCTCGCGCGTATATTAACTCGCATTTACTTTTAATGTTTTTTATTGATATAGGGATTAATTAATGTGTTTTCGGGTATTATAATTACGTTTTTTGAGCTCTATCTTTTATAGCTCATGGGTATTTCAACTCGCATTTACATTTTATGTTTTTTATTGATATAGGGATTAATTAATGTGCTTTCGGGTGGTTATGATTACGTTTTTGAGCTCTATCTTTTATCGCTCAAGCGTATTTCAACTTGCATTTACTTTTAATGTTTTTTATTGATATGGGCATTAATTGTTGTGCTTTCGGGTGGTTATGATTACGTTTTTCGAACTGTATTTTTTATTGCTCATGGGTATTTCAACTCGCATTTACTTTTTATGTTTTTTATTGATATAGGGATTAATTAATGTGTTTTCGGGTATTATAATTACGTTTTTCGAGATGTATTTTTATCGCTCGCGTGCAAATTAATTCGCATTTATTTTTAATGATCTTTATTGATATAGGGATTAATTAATGTGCTTTCGGGTGGTTATGATTACGTTTTTTGAGCTCTATCTTTTATCGCTCAAGCGTATTTCAACTTGCATTTACTTTTAATGTTTTTTATTGATATGGGCATTAATTGTTGTACTTTCGGGTGGTTATGATTACGTTTTTCGAACTGTATTTTTTATTGCTCATGGGTATTTCAACTCGCATTTACTTTTTGTTTTTTATTGATATAGGGATTAATTAATGTGTTTTCGGGTATTATAATTACGTTTTTCGAGATGTATTTTTTATCGCTCGCGTGCAAATTAATTCGCATTTATTTTTAATGATCTTTATTGATATAAGGATTGATTAATGTGCTTTCGGGTGGTTATGATTACGTTTTTCGAGCTGTATTTTTTATCGCTCATGGATATTTCAACTCGTATTTACTTTTTATGTATTTTATTGATTTAGGGATTAATTATTGTGCTTTCGGGTGGTCATGATTATGTTTTTGATTGATATTGGGATTGATTTTTTTTGTTTTTAGTTCTCATTATAACGTTGCTGGAATATACATTATTTAGTTTATTTATTTATTTTTATTTAAAATTTTTATTATTATTTTTTTATAAAAGGATCAGTTATAGTTCCTTTTTTAGCTTCTTGAGTAAGTTTTGTCAACTAAATATTTTATAATGGACTCACTTCCTCACTTGTTCTTACAATTATTTGATAATTTAATTGAGGAATCGTTTTTTTTATTTTCGGGTGTTCTTATAACATTATTTGAACCTTATTTGCTATCGCTTTTACTCATTTTAAGTTACTGTTCCTATTTCATAAATATTTGATAGATGGATCGTTTATAGTGTTTTGGGGAATACTAATAGAGTTTATGACTTTTTTTTATAGCTAGTGCACATTTTAACTTAAATAAAAAGTGATCTAGAACAATGCGCAATTGCGATGTAACATCCAGTTAAAAAAAGTAATCAGAACGAGCAAAAACACAACAAATAATTTTTACTTCAAATTATAACATAATATCTACGGTATGTAGATATTCCCAAGCGCATAAAAGAATAATATTCAAAACACGTAATCAGAATCCCCTAAAACAAAAACAAAGAAAGACCACTCTATCAAAATATAAAATGATATTAGCACTAAGTTTAAAGGCGCGCGCGCTATAGAATAAGCAGTCCAAAAAAAGTTTTTTCATAACCTCCCAAAAACACAAGTATAGATCCCTATAACGATAAAAAGATTAGAAGTAAATGCAAGTTGAAATGCGAACAAGCGACAATAAATACAGCTCAAAAAACGTAATTACAAGACCCGCAAAGACAATTAATAACCTATATATCAATAAAAAACATTAAAAGTAAATGGGAGTTAAAATACGCATGAGCGATAAAATATATAGATCAAAAAATGTAATCATAACCACCCAAAAGCACAATAATTAATCACTATATCAATAAAAAACATTAACAGTAAATGCAAGTTGAAATACGCATGAGCGATAAAAGATAGAGCTCAAAAAACGTAATCATAACCACCCGAATGCACAATAATTCATCCCTATATCAATAAAAAACATAAAATGTGAATCCGAGTTGAAATACGCATGAGCGATAAAAAATAAAGCTTGAAAAACGTAATTACAAGACCCGCAAAGGCAATTAATAACCTATATATCAATAAAAAACATTAACAGTAATTGAAAGTTGAATTACTTAAAGCGATAAAAGATAGAGCTCAAAAAACGTGATCATAACCACCCGAATGCATGATAATTCATCCCTATATCAATAAAAAACATTAAAAGTAAATGCGCGTTGAAATACGCATGAGCGATAAAAAATACAGCTCGAAGAACGTAATCATAACCACCCGAAAGCATAATAATTCATCCCTATATCAATAAAAAACATTAAAAGTAAATGCGAGTTGAAATACCCATGAGCGATAAAAAATACAGCTCGAAAAACGTAATCATAACCACCCGAAAGCACAATTAATTAATCCCTATATCAATAAAATACATTAAGAGTAAATGCGAGTTAATATACGCGCGAGCGATAAAAAATACAGCTCGAAAAACGTAATTATAGTACCCGAAAACACATTAATTAATCCCTATATCAATAAAAAACATTAATAGTAAATGCGAGTTAATATACGCGCGAGCGATAAAAAATACAGCTCGAAAAACGTAATTATAATACTCGAAAACACATTAATTAATCCCTATATCAATCAAAAACATTAAAAGTAAATGCGAGTTAATATGCACGCGAGCGATAAAAAAGACATCTCGAAAAACGTAATTATAATACCCGAAAACACATTAATTATTCCCAAAAACCATCCCTCCCCTCTAAAAATTCAAAATCAACAACTATTTTAAAACTAAATATTTTTTTAAATATTAGTTCGTAAAAAACAGAATTTGATATCAAATATCTAAAAACAAAACAAAAAAACAGTGATATGATATGCCAAAATTATTAAAAAAGTCATAATTTTAATTAAACTAATTATTTTTCAATAAATAAATAAATAAAACGGAATATTTAAGGCTAGAAGTGAAGAAAAAGGTGACATTTGACTTGGAAAAGGTAACATTTGAAATGGAAAACGTGACATTTGAAATGGAAATTGTTACATTTGACTTGGAAAAGGTGACATTTGAAATGGAAAGGGTTACATTTGACTTGGAAAAGGTTACATTTGACTTGGAAAAAGTTACATTTGACTTGGAAAAGGTTACAATTGACTTGGAAATGCTATAATCGTTGAAATTCGAGCATGATGATTCATGTTCTCTTACATATATTTAAACCACCTCCATATACCGGTAACTACCGGTACCACAACCATAACTGGAATCACAAGTGTATTTCCAGACTGGGGCAGAATAGGACGGATAGGAATATAGGACGGGTGACAGTTTTGTATAATATCAGTTTGTTTTTAGAGAAAGTTTTGAATGCCTATTGTGAAATATACCTTTATTTTGTTAATAACATTTTTGGCCCTATTGCATTTTTCATGTAAGTGCTTTATAGAAGTTAAGTTTTTTTCCATTTCTAGTCTATACATTTATAGACTAGGCCCGGAGGATTGTGTTTTCGTTCATAACTATGCTTTTTCTAATTGATGGCCTTTTTTTCGTGAAAACTATTGCCTGGGTTTTCTGGACATTGACTTTAATCTTCCACTTTGAAAAATAACTGATGAGTTTTCTGGAGAGTGCCGATCGTATCGATCCTTTATGAAGATGTATAAATAGCTGAGTCATCGACGTATAGGGTTCCTTCTACTGATAGGTATGAGAGAAGGTCTGAGATTTACAGATTAAATAGTATCGGGAAAAGGCAAGAGCCCTGAGGAAGACCGGCTGTCAAGTGGATTGAAGATTTGGTATTATTATTGGTGATGAAGAATGATCTATTATTAAGATAGGATTCAAGGAGGTGGATAATTTTGTTTTTGTATATATGAATATGTGAATATGCAGGAAAAAAATGTATTTTCTGCCAGTATATGTGATTGTACTAAGATTATAACTTGAATATTTTATAATGAGGATATCCGAGTACCCAAATAAATGGAAAAGCTTAATCCGGGAACACAACATGGATGAGCGGGACTGGCGGGAGATGAAAGGTGCTTAAGGAAATTCTCCACAGCGCAATCGCAATTAGAAGCAAAATGGGTCGTTCCTGATTACTGGGTCTCTCAGTTCCTCATTGGGTACAGGGCCCTCCGAAGTAAGCTGCTTGTCTTGGGAAAAACATAGATACCCTATGGCCCAGTTGTGAAGTCCCGGAGATAGCTGTTCATATCCTTGTGGACTTCTCCGCCTTTAGAGACAGAGGAACACCACACTACTTAAAGAATGGGGCTCTACGTCCTCTCGGAGAGCGATTTCCCTCAACTCGTATCTGAAACAAACTACCCATGTTTTTTATGTTTTCAAACATTTATTTATGGCTGGAAGTCTTCAATGGGCCTAGCAGATTTCAACGTAAAAAGGACAAGACCTATAGAGATATATATTATATATTATGATTGCTGTCATTCGTTGTATCGCCGAAATATAAATTGTTAAACTTAACACCCGAACTATTTTGACCTTTTAAGTACCTTCTTCTTCTTTCTCTTCGACCCATTTGCCTTTCAGCGTGGGCGAGCTCCCAGCCATTGGTACCAACCATCCCTGTTCCTTGCAAGGTTTCTTATCTCGTTCAGAGTTTTACCTCTACGCATTCCTATTCGCTCCATGTGAGTGATATAGGAGGTCCTTGGGCGTCCTCTAGGTCTTCTTCCTAAGGACCTTACCTCCATCGTTCTAATTGGGTTCCGGTGGTGGTCCATTCGGCAGACATGCCCGTACCATCCCAATTGCCTCTTGTCTAGGACTTCCAGAACAGATCATACATTAAGCTCTTCCCTGATCCTTTCATTCCGGACACAGTCTCTCCGTGTCTTCCCCACAATTCTTCTAAGAAACTTCATTTCCGAAGCAGTGATGCGACTTCGTAGCCTTTCGTTCATAATCCAGCTCTCTGCTCCATAGAGAAGCACCGGTAGAAAGATGAACTTGAATAGGTGTAACTTCCCGTCCCGGGCTACTTCTCTTTTTCCGATGACCGTGTTGCAGATATGATAATAGACGGAATTAGCCTTGGAAATTCTACTTGAGATTTCTGAATCCAATTTCCCAGATCTACTGATCACTGTGCCTAGATACGTGAAATCTGTCACCACCTCCATCAATTCTCCACCATAGGAGATCTGTACATCCTCTTGTGCTCTACCAGCTTGAAGAACCTTGCTTTTTCTGGAATTGATTGACATTCCCTTTCTCTTCAGTTCCTCATTCCACTCCGTCACTGCCTGCTGAAGCTGCTCTGGGGAAGAACTATATCGTCAGCAAACAAGAGGAACTGTATAACAACAGGATACAGGTTCCATTGGCCCATGTGCATTCTGGCTGTCCGTCTTTTGCAAATTGAGGCAATCTCATCGATATATACAATAAACAAGAGGGGACTTAGGGAATCACCCTGTTTTACTCCCTTTTCCATCCTAAACACTTTGGACTCTTGCCCATTTAAGCGCACTACACCCTTTGGCTCTGGTATGTTGACTTTATAGCCCTCAGCAACTTTTGAGGAATGTTCTTTGCCCTTAAGGCTTCCCAAATTTCTTTCCTGGGCACCGAATCAAAAGCGGCCTTCAAGTCCAGGAACGCCAGATAGACGTTTCGGCCATGATCCCAGGACTTCTCTATCACGTTCCGCAGGGTAAAAATCTGATCTTGAGTTTGTCTGTTGGGTCTAAATGCGCTCTGTTCTTCCTGCAGAATAGGCTCCACCATTGGCCTCAACCGGCTCTCAAGAATAGAGGTATACACTTTATAGATCACGGGAGACAGGCAAATAGGTCTGTAGTTTGAGCAATCACTTTGACCTCCTTTCTTTTTTTTTTTTTTTTTTTTTTTTTTTTTTTTGTTCTTCCCTACCTCGCCTTTGAAGGCTATACGGGGTTTCTCGGGCCAGGGGGTGAGGGCGGGGGATAAATGCTGAAATCAAAGTCCCCCACAGCACCGAGTCTCGAACTCGTAATTTTTTGGGTTTCAAATTAATCGGTCCTCTGTGTTGCTAGGCAACGCGCGCTAACCCGCTCAGCTACCCCGCCCCCTGACCTCCTTTCTTGTGGATGGGGACAATAACATTGTACTGCCATTCCTGAGGGATTTTTTCATCATCCCAAACTCTTTGGAAGAATTTTTGTAATGTCCCTATCAACTCTGGTCCTCCGTATTTAATAAATTCTGGGACTATGTTGTCTCGCCCTGCTGCTTTTCCTAACTTCATCTTCGCAACGGCCCTTTCGACCTCTTCCTCCTCAATCGGGTCATTTCCTTGTTCTTCGATTTCGGCTTCCCCATTGGGATGATCGATTTCTTCTTGTTGGTTGCCCTCGAACTGTCTTGCGTAGTACCTACGCCAGGTCTCCAAGACCTCTTTCTGCTCAGATACCATCTCTCCTTTTTCATTCTTTATATTCCTTATTTGTTTGGGCTTTCTGCCTCTGAGGCCTTTTATTTTCCTCCAAAAGAGTTTGATATTCTCCTTATGGTCATTATCTAAAGATCGGTCAAACTCTTCCCAAGCTTTTCCTTTTACTTCTCTCACTGCCATCTTAACTCTGTTTCTCGCGTCTTTGTACAGATCGTAGCTGCTTCTGCTTCTTTCTCTGCAGTACCGTTTCCAGAAGTTCTTCTTTTCCTGGATAACAACCCTAAGCTCCTCACTCCACCAATCTGAACGCTTAAACTTAGCTGATACCTTCCTTACACCACATACCTTTGATGCGGACTCTAGTATGGCTACTTTCAGGTCCAGCCAAAGATCATCCAGGTCTTTATCAAAGTCCAGCTCTCCCAGTAGAACCCTTAGCTCACCCTCGTACTCCATCTGTCTTTGGGGTTCCCGCATCTTCTTTATTTCGATCCTTTCAAAGAATTTAAATCTAGGCTTTTTCACAGACGGAATTCTGGTATCGGCGATCAGAAGCATGTGATCGCTTCCAATTTCAGCCCCTCGTATGACCTTAACGTCCGTAAAGTAGCTCCTTATTTCCTTGGTGTAAAGAAAGTAATCTGTTACGCTTTTAGCATTTCTTTCCAGGGCTGAAAATGTTATCTTGTGAACCTGTTTATGAGGATAAAATGAATTTCCAATGACGAGGTCATTATCAATGCAGAAATCTAATAAGCGCCTTCCATTATTGTTTAGAGTTCGTTCACCTCAATGATGACCCATGCATCCGTGGGCTCTTCTGTGGTCTCTTCCGGTCCTTGCAGTCCTTTTAAGTACCAAGACGTAATAATATATATAAAAATTCCTAAAAAAAATATATGAATTATGTTAATTTTCTATACAGTAACTGTGTGTAATAACCGTGCCTTGGAAAATAGCTCCTAACTTATTGCTTTCTCAGTCCTGTATGTAATATACGTTCCACGTGGCTAAAATTACTTTGGCTGCTGAATGAACTAGGGATTGACAGGTAATCCCATAGATATCATTTACTTGGTCATATCACGCCACGTGTGACGTATATTACAAGACGTTGTTTTCTTATATTACTGAGGGTAACAAGCGGTACTATACTAACACCTCAATAGCAAATGGTGTTAGAACTTAATCAAAACCTAACGCCAATCAGAGCTGTTGCCACCATTAAAAATAATGGATCTTCCAATATATTGGATAAACGAAATATAACAAAGTTGTTATATACAGAATTAGATGTAGCCACCACCTCACAAAGTAACGGAGTATAATGAACATAATGATGATCCTAGATTAGAAATAACACTGATCCCACACATAATTACTGTGTGCGTTTCCTTTATTGATGAAGTTGAATTTTATTTCCCTCTTACATGTATTTTATAAATACTAAGAAATTTTCTGAATCAATCTTGGCATCAATCGCCTTTTAGCCACTTTAATTTTCTTATTTAGCTCAGATTTTGTACTAAAAAAACTTGATTTAAGTCTGATAAGGCTATGATACGTAATTTATGAAGTATTAACTAGAATTTAATGACAATCTGCCATTTGCGAGAGGCTAAAATTTTCGGTTCTTCTATTATGAATGAAGAATAAAATCAAATAATTTAAAAAAATAAAACAGGAATTGTTTTATACAACAGTAACTTGAGATTGGAAACTAAACGTGCTAATCGATATGACTAAACGAGGCATGATGGTGGACGCTAACGTTAAGGTGTCACCTCAGCAAACTCAATTAAAACGGTGCTGGTTCTAATTACCTGGACGGTTAAATTAAGGAATATGCCTCGAACTTACCTACCATTCTGTTGAACCTATATGATGGCCTGTATATATAGTATATATAGTAGCCTTACCTTGAGTTGTGCAGGTTGGAGATTATAGATTTCCAACTTCATGAGCATGGATGGTAGAATCGGGTTACAGTACAACTCTAATAAAACGCTTTTTGAGAATAAGTGGGATTTCAAAGAAAAAAAAACAGAAACATATTGAGATTCAATAATGTGCAGAACAGTACAAGCTGTAATAAAGAAGCTGATTCATTCTCCTAAGTCACTAATTCTTTAAACATTCAAATCAAAAAAAATCAACACAAAATCTGATTAAATCATAAGAATAAAATGGTGAAAACGACAAAGAAATGGGGCCACCTATTACCATTGCTATCTAAAGTATACAGATTAAGGAAGAAAAATCGACGTTTAAGTTAGCAGATATATTTAGTAAACATTAAGTTTTCAAATTATTTGATTTAAATTATTGTAAGAGGTATTAAAGTAATGGAGGTAAAGAAGGTAAAGAGGTATTAAAAATAATATTATATGTTAACCCTTCGCACCCTGGCTTAAGCCCGTCTTAAGGCATTATACTCATTTATTTAATTTGTCGAGCGTGGATCGATTTTGGGATCGGAAAATCCTTGGGCACACTGACCCTTAAAAATGTGGGCAACTGACTCATCATGGTAGGGAATAAACCTATTCAAAAAACTACCTGATCAAAAAACGACACCTCTTTATCAAACTTTATCTAATTCTAACCACGGTTTTTATCTTCTCTTTCTCTTACCACAAATGTATTTCAATTTTAACAATGTCACTAAAGATTATATCTATAGATTAATAACGCAATTAAATGAATAAACAATAATTTTAAACATACAACTAATTAACCAAAATCTTTGTTTTGTTTTTACTTCCACTTACTATACGAGTCTATATACTATATATAAGGGAAATTATTGCGGTCGTGAAACTTTTCGGATTTCAGTTTTCAACGGAAATACACATTTTAGGGTCCCCTGAGTCCAAATAACCAAGTCCACAAACAATCTATAACAAACAATCTAAGTCAACAAAAAGGTCTGTGTGTGTGTGGGTGTGGGTGTGTGTGCGTGTGGTAACTCCCGGGCGGAAACGGTAAGTCCTATGAAACTGAAATTTCATATTTAAGAGCTTACCAGAAGAGCCACTTTATATCATGCATGTTGCACCTTTTTTCGATTTTCTCGAAAACAGTTCCGACAATTTTGATTAAACTCGCTATTTCGATGTAAAATTTAATGGGCTTTAATAACATTTAGGTTTCATTCGGATTAAAATGGTTTGGCAGGGCTTAAATGCCAATATTTTAAATTTTCTTTCTATAAATTACCTTTAATTTTGTAGATTCTATAAAAATAACTATACTATCTTGTTAGCATTGATAAATAACAGATAAATATGTAAGTTGTGCGAATTTGAAAAACAGCTAAAGGAGAAAACTGAAAAAATATATTTTTGATGAATTTTTTTGTTTTGGAACATAAGAACAGTAATATACAGGTATGATATACCGTTTGAAAGCTAAAGATTTTTAAAAAATATTATCTCATACAGAAGCTTTTAAAAGTTAATAGAGAGTGATGAAAAGCCGATAAAACTAACTGATTATTTTAGATGAAAATGTAATAGATTTTTTAATGAAACACATGTTTCTATAGAAATTCCATTTAACTAACTATTTAATGGTTTCACTCATATTTGAAAAATCTCTAATCAATTTTAAAAACGAAGGCAAGTGAAAGTCGTAGTTGCCCGCACCAGATTTTTTATTGTAACTATTAATGTGATAAATGTCATCATTATTGCCTAACATTCGGCATAACTACAGTTTTTCTACGTATTTTTTATCCTCGAGTCGGAAGATGGAGTTATTATTTCGTCGTTAGCATCAAATGAGGGTGAACATCAGACGATGGGAATGTCATGGCCTCTTGTTGGGAAAAAAAGTAACAAAGAAGTCCTTTATTAAAGAAATGAAAGAATTCAGGAAGGATTTTTGATCGGAACGGCCGGTCAAATAATTTCTTTTAATAGCCACTTTTAGCTCCGGCTTTTACAAAGTAGGAAGAAGAGATAATTATGAGAGATACGGACTTCCTCTCGTGCCTGAGAAATCGACCTCAACTCCAAACTTCTGAAAAACTTTCAACATCTGCTCCAAACAACAACGATAAGTGAACGAAGATAGATGAAGCTATGCTGAAGGTAATAATAGCGGAATTCGATTTAAAAAATAATTGTTTAACTACAAAGGTTTTTTTTTTTTTTTTGCTTTTTCATGACATAGCAATATAATGATCAGTTTATATACATTTTTAATAACTCTGGCATTTTTAATATTTGAAGAATAAATATATTTTTTTTAATGTATCCTCTTGAGTAACATTCAACACATTATCTTTTAATGCTATAGCAAATATTGCAAATTTATAACTTTTTATATGATTTTACTTATCTAATATGTTTTAATGTAATTTCTAAATAAACTTTTAGTCTGAAAAATATGTTTTCTTCAGCTAATAAGTGGGAGTGTTACTTAATTTTATTTATTTTTTTTTTTTTCAGAAAGGAAAGAATCTTAGCTAAATCACTTGTATGTTATAAAAATCATATGAACCAGTTTATAATTAAAGGCTAAAAGATATATAATTTATAACATAGAAGAAGTTTATGGAACAATATAAGTAAAAATCACAGAAAATGTATTATAAATAAGAAAATAACCAATTCAGTACAGTAATTTGTTCCAGAAATGAAGTGCCCTAAAGATAAATTAAGTCGCATATTCACAGGAAAATATTTGAAAATCTAAATATTTGTAGGTCTATCTATCTACGTAACAATTCTTAAATAAGAGTGTAGCATGAAAGTTAACTATTATCATTTAATATACTATACTATCATCATGTAATATACTATTAAGGTATGTTTGCTTAAATTAGGACCATTATATTGGATTACCATGTACGGAAAGGATTAAAAAAATATATATATATATATATATATATATATATATTGATAAAAAAAATTAACAACAGCCTCACGCCAAGATTAATGCTTTGATAGTTATTAAACAATGGTTTATTACATCCTAATATTTATGTAATAGTATAACAGTTTATATAGCTGGATAGGCAATTACCACATATATATTTCTATATATAGAGGATAATGAGGGGAATAAATTCATTATTAGATTATTTTAGTATTAATGAAATAAATATCAATAAGATCTGGCGGCAAGAGTACAAAAGGCGTTTCCTAACCCCCTAGGTTTCCCCATCGATCGGCAACTACCCCCGATACCCTAGGAATTTCCTAGACCCTAGCTATTAGCCGGTAAGAGTTTTAAGGGTAGACAAAAGCTGGACCGCCGACTTTGGGCACCTTTCATATCAGCTTCGCCCCCCTCTGTCTGGACTAAGATCGGCAATTTCCAAAAAATAGTATTTTTGGAAAAATCGGGTAGAGGTGACAAGGGTAAGAATGGAGAATCGGAGAGGTCAGTCGTACTCCAGTATGCAATAAAAAAATACTAACACAATAAAAAGTTAAAAGATAAAACAATTTTATTTTTTCTTATCTTCTGTAAAACCAACTTAGTCATAATTAAAATATATATATATATATATATATATATATATATATAATATATATATATATATATATATATATATAGAAAACTATTAGATTATTTGAGAGTTATTGTCTAATTGGTATTAAAAGTAAGAATGTTATTTTTATTTTAAATATTTTTTGAAGTATAATGATAATTAATGAGACGGGTAGTTTCTCCAGAATTATCGTATAAAAATATTTAATTCTCTAACGCATAAAATATTTTTAAAAAACATGTGAATCCGGATATCCAACCAAGCAGGTACAGTATCTCAGAATTATGGTTTTAATAAAAAGATGTTTTAAGGTAAATCTTGTTCTTTATTGTATTGTTTTAGAGACGGAAACTGCTCTGAAAGTCAAATGGCGAGGCTCCAGGCAAAGCCATGCTATGTTCTTTGTTTACTGTCTTAGTTCTCATAATCTAACTTCATCTTGGAAAAGTCCTTTCATGTCTGAACGATTTAGTGCTGACAGAACATCGCCGGAATATGTATGATGAATAATAACGCTATTTTAAAGTTATTTTTTGTGTAAATTCTCTGCTACTTAATGCAAGAGACATATAAGATCAGTATTAATCTGTGTGTATCCATACTCACTAACATAAAAATAAAAATTGCTTTAATATTTTAATACTATGAATTACCACCACTCGGAGCTAAACCTACATCTATTATCCAAGAAGAAATTTTCGTACATGTTTGTCGGAAAAATATTCATCTTCATAAAAACAAAAAAAAAAAAAAAAAAAAAAAAAAAATGATCCTATTGATATGGGCTAGATCTAAAGTACCTGAGAGCAGAATGGAAATATTGTAGGTAGTGGCGAATTACTTCACGAAGATTTATTATTTTCTATAATAAACCTTTGTAATCGACCAAGAAAAAAAATAAGCCCCTTCGACATTTGAGGTCGAGAAACGAATAAACCAATAGAACCCAAAAAATTGAATGAAAAAAAAAATCGATCTGTCCGTCACTCACATGTAAGAATACTATGTATGTATTGTATGCACAGCTTCTCCTTAATGCAAATCGAAAGAAAATTAAATTATCAAAAGAAAGTATTGAATAATTTAAATCTATTAAGAAATACCTATCTATCTATTTATACCTATAGATTATCGATGTATCTATTTCAGATAACCTAATAGTTTTTTTTTTTTAATTATGTTAAAAAAATTAGTTTTTTTTGAAGATAAGAAAAAAAAAAAAAAAAAAAAAATATATATATATATATATATATATATATATATATATATATATACCAAGAGAAAGAGAGAGTGAGAGATTTTCAATCATTACTAATTGTGATTAGTAATAAAATGTACTAAAGATTTATAACCAAAATATTTCTTATATAATAGGTCTATACAAATAAACCAGTACTTGCACAAGCAGAATAACTTAAAATTATCTTTGTTTACTTTATAAAGATAGTTAAAATATCTTTTAAGGATAAAATACCAAGTCATTATGAAACATTACGATCCGAATTACACGGTACTTATAGGGGTACTTATAGGGCTATAATTTTTAGTTCAATTATAACTGGTTCATTTAAATAAATAAAAAACTGCTATGATACATTTTTTATTAATATAAACACAGGGAAAGCACTCTGATATGTTTTAATTAACGATATCTAATTACACTTCTAGAATATAATATAAATCCACTGATATTTCCCAATATCGATTATTTTCTTAGGGTAGCTCCTAAGGGAATTACCATACGATGATATACGAGCAGGAAAACGTTGGAGCATATATTTAAAAGTTGATGGTCGAGTGCCTTCATTACTCGACCTGCAGTAGATGGTCCCGGGGGAAATCTGCCCTGTTTATTTACATATTCAGGGAGTGAGCCAACCAACTTTTTGGATTCAAATAGCTAATAAAAAAACGGAAAACTTTGCTGGATCTAGATCGACTGACCACAGCACAACCCGCGCTATCTGATAAATTAAAACCGTAGGGGCTAATTGGATTTCCTATCAGTGTATTCCTAAATATTAAATTACCATTTCCATATAAATTCATTTTGTTTTATGATTAAAAAAAAAAGAAAGTTTTTTCTTTTTAATAGCAAATATTTATTTTGTATCAAAACAAAAAAACAAAACTATTTTCATGCCTCGAAGGGAATCTAATCAGTTGATAAATTTATGCATGAAATATTTGACGCAAACGTGTCTTGGATCAAATATTGAGATATCCAAATTTTTAATTAGTATACCTAACAGTTTTTAAGATTTTGGTATTTCTCACACTTGGTACTATAGCATACTGTAATAATGTAGGACTCCATAAGATAAGCGTTCTCAACTAATATAAAAAGATCAAGAGGGCCCCATTTCCAGAACAGTTCTTCTAATGTCTAGAGATAGGACAGACAATATCCTCGGTCTAGTTACGATTGTCCATATCCTAAAATATGGTATCACAGTACTAAGTGAATTCATGAACATGTTCATAAGATTCGTCTTCGGTACCTCGAAGAAGTCTCCAGTGACCCACTCATACGGCTATGCGAGTTAAAGTGGCCCCTACCGTCTATACGAAGCAATATTTTCTCGGATCATACCTTCACCAAATCGTCAACTCTCAACACCCTCCATACATTCACAGCATCCTACAGTTTAAATCCTCAGTCCACTCTCTTGAAACTAGATCCCGTAAATCCGATC
Source organism: Piezodorus guildinii (assembly GCA_023052935.1). Classification (NCBI taxonomy): domain Eukaryota; kingdom Metazoa; phylum Arthropoda; class Insecta; order Hemiptera; family Pentatomidae; genus Piezodorus; species Piezodorus guildinii. The sequence goes on from CM041292.1 coordinate 152,471,385, forward strand.
TTTACATTTTCACCTATAGAACTAAACATTTTGATCATTAAAATAACCATCCACTCTGCATCCTTCTGGAATTCCCTACCTACTCATATTCGCTACGGATCTTACATTCTCTCATTCTCACCTTTTCCAATATCTTTTGGCATCCAAAATATGGTAGATGTACAACAAATGTCAATTTGCAACACAATAATCTTAATTTTAATGCAAGATACGAGTATAATCATCTATTTTGTCCTAACCCCTAGCGCTGTGGAATAATTAGTTGTATTTTTTTACTAATTTCATCAACCTTATTTTTTTTATTGCATTTTTTTTTTTTTTTTTATATCATCCATATTTTTTATAACATCAATATATTATAGGTCTTGTTTGTGTTTAATTTTTTTCTTGCACATTTGTAAATAAAAATTAATTTTATTAGTTTCTTGGCCAGACATGATTATTAATATGTACTGTACGATATTGTTATTCTTAAGTTACATAGTCCCCGAATAAAGTTTTTTTTTATTATTTATTATTATTATGTGTGTTAATTTTATAGGGTAACGCAATTTCCCATTAACTTATATTGGGTAAGCTAGGAATTTAGCGTACTTTAGTTCACCACGGTGTAAATAACATTTTACATTACCTACTTTTAAAAATGTTCAGCTTTGCGCCAAGTAAAATGTTCTCTTGTAAACTTTGTTACTTTTATTTGACTAATTTGTTTAAAGCAAAGCTAGAGCTGAATCATACAAAATTCTTGTTGAGGGCCTGCTTAACGATAATTAGAGACATGTTTATCTTGAAGCTAAGGAACACTCTGGCGAACAAAAAATAGTTTTAGGGCGATGAAACGGAAATTTCACTTCATGAAGTCCATGTCAGACGCTTCCACAACTCGGCAATCTCTTACTATACACAATAGTTTCTATACGTTTTAAAACATTAGGAATTAGAAACCGAAAGACGTAATTTCACGTGTGAAATCCTACCTTATCGGCCAAAAAGAAACAATTTTTTATATTTTAAGGTGACTGGCTTTGAAAAATAGAAACAGTACGTAACCCTAAGCATAATAATCGTAAGACAAGCCCGTTCTTCAAAATCATCCGCAAAGCCAAATATCTCTTTTTTGAAGCCTTCTTCTTTGCATTTGGTGGAATCAGCAGGTTATAATTCATTATGATCAGATTAAAGCTATTGAAACTATCATGGAAATTTGCAATTGACTACAATTAATGCGTTTGAGCTAAGTCTTGAAGAAAAAATTGACTCATTACAAGCCATGCTAATTCGCTGGGCTATGTTGGTTGCAAAACCGATAAAATCTTACAAGGAATCGTCTACATGGAAAGTTTTTCCCACCCGTTATATTCGCCAGATGTAGTCTCTTCGGAATATGACTTACTTTTTACGATGGCTCATGGTTTGGTTGAGCAGCTAATCATTGTTATGAAGCTACAAAAAAAAAAATGGGTAGATTGTTGGAAAGCTTTAGACAGTAAATTACATATTTGTTAGCAATTACATTAAATGAAGCATTAATTTTTACATAACCAACAAGTGAGAACTTACACAAGAACCTGAATCAACTCAAGGTCCTAATAGTTGTTTTGATTTTCAAAACGCCTAGGAAATGTTCGTGGCACCGGGATAAGGTATCAATCTAATAAATAAGCCTATCTAAAAAAAGTTTCAATGCCTGGAGGGAGGAGGTAGTTCAGTGTATAGAACTGATTTCTGGGTTTTGATTTCAGCGCTTGCTGTGGTAGAATAATAATTTATTATATTGCTTCATTCAGTGGACCCTGGGTGCTGAAATAGAGGGGGAAATCTAGTAGCTGAATAAGATCTAGGCCTAATCACTTAAAACTTAAATAATAAACTAAAGTATCCTTATTAGGTACTAAACATTTTATTATTAGCAATTCTAGGTTCAATATGAATATATATTTTGAAAATTCTGCTGAAAGCAAAAGTAACATTTTTCCAGATTAGTATGTGGAGTTATCTCCACATATCTTTACAAAGCTGATATATTGAATATAAAATTTTCTTCATATAATATATTCTCTCTAACGTCTTATTATTAAACTGATACTAATTATATTTTTAGCGCATGCTTTTATAAATCAGAGCTCTTAGATTTTTGCTCATAATAGAGATAGAAGAACGAGTATTTTTCAGTAACAGGTACTATCAATCAAGTTCCAAAGAAATACCTGTTATGGTATTTCTTAAACTGTAATTGTTATTCATGAAATATTACGTTTAGTTTACTATAAGTCCATTTTTCACATGATTATAGGTTCATTTTTATTCGCTAATACACACACACACACACACACACAAACACACACACCAGACACAGACACATACACACACACACACACACACACACACACACACACACACACACACGCATACACACACACACATTCACACGCACACACACACACACACACACACAGACATACATATATATATATAATATATATATATATATATATATATATATATATATATATATATATATATATATATATATATATATATATATATATATAGCATTTCCAAGTCAAATTCAACCTTTTCCAAGTCAAATTCAACCTTTTCCAAGTCAAATTCAACCTTTTCCAAGTCAAATTCAACCTTTTCCAAGTCAAATTCAACCTTTTCCAAGTCAAATTCAACCTTTTCCATTTCAAATTCAACCTTTTTCGATTTCAATAAAATAATAAAAATCTAATTAACATAATTTTATGTTTTTATGGTTATTTTAATTACACATTATGTTTTTAGCCCTTGTGGCTAGTTAAATGTTCCCAGGGGCCTTTTTACATATAATTAGTCACGATTATAATAATAAGTATAACCGATACTTTAATTTATAGACATTTTCGATACAAGGTCTGGTAGTCGGATTAGCGGGGGTCCGTTTTATTTTAGTTTTATAATCGCGGGCGAAAATATTATCAATAGAGGTTTATTTTAACTTTTTCGTATTTATTGGATAGTAGGCTCAGTAGATGCGTTCACAAAAGTTCTTTACCGATTATACTATTAATTTTAATCGCGCTCGCTCAAGTAAAGGTTCATTTTAACTTTTTCGTATTTATTGGATACAAGGCTCAGTAGCTCGGTTCCCAAAGGTTCGTTACCGATTACACTATTAATTTTAATTGCGCTCGCTCAAATATGGCTTTATTAATAACTTTTTCGTATTTATTGGATACAAGGCTCAGTAGCTCGGTTCCCAAAGGTTCGTTACCGATTACACTATTAATTTTAATCGCGCTCGCTCAAATATGGCTTTATTATAACTTTTTCGTATTTATTGGATACAAGGCTCAGTAACTGCGTTCCCAAAGTTTCGTTACCGATTACACTATTAATTTTAATCGCGCTCGCTCAAATATGGCTTTATTATAACTTTTTCGTATTTATTGGATACAAGGCTCAGTAGCTCGGTTCCCAAAGTTTCGTTACCGATTACACAATTAATTTTAATCGCTTTCGTTCAAATATATCTTTATTATAACTTTTTAGTATTTATTGGATACTAGGCTCAGTATCTCGGTTCCCAAAGGCGCGTTACCGATTATACTCTTAATTTTTATCGCGCTCGCTCAAATTTCTGTATTTGTGTTTTAGGGTGTTTTGTTAGTGAATGTGTTAATGTTTATTTAGTCAGTTGTTCTAATGTATGTCTATTACGTGCTTTTTGTAACTTTTTATCTATTGGGTTACCGCTAATATCCTTTTTATCAGGATAGTAAGTTATCTATTTGGTTAATATTTTGGAGTTCAATAATCAGCTAAACAGAACGATTTTATACGTCCGTTTTTATTTAATAAACCTCTACTTGAGTTAGCGCAATTAAAATTAATAGTATAATCTATAGCCAGTCCTTGGTTAAGCAGCGACAGAGCCTAGTATGCAGTAAATACAAACAAGTTAAAATAAACCACCTCTTGAGCGAGTGCGATTTAAATTAATATTATTATCGGTAACGAACCCCCCGCAACACAGTAATTGAGCCTAATAGCGAATAAATACGTAAAAGTTATAATAAACCCATATTTGAGCGAGCGCAATTAAAATTAATAGTGTAATCGGTAACAAACCTTTGGGAACCGAGCTACTGAGCCTTGTATCCAATAAATACGAAAAAGTTATAATAAAGCCATATTTGAGCGAGCGCGATTAAAATTAATAGTGTAATCGGTAACGAACCTTTGTGAACCGAGCTACTTAGCCTTGTATCCAATAAATACGAAAAAGTTATAATAAAGCCATATTTGAGCGAGCGCAATTAAAATTAATAGTGTAATCGGTAACGAACCTTTGTGAACCGAGCTACTTAGCCTTGTATCCAATAAATACGAAAAAGTTATAATAAAGCCATATTTGAGCGAGCGCAATTAAAATTAGTAGTGTAATCGGTAACGAACCTTTGGGAACCGAGCTACTGAGCCTTGTATCTTATAAATACGAAAAAGTTATAATAAAGCCATATTTGAGCGAGCGCAATTAAAATTAATAGTGTAATCGGTAACGAACCTTTGGGAACCGAGCTACTGAGCCTTGTATCCAATAAATACGAAAAAGTTAAAATGAACCTTTACTTGAGCGAGCGCGATTAAAATTAATAGTATAATCGGTAAAGAACTTTTGTGAACGCATCTACTGAGCCTACTATCCAATAAATACGAAAAAGTTAAAATAAACCTCTATTGATAATATTTTCGCCCGCGATTATAAAACTAAAATAAAACGGACCCCCGCTAATCCGACTACCAGACCTTGTATCGAAAATGTCTATAAATTAAAGTATCGGTTATACTTATTATTATAATCGTGACTAATTATATGTAAAAAGGCCCCTGGGAACATTTAACTAGCCACAAGGGCTAAAAACATAATGTGTAATTAAAATAACCATAAAAACATAAAATTATGTTAATTAGATTTTTATTATTTTATTGAAATCGAAAAAGGTTGAATTTGAAATGGAAAAGGTTGAATTTGACTTGGAAAAGGTTGAATTTGACTTGGAAAATTATATATATATATATATATATACATTTATTGTTGATGATCTGCTCTAGGCACAACATAGTAAATAGCAGAAGAAACAATTTATATGTTTGTTGAAAAAATACTAGTAAATATTATTTAAAAGGGAATAAACATTTTTTAATAAGCATAAATTTACTTTTTTTTTAGTTTTAAACCTATCTTTAAAAATGTTTTAGCTGTCAAAGGAATAAATGCTCAAAACTATTTAAAAAATTAATTTTTTTCAGCTTAGAAGAAGAAACAGAATCTTTTTGTTGTCCGTACTTTTTGAAGGAACATTTTCAAATTTGGAATATGTAATATCTGATTGACATTCTCGTTTAGATTCTGATGAAGCAAACCATCTAAAAAAATTAAAATATAAAAAAATAACTGATTAGGGAAATATCTTTTTTTATAGTTATAAATGACCAAAACAATAGGCCAATGAAAAATATTATAAAAGATAATATTTAACACTTTATTATTAATAACAGGAGCAATGGTAGTTGACATAGATGGACGACCAACTGTTGAAGCAGCAACTTTTTCTCTGAAGCCATTAATGCTGGCAGCTAGGTGCGCGATCTATCAATCACATTTTTTTACCCTCTACCACTTTTAACACGACACCATCGGAAAATTTGACGAGAGCTATTAAAGCCTCTGAAAATTTTCACGCTTAACTCTGGAAATAACTTTCCCTGCCAGGACTAAACTTCGGGGCGTAGAACGACTTTTAAGTTCCATCAAAGTCCAATCAGCCCCGGCTCTGACGTCACGAGAAACAGTCGTATGTAGAAGTTTATAACTGACAACTCAATATACCTAGCATGTACTATGAATTTTAATATTGGCATGAAATTAGAAAATATATATTAATCACTAATTATTAATTTGTCACTACTAAAACTATTAAAAAAAATAAAACATTTTTAATATGAAATAACGTTTTATCGGGCTAAATATTTAAGAGAAACAGTATTAAAACTACATGAGAAAAAATTAAACACTTCATAGTATGAGCAGACTACTTTTCTTTCTTTTTTTTTTTTAAAAAAAAAACCTTCTTCACAAAACTTTATTCACCTCATCGCACGGCTTTGGTCTAGAAACAATTCGAATCTCTATATGTACTGAGCCCAAGACCCTTCATGGGTAGTAGCGGTACAGGAATTTTATTTATTTATTTTATTTTTTTATTATTGCCAGAAACTTTAATAGATCTATGATATAATTTATAGTTTATCTATATGTATAAAAACAAGTTACTATTTATTAACTTATTTGGTAATCACAATATCTTATAAATGATAACGGTCGTGCAGCTGAAATTGGTAATGGAGAAGTGCAATGAGACTGCGTTTGGAAAAATTCGTCCTATACCTGTGAATAGTTGATTTTTTTTTCAAAAAGCTAAAAAACTATTCATCTAAAAAACTAAAAAGTGTTCATTTGAAAGATAAACACATGAAACCAAATTCATCTTACAAGGAGAGGATTCCAAATTTTTCCCAACGATTTTGATGTAATATTTTAGGTAAAACTAGGCATAAAACCATTAGACGCTTACTATCAGTCTCGTAAATAATTAGGAAAGTTTGCGAGCGAAAAAAACATTTTATTTGTAATCGGTGGTTCTAGAGAAAGTAGAAAAATAAGTTTGGTGTCTACATAACCGTATTACAAACGGAAAAAATTTAGCCATTAAAATATTTTAGTTATATGCTTACTATACCCTAAAAATATAAATAATCCCGTCAAACAAGTACTTTTAATAACTTTTCTTAAAAACAAATCAAGATTCCTTTTTTAGGAGTGTGAAACACATTTTTTTTAAAAACTTTATTAAAAGTACTGTTTTGACGGGATTATTTATATTTTTAGGGTATGATAAGCATATAACTTAAATATTTTAATCGCTAATTTTTAATTATTTATCTTTGTAATACGGTTATTTAGACATCAAACTTATTTTCCTATATTCCCTAGCACCAGAGATATCAAATAAAATGTGTTTTTATTTTTATACATATACCCGAAAACTTTCCGATTTTTTTTCGCGACTACTGGGAAGCGTTGGTACCTGATATATTACGGAGTCTAGTGGTTTAATGTCTAATTTTACCTAAAACGAATTTCATCAAAATCGGTGAGACACACAAAATCCTTGTTAATATGATCAGCATTAAGGAAGATAATAAAGCAGATTAGCATATGAGCATAATGTCTATTTTTGGCGTAAGATACCATGAAAACACAGTATACAGTTATTAGTTTTATGATTTAAAAAATTGTCGTTATCGGACCACAGAAAAAATCATTACTAAAACATAAAAAAACGAGGATTTTTTGGATGGGAAACTTTACAGACCACAGGGATCATTTCACATTTATGTTGCGAAAAAGTTGTAAAGATATACAACGATCATATTTTTTTTTTTTTAATATATTTTTTATTGAAATTTACAACTGTACAAAAAATACATCAAGTATAATATGCTGTAATGTTATAACACATGGAATGAACATGAAGAGAAACTGCCCATTGGCAGCACTCTTTGGTAGTGAGTCTAAACAAGAAGGTCTCGAGGCCATCTTCTTTTCAGACGCCTCGGAGGATTATCAGGAATGGAAGAGGAAGCAAGGATTGAAACTAATGGATTAGAGTGGGAGTGGAGTTTTTTTATGGAAGGTGTGATACCTGGTGCGGGCCAAAACGATCATATTTAAAAACTGAAATACATTGAATAATTATTGCTATGTCTATTCTATTTTTTTTTATTGAATTTGACCAGATAAAATACGAATGGAAGATGATGATGATGCTGTTTCGAAGAATCGATGAACTTGAGAAAATCCTAGAACTCTTAGGTAGATCAAATATGAGTAGACACAGTTGTGCATTAAAGACATCCTAAGAAAACTTAGCAAGAAGAAATCAAAAGATTATTAGCGACGAGATATAAAGTATGGAGCTATTTCAGAGATCAGAAAATCCTAATACAATAAACATACTAGTCTTGTTCATGGCCTCAAGATGGGCAACGAGAGATTGGCTAGAAAGTTGTGAATGTCATGGATGAAAGTGTGCACAAGTGATATGGCCAATGACGGATCGATCGCCTAGAACAAGATCTTAGGCAACCGATAATCTCTGTTAGCAATTCAAGGCAGCTCTTTAACAGACTTAATGCGCCGGTTATTCTGATAAAAGAAGTATTATGGTAATAAGTAAAATTACGACTACTTTTTATTTATTTTTTTTTTGTTTCAACTTTTTATCGATATAGCTATCTCTAAAGTCTTCCGACCTTGTTTATTATAACTGCTCGTGTTTTATTTTTTCAACTTTACAAGTAAAGCAGAAGAAAATAAATCTAATAAGGTTTTATTACGATATAAAATGAAAGTGTTATTAAAAAACAGTTGATTTATGTATAATATAGTTAGTAGCAGCGAAACTGCGATTAAATTAGAAGTATATTTTATATGACTCTTATGTTGTACATTATTTATTATTATTATTATATCATGCTGGAATTCGAATAAAAAGTAATAATCAGGTCTGCGAAAGGAAACTGAGGCTACTTAGTCATTAGGTTTTTATATAGTTAATATATACTTTACCCTTACATGCAATGGAGTTGATTTCTCTTACAAATAGTTAAGGAACGTGGACTGACAATATAGCAAAATTTTCACTTAAATCAATTCGTCAAAAATACTAATTTTACCATATATTTTACATATTATTAGAATTAAACAACAACAACTCTGTATTGATTAAACATGTGACATCAATGTATAATTTATTGACCATTAACATATTGCTGCTTTTCTTCTCCTAATGAAACTTTAATTTAGTTTATTTATAATTGACCATTAGTAGTAAGGAACGAATATACAAGGCATGTTTTTTAAGTCGGCGTTCTGGTTACCTACATCTCTTGTCTACGCACTGACGCCATTACAGTCAGATTCTTTATTGTATACGTTTTTTACTGAGTGTTTAAGATGCCTCTGACAACCGTGAGTCCCGCTGATTGTGAAGTACGGGCTGTTATACGATTTCTTAGTGCTAAAGGGGTAAAAACGATCGATATTCACGTGAGTTTACGGACAAAACATTATGAGTGATGAAATGGTAAGGAAATGGGTGAGAGCATTTAACGACAAAAGATCTCATCAAATCATTTAAATGGGAAACTCTAGATCATCCTCCATACAGCCCTGTTCTGGCGCCCAGCGACTACCATTTGTTCCTGCTTTTGAAGAAACACCTGGGCGGTCGGCGTCTTCAAGACGATAACGAAGTCAAAACATTTGTGATGCAAGTCAGGCGGCAGAATTTTTTGAGGAGGGTATTCAAAAACTGGTGCCACGTTATGACAATTGCCTCAAAATTCATGGAAATGTAGAAAAGTAGATTAAGGTACAGGCTTTCATGTAAAAATAAAATTATTGCTATATCTTTGCACGTCTTTTTTTTAATTGCAAAACGGTACTTACTTAAAAAACATGCTTCGTATATTATCTATGAAAGTATTCGAAGTGAAAATATGAGAAATATTATCCCAAATTCACATTACTGAAAATAATAGTTCTATATGGCAGCATATTTGTATTTAATACACTATACATATTGTATAGCGAATACATACATACACATGTATACAGTATACTGTTGGATAGTGCAAATATTCAGAAAAAAAAATCTGGTACGTGCTACACACGACTTTCACATACCTTCGTTATTAAAATCGATAAAAGATTTTTCAAATACAGATAGGGTTAAAACCAGTGAAATTAATAAAGAATTAATTAAATTGATTTTCTATATAGACATGTGTTTTACTAAAAAAAATCTATTGATTATTATCTAAAAATATCAGTTAGTTTTATCGTTTTTTCACTGCTCTTTATTAAATTTTACAAGCTTGTATATAAGATAATATTTTTTCTAAAATCTTTAGCTTTCTAACGGCATATTATACATATATTACTATTCTTATTTTCAAAAATACTAAAATTGCATTAAAAAATAGTTTTGTTCTTTTCTCCTTTAGTTATTTATGAAATTCGTTCAACTTGTATATTTAGCCGTTTTATTACTAATGCTAATCAGATGATATGGTTATTCTTATATAATCTACAAAAACAAAGGTACTTTAGGGAAATTAAGCCCTGTCAGAGTATTTCAATCAGAATGAAACCTACATGATATTAAAGCCCTTTAAATTTTACATCAATATAGCGAGCTTAAATAAAATCGTTTGAGCCGTGAAAATCGTAAAAATGTGCAAAATTCATGGTATAAAGTGCCTCTTCTGGTAAGCTCATTTTGATGAAAAATGTTTTGTCACGTCTCGGGCGTATAGTTGTATTAAAGATGAAATTTCATTTTCATAGGACTTACCGTTTCCGCCCGGGAGTTACCACATACGGACACAGACACATATACCTTTTTTTCTGGTTTTTATTATTTGGACTCAGGGGACTCCAATACGTGTATTTCCGTTGAAAACTGAAATTTGAAAATTTTCACGATGATGTGAAAGTAATAGTATTTAGCAAATAAAGTAGTTAAGGTTTATGGAGAGCGATGAAAAACATAAATTATGGTGTTAATAAATAAGTCCTACGGCTATAAATTGCTATAGGATATTTTAACAGATGTAAAACATCTTTCGTTATGTCGTACTCCAGAGGGGACGTAAAATGGTGTTCCCGAGTCTGTGCTATGTCAGATACTTGTTAGAGATCCCTACCCTAATTAAACCTTGATAGGCAAAATTTACTATTTCCACTGTATCGTCCGAATAGCCACAGCATCATAAAGTAACATTAAATGTATAAACAAACGAACCATAAGTTCTACGTTCAGTCCATGTCCAGATGTTTTCACAGAATTAGTATGAAAAGATTTACCATTACTTTTGTTATTGAATGTACACTTTTGAAATTTATTCCATGAAAAGTTCTGCGCATGCGCATGAGTATAGCAGTCATCATTCAAATCGTCTCTTGGATTTCTTGCTTTTTCAGTTGGAATTCACTTCAGTACAATCTTGAAAACCTCACCAGACTTCAAGATAACAGCAGCAGTAAATATTGGAGCAAAGAACAGTAAGTTTTGTTACAATTTACAGTGTAAAGTGAATGCTGGGTAACCTCTTCACATCAGCTGATTGTCAGTAGCTCGGCAAGGCCGGGATTGCTTTTTCTTTTCTTTAGTTATTCTTTTATTTCCCACATCTAGTTATTATCTCATTATCTTCTTCACATGAAATGCGATATTTTCACCAAGTGATGTCCTCCAAAGCATCAACTAAAAGATCTAGATCTAGTGGTTCAATCACGTCTCCCATAAAACAAAGACCCCGCCGTGATACTAATAAAAAAATAAATCAGCAAGGAACCCCTTCAGGTACTAATACCGAATCTGAACCACAACCTGGCACATCGTCACAAGGGATGACTGATGAATCTCCGTTTTTCACTCCAAATCCTTTTCAAATTCTACATAATGAAAAAGAAAACATGGAATCTGCTCCTACACCCAGTGAACCACGGCCTCCACCGATATTTGTCAAAAATATTAAAAATTTTCAGTTGTTGTGTGCTCAATTGAATAAAATTACCGACTTCACCAGCTACTACTGTATGAGTAGAATCAATGACACCAAAATATCACCGACCACCGCCGAGACGTATAGAAACATAGTGAAATATCTAACTGATACTAAAGCGGATTTCCATACTTACCAGCTACGCCAAGAGAGATCTCTTAGAGTTGTAATCAGAAATCTACATTCTTCTACACCAGTTGAAGCTATCAAAGAAGAACTTATAGAGATGGGTTACAAAGTGCGCCAAGTCACTAATGTCATAAAAGATAGAGTTCAACTTCCTCTATTCTTTGTTGACCTGGAACCATTGTCAGGGGTAGAAAAAATTTACGATCTAAAAAGACTGTACTATACAAGTGTAAAAGTCGAAAAACCTTACACCAAGAGAGAAATTGTTCAGTGTCACAATTGTCAGGCGTATGGTCATACCAAAAGTTACTGTTATCACATACCACGCTGCGTGAAATGCGGTGAACAGCACAAGTCTGTGGAATGTACAAAACCAAAGTCAACACCCGCTGTATGTGCTCATTGCCTCAAGGACCACCCGGCCAACTACAAAGGATGCCAAATCTATAAGGAACTAAGGACCAGGTATCAAACACCCCAAGTACTGGATGAAACAGCAAGACAGACAAGAACTAGAAGAGAACCCTCAAAAATAATCGATGCCAATGTATCATTTGCCCACTTACTTGGAGGTGGGAACCAATGTAGTGAAGCCGAGGCCCTGCCGGAACTGCAAAATGTACCTAAATATCCTCAGTCCATTCCACAAATACCTCTTCCTCAAAATATAACCAATCCTAAAAATCCTAATCCACCACAAATCTCTCATATTCCTCCTCCTTCAAACGCCACAGACCTTACCAGTTTGATGACATCCTTTATCTCCGAAATCAAATCCCTTGTTATGCCTCTAATATCACTCCTTACGAACCTTGTATCAAATCTCATTCCTGCCTTACAAAAACCATAAATGACCTCACCTAATTCCTTATCCATTCTCCTTTGGAATGCGAATGGTGTTAGAACTCACACTGACGAACTTACAGCCTTACTGCAAGACAAAAACGTTGATGTTGCACTCATTACTGAAACTAGACTAACCACTAAACAGTACTTCAAAATACCTGAATACACGACATACCGGACAGACCATCCAGACGGCAAAGCCCATGCCGGTACTGCAGTCATTGTCCACCGATCCCTCTCCCATCACTTACACCCACTTCCCGCCCACGACTTCCTACAAGCCACCTCTGTTATAATCAAGACCTTTTCCTTTCCGCTCGTCATCGCATCAGCATACTGCCCTCCTAGACATTCTATTTCCATTACCCAATTTGGATCCTTCCTCAACTCATTGGGGAATCACTTTATTCTGGGTGCAGACCTAAACGCCAAGCACCAACAATGGGGTTCCAGGACCACAAATACTCGTGGACGGACATTGCAGGCTGCACTCAACTCCCGACGCCTTAATCTCCTACCTCCCAATTCCCCTACCTACTGGCCAACAGATCCTAACCGTAATCCAGACATCCTCGACTTCTTCATCCACAGCGGATTAGGCTCCCTGAACTATTCCGTAACTCGCCTTGATGAACTATCCTCTGACCATAGTCCACTGATCCTAAATGTATCCTTAACACCTATGCCTAAACCTGTCCCACCGTCATTCATCAGAGGCCCTATCAACTGGAACCTCTTCCGCGAAATCCTCACCAATGATATTGACCTCAGAGTGACTCTCAAAACCCAAACTGATCTTGACGATGCCGTCTATTCCTTTACAACCTCGATTCAACAAGCCGCCTGGACTGCCTCCGTTCCCAAGCACTCCCAAATAAATCCTTACAAAAACCATTTACCACAACACCTCCTAGACCTAATCCACACCAAACGCCGAGCCAGAACATTATGGCAACGCACCCGCCACCCAGCAGATCGCCACTCCTATAACTTTTATTGTAGACAATTAAAGCGGGAGTTGGCCATCTTCCGTTCTCAATCCTACAATTCCTACCTCTCCTCTCTCTCGACTCGTGACAATTCCTTGTGGAATGTCACGAAGAGAATCCTAAAATCTCTCCTGATATCCCATCCTCTCCGGCGTAGTGATAATTCCTGGGCTGCTTCTGACAAAGATAGGGCCCAGGAATTTGCACTGCACCTTTCCAAGGTATTCACTCCTCATTCTGATCTCAATCCAACCCATACCGCAATAGTTGAAGAGTTCCTTACGTCACCGATACCAATTTCCTTACCACCTAAAGCAATCAATCCCTCTGAGGTCAAATATCTTCTTAAAAAGCTTCCTTTCCGTAAATCCCCTGGATACGATCTCCTTACACCTCAAATTCTAAGACAACTTCCACCTAAAGCCATTACATTCCTTACATATATCTATAACTGTATCCTACGCACTACCTATTTCCCTCTGTTGTGGAAACACTCGACTATCATCCTTTTCCTAAAACCAGGTAAACCCTCCAACTGTACGTCATCCTACAGACCTATTAGCCTTCTTCCGATCCTCTCCAAAATCTTCGAAAAACTCCTATTAAAACGAATCCTAGCCAAATTTCACAATTTTCCTTCACACCAGTTTGGATTCCGTCCTCAACATTCCACGGTTCAGCAAGGACTCCGAGTTGTAGACCACATTTCATCCGCCCTTGAGTGCAAGGAGTATTATTCGGGTGCCTTTCTGGACATAGCGCAAGCTTTTTGACCGGGTGTGGCACCCGGGATTGCTCTTTAAGCTCAAAACCCATTTACCCCAATCCTTATACCTAGTCCTCCGGTCCTATTTATCAAACCGCTCCTTCCGAGTTCGCTGTGGTTTAGAGTTTTCCAAACATTATACTGTTGAGGCCGGTGTTCCTCAAGGCAGCGTCTTAGGACCCGTCCTCTACATCCTCTATACCGCCGATATCCCTACCGATCCCGATACCTTTCTGGCAACATTTGCTGATGACACAGCCATTTTATCATCCGATTCCGATCCTGAAGCAGCATCGCTAAATCTCCAAAGGCACCTTTCCCTTGTCGAAGACTGGTGTAATGCTTGGCGTGTTAAGGTGAACGAAAGAAAATGCACACACGTCACCTTCACCCTTCGACGCAAATCCTGCCCAACAGTTAAACTCAATTCCATACCGCTTCTTTTTTCAGACACAGTCCGGTATCTGGGCTTTTTACTAGACAAAAGACTAACGTGGAACCCACATACAAGACTTAAAAGAAAAGAACTCAACCGCAGATTCGGCCAGTTATACAGACTATTAAACAGAAAATCTCATCTTACAGTTGACAACAAATTACTAATATACAAGACAGTACTGAAACCTATATGGACCTACGGACTTGAACTGTGGGGGACAGCTAAATACTCTAACATCAAACGCATCCAATCCTTCCAATCCAAAGTCCTACGAACAATAGTTAATGCTCCCTATTATGTTTCCAACTGTACCTTACACCACGACCTCAATATTCCATTCATTTTAGATCTGGTACCATCCAAATTTTCTAATTTCCATCAGAACCTCCTTCATCATCCTAATCCTTTAGCTCAATCCCTCTCCAGCTCCACCCACCCCTACAATCCTCCACGAAGATTGAAACGGCAGTGGCCCCGCGACGTTCTATAACATTTATACTGGAGTTCTGACACTGGTCAGATCCTCCACTCATGTACTGTATGTTTGTGGCTACTGCGCCCTAACTCAGCCTCTACTGGCTAAGACCAGTGATGCGGCTGAGAGAGAGGCGCTGGGATCTCTTGGATTCCGCTTTTTTCCTCCACAAGTGGAGGGAAAAGTCCAGTCTGGGGTCCCCTTAGCAGTTGTAAATATTGTATATAGTTATGTTTGTTTGTATGATTTTTATTTATTTGCCAACTTTGTATTTATTTCAATTATAGGTTGTTGTTGTTTTGTTTTTTTTTGTTTTGTTCTTTTATTTTGTTATATTTTATTGTACATATAAATGATTTTTTTTTTTCTATTTTATGTAATTTGACTTTATCGTTATTTTCTGTATATATTGTATGAATGTGGTCCTATATCTCTATTACTATTGTTCATTCTGAAACAGATTGTAATATTTCTCAATAAATAAATATTAAATTTAAAAAAAAAAAAAAAATTCCATGAAAAGAAATAATGAAAGTTGATTGAAGTGCCAAACTAGATTTTCTTCAGATATATCATGGCCTTTTGAATTAAAAAAAAAAAAAAAATTTATTGTTGATGAATCAGAACATTCTCTATTATTCAGGTACATATCTGAGATATAGGAATGCAGAACCATCTGCCATTGGAAGGTGCTTCTCCAGCAAGCGGACCGTAATATTAAAGGCATAGCGGTCCAGCCAGTGTCCAGTTATTACTTCGCACAATCCTCAGGCGGATTAGAATTTAGTGATTAATAGATAATTTGCCTTGCCATTGCTGAGGGTGAACATTTGTCATCTTAAGCTGTTTTAATCTCCGCCATTCTGAAAATTTAATCATGCACCTCTCTTATGCACTAATGCATTGGCTATCTGCGCATTCATTTAAATAAAATGTGATCTGTCCAGTTGCCGCATAGGTTAACCAGCATGCGACCGGATTAGGCGTCGAGTCTACTCCGTAGATATTCTTTATACCCTAATCCGTTTGAAGACTAGTTAGTTGTTTCAGTATTCGGATTCCATGCATTTACGATGTCCATTGCAATATTTTCTCAATTTTCCATCATTATGTAAATTTTATACTTTAATTATCGCAGTTTCCAATGAAAACATTTTTTTTTCACTTCCTTATCTTTGAAATATAATAAATACTTAATTATCAAACTTGGTTCTACTAAATTAATTTTTATTAGTCGAACTCTTTGACCATTTAGCATTATTTGAAGTTGTAAGAAATGTATAAATATAAACTATTACAAAGAAACAATTTGAGTCATGAACTATAAGGGTCATTAGCTTTTTTGAAATCGATATTTAATTTCATGTAAAACTTTTGGTATTCCAAGTTTCCAACGGTAGAATGACTCCACCTAGAAAAACACGGGTAGTCCACGATAAATCCTCGGTGTATTGCATAATTCGAATAGTCAGGATTTTCTAGCATACCGAAAGAAGAGTGATTCCACAACATCTGTTAACTTTAACTTGCCTATATATAAAATGCTGTGATCTTGAAATTTTTGAAATTCAGTTTTCAACGGAAATATACAATTTAGGTTCAGCTTAATCCAAATAACCAAGTCGCGCGAAAAGGTGTGTGTGTGTGTGGTGAAATTAGCACGAAAAAGAAAAGTCGTACGATACTGCAATTTCACCTTTATGACAATTATACCTCTGAGATGTTACACTATTTTATTTCACTAAAACCGGATGACTAAAAGAGCTGCTTTATACCACGCATTTTAAACCTTCCAAGAATTTTCACGAAATATGCTTTAACGGTTTTGATTGTACTAAATGTATGTAAAATTTAACGGACTTTAATATCATGTAGGTTTTATTCTGATTGAAATAGTAATTTTTATATTAAAATTTTTCTTCCTATCCTTGATTTTGTAGATTCGAAAAAATGAAACATATCATCTTATTAGCATTCATAAAAAAAAAACCTTTAAATATAGATGTACAACGAATAAACAAGTAAACCTGGCTAAACTAAAAAATGGGGAAGGGTGAGGTTCTATGGCAATATGATAAGGATGAATCCTGAAAGATTTGAAACCATAAATGTTTTCAGCGAATCCACAGTTATAAAAAATTAACAAGGTATTTCAAACAGATTAAGGATGATATGGACCAAGTGGGGCTAAGAGGCCAAGATTGGACGAGGATGAGTACTGGAAGGCGCTCAGGGAAATAAAAGTTCTTGCGGGAAAGAAACGTTCCAAAAATGTGTTGCGTAGTCTGAGGACAGAAAACGTAAGCAGGCGGAGTCATGAGGAGCATATGAGAAGGGAAGAGGCAGATGAAGAGGAAGCATTAAATGGGTTATATTAGCTTGGTCTTTAAGGCCTTTTCGTGAAGGTAATATCATTAAAAAGCTGATAATATTAGGAAAAATGTAATCTTACGAACAAAGCTGTAAAACGCAATGAATACAAACGTAAAGGGCATACAATTAAGTGACTGTAAAATTGTAAATAATAATTTCTATTGTTATATTATGATGATGTTTATTTATTTGCCAACTTTGTTTTTGTCTCAATTATAGGTTGTTGTTTTTTTTTTTTATTTAGTTTTATTTTATTGTACATAAAAATGATTTTTTTTCTATGTTATGTAATTGTACTTTATCGTTATTTTCTGTATATATTGTATGAATGTGGTCCTCTATCTCTATTACTATTGTTCATTCTGAAACAGATTGTAAATTTCTCGATAAATAAAAATATTAAAAAAAAAAAAAAATGTTACATTATTAAATCTTCAACATATTTTCCCCACAAAACTAAATATAATTCTTTAAACTCTCTACTTTCACTTATCTATATTTTCAAATCTAACTTAATTTGACAGTTTTAATTTTAACAACCTAGATAAGGGAAAGTCCTGAGTTGCCCGCAAAAGATTTTTGTAAATAACAATAAGTATTGATTCTCATAGTAAATAAATCCCTAGGACAAACTCGCCGTGGCCCCAACACTCAAGATTTCAACACCGTTGTAAAATATACCACAAAAATTGCAATTGATAGTAAAAATAAAATCTGAAAATTAGACACGGCAGTTGACGTTGGACACACAAAAATATCTATTGACGAATAAACTGCTACTCAGCGTATGACATATTATTTCATTTTGAATATTTTACTCTTTAATAGAGAATATAATGATTCCCTCATTTAAGTGCTGAAGTAAGCTATAAAGTTATGAAAAGACGACGGAGAGAGGGAATGGATTTAGCCATCAGCTGAGGGAGCAGAAAATGATTAATATCTCTCATTGGAGACGAAGCGTAATTGAAATGTATTTATATGGTCGAGCTCTTGTTTTCTTTCCATTACTGCTCTCTATTGCCCTTCCTCCCCGGCCCCATCTTGAATATTCATGTCCTCCTGACTTCTTTAGTCCCGGGCTATTTATGTTCGCTGTTTTTGTTTCACTCAGTTATTGGATGGGCTTTCGTTAATTAATTGAGCCATTTTGGTCCGCGGAACCAAACCCCAATAACAGATTTCCGAAGACTTATGTAAGATTATAAAGACACACATGGCTAACAAACGATTTTACAGCTTATTATTACCTTCACTTATCTACATATGAAATTTATAGGAAGGGCTTTAGAATTCGAGTTTTCACCGAAAATATACGTTTTAGGGTTCCCAAGTTCTAATGTACAAATGACCAAGCCCGCAAAATAGTCTCTGTGTGTGCGCTTGGGTGTATGTTTGTGGTAAATCTAGCTCAAAAACGATAACTTAAATGAAACTGAAATTTCATATTTTATAACCTCATATCCCTATGGTGTTACAGCATCTTTTTTACTATAACCAACGAGCCAGAAGAGGTACTTTATATCATCCATTTTGCAGCTTTTTTATTTCTTTAACGGCTCCAGCAATTTTTATTAAACACCCTACCCTATACATGTAGATTTCATTCCGATTGAAATTGACAATTTTTCATTTTCTTCCTCTAAAGTAACTCAAATTTAGTTTATTTAAAAAAAACTAACCATTTCATGTTTTTAGCATTGATAAATGAAAAGGTAAACGCACAATGCGAAACTATAATTGACTGAAGTAATATTTTTTCTGTATTTTTTTCCTCAATTATAAGAACAGTAATAAAGATCTATATATTCCGTTGCGACGATAGACAACGATTACGTTAAAAAGCTAAAAGACTTATTGAGTGATTTTGGGTTTTCCTACTTTTACTAATGTGCCATTAACAATTTGACACAATAAAATTAAAATCTAGCATTAAATAATAATATTATTCGTTGTTCATAGGTTAAAGGATAAATCATTGACCGATAGTGAATTCAACTTTTTTTTTTTTTTTTTTTTTTTTTTTTTTAAGAATGTTATAGATAACCGTTTTTAATAAAAGGATTCATAAGAAAAGTAAACATCTCGACAAGATTGCAAGTCCGCCAGAATGGGAGTCCAGTAGAACCCAATATCCTATAGAGAATTTAATTGCTATCTGGAGAAGGGCAGCCCTTTGGAATCCTGGAGTTCTCCAGGCAAACCAATCCTGGAAAGCTCTTCAGCTGGAGGGAGAGAGGTTTATTGGAGCCGGGACCCACATTCAGTATTAATGAGAGACCTCTTGGTTCGGTCAGTGCATGACTGCCGGCTGCCTGATGAGATTGGTCCGCCCTGAGTATATATTTATACGGTTACTGGACATAGTTTGCCCACCTCTATCACCTATATTGAGCTGTCCTTTCCCAATATTGGTAGTTCAAAACTTAAAGCGAGCCGAATACATGACGGGTAACCTAAAGAAAACAGGCTTAATTATTACTGATAGAAGTCAAGAAATACTTTTGAAAAAAATGAACAAAACAAAATTATACACATATATATATATATATATATATATATATATATATATATATATATATATATGTATATATTTTGGCTTAACATGCCTAATTAAGACACTATTTTGTCCAAAATTGTAAGTAATTTTATAATAATATCTTTAATGTAAATCCTAATTTAAAATATCTATGTACCTACTGTATTAATATTCATTGTTCAATGTACTCTTTTTTATATCTCTAACAATAACATCATATATTAATTATTGTACAATAATATTAATGTTCTGTTTTTTTTCCACTGTTAAGGCATGATTATGAGAACAATAAATTCTCGAAACGTCGCATAGATAAAATTGTTTATTCATTGACTGCAACCTAAGAACAACACAAACTTAAATTATCAACAGTCGAGAACTGATCAAACAATATATATATATATATATATATATATATATATATATATATATATATATATACAGCTATGTACACATGTATATATTAAATTTAAAATGAGTCTTACGAGGGAAAGGAAATTTCAAAACCAAGCATCGAGTTTTGTTTAATATTATAAATCTATTTTCAAACTCAAATTATATGAATCATCTTTAGGGTTTATGCAAGTCATCGAAGAAGAATCACAAAGTTGAAAGAAATAAAGAGAGAGATTATGTTTCATTTTGTTTGTTTATTTATGAATAAAGTGTATCTCTCTCTTATAGAGTTTTAGATAAACCCCACGATAAACAGAAAAAAGTAAGGTTGATCTACATATTTAAGTAAACAATTATAATAAATGTAATTCCACCAAAACGCGGTTATTATTGAAGAGAAAAATCGAAAAGATTAGCTGCTATTATCAGCGATATAAGCATTTATACCTTAATATAATTTCTTGGAAATAATAGACCACTACGTAATAATTTACAGCGATTTTAAATGTCTAAAGATACAATGCTAGGAAATCTAATATTGTAATTAAAGTTAAAATAAAACGGGCAAAGCTAACTTTATTATAAGGTTACTAAATATATATATATATATATATATATATATATATATATATATATATATATATATATTATATATATATATATATAAAATCATTTAATGCACAAATATTGCTGAAAATAAAAAAATAAAATTTTAACCATTAATTTCATCTCTTTTTTTGCACCAATCAGCTCAAAAATACACAATAGCCAATACCCCACAAATAACTTCAGAGGTAAAAAAAAACAAACTTAAATCATGATATAAGACATGCATTAGCAACACTGCCAAAATAGATAAATCTAGTTATTTAATATTAAATAGTTGACCGTGATATTGTAACAAAGGATGATGAGATAGTAAATAAATAATTAAAAACTAGAGAAAAACTATTTTTGAAATAAATTATAGGCCATCACCTACCATAAAACATCTCAAAGTTATTAAACTCTAATTATATTATATTTTACCATGCCTTTGATATGTATTTTACATCTTTTTTTCGCCAATGGTGCAGTTTCATTATTTATCTGTTTTCATGGGCAATAAATAGTTCCTACTGCAGTCCTATGTTTTCTTATTCATTCCTTTTTGTGATTTCTGTACATCACATCCATCAACTGCTTTTTGTATATATCCTTTCTTCTGTAATTTTGTGTATTTTATACAAGTCGTGTTTCTTAGCTTCCTATTGTTGGGAAGAAAAAAAAAACAGAAGCTATCACAATTGAGAATGAACTGTATTTTATCATCGAAATCTCAATCTTTGTTTAATAGGTTTCTCATTCTTTTTATTACATTCTGAACAATCCTCCGGATTCATAAACCTTTCTCTACGAAGGTAATAATGAGCATCATTTCATGGTTATTGACTTTTTAAATAAATAATAAATAAATAAATTTTTATTATTCTGGGACATGTCCCTTTATAATAAAATATAGAAAGGGTACAAAAAAAGGGCTTTAGAGTCTTAAAGTATATTAATTAAATATAAATAAGTTGATAATTAATGGTCTAAAATATACATATTTAAATGAGATGAAAACAAAAAAATAAAAAGCTTATTTAGAATTCTATTGAGCCTGGATGTTCAATAAGTGATCAAATATGCGGGATTTGAATGTAGAAAGAGAATTGGAGTGACGGATGGAAGAAGGGATAGAATTCCATAAGATTGAGGATCGAATGAGAAAGGATCTGTCGAAATGTGCAGCTCTGTGGGCCGTACTGTATAAATCTGAAGGCCTGGAGCGTGTACAACGGGGATTGACAGAGGATTTGAACTGTAAGAGGCCAAAAATATATGATGGACGGCGGGATTGGATAATTTGGTAAAGGAAATACTTGCGACAATTGGAAGGGTTAAGCCACTTCAACTCGCCATAAAATTGGGATATAGAGATATATCTAGGGACCCCGAAGATGAAGCGAACAAAGGAATTGATTAAGCGTTTTATTTTTACCTCGAGATCCCCAGACACACCACCATACACCGTACAGCAATAGTCGAAGTGGGGAAATATTAGGGAGGTAACGAAGAGTATTCGGGTTTCAAGCAGGAATAGGTGACGGAGGGAATACAGTCGCTTTAAGGTTGAAAGGGTACGTCGAGAGATTTCGGAAATATGATTTTTGAAGGATAGACTTTGATTGAAGGTTACTCCCAGATTTCGGACAGTGGGGTTGAACTTTATAGGATTACTATTGAGGAACAGGGTTGGGATATGAGGAACAGTTTTCAGGAGGTGAGGGGATCCTTGTTAAGGTGGGGGGGGCTTTTGTTTTTTTAACATTTAATTTTAACTTATTCACTTCAGCCCAGTGGCTTATTCGATTTATGTCCTCTTGTAATCTTTTTGTAGCTAGTAATAGGTCGGAAGGTGGGAAGGAGAGGTATATTTGGAAATCGTCAGCATAGAAATGGTATTTAGAGTGATTAATATGGAGAGGGAGGTCGTTGATGTAGATAGCGAATAGGGTAGGAGACAGAGACGATCCCTGAGAGACACCACAGGATAGAGATAGGGTACTGGAAGGAGGTTGATCTGGCACTACTACATACTGAGAACGATCGAAGAGGAAGGATTGAAACCAGCGTAAAGCACTGTTGGATACTGGTAGATTTTGGAGTTTGTTAAGAAGGAAACTATGGTCAACCGTGTCAAACGCCTTTGAGAAATCTAAGAGGATGAGTATAGTTAATTTTTGATGATCAATGGCATTTTGGAGGTCTTGTGTTATTTTAAGGAGAGCGGATAAATAATAAGCGGACTTTTTATGTATTGAATAATAATAGTTTCTGAAAAAAATACCACACTTAATTACTTTATTTCATAATATTTTCGACTTTCCAAACTCATTTTATCCACTATCAAGTTTCATTACTCATCTTTAGTCCAACATTAAGTCTTATTTTTCTTTAATATCTTTAAATTATTTTAAATTATAATAATTTTAAATTATTCTCCTATTATAATACAATAAAAAATTTATTAAATAAAACCTTCTTACTAAATAATTAATGATAGATATTGATGTATGATATACTTTTTTTTTTTTTTTTTTTTTTTTTTTTTTTTTTTTTTTTTTTTTTTTTTTTTTTTTTTTTTTTTTTTTACAATCTGTCCAATTTAGGACATTTTTAATAGTGATAACGTACAACATTCATACTACATTCACACGATATATACAAAACAATAAATTTATATAATAATAATAATAAAATATACATATATACAAAATAAAATCAATAAAAATATATACAATAGTCACTCATACCTATATACAATTCACAAGCATACAGCACGTGAGTGGAGAATCTAGCCAATGCTAGAACTCCAATATACATGTTACAAGAGGTCACGAGGCCACTGCCGTTTCAACCTTCTAGGTGGGTTGTATGGATGAGTGGAGCTGGATAGGGATTGAGCTAGAGGATTAGGATGATGAATGAGATTCTGGTGGAATTCGGAAAATTTGGATGGAATCAGGTCTGAAATAAAAGGAACATTAAGGTCGTGGTGCAAGGTATAGTTGGAAACATAATAAGGAGCATGTACTATTGTACGGAGGACTTTGGATTGAAAGGATTGAATGCGTTTGATGTTAGTACGTTTAGCTGCCCCCCACAGTTCAAGTCCGTAGGTCCAGATGGGCTTCAGTATTGTCCTGTAGATTAATAATTTGTTGTTAACTGTAAGTTCAGATTTTCTGTTGAGTAGTCGGTATAACTGTCCGAATCGTCGGTTGAGTTCTTGTCTTTTAAGTCTTGTATGTGGGTTCCAAGTCAATCTTTTGTCTAACAGTAAGCCAAGATACCGGACTGTATCTGAAGGAGGAATTGGAATGGAATTGAAGTAAACTGGCGGACAGGAGTTTCGTCGAAGAGTGAAGGTTACGTGTTTGCATTTGGCTTCGTTCACCTTTATGCGCCAAGCATTACACCAGTCTTCGATAAGAGAAAGGTGTCTTTGCAGGTTTAAGGATGCTGTTTCAGGATTGGAACTGGATGATAGGATGGCGGTGTCGTCTGCAAAAGTTGCCAGAAAGGTATCAGGATGTGTAGGAATATCAGCAGTGTAAAGGATGTAGAGGACGGGTCCCAAGACGCTGCCTTGAGAAACACCGGCCTCAACGGGATAAAGGTTAGAAAATTCTACACCACAGCGAACGCGGAAGGAACGGTTTGAGATGTAGGATCGGAGAATGAGGTATAGAGACTGGGGTAAATGGGTTTTCAGCTTGAAGAGTAATCCAGTGTGCCATACCCGGTCAAAAGCTTGCGCAATGTCCAGAAACGCACCAGAACAATACTCTTTGCATTCAAGAGCTGAGGAAATATGGTCTACAACTCGGAGTCCCTGTTGAACTGTGGAATGGTGAGGACGGAATCCAAACTGATGGGAAGGAAGATTTTGAGATTCTAGTATGGGTAGGATACGTTTAAGAAGAATCCTTTCGAAGATTTTTGAGAGGATGGGGAGTAGACTAATAGGCCTGTAGGATGAAGTGTTGTTGGAAGGTTTGCCTGGTTTTAGAAAAAGAATGATAGTGGGATGTTTCCATAACAGAGGAAAATAGGTGGTGCGTAGGATGCAGTTGTAAATATAAGTAAGGAATATAATAGCTTTCTGCGGAAGTTGTAGGAGGATCTGGGGAGTAAGGAGATCGTGTCCAGGAGATTTACGGAGGGTAAGTTTTTGGAGAAGATATTTGACCTCAGAGGGATTAATAGCTTTAGGAGGTAGGGAAAGTGGAATTGGTGACAAAAGAAAGTCTTGCACTGTTGCGGTGTGATTGGCTTGGGATTCCGGGTGAGGAGTGAAAACTTTGGAGAGGTGTGTGGCGAATTCCTCGGCTTTATCCTCATCAGACGCAGCCCAGGAGTCATCACCACGTCGGAGAGGATGGGAAACTTGATGGTATTTTAGGATCTTTTTCGTGACATTCCACAGGAAATTATCACGAGCTGATAGAGAGGAGAGGTATGAATTAAAGGACTGGGAACGGAAGGTCGCCAACTCCCTCTTCAATTGTCTACAATAGAAGTTATAGGAGCGGCGATCTGTTGGGTGTCATATGCGCTGCCATAATGATCTTGCTCGGCGTTTGGTATGGATGAGGTCTATAATATGTTGTGGAAAATGATTTTGGTGAGGATTCATATTGGGATGTTTAGGAGAGGAGGCAGTCCAGACAGCTTGTTGGATGGCGGTGGTAAAGGAATAGACGGAATTATCTAGGTCATCTGGGGTTTTGAGGGTTACTCTGAGGACAATATTATCAGTCAGGATTTGGCGGAAAAGGTTCCAGTTAACAGGGCCTCGGATGAATGATGGTGGAATGGGTTTTGGAATTGGAGTGAGAGATACTTTTAGGATCAGTGGACTATGGTCTGAGGATAGTTCATCAAGGCGAGTTACAGACAAGTTGAGGGAGCCTAATCCGCTGTGGATAAAGAAGTCGAGGATGTCAGGATTGCGGTTAGGATCGGTTGGCCAGTAGGTAGGGGAGTCAGGAGGCAGGATATTAAAATTTCGGGAGTTGAGTGCAGACAGCAAATTTCGTCCCCGAGAATTCGTGGTTCTGGAACCCCACTGCTGATGCTTGGCGTTTAAGTCTGCACCCAGAATGAAACGATTTCCTAAGGAATCCAGGAAGGATACAAATTCGGAATTGGAAATGGAATGTTTAGGAGGGCAGTATGCAGATGTGAGGGTTACCGGAAAGGAAAAAGTCTTGATTACTATGGCTGTGGCTTGTAGGAAATCATAGGTGGGAAGTGGGAGTAAATGATGAGAGAGGGATTGGTTGACAATGATAGCAGAACCGGCATGGGCTTTGCCGTCTGGGTGGTCAGTACGGTATGTCATGTATTGCGGTATTTTGAAGTACTGTTTAGTCGTTAGTCTTGTTTCAGTTATAAGTGAAACATCGATTGTTTTGTCTTTCAGCAACGCTGTCAGTTCGTCAGTATGATTTCTAACACCATTCGCATTCCAAAGGAGAATGGATAAGGAGTTAGGTGAATTCATTTAAGGATTTTTCAAGGCAGGGATTAGATTTGATACTAGATTTGTAAGGAGTGATATAAGCGGCATAACAAGAGATTTGATTTCGGAGATGAACGATGTCATTAGACTGGTAAGATCTGTGACGTTTGATGGTGGAGGGATATGAGAAATTTGATGTTGAGGAGTTTTTTGAAGATTAGGTAAACTTTGAGGGATAGATTGTTGTACAATAGATTGAGAATGTTGAGGAAAATGTTGTTCCGGCAGTGCCTCGACTTCATGACTCTGGCTTCCACCTCCAAGCAAGTGGGCAAATGCCACATTAGAATTTACAAGTTTAGATGGTTCTCTTCTGCTTCTGATTGGTATAGCTGTTTCATTCGGATCCTGAGGTTTTTGGTATCTGGTTCTGAGTTTCTTGTAGATTTCGCATCCCTTGTAGTTAGCCGGGTGGTCCTTGAGGCACAGGGCACATACAGCGGGTGTTGATCTTGATCTTGTACATTCTTCTGATTTATGCTGTTCACCGCATTTCACACAGCGCGGTACGTGATGGCAATAACTTTTGGTATGACCATATGCCTGACAGTTACGACACTGAACTATTTCCCTCTTTGTGTACGGTTTTTCAACTGTTACACGGGTATAGTACAGTCTACTTAGGTCCACTTGGTTCCAAGTCCACGAAGAATAGAGGTAGTGGACTTATATCTTTTAGAACGTTGGTGACTTGCCTCACTTGGAATCCTAATTCTGTCAGTTCTTCTTTGATAGCTTCAACGGGTGTTGAGGAATGTAGGTTTCTGATTACGACCCTTAATGCTCTCTCCTGGCGCAGCTGATAAGTATGAAAGTCAGCTTTGGTCTCAGTCAGATATTTTACAATCTTTCTGTAGGTTTCAGCAGTAGTCGGAGATATTTTAGTATCATTGGTTCTACTTATACAATAATAACTATTAGGATCAGTTACTTTGTTTAAATGCGCACACATCAGTTTAAAATTTTTAATATTTTTAACAAATATTGGTGGAGGTAGTGGTTCCCTGGGTATAGGAGAAGATTCCATGGTTTCTTTTTCATTTTGGAGGATCTCAAATGGATTCGGTGTAAAAAACGGGGATTCATCAGTTATTCCTTGTAATGATGTGCTGGGCTGTGGTTCAGATCCTAATGAGGTAGCTGACGCGGTCGCTGGTGGAATTATTTTTTTATTTTGTTCACGGCGGGGTCTCTGTTTTGTAGGGGACGAGTTAGAACCTACAGATCTAGATCTTTTACTTGCAGACTTTGAGGACATGACTTGATGAAAATATCTCATTGATTAAGAAAATAATAATAATAAATAAATAATGTGATAAGAACTAAAGATAAAAAAAAGATAAGTTAACGAAAAGCAAGCCCGAGCTTGCCGAGCTAGCGGCAATCAGCTGATCAGTGACCCTCCTTTCACTTTTTCGTGATTGTACAAAGTAAATTATAACTTTGCTTACCGAAATTTCTCCAATATTCACTGCCGTAGTATTCCTGAGGTCTAGTGATCTTCTCCAGACTGAATTCAAGCGAATTCCTACTGAAAAAAGCAAAAATCTGAGAGACGATGTAACGTATGACTGTTATCATCGAGCGCATCAGCTGATTTCTGATATACTTATTATTTAAAAATTGTCAACAATTTAGTTTTAACATGTTATAATTTTTATATTAATTTAAAAACGTAAATCGTATGGTTATTTTATTTATTATTCTTTCACTACCTAATTATGAAATATATAGTAAGCGAAAGTATTGAAATTTGAAATTAGTCCGTCTGTGTATAGTAAAAAACGATAAGTTTTAAAAACCGAAACAACATATTTTAGAACCATATATGCCCGAGATGTTACAGCAGATTTAATGTTAAATAAATGTTATACAGAAAATAGTTACAGCCAATTTATACCGTGATTTTTTAAGATTTTCTCAAAAACGCCTCTAACAATTTAAATTAAATTCGCTATATCGATGTAAAATTTAATGGGCTTTAATATCATGTAAGTTTCATTCGGATTGGAATAGTCTGAAAGTATAACGAATTTTATAACCAACTAAAAGAGAAAAAAGCAAAAATATATATATTTTTTTCGGAATATAACAATAGTAAAGTGGATATGTAATATACTTTTGGAAAACTAAATATTTGAGAAAATATATTATCTGTTTATCCATTTAGCGTCATTTTATGGTACTATGGCTAATCACACGAAGCTTCAGTGGGATTCTTAAAATTCATCTTCCGTTTAATATACTAGACATTCCTCCAAAGAACGGCATAACTAAGGATTTTTATTGCTATAAAGAAATCCTAGGGACACCTGAAGGTTTGAACCCGCAATCTATAGAGAACCTATGTCGAGCATAAACCCCTATTTTACATAACCACGCAATATTGTTTTATTATTTTATCAATAACATGTTGTCCCTCCCGTGTCAAACTAACGAATGTGAAAAATTAGTTGTTTTTTTGCCTACTACGCTTTTGTATCGGGCAAGACACGCCTTGTGGCAAATCGTCGAATCTCTAACCTTATCAAGAAAGCGAGAAGCTACTTGAGCAAAAGCCTTTTTTGAAAAAAAAGGCTGATTTGGGGTTCACCTATATAGGTTTTTTTTTAGCTTTCCCGAAAAGTACCGATTTACACTTTCCTTAGTTTGGCGTAGTGGGGTCGATATGTTTCTAGCGAATCTGAATATAATTCTTTAAACTTTCATCAACTCTAAATTAATTTAATACTTCTTAAATTTATTTTAACAACCGAGGCAATACACCAGATTATTTTTCAAATGTAGAAATATTTTGTCATGATTAATCAATCCCGAAAATAAAACATAATCAATTAATTAAAAAGTACTTAAACATAATAAAAAAAGTGCTCCAGTTTACTAGCACTGAGTTATTTTTTCTTCGTTTTCACCGGATAATAAATTGGCGACCCAGGCACACACCTGATTTTGTAGTGAAAGCCCAAGCCCATCTAACTTTTCCAAACTTTAATTAAACCGAATAGCAACACGATGTATGTGGCATGGTATAAATTAAAACAAAAAAGAAAAAAAAACTAATCAAGTTATAAAAATGCCATGGTAGGTTGGACATGGTCCAGCACCCTCCACTGCAAATTGCACATCCAGCCCAAGTCCCGCCTATTTCCTGTCAGAGCACAGTTAGCACATACAAGAAGTGCGGTAATTGTTTTTGTTTTGTTTTTATTCAGCTCTTTCTAAAAAATATAAATAAATACATAATAGCATAAAAACCATTAGTTGATTTGTTTAAATATATTTCATTTTTTGTTCAATTATTTTAAAGCGTCTTCATCAGCATAAAATAATATTTATAAATCATTGATTTTTTTTTTTCAAATGTTAAGAAACGAAAGTATTTAAAAAATATCAGGATTGAAAATAAAATCCATCTAATCTATATTTTAAAAGATTTGATGATTTTTTTTTTTTTTTTATTTGTGACAGCATGACAAACTTTAAAAGCCTAATTTTTAAATTTTCTTTTTTTAAGTACATTAAATATTGTCTATTTATGCCTAATACTTGCGTATTTTCATTGATTATGAAAAGAGGACAAATAGAAATGAGGAAATAATAAGATAATTAAATAAATAAAAAAAAATCAGAAATATTCTCTTTCACAAAAAACAAATTTTAGGTAGCTATATTAATTTATAAATAGTTAAAAGTTAGGTGATAGTGATGTATCTAGATACAGTAAAAGGAAATTATTCAAAAACTATTTTGGCAAAACATGGAACTAAATTGGGGTTATGAAGAAAAAAAAAAAATCTAAGGTATAAATTTTTTATTGATGAGAATAAAAAAAACTCATATCATTCATGAGACACATATCAAGCACAAATTTTCTATTTGATTCTTTTTTTTTAATTCTTGCTTCCTTGCGTTCTTGATAAGACCATGAAAATAGGTTTGTTTTGCACTATTTTCAAGCTAATTAAATGAAGAAGTTTTTCTGAAATCTGGAAAATTAAAAACCTACCAATAGAAGAGTAATAGTTCCTTAAAATACCCGAGCATTCTTAGAAATATTAAAATTCAATTTTCTGCATGACGTTGTGCTGTGCTTATTTTCCTATTTTGAGTGTTAGACTTCTTAACCTTCAGCGGATATTTCTTGAATTTGGTACAGCTTATTTTTTATGGGTGTACATCAAGTAAATATATTTGAGTTTTTCTGAAGAAATCCACAGACAACAACAAAAAGCTCTTAATTTCATTGTCCTCCTCAACTGTTAATAATCGAATTATGGTGAATATGAACTTTTTTGTTCCCAATTAGGTCTATTATCTGCTTCCCCAATATGATCAGACATCTATGAGACAATCTGTATATTAGTTACAACTTCAGTAAATTTACGGATTAAGAAGATTTTTAGTTCATTTGGTTATAAAGATTATATTTCAAATGAATACTTATACTTTCAAGGAGATGTATAATTTTGAATCTATTCGAAAAATAATTTTTATAAACGTTTCAAAAATTCAATGTTCCTATTTAGGAACTATTTAGAGGACAAATTTCCCTCTACATCTATACATTGAGGGAAAAATCATATCAAATTTCAACTTTATGACCTTAGTCTTTTTTTAGTGAAATGGTTCATTATACAATGAAAACAAAAAAATAAGGGACGGAAGCAATACCCTTCCTTACTTTTGTATAATTTAATTATTAAAAGGTTTTACTTAATTCCTATAAAATAAGGCTAAGAGAGGAAATTTAATTTAAAAACATTGCTTTTTAAATAAAATCCGTGCCTTTATAAGGCCAGAGAAAGAAGATTGCTGGTGGGACTAGTAATGGCTGAAAATATGATCCAGAATCCAGCGGAGGTAACTTCTCCTATCTTAATAATTTGGCTCCTGTTTTCACTTAGGGCAGAGCGTAAATTTTAGGCCAGGGCCTGAAATATTAAAGGTCCGTATTCGTTATTCCTCGGAGCTTGATAGTTTTATGGGCCTGCGTGTCCCTAGTCCCAGATCGTAACTCATCTCGATTCTCTTCATTGTAACACTTTGAGCATACTCGTGTTCCACGCTGTTCCCGTCGGAAAAAAATCAACACCTAATCTGAATACAAATGGTCCATGGATTTAATGATATTTTAATAAGTGTTTAATTTATTCAACATTAACATTAAGAACTATATAACTATGAAAGTTAAAAAAAAAAAAAAAAATTAATATCCAAACGAAAGAAACAGAAAACGTATAGAACATTATAAATCACCTATTATGATCTCACAAGATATACCCGATTTGATGGAAACTAATTTTGAATTTACATAACATATGATTTAATTTCACTTTCACTTACCTATATATGAAAAATATATAAATATATGATTCCAAATAACCAAGTCCCACACAAAGGTCTATGCGTCCGTGTTTTTGGTGCAAAAACGAGAAGTCATACGAAACTGAATTTTCATAATTAAGACAACTATACGTTACAGCAACATTTTCTTGAATATCGGCTGACCAGAAGAGCCACTTTAAATCATGCATTTCTACGATTTTCTCAATAACGGCTTTAACGGTTTTTATTAAACCCGCTGTATCGATGTAAAATAGATCGGACTTTAATATAACATCAGTTTCATTCTGAATAAAATAGTCTAAAGTACCTTTAATTTTGTAGATTCGAAAAAAAATAACCCCATTATCTACTAAGCATTGATCAAAAAAAGAAGGTAAATATATAAGTTGAACGTATTCGGTATTCAACTTAAGGAGAAAACCAAACTTGCTTCTGAACATAAGAACAGTATTTTACCTGTATAATATACCGTTAGAAAACTAAAGACTATATAAAAATATTATCTTTTGCCCATGCTTGTAAAAGTTAATCGAGAGTTTCTTTCTTTATTTATTAAACGCCTCTTCATGCTGCTGTGGCTAATCGGACGATGCTACAGTAAGAGTCCTAAATTTTGCCTATCCAGGTTTAAATAGGATAGGTATCAGCCATTGAAGAATGGTGTCAAAACTGGAGAATCAAAATAAATCCTAATAAATTCCATCAAATCACCTTCACTCTACGTCGTAAGCCTATGACTTCCTGCCCCACCGTATCCTTTAACAATATCCTACTTACTCCTGTTGAACAGATTCGGTACTTAGGACTCCACCTCGACAAACGCCTAACATGGAATCCTCATACTAGACTGAAACGACAGGAAACTGCTCGTAGATACAGATTACTACAACACTTACTTGACAAACGTTCAAAACTTCCTACTTACTACAAAAAACTCATTTATATGACAATTATCAGGCCTATTTGGACCTATGGCATTGAGCTATGGGGGTCTACTAAACCATCGAATTCCTCTCGCATCCAATCCTTGCAGTCCAAAATCCTTCGTAAAATTCTCAATGCTCCTTACTTTGTTACTAATAAACTCATCCATAAAGACCTAAATATCCCATTAGTTGAAGACTTGGCCCGTTACAGATATACCTCTTTTCATTCCAAACTCCCTGCCCACTCAAACCCGCTTATCCTTGACCTCTCCTCCATATCTATTCCCGACAACCCACCGAGGCGCCTTAAAAGAAGATGGCCAAGAGACCTTCTAACATAAGACATTGGAGTGCTACCAATGGGTAGTTTCTTCTCAGGACTATCATGTGTACTGATCATATATAAAGCCTATTTACTTGTTGTATTTATTTAATACAGTTGTAAATTTCTTTAAATAAATAAATAAAAAAAAAAAAAAAAATAGGATAGGGATCTTTAACGAGTACTTGAATCGCACAACAGGCTCGGGACCACCTTTTAACGTCCCCTCCGAAGGAAGGCATAACTAAGGATATTTTCTTCCATTAAAAAATCCTAGGATCACCTGCGGGTTTGAACTCGGGACCTTTGGCATAGGAGGTTGTTATGCTAACCACCATACTACAGGTAACCTTTTAATAGAGAGTGATGAAATGCCAATAAAACTAACTGATTGTTTTTTTTTTTTTAAATAATTTATTTAACGTCTCTTTATGCTACTGTGGCTAGTCGGACGATGCTGCGTAGCAGCAGCAGTCCTAATTGTGCCTTTCCAGGTTTAATAAGGAAGAGATTTTTAAACGACTACCTGACATTACACTGGCTCGAGACTACCTTTTGACATTTTGAGTGAAACTACTTAACAAAGGTAAATTGTTATGCGCGCGCATACTACTTTCATGTTGAAAATCATTTTAACAATTTTTTGATAAAAAGTAAAAACATTAACACATTGAGTTTGTTGTGTTTTAATAATAATCTGTTACATTATTCATCTACTACAATCAGATAGATTTGTTTCCTTCTCATTACTCTTCATTAAATTTTATAACTTTGTGTATAATATAATATATATCCAAAGGTATACTATAGTTCTATATTATTTCCAATTCTAATTCCCTATTCTAATTTCGAAAAAACTAAAAATTACATAAAAAATACTTTGCTTCATTTTTCTTTAATTGAATATTGCATTCGTTCAACTTTCATATTTACCCGTTTTTATCATCAACAAGATGATATGGTTATTCTTTTCGAATCTACAAAATTAAATTGAACAATAGAGGAAGGAAATTTAAAATATCGGCATTTAAGTCTGTCTCACTATTTAAATCAGAATGAAACCTCCTTGATATTAAAGCCCATAACAATTTCGCATTGATATAGCGAGTTTAACAAAAACCGTCAAAGTGTTTTTTGATAAAAACCATTAAAAGGTGCAAAATGCATAGTATAAAGTAGCACTTCTAGTTAGTAAATTTTGTTGAAAAAGTTTCTGTAACATCTTAGTCATATGCACTATATGGAATTTCAATTTTATTCAACTCATCGTTTTCGAGCTTGAACCACCGCACACACAACCTTTTTGCGGGACTCGGTCATTTGGTTTCAGGGACGCTAAAACGTGTATTTCCAGTTGAAACGTGATACTTTCTTTACTATATTTTATAGTAAGTGAAATTAAAAATATTTGTTTTCTTACAATCACTAAATCATTAGTATTTAGTGTTATTACTTCCGTATTAATTAATAAGGAAGCCACAGTATTTCGATGACATATGTTTTTTCTTTCTTCATTAATAACATAGTTTATAAAATTTATGATAATCGTTTTCCCTTTTTTGAGATCTTTAAATTATAATACATTGTATGCAGAGGATAACGTCCCTGAGCTGTTTGGAATAGTCATATCTCGTGAGATTCAATTCATTGTTTTCTTTTTCTTTCCTTGAAACTATGACATATGTCTAATATATCCTACCTATTATTATTAACCTTTGTCATATGACAAAGGTATAACAAAATCATAGAACAGCATATTTTGAAAAGCCTTTATCATCCATAACACCATCCTTTGGAACTCTTTACCCATTCCCTCCGTACAGTCTTCCGCGAATATGTAATAAATATTAATTGAGAATACATAAATAAACTCATTTGATGTTGTTAACTGTTTTTATTTTCTATCTTTTCAGTTATAATAACTATAAACATTTACTATTTTTGACTAATTAATCATGTATCAAATGAAGCCCCAGACAAATTGGAGTTTCTCTGTTCATAGTATATTATTTTTAGGAGACGTAATGTCCCAAAAAAATATTTTTTCATTCATTAATACAAATGTCTGTGATTTGATTTAAAAAAAGAAGTTATTAAAAAAAATAATTTTAATAAAAACGAATTTTGAGAAAAATTAAAAACAAGCCCTATCCACCTCATATTTTAATGCATTCGTACTAAATCATAATCAATGTTCTACCTTGTATAATTTATGAAATAATGTTTCAAGGTGATTCCTTATTCGAGATCGATAAAAGGTTTAACATAAATTATTATTAAATCGTTCTGATGTTGTCTTCCTTCCTGGAGAAATTCTTACCATATTACCAACGATTACGTTGTTATTATTATCAAAATATGATGAGAGATTCCAGTCTCTTGAGTAAAGTCCAATTTCCCTATCAGGCAAAATTAATGAAATATGTCGGAATGCCTGGGAGTCAAAAAAGACCTCTTGCTGATTATACGATATTGGAGGGGTAGAATCGGAACCGGGAACTCGGAAGGTCGAAGTAAAATTTAATTTGAAATGAGGCCCGCTGAAGAGGAGGAGGGGGAAAAGTTCTAAAGGGGTCTCCGAATTTTTGAGCGAGTATGCTAACTGGCTCGATAGAGGATCCTTCTACTACCTTATCTTGCAGATCCTTCCGACACAGATTTTTTTTTATTTATCTCTTCAAGATAAATATGTCGAACCTTCAGGGTTTTTCTGTCTTAAATCGATCTATTTTATTTATTTTGGAGTCTAAAAGAAATAAGAATAAATAAGACTCTTTCAGGCAACACACCACTTTTACTAACTACCGATGTTAAAACCATTTGAGAACTATTAAATAAAGTTAGAGTTGAAAACAATTATAAGAATTACTTTGATTATCGATGG
Organism: Piezodorus guildinii; assembly: GCA_023052935.1. Taxonomy (NCBI): domain Eukaryota; kingdom Metazoa; phylum Arthropoda; class Insecta; order Hemiptera; family Pentatomidae; genus Piezodorus; species Piezodorus guildinii. Next base: position 152,507,606 of record CM041292.1, read on the forward strand.
AAACCTTTGGTTCACATTAAATATCATAAATAGAAATTATTATTTCAGTTTTTCATCGTTTTCCATTACCTTTTAAATCTTTTTATATAAAATAAAATATTTAACTTTTCAACAAAGAACTTATTCAAAAATAAGTTCATAGCGTTTTTTAATATTTTAATTTAATCCTCCATGTGTTTATAAAATCTTAGTCAATAATATGCTTACACTTTCGAAAAAGAGGATTAGTTTCATGTGCTTTTATGCATTAGTTTCAATCGAGTTCTTTAAAATTTACGAAACAAAATACATTTTTGGCATTTAATGAAAATTCTCTGCACAGATGGTTTGCAAATTTGCTGTGTGTATGGCGCTAATGCCCTAGAAGAAAGCACCGCCCGTAGTTGGTTTGCTCGGATCATCTTTCAACAGTTGATAGTCCAGAGCCAGATGCAAGGTTGATTACCTCATCCATATATTTTTAAAAATTTCTTTCTACCATGCGTATTACAAAAATTCATTTCCTGCGGTCCTGAAACTCTTACTAAGCAGCTAATTAATTTGATGTAGTGGCCAATTACATCCGATTTCTTAGCCCACCGAACATACATTTTTAGTACTATTGGTCTCAGACAATCCTCACTCTATGACAATCCTCACAGGATATCGCAGAAACGTGATATACTTATTTTTTCGAATCTACAAAATTAAAAGTACCTTAAATTTGTATTATATTCCTCCTTAACCCTGTCAGACTACTTCACTCAGAATGAAACCTAAACGATATTCGGTATCATCCTGGTTGAAAAGCCTAATTAAGATCACATCGATAGAACGAGGTGAACCAAAATCGTTATAGAAATAATTATCTGAACCATTACCAATATTTATTTCATTTCACCTATTAGTGCAGTGGTTAATTGGATATCTAAGGACTCTTTCAACTTTTAATACAGTGATATAAGTATTTTTAAGATGTTTAACGTCTTAGGTTTTCGTAATTTATTTATTTTATTTTATTAAACCATCCAACCCATAACAGTTTTTAACCTCAATCTCTTAAAGAGGAATACCTATTAAAAACATAAGACTGTTAAGAAACTGCTGTTTTATCTGACTGTAAAATATATGATGAGATCTAACCAATAACGAATATCAATAAAGATGCACCGAAGACTAGAAATGATATATGGCTGTAAAGTTTTCATGATCTCCAGTTGTATGGTTTAGGGTTTATAGAGAATGCTCAGTTAGGCAACCATACCGCAATCAGTACATAAATCATGTTTTATTACTAGTCAGTTCTTCTGTCAACTATTATCTTGTATTACAATACACTTTGGTAGGTTGTATAACATATAGAAAAAAAATACTGTATATCATACTGATATACATGGATTTTTCAATAATTGTATTTAATATATATTATTTTTTTTTTTTAAACTGTGCCATCCAACTCCATTTGTATAGGAATTGCCCAAAAGACAAATAAATAAATTATTATTATTATTATCAATTCTTTATTTCCTCAGCTTTCTAAGTCAGAGTGAGGCTAGTGGATGTTAATACTAAATGCTCATTGCTTTTCTAACAATGTTCGCAGTACCGGGCAACACTGCTTTCTGTATCTCTTCCAGTGTGCTGAGGGGAAGATCCAGCTCCTATAATTAGTTTACAGTCATCTCTGGTATCAAGCCATACGATGACTTAAAAAATATAAATACTATAGAGAAATTATCGAATTGAATCGACTTAACTTAACTTAGCTGTGTTGCTATACAGCATACTAATCAAAATTGAAGACAATTTTTAACAATCAAAAAAGGAAAATATATTTCCAAAAAAACATATTTAGCCATATTAATTATGTTAAAATAGGTCTTGGAAAAATTTAAAAATTCAGATTAGTCTTAATATATATGGTGGTGCAAGGTGCCCAGTTAGCCAGGTTTATATTCTCTGCCATGTTTTGGAGCTAATTCTTTTCCAGTCCATATTTTCCAAAAGTACTATCGTAGTTGATGGGATGGCTTCGGAACTAGAGCCCTTTGACAGTAAATGTTCTTTCGCCGAACTCCAAACGAAACTTCTCTTGAAGATAGGGAATAATACATTTTGCATAAATGTTTTTTTTTTCTCCTTGTCGCCTTGTTCCTGATCATTTGCCTCATATCTGATTTTGGATCTACTATCAGTGCTTCCTTTCCTGTGGCACTGAATGCTAGGAGTCCACAAATCTAATTGATCCATTGATTTTAATTCAAAACACTTTTTGAAAACATTTGTAGTTATTCCGTTCTAGAATTTCTACTATTTCGTTTTTTTATTTGGTTGTGCCGGTGGGTAACGAGAAGCATGTTACTTAAATATTTACCAGGAGCATTTGAAAATGAGTAGGAGTTTCTGACTCTCATCTGCGGCAGAGGGGTCCATATAATTTATATCATTATATGTTTTTATTTATTTCTTTTTTTTCATTCAACTTTACTCAATAATACTGATTGGGCTAGTTTCCACGGTCATGTTGTATAGTAATCCAATAAATTAAAAAAATATAATTCATATTTCTTTTGAGTTAAAAATTATAATAATTTCTTTCAATGAAATATATAAATAAGCTCACATGTTCCATTATTTCATAACTTTAAAACTAGCGTTTTCTGGAATCCTTCATTAATTTCCATTCATGTTTTTTTCATGTATTTTATATTGTTTTGCTATAATTTAGTTAACTAATCGGTAAATATTATGATAATGAAGTATATGATCTATAATACCTTTCTTATAAAATCAACTTATGCATTTCGAATAAAAATATCTAAGCAAGATGTAAAAGATGGTCTCAACGAACAATAATAATAGGGCTGTAAGATCATATTCATACAATATTTACAGGATAAACGATAATCAGAAAGAATATGTAAAAAATTACATGAAAAAATAAATAAAGGTACATAATAACTAAATTAATAAATACAATAAATACAATAAATACAAGACAACAAATAAATAGACAAAACATGAACATACCATACCTTAGTACAATATTTACAATCTGCTGGGGAACTCTGGACGGGGCTTGTCCCCCCACTCTTGATGGACAAGCAGAATCCGAGAGATCCCAGTGCCTCCCTCAGCCGCGTCATTGATGGGAGTCAGCGGAAGCAGTATGAGAGCGCCATAGCCAGAAACAAATTAGGAATACGGAGTGTTTCTACCCTGTTTTTTTTGTTGTATTTTAACTATTTACAATTTTATAGTGTTTATTATTATTAATTACTGTATAGATTACCTTTCCTCATTATTAAATGAATAAACTATTATGTTTTTCAACCTAAAAAAATAAGTTGCAAGATCAAAAGCTGGATCAAAACATGAGCCTTGATTTCTCCTTTGTTTCAAAAACATATGTAAATATATGTAGGTAAATGGTAAAAGATATATATTGTATTTAAACATTTATAAAAATATACCCTAGTTAATAAAAGCAATATATTCAGGAGTAATTTCAGATACAAATCGAGAAGACGAAACGTTCCTTCCATGTTGTTTATTTTTTTATTTTACAGCATGCATTATTAAATACCAGAGAAGGGTCATTTACGGAATTCAAGCCGAGCAGTTGTTAAATTAGTTCATGGACCGTGTCGACAGAATGTGTGTTGTGTAACTTTGAAACGCTGTAAACTCAAGTGTCACTTGAAACTCGGACAGTGGAAATGAGCCCTCGAACTGGTAGAAAGTAATTATTGCGGCTTACAATGGCCCCATGGCTGGCCTAACCCCCGCCCCTCCGCAACTTGAGTTATAGAGGATCTTTCACGCTCATCGAACTCGCAATTGGAAAAGTGATGAATCGGTTTAATGCACAACTTTTAGTAATCCATCCACAGACAAACTTCTATCTTTGTTAGATTTTGTAGGACTTTTTTTTAAAAGTAAACTCGCAGCTGATTATTTTCGAAATCAATTGAAGATAATAGTTATAGAACTTAGCGGAGGCTATAATCCTAGACTCAATGGCCAAATTGCACCACCATATAAATTAAGCCAGAATAGATTTGTAAATTTTTGAAGACCGATTTAGACATAAGTAATATGGCCTTTATATGTTTATTTGGCAATATATTTCCCTTTTTTGTTTGTTTAAGATTGTCTTCAAGTATGATTTGTTTGAATCACAAAGTTGAGCAGTCGATCCAATTGGGGAATTTTTTCTCTCTCTATTATTTTGATACTGTAACTCATTTTAAGATACATTGTTTGTTGCTTATTTATTTAACGTCACTTTATGCGACTGTAGCTAATTGGACATGCATGCACGACGGAGTCCTAAATTTTGCCTATCCAATTTTATTAGGATAAGGATCTTTAACGAGTGCCTGACATCGCACAGGCTCGGGACCACCTTTTTACAACCCCTCCGAAGGACGGCATTGCTAAGGATTTTTTACTCCCATTAAAAAATCCTCCGACCACCTACGGGTTTGAACCCGTGGCCTTTTGCATAGAAGGCTGTTATGCTAACCACCCAGCTACAAGTGATCCCTTTTAAGATACATAAATGAATGGTTGAATAACTTTATTTGCTTTCAGGTTAATCCCCACACAAATAGAGCTGACGGCTACATCTCAATATAAAATACAAAACATATTTCAATAAAAGAGTTAACAGGATACGACTAATTCAGCCCATAGGAACATTAAACAGTAATAAATTATAATAAAACTAATAACAATATAACGCAATGACAATACATGAATAATATAATAAATTCCAATATAAAAATTATATAAATATATTATTTTAAATAATACGGCTAAACACGATAAATAAAATAATAAAGATAGAAAATAATTTTATTCATTTATTAAAAATATTTAATTTGGCAACATTGCCTGTCATAATAATAAATTTTTTTTAATTTCTCAATATCTTTGGGGTAAACAGGGCGGTAAAATTTGTACTGTTCTATCATGCTCCAGAAATATAATGGGTACGGAACGGTGCGTATATGGTAACATCGAATGGAAATATGGAATAAGTTTCTTTTTCTTTGAGAATAGATTAAGTACAGTTTTCCTTGGGTTTAAAATATAATATATATTGTTAAATGTTAATTTGATTTTGTAGTTTTCAGAAAGTCTTAATTGTGCAAATATTTTTAATGACAGGAAACGGTGCATTTATAATAGGTAAGTTTGAGGTTTGCGTCTATTGTTATAAATGAACGAATATAGTGGGTTGTATTTACCAGGAGTAATTACTTTTGTTTATCTATTGTCTCCATATGATTCGTAAACAGAGATGCATAGAATGATTAAATAGTCTAGAATCTATAAACTTTATTTTTTTCATGAAATGTGTTATTCAACACTCAAAAGACGTTTCACACATTACCTACTTGTAATCGGATCAGATATAAACCGACAAATCAGACTACAATAAAAAATATCGTCACCAATTTGAATTTGATATTCATGAATGAAAATATTATTTTTCTTCTCAACCACTTCACAGGAGGAAACGATTTAAGTTGCTTTAGAAAGTAATTGTTCTAGACGCTATATAAATTTAATATAACCATAAAATATCAAGGTTTTCAAATAATCAGTTACTATCAACCTTTTTAAATATTTCAATCATTTTTAGATAAGATACATATATTATAATATAAAATATATATATATATATATATCTGGTGCGCGCAACACACGTTGTTAAAATCAATTTAAGAATTTTTCCATTGTAATGTTATACAGGGAACGAACCGAGGAAATATTACCTGCAGAGGATTAACCAAATCGTCTCACCGTAGAAGGTGAGAAGATAAAACAGAATTGATGTTACTGAATAAAAATAAGGAATAAAAATTTTAAGATACGCATCAAAGAAAATTATGTAAAACACTCTTCTAAATGTTTATGACATTCCCTAAAGAAATATATTAGAAATATCTATAATGAATGACTCACTCAAATCAATTATGCCCCTAAATTCATTACGTAACGTCACTTTTACTGTCTGAATTTTAGTAGTAGTTGAACAGATTAGGCATAACTAGATGGTATACTTTAAATCTATACCAACGATACAGTACTGCATATGCTTTATTAATAGTAGATACCTATTAATAAGCATATGCAGTACCGGTCTGTTCACGTTTATACCCTAACCTTATTTCAGTTCAATCATATTAGAATGATGCAAGGTACAAGACACAGATTGGAAGCAAGATTATTCCCTAAACTCATAAGGCTTTGTACAATATTAAAGTTTTTTTTTTTAATTTAATCAATTATGATCATATTTATTTACGTTACTGTATCAGTAGCCTAGGCTCAACTCAATGTAAAATACATTAGAGTATAGAGAATTTTAGTTTGGAACTCGAGCCTCGTTAAAAAGACCTCAGTAATGAACTTTGATGAATATTCCGCAAGGAAATGTAAAATTAAGGATTTCTCAATACGTTATCTTACCTGGACTATAACGGGGATGGTTGTTAATGGTCGGTTTACCCCAACCCTGGAATAAAACCAATTGACTTATCGGAGCATTAGCATTTATATTAAGGCGTCCCGCATCTGACACGCCATAAGCCGGAGTCTAATAAGGAAAACTGGAGAAATGAGAAAAAAGTAACGAAAAAACACTTCCGTTCCTTATGAATAAGTTATCAGCTTTCATTCTTTCTGTAATTACAATGCTCTCTGTCCTTGCGACTTGTCTCTCTCTTTTCGCTTTGACTCTAGATTCTTTGATAAAAAAAGAAAAAAGAGAAAAGATAATGTTTTATCTGCATCTGTCTTACCTGAAAAAAGAAACATCTCCGTCCTAGAAAATATGCATGAATCTGATATGTTGATTAAATTAGGTTTAGATTAGCTAAAAAAATTATTAGATAAAATCACGAAAATGGAACTACTCTACAGAAGGATTTATAAAAAAAAGCTCTAAAATAAATAACTATAAATCTAATTCTATTTTTATTATTATTATTTTTTTTTTTTTTAATACGGTCAAGTACCTTGGTTCCTTAGACAAAAGACTGACATGGAACCCACTTACTTGACTCAAACGACAGGAACTCAATCGACGATTGGCCAGCGATATAGACAATTGAATATAAAATCTCATCTCTCAAGGGACAACAAACGGTTTAATTTACAAGACTATTCTTAAACCCATTTGGACCTACAGTCTTGAACTGTGGGTAACAGCAAAATTTTCGAATATCAAATGTATCCAATCCCTTCAGTCTAAAGTCCTTAGAACAATAGTCGATGCCCCATATTACCTTAACCATGACCAGAATATCCCATTTGTCTTTGATCTAATCTTCTAATCTTCCACATTAAGCTTATTCACCTTCCCAACCCCTTGGCACAATCCCTATTTAGTTCCAATCATCCCTAAAACCCTCCTCGTAGGTTGGAGCAGCAGTGGCCCAGAGATCTCTTGTAAATATGCCATTGAAGTACTGGCAATGGCAGGACTCTACTCATGTCCTGAGTGTATGTAGCTGTAGCACCCTTAGGGCCAGTTAAAGTGCAGTAAGGGTAACCTCCGTTGAAGTCAGTCATTGCCCGTTGCACCATCTAGGGTAGGGGCAAGGCTCACCGTTTAACCTCCAGAAAAGTGGTAACCTTCCTGAATTGAAATAGTATCACTTTTGTTTTATGTTATTGTTTTATCTGCTACTATTTCAAAGAAATGGATTTGATTAACATTGAACACTTGACAGATGACGAAGAATAAATAATTAATTTGTTATTAATTAATTTGTAGTTATTAATATACTAAAGGAATTTTAATTTTTGTTTTATTTTCGTAAAAATTTAATAAAATTTCATTTCATAATTACAGTTATTACTTATTCCATTGAAATAGATCCTCTCTAATAATTGATAATGTTTGGTTTTATAAATATAATATAAATTTTAAATTGATATCATTATAAACAGTTCTTTAGTGATTCCTAGGCCTATAACGTTTTTAAGTCAGTTAAAAATCCCACTATATTCCTGTTAAAAATAAGTTGTCTACATTATGTTTGATCCGGAGATTCCAAGGGGCAGTGTGTAAATATTGTATATAGTTATAAATGCGGGAAAGGTTGGTATTATTATTATTTTATTTTATTAACTTGTTATTATTATTTTTTTCGTTGTTTAATTCTTATTGTAATTGCTTATTTTGTACATTTAGGATGACCGATGTCTTCCAGTTGTAATAATTATTGCCCCAGAAGGTGGCAGTTTGTATTATCTCTGAATAAAAAGTTTTAAAAAAAAAATTAGAATTTTCTTTTAAATAAACATGCTTCTCTCTCTCTAATTTTTACTTTTGACAAAACGTGTCTTGAAAGGTATCATTTCGACTAGCTAAGATCGACTACAAGATTCTACAATGCCTCTCTGACCATGGATAGTATATACACATGAAATACTTATAACACCGAAGTATTTATGCTTAAATATAATATTATTAACAATACAACTTAACCCTTCTTAAGAGGGCAATTAAAAAAAATTACACTTCAGTGAATACATTTACTTTTAAATATTTAGAAGTGTTAGGTTCTGCCTCAATGAAGACATGGTTAATATAATATCACTTATTCACACAATACTTTCAATTATTAAGGTAAATGAGGTCTCTTGTTACCCACTTATACGTCAAGTTAAAATGGCTTACATTCACCAAATTATTAACTCCTAACATCCTTCCTACTATTTCCTAATATCCACAGTCTTCTTCAATTTAAATCCTCAGTCAACTCCTTTGAAAAAAAGATCACGCCATTCTGACATTTACGTTTCTACCTCAAAACTAAAACATTTATTGTCCACTCAACTACCCTCTGAAATTCTCAACCAACCCATATCCGCCATGCTGCTTCTTTATCTTCATTCGAAACCCAACTATTCTAACAAAAATAAAAAAAAGTAAATAAAAACATACTCGTATCTGTAAAATGAACAAATTAAATTTAAATAAAAACAAAAAAAGAAGAACATTTTACAAGATCATACTTATGTAAAACATTTACTATCAGCCTGAAAACCCCAAGTCAGGCTTGTCGCTCCAGATGTAGAGAGAAATTCTGAACTGAGAGATCCCAGAACTCGATATGCTGTCTTACAGTTACTCAAAACAGATTATCACGGGCTTATCAAAATGAGGGGATTTATAAGTAACCTCCTATTGTATATAGAGGGGTAAAGATATCACTTGTAAATTTAAAACAATACCAGAGTTTATTATGAATAAAATATGTTCGCAATATTTATTGAACTAACAATTAATGAAAGTAAGCACTCAAGCCCAGAATAATGTTTCCAACTACCTCACCAAACAGTAAAACAATACTGTAGCCCAAAGAGATGATCCTAAACCAACCTATTAGCGGTGTTACAAGGAGCAGAGGAAAAAAGGAGTTAATGGCTAGGAGCGGTAATTTAGACGTGGGATCATTGTTCCATGGAACGCTTAACCACGGACACTTCACCTTTCACCTTTCCTCTTTTGTAAATAATCTTTAACTCTTTTGTACCCCGACTTAAGGTAGGTTTGTTTCATCTTATTTATATCTCTATAAACATGTTGGGCAAGCATTATCTTCTTAAGCTTTGCAAATGAAAAATCACCAAAATGTTATATATTATGTTTTCAGCACAGGGTAGTAATATTGCTTTTTTGAGAAGTAATACAATCTGCCACTATCTTGGGCAATAAGTATTAGAGATAAAAGAAGTCATTCATTCCATATGTACAAAGTAAAACAAATAAAAAGTAAAATGCCTCAATAACAAAAGAAGAAAAAAATAAATAAATAAAAATAAAATAAAATAAATGAAAAAAAAAAAGAAAGAAAATAATTACAATCTTGGCCACATTCATACCTATATACAATATTTACATACAGCCCCTGGGAACTCCGAATCGAACCTCTGCATCCAGAAATGGATGCCGAGGCACAATGTCAGGAGATCCAGCGCCTCTCAGTCAGCCGCTTCACCAATCTAGTCAGTGGAGACTGAGTGAGGGCGCTAGAGCCACACACTCTCAGGCATGAGTGGAAAGTTGGCCATTGCCAGCACTCCAGTTGTATATTTATAAGAGATCTCTCGGCCACTGCCGCCTCAACCTACGAGGAGGGTTGTAAGGATGGTTGGTACTAGATAGGGATTGTAACAGGGGATTAGGAAGGTGAGCAAGTTTCTGGTGGAAAGTTGAGAATTTGGATGGGATGAGATCAAGGACATAAGGGATCTTGAGGTCATGATGTAAGGTCTTGTTTGTAACATAATAGGGAGCATTGACTATTGTTCTAAGGACTTTGGACTGAAAGGATTGGATAGTTTGATGTTCGAAAATTTAGTAGTACCCCATAGTTCAATTCCGTAGGTCCACATAGGTTTGAGAATTGTCTTGTAAATTAATAGTTTGTTTTCTACGGAAAGTTGTGCTGTTCTGTTCAATAGTCTATATAACTGTCCGTATCTTCTGTTGAGCTCTTATCTTTTAAGTCGAGTATGTGGGTTCCAGGTCAGTCTTTTGTCTAGTAGGAAACCCAAATACCGGACTGTGTCGGAACAGGGAAGTGGTATAGAGTTGAAATGAACTTGTGGACAGGATTTACGTCGGAGGGTGAAGGTGACGTGCTTACTTTTGGATTGATTGACTTTGATGCGCCAATTGTCGCACCAATGTTCATCAAGGAGAGGTGTCTTTGGAGATGGAAAGATGCCAGTTCTGGGTCTGAATGGGTTGATAGAATGGCAGTATCATCGGCAAAAGAAGATGCTAGGAAGGTATCAGGATCTAAAGGTTAAGCACAGGGTAATGTTACATTATATTATATTGTACAGGAGCTACATTTTATTTCCAATTTAAATGGAGAATCAAAAATTTTAGCTGAGGAGGCGTTGTAAACAAAAAATCACAATCGTTCATCCCTAAATAAATGATGATTCATTCAAATACAGTTCTTAATTTAATTAGTCAATTAAAGCAATTAATAAATAACTAAGGATTTATTTTTAAACACTTTTAATCTTAAAAGTGAATAAAATAAATATTAAGTCAATTAATAATTATTATTACTTATAAATTCTATAGGTTAGGTTAGGTTACTTGTTTTTCCTAGGCGATCAACAGCAAGGTCATTACGCCCTTTCATTATTTAACTTCTTACGTAATTTTGATTTTTTGACTTATGTTTAAACATCAAGGTACTTAAATTTCTTATTTTGCTTTGCTATTTTAATTGTATACATTTGTTTTCTTATTATTTCACATCTTATTTATTTATTTAACTTACAGAATTTATACATTATAAATACAATTTTCAAACTAAGTAGCATTTTTTTTTTTATTAAATATTATTTTTTAAACATTATTGTGATCTCTCTCTTTTTCAATTATTATTGATATTGTTTTGATTAAGAATTTGATTGGTTAAACTTTTACTTTCTTTCTTTAAAAAATATTTTTTTATTTTATTTTTTTATTTTTTTTTTTATTTTATATTATTTTATTTTATTTTTTTACAGATTTGTTGTATAGGTTTACATCATTGCCTTAAAATCTATTTTATATAATTAAACGATTACTGTTAGTATTACATTTTTTGGTATAATTGTGTATCTTTTAACAGTTTTATGACGCTGTCACTTGATTCTTTTGAATCTTTTAGAGCTATGAAACGAGGTATTTTATAATATACGAAAGCTTCCTGGTATACTGGACAATTCTCAATTATATGTTGTACTGTAAGAGGTAATTGACACACTTCACAGTTCGGTCGATTTTCTTTAGTAATTAAGAATTTGTGGGTTAAATTGGTATGACCGATTCTTATTCTCGTTAAAACCACTTCTTTCCTTCGGTATCCTCTGAGGGAACTTATCCATTTTTTTGTTTTCTTTTTAACATTTCTTAATTAAACTACTATAAAAATGTTAATATTAGAAATTTAGTAATTAGAATAGATTAGGAAATAAAAAATTAAAAAAACAAGGAAAATAAATACGCAATATGTCCATAAGGGATTGATATGGATGCTTTGTTATTTAAACAACTCCAGGCAGCACCTCCAAAAAAATAAAGCTTTTCTCTCTACAATTTAAAAAAATAAATACACATATTATCTGAGTTAATTGAATATATTTTGTAACTTAGACTGTAGCAGTTAAAACTTAAGACAAATTTAACTCAAACTAAAAATAACATACAATTAATTAAATCAATAGAAAGAAAAAAAAATTAATAACGACCATTTTATGTTGGTAAATCTTGGTTGCCTGTCACCTGCTGCTCCTCTAATGGTTGCTAAAGCAAAAGATATTGTAGGCCGGAACTGGCTGGGGTGGTAGTCCTTTCAATACTGGTGTCCGAATATTGAAAGGAAATGAAAACTTAGACAAGACACTGTTAGGTTACACACTTCGACAATGTCATTCTGGAGAAAAGACTGACAAGGAGAATAATTTCCTGTTCAGTAGATCCAAGTAAATCCACAAATTAAGTGTGTTTTGTTCTCTTATTTAAAAAAAAAAAAAAAAAAACTTAAATTAAATAATAAAATTACTTACAAATAGTTTTAATTTGGGCTCTACGACAACTATTTTTTAATTTACCTATCAAAATTAAAATAAGTAGAGACAAGCTAGTAAGTCAAGTAGCTATATTTTTATTTTGCCGGCGTTTATTTGCGATCATCGGGACAGTAATGAGACATGCCAAACATAGAACATGTTTATGTTGAGAAAGTGGGTACGTGCTTCGCATCGCTTAGTGGTTCCCAACTAGTGGTCCGCGGTTTGTTATAGGAAAACAATTTGAAATGAACTTAACGTTAAATGTTTGTAAAGCCTTGGCTTTTAATAAGAATAACATGCCCTACACAGTCAAATTCAATATTTTAAGTGATATTATTGCTAGTGATCATCTACAGATGACTGCTACTGCACAATCACTATCTTGAAATTGTCGATTATCTAATATTCCAAAATTATGAACTCAAAAGACAAATGTAACTTCGCTTAAGATAATGAACAATACTTGATTTCTTTATGAGTATTTGAATATATACCTATCTTGTATTTTTTTTTTTTTTTTCATAACCCTAATTTAGTAACATATTTTGCCAAAATAGTTTTTGAATAATTTCCTTTTACTGTATCTATAAAGATTTTAAGGCAGTTTCTGTTAATAGATAATGTTTTTAAAGTCCTAACACTGATTTTCTATTCCTCTTGGTGGTGGGGATCACTTCAATCTTGACACTTCTTGTCTTAAGATAATCTTAATCTACCTTAGACACTATGTTGCGACCTCTGAGGAGCTGGTGGAACCTTAAGCCTACTAAAAACTGGATTCGAAAGCACTTCTAAAGAATTATAAAAATTATGTCTTCTTTTCGCAAGGAATTCTGTTACTTTAGGATGTTAAATAGCAAATGAAGTCTTTCTGCCTTTTCTTTTTCAAAGGTAGTTTTTCTTGCAATTTTCTTCAAAACGCCATTTTGGAATTGCTGTAGCTTCTTTTTTGAATTTTCTGAACAACGGGTTAGTAACGGTGCTCCGTATAATAGAGAAGGTCTGATCACAATTTTGTAAATTAGAAGTTTCAATCTGAAATTTAGATTCGGAGTTTGAAAGAGGTGGTTAAATTTGTAGGTTTTCTGTCTTACTTTTGATAATTTGGTAAGGATATGATTATTAAATTTTAAATTTCTGTCAAGTTCCATACCCAAATAGATGATGTTTCTAGATATTTTTAATTGTGAATTTTCAATTTGAAATTTAGTCGGCAGTTTCTTCTAATTTTTTTTTAAAGAAAATATAATGCTGTCAGTTTTAGATTTTTTTTTTATCTTTAAGGTATTCAGATAATTCTTTATGATCTCATAAGTTTTCTCTACTTGCTTAAGCGCTTTTGGAGAGTTCGTGCTATTACTATATATCGCCACATCACCGGCATATGCCAGGACAGATGTATTTGCATAGTTCCTACCAATTATTTCCGCGGTGTAGATATTGAACAAGGTTGGTGAAAGAACTGCACCTTGCGGTACTCCACAAGTTAAGCGTACCGTTTTCGAGAAACTATTGCCGACTAATACGGTAAGATTACGACCATCGAGAAAAGAACGGAGGATAGAGTACAGCTATTCCGGCCATTGCAGTGTTCTTAGTTTTTCAAGCATTATTGAATGCGAGACGGAGCCAAACACTTTGGAACAATCTATTGAAATCATTGCAGTCGCATGGTTACGCCTTAGGTTGTGCGTAACTTCATTTTGAACCTTTGCTAATGGATGGTCTGTACAAAGGAGAGGCCGAAAACCGGCTTGTTCATCAGGGATAATAGAATTTTCTTAGCAAAATTGTTGTATATAATTCAAAATTATTTTTTCATATTTTGCTTGTATAAGTTTTTTACTTTTTTTAATTTTTATTCATTTATAGTCATTTTACGGGTTTTAAAATGTTCACGGTTGCAATACTTTCCCTTACTATATATTTCATATATATGTAAGTGAAAGTAAAAAGTATAGAGATATCATAGAAATATAATTGTTTTGCAGATACTTAAAAATGGTCAATCTGTTTTCGGAAACGGCCAAATATTTATATCACTAAAACTATTTATTTTTATTTGCAATATTAATCGATTTATCTATTTTACCTTTTTTTTTCTGAATAACAAAAGTAAAGTTTTTCGAGGATTGACAAAGACATACACTGTTGATTTACACTCATCAAATTTAAGAATATGAATACTAATCAGAAGTAACATTCATCCAGTTAAGAGAGCTCATATTAATACGTAGTAAGGTTTTAGTATGTAATACCGATTAATTTATTTAAATCATTTTAAGCATCTAGAAGAATGTTCTCGCTTACGAAAAATAAGTTCTAAAACTACATCCAGATCCGAGAAGTACTGGGCTGCCAGATCTCACAGATGGTGGAAGCCGAAATGGGGAGGCATAGTTTAAAAAAATAATTGAAATCATTTGATTTCCTTTTTAAAAAAAACAACAAAAAAAACTGTTTGTGCTTTCTTAATGTTTCGTTTTAAAAACATGAATCCTACTATTGCCTTTTAACACTGTCAAGGATCACCCTAGACGCTACTCGCAGCTGAGATGTACTCAAGAAAAGAGAAGCTGACAGCTAAAATATTCGAGAAGTCGGAGTAAATATTTTGATAAGACCGAGCCCTTATTTTTATTCTGTTCCTTATCTCGGCGAGAAGAAGCGTGATAAATGGCTGGTGGAAGCTATATGAACCACGTAGCCTCTGTCTCTGCAATTTCTCACAGGCTGGCTAGAGTAATTCCCCAGTCAGCCCGCGAGTTATTGGACCGTTCTATTTCATGAAAATGTTCCGTCCATGACTCTGATTAAAGTTTTGGGATATTTTTCACAGAGGGGCCACAATTTCAGGGAAAAAAAGGCGTTTTTGTGGTGGAAATAAAAAGGCTATTGTTAAAATATGCACGTCCAATAAACACTAACTGAAACCGCAGCAATATTATAAGCATGTGTTTAATCATTTTTTAACTCGCAATATACCTTAATAATTATAGCTCAAATTTGACAAAGAAGTTTATATTCTGTGTACCGAAGCTCGATAGTATCAACTATAAATATTTAGGGAAATTCTAAACTAACAATCAATTCCTCCTAAAAAAAAAATAGATACTAGATAAAACACCAATCTCAGTAATAATGATAAAAATAGTTTGCAAGCAACACACGACTTTCATTTCTCTCAGCTGTTAAAATCAATAAAGTTGATTTTAATATAAATTGATAAGTTTATAAATCATTGATAAGTTTATTTCCTATTCGTCAGTTCATATTACCTTTTGCAATTTTATCACTCTTTACCATATTACTGTTCTTATTACCAAAAACACAAAAATTGCATAAAAAAATAACTTCCCTTAATTATCCTTTAGTTGATCATAAAATTCGTTCAACTTGTATATTTAGCCGTCCTTCATCAATGTCATTATGATGATAAGGTAAATCTTTTTAAATGTACAAAATTAAAGGTACTTTAGAGGAAGAAATTTTAAAATACTGGCATTTAAGCACTGTCAGACTATTTCAATCAGAACGAAACCTACACGATATTAATGCCCGTCTAATTTCGTATGGTTATAGCGAGTTTGATCAAAATCGTTAGATCCGTTTTTTGAAAAGTTGTAAATAGTTGCAAAAAGTATGGTATAAAGTGGCTTTTCTGATTAGCTGATTGTGATGAATTAAAGCTGTAACATCTCGGTTATATAGTTGTCTTAAATATGAAATTTCAGTTTGATAGGAATTTCCGTTTTCGCGCAAGACTTACCACACACACACACACACACACACATACATAGACCTTTTTGAGGGACTTGGTCATTTGGACTCAGAGGACCCTAAAACATGTATTTACGTTGAAAACTGGAATTCGAAAATTTTCGCATCGCAATACTTTCCCTTACTATATATTCCATATATAGGTAAGTGAAAGTAAAAATACTAAACAAGGTGTAATTGTATTAAATTAAAAAAAAAAAAATTATTTTTGGAACAGTATTAAACTTACAAAAAATTAGTCAAATCTGAAACAGGGACGTTTTGAGAGGTTAGAGCACTAGACTACTAATCTGCGAATCCTGGGTTCGAACCCGAATTCTGGTGATATAATATTATATTCTGTTCATGGGACATAACATATTCAGCTATGGGACGACTCTTGGGTAGGGAGACCCTCCAGAAATTATAATCCAACATTTGGAAAACAAAATCTGTATGAACAAGGCCTAATCACCTCTTTGCACGACCGTTGACCTAGTAACAGTACGAATCTCTATATATGTACTGAACCCAATCTTGGGTTGTTGAGGTGCAGGTTGTATTCACGTTTAATACAACCAATGTGGGTGTTATTATATTAAAATATTAATTGCAAAATTTCATAAAATAAAGAATAACTACAGCTGCTTTATACACATACACAGTCTACTTTTAGCCCAGTTATCATTGGTCTTATTTGATGGAAGCATTTTTTTTTTTTTTTTTTTATAGCAAACAACTAACTATACCAAGGAACTAGGGTTTACAAGATGGTGGATGTGCGTGACTGGTTCCAAAGGAATATGGGCCTATTTAACAATGGCGGGACGTGAACATATGGGATCCTCAGTGATAAAAGGAATTATAGCTAAATCAGGCGATTAGTTAGCCCGGGGGCTCTTTTCTAATTGGACGTATATATAAATGAGCCCGCCTCGAGCCCCGCTATATTCTCTAAACTACCACTTTTTTATTTATTTTTTTTATTATAGAAACGTGTAGGTCCTATATAGTTTAATCCCAATCGTTTTGTATATCAGTGCCTCGGGATGCCGTATAATTTATCTGTTTTAATTAATGACTATTAAAACTGTAGAACTAGAACCTGACTTGCTGTAGTTCGATTTTTTATTGAATTACCAGAGTTTAAAGATGAGGTAGATACTTAATGAATTTTTAAACTTTAGGGCTTTTAATTTTAATAGTTAAAAACAACTATTTCTAAAATTTATTATACAAAATACATGATTACAAAGCAGTCACATGTTAACTATATAACGGACCAACGCATCAAACTGTCTCTTGTAATTCGATTATTTCTTTCATCATGATGTCAAAGGAATCTTTGTCGAAGGATCGATGGTTCCAACCTACTGCTGGCAGCGTTTTTATTTTTATCAGTTTTTTTATATCGGAATAAAACTCACTAATACTGCTAAATCATCACCGTCACCTTCTTCCATTTGAAACCCGTAGACTCCTGGTTAGTTCCTTAATATTTTCCCACTTAGACTACTGCTGTGTGGTGTATGGGGGTATCTCTGAGGATCTCGAGGCAAAACTAAAACGATTATTCAACTGCTTATTACACTTTATCTTCGGGATATCCAGAGACACTTCTGTCACCCACTGCTATGAAGAGTTGAAGTGGCTTTACCCTTCCTGCTGATTTAAGTACCTCCTGGCAACCTTCCTTTTTCGAGTTCTCCAATTCCGCCGTCCGTCCTACATTTCATTATTTTTTTCATTAATATCCTCCGTCAACTTACGCAGGTTTCGATAGATCGTTCCTTATCCGATCCTCGTCCGTATGAAATTCTATTCCTTCATATATTCGTCACTCTGATACTCTACCTGCCTTTAAATCCCGTCTATTCAATCACTTCCTTTCTATCCGATTCCCAAAGAATCTTAAATAGATTCGAAAATTTCAATAAAAAGCTGTAAAAAAACATAGAAACAATAATTTAAGCAAAATATTTTATTTGTGTCGCATTTGCACATTTACTATAAAATTTCATCAACATTCCACCAACATTGTGAAGTTCTTTTAATTAAAGTTGTATTTAAGATTTGTACATATGGGCATCTTTTTTTTTTTTTAGTTCATTTTGTTTTTATTTCTATAATTTGTTGTTTGTTTTATTGTTCTCTAGGACACTAAAGTTTCTTTTTGTAATATTACTCTAAAGGGACTCGTCCCAGAATTTTTTTTTTTCCACAACCCCTTATTTTTTTTCTAATACCTCACCTTACGGAACCTTGAAGTTTTTCTTTTTTCTGCATACAATTTAAGGAGTTATCTCTCTACAGAATAAATAAGGAATTTATTATTATTATTAAAACAGTAACTCCAAGTTTCGCGAGAACTTCGAGCTTCGGAGGACTTATTGTTAAAATTATATTATTCTTTGGGTTTTTTTTTCCCATGTTTAAGTGTTTTTGAAATAGTTTTAACTACTAAGTGCACTCCAAAATAGTTTCAAAGTTCAAATATTAAAAGATACCCAATCATAAGTCAGGAGGAAGAAAGCTTGTACGGTCCTCCCACGCATAAATTTCAGGCAGTCAACAACTGATCCAAAAAAAAGAATATTTTGTTTTTGACGATTTATTGAAAAATAATTCAAGTGGTCATGCTCAAGATATTAAGATATTAGAGCCCGTTCGTGTTTAAGTTACATATAAAATAAACATTAATTAAATCTGTTATCACCTACCGGTGAAAATAAATAATTTCTGAATTATTTTTCCCCGTTTTTAGGTACACATTTTATAGAGGCTAGGTCAGCCCCAGGATGGTCTCCATACATACATACCGTAGAGTCACCCCCGGCTGAACTAACAGAATAAATAATATTCTGCCAAAACCGAAATTCGAACCTAGGACTCAGAGAACAGTAGACTAGTGATCTATAACTTAGACCACGCCTCTCCAAATGATTTCTAAAAAAATAAATAAAATATTGTACAATAAATAGACTGCTATCGATAGTTTATGTGAAGTAAATTACATAAAGTCATTCCATACTTATCAACCTTTTTAATGAGGGGATTTTTTAGTTTTCGAGGTCAGAAGCGTATAAATAGAATATCTCTAAAACATTCATACCGCTAAAAATTAATTTCATCACAATCGAATGATCCAACCATAAAACCCTTAAACTCTTGGAAGGATTTCATTATTACGGTAATAAATGTGGGAGTCAAGAATACTTTTCATATTTGTACTAGCTCCATCATTAAATCGTATTTCATAATTTAGATTTGTATATTTCAGATGCAATATCAATAGTTTATTTTCGAATGCTCTGTCTTAAAAATAAATAATATAAGGTTCTCCTGGCAGATCGATCCAACCATAAACGTCAGAGGATTTAAATGTAGATTTTGAAATCATAACGTGTACCGTAAATGAGAAACATCCTGACTTCCCAAATTTAATAAGGATATATATATATATATATATATATATATATATATATATAATATATATATATATAATAAATAGTGTTTATATTAGTTATAATATATCAATAAATAATAACATTAAAAGACTAAAGTAAATCTATAAGAAAAGTAGTATTGAAATCATAGCAATCTTTATGTGATCAATTTTCATCCTATTATGTTAAACGTTATTAACAAACTCTATGAGTAATATAAATTATCTTCTTATGAAATATCCGCACATAATAATTCTTTACTATATTCTCAGTGGAAGTGTTAACCAAGGTTCAATAAGCACTCCATTACTATATACCATATACACTTGAGCTCAGGAGAACAGGCTAGAAAACTAACTGAATACTTCGATACAGAAATAAGAAACAAGACAGGGGTTGCTAACTTACTCCCCCAGAAAGAAAAAGAAAGCAATTTCATGTTCGTGTCCAACAAACAATTAAAAGCGTTTCTTCGCCGGACGCACGGTAATAAGGCACCAGGATGTGACGGTATACAGAGTGTATTACTGAAACAACTTCCAAGAAAAGGATTAATGCACCTAGTTAATCTGTATAATTCCTGCTTACGGCTAAGATATTTACCTAATGCATGGAAGAGTGCAGTACTATTCCCTCTCCTGAAACCTGCAAAATCTGGAAATGAGCCATCTCACTACCGTCCAGTTAGTTTATTACCACATATGGGAAAAGTTTTCGAGAAAACGATTCTTAATTACCTAAGGATGTTCTGCGATCAAAATGAGATAATCCCACCGGAACAAGCAGGGTTTCAATCTCAATTGAGCACAGAACATTGTTTGGTTAAACTGCACAATGAGGTGACCAGGAACTTAAACTCGAACAAGGCAACTGCTATGATAGCCCTCGACTGTTCTAAAGCTTTCGACTCTGTGACTCACGAAATCCTCTGCCAAAAACTGATTGAACTAGAGTGTCCGGAACAACTGTATTCGGTCATTAAATCGTTTTTGAGCAATCGCTACTTAGCTGTAAAAGTTGCGGAAGAGCTCTCCGGTTCGGTACCACTTACATGTGGTGTTCCACAAGGAGCAGTGCTGTCTCCTATATTGTTCTCCATTTACACTTCTGACATCGTTGGAAGGAAGTACGAGAAAGCCACTGTATCAGCTTTTGCCGACGATATTGCAGTCACGAGCAGCAGCTCCAATGCCAGTACGGCTCTCAAACAGTCCTAAAGTGCCTGTCAAAAAATAGCTTTAGAGCTAAAGTGGCTAAACATAGAAATTAATCCTGACAAAACAAAGGCTATTGTTTATTCGTTCCAGAAGGGTAAGAAAAAACTTCCTTCAGGATTTAATCTCAATAATTGTCCAAATTAAACTGTCTAAAAATATTGTATATCTTGGAATCACGTTCGACAGACACTTAAAATTTTCAGTCCACTTTTCTAAGAAAATTAAATCTGTAAGGCGAAAAATGTTTAGGCTTAACCATTTGATTTCATCTCCAAGTATATCTCTGCGACTAAAAGCGGTGATATACAAAACAATTCTTCGTCCGTCACTGTTGTATGGCTCACAACTTTATCCACACGTAGCGAAATCAACGGAAAAGAATGTCCAGGCGTTTCAAAACGGCATTCTAAGAAGAATCGCAAAAGGGACGATATTCCAAAGAGTAAAAACAAAGAAATTACATGAAGAGATGAAAATGCCAACAATTAAAAACTTTATGAGTGAGAGGAATTTAACGTTTTTCAAATCAACGAAATTTGTAAATAACCCTATATTTAATCAACTAAAGCCCCCAGGAATACCTCAGCGATGGCAGAAACTCAACAAATAAATAAATTAGTTTAAGTTTTAGTTGTAAGGCCGAAACAAACTAGAAGGTGAGCCCCATCACCTGAATTATTATTCATAATGTCATTACTCTCCAGAAGTTACGTTAAAGATTTGCAACTCCTTAAAATGCACGATTGCAGAAAAAGGAGAACTTACCAGCATTGCAGGAGCTTAGAAGAAAAAAATAAAAATAAGGGGCTAAGGAAAAAAAAAAAAAAAAAAAAAAAAAAAAAAAAAAAAAACCATATACACATTATATTTTCCGAATCAAGAAATGATGTTAAAAAATAATGTTTCTACCTTCTATTGTTAGTAAGTATTTAATAAAAAGACGTAAATATCACAAATTTTAGAAGTTTGATCGAACCCAAATTTATAAAATACCTCATTAGTATTTATGTGAGAGAAATGCAAAACAATTATAGCTAATATATTATTTTTAAGTAGATAAACTATTTTGCCATTACGAATACATTATTATCGAATCATTCTGGTACTCTGAATTATTATTAAAGGAAGACCGTTAGAAAAAAATACCATTAATAAATTTCCAGTGGTAAGGATTTACTTAATGAGAACCTTTTAATTAAAAGAAATCTTGATTGCTCCATGAAAATGATAAACAAGTAATTATTTGATTTGGCCTAGTAAACTAATGAGACTGGCTGTCAGTGGGGAGGAGAATTAGTGATTGGGCCAACACAAATATCCGGTTATTAGGACCAATGAGAGATGGGGGTCGTTTCGTTAACGAATGGCCATGCTTCTGTCGGCCTTGTCTATTTCCGAGGGCTACTGTAATTTACAAAAAGGAACACTCCTCTTAGAGCTTATTTTTGAAATTGAGAGAAATAAAATCTTTTTCTGAGCGGAAGATTTAAGATCAATCAGTGATCGGAAATTCGATACTCATCTTCTATCTGCAAAGTAGACTGTAAATGTTCTTTTTCCTCGTTTTAACTTTTATTATAAGGATTTTCGGGACATGAAAAATTGATTTGCTCAATCCTTTACCCCAGAAAACTCTCATTCAGTAGTTCTCTTATCATTCTGGAGGGAAATGTTTCAATGAGATAATCAATTAAAAAATAAGGCTGTTTGAAAAGACAAATATTATCTGAACAAGTATTTTTAAAATAGATATTCTATACACCTCATTTAATTTCAAACTACCAGCCTACACTAACTCGCTTGTCCTTCAACTCAAATCTCCATCTCTTCCTCATAATCCTCCGAGACGCCTGAAAAGACGGTGGCCTAAAGATCTGCTGATGAAATAAACATTTCAGTGTTACCTACAAGAATTATCTAAGTGCTAACATTGGGTAGCTTCTTCACAAGACTATTTCACGCCTATATTTGTAATTTTAATCCTTTTACTTTTTGTATATATATATTAGTAAAATATGAATAAAACATATATTTTAAAAAATATAAAGAATAAATTTATCATTGTTTCGTCAAAACATTATTGAAAAAAATTAATACCACTTAATATCTATTCTGTAATTAAAAAATCTGAATGTCATTGTGTGGTAGACATTGTCAGCATTAAGGCGGGGTTTGTACTGCACAGGACCTTTGACCCAGCCTGGCACTCTGAATTGCTTTACGAACTCCGCAATTTCCTCCTCCCTACATATTTCCTTATCGTCCAGTCCTGCCTCACTGACAGATCCTTCAAAAGTAAATCATAATAATTTCTATTCATCCATTTTTAGTCAGTTTAATGGTGTTCCCCAAGGCAGTATCCTAGGACCTATTTTTTTCACAGTTTATACAGCTGATACCCCAATCATACTAAAACATTCTTTTCTTTCTGTGCTGATGACACTTGTGTGTTATCAGTCAATACTGATCCAAATATTACCTCTCAAACTCTCCCTTCCCACATCAGAGACCTTGAGGTATGTTTCAGAACTGAAGAATTAAAATAAATTCCAACAAATCCCACTAAATCACCTTTACCCTTCGTCGTAAATAAATGACATCCTGTCGTACTGTCTCCTTCGATAACACTCCTCTTGTCCCGGTTGAGAAGATCCGATATCTAAGAGTGCACCTTGACAAACGACCCTCGTACAAGACTGAAAGTACAAGAAACTACACGACGTTTTCGACTCCTTCAACACTTACTAGACAGACGTTCCAATCTCCCACTCAACTACAAAAGACCCATCTACATGACTATCATAAGGCCGATATGGACTTACGGAGTAGAGCTTTGGGGCTCTAATAAACCATCGAATTCTTCCTGTATCCAATCCCTACAATCCAAAATCCCTCGTAAACTCCTCAATGCTCCTTACTTTGTCATGAATAATCTTATCCATAAAGACCTCAACATTGCGTATTTTGCTAATTCGGCCTGATCCATTTTTTTTTTTTTTTTTTTTTTTTTGTCCATTTTCTTTTCATGCCAAACTCCACTCCCACCCTAATTGTTTAGTTTCAATCATTTCTGAAAAGGACATTTCCCTGAGACCTTCTAGTTTAGAATATTTTTAGACTCTTCCATTGGGAATTATCCAATCTAAGCATAGGATTGTTTACTTGTCTTGCAGGACGTAGAAAATAGAAAATACAATAAATAGTCTATTCATTTTCAAAACATCTATAAGAGTAAATTTAATATAGGTCTGTACAGTTCGCTAATCTCAGAAACTACTGGTTCGAATCAAAAAGTTCTTTTTGTGTTGGATAGTCCATATATCGAGGAAGGCTTTACGCTATATAACATCACGCTGCGACCAATAGGAGTGAAGAATCAGTGGAAAATTAACCTCGCATGCCAATGATTCCAAATGATTTATCTTAATAAATAATTCAATTCCCCTTTATGTTATCTTTCGTCGTAACAATTAATAAATCACATGGGCAAACATTTAAACACGTAGGAATCTATTTACGTCAAAACTACTTTTCTGCACGGCCAACTATATGTCCCGTTATCAAGATCGGGTAGCGGAAAATATCAGTGTATTCTTCGGCCACAAGAAAATAAAACTAAAAATATCATTTACGGAGAAGTTCTTTAAAATGTATTATTTTAAAAACTTTATAATAACAGAAATTGACGTGGATGAAATAGTGGGAAACAGCTAGTTCATTATAATTATTTAATCATTTCATCACATTAATGATTTTTATAAACTTCTTGTAGGTTTGTTATTAATTTTTTTTTTATTTCTCTACCTTGTGTATGTTTTTTTTATCTTCAAGTACAAGAATGGAATGCTCAAATTAAGTATTATTCCTTGACTACTAACCTGTCTTACCTCCTCTTCGTTGTTCGATGGAGAAGAAGTGATAAATACACCTAGATAAGGTTACAATGTCGGATTATTGCCCTGACAGTGGGTGGTCGTGCCTGCCCTGAATGTTAATAAATCCGGCAGGTTCAGATACCAGAAGCAATCTATATTGTTCTCCCGAGGGGTCTGAATGTGCTACCGATCCGAAGTTCACGATGGGCGAGTGTTCAAGGAGCAGCTTCTGTAAATAAATCAAACCTTTTACGGTCGGTTATTAGTCTCCCCACTTCTTTTTGTGACGGAGACCACTTTGTATTATCTATACAAACAAGGAGTATCAATTACTCTTACAGCGTTTTCAACTATGGTAGTATTCGAGCTGTTTTCTGCTTATTCAACTTCGTTTTTGGAAAAACGCCTAAGGACCTTAATGCATCGCGAGACCACAAGGATTAAAACGGAAATGGTATGCAAGATAAGCAACAAAATAGTTGAGCTCGTACTTTGAAATGTTGTTCATTAGCGAAATATATACATATTGATAAATTGAACTTATTAAATTCTCTAAAGGAAAGTATATTATGTCAAAGCTACATTACAAACGTTTAAAGATTTTTTAATAACTTTTTTTAAAAACTATTATTTTCTATGAATTTACAAATTATTGATACATGGGAACTTAAATCATTTCAAACCCTGGACCACATTACACTCAGATGTTTAAGTTCCAAGGATTATGCTTCGGAATAAAATATTACAGAAATAATATTACCTAAGTGGAAATACATTATTTTTAAGTAAACCACCTCTAAACTAAGAAAATGTGAGTATTGTTGTTATCTTTAATTTTATTTCGTATAAATGGTGTAATTATTCTTTGAATACGGTCCATCAATGAGGAAATTAGGAACATAAAAAAAATGTATGTTTACAATAGACATATCTATTCACACATAATGCCTAGGACATGTATTTTTATGTTTTTCAAATCAATTTTTTTTTTTTTTTAACTTTAATTAAACCATTTCTTCTCACCAAATCAGCATTCTTAAATAAATTATATAAATTTATTCTTACTGATTTTATTTACGGTTATTTTAATTATTTATTGTATTTAGCTACTTCTGGAGATTGTCCTTAAAATTAATCCCCCATAAAGTTTATAAGGTGATACTTTCGATCTTGAATAGATTATAGAGTAAGCGAAGAGGTAATTTTCTTTTATAAAATTGGATGACATATAGGTTTTGTTTTGTTGTATATTACTTTTAATGTTAAACGGTTGTTTCATCAGCAAATATTATAATTTTTTCATTTTCAAGTTTTAAAAAATACATATAACTTTACTATTACAATGTATTATATATATAATATATATATATATATATATTATATATTATATATATATATATTTATCAGGATAATATATGTGTTGAAATACAAAATATGCATTACATCTGCATCTGATAAGGCCATGTAAGAATCAGATAACAGAATTATTTTTTTTTTTTTTTTTTTTTTTTATTGAGAAATATTACAATTTGTTGCATAATGAACAGTAGTAATAGAGATGTAGTACACATTCATACAATATATACAGCCAATAATGATAAAGTCAATTTACATAAAATCGGAAATAAATAAATTCAAATATATACAAAAAAAAAGCAACAAGAAACAAATCAAAACAACAACCTGTAGTAGAGATAAATACAAGTTGGGAAATAAATAAAAATCATACAAGCATACTTAACTATATACAATATATACAATCAGCCAAAGGAACACTAGACTCGGCTGCTCCCCCCACAAGTGGGGGGAGAAGCGGAATCCAAGGGATCCCAGCGCCTCCCACTCAGCGCTTCACTGGTGTATGCCAGTGGAGGCCGAGCCAGTGAATAGCCACAAACATACAGTACATGAGTGGAGGATCTGACCAGTGTCAGAACTCCAGATAAATGGTTACAAAACGTCGCGGGGCCACTGCCGTTTCAATCTTCGAGGAGGATTGGAGGGATGGGTGAAGCTGGAAAGCGATTGAGCAAGAGGATTAAGATGATGAAGAAGGTTCTGATGGAATTTGGAGAATTTGGATGGTACCAGATCTAAAATAAATGGAATATTAAGGTCATGGTGTAGGGTACAGTTGGTAACGTAATAAGGAGCATTAACTATTGTTCGGAGGACTTTGGATTGGAAGGATTGGATACGTTTGATGTTAGAATGTTTAGTTGTCCCCCATAGTTCAAGTCCGTAGGTCCATATAGGTTTCAGTACTGTCTTATATATTAGTAATTTGTTGTCGACTGTAAGATGAGATTTTCTGTTTAGTAATTTGTATAACCGGCCGAATCTGCGGTTGAGTTCTATCCTTTTAAGTCTCGTATGTGGGTTCCACGTCAGTCTTTTGTCTAGTAAAAAGCCAAGGTACCGGACTGTGTCTGAGGAAGGAAGCGGTATGGAATTGAATTTAACTGTTGGACAGGATTTACGTCGAAGGGTGAAGGTGACGTGTGTGCATTTGCTTTCGTTCACCTTAATTCGCCAAGCCTTACACCAGTCTTCGACAAGGGAAAGGTGCCTTTGGAGATTTAGAGATGCTACTTCAGGATTGGAATTGGATGATAAAATGGCTGTGTCGTCAGCAAATGTTGCCAGAAAGGTATCGGGATCGGTAGGGATATCGGCGGTGTAGAGGATGTAGAGGACGGGTCCTAAGACGCTGCCTTGAGGAACACCGGCCTCAACAGTATAATGTTTGGAAAATTCGGAACCACAGCGAACTCGGAAGGAGCGGTTTGATAAATAGGATCGGAGGATTAGGTATAAGGATTGAGGTAAATGGGTTTTGAGCTTAAAGAGCAATCCCCGGTGCCACACCCGGTCAAAAGCTTGAGCTATGTCCAGAAAGGCACCCGAACAATACTCCTTGCACTCAAGGGCAGAGGAAATGTGATCCACAACTCGGAGTCCTTGCTGAACTGTGGAATGTTGAGAACGAAATCCAAACTGATGCGAAGGAAAATTTTTAAATTTATCTAGGATTCGTTTTAGTAGGAGCTTTTCGAAAATTTTTGAGAGGATCGGAAGTAGGCTAATAGGTCTGAAAGATGACGTGCTGTTGGAAGGTTTGCCTGGTTTCAGGAAAAGGATGATAGTTGAATGTTTCCATAAGAGAGGGAAATAGGTAGTGCGTAGGATACTGTTATAAAGATATGTAAGGAATGTAATGGCTTTCTGTGGAAGTTGTCTTAAGATCTGAGGCGTGAGGAGATCATATCCAGGAGATTTGCGGAGAGGAAGCTTTTTAAGAAGATATTTGACCTCAGAGGGATTAACTGCTTTAGGAGGTAAGGAGAGTGGTATTGGCGAAGTAAGGAACTGTTCAACTGTTGAAGTATGGTTTGGATTCAACTCAGGATGAGGAGTGAAAACTTTGGAAAGGTGCTGTGCAAATTCCTGGGCCTTATCCTTGTCAGAAGCAGCCCAGGAACTATCACCGCGCAGGAGAGGATGGGAAATCGTGTGAGTATTCAGGATTCTCTTCGTGACATTCCACAGGGAATTGTCACGAGTCGAGAGAGAGGAGAGGTAGGAATTGTAGGATTGGGAACGAAAGGTCGCCAACTCCCGCTTTAATTTTCTACAATAAAAGTTATAAGAGCGGCGATCTTCTGGGTGGCGGGTGCGTTGCCATAATGCTCTGGCTCGGCGTTTGGTGTTGATGAGTTCTGTCAGTTGTTGTGGTAAATGGCATTTGTAAGGAATAATTTGGGATTGTTTAGGAAAGGAGGCAGTCCAGGCAGCTTGTTGAATCAAGGTTGTAAAGGAATATACGGCATCATCAAGGTCAGAAGGGGTTTTGAGAGTTACTCTGAGGTCGATATCATTGGTGAGGATTTCGCGGAAGAGGTTCCAGTTGATGGGGCCTCTGATGAATGACGGTGGGAAAGGTTTCGGAATAGGAGTCATGGATACATTTAGGATTAATGGACTATGATCAGAGGATAGTTCATCAAGGCGAGTTACGGAATAGTTCAGGGAGCCTAATCCGCTGTGGATGAAGAAGTCGAGGATGTCTGGATTACGGTTAGGATCTGTTGGCCAGTAGGTAGGGGAATCGGGAGGTAGGAGATTAAGGCGTCTGGAGTTGAGTGCAGACTGCAATGTCCGTCCACGAGTATTTGTGGTTCTGCAACCCCATTGTTGGTGCTTCGTGTTTAAGTCTGCACCCAGAATAAAGTGATTCCCCAATGAGTTGAGAAAGGAACCAAATTGGGTAATAGAAATAGAATTTTTAGGAGGGCAATATGCTGATGCGATGACTAGCGGAAAGGAAAAGGTCTTGATTATAATAGAGGTGGCTTGTAGGAAATCGTGGGCGGAAATTGGGTGTATGTGATGGGAGAGGGATCGGTTGACAATGACAGCAGTACCGGCATGGGCTTTGCCGTCTGGATGGTCTGTCCGGTATGTTGTGTATTCAGGTATTTTGAAGTACTGTTTAGTGGTTAGTCTAGTTTCAGTAATGAGTGCAACGTCAACTTTTTTGTCTTGGAGTAAGGCTGTAAGTTCGTCAGTGTGAGTTCTAACACCATTCGCATTCCATAGGAGAATAGATAAGGAGTTAGGTGAGGTCATTTATGGATTTTTTAAGTTAGGAATAAGATTTGATACAAGATTCGTGAGGATTGTTATTAGGGGCATGACAAGGGATTTGATTTCGGAAATGATGGATGTCATCAAACTGGTAAGATCAGTGGCATTTGAAGGAGGGGGAATATGAGAGATTTGTTGTGGATGAGGATTTTTAGGACTGATTACATTTTGAGGAAGAGGTATTTGTGGAATGGATTGAGGATATTGAGGTACATTTTGTAGTTCCGGCAGGGCCTCGGCTTCAGTACATTGGTCCCCACCTCCAAGTAAGTGGGCAAATGATACATTGGCATCGATTAATTTTGAGGGTTCTCTTCTAGTTCTAGCCTGTCTTGTTGTTTCATCCAGTACTTGGGGTTTTTGATACCTGGTCCTTAGCTCCTTATAGATTTGGCATCCTTTGTAGTTGGCCGGGTGGTCCTTGAGGCAATGAGCACATACAGCGGGTGTTGACTTCGGTTTTGTACATTCCACAGACTTGTGCTGTTCACCGCATTTCACGCAGCGTGGTATGTGGTGACAGTAACTTCTGGTATGACCATACGCCTGACAATTGTAACACTGAACAATTTCTCTCTTTGTATAAGGTTTTTCGACTCTTACACTTGTATAATACAGTCTTTTTAGATCATAAATTTTTTCTACTCCCTCTAATGGTTCCAAGTCAGCGAAGAATAGAGGCAGTTGAACTCTATCTTTTATGACATTAGTGACTTGTCGCACTTTGTAACCCATCTCCATGAGTTCTTCTTTGATAGCGTCAACTGGTGTTGAAGGGTGTAGATTTCTGATCACAACTCTAAGAGCTCTCTCTTGCCGTAGCTGATAAGTGTGAAAATCCGCTTTAGTTTCAGTTAGGTATTTCACAATTTTTCTATATGCCTCTGCGGTGGTCGGTGATATTTTGGTGTTATTGATTCTACTCATACAGTAGTAGCTGGTGGATTCGGTAATCTTGTTTAATTGCGCACATAACAACTGGAAATTTTTAATATTTTTGACAAATATCGGTGGAGGCCGTGGTTCACTGGGTGTAGGAGCAGATTCCATGTTTTCTTTTTCATTATGTAGGATTTGAAAAGGATTTGGGGTGAAAAACGGAGATTCGTCAGTCATCCCCTGTGACGATGTGCCAGGCTGTGGTTCAGATTCTGTATTAGAACCTGAAGGGGTTGCTTGTTGATTTAATTTTTTATTAGTATCACGGCGGGGTCTTTGTTTTATGGGAGACGTGATTGAACCACTAGATCTAGATCTTTTAGTTGATGCTTTGGAGGACATCACTTGGTGAAAATATCGCATTTCATGTGAAGAAGATAATAAGAAAATAACTAGATGTTGGTAATAAAACAATAACTAAAGAAAAGAAAACCAATCCCGGCCTTGCCGAGCTATTGGCAATCAGCTGATGTGAAGAGGTTACCCAGCATTCACTTTACACCGTAAATTTAACAAAACTTACTGTTGTTTGCTCCAATATTTACTGCTGTTGTTATCCTGTAGTCTGGTGATGTTTTCAAGATTGCACTGAAGAGAATTCAAACTGAAAAAGCATAAAATCCAAGAGCCGATTTGAAAGGTGACCGCTATACTCAGATAACAGAATTAAAGTTAATGAAGAGCTTTATTTAATTTGTAATATGAACCACAAGTTTACTTCATATTTTAGCTCAGTATCACATCACATGTTATAAATTAAAAAAAAAAAAAAAAAAAAAAAAATTAATCGATACTATTTCAATAACACAAAATCCGATAACCTTTATTAATCGTTATGCCAGGATGTCATAACAACAATTTTACTACAAAATTTATATTATTTCATATAAGCCTAAAACATTTAATTCTTGCAGATCAGTGAATTGTTCGAATGATTCACTTAATTAGATCAAAAAAATATGTACTATAGGTGCATATGTCATAAATTAGACTAAATAGAACATAAGCAAATATATATTGTAAATAATTCTGAAAAGGTTTAAATAAAATTTTAAAGAGAAATAATTAAACATATTTTGTTAAGATAGATAATTTCATTCATATATCAATATAGCTTACAATAATAAACTTTTCCTCCATATTTATGTTGAATTTGGAGTATTTTGATTTCATATCAGGTATAAAACATAATTGTAAGTATACTAAAAAATACATGAGTAGTACATGGCAGTAGGTTACCACCCTAACAACTTAATTCAGTGCGGCGCCCTAGGACCGCCTGGAACCTCCCTCAATTTCCAACCCCTCAGACGCTATATATCATCATCCCCTAACTTTATTGGACTATAGGCCCAGGAGGTGACAATTAGTCACCTGTCAATTAATTTAACACCCTTCACCCTCCCTGACAAATTTCGTATGTAAGTCGATACAACAATATTTGTAGTTGTCAGGGGTCGGTGGAAGAAAGGGAGAGGGGTTGAAAAGAACCAATATCACTCAATCTTGCTTAAGAAAAATTTTTGTTGTGATCCTTCGAACAGTAACTGTAATTTTGACTATGACACGCTTTGATCTATGCGCATTTTCACAAAAGAATACAGTTAATTCTCACAGTTACTGCTAGTCACGCCTTACAAGTAATACCATGCTCCTTAATAAAATCTTTGTTTTACATTGGAATATGTGTAGCGATATCCATATAAATTAAAAATAAATGAATACAAGTCATAAAAATTGTTATTACATGGTCAGATTTAACTGAATGTTGCTTATCCAAAAATGAACTAGATACATTACAATTTTCAGGGGATATTAAATTAATTAAATAAATTAAGGACTGGTAGTTTTATTGATACAAACCTAGCTTTATTTTGTGAGAGAAGTTGGTTCAGGTTGCAGTCAATATAACACAAAATTAAGCGTAAACTTAATTATTGGTGCCGATGTTTCGGCCTTAATTATAGGCCTTCTTCAGGGTGATTGTGTGAGCTGAGAAGGCGTCACCAACAATCATTTATTTTATTTAATCAATTTTTATGTTTATTTAATCGACAAAATATGTTTAATCAATTTATTTTATTTAAGGTCTAACTTTATTTTATTTAAACGATTTAGAATAGAAAGAAAAGAAACTTTATTTACATATTTACAAATTGCCATAATATTTACAAATGATTTCGGATGAGACATCCTTACAATCATCAAAATGTTTTGTTCGTTTGGTAATTATATTAATGAGCCTAATGACTAAATATGTGGTAAAATTAAATTGATATTAATTTTGGTAGTAGGAAAAATTATTTTTAAAAACCTACACATTTAAAGAAAAGCCTACACATTTGATATAGAATATATTATTATTTATTAATATTTTTATGTGTATTTATATTTTTTTTCAGTTTATGTAGCGATCATTTTTAAAGAGCCTAGCGAAATAAGCATGTGAATACTGCCCCCGTGTTTATCAGAACTAAATTTATACTAATGATTCACATCTATGAGAAACAACGTCTGGCAAATTATTAGCCCGATAATTATTATAGGAGGGAAGTTATGGAGGGGGAAAGAAAATACAAAAAAAAAAAAAATATAATATATATATATATATATATATATATATATATATATATATATATATATAGCATTTCCAGTCAATTCAACTTTCCAAGTCAAATTCAACCTTTTCCAAGTCAAATTTAACCTTTTCCAAGTCAAATTCAACCTTTTCCAAGTCAAATTCAACCTTTTCCAAGTCAAATTCAATCTTTTCCAAGTCAAATTCAACCTTTTCCATTTCAAATTCAACCTTTTTCGATTTAAAAAAAATAATAAAAATCAAATTAACATGATTTTATGTTTTAATGGTTATTTTAATTACACCTTGTGTTTTGAACCCTTGTGGCTTGTTAAATGTTCCCAGGGGCCTTTTTACATATAATTAGTCACGAATATATAGCATTTCCAAGTCAAATTCAACCTTTTCCAAGTCAAATTCAACCTTTTCCAAGTCAAATTCAACCTTTTCCAAGTCAAATTCAACCTTTTCCAAGTCAAATTCAACCTTTTTAAGTCAAATTCAACTTTTTCCAAGTCAAATTCAACCTTTTCCAAGTCAAATTCAACCTTTTCCATTTCAAATTCAACCTTTTCGATTTCAATAAAATAATAAAAATCTAATTACCATGATTTTATGTTTTTATGGTTATTTTAATTACACATTATGTTTTTAAACCTTGAGGCTTGTTAAATGTTCTCAGGGGCCTTGTTACATATAATTAGTCACAATCATAATAATTAGTATAACCGATACATTAATTTTTAGACATTTTCGATACAAGGTCTGGTAGTCGGATTAGCGGAGATTCGTTTTATATTCGCGGGCGAATATTCATAGAGGTTTATTTAATTTGTATTATGATAGGCAGTACTGCTTCCAAGGCGTACTGACTAATATTATTCAATAGCGCTCGCTTATATGGTTTATATAACTTTTTCGTATTTATTGGATACAGTCAGTGCTGCGTACGGGGGGTTCTTCCCGACCATTCTATAATTCGTACGCTCGCTCAATGGTTTATATAACTTTCGTATTTATGATACAGGCTCAGTACTGCGTTCCAAAAGTTCGTTACGGATACACTGTAATTGTAATCGCGCTCGCTCAAATATGGTTTATTATAACTTTTTCGTATTTATTGGATACAAGGCTCAGTAGCTGCGTTCCCAAAGGTTCGTTACGGACTACACTGTTAATTGTAATCGCGCTCGCTCAAATATGGGTTTTATTATAACTTTTTCGTATTTATTGGATACAAGGCTCAGTAGCTGCGTTCCCAAAGGTTCGTTACCGGACTACACTATTAAATTTAATCGCGCTCGCTCAATAGGTTATTAACTTTGATTTATTGGATAAAGGTCGTAGCTGCTCAAGTTTCGTTACGACTCACTATTAATTTCATAGCGCTCGTCAAATTGTTATTTACTTTCGTTTATTGGGTACTAGGCTCAGTTGCTGCGTTACGGGGGGTTCTTTCTCGACCATTCTATTAATTATTCGGGCGCTAGGTCAAATATGGGTTTATTACAACTTTTTCGTATTTATTGGATACTTGGCTCAGTTGCTGCGTTACGGGGGGTTCTTTCCCGACCATTCTAATTATTATTCGTACGCTCGCTCAAATATGGGTTTATTATAATTTTTCGTATTTATTCGCTATTAGGCTCAGTTGATGCGTTGCGGGGGTCGCTATCCCAATTATTCAATTTATTTTAAGTGCCCTCGCTCAAGAAGAGGTTTATTTTAACTTGTTCGTATTTACTGCATACTAGGATTAGTCGCTGCGTAACCAAGGACTGTTACAGATTATACTAATAATTTTAATTGCGCTAACTCAAGTAGAGGTTTATCAAATAAGTATGTACTTATAAAATCGTTCTGTTTAGCTGATTATTATCAAACTCCAAAATATTAACCAAAAAGATATCTTACTATCCTGAAAAAAAGGATAAGTGGTAACCCAATACATGAAAAGTTACAAAAAAACACGAAATAAACATACATTAGACCAACTGACTAAAAAAACATTAACACATTCACTAACAAAACTCCCGAAACACAAAACAGAAATTAGCATAGAAAAGAAACACGAATTTATAATAAACCCATAATTGAGCGAGCGCGATAACAATTAATAGTGTAATCGGTAACGAACCTTTGGGGACGCAGCTACTGAGCCTTGTATCCAATAAATACGAAAAAGTTATAATAAACCCATATTTGAGCGAGCGCGATTAAATTTAATAGTGTAATCGGCAACGAACCTTCGGAAACGCAGCTACTGAGCCTTGTATCCAATAAATACGAAAAAGTTATAATAAACCCATATTTGAGCGAGCGCACGAATAATTAATAGAATGGTCGGGAAAGAACCCCCCGTAACGCAGCTACTGTGCCTAGTATCCAATAAATACGAAAAAGTTATAATAAACCCATATTTGAGCGAGCGCGATTAAAATTAATAGTGTAGTCCGTAACGAACCTTTGGGAACGCAGCTACTGAGCCTTGTATCCAATAAATACGAAAAAGTTATAATAAACCCATATTTGAGCGAGCGCTATTGAAATTAATAGTGTAGTCGGTAACGAACCTTTGGGAACGCAGCTACTGAGCCTTGTATCCAATAAATACGAAAAAGTTATAATAAACCCATATTTGAGCGAGCGCGATTAAAATTAATAGTATAATCGGTAACGAACTCTTTGGGAACGCATCTGCTGAGCCTACTATCCAATAAATACGAAAAAGTTAAAATAAACCTCTATTGATAATATTTTCGCCCGCGATTATAAAACTAAAATAAAACCAATCCCGCTAATCCGACTACCAGACCTTGTATCGCAAATGTCTTAAAATTAAAGTATCGGTTATACTTATTATTATATTCGTGACTAATTATATGTAGAAAGGCCCCTGGAACATTTAACTAGCAACAAGGGTTTAAAAACACAAGGTGTAATTAAAATAACCATTAAAACATAAAATCATGTTAATTTGATTTTTATATTTTATTGAAATCGAAAAAGGTTGAATTTGAAATGGAAAAGGTTGAATTTGACTTGGAAAAGGTTGAATTTGACTTGGAAAAGGTTGAATTTGACTTGGAAATGCTTTATATATATATATATATATATTATATATATATATATTATTCCCCATAACACCTCACCAATTTCCACGAAAAAAATAATGTTTTTTTTAACTCTTTATGAAAATCCTTAACATATATTTTTATTAACCCTAATAAATTAAGGGATTAATAAATGTCAAATGTTGTTTCTCATAGATGTGAATCAATAGTATAAATTTGGCTCTGATATACGTGGGAGCAGATTTCACATTATTTTGGTAGGCCCTTTATAATTATAAGAAATTTATATACTTAATGAACTCAAATAGACTTGAACCACTTTCAAAGTCCTCAAAATGTAAAAAACGAATATTTATTTTTAAAACATTTTAAACAAAATAAAAGTACGTTATTTCTCAATAATTTAAAAGACTTCCATTATAACAGACCTATCCTACGTACTTACGTTTTGTACGAACGAAAAACTTATACCGTTAATATTGTTGACATAAGTGCATCAGAAAAATCATAAGATTTAATTTTCGAACTAGAAAAAGATAATGTTTTATGTAGTAGGAAGTAATTATACATCATTACAAGTTATATAATTGTGATTCAATTAACTTTTTACATTTATAAAGACAAAATGGATTTTAATGACTTTATTGTATTATTTGTAAATGGTCAAAGATGAAAAGTTCAAAGCAGATTCCAAAAAGCAACAAAATATTTATTCATGGGATCAGAATCAACACTATGTTACTACCTCCACGATTTGCACCTGGCCATCCAACCATACTTTGATTATATTGTAAAACGTATATTAATACATGGTATAAGAATATTAATACATGATAAGAAAAAAAAAAAGTATTTATCGGCCAATAAGGAAAAAAGAATTTAACAGATATGCATGATGAAACTTAATGCTATAAGCGTATTTTGTTATGATGAGTTGGTAAGGCCTTTTGACTATAAGGAGTTATTATGGTCCACTGCAGCTTAGTGAAGGAATCAGTATGCCTTTGGGTTTAAAAGTTTAAATCTCATGATCTAGTTGAACAACTTTACGCCCCAACTACATTAGCAATGATGATATTACATTAATTATATCAACTGGGTGGAGCTCAATGTCTACTTTATTTTTACTCTTTTAACATAGTCAAAGAACATAATATAGTGAAGAAGTTCTTCAGCAGAGAGGATGTTAAAATTCTATCTTACTTTAAGTAGTAGAAAAAAAAGTAATAAATTAGAAAGAATAGTACTAGCTAAATTTATGTGTGTATTCTAATAAAATACAGAAAATGCATCAAATAAGGTGATTATTAGAGGCAATTATTTCTATTACTTTTACGTAAGAGGAAGTATTGCGATCTTGAAAATGTTCGAATTCCAGTTGTCAATGAAATTACACGTTTCAGGGTCCCCTGAGTCAAAATGACCAAGTCTCGCTTGTCCGATTAGCCACAGCAGCATAAAGGGATGTTAAATAAATAAACAACAACAAAGCCGCGCAAAAAGGTCTGTGTATGTGTGTGTGGGTGTGTGTGTGTGTGTGAGGTATATAGACATATAATACATCGTTGGAAAGAACGATTTTAGAAAAAACATTACCTTTAATATAGTTGTAAATATCAATAAATATGTTTAATTTTTTTTTTCAAATTAAAGGTCTCCCGAGCATTGTCATGATACGTTTTTAATTTTAAAAATGTCATTAAAATTAATTATGCTCACAAATATAAAACATATTCAAATTATCATAGCGACGTTTGTAATCGGCTGATAATGACTGCAAAGTATTTCTGCCGATAACAATGGCAGAGATCGAATCTCATTCTTGGAAGCAGAGCCTATAGCTAGGGAAATTAGTTTTGCAGCCCCTGACAGGAAGATGCTTGGCCGTGGCTTTGGGGTTCCTCTGATTGCTGAGGCCGAACCCCAGCTCAAGAAAGCTGACTGTAGCAGGCAGTAAGAAGAAGATCCATAGATAGCTTGCCTTGCTCATGACAGCTCTTGACAGATCCTCTATAATTCTAATTACAGAAGAAGATAGGGATCTAGGGAGGTGGCCTCGACAAAGCCTGCAGTGCGGCAATTAGGCCAGCACGCCTGGGACTCCCTGATAACGAGCCCTATCAAAGGCTCAGCAACATTTTCACATTCCTTTAACCCTCCTCCTCACCCCTCTCTCCGTAACGAAGAAGCCAGCGAGTGTGTTTGCTCTTAATGCTCCTTCAAACTTCTCCTTAATTTATCTGAGAAAAGTTGCCTCCTGACTTCTACAGATATGAGGTTTAAGGTTCTCCATTTAATGACTAATGGGAGTAACTTCGTCCAATTCTTACTTGACAGTTATTGACAAAACAAGGTATATGTTGTGCGTTATTTTAATGTCATTCAAACCAAAAATATTATTATGACAATGTTATTGTTAAAAAGGAAATAATAAAGATTTTTATGTTACATTTTACTGATATAAGAATAATACAAATTATCATCAAGTTTATTTCTTGAGTTCGATAATCATCTAATTATACACTTTTATTAAAATAGAACTAAGATTTAATTAAGATACCCTTTATATCAAATCCTGCTGCTCGCTAAACACGGCTTTTACTTACTTTCATGATTAAAATCAATTTAAGAACATTTAAATGCAATTAGAGGTAAAAAAAAAAATTGAAAGTCAATTACATTGAGTTTCAATAGAAACATGTGTTTTATCAAATAATGTGATATATTATTTTCTATAACAATTCGTTATTTTTTTCGGATTTTCATCACTCTGCATTAACTTTAACAATGTTGTTTATAAGATAATATTTTTCTAAAATCCTAAGCTTTCCAACAAAAAAAAAAAAAAAAAAAAAATGAATTGTCTAAAGTTCCTCTGGTTTACCAGTATTGTTTTTAAAAAAAAGGTGCAGTAACATTCCGGGCATTTATTTCTCTTAAATATGAAATTTCAGTTTCATACGTCTTTTTGTTTTCGTGCTAGACTTGCCACACTCACACACACAACGCTCGGGGACACACAGACCTTTTTGCGCGACTTGTTTATTTAGACTCAGAAAAACTTAAAACATGTATTTCCGTTGAAAACTAGGATTCGAAAATTTTCATGTTCGCAATACTTTCCTCTAGTGAAAGTGAAATGGATGAGCTATTAGCACACCCGTTTATTTCTATAGTAACTAAACTATGACATCATTTAAGATAAAATTTATTATTTGTTTGGGTCTATTAAACAACTAGATCATTAAAAATTTTCAGTAATAATTTCATTATTTTTTTTTTAATATTGCTATTAAATAATGAAAAAGTGTTTTATAGAAACATTACCATGTTTTTTTTCTTTTATTTATTTATTGAGATATAATTTGTTTCAGAATGAACAATAGTAATAGTGATATGATACCACATTCATACAATATATACTGAAAATAATAATAAAGTTAATTGGTATTTTTTGGAATACTTTTTTCCCTTCTAAGTAATTCCTCAAAATAGCTTTTAAAAAAATATAGTTCTGTATGAGTACTTTCATCGCAACATTCAGCCAGATTGTAATCAACCGAAAGTCGTTCACTATAGGTATCAGAATTTTCCTGTATGATTCTTGGATTACTGTAGTATAACTAATCCTGGAGTTCAAATGATTAAGCCCACTTCTTCTTTCCTTTAGAATTTAGTATCAAGTTTATGAAAATATATAATTTTAAGGTGGCGTTGTGTAGTAGATATAGTCTACTCATACTTGTCAACTATACTCATAAGTCCCGGGTTCGAATCCCGGCTCAGGCAGAATATGATCTATTCTCTTATTTCAGCCGTGAGGTGAGCGTGAGGTATAGGGACTTTCCTGGGGCATACCCATCCTCTATAAAGTGGGTACCCAAAAATGGAGAAAAATCTGGCGGCTGAGTGTAATTTCGGCCTAATCAGTTCATTGCAAGGTGTACGAACTTCTATATATACTGAAACAATGAAACCAAGACCCTTCATCGATTGCAGCGGAAGAGTTATATATACGATTATATGTATATATATTGCTATGTTTCTGACCGTCTCCTTTTCTAAGGCAGCGGTAGTTTTAAAAACTAGACTCATTGATATATTTAATGTATGTATATACTATATTTACTGAAACCAATGAATTATTAATATTAGCTTAAACGTATCAATTCTATTTACACAATGACTGAGAATACTGAGGGACTTATTACTGATTAAAACACTTAGATGGCTGGCGAAGGTGGAACACGTCTACAGCGTCTCTTCTCGGTTTCATCCCTCAGCATCTGACTCGACGCCTCATTAGCTGCTCTCCGACTCCTGACAGATTTCTCCCCCTGGATGGACTCCGACTCTTCTGTTTCCAGAAGTCCAGATTTCAGAATAAGGCTGACCTCTTCTCGCGCATCGAATGCGATTACTTCTCTCGCTGTAGTTCAACTGACCTCTCTGATTCTCTATTCTCACCCTCTTCACCTCTACTGTTCTTCTTTTCAATATTTTTTGGAAATTGACACGCATACCAATCTCCTGTTGGTAGACTTGACAAAAGGAGCGTAGCTGATATGGGAATTGCCCGGGGGTCGGTGGAGTTGATCCAGACACTAATGTTAAGAAATATTTCTAATATTTTAAAGACGAAGGTTTTTATTCATGGTCGATTACTAAGGTTTATTAATGCAAATAAAAAAAAAAAACTAAATTATAATTATCTCAAATTTAAAAATGAATAAATATCTTAAACCCAGGCATACCTATGTATATGTGAATATTTAAAAAAAAACAATTCATAGTGACAAATGTAAAGAGTAGTAAAAACAAGAATAGTTTAACGTTTTTAATTACTTCTAATAAAAAATCAACTTGATCAATGAAAAAAGTCTTTCATTAATTTAAAAAAAAATCATTGTTTAGTATGATTACTTATTTTGTGCATTATTATCTATAATACAAATGTTTTATTCGAGCGTAATGAAACTGACTTTGTATCTGAATAAATATCACTTCAAATAGATCTCATTAAAAAATTACGAAAATTAACGGACACTTCGAAATACCTAGCAACTTTTATATAAAAAACGACATGATTGTCTTTGAGTAACATCCTATTCCTTCCATGAAGGGAAAGATAAACCAAAAATATGAGACGGAGCTGTTGATGATATGTGTCTCAGTGACGGATCAGCCCGAGGGAGGTAGATATGGGCAGTCGGTGACGGATGAGCATATTTCTTGGATGGTCGGACAAATGTCGGGCAAAGCAAACAGACGGATAATACGAATGCAAGAGCGATGGCAGCTGATCCATCAGAGCCCTTCGATAGTGGGCATCGAGCCCAGGCCTAATTGCACCTCTCATAGGTCAGCTCTTCGTGAGGCAGGCGAGGCCTTGGTATAATAAAGCTGTTGGCTCACGTCACAGCGGAAGTCCTCATTATGTACCTTTTTAGCAGGCTATTCATCGATTCCTGTCGAGTAGTCTTCAATCGCACGAAACCTTTCATGGTCGCCATTCTCAGGTACTCATGAGAGAAAAACAATATATCGCAAATATCTTTTCTACTACTAACATTCTACTTCTCATTCAATCATTTATAGTTAAAATATTACCTCACATTCTCAACGTAGGAAGGAGTTACGTGTCTCTAACAAAAGATTATGCCACAAAAAACGGTCTATGCGTATGTTAGTGTGGTAAGTCAAGCATGAAAACTAAACTTACAGTGTTTACATTTATGTACAACAGATGTTACAGCTTCTTTCACACCACATTCCACTTACCATAAGTATATGAAATAAGTATTTTACAATGTTAAACTTTTTTTTTAAAAAGCAATGTCAAGTCACTTACTCACTTGCTGGTACTACAGTCCATACAGAACTCATTTCTATCAGCAGCCTGTTCCATTCGATTCTATAAATCTTCTCTAGCGATGTACCTGTACCCAAAGCTTTCAACTGCATCGAAATCGTTTAGCCAACTCAGTCGGGGTCTTTAATATTTTAAAATAAATGTCATAAACAAATTAAGTCGTATAAATAAAGAAAAGTGGCCTATTAACAAATTATTGTTATTTTAATAATTTTACCTTTAAGTTAATGTATAATAAGGAGCGTTTTTAAAAAAACTATATGCAATTTCATTAGAAATTACTATAAATAAAATCGTCTTCAGTCTTTGATCTAACTACAAGTTGTGATGCGTCCTCTATAATTGAGACATTGATTTCCAAAAGGTACTATATCCGTTCTAGGAAATTTTACTGGAAGCGCGAAAATCTCTCATGTCTATATTATTAAACTAGCTAATTTGGGTCCTTTTGCCTTAAAATTTAGAATTATTTTTTTACTATAATAATAACATCATATTAAAGTTATGAAATGATTTTTTTTAGAATGATTTGGAACGAAAATAAATGCGTAATTAGTACTTTTAGAAAATGACCGAATTTCTAAATCGCGTTTTTTAAGGACTTGAGA
Organism: Piezodorus guildinii; assembly: GCA_023052935.1. Classification (NCBI taxonomy): domain Eukaryota; kingdom Metazoa; phylum Arthropoda; class Insecta; order Hemiptera; family Pentatomidae; genus Piezodorus; species Piezodorus guildinii. Next base: position 152,550,209 of record CM041292.1, read on the forward strand.
ATTCATCAGATAATCAAATAGAATATTTCGATAAAACTAAATGATGAGAATACAAATATGTAAAAAAATCAATTTCGTAGAAAATGTCCTTTAGTATCTTTTGGAAATCAACGTCTCAATTATTAGTGCATATTTTATTGTGTTCTGTACCTAATTATGTTAATATATTAACTACCCCATAATCAAGAGTGTTTTTAAATTTCAAAAATATCAAATTTTGGACCATAATTATTCATGTTAGAATAATTATAGATCAAAAGTAGTGGGTTAATGATTTATGAATTTTGAACATCGTTGAATACATCTGATACATGTAGACATTAAACAGCTCAAAATTCAAAATTCTTTAATTTGTTTAAGCGGAGTTAAGTAGTTGAAATAGAAACATCGGTCAATCCACTTGTTTTTAAATTAATGAAAAAAATAAATAAATGTAAGGGAGAAAGTATTCATAATGTTAAAGTTGGACTAGTTTGATCTTCAACAATAACGAGGCAGAATCTGTACGTTATTATTAGCTTATAACAATAGCATGCATATATTTGAACAAATGCACACAAACTTATGTATCCAGCCGCTGTACCAGAGAGCTAATATAAAAATAACTTGAACATAGTGTGACACGGTTGTCAAAAATGACCTTTATGGTCGAGAATAAAACGGACAAGATGCTATAGAATGACTATCGTTCGTCCACTACTGAAGAACTTTTCAGTCATTAAGACCAATTCGGATGTCGTTCCATAAAAATACAGAATCATTTGGTCAAGTTAGTACCAGAATAATTTATCATAAACTTTTGAACTACTCTAGTTCAAACTTAAGTTGCTAACTCAAACGTTTTTTTTTTTTTATTGATTAAAGAATAAGTGGACTGACTGATGTTTCTATTTCAACTAATTAATTTCCCTAATTATAGGATTTTGAATTTTGAGCTGTTTATGCAGGATCATGTCTACTTAGTATTCAGCATTGTTCAAAATTCATAAATCATTAACCCATCTCGTTTGATCCATGAATAATTATGGTCCAAAAGTTGATATTTTTAAATTGAAAAACTCTTCTTATTATGGGGTAACAAGCTGCTGACCTGGGTTCTGTATGGACTGCAATACTAGCAAATGAGTGAGCGAATGACCTGAGGTGATCACTTCATAGCTTAACTCAACATAAATGCTTCCTGTCCAGGTTTTTATTTTATATTTGATTCATTAGTTCCCCTGGCTGTCCATTTATGGCATAACCTATATTTGCATACTTCCCTCAACACATATATTGTTATAATATAAATGGGAATCAAGATCATAATGTTAATAGGAAATCAACATTATGAGGTCAAGTCACAACTTATAATAATTCTAATTATAACATTTCAAATTAGTGTAAATAATTGACAATGGAGATTAATTAATAAATTTTGTTTATCTTATGGAGCTTTTGATATAAAGATTCTTATACACCATTTCATAAATACATATTTCAACTATTTCAATTGATATTTAGTAATTCATCATTCAATACAACCATCAATACAATAAACAATACTCTATTATAATTATTTTTATTTTATTTATTAACAGTACCTGATTATTGTTACTATTATTTATCCTTCCCTTTTTTTTCTATTAATCTTTTGATTATTATTATTTATTTATTTTTACTAATACTAAGCAGTTTAGGTTGTTTTTCCAATATTCGGTTTGCTGTTTGATTTGTTTTACTTTGACTTTTTGTTAAAACTACTTGCATTAAAAAAAATTATTTATTTTATTAATTTTAAACTACATACATCTGGACCGCTATCACCGATGAGATTTTCATCTGGCTTCAACGTCCAGAAATATTTTAAATCTTTTCTGAAGGATTTTACCATTTTTGGAATATTTCCTGAGGAAACCTTTTTTCTGGAATTCTTATTTAATTGACGGAGTTTCATTACCTCTTTCGTTTTAATTATAACATTTTGTTTATGTAAACTCACAGTATAAGTTGATATTTTATTATTATAATCCAGCGATTTATTATTTTTAAATTCTAATTCATCTTTATGGATAGCCAAAGGCTCCTTAGACTGGCTTGTCCTGTCATCATACATAGATTGTTTGTTATGTTCAAAGTTTTGATTTGACAATTTGTTTAATTTAACTTTCGATTTAACACAAAATTGATTTACTATTTTAATATATTTTTTCTAATTCCTTTTTTTTTCCTTGAGTAAATTTTGTACGGTTTATAGAATATGTTTTTCCTTTTTTGAATATTTTGACATTATTCTTTTTCGTTTTCGACCGATGTGATTTTTGTTTTGTTGAGTTTTTTTTTCGATGTTTACAATTTTCTTTAAATTACGCTTTGAATTTTCACTCTTATTTATTTCTTGATCTAAACTGAATGTTTTCCCGGGTTTTTTTCCTAACTAGTTTTAGCGGTAATGTTTCAGAGGCTATTTCCTCTTCTTAAATATCAAATTTAGGTAATTTTTCAAATTTATTATTTATAATTCCGGACTTTATTTTTGGCTGTTCGTCAGCGTCATTGCACAACAAATGTTCATGAAAAGGCTTATTAAAATTTGTCTCGGTTTGTTCAACTTCCGGATCCTTATAAGACTCATAGGCTTTAGGCTCTACCAAAAACTTCGGCTGTGTGTCTTGGCGGAAATTTAAAGTTTGCATAGAAAGGATTGGATCCATCTGTATATCACAGGGATTTTTATTATTATTATTCCTTTGTTGAGAGAATTTCAGAGCGTTTCTGCAATTTATTGTACTTAGATGAGACTTTTTTGGTGGTCAAAAAAGAAAGATGTTTAATTAGCTTATGCATGGGGTTAATAACTGAATCATAATTGAGAATTTTGTCTATTTTATGTCTAGTAATGATTGAGGTTCTTTTCTAGTTGAGACGTTTTAAAAAATCAAGGGGATGCTCCTTGCTACCGAATTTAGAATGTAATAAATCTAAAATTAATTGCTCGATTGGGGTGTTATCTTTAAATTTTCGTATTAGCATATTTAACAAATCGTCAAAATTTTTCAAATCATAAAATTTTATTTCATCGAGGTGACATTTGGTCATGTTAAAGATCCTGATTCCTTTCATCTAAAGGAATTACGTTCTGCACAAAAGATTTTTTTTAATTTCTCTTACATTTTTAACGTACTAATATAAATTATTCGGTTTGCCATCAAAGTATGGTAAATGTTCAAAGCTTTTAAAAAGAAATTATTCCATCTTTTTAACAATATTTAAAACTCACTTATTTTAACTATAATAGTTAATATTTAAATATAATAATTTAAATCTTTGTTTAATTGTGCTCTTTAATATCAAAAATCACTTTATATTAGTATTATAAAAACTTCAAAAAAAATTGTTTATGAAGCATGAGTACACATTTTAATTTTAAGCACATAATCTAAAAATATAAAATAAATAATTCTAAACTCTTGCTGCGTTGGGGGTTATTATCATTCCTCCTGAATACCTGTTAAGCAGTGAGGTCCAGTGAGGTTCAGCAGGACATCTCGGGTGAGTATTGTCTTGACTGAAGGATGGTGCGAGATGATCTTCTTAGTTTGGTGTCTATCTTCTTGTAGATCCTCTTCAGAAGTATCTTCGTCCTCTCGGAAACTGCGAAGTCATTCAAAATCTAATTTGTTGCTTGCAGTGCCTGTTTCGGGCGCCAGTTAATGAATCACACACAGTGAAAATATTTAGATATTACTTTTATTATGAGAACATAATACATATTCTGAATCAAATATACTGTGCTGAGGACTTTGGGTGACTACAAGTGTACATTCCGAGGTCTCCTTCTATGAGTGTGGCACAAGTAATGTTACAACTAGAGTGATAAGTCTTACATAAATCCAAGGGTATATGTAGCAAGGTATTGTAGGGGGGATGAGGAGGCAGCATGGGCACAACAAAGCAAGTGCTTGCAGGTGGTAGGTACTGTGTCCTAAGTACAGGTATGTGTCCTTTGGCGGTACTTGGTAAGACCTTTCTAGGTAGCTGGCTTAGGGTTATGAGTGACAGTCTTAGGTTTAGACAAAGTAAGTTATTAAATATTACAATGTATTATTGATAAGTCAATCTCATTCTATAACTATTGCAATCGACCGAGAAAAAAAATAATAACCTCCATAAACAATTAAGATTTTACGTTTCAAGATACATACAACTCAAATAACGGTTTTTTATTTTATTTTTTAATCGGTCTGTCCGCCTTACAAATTTATGAATACTAATTTTGTTTTCTACTTTATTTTTTACTTCAGGATCGCAAATTTATTTTGAATAATACTCCTCCAGGAATATGTTATCCAAAAACTTTAATCGATACATGACCTCCAAAGGGATTCCAAGAAGAATAAGCCGTAGCAGGTGGCGGTCGTGGAAATGACAAACACACTTAGCGAGGAAACAGTCCTAGAGCTGGTGGCAGGTGCTGGTAACGACACCGGGGGGCTCCTCCTTGGGTCAGTCCTCTCCTAGATCGGAAAGAGATTATCTTTGGGTCGAGGCTACAAAGTTGAGTTTGATTCTAAGGCAACTTTGGAAAAGGCCTTGCCATTTGAGATGTTTATTTGATTATTTGATTAGGATTTCACATTGAGAAGTACGTTTATATAGCATTTCTTTCAGAAATCTTTTTTGTCGAAAAAAAAAAACAGACTTCTCTTTTCGCCCTGGCTATTCTACTCACTCTGCTCTCTCCCACATTTCCCAAGATCTTCACAAGGCCATAGATCAGCACAAAATAACAATCCTTGTTTTGCTTGATTTTTCCAAAGCCTTCGACTCTGTGGACCATAATATCCTCTAAACCAAACTCCATAGACTCCCAGTATCCACAGGCGCTCTTCAATGGTTTCAATCATTCCTTACCGGCCGTTCCCAGTATGTTGTAGTTCCCAATAAACCCCGCTCAGACTCACTGCCATTAACAAAAGGTGTACCCCAAGGTTCCTCGTTATCTCCTACCCTTTTCTCCATATTCATAAATGATCTTCCGCTCTCCATCAAGCACTCCCAATACCACCTCTATGCCGACGATATTCAGATTTATATTTCCTTTACTCCAAATGAATTTCCTGATGCTATCTCTAAACTTCAGGAGGACATAAATAATATAAGTGCTTGGTCAAACAGCAACTAACTGCTGCTAAGCGCTGAAAAAACAAAAGCCATCCTGATAGCATCACCTGCTCTCCTTAAATCCTTTCCCAGTTCCCCCAACCTTTTCCTAAACAATACTCCTATGTCTTTCCATTCATCTGTCAAGAACTTAGGTATTACTCTTGATCAAACTCTCTCTTGGAAACCGCACATCTCCCAAATATCCCGCCGAACCATAACAACCCTAAAGCAATTCCGTCGCCTCCATCACCTCCTACCATTCAATATTCGTAAACTCCTTGTTTCTTCCCTTGTCTTTCCCCACTTTGACTACGGATGCGAGGTGTACAGCGGACTTTCAGGTGAGCTCGAAGCAAAACTTATGCGTATTATGAACCGTGCAATACGGTTTGTATTCGGAATCACCAGAGACACGTATATAACCCAGTATTACACCGAGTTAAGGTGGCTTTATCCTCGTTACAGATGCCAGTATTTCCTAGCCTCCTTCCTCTACCAGGTTATCAGAACTCATCGTCCCAGCTACATCTTCCAATCCCTTCAATTTAAATCATCAATTCAGTCCCGTTCTACTAGATCCCGTCTTTCTTACCTCTACCCTCTTCCTCACCGTACTGCTGCCTTTGACAAGTCCTTTCTAGCCAAAGCAACCACTCTTTGGAATTCTATTCCTCCGGAGATCCGTCATGTAAGTACTGCTTCCTCCTTCAAATCGCTACTTTTCAACCACCTTCTCCTTACCCAGACAAACAGACAATAACTTCAAACTGCAGATGTTATAAATACCAATTATTATTATTATTATTTTTATTTTTGTGTGTTTATAGTACTCAAATTATCATTGATGAACCAGCTATTTCTGTTTTTTTTTTTTTTTTGTTTTTTTTCTTATTCCGAAAGTCTGACTTGTAAAGATGTACATATATTACTACCTTAATTATTTTTTAGTTTAGTATTTTGTTATTCTAAGTCATGACCACACTGTTCCGGTCATCAATTATGTATTTTATTTTATTCTAAAGGGACTTTAGTCCCAGGATAATAAAGAAGTTTTTTCATTTCATTTCATTTATACGAGTATATAAATCGATAACGCGATTATGGTTTCAGCTAACTCCTGCTATATCACTGGACGGATTTTGATAATTTTTTCACCAACATTTAGGGCATTCTTTTCTGAAGGTTTGTAAGTAAAATACATTGCAATTTAGCTTTTATTTAAACGAGACAGATAAATATTCTGTAACCAAATCATCAAAAAGTTATCCCTAAATTATAAGTAGTAAGTATAATAAAAGTATAAGTGATAATTATAGACGTATAATATACAGTTGGAACGTGCATGATTTTAGAAAATTTAATATCCAATAAAAGAAACCATACAAGTTAATATAAAGTTGTTGTAAGCCCATTAACTTATGAACATATGTTATCAGGAGAGAGAGAGGTTATGATAGACACAATATTGCATTCTTACAGCATTGTGCAAGTTATATTCTTCCATTTAGTACGCAATATTTTAGAAACAATATTAGGTACTGAATTGTAACTAAGTTGTTAACATGAATGGTAAGTTGTTATCTGTGCTTCACTTTAAAATAAAAAACAAATAAACTTAACCAATTTTAATTTATGTTTTTCATTTCTGTCGATGATTAAATATGATAATGAATAGGCATTATAAAATAAACATATTTTCTTGCTGATTTCAATTTTCGTTACGATGAATTAAAACTACCTATTTGATAAACCCTAAACCGGTCAGAGATTTTTTAAACATAAATGACACCTCATTCAAATTTCACCTGTGCGAATCAGAGGCGGGTCTCCTAGTGAATAATGAAACCAATAGGTAAATTATCACACAATGGTTTATTATTTCCAAATAACTATATTAGGGTATCACTGTTTATGGGCATTTAACAAATATGAAGAGCAATACATTTTTTTGGTAATTTAAAGTGAATCATAAATAACAGAAAAAAAAATAGATTCCATTATGTGTTTTCAAGAAATATAAAAATAGTAAAGGTTCCTATTAGGTTTATTACTATTTTATAATCCACCTAGTTATCAAATGAAGAACTCTTTAAATCTAAGATTGTTTTTGATTTTCAAATAATGCGTATAAATATTTTGTGGAAAGGAATGAGTTCCACTGGAAGTAGTGTTAGGATGCTGAAGCTGATAAATAAATAAATAGCCGGAAAGCATATAATACCATTAATAAATATAATTTATCGCACTATAAGTAAATATTTCGCCCCTGTGCCCTGGCCTCAGTCCAGGCGATAATGGAAAGTTGTGCTTAGGCCCCTTAAAAAACTGGTGTTATTTATTCTGATATTTTTCCCTTCCCCTGTTGAAGCTAAAAGGGTCCAGATCCCAGGATCCCATTACATCTCCTACATTTAAAATTCTCGGCAGCTAAGTTACTTAGCCCTACAGGCAGGAGCACTCAGGGCCCGTTCTACCTTAGTGGCTCTGATTTAGTGGGATCGCTATGCTCACCTCATCACCTTCAAACATCCTTATATTTTTTTGTATTTTTTGGGGAAAGAAGTATAAACCAAAGGTCAAAAGTATGTTGGTTTTTTCTACTCGTGTAAAGCAGGTCTGCTTGGAATTCATTTAATACATTGCTCCACAAAAAACGTGGCGCACTTTGAAAAATTATTTTATTATTTTTTCTTTGAAACTAACGTGCATTACATCAACATTTTTCAAAAATATTATTCTTTTGGGATGATGATATAGAGGTAAAATTAAGATTAAAAAAAAAAATAAAGATTTAATTGGAAAAAAGAGAAAATTAACGATAATTTATATTTTTTTTTTTAAATTGTTTTTCGCTGTTGAATTCAACTTTCAATAAAGGATATTTCTTTCTCTTGCTTGAATCACGAGAAAAAAAATATGGCAATAATTTGTAGGACAGGAACGGTTTATATAACATTACGATTTTGTGTCGTCTGTCAAAGTCTACTGGCGTAGTGCTAAAAATATCTTATATTTACTAAGCGGTATTACGGTGACTCTTACATTATGATTACATAAAACTAATTAAACTTCTTTTTATCTTCTATTTTACATTATTACCTTATCTCTTACATAATAAAATTCCTTTTTAATATATTACCAATCTCGCCTGCATGGCCATACTCTTATCTGTTGGAAAATACAAACAAGAGTTTTTGGATTTAACTATTTCATCGAACTACTTCATGTATCTAAAGTTTCGAAAAAAATCCTCAAAGTCTATTTTAAATTGTTACTAACAAAAGTAAAAAAATAAAAGTATTGTTTATTAATCTTTAATAATGCGATATGTACCTTATTAATAAGGTAGTATAGATCACTTATCTATTTATTATACATGCTTCTTTTTTAACCTGTTCCCGAACATTTTCCAGGATTTAAAAAATTAGGCGATTTGAGCATGTTTACAGATTAATGTTATATATTCTCAAAACCGTATATTTGTCCTTTATTAATTTAAATTTATTTCAGAATTATATATGGAAAGTTGGTAGAGGTAGAGTATTTAAAGATTACGCAATAGTTCTAATTTATAATGTACCAAAAAATCTCGTTCAAGTTCAGGAATTTCCAGTTAATTATTATTTGTACCGAATAATCTCTCCAGTTTTCTGATTCCGATTTTTAATCTGATTTTTGTTACATATGTTATGTTGATTTTTTTTTTTTAATATTCTTTATGTATATTCCTCCCTAACTCAGCCTCCACTGGCCCATACCAGTGACGCGGCTGAGAAAGAGGAGATGGGATCTCTTGGATTCTGCTATAGAAAATATCTAGTCCGTGGATTCTCTAGCAGATTGTAAAGGTTGTATATAGCTATGATTGTGTGTATGATCTTTGCATTTATTTTAATTATAGGTTGTTGTTTTGTTTCTTCTTTCCATTTGTATGAATTTTATTTTTATGTAATTCGACAATGTCATTGTTTGTTATAAATACTGTATGAATGTGGTCTCATATCACTATTACTATTGTTCATTTCGAAACAAATTGTAATATACCTAATTTATTAAAATTAAAAAATATATATATATATAATATATATATATATATATATATATATATATATATATATATTATATATATTTTTTTTTTTTTTTTTTTCTAAACTTTATTAACACAACATTTACTTCCAGGCTATTTAAAACTTAATAGTTGTATGGTCCAAAATATTTTCGGTTGTTCATTTATTTGTTAACCTTGTATTTATTTTATCTATACATTTTTTTATTACACACGTTCATATATTTTTATTTTTTTATGTAACTCGACATTGCCACTGTTTATACAGTAAATATTGTATGACTGTAATCTTATAGCAGTGTTATTATTATCCATTGAGACAAATTGTTATATATCTGAATAAGTATTTTTTTTTTTTTTTTTAATTCGATGGCATTATACCAAATCTTCTTTCTTGAAAAACTAATCCATAAACGGGATTGGGAAACATCTTGTCAAATAGTTACTGTCCTTGCATTCAAAAACATGTATACGGAAACAGCAAATTAAAATCTGATGGTTAATATATGCTATGTTTATATTAAGTATCTGGTAACTAAGAAGAAACAAAACCTACTGGTAACTAAGAAATGAAACCTACAGTGAAAACATATCGACCATTATGATATTCAGTCCAGAACCTGATAATAAAAATTGAATCAGAACTGTCGACAATGTAATAAACAATACGTGTGTGGTAAAAACTTTAACAAACAAGTGTGATTGAATTCGAAATGAATTAATAATGAGCGAGCGTCCTTGAAAACATACTGAACGATACCTACATAAATATTTTTTAAATTTATTATTATCACAATTAAATTTATACACGATATAAAAAATTATTTGATAAATTTATCCAGAAGTATTTTAGAAAAATTTGTTTTCAATAACTGATTTCTGTTAAGACAGAAAGAAATTTAGGTGATACTAGCTTCCATAACTCCGGAGGCCCGTCTTTAAAATTAATTATAATAAATTCCCCGTTGCCGGCCGCCGCTCACTCAGTGTCTTCATATTATTTAACTATTTTCATCCTCTTCTCTGCGGAACCTGCCTCGCCATTAAGATCCCATAAATAATGATGCCGCTCCCGTAAAATAAATATTACCCTAAATTCCTAACCATAAATCCCATCTTAATAACAGTATTATACGGGCTACTGCCTATAAATTTAGGGATATTGTTGTATTATAACACATAAATATTTATTCGGAAATGTTCTCTGTTTAAACGACAATCCGATGCCATATTTCTTGAGCATTCTTTATTCTATTAATATATGTATTTTATTCAAACATTTACAATGGATTTTAAACATATATGATATAGTTGGTAAATATGTGTTTGTTTTATTTATTCATTTCCTATAGAATAATTAATAAATAACTTTAAAAATTCATTCAAGGTAGCTAAATAGATACATAACCTGCATTACTATAAATTATTATTTTCTAATAATAATCTTATTGCATAATATATTTATATAATAGAATACTTCGTCTGCCAAAATCAGTCTGAAAGAATTAAATAATATTAATACTCAATATCACATTGGTAAAAATTTTCACTTTCACATACTATACATAGTAAGGGAAAGTATTGCGATCGTGAAAATTTTCGAATTCCAGTTTTCAATGGAAAGACACATTTTAGGGTCTCCTGAGTCCAAAAAACCAAGTCCCACAATTATTACAAAAATATACACAAAAGGTCGGTGTGTGTGTGTGGTAACTCCCGTGCGGAAACGGTAAGTCCTATGAAACTGAAATTTCATATTTAAGACAAATATACTCCCGAGACGTTACAAAACCTTTTTCATCAAAATAAGCTTACCAGAAGAGCCACTATATAACATGCATTTAGCACCTTTTTTTTCGATTTTGTCGAAAACGGTTCCGACGGTTTTGATTAAACTCACTATATCTATGTAAAATTTAATAGACTTTAATATCATGTATTTTTCATTCTGATTAAAATGGTTGTGACAGGGCTTAAATGCCGATATTTTAAATTTTATTCCCCTAAAGTACCTTTTATTTTGTAGATTCTATAAAAATAACCAAATTATCTTGTTAGCATTGATAAATAACAGCTAATTTTAAAAAAAACGATAAAGCTAACTAATTATTTAAGATAATAATATAATAGATTTTAATTTTTATTACAATTAAGAATTATTACAAATAATAATCTCTCAGATGATAACAACCAGGACAGGGCTGGTCAGCCTGTAATAGTTTTAGTTTTATTTTACTAAATTGTGACAAAATATATATTTATATATTATATAGAGTGCATAATGGAATATAAAGAGATCCCTTGAGAATGGCAAAGAGCCGAAACGTAGGGAGAAAAAATAAGAAAATAAAATGAGTTGAATGAAATGGATCATTTTAATTAAAGGAACCTAATAATAATAGATTTTATAATAAAACACATGTTTCTATATAAATTCCACTTAATTAATTCCTTAATAGTTTTAATAATTTATATCGTTAACTGTATTTGAAAATTGTTTAATCGATTTATAAAACGGAGGTAAGTGAAAGTCGTGTGTTGCCCGCACCAGATTTTTACTTTAGTCAACATTACAAATTGTAATATTTCTCAATAAATAAATATTTTATCTAAAAAAAAAAGTCAACAGTTAAATTTAAGTCCTTCCTGTCTTCAATTCTTACAATCCAAAATCATTCGAAAAATCTTGAACAATCCTTACTTTTTCACGAACATTAGCTGATTATCAATCCTTCTATGGGATCTATCAAACTCCACTCCCACTCTAACCCACCAGTTTCAATTCTTGCTTCCTCTTCCATTCCTGACAATCCTCCGAGGCGTCTGAAATGAAGATGGCCTTGTGACCTTCTAGTTTAGTATATATTTAGAGTGCTGCCGCTGGGTAGCTTCTTTACATATCTTGTTCATATCTATTTTATTTTAGTCTATTTACTAGATATGTTGTACAATACAGTTGTAAATATCATTAAATAATTTTTATAAAAATTAAGACAAATTAAACATAGAAAAGCATTTGAACAAGACCGAACGATAGAGTGTATAATTTTCGATTGAACTCTTAAGGCATTCAGTTTATTCTAATTATAACAAAAAGGACAGGAACGTTTTGTGAAATGATGCAGTGCATTGTTCGGAAGAGCCAACCTTAAGAAAGGCAAAGTAGAGATTTTTAGATTAATTTCAACTAACTTTCAAACTAAGTGAAGTCCAGAAATAAATTAAGAAATACATCGTTAAATAGTGACTGTAGATGGGTGCTACTATGGACTCCAGGGTCTTCTCAAGAGCAGGGATCTATCAAGGCCCACCAAGGTGCGCCTGTGTAATCTGCTTATTAGATCCTTTTGACATACTGATCGGGATTCCGGACACTACTACTACAACTACTACTAGGTAGTGTACTAAGGAACTGACTTTCACAATATATTATCACAGATATATAAGAGTCAAAGTTGCAATGACAGAGAATGGAGAAATGCTAATTCTGATGTAATTATACAGCACTGGATAGATTAGCAGATGACGCCAGCCAGTACTATCGTTGGCATCCGGAAGGCTATGGCTAAATGAAAACTGATAGCCAATCTTTTTTTTTTTCCGATGAGGCTATTCAAAGAATTACTTTAATAAGGAGAAACTTACGGTAATGCAATGTTCGATATATATCAAGGTTGTACAATTAACATCAAATTCAACAATTATTAGTACTGATAGCTGAACATTATGTAAAATAGCTTTTCAAGTTGGTTCTAAAAAATAGCTTAGTATAAGAATCGATACACCACTAAGTTGAATATACATGATTCTGGGTTATATATATTTATACGAAAGTTAGTTTCCCACATCGTTGGACTAGGATGATGTCTTTATATTGTTACCAAAAAAAATATTAAATAGTATTTCATGACTGTTAGTTTATCTTTGTATCGAAAAAAATATTATCCTCCTTACCCTCAAAATTTGGGGATTACGTTTCAAGATGAATATAAGCCGAATAACAAAAAAAAAATCAGTTTGTCTGCTGTCCACCGTCCGCGGAATTTCCGCGAAACTACTAGACACTTTTTGAAATTTACCTCAAAAATACTGTAACGATGACCCTAAATCTGATATCATATGTCATTTTTAAAATGGCGGGCGATCAATGTGATTAATCCAATCAATAAGTTATTATTTTAGATAGAAGAAAAATTAATTCTTACAAATTTTGAGAAAAAAACCCCACGATTGATTATAAAAAAGAGAAACAAATTGTAATTTTACACATAAATACAAGCCTAACTCAGAGAGATATAGTGTTTTGAAATTAGCACGGTGATATTCCTTTTTCCTCTGAATGATTTATTGCTTTTCCAATTAGTTAATTTCCTATAAACGGGTATAATAAAAGATTGTGTAATAATTTGCACCGTTTTTTTTCAATAGATCTTGATTGCAAATTTATCATTATATATTATTAGGGTATATTTATTTTGTAGAATCTCAAATGGTACAAAATCTACATCAATTTGTAATGCTACTATATATCTATAAAAAATCCAATTTAGTAGAAGTCCAAGTAAAACCCTGTTTCAGAAAAGACATAATTCTTAAGATAGAGACAAGAACTGGCTTCCCATTGGATCAAAAACCATTCATTCCAAAGTTCTTCTCGACAATACATTTTCTGCCCCTCTCTCCGAAAGAAAAAACTGCCTAAATGAGGTAAAGAAGTGTAGACAAAGGGACAGAGTATTAACGGTTTTGGCATCGACACCCCATTGATAGCGGCTAAGTGATATACTGGTCCCTGAAGATGTGGTTATAAAACAGCCGCTGGACCTCTTCCACGGCTGGTAATGAATACTGCCTCTCCCTGGCTCCCCGCCAACCCGCCCTGTACCTACCGCGATACAGCTAATCCCTTCCCTCTTCTGTTTAGGATAACCTGTCTGTTTCCTACTCACCTAATCTAGTAATTTCATCGCGTTGTTAAGATGTATCGGCTACAAAGTTTATCTTAAGTCATTGTATGAAACCTAAAGGAGCAGAACTGAATTCCAGCAGCAATAATGTATGATTGCATCACCTGCAATCAGACATTATTCATCACTAACTAAAATACATTGTTCTGATTCAAGACCCTAACATTAACAGCTTTGGAGATGGGCGAGTTCTGAATATTCTGATATGTCACTAACATAATGCAGTCAATTCTCTTCTACTGAAACGTCACGTCAATCCGTATTTATTTCTTCCTTCCTAGTCTTTCTGCAACTAATATTATTTATTTATTTTTGGAAGATATTTGGAGCCATCTCCGATCATCATTAAAATCATTCCCCTCTCTACCGCTGTTCTGTGTGATGGTCTTGCTCATAGAGTCTGGTCCAGATATCTCTCTTCTGCACGAACTCTACTCTCCTGTTCCAATTTATTCCGCGCCTTCTGCATGCCTCCTTTGCTATAACATATCCTCCCAGAAGATGCGAGGCCTTCCTCTGAGTCTTTTTCCTTCCGTCGGGTCTCCTAGGTCTTCCTGGCAGTTCTGTACGGATCCATCCCAAGATGTCCAAACCACCTCAGTTTTTGCTCCTCTAGTATGGTCTCCGCCGGTTTGACATCGAGATTAGCCCGTATGGGGGCGTTCCGCATCCTATCTCTTATTGTCTTCCTCTCTATTTTTCCATCGCCTATATCTGACTCCTGTTTTTTGTGGCGATGGTCCACGATTCTGAGGAGTACGATAGAATAGGAAAGAATGTCGATTTAGAGACAGCTAGTTTGGCCCGCTTCGTCACCTCTCTTCTCCCCAGGAAACCACGTCTGATCTTATAGAACATCTTACCTTATGCACCAATTCTTTGGGCCACTTTCTTCTCTATGTAGCCACTCTCATTGAGATGAGCTCCCAAATATTTAAAACAGTCAGCCTTCTCTAATCTCTCTCCTCCAGCCCTTAGTCCTCTCATTATCCTTCTGAGTTTCTTTCCAATACGCACGCATTTAGTCTCCTCCGGATATCTTCATATTTATTGTCGATAATTCCTCTTGGATGAAATTTATGTTATGTTAGAGGTTTCGACCATTGGCAGCTAGTAAGAGGATGTCGTCAGGAAAGACCGACAGGAAATATTTGGTAGGGTGCAAGTTCCTGTGCCCCAGCTGGAATTTCCTCATTATAGGCTTGGTTCTTCTTAATGCCAAGTCCAGAACCATTATAAAAAGCAAAGGTCTCACTCCACAGCCTTGTCTTATACCCAGTTCAGTCTCAAATTCTTTTGAAATGTGATTTCTGGTGTTAAAAATAGTATGATATCCAAATATAACTGTTCCGCACACTTGTTTAACATGTATGATATATAAACTACTACTTTATTTTTAATAATCCACCTTGGGGTTAGTACTTTTTTCTTTAGTAGCTATTATGAAACTGACGCTAGTAGAATATACAAAATATTTATTTAGATTAAAATTATAATTGAAATTCTCTATTACTTAATTTTAGTAATTATAACGTATAGTTATTTTTCTAATTAGTAATTTGGATGTTTGTGAAGTATTTAAGAAAGACTATGCAAGAAAGACTATGTAAAGACTATGTAAGAAAGACTATGCATAGTTGATTATTGATAAACCATATTTTTAAGGCTTCTTCCCTAAAACAAATAAATAAATATTGTTAATTTTTACTTTAGTAATACTGGTAATAGGGAAATGTGAAATAGATTAAGAATTAAACAAAATTAACATGAATTTGTGAACAAATGAATTAAGAAGTTAATTAACATGTTTTTTTTTTGTTTTTTTGCTTTTTTACGTGCTCTGAAACTGAAAATTCTGTCAAAAAGGACGGGTTGTCCTTGAGGTTCAAGTGTATTTGAATTGAGTCCTTATGTTCTACGGATCTATTTGTTGTGGATCAGGTCGGACGCGACAATACTCACGTTTGCCAAACACAATTCCCCCTTTGTGTAGAGCTGTATTGTATACCCAACACCTAAGCGATACCCTGCCTCACTCAACCAGGTTCCTATTGTGTTGTCAGTATCCAGCTCTTTATCGCCAAAATAAATCTCAATTCTCTGCTTCATCAGAACCACTATGTATCAGAAAGTGTGTTATTCGATATTTTCCAAAATGAAGTTGTTAACAACTTAGATTGAGCTTCCAAATGACATATTGCGTCTACGATTCCATACTTTATATGTATTTTAATGTTTACTTAATTTAGTTGTATTTTGATAAAATATCAAAACACTCCTGTCTAACTATTGTTTAATAATAGCCAATAGGTATTCAAGATATTAAAAACAAGCAACTAACAAAATATCTTTTACATACACTTAAGTCCAGAAAAAGAGTACTATAATATTTTTCAATTTATCTTTATGTTATTTAATAATTTAATCCATTTAACAGTGCGAACCCTGATCATTTTTTTTAAGATACTTCCAAAGACCTATCGATACATAGTTTTCAATTTCATTTTGTGAAATCTGACAGATTTCATAAATTAAAGTAACGATGATAAATATTCCAGAATAAATATTTCAGAACTATTTTGATTAAACTAACCATATCGATGTACACTTTAATGGTATTTAATATCTCGTAGGTTTCATTAGGATTTGTTTGTTTATTTAACGTCACTTTATGCTACTATGGCTAATCGGACGATGCTACAGTGGGAGTCCTAAATTTTGCCTATCCAGGTTTTATTAGAATAGGGATCTTTAACGAGTACCTGACATCGCACAGGCTAGGGACCACCTTTTAACGTCCCCTCCAAAGGACGGCATAACTAAGGATTTTTCACTCCCATTAAAAAATCCTAGAGCCATCTGCAGGTTTGAACCCGCGACCTTTGGCATAGGAGGCTGCTATGCTAGCCACATGCTGATCCCCTCATTCGGATTTAAGCACTCTGGGATTAAAATACCAATATTTAAAATGTTCTTCCCCTAAACTTCTAAGATTCTGAAAAACAAATCAACTGATTAGGACCCATTAAAAAACCAAAACACAAAAAACAGACAAAATATGCAAGTTAAACGAATTTGATAGCCAAATAAAGGAGAAATAATAATAAAAAATATGTATGTGATGGAGAGTGATGAAAAGCGAATAAAACTTAGTGATTGTTGTGGCTAATATTTTATTTTATTTGACCAACAGAGGTAAATAAAATTCGAGTGTTGTGTCGACCAGATTTTTATATTTTAAGTATAAAAAATAATAAAAGTATTGAGGATGGCTTTCGTTAAATAATTTAGTAATTATTAACTAAATTTCATATAATAGATTTATTAATAAAACAAACCCTTAAGAATTCTTCATTTTGAAAAATTTATTTTTTAAGCCTTTAACTGTGTAAAACAAAAATTCCGTTCGCTAATCTTTTGTGTAATAAAGGAGCCGTAAACATAAAACCAGGAATAGAGAAAAGGGCGACCATAATAATGAAATTAGGCCGTGCCCCTAAGGCAGTAGGTCCTCTTAACTCCCTAGCAATATCAGAAAATAGCCGATTCTGTGTTTTTACCCCCAGCCGTGAGTAGCCCTTGGGAAATCCAGCCTTGCATCCCAGTCCCTCCCAGAGGGCTTGGAACAAGGACTTATCGTTCTACCCTCCACCTACCTAATACCCAACGCCTTCCGATTCTTCATGAAGAAAGGTTTCCAGACCGGAAAGTAGATTAGGTTCTTCGAAAAATTAGCTTTTGACGAATTATTCGTGTTTGAATAACAAAAAGGCGGATCATCGGCTCTGTCAGCCCATTTCAATAGTCACTAGTCAGCTAATTGATTTTTTAGTAATTTCTTTTGGCGGTAGATTATATCTATCTCCACCCTGCACCCAAACTTGAAATACAAGACACAATAATAAAGTACTAAAAACTAAATTTTCAGACAAATAAATTATAATACAATCTTAAATAATAGACTACTAACCACGGGCTTCACAACATAGAATAGAATAGAAAAAAAAAAATTATTCTGGGACTAGGTCCCTTAAAAATAACAGTTATGTACAATTGGAATATATATTATGTCTGGCCAACAGACAAAAAAACATGATTAATTATTATTTACAACGGTTATTTAAAATTACAATTTGCTGATCGTCTATTTGGGATGACAGAAGGTATAGGAAAAGTTGCGATTTGAATGAGGATAAAGAGGCAGCATGGCGGATATGGATTGGTAGAGAATTCCAGAGTGTGGTAGAGCGACCAATAAAGGAACGATCAAAAGTTTTGGTTCTTTTGGTAGGAAGGTAAAGGTCAGAATGTCGCGATCTAGTTCAAGTGAGTGGACTGAGGAAAGTAATTGAAGGAGACTGTGGATGTAGGAAGGATGCTGGGAGTTAATAGTTTGGTAGAGGTATGATCCAAGGAAATATTGTCTGCGGGTTGAGGGGAGGAGCCACTTTAATTCACCGTATAAGTGGTTAACATGAGACCTTAAAGTACCGAAGACAAATTTAAGAAAATGTTCATATTTCATGATGAATTAAAAAAATATTCTTGTTGCAACTCATGGAGTGCCTGGGTCTATAAAACACTAAAAATTTCTACTTTTTAGGTTTATTTTATAATATTAGTTTTTTGTTTTTTTTAGAACTTTATTTATTCGTATATATTACAATTTTTCATAATAGACAATAATAATAGTGCTACCGGATCACATTCATACATATAAACAAAAGGAAAGTCAAATAAAATAAAATAAAAATAAATAAACGTATACAATAACAAAATTTGTAGACAAAATAAACAAAAATAAATGAAGTTAACGAATAAATAAACAAAACATGTCACATTTGTACCTATGTACAATACTTACAATCTGCTCGGGAACCCCGGACGGGGCTTGTCCCCCCAATTGTGGAAGGACAAGCAGAGCCAAAAGGATCTCAGCGCCTCCCTCTCAGCCGCATCATTGGTGAGAGCCATTGGAAGCTAAGTGAGGGCGCCACAACCACAATCACACCGCAATTGAGAGGAGAATCTGACCAGTGTCAGAACTCCAGCAAATGTACTGACAAAACATTTCTACCGTTTCAACCTTCTAGGTGGATTGTATGGATGAGTGGAGCTGGATAAGGATTGTGTTAGAGGATAAGGATGATGAATGAGGTGCTGGTGGAATTTGGAAAATTTGGATGGATTCAGGTCTGAAATAAATGGAACATTAAGGTCGTGGTGTAAGGTATAGTTGGAGGCATAATAAGGAGCATTTACTATTGTTCGGAGGATTTTGGATTGAAAGGATTGAATAAGTTTAATATTAGTATTAGGTAGAGATTATGCTTAATCGCCTGGTTCATCCCCAAATTTTAGACATCCACTTTAACTGACTGGAAGACCCCGAGTACGATACTCCTTATAATAGAATAATTATCATGATACTTCCGGTTTACCGGTTCACTGAGCTACCCCGCTCCCATTGAATAAATAAATATATATCCACGCTGACATTATTTACATTGGGAATAAAAACGTAAAGTATATATTGTATGTACTTATATTATTCTTTTCTTAAGATTGGTAATTACTACTTTTTCTTTCTTATCTTATTGTTGAGCCACTTCCTTTACGCTTATTTTTTTTTTAATGAAATAGTATTCTAATAACAATGCGCTCCCCTCCATCATCCTATTTGATGGTCATAAAAGAGAGAAAGGGAAGGCAAGAGGTGGCTTTGTATTGAAATATTTTAGGCTGTAGGAACATTTATATTGAATAGAGGCGGCTTTAGGGCTAGCTGGGTGTGAATAGACCAGCTGAGTTGTTTATTGGCGGCGGTCAGTTGGTAACCTGCCTCAGGATTTATCGCCGGTGAGGTTGGCAATTGTGTATTCAAGAGCTAGGGACTTGCCTTCATTTCGCAGCACAAATCTCTTGAGTACAGCTGATTGATGCTCTTCGTCTCTTCTTGTCTCCTGTCCAATAACTCCTTGTCGCCTCTAATCTACTCCTCAATATACTTGTTCCGTCTACTTAATAATCTCTTAAACCTCTGTCACCACCACATTAGCTATCTGCAGGTTCCTTCGTCCCCAACAGCATTTCCTGAAGGAAAAAGGGAAATATCTCATTGTAACTGACGCATTTCGCTGCGAGGACAATACTAAACACCTCATTTGACCATTTTTAACATTATTCTAATTACATGAACTATAAGACCATGACTACTCATCACGTTATACTCAAGACTGAAAAGTTATTAATTTTTGTATATCTCAACTAGTTTAAGATAATGTACAAAGCGCTTCGGTTTCAGTTATCAGTTTTAAGAACACTTGAGAAATTGAGTAATGGACGCAGTTGAGTTGATATTCACTATAAATCAAGAGACAATCCCCTATACGCATAAAACATCCGCCATGATAATGATTTAATTAATAATTTTTACACAAAAAAAAAAAATATGTTTGGAAAATGAGATCGCTAAGGACAATATGAATCATTTTGCTATCAACTTTATTCTGCGCTAAATCATTGCAATCAATTCTTACATATATGACCTAAACAAATAATTAATTATGTCAAACATAACTGCGTTCCGAGTAGTATTTTATCAATTTCCAATCTTTATGCCTAGTAATGTGTGGTACCTCTATCAACACGTTCTCATTCATCAATTTTCTTTAACCGGCCTTAGATAATGTATGGACATCAACATAAATTTTCTTCTAAAAAAGGACATTGTTATCCTGCTCATTGCTATATACTTGGTTAATATTTGTTTCTGCTGACTGCAAGGATAGGCATGATCTTTTCGATATTTGAGCCACAGTCTTTAACGAAAATCCACAAGATTCTCAGTTCATCGACACTTACTTCCATTTGCCATTTGAACACCTAGTATTTATCGTCACCTGAAACACATTTTGCCCACCGCAGCTTAGGATATCTTCTCTATTCATCATACTCAGACCACACTGTCAGTCAGAAAATAGTCTGCACCGAACCACTCAAATATTATTCATTCAATAATTCAATTTCTCATTTTCTCCTGAAATTTTATATAAATCAATTATATATTTTATTTTCTGTCTAGGATAAATAATAATCTATATAAATTGATTATTAAAAAAAGGGTTTTAATTCTTGATTAAAAAAAGCTATTAAAGCTGGGGGTTGTTTATTTGATGTATCCAAGAAAGGAAAGGCTTCCCCATATAGATAAAAAAAAAAATACTTTAAATAATATTGTTTTAAGGTAATAAATATATATTCTCATTGCCCTACTTATTCCAGGTTATCCATTACCCATCCATCCATAAGGTATACTTAATATTTCCACCGCGATATATTCCAAATTCGAAAGTAACATTGGCCGGTATAATCTAAACCTCTTTTACTCAGCTAAAAAGACAAGATTGTAATTTATCTAGATAATATAGGCATTCGTTTAACCCATACTCAATAAAGATAGTCGTTACTATATGAACACTCTCTGGTCTATCTCAGGGTAATCAACGCACTTTAGTTTATTCAGATAGTTCTTTCTTAGATAATTTAACTGAAAAAAAAAAAAAAATCTGGTGCGGGCAACACACGACTTTCACTTACCTCGATTTTTAAAATCAATGGAAGAATTTTCAAATACAGTTAGAGATAAAAATACGTGAAACTATTATGGAATTAATCATATTGAATTTATATAGAAACATGTGTTTTAATAAAAAATCTATTATATTATTATCTAAAATAATCAGTTAGTTTTATCTTCTTCTTATCACTCTCTATTAACTTCTAAAAGCTTGAATATGAGATGATATTCTTTCTAAAATCTTTAGCTTTCTAACGGTATATCATACATGTATATTACTGCTCTGTTCAAAAACGAAAAATTGCATTAAAAAAATATTTTTTCTGTTTTCTCCTTTAGTTGGGTATAGAATTTATTCAATTTATATATTTATCTGTTTTTCATCAGCGTTAACAAGATAATCTAGTTATTATTATTGAATCTACAAAATTAAAGGTACTTTAGGGGAAGAAAATTTAAAATATCGGCATTTAAGCCCTGTCAGACCATTTTTATTCAAATAAAACCTACATGACATTAAAGCCCATTAAATTTTACATCGATATAGCGAGTTTAATCAAAATTGTCGGAACCGTTTTCGAGAAAATCGAAAAAAGGTGCAAAATGCATGGTATAAAGTGCCTCTTCTGGTAAGCTCATTTTGATGAAAAAAGTTTTGTCACGTCTCGGGCGTATAGTTGTCTTAAATATGAAATTTCAGTTTCATAGGACTTACCGTTTCCGCCCGGGAGTTACCACACACACACACACACAGAGACCTTTTTGCGGGACTTGGTTATTTGGACTCAGGGGACCCTAAAACGTGTATTTCCGTTGAAAACTGGAATTCGAAAATTTTCACGATCGCAATACTTTCCCTTACTATATATAGTAAGTGAAAGTAAAAATGCAGTGTGAGATGGGTCCAGACTCATACGTGCCGACAAGAGAGGAAGGATACAAGAATGTTAGGAAATTCTCAAGTGAATTTTTGATTTCTGAAAAAAATTGAAAGAACTGAACTAAAAAATAAAGCCATTAACGTTTCTTCACGCTTCTTTTTTTTAAGAGCTATCCAGGCGTTAGTAAAAAAAATTACAAAAGGCAGGAAATGTTTCACTTAAACTCCATTACTGTGTTTATCTGTACTACAATACAATAAAACCTAGAACCACCGAAATGAGAGAAAAAAATAACTCCGAATAAAAAAGAAATAAAGGAAGACCTCGGTGAGCTGATTGTACCTGAACTACCATTGAAAGATTTCTGTCCGATTTTCTCTGAATAGAGTCGTGAATGAAGTAGAATTTCATGCTAGTAAAGCGATTACGTAAATTCTTTTTAGTAATTTTACTATTAGTTCCACTTTATTACTTAACTTACTTATATTTTATAATGATTTAATAGAAGTTTAAAATGGATTATTGTAAAATAAGTAGGGCATTGGTCGGCTTTCTACTTCATTAATATTAATTAGTATCATAATCAAGTTTGTTATTAAGACTATGAATTTAATTTTGTTTTGCCTGGTTCAGGACTATATAAAAAAGATAACAAACATTGTATACAAAACATTTTCTTTTGTTTTGTAGTCCTGATGATGGCCTAAAATTTAGGTAGATACGTTGGCACAATTGATTAAGTAGAAACTTAATTAAGTGTTTTCATAAGTGCAATCCGAATTAACTTCTCCTCAATATCTACATACCGTCAACCATTCTCACCTCAAAATAAACATAATATTTATTTTATAATAATAAAAATCGTATTTTTTATTTCCATTAAAATTAAAAATCCTTCTGTTCGGATCTTTGGTATATTTACTTGATAGCAGCACCAGATAAAATATTTTACAAATAAGAAATATATTAAGTTTCTAGTCCTGAAGATGTCGTAGAATTAGGCCGAACCGTTGGGACATAAATTAAGTTTCTACTTACTTAAGAGTATTCGTGACCGCACTACAAATTAACTTCTCCTCAATATGGTTTATTATTCAAGAAAAGTCTACAAAGAAAAATACATGCACATTTTCAGAATGAGTCTGGAAAATTCCTGAAAAGGACTTAAAATTCGGGACTGACTCGACAATTTCGAAACCGATTTAGAGGTACAATGTTAATCTTGTAGACAACGAAATATTGTGCACATAATGTGAGTTTATATCTATTAATTTAAGTGATTTAGTGACCAAGAAATAGACCCCAATACCTTCATGAATTGTAAAAGTATAAAATTTTATATCCCAGAGTTCTATTATAAGATCTAACTTCCGTGCTCTTTCCATTTCTTCTAGTAAGTCCTAAAAGTAAAAAAAAAAAATTAAAACTAAAATATGACTTCGCGCATTATTACTACAATATACGTGCATTTAAATTGTATAGAGCATTCTAGGTAAAACTAAATTAAATATATTTATATTTCAATGGAATCTAAGGAACTGCAGCTCTCAAAATAATCTTTTGAAAATTAAATAATCATGATTATTGTTGTATAAATGATTTCATAGCTATATTAAAAAAAAAAAAAAAAAAAAAAAAAAAAAAACTTGACGAATAAGAAGCGATAGTCATTTTAGTATATCACTGTAAAAAAAAAAATTTCGTATGTAAGTGTATTATAATTAGTATTTGCTTTTGCTGAAGAGTGAGGCAGATTGTTGAATTTTTTTTTTCTTTCTCTTTATATCTATATTCACGCCTGTCAGAATGTATCTGGCAATCAGCAAATGTGCTGTATAAATTGAGACCAGGCATGGTAGGCATGAAGAAGGAAAATGCCCAGCAGCACCCCTTCCATGGCTTTATTTTATCCGAGGAGGTCCCTCATCCAACCTATCTTTAGCCTTCTTCTGACTGGCATTTCAATTATTGACATGTCGTTAATCAGTCTATTGTCGTGTCCGTTAAGTTTACTGTGAAAACGAGTATAGAGTGTTCGTATATGTTGGTCAACTCTTGGTTGTTGTATGTCCGTATGTAGGGTTCTGTTGTTTACGTACCAAGGAGCTGTCGTTATCAGTCTTAAAATTTTGGATTGAAATGATTGCAGTTTTTGTATGTGAGTCTTTTTTGCTGAACCAAAAATCTGTGAAGCGTAAGTCCATATTGGCTTAAGAAGGTATGTGTATGTATTCAGTTTCTGTCTAATTTTTAATTTTGAAGATTTAGATAAAAGTGAGTAAAGTACTTTCAGTTGGTGGTTAAGAGTCTGTCTTTTCATCTTGACATGTGGGCCCCAAGTCATCCTTCGATCGAGTGTCAGTCCTAGGTAATGTACAGAGTTGGTCTGAGGAATTTGGTTGTTGTCGATAAAAATTGGTGGGCAAGTGTTTTGTCGTAGTGTAAACGTTACGTGTCTTGATTTGTCGTGATTTAAACGAATTTTCCATAGCTTGTACCAATTTTGTAGTGTCATCAGGTGATTTTGTAGAGTCAGTGAGGCGGGTATAGGATCGTCGTTTGATGTTAAAATTGCAGTATCGTCCGCCTAAGTTGCAGTCAATGTGGTGGGATGAGTTGGTAGGTCATTTGTACAATACAATACATACAATGCAGAGCGGAGCAAGTATCGATCCTTGCGGTACTCCTGCCAAGACTGGTCGGATTGAAGAAGTTTCTGAGCCCTGCCGAACAGAGAAAAACCTATCAGAGAGAAAAGAGTGTATAATAAAATAGTATGTGTAAGATAGTACAACAAAAATGTAAGGAATTGAAACAAAAAACTAAAATCTAAAATTTTATGTGAAGTATGTCTTAACATTGAGCTACGTTACCTGGCTATACCAGAATCATTTATTTTGTTATTTCAGCCGTGGAGGGACCGTGGGGTCTGAAACCCTCCTGGGGACACACAGCCAGAAGGAAAAATCTGGGGACTGAGCGTGATGTAGGCCTAATCACAGTACGTGCTGATATATGTGCTGAACCCAATCCCTTCACGAATTGTTGAAGTTCATTTTTTTTTTTTTTTTTAATTTCTACAAGAATGGATTATATTTTATAAAGCTATTAAATATCTCTTTTCTATATAGAAATTAATTCATAAATTGCACCAGTTTTGTATTTATGTACTACTCCGATTTTTTTAATAAATTGTATTACTAAAGCTGTCTTTTTACATTCCAATCTTATTACTAATTATAAGACCCGTACAATTTCAAACACTGCAAACATTCATATTTAAGGTTGTTTCCATTCTTAATAATTCACAGGTGATAACGATAATAATTTGATGGCAAATGATATCCGATCGTTCTATTTTCCAAGAGTTCCACCCATACATTACCAAAGTAAAAGATTACCCAGGCACCAACCTGAAGACGCGACCGGCATCAGGATCTAGCATGAAATATTTCCACGCTAGATAAATAAATTAGTATAGAGGAGATAAACTATCGAAGAGGAAATGGACGAGAGAGCAGACAGAAGACAAAGAGGTTCGTGGCTGGACCGAGCTATTTGTACATCGGCAGCTATTTCTCATGAGTCGGCTGAGTGATGCTTTGGCTCAACATGAATATTCTCCTCACGGGCTATTAGTAAAAGCATTCTATATCAAGCTGGGGAGGTATGGATGGTCCTGTAGCTCGAGTAATAGATTTTGTTGACGATGTTTGATGGAAAAATCAGCGAATCTGCAAGCACATGCTGTGAAATCGGCTACGGATGAGATCTCTCAATACAAATTTAGCAGCGTGTATACGCTTTGTTCATTTTACCAGACATATGAACTATCGTTTTATTAAACATATTATAATCAATGCTTCTAACAAATGTATAATGAACTTGTATAAAAGATTAAGATTTTTTTTTAATATTAATATTTTTATTTTTTCACAAACGGCCACATGCTCAAACTTTATACATGTTGTGGTAATTGCACCAATTAAATGTTACTTTTAAGTTATATTTACAGTAGGGATTAGTGGTAATTGTAGCCTATATTACTTTTGAACAGTAGGAAAAATCTGAAAACAAAAACATACAAAAAAAAATAGAATTTAAGTAAAAACAAAATAAATACAGTTAAAAAAAGCAAAGCAATTAAAGTAAAACAAAACAAATAGTAGTAAAAACATAACTAAGTGGAAACGAAACAATACAAAATAACAATTTTTTTTTTATGCTAATATATAAAAATGAATAATAGGGGTACTCACTACGTTTGCTATAGCATGCTATTTGTGCTATTGTGCTAAACCCATCAATTTTATACAGGAAATAACTGTAGAAACTCGACGGGTTTAGCAAAATAACACAAATAGCATGCAGTAGTACGTCTTTTGTACGTTTATGTACGTAACGTTTTAGTGTTTTCTTGTCGTAATCGCCTATTTTTTGAACTATTGGGTTGTCACTAGTAGGAATAAGAGAAAAGAAAAGTTGTGCCAGCGAGTACGTATATTCTTTTATCGACGGGTAAATCCGATAGCATGATTGTGATTAGCGTGTAACGAGGATAATTATTAACGATGTGCATGCATGTGTTTTGCACCACCTCCATTTTCCGTTAATTGGAATGACATGGGTAACTCCAGACTGGGGCAGCGTAGGTCAGTATGGGATGAATTACAGTTTTGTAGAGAATCGGTTTGTTTTTTGATGATAGTTTTGAGTATCTATTGAAGTATGTGGTCATTTTGTTGATAATACTTTTGGCTCTATTGCATGTTTATGTATGTTAAGATTTGTCCATTCCTAATCCTAAATA
The DNA here is from genome assembly GCA_023052935.1 of Piezodorus guildinii. Classification (NCBI taxonomy): domain Eukaryota; kingdom Metazoa; phylum Arthropoda; class Insecta; order Hemiptera; family Pentatomidae; genus Piezodorus; species Piezodorus guildinii. The sequence goes on from CM041292.1 coordinate 152,577,657, forward strand.
ATTTATAGACTGGGCAAAGGAGATTATGTTTCCGTTCATAACAATGTTTTTTGTAAAGGACGGCCTCCTTTTTGTGAAAATTATCGCTTTAGTTTTCTGAACATTAATTGTAATTTTCCATTTAAAAAAAAAGCGGATAAGTTTTTTTAGGAGAGCCTGTTACCTATTGATTATTGTGTCGATCCTATATGAAGATGTATAAATTGCCGTGTCATCGGCGTATAGGGATCGTTCTACCGATGGGTGTGAAGGGAGGTCTGAGATGTACAGTTTAAAAAGGAGTCTTGTATGAAAATGATACAAGCATATACATATGATTTAGACATTTTAAGTATTTAATTTTTTTTTCATACCCTCTAGTTTTATTTACACAAAATACAAATACAAATATGATGTGTACACATGTCACATTTTGTCCTTCTATTTATTACCTTACGGGTTCCCGAAGGTATTCTAAAGATTTATATATGCGATGCATGCACTATTAACCTTTTAAGGGCTTCTATGCCTTTATTTATCAATTACAAAATGGGAGGGACCATTCTTCCGGAAGTATTTAAAAGTATTTAAAATACTATGGTTCAAAGCATTATAACTGATTCAGTTTAAATTAATATTATGGAAAAGGATAATTATGAAAAAGACTAGAACGCTATTCTAAGCTAACTAATTTAAGATTATTACAATTTGTCTCAATTAGAATAGTAAAAATAGCGCAAGATTGCCAAATTCATATAATATAATAGGGATCGGCGTGGTCTAGTAGAGAGAGTACTAGTTTACTGTTCTCCGGGTCCTGGGTTCGATTCCCGGCAGTGGCACAATATCATTTGTTCTGTTATTTCAGCCGGGGGCGAGCCTAAGGTATAGAGACCCTCCTGGGACAGACACTGCTTCTATAAAATGGGTACCTAAAATGGGGGGAAACCCAGCGGCTAAGCGTAACAAAGATCTAATTACCTTGTTTTGTTTTTTGTACAATACAATAAATTTATAAAGTAATGATACAAAATATATACAATAAAAAATCAATAAATTATATAAGAGAGGACATAAAGACAAATATAGACCATTTGCTTGTAGTATAAAATTTCTTGGACTTGTATGTCTAAATAATATCAGAGGCTGATTATTATTCCAAGCAAACCTCCAATTGTATCTTTACCAGAAAAATAAGTCACAATTTAGAATCCCTTAAAGTGGAAGATAAACACATCAATCAAACAAATAAGGTCTTGATACCGAAACAATACCTTTTTTTTTTTAATAAGAATAGAGTGATTGGTATTGATATTTCTACAATATAAAACAAAACATACTTCTACAACCTTAGAACGGCTCGAGGTTATTGGGTGCAGAACATACAGAAATTGGTACTGTTTCTCTGCCAACCGTGCAATGAGGTGATGAGGCCAATATCACGCTCAGCCACTAGATTTCTCACAATTTTTAGGTACCCACTTTATAAAGGCAGGGTGTGCCCCAAGATGGTCCCCACCCTATATCTTAGAGTCCCCCCACTGTTGAAATATCAGAATAAGTAATTAGTCAACTAAAGCTGGATTTGAACCCGGAACCCAGACAACAGTAGTATATAATAGTACTCTTATCTATCCACAACTATTATTTATCCACTAGATCACGCAGCTCCATATCTGTTGCAAACTTTCTTCCAAAACACTTATTTTAGAAGATGAAAATTTTAAACTATTTTAGCCATGTTTGTTGCAAAGTTTTAAACTATCATATTATAGTGAATTTTATTGGTCCGGGTTTTCTGCACCGCGGTGGCCAACTAAAAATACAGTTTCAATAAAATAGGCGTTCCGCAAAATCGAATTTAACTGTTCTATTTCATTAGAGGACTTGACAGTCCCATTCATTGAACTGTCAGGTCCAGAATAAATCACTGTCATTTGGACATTCGATTAAAATCTATTGTGTATAGAGAATAGTCTTGTACAAATAATTACTTTTTGCATAATTATTTAATTAAAAATATCAAAATATTTTATTACAAATTACTGGTTTACAGAGCAACATCAAAAATTATAAACATACGTTGCTTTACCATCTAAACAAAACTAGATATATCCATATTTAAAATAAATATTTTCATGTCATTAGAGAACAATTTAAAAAATTTGGTGCGGGCAATACACTACTTTTTCTTACTGCCGTTGTTAAAATCTATTAAAAAATTTTCAAATACAGTTAGAGATAAAAATGAGTGAAACTATTAAAGAACTACTTAAATTGAATTTCTATAGAAACATTTTTATTTAAAATATATTAAATTACTATCTAAAATAATCAGTTAGTTTTATTGGCTTTTCATTACTCTTTATTAACTTTTACAAGCTTGTATATAAGATAATATTTTTTCTGAAATCTTTAGCTTTCCAACGGTATATTATACACGTATATTACTGTTCTTATGTTAAAAAAAAATTGAATTAAAAACTATTTTTTTGGTTTTCTCCTTTTGTTGGATATCGAATCCGCTCAACTTATGTATTTATCTATTTTTTATCAATGGTGACAAGATGATATGATAATTTTTAAAATATCGACATTTAAATAAAATGAACCCTTCATCATATTAGAGCTCATTATATTGTACATCCATATAGCGAGTTTCATCAAAATCGCCGTTTTGAGAAAATCGTGAAATGGTGCAAAATGCATGGTATAAAGTGGCTCTTCTGGTAAGTTGATTTTTATGAAAAATTTCTGTAATATCTCGGGCGTATAGCAGCCTTAAATATGAAATTTCAGTTTGTTAGGACTTATAGGACTTTTTGTTTAAGCGCGGGAGTTACCACACACACACACACACACACACACACAAAACACAGAAGTTTTTGCGGGACTTAATTATTTGGACTCGGGGAACCGTAAAGTGTGTATTTCCGTTGAAAACTGAAATTAGAAAATGTTCACGATCGCAATAGTTTCCCTTACTATGTATATATTTCATATATAGGTAAGTGAAAGTAAAAAACTACATATATTGAACCACTATTGGCCAAGAAACATATGTTGAACTAGCCGACCGGCGTACGATGTTCTGCCATGTAAGCTATTTCTCGTGAATACTTCATTTTTAAATAAAAAATTATGAATGTGTAGTAAGTATTTATGGATAGGATCTATAACAGATAGAGGTATGGAGCGCTGTAGACGATCACCGCTAAAAACACAACCATAATCTTTTTCATAAGAGTAACGGACATATTTATTGTTTAATATCTTTAAAGTTTAAATCATAACTTTTTTTATTTAATTTTAAAAGGTTCCAAACGGAACAACTAAACGAGCAAATACACAATGTGTCAACTAGTGCTTGGTTAACCAAAGTAATAACCAATTTTCCAAGTGGGGAGGAAAATACGGGAATATTGTTTCAGTTAGATTATTTCTAAACATAAGAATGGCAATAATATACTGTTGGAAAGCTTAAGATTTTAGAAAAAAATTTTATCTTACGTCCAAAGTTGTATAATGGATAGTGATATAACTAAGTAATTGTTACATATAATAATTTCTATTGTATTTGATCAGTCAATTCAGTCATTGCGTTTTAATTTTCCGAATATGTGAAATAATTTATGCGCTCTTTAGTTCATAAAAGATTCGTTTAATCAAATTAAGAAATATTCAACAGATAAATTGATTATTTGACTGAAGGCTCCACCGCCTCTGTAAGTGACATATTCAATTTGTATGTTAAAAGCTCTCTCTGGAGCACTTGTCATGTTAATACAATCAAAGAATATCTGACGGATTGATTGCCTGCAAAACCTACACGAAATATATTCAATAAGGAAAATTTATATCTTACTATTTAATATTGATAAGGAAGTGAAACACTCGTATTTCAATATGAATGATGGTCAGTTCAAATTGTTAGTTGCTAAATTTCACACAACAAACAGCTTTAATAGTGTTCTTTTAGTATTCGAACGTTTATCCATCAGCTTTGAAGGTTATTCAAATAATAAAAAAAATATATGTTTTTAAATTGATTTTGAGAGTTAAATGAAACAATTTATTTTAATTCCGAAAGATGACGACAACTAATTATTTTTTTATTTTCCATTAGAACATCAAAATAAAAAGTAAAATTAATTTTTAAAAAAATTATATATATATATATATATATATATATATATATATATATATATATATACATAATTATTTTAAAAATATATATTCATATAATACATATAAGTCTTTGTAAGCACTTTCAAGCAATAAAACACATATAATATTATTTAGGAATTAGAATATGGGAAACTAGAAAAAATATATTAAACACTCTTAGAAGTTGAAAAGTTTCCATATCTGAGAAGTTCCACCTCGTAATTATTATGTCAAAAATAAAACCAGTGAATATAAAAAAAAATTTATAAAATATAATAAAAATTTGTATATCTTTAGGTATTGTGAGACATATGTAAATGATCTTTGGATGCCATATTCATACTCTTATATTTTACTTAACTACAAATGCAATCCGTTTTTATTGCATTGTAAAATCATACTACAGGGAATTATTAATTTTACTGGAAGCGACTTTTCCAAGATAAAAGGAGTGGGTCATGAACGTAATAAATTCATATTAAAGTAGCAGCCCTCTTTGAGCTTGAGAGGACCTTTATCGTGTTTATAATAAAGTAGCCAATGCCGAGTAATCATGCTACCCAACTGACCGTAGCACGGTAACTCCGAGAGCACACCATTACCTGGAGGTATAATGACAGCGTTAATTAAGGACAGAAAGAGCCCTAACATAAAGGTGAAGCGATAGCAGTAAGGTTGATGATGATGAAGGTAACCGCTAAAGGGGTCGGGGCAAAAACAACCCCCTCCCACCAGATAAGGGGCCCTGCGTATCCAACGTTTAATGTGTGTCTCCCGTAGGCTTCTGTCTCATCTCCAAGGGGTCATTCATCATCGTGTTAAATATAACATATTCAAATTTTATAATAAGATATTTTATTTTATAATTTTTTAGAAAGTTTGTTCAATATTTCACAATAAAAAACACTCCTAAACTTCCTTTTTTTCATTGTTAGTTTGGACTCCGGCCGTGAAGGATCTCCCAGTACAAGCTAAGTTTAGCATTAAGTTTTTATCTACATACTACTTTCTCATATTTTATATTTTTCTCGCATTGTATTTAGAATTAGAAGACTTTAGTTCCTTTATTTTTTGCATATAAGTTTCCTTATTTATTTATCTTCTTTATTATTCGATTTGTTATTTTATTTTTATTTTTTAAATATATTTTATTACCTTTTGTTTTCTTCGTTGTTGGGTTTCCTACATAATGGACGACCCTGACGAATCTAACAGCCCTTTGGCTAAAAGAAAAAGACCTCGGGGTAGAATAAAAAATCCTCCCGACAAATTTTCTTTGACAGAAAAAATTAATTTAAACCCCACATTTCTCATAGTTAGACGTACAGATGAGGAAGATTTTAAAAAAGTATCCCCATTCTTTATTAATAAGTTTATTACAGGTATCATTGGTGAAGCTAAAAACATTAAAAAACTTCGAGAAGGTTCTCTCCTCGTGGAAACTTTTAAGGGCACACAATCAAATACCCTTTTAAAAATTACAGACTTTGGGGGTCAATTTCCCGTCGAAGTAACGCCACATAACACGCTGAACTACAGCAAAGGAATTATAAAAGTATATGATTTTCAATACTTGGACATAGAGGAAATTAAGAGGGAATTGACGAACGTCATAAAAGATGTAGTTAGAATCAAAATTTAAAAAAACGGAGTCGAAATAGTAACTCATAGCTATATAGTTACGTTCCCAACTCCAATAGCGCCTAAAACTATTAAAGTGGGATATGAAACTGTACCCGTATTTTCATACACGCCAAACCCTTTACGTTGTTTTAATTGCCTAGATTTTTACCACCCCACGGCACAGTGTAAGAAACAAGCAATCTGCATACAATGCGGCAAAAATAAACACGGTGAAAATTCGAGATGCGAAAATGCTCCTAGCTGCGTAAACTACAGTGGACCCCATCATGCACTTGACCGGTCCTGTCCAGTATTTAAAATGCAAAAAGAAATTAAATCGATACAGGTAAATAATAAGATATCGCTAATAGACGCTAGAAAAATATATAAACAACGTCACCCTACAACCTTTTTCAAATCTTTCGCGGATATCACGAAAGAAAATACAAATATATTTAGTAAAAGAGAAATCGGCACGCAAGTCGAAATACCATATTTATTTGGAGAAATTAAAAATAATAACGTCATATCTACAGATAATACCGAAAATAACAATCCTAAGGCTAGCGATAATAATGTAACAGTAGGTATTAATACAAGCAGCGCAGTAAACAATAACATCAACACGCTGCTCCCTACTACGCCGCCTCCGCTCCCCACTACGCCGCCTCCGCCCCCCACTCCCGCTCCTCCACTAAGCCAGAGAGAATACCGCCTCCGTCGTGGCAGGTCCGCCTCATGCCATCGCCCTGTTCCCTCAAACTCCTGTCCCATCCCCTCCACCTCCGCCCAACCTGTCCCCACCACTATCCCCCCTCCCTCGAGCAACTTCATTTCTAGTCCTCTCGTCGAAGCTGGAACATGGCTCCTTAGGTGATCCCATCCTTGACGATGGGTGCCGGTCTGCTGATGAGGACGGTTTTATTAAAGTTAAAGGCAACAGAAAGACCAAAAAGAAAAATGAATCTAATAATAGCTAATATTGATAAACGCCCTCTTTGAATATTGATGTCTATAAGTATAATGATTATACATGACATGTATATCTGTTTGTACATGTATATATGTGATAATGGGTGTATCACCTATATGTGTGTATGTAAATATGTGCGTATGTATGTGTTTATTTCTGTATATATTTGTATATCTAAGTATGAAGTAAGCTATTATTTTTTTAATTACTCGTCATATTTTGTTTTATTATTTTTTTCTCTTCCACTTATCATTATGGTCATATTGCCTCCTGACTTTTTAACTGTTAGTTGCCTATCAACAATTCTTTCCGACCGGAAGTGCATCCGTTCCGATGAGTCTGACCAATCTATCAAATTATCTTTCAAAAGTAACTATATTCCAGCACAAAATACAATTATTACACATCTTCTTTTATCTTTTCTAATTTATTTTTTAGTCTCCTTATTAACATATGAAGATATATTTTTAATTTCCTCTCTCATGTGTTGCTTTCATTTCCATATATTTAAATTTACCATTACCACCGCTACTTTTTTATTTAATTCTACTTTCTCTTATCTGTTTATTTATCTAATTCTAATTACTATAAATAATTATTTTTTTAGTTACCAGTCCTATCTTGTTTTATTTAATTCTTCTTTTGCACTTCTCTTTATGTTTATATTGCCTCCTGACTTTTTAATCTCTTTCGATCATATCTCTCAAAATGGCGATACTTCAATGGAACTGCAATGGCTTAAGATCTCATTTCAATGACTTAAAAATTTTAATTCACGATAGTGAGGCAACTGTCATTGCTCTTCAAGAGACAATGCTAAAACCAACGGACCCCTTTTCTCTAAAAAATTTCGAAATATACCGCAAAGACGGACCAAATCAGAACCATGGTCACCACGGTGTCCTCATAGCAGTGCACAAATCCGTTTACTCCGAATCGATCCCTCTCAACTCCCGGCTACAAACCGTAGCCGTTAGAGTACATCGAGACTTTCCGTTATCCATATGTACTATATACCTCCCACAGGATCCTACAATAGACACCAAACAACTCTTGGATATTTATAACCAATTACCTCGTCCTGTACTTTTTGTTGGAGACATGAACGGACACAATCCTCTTTGGGGTTCTCCAAATATGAATATCCGGGGTAAAATAATAGAAAACTTTCTAGACAGTTCCAATCTCCTACTTCTCAACTCCGGTGACCCGACCTTCCTAAGTTCCAGCTATGGGACATATTCAGCTCTTGATCTGTCCCTCTGTTCCCCTTCCCTATATAACGACGTAGACTGGACCGTCTTGCCCGATCTACATGGTAGTGACCATTTTCCCTTGCTGATTAAAATGAAACATGTTAAACCTACTCGTATAACTCCGAAATGGATGCTCCATAGAGCGGACTGGGATCTCTTTGCCTCCTTAGCTTCGGCACCTCGAACCCCTCCTCATGAATTGACCATTGATGAGGGTTGTTCAACTATCACTAATACGATCATTCGTGCAGCTAAAGAATCGATACCAATGTCTTCTGACTCACCAAGAAGACCACCCGTACCTTGGTTTAACGATGCTTGCAGGGAAGCGATCAGAGATCGTCGAAAAGCGTACAAAAAATTCCAAAAATGTATGAACTCAAAAAATCTAGTAGAATATAAGAGGCAGAGAGCTCTTTGCCGAAGAATAATCAATCTGAGCAAAAGCGAATCATGGAAAAAATATATAAGCTCCATAAATTCGTCAACGACGTCAACTCAAATCTGGAAAAAAATTCGTAAGATCACTAAATCCTCTTCTTCAACACGCTACACCATCCTCATCAATGGACAACACTCCGACGATCCTAAAACCGTCGCAGATGCTTTTGGCAATTTCTTTTCTGAAATCTAAACCTCTGGCTCAAGCAATAACGATTGTGAAGTCATAGATTATGTGAATAGAAGTATACATGATGACTCCGCCGATTATAATATCCCGTTCTCAAAGTGGGAACTAAAAAATATTTTGTCCTCCGTTAAAGGATCCACTCCTGGCCCCGATCTGGTCCATTATGACATGATTAAACATCTACCTAGCAATACGCTTACATGGCTGCTTAATTATTATAATCATGTTTGGTCCACGGGACAATTTCCGAATTTCTGGCGTCACTCATTTGTCATCCCTATTCCAAAAAATGAAAAAGATAAGCGTTTACTCAACAGCTATCGCCCCATATTCCTCATTAGTTGTTTGAGCAAAATTATGGAGCGTATGGTAAACAAAAGACTGATGTGGACGATAGAAAACAACAATTTGCTTCAACCATTTCAATCTGGATTCCGCAAAGGCCGCTGCACAGTTGATCACCTAGTCACACTAGAAACCGAAATCCAATACGCCTTTATCAATTCCCAGCAACTAATAGCCATATTCTTCGACATGACTAAAGCTTTTGATAACATTAACCATTCAGTGATCCTCAGCAAACTCTCGTCCAATGGGATACATGGTCATCTATTCCATTACATACAGGAATTCCTTCAACATCGTTTCTTTAGAATTAGGATAGGATGCGAACTGTCTGCGAATCAAGAACAGATGAAAGGAGTCCCACAAGGCTGTGTGCTTAGTCCGACTTTGTTTTGCCTCGCTATCAACGAACTGGGGCTCAACCTACCTCGAGGTGTCAAACCGATGCTGTTCGCAGATGATTTCGCCATTGCCTGCCGTTCTGGAAACGTTACTACTATACAGCACAAGCTACAAGACGCTATTAATCGCATCAACAACTGGTCACATTCCATTGATCTCGAATTCTCCTCCGAAAAAACCAGAGCTCTACATTTCAGCAGGAAAAGAAATACTCCCGCCTCCCCTACACTTTACCTCGGAAATTCTCCCATTCTTTATACAAATAGTCATAAATTTTTGGGGGTGACGTTCGATAAAAGACTATCATGGGAACCACATGTTTCAGCACTTAAATCGGCTACAACAAAAAAACTTACTATATTAAGATACCTTAGCAATACTTCCTGGGGATCCGATCGCTCTACGATGTTTAAGATCTACCAACATTTAGTTTGTTCCAAATTAGATCATGCATGCTTTGTTTATGGATCGGCTCGTTTTCGTACTCTAAATAAGCTAGATACAGTGCACCATATGGGCATCAGAAACGCAACCGGGGCCTTCCGAACAAGCCCAGTTCTTAGTTTATGCGCCGAAGCAGGTATACCTCCGCTTTTATTTAGAAGAAAAAAACTAGCTGTGAACTATATATCGAAATTAATTCTCCAACCTGATCATCCTACCCATAGCTCCATATTTAAACCTTCTTCTTCTTCTTTCCCAAGCTCCTTAGTGCCTTTCAGCGTGGAGCACCAGCCTCAGTCCATCGCTTCCACTCATCCCTTTGAATGGCCATATTTTTCATTTGGGTAACTGATTTGCCTCTCTTTCTTCCGAGTCCCTCCAGGTACTGCATATACGTAGTTCTGGGTCTGCCAACCATTCTCTTTCCTATTGGTTTGGCTTCCATGAACCATTTCACTCTTCTGTCTTCTGGGAGTCTGCACACGTGCCCGAACCAGCGTAATTGGCGTTCTTCTATTGTCTCCTTCAGTGCCACCACTTTCAATTCTTCCCTGATGACTTCGTTTCTAACGCAGTCCCTTCTTGTTTTTCCAACTATCCTTCGCAGGAATCTCATTTCTGAGGCCGTCATTCTATTTATGACTTGCTTTGGGCCTGTCCAGTGCTCTGCTCCATACAGCAGGATAGGAAGGAAAATTGTTTTATAAAGGACTAATTTGGTGGCATTAGTTATTTCTTTTGTTCCTATAATGTGGCTGATTTGGTAGTATGCGAGGTTGGCCTTTCTAATCCGGCTATTTACTTCATGTTCTATTCTTCCATCATTGCTTACGGTTGTGCCTAAATACTCGTATGTGTTTACAGTTTCGAGCAATTCACCATTGCAGGTCACATTCACGTTTGTTTCGTCTCGCCCTACTTTCATGATTTTGCTTTTCTGAGCATTTATAGCCATACCCTTTCTATATAGTTCTTCTCTCCACTCATTAACTGCTTGTTGTAGGTTCTCCTGTGAATTTGCTACTAGAACTATATCATCAGCGAAAATCATGGCTTGGGCTGATACAGGCATCAAGTTTCTATACCCAATCAGGGTTCGTGTAGTCCTTCTCTTACACATTTTTAATATTTCGTCCATGAAGGTTATAAATAGCAAAGGACTAAGGCTGTCCCCCTGTTTGACCCCAACATGAAAATAGAAAGGCTGGGATTCTTTTCCATTTAGGCGTATTACTCCTTTTGGACTCTGATAAATGGACTGCATAGCTGCAATAAGGTTTGAGGGGACATTTTTATACTGCAAAGCTGCCCATACTTCATCCCTTGGCACTGAATCGAATGCAGCTTTGAGGTCTATAAAGGCCAAATAAATATCCTTTCCTACTTCCCATGTCTTTTCCATTATCATTTTGAGGGAGAATATATGGTCTTGTGTTTGTCTACCGGGTCTGAACGCTGCCTGTTCCTCTTCCAGATCTTCCTCTATGAGTTTCCTCAACCTTTGTTCTAAAATTCTGGTATATATTTTATACACAACCGGTGAGAGACATATAGGCCGATAGTTTTCACATTGGGTTTGAGATCCTTTTTTATGGATAGGTACAATAATATTGTACTCCCAATCCCGAGTTATCTTCTTCTCATCCCATATCTTTTGAAACAGCACTTGGAGTGTTTTTGTTATTTCTTCGCCTCCATACTTTATAAATTCAGGCACTATGTTGTCTCTTCCTGAGGCTTTACCCAGTTTTAGTCTCTGTATTGCCAGTTCCACTTCCTCTTCACTGATACAGTCATCCATATCCTCCACATCTCTTTGTCTTACCCTTCCTTGGTCACCATTAGGAGCAGATCTTTCAGCAAATTTTTCCTGATAGTGTTTTCTCCATTCCTCCAGTATCTCCTCGTCTCTAGTTACTATCAATCCATTCTTATTTTTAATGCTTCTGACTGGCTTTCCCTTTCTACCCCTCAGCGCTTTAACAGTGTTCCAGAACTTTCTGGTATTGTCCTTGTAGTTGTTTTGCACAGACCTTCCGAATTCTTCCCACGCCTTCTTTTTTGCTTGTTTGATCACCAATTTCACACGGTTTCTTTTTTCAACATATAAATGCCATGCTTGTGGATCTTTTGAGCGCAAGTAGTTTCTCCAGGCTTCTTTCTTCTGTGCTACAATCTGTTTGACCTCCTCACTCCACCAATTTGTTCTCTTAGTTTGTGGTCCTATTTTACTAACTCCACAAACTTCTGTTGCTGAGGTAATAATGGTCGATTTAATCATCTCCCACATCTCATCTAGGCTTTTATCTGCATTTACTTCGCTAAGTGTCCTGCTGAGAGCTTCCTCATATTGCATTCTTTTTCTTTCATCTCGCAAAGTTCCAACATTAATTCTTTCGTACTTTTTAGCCTGAGAGTTTACTTTTGTACTTTTCCTACCTTTATTTAGAGACATTTTTGTATCCATGACCAGTAGCCTATGATGTGTGTTCAGCTCTGCTCCTCTTATCACCTTGACATCAGTTACATACCTCCTTAACTCTTCATCATATATAAAATAATCAATGATACTAGTAACATTTCGTCCTTCACCCACAAATGTAATTTTATGGATATGTTTGTGGTTAAACCAGGAGTTGCCCAGAAGTAAATTATTATCTGTGCACAAGTTCAATATTCTCTGCCCATTGTCATTCCTTGTATTTTCTCCTCCATAAGGGCCTATGACTCCGAGGTTCTTGTTATTCATTCCTCCTACTCTTCCATTCATGTCTCCACATATAATTATTTTATAGTTCTTACACCTGGATTCATCTATTTCCCTTTGAAGGTCGCTATAGAATTGTTCCTTGTCAGATACTGATGCATTTTCAGTTGGAGCATATACTTGGATAATGGTGACTTTTCCTATTTTAAGCTGCAGATCAACAGTGATAATTCTTGAATTTACTGCTTTCCACTGTTCAAGTTTTTTAAATATTTGGTCGCTCAATACAATTCCGACTCCCTCATTTGCTCTTCTATCCATACTTACCCCTGAGTATATCAGTTTGTATTGTTTGTTCAGGTCTTTCAAACCACTTCCCTTCTTCTTTACTTCACTTATTCCTAGGAGATCTATATTGTATTTTTCCATCTCCTCAATCAATTCCACTTCTTTCCCTCTCAGTGTCCCAATATTCCATGTGGCCAGTCGTATATCCTTATTCATGCCAGGTCTATTCCGTGAAATCCATCCATTTCCGAGGCTTGGTGTTTTACTTTGAATCGTTGGTACTCCAGACGAGTGATTAGCCCAGTACTGGAGGCCCCGTTACCTCGGGACAATTGGAGTCATTTTATACTCAATGACTATTGAGTCTTCCCAGGGAAGGTAGCCCTGGGGTATGTACTGTTAGTGGCCTAATGTTAGTATATGTGTGTAGAGTACTGTTGTGGTGAGGTTGTGTGTTAAGTACTGAACTCGGGACCCGGGGGGTTGTTAATCCCCTCCAGACTAACACAAAAGTCTAGACCCTGCGGGCCATATTTAAACCAAAATTCAAAAATGCTTTTAGAAACAAACCTAACTCAACCCTCCCTTTAACAGAAAGAATGTCTTCCGCCATCGATTTCCTTAAAAGCTTACCTATCTGCAAACCAGAACCTCTAAATCCTCCGTGGCTTCACAAACCCCCCAATATTATGCTTGACTTGTCACGATTACTCAAAACCAATACCTCCCCTTCCGAATACAAAAATGAATTTACCACTCTGCTCCATACTCTTTCGGATACCTTTTTAATCTATACAGATGGATTAAAATCAGAAGAATCTACAGCCTGCTCATTCGTTACACACAACTCAACACACAAAATAAAATTACATAAACTATGTAACATTTATACTGCAGAGCTTCAAGCAATAGTTTCAGCTTTACACTACGCTATGTCAGTTCCCTCACACTCAATTACCATAGTTACCGACTCACTGAGTGCCTTAAAAGGTTTAAATAGCATGTACTCTCCCCAACCTCTCGTCCTAAAGATACACCGATATATCCATATGCTCCAAGAATTGGAAAAGACAGTATGCTTTATTTGGATCCCAAGCCATGTGGGGATAGTGGGTAATGAGCTGGCGGATAGGGCCGCCAAACAGGCGCTCACCCTTCCGGGTCAAGGTGTAGCTATCCTAACACCGCGAGATATGTCTCAGCTGCTCCGAAAGGAAATATCGGCTGCCTGGCAGTCCATGTGGGACGAGAGTCCTGCTAGCAAACTGAAACTCGTCAAAACAAAAGTGGGGCCTTGGTCCTCATCATGTCGCTCAAACCGCAGAGAAGAAGTTGTCCTGGCCAGATTAAGGATTGGCCACACTAACATGACCCATCTTCATCTCATTACCAAGCAACCACCTCCTAAGTGCCCACATTGTAACAGTATCCTGACTATCAGCCACATTTTAGAAGAATGCCTTTCTTATAGGACAGGTTTAAACAAATTTGGGCTTATACCTAATATATCCTTCATACTTTCCGATAATGAAAACAACATCTCAGCGCTGTTCAGGTTTCTTAAGAAACACCTACTATTTAATAAAATATAGTCTTTTAATTTAACTTATCTTTATTTTATTTATTTTTTTAATTATTTATTTATTTTTTTACTATTTTATCTAATTATTATGTGCCTAGTTTATTAGTTTTGATTTATTTTTTTATTTATACTTAAAGAGAACTATAGGCGTTGATGACCCCTGGGTTTTACGCCTCAAAACCTCAAACAACAACAACTTCCTTTTCTTATACCTTTATTTTTCTTCTCAATCAATTACATAGTTTTTCTACGTTTTGGGTTTTTTTCCCCATTATCAAGATATATGCTTTTCTAAAAGTTCATCCATTTTATTTCTTCAGATTTGATGAATTGTAGGTCATATGGTTGGCGCTAATTTCCATGCTAATTATTTATTTAGTTTCTTAACAAATAATGTCAAAACATATGTGGGCCATTTCTAGCAAACCTATGATGCTTTTTTGAAAGTATTTCTAAAGTCAATTTTAGAACATTTTTTTTTATTATATTTTATTTTTTGTAACCTTCGTTGTTAAAATCAATTTGGAATCAATAATTTTTAAATTAAGTTAAAACTTATGGTATTTATTTATTAATTAGGGATAACTGATTTTTTTTCATTATTAGGGTTCTAAGTATCTTGAAACGAAAGCCCTAAGATTTTGAGGGGGGTATTATTCTATTATTTGTTTGGTCAATTACAAAGGTTCATTATTAAAAATAATAAACCAAAAGCATTTCTACTAGACTTCGTTACTATTTCCTTTTATTTTTCTTTTCGATTTTCATTCAAATAATTCATATAAAATTTCCTGATTCCAGAACACCTTACATTTTTTGTCTATCGTCAATAATAACCGAGTTAACAGGGAATCACATCTATTATATGTTGTTTCTTGTAAAAAAAGATTTTTTTTTATTTATTTGTCGTGCTTTAATGATTCAAAAACTCTATACATATTTTTCTCTTTCTTCAAAAATAACCGAGTCATGGGCGTATTTATAGATGAAATTTCAATTTTTCTTTTCGTTTTTCTCTGTTTTATAATAATTCGTTTTTTTTTTGTTTAAAAAAATTAATAATTTTTTTCTTCATCTTAAAAAATAACTAAGTTATTGAATTAAATAACCTAACAACGTTTAAGTGTTAAGATCACCGTTGGACGCCATAATATTTTGTAGGCGAATTTTCGAAAAAATTGTAGCTTCGGAGAAATTCCTCGGACGGCGTACAGGCGGATTTTTTTATATTCGCTATTCGGGTTCTTCGAGGAGGGGGGGAGGAGTATCTTGAAACGTAAGCCCTCAAATTTTGAGGGGCAGGTGTTTTTTTTTTATTGAATAAAAGGTTTGTGTGGGAAATCAAAAAGTTTTAGGAAATTGAAATTTCATATCACAAACAAAAATACGCCCGGGATGTTCCATCAACTTTTTCACTGAAATCAGGCTATAACGATTTTGATTTAACTCACTATATATTGGGTTGTTTTCACATGAAATGTCCGTTTTTATAGTTTCTGAAATACATATAGGATTTTGCAGGTCTATGTTGTTTTCTTCCGAATGTTTACATACTTAAAGTAAACAGTTACTAATCCTCTACCTTTGTATTGTTAACATTAGCTTCCCAATCAATTACCCACTTTTAAGTATACCTCCAAATATAAACATGGAAAAACGCGATTTTCGAGTAATATTTTTGTACGAGTTTAAACTCGGCCATTTAGCAGCTGAGGCCGCTAGAAATATTTGCAAGGCGTTTGGGGAAGGGAGTGTTAATGAACGAACCATTGGCCGTTGGTTTGCTAAGATTTCAGCTGGGGATACCGACTTGGGAACCTTGCCCCTAGGAAGACATCCGTCCGTAATAGACAACGATGTCCTCAAACATACAGTAGAAGGAAACCCCTACCAAACAGTTAAAGGACTCTCAGCACAACTAAATGCTAGTGCATTTACCGTTTCCAGACATTTAAAGTCTATTGGGAAAGTAAAAAAGCTCGATACATGGGTACCTCATGATCTCACTGAGCGGCAGCAAGACCCCATGTTTCAAAACATAACGTACAAAAATTGAAAGAACTGGGCTACGAAGTTCTTCCACACCTACCATATTTTCTCGACTTGTCTCCAACAGATTACCATCTGTTCAGCAATGTAGTCAACTCCGTCAAAGGAAAACTTTTTGAAATTGATGATCAATTGAAAAGTGCGTTTTCAGATTTTGTTTCACTTCAAAGCTCAGAGTTTTTCAGTTCGGGGATAAAAAAGTTGGGGTCACGTTGGGAAAAATGTGTAGAAAAAGAAGGTAAATACTTCGAATAAAATTATCTTGTTTTCATTTCGTATTTTTAATAAAAATCCTTTACCTTGAAAACGGACATTTCAAGTGACACAACCCAATATAAAGCTTAAATATGATATAAGTTTCATTCTGATTGAAATGGTCTGACATGGCTTGAATGGCAATTTTTTGTGTTTTCTTCCTCTAAAGCACCTTTACTTTTGTACATTTCAAAAGATTAACCATATCCTCTTATTTTATTATCTTATCTTTTATCATCTTATTATTGTTCTGATAAGTTAGTGAATACTGCAAAAAAACACAAACAAAAAAAACACTTAAGCTCATAGTGTAATATTTATGTTAATAACATTACAAGATCAGTATAATTTAAATGTTTTCTGTTCAGTCCTTATAAATTAGTTAACATTAATATATTATACTTCATATGATATATGTCATTTTCTGTCCATCCTCTTCGTGAAAACATTTGTAATATTTCGTAATAATACATTAACAATTTTTAAGATATTGGAAAATAAATTTAATGAATAATAAATTGCAGGAATATCAAAACGTTCCTTTAAAAATTAGTATAACATGTTTTTAATCTTTAACGATAAATATCAGAATGATAAAGTTTTATTCAAAATTCAATGAGTTTTTTTCATATTTTAGTCCATTGGTTACAAAGAAAATATGGAATAAAAAAATTCTAAGAACGTGGGAGCGAGCACATAGTTCAGGGAAAATATTTGTAAATGGCATTTTTATTTAGAACCAATAAAACGAGAATTTTGAGAACTTTTCGATATTGTAAACCTTTTACTTAAATTGAAATTGTTAATAGCTGAAAAAATTACTTAAACTGTTTCTTTACTTTAATCGATTCATCACTCGTGGAATCCTACTTATTCGGACCTCGTGGTATTTACGAAACTAACTGATAAATTAAAATAAATTGATCGCCATTTGCAAATCTAATTAGGTAATTAAATATTTATGAATCATGTGTTGCAACGTATATTTTAACTAATAATTCGGTTTATCTTGTATCTTGTATAAATGATTCCTCTGATTATCACTATTTTATTTTTATTCAACAACCTATGAATTGAACCATTTTCTTTATTATTTTGGCTTATTATTTTCAATAATGAAAGTTTGTAATCTACAAAAAAAAAATACCTCCCTCCTCAAGATTTGAGGGCTTACAAGATACGTAGAACGTGAATAACGAATAAAAAAAAAAAGTTTGTCCACTGACCGCCGTACGCCGTCCGCCGTTCCTCGTCGGCATTTCTCCGAAACTACTGTAAGATTTTTTTTTTTATATTCGCCACAAAAATACTAGGACATGCAACGATTACCCTAACATATAGACGTGGATATCAACTGGTTATTTTTAAAATGGCGGCCGATTAAAAATGATTTAATTCAACAACTCTTTAACCAAGAAAATGTGAATAATTATGAAAAAAAAAGGAAAAAGAAAAAATTAAAAATTTGCCCATAATACAGTTATTTCTTACTTTGAAGAAAAATATTATTAGTTTTTTAACCAGAGAAACGAATAATAAATAAAAGAGAAAAAAATGAAATTTGACACATGTAAATGCCCATACCTCAGTTATTTTTAAAAATAGAGGAAAACATCAGTAAAGCGCGATAAACAGAAAAACAGAAAAAAAAAGAAAAAAAAAGAAGTTGATCTATATACTTAAGTAAAAAATTATAGTAGTTGTATTTCCACCGAAACTCGGTTATTATTGCTCTCTGCAAAAAATCGGTAAAATGTTCTCAAACAAATGTAGCTAATCTTTTTTTTTTTATTTTTTTTCTGATCAACTTCAAAACAAAGAAAATAATGTTGCAAAACAAATTAATGCAACAGTACAGGCCTTATCCGAACTTATTCTACCTTTGAGGCATTTCAACTTTGGCATTCTTAAGTCCACTGCTTGTGGTGGTTCCAACTGCAGACATTCGCCTTAACAATACTGGATGGGGAGAGACCATCTTCCAGGCTTATGAAAATATAATGGATTCAGACCCCTTCCCTCAGCGAGAACGTCGACCAGAGGGACAGTGCTTTGCCACCTCCCAGGCCTGGGTGGTGGTGCAATATCTCTGAAGAAAGGGTTAGCACAGGCCTTAAGCCCATCAAAGAACTTGACGTGCCTCCGTCCTTTATACTCAGGCACTGGGGGTAACTGGAGCTCCTCGTGGATGTAGCTATTCCGTGCCCTTTGGGGCGAAGTGCCACGGACGATCCGCCGGAGGTGGGAGTTCTGGTAGCTCTGCAGCCTCTGAAGAGTCGTCTTATACAGATGGCGTAACAATGGTGCACCATAGAGCAGGGTAGGCCTGATAATGGCCTCATAAATCTGAAGTTTCAGACGTAAAGAGACCTGCGGCGATGTCAACAGATAGTAGAGCCTATGCGTCTTTAAGCGAACCATTTTCAATCTCTCCCGAACGAGAATGGAGGAGGTATGATTCCTGTCCAATGTCACGCCCAGGTAGAGAATAGTGTGGGAAACAGGTAGGTCTTTGGTATCCAGC
This sequence comes from Piezodorus guildinii, assembly GCA_023052935.1. Lineage (NCBI taxonomy): Eukaryota > Metazoa > Arthropoda > Insecta > Hemiptera > Pentatomidae > Piezodorus > Piezodorus guildinii. Next base: position 152,596,882 of record CM041292.1, read on the forward strand.
TTGAAAGTTCTTGGTAGAGGATTCTTACCCTTTTGAAACGACATAACGATGGCATCCCTCTTAGCCGTTTTTCCTTTGACTTTCAATTATGGAAGTTGAAGCCACCTGTGCTTTCAATAGGGCTTGTTCAGCATTTACAGTGGATGCGTATATCCCGATATCGTCAGCATAGGCTGCTTGCTACTACTGCTCTTGGATGCTTGACTGAGACCAACGGCGCTGATAGCTAATCTTTCAATTATGGTCAAGGTCATAAACCCATGGTATACAAATCTATGGGTCTCTGGTAGTACAATTATTCTACTTCAGTGATCAATTTGAGTGATCTTGATCAATAATATGCCATCTACGATACAAATACAATGACATCTGTCATTCCTCCCTTAACTGTGACAATTTTTTTGCGATATATATATATATATATATATATATATATATATAATATATATATATATATATATATAAATTAATTCATACATAACTTTCTACCTGAAACATGGGCAGATAGGTGAAATATTTATGTTGCCTAGTGAGTCAAGTGCTGTTTGGTTTGCCGGGCTACCTGAATGGAAACTCCTGAGACTTAATCGCTCAACTTGAAGCTGCCCATCCCACAGCCCCTGATTAACTGCTACTATATTTTAGAGAAGGGGCTACCCAGGTTACTCCGCCTTCTCGGCTACCAGTTCTAATGCCCCCCAGGAATTAGTTGAGGTTAACAAATCTACTTATTTAGATAAAAATATCTTCAGAATTTCACCAACACAGCGTAAGGAGTTAATCCTTAATAATATGCGATTATATACATCTAACATACGATATATTATATTAATTCAGATAACACACAAATCCACTTATCCGTAACTTATCATTCCTGGTAACCCTACAAGGCGATTGAAAAGAAGATGACATCGGGACCAACAAATTTAAAATAATCCAATCAATAGATAATTCTTAATTAGCTTATTTCATTTCCTGTATTGATACTTCACATTTACATATTTATTTGTTTTTAGGAAAGAACCCTTTACAAATATAGACTATCGCTATTTATCCTCAAAAAACTTTTAAAACAGTTTAAATAATACTTCTAAAAAACCTTATAAAAAATCTTTAAAATAGTTTAATAGTAACTTCCCAATCACAAAAATTAAGAGTAGGTTAAAATGAAGTAATTATTTATATTTTCAAAAAAAAAAAAAAAAAAATGGAAAATGGAAGAATGGAATTTTATTTTGCAATTGATAAATAAAGGCATAGAAGCCATTGAAAGGTTAATAGTGCATGCAGCGCATATAGCAATCCTCCTTAGAATACCTCCGGGTAATAGAAGGACAAAATGTGACATGTGTACATATTATACTTGTATTTGTATTTTGTTTGAAAATAAAACCAGAGGGTATGAAAAAAAAAAAAAAAAAAAAAAAAAAAGAGCCCTAAAGCTCAACACCGTAAGTCCAGATTAGCCTTATGATAGTCGTGTAAATGTGCATTTTGTAGATAAGTAGAAAGTCAGAGTTCTGTCTTGTAAGTGTTTTAAGCGAAAAGGGTGAGCAGTTTCTAGTCTTTCCGTATTGCTTGTGGGATTCCTTGTTAAATGTTTGTCAAGCAGGAGTCCTATTAAGCAGATCTGAGGAATGAAATAAAATTAAACATATTTAAATGAATAAAATATGCTGTTCTCATCAAAAAGGTTAGGTTCTAATTATGTTAAATCAATAATTTTTTAATAGTAGCCGCTGTTACCAAAATAATCGCTATTAGAGGTTTCGTGGAGGATCCAGACACAGGACTATGACGATGATTCTAGGGTGCTTTTCAATATCAAGCCGTTCCAGAATACTGAATACATGGTAAATCCAAAGGCACTTTAATTCAATTCAAGTTGTAAAAGATAATGGAGGGGGCCGAAAAGCGAATACAAATAAAATATTGATGCAAATAATAATATAATAAATTATTTAATGGAACACATTTTTCCATCAAAGCTCAATTTAATTACCTTTTTTATCTCTAAATTTATTTAAAAAGTTTTTTAATTTATTTTAACAACAGAGGTAAGTGAAAGTCGTCTGTAGTGCGCACCAGATTTTTCTGTATCTTTCCTATACTTTTGTGTCATGTTATAAGTTTGAATTTGCTGTGAAATATTACCAACAATGTCTATTACTGTTTGAATAATTACTATATATTCGTTATTGTTTTGTTTTTTTACAATGGTTATCTTGTTTTCTTAGTGTGAGCCAAAACGTCGGCACTATAAATAAGTTTGCTTCTTTCGAGTGTTTTAATTACCGCACCCCTTAACCAACTTCTTATATTTTTGTGGTAGTTCATTGGAAACAAATAACATCGACTTGCTTGACATGAGCTTCCAAAGTTCATTTCTTCCCTAGTTTCCAAACTAATTAGTAGCCAAAGAACCAATAACGGATAATCTATCTGAATAATGGCGACAAAAGAAAAACATCTCCATAGCGGCACCGGACGATAAAGAAAACGCCCCCCGGAGGATACACAATGGTACGAGGAGAGGATATAGGAGCGGCGGCTGGGGATTAAAGGCCCCTGAGTTATGGGATAATTTCCAATAATAAATAGGGTCCGCCGGAGTCGTGAGGCCACGGCTCTCCCCTCCTACCGGCTACTTTGTTCCGCTTAAACGATGGCCCACCTCCTGCCCGGGGTGTCGTCTTCATATCTATCCATATCCGTTCATTGAAAGGTAACCCGGGGGGGTAACCACTGTATCCCGGCTACTGTAAACTGTGTGTCATCAAAGTTGAATCGATTATTAGTCAGTAGATCATTAATTACGCGACTGTTGAACACCGCAATATTTTCTTGTTTAATTGCTGACCTGAAGTAAGGGGCTATCCATATTCCAATCTTTAAATATTATATTATAATAACAGAAGTGCAATAGAAGAAGAATGAAAAAATTCCCTCTCCCATCAGTCGTCAGTTTATCCTCGTTTTTAGGATTCTTGAGAATATACCTAGATGGTTTTGCCATTCCCTGCTGTCCCCTTTCTTGAAAATTGGCACTACACAGCGACCTCTCAGTCCTTTGGTGTTCTTATCCTATGCCTTATTAACTTCAAGAGATGGAGGGACATTTCTTTTACTTTGCTGTCCATGTAGTGCATGATTTCGGAAGTTATCTCTTCTCTTCCTACTACAATCTGAGTTTTATCTTGAAGATACCATCGTGTTATTCTTCTTGAAATCCTCTTCGTCGAAATAATCTTCCACCTTTCTTGGTATCTGATGCTAACTGATATCTTCTTTCTAGCAAACTGACTCTCCTTTCTAGCAGCTCCTTGAAATATTTTCTCAGCCCCTCCATCATTTCATCAGCTGTATAGTTTCATTTTACGAGTTTTAACCAGGCCGGAACGAGCCTCATTCCGTTAGATTCACTACAGTTCTTAAACTCCAGCATAACAAAACTGAATTGTATGTAAACTAAATTTAGGTAATGGCTCAGAAATTGGTAAGTAATTATTATTGATCAAAGAGCCTTAGAAAATTTTTTGTTCTGGATTAATCATCTTTTATTACGGCAAGACGTACGTTAATTTTTATTTTTTTGAGATATCATATAGCTACAATACTCATAATTCAAATATCAAATTTATCTTGCATTTTCAAAACCATTTAATCCTTTATCCAATCATTTTATAATAATCCAATATAAATCCCTGAACCATGCATAGTAACTATATATAACAAAAGTAGATTTTATACCGTGAAACTAATCGTTAAATAAAATTGAATGATTTACACACCTTTTTTGTGATTCAGTTTAGCTTGGCAAACACTTATTCTTTCTGTTTAATGTTATTCTACTCATGTAGCACTATGAAAACCACTATTTATGGTGTATTAACATACATATAACCATCCAGCATTACTGTACTATCTGTTTAGTGTCATATCAGATGAACTTGATGAATAGATAAATCTTTGTGACTTTTGGTGGTTGATATCCACTGCAATTCATATCACTATTGTATAAAAAAAAAAAAAAAAAAATGGAATCTACTAGTTGGATTATCAGCCTATTATTTCAATTTTATTTTCTTATATATTTTACTGCGAAAACTGTTCTCTTTCATAGAAATATATTTTCTCTTGGACTGAGTAGTGGCTGTTCCCAATATAGGCTCCACGTGCTGACTAGTTAGTAGAACTACTCACAAAAGCACGAATGTTTTTTATTGCCGGTAGGTAGCCAATTAAAACATGGCGATCTATAGAAAGATAGAAAGGTAGATATCTTCAGTATAGCAAACTACATCCAAACATCATTAAAAAAAATAATAATAAAAAGCTCTACATTCATTATTGTGTATATATTTTATTGTAATTTTATGCTGTGTAAATATTGTATGAATGTAGTATGTATGATATCTTTCAGCACTACTATTGATGTCTAAATTGGGACAGATTGTAATTTTACTCAATAAAAATTGTAGAAAAAAAAAAAAAAAAAAAAGCTCTAGTGTTTCCATAGTAGTCGGTATGGAAGATCAATTAGTAAAGATTTTTTAAGTAATAAAGGTTTAAAAAGGCATAACTTACATTAATAGACTAGAAATGCAACTAATCTCGTCGTAAAAAAATAAAATTACATATTTTTAGTGAAGTGAGAATGGTTGACAGTATGAGTAAGTAAGAGAAGTGGTTCAGGGTGCAGTCAAAAGAACACACAATTAAGATATAAACTTAATAAACTAGGGCCGACGTTTCGGCCTAAATTATAGGCCTTCTTCAGGGCGTTTGAAGGAGAGCGTCAGAACAATGAAGCAATAATAATCTTCATTCATTCATGATTATTTTTGCTTCATTTTTCTGACGCTCTCCTTCAAACGCCCTGAAGAAGGCCTATAATTTAGGCCGAAACGTCGGCATCAGTTCATTAAGTTTATATCTTGATTGTGGGTTCTTTTGACTCCACCCTGTACATATTTTTAGATCGACAACCTAATTCTTAAGCTATCCGTTTTAATTTGTTCTCATAAATCATATATTGCTAACCTCGTTAAGATGTTTTATATCTGTTTCATTATCAATTTTGTTTAACTATTGCATTATAAATAAGTTTAATACTTTCCATATTTTGCTTTATCAGCCTAATGTAAATATATATAGTTAGATTCAACAGGATAAATTACAATTGAGACGTTGATTTCCAAAAGGTTGATGTTTTGACATATTTGTATTCTCATTATTTATTTTTATCTAAATCTGCTATTTGATTTTATCTAATAAAAACTCAAGTCCTTTAAAAAAGGCTATTTAAAAATGCAATTATTTTCTAAAATTACTGATTACACATTCAATTTCGTTCCAAATCATATCACATTCCATAAGTTTAAAATATTGTTATTGTTACTAGTATAGTGCTGAAAACAATTCTAGATTTCAACAGAAAATTTATCAAATAAGTTGGTTAAATAATATTGCAATGAGAGAATTTTGGGCTTCATATTTCCTTCAATGGATGTAGTATCTTTTGGAAATCAACGTCCCAATTAATGAAGGGCAGGATAAGTTACCCCAGGAAAAGTTAGCAACTATAATTTACCTCAGTAAATACATTCAGATCTGAAGTAAGGATAACACGAAAGCAATTGAATTTATTATCCGACCATCAATTCTTTCGTTGTTTAACAGAGAAGTGTACAACTTAGAAAACTAGAAAGATAAAGGTGAGAAATTGCTCAAAGTTTCTTGGAACGATTGTATCTTTGTGAAAAAAAGAAAAATCAAAGTACAACCGACTTTCACAAGTTTTAGGAGTCCTTTTGGAATGTTAAACTTATCCTTATTTATGATGCTCCTGTGTCGCTATTAGATTATTGAGTTATTCCTTCCTACCAATTGAGGAATTTCTCAATGTTTCTTCGTTCCTTCCTCCTCCAACAGAAAGAGAAGTAAGGAAAAAAGGATGGGCAACTTCTGTCTAACTTTCTATGGGTTCTGAATATTTTAACACGATGGAAATGTTACCGGAATCCGTACTTTGTTCGAAACAAGAAACTTGAAAGATGCATTAAGCCCTTTTTTTTCTTTGGTTGTGAACTTCAAAGTATTACCATGCCGTCGCTATAACATGGTTTGTCAGTATTTATAATCCTGCTATCTAACGTTAAATTCACCAAAAAATATTAATATTTCCAAAAAAGTATTCGAACAACAGTGCGTTTTAATCTGTACTATTATTATTAATTTATACAACCCATTTTATACAATACATACAATTTTATTGGATATAATTAGTTGACTTTTGAGAATTACTAGAAGGAATTAGTCTGGGTGGCGGTCAATGAATGAAACAATTAGGTAGTTTTAACCATTTATTTTCTGCCAACGTTTCGACCCTCATTGTGGGTCGTCATCAGGGCTAGTTTCAAACTAGTTTCCATTCGCCTACAATACGCCCACATGACGATGGGGATCGAAACGTTGGCAGAAAATAAAAGGTTAAAACTACCGAAGTGTTTCATTCATCGACCGCGACTCGGACGAATTCCTTCTAGCATACATTTTTATGTGTATTCATATATATAAAGAATTTATATAATTTTGTTTTGCCTAATATATGTTTAGGAACTTATTGGAATATACTTGCATTTAAAAAAATATTACTAATACAATAAAATAAAAAAAAAGGTCTCATATCTCTATTACTATTGTTCATTTTGAAACAAATTGTAATATATCAAAAAAAAAAAACACATAAAATAAATACAATAAAAAAAAAAAAAACATTAATTTAATTACAACGAATAATGATGTTTATTCCACTTAAATTTATTTTATCTCTTCTCAAAGATTGGGTACAGCTTAGGTTTTTGATGATGTGAAATGATGTCCCACTTCATTATTATTCCAATAGTTCAAATGACCCGAATACTTGGTGAAAATTTAAAAAAAATCAATCTTAGCAGTATCAATGAACAAATATTATAATATATACCAATTAAGTACAAAGAGTAATGGTGATAAAGGTATCCAAAAAGAAACAAATATCAGTCAGTCAAAGTCAATGTCAGTCTTGGACTTCACTTGAAAACAACAAATTGAAAAATGTCTAACTGACCATCAGCTGCTGGGTCTCATCATCACGAAAATGCAGGCGTGAGGAGGTATTTATCGCCCGCCTGAGGATAAGACACTGCTGCCTCACTCATGGACTCATTAAGCGATAATAATCGGGCCGTTGACGGTGTCATTCAAGTGGTGAAGATCATTCGTTTATATCAGCTCATTTAACACATTCAGTTTATTTTACGCACTTTTTGTTATTACTCACATTTTTTTTTTTTTTATCATCATAGGTAAGTTAATCGTCATCTGAAAATGTTTTGGGCAATAATAACCACTCGCAGTTTTTGCCCCTAAAACCAAAACAACAAATAATTAAATAGCAATAGAAAGAACTAAAATTAATACCAGGTAAAATCGGTATCTAGTTGTTCTAGACTTGTATAGTTATAAATTTTGTTACAAAGTATTGTATATTGCTTATTACTATAATATTTTGTACTAAATAATACTGCTACTAAATAATAATAATTTTAGTTTTTTAAGTTATTTATATTGTTCTGCTCTCTACTAAATATTTGTAAAATTCTCTTTCATATCTTTTCATGAACCGGAACACCAAGACCTCACTGTACACATTGTAGCTTAGCTATCACTATTAAACATTTACTGACAGACTGCAGAAAATTAATAGTGCCACAACTATCATTTTTAATGCCTTTTTAAATGGCAATTAACTTGTATGAAACATTTTAAAGTTCCAGCATTATACTCTTCATTTTTATGCAATTTATTTTTTATTTTTTCAAATTATTTTATTATTTCTCCTTTGTCTTATTTATTGATAATTTTAGGTATAATTCAATGATGTATGTAATTGTATTGATTAGCCTGGTCTATACATGGATCATGAATTGCTAGTTATAATTCATTAAAACTAAAAATGTTACTGTACACACAGTGTACCTATTACCAGCCTATGCCTGTAAAAGACGTATATCAAAGAAAGAGAAAAATATTGTCCGAGGATCTATATTATACTACTATATTATGACCCTTCAGAGCTTTTTCAAATCAAGTCAGTGGTTAAATTATTCATCTACAATATAAAAATGTTATAATATAAAATATAAACCACGTTTAAATGACGACATATTGAAAAGACATCCTTAAAAACTTAGATTCGCTTAATAAAAATTTTAGTATTCAATGCCTGTTTTCACGAAAATTATGCAATAGAGATTCAATGGAAAAGATATTTTTTTCGAAATCTTAATAAATAGTTAGTAACCATAACAGCCATAGTAAACGCTTGCATAATGAAGAGCAGGATTCGGGCACTCTAAAAAGGGCCGCTATTTTTCAATTAATTTAAATTAAAAGGCATTCTTCCTGGCTCTCTATTTAATAAGGCCTTTCTAATTAACTTGATTGGAGCTCGACTTCAATGCAGTTCTGTTAATTAATTAAAAAGCCCTTTAAATAGTCAGACACGCCTTGAGAGAGCGTCTGATTTCACTCAACATTGTCCTTCCTTAAAGAGATAAGAATGGGGCTTTCAGAGAATTCCGATTCCTGAATACATGATTATAAATAAAAGCCCAAATTTACAAAACTATTTATATTATTTCAATATATTAATTAAAAAATAATTTCAGAAATTTAAAAATAAATTCAAACCAAAAAATAATAAATAGGTAGTAGATAGATAAATTATAAGAAGTTTTATTTACGACATTTAACTGTGAAAAATGCACATAAACATTATAAGTAAGTAAATTAGAATTCAAATGCTGAAATGCTACAAAAAGTAAACGTGGAAAATAGAAAAGCAAAAATATTCTAACAGGCAATGAAAAAAACGCTGCAAATTATTACACAATGGTTTATTTTTTCCAAACACCTATATCACGTTATAATTGTTTGTAAGGCTGTATAAATTCAAATAACCAATATGAAAAGCAATAAATAATTCAAAGGGAAATGTTCTATCACCACCGCTAATTTTAAAACGCCTTATATATCCTATTTCTAAACTAATTTCAATATTGTTTCGATTTGTAGATTTTTTTTCTTTACGCTCTTTACTGATTATAAAATTCTCTACACTTTTTTCTCAATCTTAGAAAAATAAATGAGTTAGACGTATTTATGTGTAAAATTTCAATGTTTTTTTTCTTCATTATTTTAAATAATTTTTCGTGGTTTCTTTGTTAGAAAACTGTGATATCATAAGATGATATTTCAGTTGTTTTTTTTTTTCTGTTATTCTATAATAGCGGTGTACTAATTCTGAAAATCTATCAAAATTTTTATCTATCTTCAAAAATAACGAGGTGACAAGCGTATATTCATGCGTATATTTAGGCAAGCCGTCAATTGCTTTTTTTTTTTTTTTAGAATGTTCCGATTAATATAATCATAACTTAAATTACTCTTCTATAATAGTAATTAAAAAAAAGAAAGGAAGTATTATCATATAAATGGGGGGTGCACCTCTACCTATCATTGTCCACGTTCTTCGGCTCAGCCATTTTTTTTTTTTTTTTTTTTTTTTTTTTTTTTTTTTTTTTTTTTTTTTTTTTTTTTTTTTTTTTTACTTATTCGTGGTTTCTTGGTTAGAAAACTCAAACGATATTTTTCTCTGCCTTTAAAAACTATCTGATTATTGCAGTATATCATTTTTAATCGGCCACCATTTTATAACTAATCGGCCGACATAAACGTCTAGGTGATAGAATCATCGTTAAATATCCTAGTATTATTGCGTCTAATTCCAAAAAACTTTGTCCAGTAGTTTCAACAACAGCGGAGAAACGGATATTGTTAGGAGAGATATTTTCTTTTTTGGTCCATTACAAAGGTTCATTGTTGATAATAATAAACTAAAATTATATAATAATAGAGACGTAAAGAAGCGATAAACACTTCATTTTTTAATTTAATTTTTTAATTGTTTAATTAATAATATTCATTTTTTTATCATTATCATAATATATATATATATATATATATATATATATATATTTTATTTTTTTTTTTTAAATAATATTGACTTTTGCTAAAGGATCGAGATTGTGCGCAAGCTTTTGATGAAAGTAGTCATTAATCATCTGCTGTCTTCTGTTTTTTATTTTCTTCTTTATTACAATTAATAAACATAAGATTTGGATTATCATCCAGGTTACTTAACGATCAAAACTATCTCTAACTACCAAAATTATTATCTACAAAGTACTCATCAAAGCTTTATGGACATATGGGATTGAGCTATACGCTAAATGCTTCTGCCAAAATCCAAAAAATTGAATCTTTCCAATCTAAATTTTTACGAAAAATCGTGGATGCAGCATTCCATGTCACAAACTAATTACAACACAAGGCCTTGGACATGCTCATAGCTCCAGATACTGTCACAGAATATTATAAAAATGTTCACGACTGACTGACTCACAACATGAACCCATCCGCCCAAAATCTTAAATTCACCACAAATCCGTACAACACAACAATACTTCTTTTAAGGCGGTTGTCTAGATATTTGCTGAATTAACCATTCAGAAGAGCTAATTGCAAAAAGTTATTTTGCAGATGGCAAATACAAAATATTGACAGAACATTTATTTATAAATAAGTAAAAATTACATCGATATACAAACAATAATAAAAGGCTCTGTTGAATAATATTCATTCTGAGGCCATAAATAAGAAATAAATTGTCAATTAATAACAAATCCCGTGTAGCCAAGATTAATCAAATTCACCTACTTTGTCTATGTCAATCAAAGAATCCTTCAAACCCCAAAATAAGTATAGCCTAGTATAGCCCGTATAGCCTTCAACTTTCCTCAATCTTGACATTGAAGAAGTATCTAATAACGGCAGGTTTTATCCTCATTTCTCCCCGAAGCGTGAGGATATAAAAGGAGACGCAGAGCTAGATAAAAGAGTCGCGAGACAAATCTCCAGCCCCTGGGGACACTTTTTGGGCCCCATCTTTGTGCCGATTATCAACTGCCTCGGGGGGAGAAAGGGAAGTATTATCATATAAATGGGAGGTGCACCCCTACCTGTCATTGTCCACGTTCTTCGGCTCAGCCATTTTTTTTTTTTTTTTTTTTTATTTAGTTAAAATAAACATTAACGATGGTGTAGGCAAAGCAACAAAAGGTTGAAACAATGAATATGTGATAGTGAAAAGATAGATTTTAACAGAATGATTATACATATCTATGAGCTTAATATGAAGAATATATAATAGTAATTGACCTATATTGAGATACAATATGGAAATAAATAATATTTGAAAATCTGAAGATGAGGCATAAGGTACCTCGAAACGTAATGTAATAATCACCTTTGATATGTTATGATAAATAAATATATATTAACAAATTAGAAGAGAATGTTCCGATTAATATAATCATAACTTAAATTACTCTTCTATAACAGTAATTAAAAAAAAGAAAGGAAGTATTATCATATAAATGGGGGGTGCACCTCTACCTATCATTGTCCACGTTCTTCGGCTCAGTCATTTTTTTTTTTTTTTTTTTTTTTTTTTTATTTATTTATTTTTTTTTTATTTATTTTTTTTTTTTTATTTAGTTAAAATAAACATTAACGATGGTGTGGGCAAAGCTTTTTGACGATGCTGTTATTATTAACAATTAAACCTTCAAGTTTATTTGTTTTTCGTAATAAACCATTAAAAATTGCATACTGAAGATACCTCAATTTAATTCATTTCTTGTTTAAAAAGACCTTTCGTCTATTTTAATAAGAACTAGTTTGTGTAAAAGATCACCAGGTATACCATAGTAGGAAAAATATCTCACTTAAGTGGACAAAGCTCTATTGCACAATATATTTTCGGTTTTGTCGTGAAATTTGATAGTCGGATAGCTCAATTTAAATTTGATAGTTGGTTGGCGGAAGAATGGCTGAGTGGGTTAGCGCGCTTTGTCTAGCAACCGCAGAGAACCATAATTTAAAATTAAATAATTACAAGTCTCGGTGCTGGGGGGCTTTTATCTCACCATTTATCTCCCGCCCTCTCCCCATGGTCCGAGAAACCCCGTATAGCCTTCTAAGGCGTGGTTGGGGTGAAGAAAAAAAGAAATTGTATAGCTCAAATACGATATAGAAAGTGTAAATAAATAATTTATTAACACAATATGAGCATTGAAATCTAGTAAGATTAAGCTTTTATTTTCATATGTGCTTAGCAATTTCATTCATTTATAAATCTTCAGCCACCGGTTTGATCTTATTGGATTGATGAAGGAGTGTAATTTATAAAAGTAAAAGACTCAAGCTAAAACTATTTTATAAATCCAACAAATTACAGTATTACAACGGCATTGACAAAGTTATAAAGCATAAAAGTAGGATTGAAGGGTCCTTCACTATTATATTGCCTATGAAGAAATCGTATGCAGTTTTTAAATATGATTTTTATTTGTTGCTGGTATTTATTCTCTGATGATGAGACATTTATTCTAACTTTTGTGAGAAAAAATATAAATTCAAAACAATATAATAATCATTTAATATTGTTCGATGTATATATATTTAGAAACTATAATTAATCAAGGATAAAAAGTAGCTGGGTGAGAGATCTCATTTGCTGACTAATAGGAGCAAATCAAGACCAGGAATGGGTGCTGTTGGGCACTACACGTCTTTAAGCATAACATATTCTGATTCTCAAGTTCCACTATTACTTTTTCTTACTGTTACTCCAGATTGTGACATATCATAACAATAATTCTATACATAAATCAAAATCCTAAGTACGGTTCATTCCGTCATTAGTAGATCTGAGTTTTGGTTTATCCGCCTTGAGCTTTAATTAACCTCTGAACTGGTGTTGCAATCTCATCCTTAGATTCCACATTCATCTAAAGTTTACATATTTATGTATTTTTGTAAGGTAATGACTTGAAAATAGATAATGAAAAGAATCCTCCAAAGATGAAAGTCAATCCACATTTGTTTTGTCGCCCAAAAGATACTATCCCGCATACACTAACTGTCTGGAAGGTTAGTAGAAAGAAGCTATTCGTAATTTTATGAATGCTGTTATATTCGTATCCACTAAAATTTCTAGTTGTAGTAGTTTCGTTTACACTCTTAGGATTAATTAGTCAGAAGCAGCCTTATGCAGTTGAAATTTATTTTTTATCGAAGGCATATAACCTTGGTAACTGTAATAAATCTCTTATTTAGCACATTTCAATCTCCTTATCTAATTTCTAGGAAGGTTTGAATTAAATTTTTCAATGAAGTTGTTTGAAAATAATATATAATAATATATATATATATATATATATATATATATATATATATATATATATATATATATATATATATATACATATACATATACAATTGGCTTTCACATAATTTAACAATAATGAACATTAATATGTATAATGTAAAATAAACAGTAGCTTTCCCCAATGAACTGTCACATATTACGTGGACTAATGGAAAACGGACTGGTGATATTAGATATTGAAAAAAAAATGTAGACATGGAGGAAATATTATGTTCTCGAAATCGAAAAGTTCCTCTCGCGTTTTACTTTTTTTAAGTGACAAATTAGGTCTTACGTCTCTGTGTAATTCATGTTACCTTTAATAAAAACTTAATCCATATTATGATGCTTAACAATTAAAATTAAGGACAGCTGTTCGGGATTATAATAATAAAGACACGCTACAGGTCAGTCTCAAAGTTTTTATAATTTACAAGTGTTTATTATACTGTTATGTACTTTATTTTGTGCGATTAAGACAATCTATGTGTGTGTGTTTCATTATTTAATAGAAAATTGAGATATCCAAAAGAAGTAAAGCGATTACACATCACCAATAGCCGCCCAGAGCTTTTGGCTTTGTATCGATATATCAGCCCCTGAAACGTCTCTACTTTCTTTAGATTCTATGTCACCTAAAATTCAGAAAAAAATAGGAACGAAAAATAGCTTAAAAATTAATGCACTGCAAGTCGAACTTAACCTCAACCCTACAGAAAAAATCATCAGTTATGCCAAAGCCACCGCCACAGACTGTTTTTCTAAACGAGAAAATGCAATAGTTTTACAAACATTTTCCGGTATGAAGCAAAAAGATTATGTTTTAAAAATCGCAGCCCTAATAGACCCAAAAGTCATTCGTTATACTTCTAGAATTTCAAACTCTCGATTTTGCATACATTTTAACAGCAAAGATGCAGTAGACCGCCTTTTGAACAATCATAAGTCGATTCTTATTGATAAAAAAATTTGTTAAACACAGGTCTCACCATCACTCATACCAGCCACACTCACAAAAGCGTTTTTCTATTTGCCTTCAGTATTTTTATTTTTGTTCAAAAACAATCTGCAATTCTTTTTAATATGTCCTGCTTTTGAGCAGAAGTTGCAAATAATTTTAGGCTTAACACTTTTATTTTTAAAACACTTATCAGTGGTATGATTGTTTTTCGAACATATTTTACACCACATATTGGTTTTTGAAATTAAGGCTTGATTTTCTGAGTCCATATCCCTCAAATTTACCCTCCCTTCCTCAATCAACAATCTGGAAGTTAGCTCATTAATGGATTGCCTAGTAGGGTCAACAGACTCCCAAGATGACACAAAGTGTTTCATTTCAGAGGGAAGGGACATAAGGATCTTAGTCATTATTTGCTTATCTGAAATATTTTCCCTTAACTGCTTTAATTTGGAGGCAATGTCCATGATCGAGGATATGTGGGTCGCAAGTCCTTTGTTTTCATATCGATAATTAAAAAACTTTTCGTGTAACAAATGAACAGACGCCTCCGATTTTTGTTCGTAAATAGCGAGTAGCTTTGACCACATTTCGTAAGAGGTTTCGCATGATAAAATATGGACCATAGGTTCATCTTCAATTCTACTCACCAGTAATTCCTTGGCTTTACAGTCTTTTCGAATCCATTCATCCATATCCTTACCGTTAACCTTTGGTTTTGACTTTCCTTCCATCATAACGTCGTGAAGGGCCTTTGCTTCCGCCATGATCTTCACTTGAAATTTCCAAATATTCCAGTTGCTGCTGCCTTTCAGTTTTGTAAATTGCTGATCCATGATTGTTAAAATTGTTGAACAACACCTTGAGAAAAAGTTTTTGCTACAAAACGGCAAAACCGAATCGTCCGGGTGTAACCTAACCAACGTAACAACACTCCCGAGAATTAATACAACGTTCAACGCTTTGTTTAAAACACTTCCTGGCCTGGGCCCATAACCTGTTCGGAAATGTGGAAGAATAAAACAACTTGTACAGTTGAAAAGAAAAAATAACGATAGTTTATTGTTTTAAACAATACAACACACTCGGGAGGAGATTACACATTGCTCGTGGGCAGTTTGTTTTTACACGCAACACAGTGTTGCCAAAGGCCGTCTCACAAAGTACAGTTTAAAATACAAAATAATAAAATACTCGAAATGTTAATTTATAATTATACATAAAATATAAAGTTATTAATTACAAGAGAATTTTATTGTTTCTCAACAGGGTACCAAGACCCCAGGCTGGCACATGTACTTAGTTTCCGATGGCAAGTCTACATCCCACCTGAAGACCTCGGTAAGCTTCCATCATCTCTACTAATAGAAAAAGATAATGTTTTCTACCGAATTTTTCTTGCTGTAGATATTTTAACCTGTTTTATATGTAAACAACCTGGTCACGTATCTACTGATTGCCATGAAAATGACAATAATATTCAAGAACATCAATGTAGTGAAAATAGATTCAATAATTTAAATCCCAACAAAAACAATAATATTAAACAAATAAATGCCAGCCATTTCCTATTAGATACACCTATCCATACGGTCCCCAATAGTGTAACAGTACTGCCAACACTAACGGGTTGCCATGACTACAATTTAACAACCATAGCCGGAACCAAAGAAGACGAACCGAAGAAAGGCCAACCAGGTAACCATAGCAACTCAATCCATAGCAAAAATCTTGAAAATAAACTCTTCAAAGACACGGCTTTAAATGTGGACAACAATTTAATATTACTACCAATGTTTCAGACGTGAAACGATGCCATTTAAGTCCTCCTCCTACCTGTATACCCACTATGGAGCTTAGCTTAACAATAGATCCACAAGAAGAAGGTGAAGGCATAATAAATTTCGAAGATTTTCCTCTAATAACAGCTACCCAATGTGTTCATAAAAAAAACTAAAAAAAAAAAACGATACTCATTACACCGTAAATTTTGAGGAAGCCCGACAGTCCATAGAGAAAAACCAAAAGTACTCCATATCGTTCAATGATATGATAAATTTGATCGAAATGTTCTCGAATTCTAATAATTTGGGTATCTAATTCACCCATAAATAAACCCATATGAAGAATTCACAAGCGATATAGAAGGTCTAAAGAATATGTTAGGCGATGCAAAAATATCTCTGACAGATCGTCGTTCCAAATCAACTATAACGAAGCTGCTTAAAAAAATGTGTGACTTAAAAGAAACCGTAGCACACCCGGATTACAGTAGTGAACATTAATTTTTAAAGTCATAAAAAATTAAAGATAACTATATGGTTGCAAGAATCCCGAGATCTGAAAAACCTTCCAAGGAAAAATCAGCTTCCAAGGAAATCATATCCAGCGACCTGTTGGACCCACAAGACAACTCTGACCCGCATCCTTGACCGTGAGCCCATACTTAAGTGAAAAACTAGGAAAACATTTTAAGTGAAATCTGAGTATAGTAATTTTTTTTTTTTTTTTTTTTAAATTTGTTTACATATTTGTTTTAATGAAACGATGTATTCTTTCAAGGGATTAGAATGTAAAATACAATAGATAAAACGTATGTATTGTTTTACTCGGTAATTAAACCTTCAATGGAAGATATTTCTCGAACTGAATGTTTTTCAGTCAATTATAGGACCCTGGAAGAACGCAACTTTATTTTTGATCTTTCAAAAAAATAAAAGTGCCTCCTATTGCTCTTAATTTATCAAGCTTCAAAGAATGCTAAATCTGAAGCTGAGATTTTTATCTGATATGTCTAATATTTGATTCAAGATACTATCCACCGCATCGCGAACTTTTGGACCTTTCTTAAATTTAAAAAAAATCTTTCATAACGTCTCATTAAAACGGAGACTGAACGAACTTCTTTAAATTCTAAGATCTTATCGTGTGTGGTAATTATTCTCTTAAATGGAGTGTACTGGCTTTTGACAGAAATGCTTCGAAGCTCTTATGTGTAGGTAAGTGGCGCATTTTCAAGCAGTAGAGAACTGATTTTATTCCAAAAGTAGGACATTTTTTTTTTTTTTTCTCTCTTATTTTTTTAATTACTCCACTCCTACTTATATGTACTGATATCCTCAAATAGTTATCCATCTTTTCATTGCTTCTGCGTTGAATGCCGTACCCGACTAGAGGCGAGGTAAGGGCGGAGAAGATTACAGGTGTAATAGAGGGAGCTAAACCCTGAGGTGACACGACCGCTGCCAAACTCACCCTCACGGCTGCTAATTATAATGTAAGCCTCAAATCCTATTAGAATCTCATTCCCTCGAGATGGCTCTGGGTTAAGATCTACTTAACTCTGATATCGTAAACCTGTTCAATAGTTAAGCCTATGTAAGTGGAGGATAAGCATAATCCACCGCTAGGCCATTCTTAAATAGCAGCTTTCCCATGAAAAAAAGTTAATCCATGGATCTGTTGATGTATGATATTACATAGATTATATTATTTAATTATAAATATCACATGGTATTTATTATATTATAAATCGTTTTGGGATAATCTGAATGTTGTTGGCAGTGGAAATAACAGGAATGCACTCAAATAATAAAACACGTTACTGCTTTTATTTATGTTTGTTTAGGTTTGGTCCCTTTTTAGAGCTCTAAAAAAAACATAAATTTCATAAGAACATTGGGATAAAAAAAAAAAAAAATAATACAGTTGATATCAATAAAATATAAAGAGATTCTTTGACTTGTATGATCAGATTTTATTGTTTATTTTTTTGTACTTTGACATACCTATCTATATATGAAACATGTATTACGTTTGTTTT
This sequence comes from Piezodorus guildinii, assembly GCA_023052935.1. Lineage (NCBI taxonomy): Eukaryota > Metazoa > Arthropoda > Insecta > Hemiptera > Pentatomidae > Piezodorus > Piezodorus guildinii. Next base: position 152,615,044 of record CM041292.1, read on the forward strand.
GATATAACTTTATCATTCAGTTCTTTTATCTTTTCTAAAAAATAATATTATTGAATTTTTCTAAAAGTAATATTTGATGTCATTATCCAATTTTTTTTTTTTAATAAGCCTCCCTCCCCCCTCCTGCTACTTTTGTGAACTATCACAAGACCTGCTTTCACCTCACCTACACATACCCTATTACTCACCGTGTAAAGAAGGGTAATATACTTTGGGCTTATCTATTCCATGAATATCATAAGGCTTTACTGGACTTTCGGAGTCATCATTTGGTGCTCTACTAAACCATCAAATTCTTTCCGTTCTTAAAACATTATATCCTTTCTTTGAATGCGAAATTCTCCTGCGATCCTTACAATCCAAAATTCTAACATCCTCAATGATCCTTACTTAGTCTCGAATAAACTTATCTATAAAGATCTTTATGTTCGTATAATCCTGATTAGGCCCAAACCATGTATCACTCTTTCTATTAAACTCCATTCTCACTCTAACCCACTTAGTTTTAATCATTTATTCCTCTCCCGTTCTTGATAATCCTCTGAGGTGTTTGAAAAGAAGATGGTTCGAGACCTTCTGGTTTGGATTACTTATTAGTGTGCAGCGAAAGAGCAGTTTCTTTTTCGTTCATGTATTTTATCCTGTAGCATATTTACTTGTAAATTATCAAATACAGTAGTAAATTTTAGCCAATAAAAAAAAACATTTATTACCATGTAGAGTTTATTTTATAATGGGGAGCCCGTGGCTGAGTGGCTAGCGCGCTAGTCTCATGCTACAGGTTCTGAGTTCGAATCCCAATCCCGGCGGTGCTTTTATAAGGATGTAAAAAAATGGGGATTCACTCACAACCTCTCCCCCGGGTATGTGAGACCCGTCAGCCAAAGGGTGGCCACTCACAAAATTAGTCGTAGGGAGTGATGACCCTACACTAAGAATAGCATCGTGAAACGTGACTGTAAACTCGCAAGAGTATACACCGCGAAGCCCAGGGCCTACATGGCCTGTCGCACCACTGAAAGAAAAAAAAGAAAAAGAAAGAGTTTATTTCGATAATTTAATTCGTAATTCAGTGAGTCATAAAAAATGTTATTTCATCAAAAAAGTAATTTTTTTTTCCATTTTGGAGGAAGGCTGCAACTTTTTAAAATATCATGCTAGTGTAACGTCCTGGAATAGACACTTTAAATATTAAGATTAATTGGACTGGCTATTTGCCGACGAGAGTTAACATTTCTAACAGGGACGCAGTCGTTTACCTCTTGTTTATTCTGCTATGTAGCTTGCTGGTTCAACAGTGACATTTCCTAGCCAATTCCACCAACATTAAATGAACGTAGAGTCTGTCAACATGACACAGATAGAAAACAAAAATTTGAGATGACTGATTTATTTATGACGATAGTTAATGATATCTATTAATACTAATTTAGGCATTTTATAATAATGATTACAGCCACATATAGATATAAAATATGTTTTATCTACGTTATTCTATATTTACGTTTTCCATCATAATATACCAAAACAACGCAACCAAAATCCCCCTTTCTTTTTTCCGAGAAGCTTTTAATTAATAAGGTATATTTTCTTCAAATCTATCATCCATACATCCATACATCGATGGCGCTATAACTCATGAAGAGTCAAGGCCTCCCTCAGCCTGAGCCGCCAGTCTTCCCTGTTTTGTGCTGCTGCTCTCCAATTTCTGATTCCCAGCTTGTTCCGCGCATCTGCCGCCACACAATCCTCCCATCACAAAGGAGGTCTGCCAACTTTTCTGGTCCCATAAATCTTTTCCTCGAGGAGTTTTTTGGGTATTTCATTACTCTTCATCCTAGCAGCATGCCCGGCCCAGCTCATGCGCCCAGATTTTATAAAATGAAGTACGTCTTGGTCGTCATAGAGCCTCATGAGCTCTACATTTTCCCTCATTCTCTAGGTACCGTCCTCATACACTGGCCCCAGAATCCTTATTAAGATTTTCCTTTTGAATCTTAATAGGGACGAATCTTGGGCTTTTGTCATCGTCCAGCATTCCGACGAATTTTATGTGAGAGAACCGGTCTAAATCAAATGTTTTATATATTCTCATCTTCGTTGTTCTGGAGAGAGAATTGCTCCTTAATGTCTGAGAAGTCCTAATAGACCAATTTGGCCGCTAAAATCCGATGTTGTATCTCTGGCTGCTTATTATTTCCTGAGTTTAGCTGTGTTCCGGATAAATGAATTGCTCTACACAGTCAAAGCTGAATTCCCCTATTTTCACAACTCCTCCTACATGCTCTCCTGTGTTAGGATTGCAGACCATATACTTTGTTTTCTTCTCATTCACCAGTAGTCCAAGTTTAGCAGCTTCTCTTTGGAGATTCATAAAGGCACTTCATGCTGAAGCAATCGCGTCCAATAATATCCAGATCATCAGGGTAGGCTAAGATTTGGCATGATTTGTTGAAAATCGTCCTTCCTACCTGGATTCCCGACTTTCTGATTGCGCATTCTAAAGGTGCATGCTAAGCAATCACCATACCTGAGGCTCTTATAACTGTGAAAAAACTCAGATGTGGCTCAAGCCACTCTCACTGAGCACTGAGTAGCCTTCATTGTCATCTTTACCAGGCGGACTAAGGGGGATTACCGGTATTTGAGGGATACCGAGAGCGATCATTCCTTCATACAGTTCTTCCAAGATCACGCTGTTATATATCTCGGAAATCCATGAAGAGATGGTGAGTCTGGATGTTGTATTCCCTCCATTATCATCCTAACTAAAAATATCTGGTCTGTTGTGCCTTGGCCCTTTCTAAAGCCTGCTTGATATTGTCCTATTCTGCTTTCCACAAATGGAAGGAGTCTATGGAAGATAATGTTGAAAAAATCTTATAGGAAGACTACAGGAGGAATGTTCCTCTGTAGTTTTCGCGTTAAGAGGATCCCTTGCTTATGAATAGGACAAATTATAGTTTTGTACCATTCTTCAGGAATGCATTCCGCTACCCAGATGTCCAGATGCAACCAAAATCCCCCTTTCTTTTTTCCGAGACGTTTTAATTAATAAGGTATGTTTTCTTCAAATCTATCATCCGAATTCAATTAACTATTCAAAACTGACGATTTCTACTATTTTACTAAATTAAATGGATAGTACTCTATAAAGTACTTTTATATACTTGGAAACTATTTTCTTATTATTTTCATATAATTTAAAACTATTTTACTTTTTATAAAATGAGCTAATAATAAGCAGTAAAAGATAAACGAATGAAAAAATTACTCGTTTTTTTCCAAAATATCAAACGAAATTTTATAACTTAGGAAGAAAAATTTCTTTACGTCATAAAGACTGATTAGTCGGTAAAATCACTGTAAAATATTACGTAATTTACTCTTTGATCTTCGCATTTTCCCGGTAGAAAGGGAGTGCTGAGTCGCTAATTTTATAAAGAATCAGAATCCTAACTCTTCTGAAGCCGATCCATCTTAGACCAACCAATATAAATAAAAATGTCAGGAACATTATTTTACTTAAATTATTTCATTATTTTAATAGAAAATAAACTATATAACTCAAATTATTATACGGGATCACTTCACCTGGGGGATGTCGATTCTATTGTTCTAGATTAAATAAGTCAAGATGAAATTCTCTCTATATTATTGGACTGGTAATTACTTCTTATTTTCTTATGCTTCCTTGCAATCTATAAATCTGTAATATATGTATAGGAACGTCGAAAGTTTATGAAACACCAAATATTATTTCCACAATGAGCAGTGCCAGAATAAGATGGCTGCGGTACATACAAAGTTGGTAGACTAACATAAATCATCATTTTAATGGAGGGACAGAAAAAAACCTAGATTTAGTGTAAGTGTAAAAAGTGTAAAGGTGGATCTTCGATCGTTGGTGGTCAGCAGATGGAGAAGAGCAGCCGAAGACAGATCGGATTCAAGGAGGATCACTGAGGAGGCAAGGTCCTGCAAGAACTGTTTTGAATTTAATAAAAGAAAGCTGCACTATAACGACTAGAACTCTTTTATTATCTTCCCCATAAATAAGTACAGTAATTTTATAATAGAACCTCTAAGAGGTTAACTCTAGTCAGTGTTGTATTCAGTCAGTGTTCAGCAGTGTTATCTAGTGCATATGTATCGAGATTGTAAACGACACATCCTTGAAATTGTTGTTTAATTTTTGAGTAACCTCAACACTTAAATCTGAAGGAGTTTTAGTATATAAATATTAATAAAAGTTCTTATAATTGTCCATTCAGGTTGCCAATCAACACTGCAACTTGTAACTTTCGATCTTTAATGTTTGAAATTAGTAAACAAGCTGCAAATTTTATGCTTCACGTTAGCAAAAGGCTCAATGTGATAGAAACTAAGCTTACTTGCCTTATTTGAAATTTCTGCTCCGCCCGTGCCTTTCTTTCCAACGCTCTTTGGCATGTTTCTTCTTGTTTGACGACCCTCGTCGCCAATGTAATCTATTAAGGTATATAATAAATGAAAGATGCACTTTGACCACTAGAACACTTTTATTTTTAGCCATGAATAAGTACACTCATTTTATAATCTAAAAGGTTATCTTTAATCAGTGTTGCCGAGACATATCAAGAACCATAGCTGTTCTAGGACAAGTTCTCTCACCCTTTTTAATAAACAATATGAAAAAAAATTATAATTTATAACAATTTTATGATCTAAAAAAAAACTTTTAAAATGACTTTAGACATTTGTGTTGAAGATAAGTTCATTCGGGACAAGTTATCAAAACACTTTAATTAAATAACACTTAATTTAACTTATCCTCGAGATCTATCAACCATTAAGATAAGTCAACCATTCTTACATCATTAGACATTTTTAATTTACTAACTTATCTTTACCTCTTGTTTTTTTTAACAGCCTAGTTATCAATTAAAATCCTGATATATAATATATTATTATTGCACTTCTTGAAAAAGCTAGATGGTCAAAAAATTAATTTTATTACCATCGTTTTCTTCTTCTAAATCATATGTGTCTTTAATTCTGTACATTCGATCAACAAATTAGTAATTGTTACATTATTTATTTATAAATTGGTTGAATTTTATCCAAAGTAGTATCTGAATTTTGTACCTCAACTTTATTTTTACGATAATGCAAACTTTTGCATATTAAGGAGTTTCCTTCCAAACCATACCTAAAAATGAGTTGAATAATATAAAACCTATCAATAATTGTACAGTTAATCTGCAGATCTAAATTCCTTAGTCTTAATACATATAATATATCTAATTTTATACACGTATATATATATATATATATATATATATATATATATATATATATATATATATATATATATATATATATATATATATATATATATATATAATCTAGAAGGAGAGACGGGTCACTGAGCGAGTTACCCAAGCTCGTGAGGAGATAAGGACCAGATAAGGATCGGACATGGCCGCTATTAAGAAGTCTGTCTGCAGGACAATCAAGTTTCTCTTCCGCAACTCTTGCGACATGTCCACCTTTCTATTCATTCACAGCAATCATTGGATGCTAGCGAAAGAAAATTGGATTATTAAAATGAAAAAAGATATAGTATTTTTAATTTTCCATTTTTTAAAGCTACACCATTTCGGCTAATGAAACATTTTATTTTTGATGAACTTTCCTCTGCATTAATGGTACACAGGTTATGTTATTTTATAGGTAACTAACCATTCTAACCAAGGTCGGTGGAGATTTGTACGTAGGATCGGCTCGAAATGTAAGTTAAACAGTCCAGGCCAGAATCGATCCAGCACCATGTTATCTGATAAAAAATAAAATAAAACTGGCAAAGGTTCTTATAAATTGGGGCCATTCGTCAAACACGTAACAAATAGCTTTGGAGGTTAGTTTATACATATAAGCATCTTAAACTGAATTATAATATTTATAGCGATAGTGGACCCGCCCCTGCTTACCATGGCTGCATTTTGAATGAAGTTTTTTTTTTATTTATGTTAAACCTCCCACTTTACTAATAACATATGTTCAGAAGTTTATGGGCTTACGATAACATTATATTTCACTTACTTATACGAATTCTTTTATTGTATATTAGCGTAACTGAATTCTTGTGTCTATGTTACTACTTAAATTTTAGGAACCCCTCCCATGCTAAAGGTCACGGGTTCAAACCCGCAGGTGGTCCTAGGATTTTTTAATGGGAGTAAAAAATCCATAGTTACGCCGTCCTTCGGAGGGGACGTTAAAAGGTGGTCCCGAGCCTGTGCGATGTCAGGTACTCGTTAAAGATCCCTATCCTAATAAAACCTGGATAGGCAAAATTTAGGACTCCCAATGTAGCATCGTCCGATTAGCCATAGTAGCATAAATTGACGTTAAATAAATAAATAAAAATTTTAGGAATAATTTTTGATTATAAAGCTTCAGGAAAGAATGGCCTAAATGATGGTGAAAACCGTTACATGAAATCCGTCTTGCGGTTTTGAAGGAGTTAGCGAAAACCGAAATCGCGTTAACGTTTGTTTTATATATATATATATATATATATATATATATATATATATATATATTATCATCACTCTCCATCAACTTTTACGATTTCATATGAGATAATATTTTGTCTAAATTCTTTAGCTTTCCAACGGTATACTATTCATCTATATTACTATTCTCGAGTTAAAAAAAAAAAAAAAAAAAAAAATATATATATATATATATATATATATAATATATATATATATATATATATATATGTACGTATATATATATAATAAAAAATATTTTTTTTACTTTCTCCTTTAGTTGGCTATGGAATTTGTTTAATTTACCTGTTTGTTATCAATGGTAACAAGATGAAAAAGCTGATTCTTTGGAATCTACAGCATTTAAAAGGCATTCTAGAAGAAGAAGATTTATAAGATTTATGCCATGTCAAACAATTTTAATCAGAATTAAACTTACATGATATTAATGTCCCTTAAATTTTATATCGATATAGCGATTTTAATCAATGTCGGTGGAGCAGTTTTTGAGAAAATCGTAATCAGATGCGAAATTCGTAATAAAAAGTAGCTCTTCTGGTTGGCCGATTTTGTTGAAAAAAGTTGCTGTAACATCTCAGGCATATACGCTCCAAAAATATAATAACAAAGCTTTTATTTTAACGGGGAAAATATATTTTCTGTAAATAAGTCGTCAAAAATTAGTCCTGAAATATAAGTAGTAACGTAGGCGTATGATATACCGTTGGAAAGAATTAAGAAAAGTTAATATTCCATAAAAGATATCGTACGAGTTAATATAAAGTCGTTGCAAGCCCGTAAACTTATAAACTCTCTTTCTCTTCTCTCCCTCTCCCTCCCTCTCTCTCTCTCTCTCTCTCTCTATATATATATATATATATATATATATATATATATTTCGCATCTTATTACGATTTTCTCAAAAACTGCTCCAACGACTTTAATTAAAATCGCTATATCGATACAAAATTTAAGGGACATTAATATCATGTAAGTTTAATTCTGATTAAAATTGTTTGACATGGCATAAATGCCGATCTTATAAATCTCATTCTTCTAGAATGCCTTTTAAATTATGTAGATTCCAAAGAATCAGCTTTTTCATCTTGTTCCTATTGATAACAAACAGGCAAATTGAACAAATTCCATAGCCAACTAAAGGAGAAAATATCAAAAATATTTTTTATTATATATATATACATATATATATATATATATTTAACTCGAGAATAGTAATATAGATGAATAATATACCGTTGGAAAACTAAAGAATTTAGACAAAATATTATCTCATATGGAATTGTAAAATTTGATGGAGAGTGATGAAAAGTGGATAAAAATAAGTAATTGTTGTTTATAATAATAAAGTAGGTTATTTAATGTAACACGTGTTTCTACCGAAATTCAATGTATTCTTTAACCTTTTTTCAAATGTAACTTTATTCAAAATTTCATGATTGATGTGAACAACGGAGGGAATTGAAAGTCGTATGTTGCGCGAAACAGATTTTTTACTGAAAAGTCATATTATCAAGAAATTAAAAACTAACAGATTCTGGAGAACACTATCACCTTTGAAAAAAACGTTATTGATATGGCGTTGACCTATGTCTATGATAGCATGATATTTGATTATATATTTTTTGTTTACTTAAGCAGAGTTAAAACGAACCCTAAGAAGAATCCTGTAGTAGAGCATTTTACAAAAGATAAACCTTAATTTGTTTTGGTAAATCTTATTAATAAAAGAAACTCCTATAAATAAGTAGAATACAGCATTACAGCCCATGAAAGGTTAGTAAATGATACAAGAATAACGGTTATGCAAGGAGATGAATTGGCCTATAACGCGCTCAGAGCCAATTTTTCCACCTATTTCGAGTATCCGAAAATTTGTCGATAAAATAGATATATTTTTTTTTTCATTCTGGTTACAATATGAGAGTTTTAAAAAAATCGATTGTGTTTAACAAAAAAGAGTTGGTATCTTATTGTTTTGACGGGCGATAACAGCGTAGCATCTTCACTTTAATTACTACGTTGAAAAATCAGGCTTATCATCTATCTATTTCATCAAATATACTTTATCGAGTGTTCTATCAGTCACCTAAATACACAAATAAATAGGTCAACAACTAGAAAAAGAAATGTATCAAAATAATAATCTGCTCGAAAATCACTCGTTATTCTTTAATAATTTTTTTTTTTTTTATGAACTTTCCAGTTTTTTTTTTGATAATGGTACTCTGAGATTTGGGTCAGTAACATTATCAAAATTTACTTACATGTTCTTATTCCCCTAGGCATTTCCTAGTATCCTAGTAGCAATTCTACTTATAAAAATTATATTCCATCTCTTAATTACTGTTTCATGCCCAACATAGTTTTTTGTTGGAAAAGTTTACTCAATCCGTTTGTAGAACAAATACGAAGCTTTGTTCAATACTGTACCTAATCAAACAATGTTTGCTCAACCAGTTGGTGCGTATCCTGAGACACTTAATCTATGGTATGAACCAAACGAATAAAAAAAATGACCTACTATGGGTTGACAAAAGGTCCGAATTTAGAAAAATTAAAGATAAGAATTATTCCTTAAAACAAGTTTAAATAAGACGGTATGTACTATAACCATTACAACCATTAGCTGGTAAATTGGTAAAGATATGCTATTAATTGGAAAAGATTAGAAAAAAGTAACAAAAGAAAATAAGCAGTGTAGAGTTTTTGGAAGGGCGATGAGGAGATAAAAATCTTAAGGTCAGTAAAGCCAAAAAGATAATTTGGAAACAAATTTAATTCCGAATCGTTGATTATACTATATATTCAGCATTCAAATTTATTATTAGAACTTTTTTCTTATATTGTTTATTTGTTTGTTTATTTATTTAACGTCACTTTATGCTACTATGGCTAATCGGACGATGCTACAGTGGGAGTCCTAAATTTTGCCTATCCAGGTTTTATTAGGATAGGGATCTTTAACGAGTACCTGACATCGCACAGGCTCGGGACCACCTTTTAACGTCCCCTCCGAAGACGGCGTAACTAAAGATTTTTTACTCCCATTAAAAAATCCTAGGACCACCTGCGGGTTTGAACCCGTGACCTTTAGCATGGGAGGCTGTTACGCTAGCCACTCAGCTACAAGTGATCCCATATTGTTTATTTAATATGCATGCTAAATATATATATATATATAATATATATATATATATATATGTGTGTGTGTGTGTGTGTATGTGTGTGTGTGTGTGTATGTGTGTGTGTGTGTGTGTATAAATAAAAAATAAAAAAACAGTAATATCAAAAAATACGGGCCGCTCCGGGATTTGAACCCGGGACCTCCTGCACCCAAAGCAGGAATCATACCCCTAGACCAAGCGGCCGTCTTGTAAGTGAAAGGAACAGTTTTAGTTATCAATGTAGCTGTTATCTTCTTTATAAATTCACTTCTTATCAACTTAATTATGAGGTTAAATTATTTTTTTTATTGCGCATTTTTTTTTATTTATTGTTTAATTAATGGTTTTTTTTTTTCCACAGAAATGCTTGATCTGACATGTCTTCTTTTTAATAATTGTAATAAGGATACAAATCTAAGTTGTAAGAAATAAAAAAACAAAACAAGAAGTTAATAGTTATAGATAATCATTAGAATTATATAGTGATCAGGAGATATGAATCTTAGTTTTGATTTGTTTTCATGTTTATACAGCTCTACCTGAAGATTCAAAGCAAAAAAAAATCTTGGTATGCAATTCAATTTTGTTAGGAGTAAGTTTTCGAGATATAGTTAATTTCCAGCTAAAAATATTAATCACATTTAGGAATATTATTAAGGATTTTTTAAAAATATTTTCCTCTGATCTTTTTTGCAACCTATATCTGAGTGAAGCAAGGGGAAGGCAGTGCTTTTTGTAGTTTAGTTTTGAAAGTGTTCCATATTCCACGTACTCAAGTCATTCATGTTCAGTGTTAATGAAGTGAGTGTGTGGTTTTATACTTACTACTTACAAGACGGTCAAAATTAACATAAACTAAAATCAAGCTCTTATACCTACTTACTGAAACCCATTTGAACTTCTGTGTCACAGATATACGAGACTGCCTAAAAGACTGTAATTTTCAAAACATTCAGAACTACAACAAATTATCTATGGTACGTTAGCTACATTGCATAAAGGATCTTCACATGCTAACAGTCAACAGATTCAGACCTTATATAAACGTTTTCACAACATACACGGACATGCATTTTTTTTTTCCATTCCTACACCCCTATATTTCTTTTTTTTAATTTTTATATACGGGGATTCTCGGACAAGAGGGTGAGGACGCTCAATAAATACCGACTTAAAAGCCCCTAGGTACTGAAATGCGAACTTGTAATTATTCAAGTTACTGATCATCTGGTTGCTGGACTAAGCGCGTTGAAACCCACCATTAACTTAACGAGAATGGCGACTTGAACTTAAAATAAAAAACAAGAATTTAAAAGAAGCACGTCAGGAAAAGGTGCTGTTAGGTATCTTCTCTCCATTATGTTTATCATGTCACAATAACAAAACCTTACGCCATATTCACTAATTGACAGGTGTGAATAAAAAATATCAAGATTTAAAAAATGGGAGTGGCGTGGTCTAATGGATAAAGCACTAGTCTACTGTTCTCCGGATCCTGGATTCGAATCCCGGCTGTGGCAGAATATCATTTATTCTGTTGATTCGGCTGGGGGCGACCCTAGGGTATGGAGACCATCCTGATGCAGACCCAGCCTCTTAATAGTAGGTACCAAAAATTGGGGAAAAACCTGACGGCTGAGCGTGATCAAGGCCTAATTATCTCATTGCATGACTGTTGGCCTAAAAACAGTACGAATCTCTATATGTACTGAGCCCCTCATGAGTTGTAGAGTTACAGGGTTATTTCTTTTAAGATTAAAAAAAAAAAAAAAAAAAATATATATATATATATATATATATATATATATATATATATATATATTTTTAGCTATATATGTTAGTGAATACGACTAACAAATAAAAAAGTGGGGGCTTAGAGAAATGCTGTGTGTAGAAATTTTGGTTTTGGGAATAAATACACATGTAAGCAACAATATATTATGCAGACTTATATTTCAATCTAAAGCCTATCTCAACCTAATCCTGAGAGCATTTTATGGAAATATTTTTGTTTCGCGTGTGAGCTTGGGAGGGAAAATAAACCATGAGAGAAATATATTAAACCCTTGGTAGAGATATGTATGAGAGAGCAGGTGAGCAAGTTCCCAGTGGCTGTTTCTTGCGATTGGATGTTCCCTCTGATGGTAACCCCCACCTGTGTGTTTTTCTTCTTCTTTCCCTTTTTTTCTTTATTTTTTATTTCGTGAGATTCAAGAAGGCGAGAAGTGGAGGAATAGCGGACCGTAATATATATTCATGAGGTGGCTATATTCCTGCGCAAGGTGATCTCGGCGAAGGATCACCGCTCCCCGCCTAGTCTCCTTTATCATTATACTTTATTTTCATGTTCCTCTCCTAGCGGGGGTAATAGAATTTCGTCTCCCTTTTTAGGCCATAGTAATAGTTGTACGTTTTAAAAGTAATTTAACAAGCAGCCTACTCGGTGAAATGAAAGTTCTCAATTTCCTAATTTTACTGCGTAACATAACTTGAAAACTAAAAGTGCAAGAAAATTAAAGTAAGCCGCTTGGAAGTCATAACCCTTTTTTATACTACTTTTAATAATATTTTAAATTCAAAAGAACTCAGAACAACTAGGTTCTAATATACGATAGTTATAATAAATATTTACTAAATTAAAAAATCATCAAAGGCTGTTTCCGATATAATGTATGTATCCCGTCTAGTAGACGAATCGATAATAGTTGGTAGGTGGTTCAAAACACTCGTAAATAATTATGTTCGTTATACGCGATTCACAACTATGCTATGCGATTTACAACTCCCATCGATTAAAAAATTTACATATTGGTTGGCACAATTGTTTTTCCCCTTACTTCAAATTCTTACAACCCAATCATCCGATAAATTGGTTACTATGAAAAGTCTACTCTAAAACGTTATACACATAAACGTACAAAACACGTCTTACTTAATTAACTGTGGAATGTAAAAATGTACTAGTTGAGTATAAACAAAAGAAATCAATAGTTTATTTCTATGTTAATTGTTATTTAATTTAAATATTTTTATTGTGTAGGTTTCTTTAGATTTTTTATTACTTATCATCAGATCCCGGCTATGGAGACCCTCCAGACACAGCCTCTATAAAGTGGGTACCCAATAAGATTGGGGAAAAAACCTGGCGGCTGAGCGAGATCAGAGCCTAATCACCTCATTGCACGGCCTTTGGCCTAGAAGCAGTTCGAATCTCTATACGTACTGTAACAACGATCATAACATGTTAGGAATTGTTCTAATTGGCGTTGCGATGTCAGGGGGTATAGAAAAAATCAGGTGCCCGCAGTACAAGACTCACTTAACTCTGTTGTTCAATCAAGATTTTTTAAATACAGTCAGAGATGAAAAATGTAAAAGAATTAATTAAGTTTTGAAGATAAATGTTTTTTATTAAATAATATATTATGTTATTATCAACAACAATTAGTTTTGTTCCCTTTTCATCCCTCTCTATCACCTTTGACGAATTTTTGTATAAGATAATATATTTTTTCTAAAATCTTTAGCTTTATTATACGTCTATATTACTATTCTTACGTCCAAAAAAACACAAATTACAGACAATAATATTTTTCTCTTCTCTCCTTTAGTTAAATATCTAATTTGTTCAATTTACATATCTATCCGTTTTTTAGCCATTCTAAGATGATTTTTTTATTTTTATGTTTTCGAATCTGGGTCTATCCATTTGAAATCATCCAATTTTCATTAATTTTGTCGCACTATATTTTTTGATTTTTTGACCAGTTTTTCTCTGTCCTTTTGTAGATATAAAACCATTAATAAAAACATTTTCAGGCCAATACTTTTATTATTGCAATCGTCTTAAGTCAGCTATACGGGCAAAACATGTGATGGGAAAATCTTTCTAATTCCTGTAATTTTTAGATATCAAATCAAAACAAAAACTAATAATAAGATAAGGACATGCTTTGTATTTTTTGTCCCCACAACTCATTACTTAAATAGTGGAGAAAGTCGTTAAAAAAATTCTTGAATATGAATAACTAACGAGAGAGCTTAGCCATAGTCCTACTTGCTGTAAAAATTTCGATCTTGAGAACATAGTCCTTTTTGGAATATGAATATTCAAAATTGGCAAAAGTTCATTTTTCGTGATGTTTACTAGGAAAAATCTCAAAAGGGACTATGTGAAATATAATGAAACTAATACATATTACCTATCTATACGATGTGTTTAAGTTATATAAATTTGGTCTTTGAGACTAAGCTGGTTCCGGAATTATAAAATTCTTTTAACTGTTAAAATAACGTTTTCTTTAAAAAATAATAATTTATACCATTTTCTTGGTTACTTAGGTGATGTGTTGTAATGACCAAATTATAAAAACTACTCTCAACATCATTCTAGTTTTTGTTTGGTTCATAAATATGCAAAATTACCGGAGATAATATTTTTTTAAAGAAAACGTCCAGAATAGTGCTTCACTGAATGGGAAGTAACTCAAACAGATCTTTTTCACAGAAGAATAAAAGTTGACAGGATTGATGTGTTCGACTGTTGGAAAATTGGCAGAAATTTATATCGTAGAGGGTACAAAACCAAACAGTAAATCATAATTTTTACTTTGTTGGTCTTCAAACCCTAGCTTTATACTCAAGGCTCTGATGAAGTGCAAAGGGAAGGGTAAAGAAAATAAGAGGGATGAGGCGGAACTTCTTAGCGTAATTTATGTAGTGGCAAGAAAATAAAAATTTAGATTTATTTATAACTTAATGATTAAGATATTTTAATAATGACATTATAAAATTAAATTTGTCTATGGTTTATTACGTAAATATATTTTTATATTGTTATAAATATATTGATTAATTATTGAATCAAGGGTTATTCACTCATAATATGATCGACTTTGAGTAAGCGAATTTGATGTGGCGCGAATAACCAAAAAGTACCAACGAATCTATTTGATATTATTATAAGCGATGAGATGATTCGGTCGGAGGTCAAAGATTAGAAAATAGTAAAAACTACTTATTAACCAACTATTCGACCCACGTTGCGGGTCTTCATCGGGACTTAAAAACAAGATACGGTGTAAATGTTTTATAAATAAAATTTTGTTTTAACTTAATAATTTTACTTGTACCTGTATAAATTACAATCAGCAAATGAGAATACTAAAATTTAAAGGAAAAAAAACATAAAACATGAAAAGTTTTTATTCCATTATTTTTTAGTTTTTTTTTCTACTTTTTTTTTTTTAATTGTATACATAGTAATTTTACTTTGACTTATCTATGTATGAAATATATAGTAATGGAAAGCATTGCGATTATGAAAATTTTCGTATTAGAAATTTAACGGGAATACACGGTTCAGGGTCTCCTGGGTGCAAATGACCATTTCCCGCAAAAAAGGATTTTGATGATACTCTCTGTACCGACGTAAATTCTATGGGATTTAATATGATATAGGTTTCATTCTGATTGAAATAGTCTAATTGGCATTTATTAAGATATATTATAATTATCTTTAATTTTGTATATTCTAAAACAAATTAATCATATTATCTCGTAAGCATTGATAAAAACTATTAAATATATAATTTCAACGAATTCAATACCTATCTAATGGATACAAGAGCGAAAATATTTGTTTATGTTTATGTATCACCAGATTTTGTTATGTTGTTATCTGTAAAATGTTTATGGTATTTATTGAACACCTACACTGTAAATTGTTTTTTAAATTGTTTAAACTGTACTGTAAAAGTTGGGTAATAAATATTTTTTTACCATTTTCTAATATTTTAGGACCACCATAATCACCTCTTCCTGCAACACAAGGTCAACTATTAAATTTTAGATTTAATATGATTGTATAATATTTATTAATGGTTTAAAATAAAAATACTTGAATACTGATTACATTGTATTAATATTTGACTGATATATATATATATATATATATATATATATATATATATATATATATATATATATTTTACGTAAAGGTGTCTTAAGATACATTTTTAACTGGTTTGTTTCATTAGGATAAAAATATACGGGCCGCTCCGGGATTTGAACCCGGGACCTCCTGCACCCAAAGCAGGAATCATACCCCTAGACCAAGCGGCCGTCTTGAAAGCTTAATAATTAATAACAATTATTGCTGAGTTTTTAATAAAATTGTATATACATATCGGTATTCATACACTGAAAACCTGTAAAATTGAAAACTTCATTTTCAAACTTTTCACGAATGGTCCTGAAATATATTCTATAAAAAAATATTTAAAATATATATGATCGATGTAAAATTGGTTATACAAATTTTTGAATATGCTCATTACCTTACATAAGTTTTGTCATAATATACAAATCAGGGTAAGATCTGAATATAATTGTAAAAAAAAAAATTGTATAAAGTTTAATCGAAATCTTTAGAGCAGTTTTAGATTTTTAAAAAATTAAAACAATGGTCTACAATGGAAATTCCTAACATTTAATTTAGTGTAAAAGCTTCTTTAACATCCGATGCCTCCTACGTTGCAAATCCTATATATTTCTTCAGAAATGAAAATAAATAAAGCGTTTTTCCTCTCAATTTGAAATGGTTTTATATATTACAACTAATCGATAATTACAAGGTTTTAATATTTGTTTATATTAAAAAAAAATATATTGATTGTATCCTGATTCCTTAAATACGATCCCTTCTTTTAAAACATAAAAATATGTATGCATAAATCACAATCTAGGTCCTTAATATGAATTGATGAAATATTTAAACTAGTGATTTTTTTTTTTTTTTTTTTTTTTTTTTTTTTTTTTTTTTTTTACGAAGCACTTTTCAATATCTATATAAGAAAAAAATATATTACTAATAAAGATGAAGCACCATACTAATTTAAAGTACTCTTAAAGATCCCTTTCCTAATTTAACCTAATAAATTTTGGACTCCCACTATAACATCATTAAAATATCATTAATCAGTGTTTCCCAAGGGGTCCGCGGACCTCTGGTATTCTGCATGATGTCAATCTAAAATTATTTTAAATTATCTGAATAAAAAGTATTTGCAAATCCTTGGCTTTTAACAAGAATCACTCACGCATTGCACAAACACATTAAATTGCGCAAGGATATAGAAACACGATTTATTTAATTTTTTTTTGCAAATAAATGTCGAATTATTATTTTTATTTATTTTTTTATTGGGTTAAAATATTTTTTAAGTCGTAGAAGGAAATCTTTAGTATACCTGAATGAGTTAATTGGAAGAAGTTAAATATGAACTTAATACCTTGTAGAAAGAACTGCAATTTTCAAACGCCATTTTCATATGTGTGTTCTTAAGATAAAATCGGGTGAGTGTTTTATATATATTATTCAGTCTCAAATTGGCATGAATATGAGAACAATAAATTCTAGAAACGTATTCAAAATAAAAATGCTTATTTATTGACTGAACCTTAAGACTCGCAGATAACTTAAATTATCAATTGTCGAGAATGAATGAATTATATACATATATATGAAAGGAACTATGTATGTATGAGCTATGTAAGAAACTATTTTATCTCAAACTAGCATAAATATGAGAACAATGAATTTTCGAAACGTAGCCTAAATAAAATTGCTTATTTATTTATTAACAGCTGTAGATAACTTAAATTATCAAAAGTCGAAAACTAAAGAACAATAATATTTTTGAGAGTATATTATTTTATAGTATTATATTTGTTCTATTTCATTTGAAACACTATTCTGTAATAATTGTTAATGTAATACTACTTCCATATGTAAATTAATATAATTATACTATCATTCATGTAGTATACCATTAAGGTATGGAACATGATGTTATAATAAACGGTCCTTATATGGGGTTACCATATAAGGAAAAAAAAAATAAAATAAAATATATAATAATATATATATATATATATATATATATATATATATATATATATATATATGCATATTTATTTATATACTGAGCAGTATCTAGTATGTATTTGAATTTTCGATTATTTTATTTTTTTTTTTTTTTCCATTACAGTTTTTTGACATTAATATAAATATATAATTTTGAATGATCATTACAACGGAAATAAAATTTTAGAGCTTTCATTATGCCTTAAATATACAATACAAAATTTAACTTAGATAGGGAATAATTATCCCGAATACATAGCCCTTAAGAATATAAGACGTCAGTACTTGACCTGGAAGAGGCATATAATGATGGTAAGGATTATCTTGGCATCGGAGGCGAAACGAGACCCTTGTAGATCCAGATGTAGGAGGTATAACGAACTACATCTTGTGCCTCGGGCTCTTGTTGTTCACTGGGGGTTCGCTGTAGTCTTGTACTCAAAGTCTCTCGACGGTTCTAGGGGTAGATATTGTTATTATATCAACTTCCTACATATAAGTAGGTCCATGTTCTATTCAGTAATTGGCTGAATTGCGAAGTTCGCTTAATTAATGATCTCAGCTCGATATGAGAATGAAAACTGAGTAATATAGTAATTATTTTATTTTATTTTTTAAATTGGTTAGCGCAAAGCACGAATTTTCACCTACCTACGTTGTTAAGATCAATTTAAGAATTTTTAAATACAATCATTATTTAAATTTAAAAAAATCATGGAATTGTTTACATCGAGATTCGATAGAAACATGTTTTTTATTAAGTCATATATTGCTATGTTTTTGACCGGCTGCTTTTCTAAGGCAGCGGTACCTTCAAAAACTAGCTTACTTGATATACTTATGTATTTTATAAGATACTTTTTAGAACAATTGTAATTCTTTTCCAAAGGTATCGTGTTTACCTATCCCAATGGGCGGCATGCAGGGTAAGATTAAATTAAAACAAGTTTCAATAAAGACATTATTATTATTGAGTTATACATATACAATTTATTTAAACTATGCCTGAGAATACTGAGGGACATTATATTTAAATTTTGCCATGCAATATTACAACCAATGAAAATACCTTTAAAACACTAAGTCGGTTGGCGAAGGGGGAATCAGTGTTAGTCGCCCTTTCTCGGCTCTTAGATCTCCAGCTGCTCTCTCGGACCCTCGACGGACCTCGCTTCTTGTTGAGGATGAACTCTACTGTCCTTTTGATGGACTTCAACTCCCGTGGCTGGAATAAGACTCTTTCGAATCTTCTTTCTCATCGCCGTCACCTCTTGTGGGGCTGATATGGGAAGTACCCCAGCCGGGGGTCCTTTGTCCTAGGGTCTAGGATGTTTCCGAGGTATCGCTGGGATGGAGTTAAACACTTTTTGATGTTTAGCCGACAAAGGCTTATTAATATTTACTTGATTAATGTATTAATTATACAACAATGAATTTAGAGCCCTCATTATCCTCAATACATAACAATATTATATTATTATCTACAGCAATCAGTTAGTTTTATCGGCTTGTCGTCACTCTCCATTAGCTTTTACACTTCTGTGTATAAGATAATATTCTTTTCCAACGGTATATTACACATCTATATTACAATTCTAATGTATTATAGATGTGTAATATATTTTTAATTATTTCTCCGTTAGTTGGCTCGTCCAATTTACTCTGAGATTTATCTCAAGAAAGAATAAATAAATATGTTCTATGTTATGGTGCTTAATAGGCTTGAATATGGAATGTGTTGTCAGACGCAATGTTATTTCAATAAAACAATAAATAAATGTTATTTCAAATAAAATTTATTTGTTAATAAATGAAACAAAACAAGATCCTCTTCACTAATTATTAACAAATGAAATTTTCTTCCTACATGTGAAATAATATGGTGCGCGCAACACACGTCGTTTACTTATCTCCGTTGTTAAAATCAATTTAAGAATTTTTAAATCCCAGTTATAGATGAAAAAAATTAATTACATTGAATTTCGGTGGAAAGGTGTGTTTTATTTCATAATCTATTGTATATTATCTACAACAATCAGTTAGTTTTATCGACATTTCATCACTCTCCATTAACTTTTACAATTTCGCGTAAAATTTAATAATTTTCTAAAATCTTTAGCTTCCCAACAGTATATTCTACATCTATGTTACTGTTCTTATGTTCCAAAAAATTAAAAATTGCATAAATAAAATATTTTTACTCTTTTCTCCTATAGTTGGATATAGAATCCGTTCAACTTATATATTTACCAGTTTTTTTCAATGCTAACAATATGATATGGCATATTTTTCATATATAGGTAGGTATATATGAGTAAGTAAAAATCATAGTTATAGATAAATACTGTTTTTTATTAAAGTAAACTATTAGTAATTTACAATCTCCCATTCTAATGTCCTGGCTCGGTGGTCTAGGGGTATGATTTTCGCTTAGGGTGCGAGAGGTCCCGGGTTCAAATCCCGGCCGAGCCCACTGTATTTTTTTTGTAACAAAGTATTCCATACGAAAAGTTAAATGTACTTTCACATAACACAAAATAATTAATTTTTTACTGTGTCTGTGTAATTTTTATTTATATTTTCAACAATCTGTTAAAAGTTGTTCATTATCGGTATAGAGCACTAATTAGTACATAATTTAATACAAATGAATGTACTATTCATAAGAATAATTTTATGATTATAATAAAGATGCAATAATCTATAAGATATTTTAAACAGACTAATCATAGATTATAAAGGTAATAATTGATAATAAGAACGGTTAATATCAAGAAAAAATTTTAATAACTTTTCACATTATTTAATCCACTTATATATCATTGTCAGTAATTAGTGTCAATTCCTAAGAAAAAACTGGCTCTATCTCTAAAAGTCATCGAATTTTCATGCTCATTGGCTCATTCACTTAATCGAAAGTTGACAACGCCTTTTAATGTGGCTGCAGATCGGAGGTTTAAGATAAGTCTCTTCAAGTTTCCTCGTTATAATATCCTTAATATATTTTGATCTCATTTAAATTTACAAATTTTCTTCGCTTTTCTTTATCTAAAAAAAAATAAAATAAATAAAATAACACTCAAGAGATTTATTTCTATCTCACATGAAAGTAAAAAACATATTTAGAACGAAAAAAAAATGGGCTCGGCCGGGATTTGAACCCGGGACCTCTCGCACCCTAAGCGAAAATCATACCCCTAGACCACCGAGCCAGGACATTTCTTTCAATAATTACTTATAGTTTTAAATATATTTTTAACAACAGTATCATTACTGTTGATGTTATATAAAATCAAATCATTTCCTTTTCTAATAATTTTTTGTTTAACTGACACAACTTTATATCCTGTTTTTATTTACTTTAACCAACGAACTATAATAAATGTCATGTTTGTACATTCAATATTATAAGTATTTTATAATCTTTCAGAAAAAAAAAATAATGCTTTTTTTTATTCCCTCTATTATTTTATTTTATTTATAATTTTATTAAATAATGTTATTTTTTAAAAGTCTTATTTAATATAGAAGTTTTTATTACAAATTAACACTTATTAATCAGTTTCAGCTGTTAACGTTTTTAGATTTAATTTGAAAATTGTCACTTCTCTTACTTTAATATTGAACGGAACCAATAAGATAAGATATATTATCGTATATAATATATTTATTAAGTAATATTTTTTTGTTTTGTGTTTTTCTTATCTAAGTTTCAAAGATAACCTAAGAGATAGTAATATAAAGAAATAAATAATAATGGAGTTTTTTTTTAAATATTGTTACTAAATAAATTTTAAAGATCTACTATTTTTGTATAGTACATTTGTTGTATGTATTCTCTAATTTTGATATTTAAAATGGAGTTTTTTTTTAATTTGAGTGACTGTTAGGCTAATATTGGTGATCACCTTGTAGCAGATTGGCCAGCACACCAGACTTCTATGCCAAAGGTTACGGGTTCAAAACCGCAGGTGGTCCTAGAATTTTTTGTATTGGGAGTAAAAAGTCCTTAGTTACGCCGTCCTTCATAAGGGATGTAAAAAAGTGGTCCCGAGCTTGCGCGATGTCAGGTACTCGTTAAAGATCCCTGTCCTAATTAAACCAGGATAGGTACAATTTAGGACTCCCACTGACGAATCGTCCGATTAGCCACAGTACCATAAAGTAACCTTAAATAAATAAACAAACTAACAAACAAGCTAATTTTGAATTAATAGGTTTGGAAGTTGCAATATAGTTGAGTGAATACTTTATAAATTTTGGAAAAATGGTTTGGATCGTTTTGCATTTCAAGAGGAAGATCCTTTGCTCTAAACTGTGAGCTAGAAGTTTATGAAGTTTCGAAAGTAGGTTGGATTGAGAAAATTATCATAGAGTCAGGCTTGATGAAGGCCGTGTTTTCTGGTGACCGTGCCCTTTAGCAACATCTCTATCATGATAATAATAATAATAGGCTTACCGAACCCGAAGGTTCGATGCCGATACCACCATATTCCGTCTACACAGACTCGTCCAATGTTCTCCGTTCAAGCCCAAGCCCCCAAGATCAGCTTTAACGCAATCCTCCCATCGACGCTTCGGTCTACCTTTCGGACGCCTACCAGTCGGATCAGCAAATACCAACTTTCTCGGAATCCGTTCCTCACCGAGCCCAATAATTTTACTCGCCCATTTGAGTCTCTATCATAAAGAAACTAATATATTAAAACCTAATATAAAAAGTGAAACTATGTTTTTACATCTGAAGCATCGGTTGAAATATTCATTCATACATAATTTAGTCGTTGATGAAGGCAGTCAATATCCAACTATTCGTGTTCCCTTCAATCCGCTACATTGGCAATGTAGCTAATGCAGACTCGCCCGAGGAAAAAACAGATAAGAGTTTGAGAGCAAAGTTAGCACCCATAAGGTAACTTGGGAAAGATGAAATCACTAGAATTTTATCAGAACCACCGGAACTACTATCTCAAAAAGTTGTCGGCTAAATTTGGTCCAGGGCGCATTTTCCCTTATTGTACCTGGCAACTGGAAAAAAAAGTTAGTATTAATCGCTCAGCTGCCCATCATCAATCGCTGCTCTTTGGAAAATTTCCAGGCAATTCCATGGGCTTATGAATAGCGGATTTTTTGGAACCCTCCGCGCCGCATGAGATATGAACGAGCCGTGACGTTTAACTTTTCCAATTAACATTTCTTAATTATAAAATTCTTTCACATTTTTTTACAGAATATTCCAAAAGATTTTTCTTAAACTTTATAATCGAACAAAAAAATAAAAATTATAAATAAATATATTCAGAAAAATATATTATTTGTTTTTATACGTATAGAAGAAAAAAAAAAGATGAACTAAATTGGGAAAAAAAATTATATAATTTAGTAAAAAAAAATGTATTTTATTAATAATATTCTTTATATTGTAATTATAAAAAAAAAAAAAAAATTCTGATGAAGTTGTAGCATACTGTGTTGTGAACAACCCAATATAGTTGGGCAGCACTACTTTATAAATAAAGTTTTTTCTCTCTTAACATAATGAAAAAAACTGTAATAAAATCATTGTGAAAGTTTACGCCTCAAACTGAAGTTATAGATTATTTACATTTCATTAACTAGAGATTATTAACGTTGTTTTAATTCATTATCATTTTTTATTATATCTTTTTAAATAATAAAATATGTAAAATGATATGATGAAATTTTTATAATCATAAATATAATTATGTGTGCGGTGCAAAGATTTATATAATTAGATTTGATTATAAGTATAATTTAAAAAAAAGTTTTAAATCACAGAAATTATATAAACCTCGTAGACAGCAAATACTATTATCGACAATTGAGACGTTGATTTCCAAAAGGTACTATATCCACTTTAGACAATTTTACAGGAAACTCAAAATTCTGTCATTTATTTGCTACTGGACCAATTTACCAGATTCTTTTTTTATTAAAATCTAAAGTTGATTTTTTAATGTATTGACAACTTATTTTTCCAAATTATTGCACTTTTCTCATATAGTACTTTTTGGAATGAAACGTGGATATAGTACTTTTTGGAAAGAATTAAAAGGGATATAGTAGTTTTGGAAAGAATTAAAAAGGATATAGTACTTTTTGGAAAGAATTAAAAAGGATATAATACTTTTTGGAAAAAAATTAAAAGGGATAAAGTACATTTTGGAAAGAATTAAAAAGGAAATAGTATTTTTTGAAAAAAAAAATCTGGTGCGAGCAACACACGACTTTCACTTACCTCCATTTTTAAAATCAATGAAAGAATTTTACAGTTATAGATAAAAATACGTGAAACTATTAAAGAACTAATTAAATTGAATTTATATAGAAACATGTGTTTTATTTAAAAATCTATTATATTATTATCTAAAATAATCAGTTAGTTTTATCTTCTTTTCATAACTTTCTATTAACTTGTAAAGGCTTGAGTATAAGATAATATTTTTTCTAAAATCTTTAGCTTTCCAACGGTATATCATGCATGTATATTACTGTTCTTATGTTCAAAAACAAAATATTGCATTAAAAAAATATTTTTCAGTTTTCTCCTTTAGTTGCTTTTCAAATTCGCTCAACTTGCATATTTAGCTGTTTTTTATCTGTGGTAACAAGAAAATATAGTTATTTTTATAGAATCAACAAAATTAAAGGTACTTTAGAAAAAGAAAATTTAAAATATCGGCATTTAAGCCCTGTTAGACCATTTTAATCAGAATGAAACCTACCTGATGTTAAAGCCCATTAAATTTTACATCGAGTTTAATCAAAATCGTCGGAACAGTTTTCAATAAAATCAAAAAAAAGGTGCAAAATGTATAGTATAAAGTGGCTCTTCTGGTAAGCTCATTTTGATGAAAAAGGTTTTGTAACGTCTTGGACGTGTATTTGTCTTAAATATGAAATTTCAGTTTCATAGGACTTACCGTTTCCACCAAGGAGTTACCACACACACACACACACACACACACACACACACACACACACACACACACACACCACAGATAGACACACACAGACACACACACACACACACACACACACAAACCTTTTTGAGGGACTTGGTTATTTGGACTCAGAGGACCCTAAAATGTGTATTTCCGTTGAAAACTGGAATTCGAAACTTTTCACGATCGCAATACTTTCCCTTACTATATATAGTAAGTGAAAGTAATATAAAGCGAAATAACAGTCATCAAAACCTTCCAAGTACAGACAGCATTGCTGATAACTAGCGTCTGTATCATGTTAATTTTTAAGTTATGTATATTTTTCCTATTCTAACTCTGAGAAATATCTTTCCTTGTTGATTAAATAGATTTTATTGTCTATTATTAATAAATAAATCAAATCTTCAAAGGACCTTTTGAATTTATTTTTGGCACTATAATAAGAGAGTATGTAATTATGAAATTTGTTTTGAACTTTTTCCTATTCTTTCTGTGAATTTAGCAAATGTATTTATATTATTAACTACGTGTAAATAATATTTAAGTATAAAGGCTAATAAATGAATAACTTTTATTATGGTCTTTTACCCCCCCAAAAAAAAAAATCTGGTGCGGGCAACACACGACTTTCACTTACCTCCATTTTTAAAATCAATGAAAGAATTTTTAAATAGAGTTAGAGATAAAAATACGTGAGATTATTAAGGAATTAATCAAATTGAATTTATATAGAAACATGTGTTTTATTAAAAAATCTATTATATTATTATCTTAAATAATCAGTTAGATTTATCTTCTTTTCATCACTCTCCATTAACTTCTAAAAGCTTGTGTATGAGATGATATTTTTTCTAAAATCTTTAGCTTTCCAACGGTATATCATTCATGTATATTACTGCTCTTATGTTTAAAAACGAAAAATTGCATTAAAATAATATTTTTTCTGTTTTCTCCTTTAGTTGGGTATCGAATTTATTCAATTTATATATTTACCTGTTTTTCATCAGCGCTAACAAGATAATCTAGTTATTATTATTGAATCTAAAAAATTAAAGGTACTTTAGAGGAAGAAAATTTAAAATATCGGCATTTAAGCCCTGTCAGACCATTTTTATCCAAATAAAACCTACATGATATTAAAGCCCATTTAATTTTACATCGATATAGCGAGTTTAATCAAAATCGTCGGAACCGTTTTTGAGAAAATCGAAAAAAGGTGCAAAATGCATGGTATGAAGTGCCTCTTCTGGTAAGCTCATTTTGATGAAAAAAGTTTTGTCACGTCTCGGGCGTATAGTTGTCTTAAATATGAAATTTCAGTTTCATAGGACTTACCGTTTCCGCCCGGGAGTTACCACAGACACACACACACACAGACACACACACACACAGACCTTTTTGCGGGACTTGGTTATTTGGACTCAGGGGACCCTAAAACGTGTATTTCCGTTGAAAACTGGAATTCGAAAATTTTCACGATCGCAATACTTTCCTTACTATATATAGTAAGTGAAAGTAAAAATTCTAGACGGTTAGACCGTGCCTTATGGTTTTTCTTCTCATATGTCTTCTTCTTCTTGTCAAGGAATTCTAATTCCAACCATTTGTTGGATAAAATACTATTATACTATTAAAATGTGAGTTTTATGAACATTTTTATATAAAATTTATGTGGCTGCAAGAAGAAATACTATGGAAAAACTTAACTTCATTGAGAACCTACGAGAACCGAAGCGATGCAATTAAGTTGTTTAAAACTACCTAAAAACTGATTTTTAGGTTAAAACCATTTATCAAAATAGTAGCGGTGATTCAAGACGTATTTATGAACCAATAAAAATGCACAAAATGAAGACAAAAATAAATTAATGGTGATATATTACGGTGCTAGGTGCTTCTGCTGTATAACAGGAAATAGTACGTTTTGGAAGGAAATGTTTTTGTGCCCTTAGTAACGAAATGGAATTTGGATTTAGTACCTTTTGGAATGACATTTTCAATTTTCTAATAAGTTTTTAAAGAATTTCTAAGTTTTTTGACAAAATCTGATGACGGATTTAGATTAAACTAAACCATTAGTATACATATCTGTCAATATATCAATTTCGGATAAAATGTCTTTTAGTAGCTTTTGGAAATCAACATCTCAATTAAACCCAAAGAAAAAAATATGTTTAATATCTTCTCCGACAGACAACACCTGGTCAACAACAGGCAAAGAAAAAGCTAACGAATTTGCAAAAGATTTTAGTCAGATATTTGGGACAACCTCTTTTCAGGAGACTTTCCCCGCCTAAATTGAAGCCAACCTGCCAGCACCTCGACCCTTATCACTACTTCACTCGACGTTTCATCATCCCGAAGAAAATTTACAATGTAATAATACGACAGCTAAACTGAAAACCTCTTGGCTATTCCTTCTCACTTCATTCCTACTTCGTCACTTACCACGAAACGTCGTCTCCTTCCTTACCCCTATCTATAATTCCATCTTGCGCATTCCTCACTTTCTCCTCCTTTGAAAACAATCTATAATTACAGTGAGTGTCAAAAGTATATCATTCAGTAATTTACTTGCTTTTAACTTTTTTTTTTTTTTTTTTTTTTTTTTAATGAGTTGTTATGAACATCATAATGTTAGATAGAAAGTATAAATTAGCTTGATCACGACAAAAATCATTTCCTTAATTAATTTTTGAACATTCACTTAAGAACAAAGTAAAAATAGAGGTGCCAAAAGTATTCGGAATTACATAGTTTCCTAGTTATATCAATGCATATTAATCATGCACTAATCATATACAAATATCCTGTTGGTGGACTTTTTTGTATAATTATACATTTTAGCCTGCTAGGCATTGATTTAACTAATTAATTAATTTTTTTTTTCAATTTTGACCCACTCAAATTTTCCTTGAAGTCATTTTCATTTTTAAAATCTTATTTCCTCATTTTCCTTTTTAGTGAATTAGTAAATTCAAAAGGTATAATAGAGGACGGATTTCGAGACCGGATAAGCATGTGAAATCTACCCCGCGTGTATTAGAACCAAATTTATACCATTGAGTCACACCTATGAGAAACAACCTCGCTCAAATTTTTAGCCCCTTAATCCTAACGGGAGGGAAGTTATGGAGGGGATAGAAAAAACAAAATAAAATTGTTTTCTGCTTAACAGCTCAACCGATTTTCACGAAAAAAAAAAATATATGTTGTGGACTTTACAAATAGGTATTAAAAAATATTTTTTAAATTTTTTTTCACAAAAATGCTGGTCAAAAATTGTTTTTTGAATTTTTCAAAAAATATTTTCTGGATATGATGGTTTGGTACACCTCCAATTTTTCATTACTTTATTCATAAGAGGGTCCTCCATAACATAATACATACATAATACATAATAATACATTATAAAAAAATAAAAATTTTGACTCACGTTTTCGAAATAAAAATATTTAAAAAATGTTTTTTGAAATTCTTTTAGAAAACCATTAACATATATTTTTTTTTCGTGAAATTCGGTTCATCCGTTAAGAAGAAAAAATTGTTTTTGTTTTTTTATTTTTCACTATGGGGTACACTGGCAAAATTTAAAAAAATATATGTTATGGAGGACCCTCTTATGAAATAAAGTAACGAAAAATTGGAGGTGTACCATCATAACCAGAAAATATTTTTTTGAAAAATTCAAAAAAAAAATTTGACCAGCATTTTTGTGAAAAAAAAATTTAAAAAATATTTTTTAATACCTATTTGTAAAGTCCATAACATATATTTTTTCCGTGAAAAATTCTAATACACGCGGGGGTAGATTTTACATGCTTATCCGGCTAGGCCCTTTGAATAGATAACCAATTCAGCATTCTGATGGCACTAATGTTAACAATTTTATTTATTCGTCATTTCTTCTTTATCTTTTTATTCTTTCTGTATCTCTTTCATACTGAAAGATCAAACAAATCTATCAATAATTCTGTCCATGAATCCAAGCTTATCAACCATTTTCAAAGAAAACAGCTCTTACCATCACTGACTACTCAAGGGGTTTTACTTGAATAAATTCTTTATTTGGTTTCCTCGGAACCATAATATTTTCATAGGAACCATGTATTTTAGTATGGGACTCAACTGTAAACGTTTAAATATTGACTTTCATTTTAATAAATGTTGCAAACAATCAGTCTGTTCTCTTATCCTTGCCTGCTGAAAGACTTTTTTTCCGGACTCCTTGTACGATGTTTTTCTTTTCGTCATATGTTTCTAGAACGCAGCAAACAGCTGAAACACTTATTGTGCATCCAGAAACCTCAAAAAAATAAATATAGATAAAAGCAAAGTTTTACTCATTTCAGGAATCGTTTCCTTATTTGATTAATAATTATAGTTTCATTTTTAATATTTAATATTTTTTGGAGGGTCTCTTTTTTGCTGCTTTATTTCATAATTATATCCTCCACACTATACTCAGCCATCCACATATTCTCAATTATTTTTTTATACATTTCAACCATTTCTCTTTCAAAATTATTCGAAGCCATTACAATACAAATATCTTTTGTTGTTCAACCTCACACACACATAAGTGGATGGCTATGGGATTCTTATCAAATACTGTTCGAAAAAATAAGCTAAAGCGTTAAGACAGGCTTAGCATCAACAGAAGTGGTCGAACGACTCTGGATATGTGTTATTGTTTCACAACCTTCAATTAACCTCCTTCATAAATGATTAGGTTTATTGCCCAATTTCAAAAATACATATAATATGTTTTCTTTTAAATGAATTTCTTATTTATCTGAAGTGATAGCAAACTCATTTATAATGCAAATTTTTCCTTTCTCTTTCAAGACGGCCGCTTGGTCTAGGGGTATGATTCCTGCTTTGGGTGCAGGAGGTCCCGGGTTCAAATCCCGGAGCGGCCCGTATATTTTTGTTGTTATTATTCTGAAATAACATTCTCTAATCTTTGATATGTTTTTGATATATTACAGGAATAGCTACTATGGCATTTACAGAAGTGTAAAATTATTATAAAATAAAAAATATTCGAAGAAAAATTATATTTTTGTTAGACGTAACGCACCGTGAACGTATTTTTTTTTTTGTTATTTTTGTATCCGTTTGCTTCTTCTTCTATGCCTCATAACTTTCCTAGGCGTCTGAAAAGAAGATGGCCCCGAGACCTCTTA
Source organism: Piezodorus guildinii (assembly GCA_023052935.1). Taxonomy (NCBI): domain Eukaryota; kingdom Metazoa; phylum Arthropoda; class Insecta; order Hemiptera; family Pentatomidae; genus Piezodorus; species Piezodorus guildinii. The sequence goes on from CM041292.1 coordinate 152,644,852, forward strand.
GTTTAGAATATTTTTAGAGTGCTGCCTATTGTGTGTCTACAGTGTCTCTACATGCATTTCATGTAAGTTTAGTATATGTCCATCACATTTACTTGATGTATTTTTTAAAAAATAAAATAAAAAAAAATTCTAAAAATATTCGGACATTTAAATGACCTTGTAGCAGATGCTACACACGCTCGCTCACAAACAGCAGTAGCGGCGGCTATTTGGGTCACCGGCCGAATATAAGAAGACGCTATATTCAATAATATTGTATATTGTAAAGAATTAATGCTATTGTAAATATTTGTACACATGTTATTGATGAGAAGTAATAAACTTTTATGTGATTTGACCTAGGGCCAAGACACTAGTCTGGTAGAGGAACTCTCGCTATTAATAATATACATTGTTTTATGAGTATAGCAAGAAGTAGCTCAGCTCTTCAGATCACCAACCTCCTCCTACCAGGTGGTTTCTCCCTAGGTCAGAGTATCTGTGCCTTTGGAACATAATGTGGTCTATCTTTATTCAACATCCTTCAAATACCTTCTTTCCTTCATTCTTCATATCCCCCTCATAGGATGGGTGCATGGCTTCTACCAATGTGCACCTATGAGGAATCCTATCCGCTGCGGTACGTGCTTCTACCACATCCCATCTTACTCTCTTCCTTCCATGAACCCGAAATTGTCGAGGCGTTCTAAGCCCTATCTTGTCCATTATAATAACGAAACCTCGACAATCTATTTTCTCTTCTTTTATTTGGTACCATTTATTTTTCTGTATGAACACATCAAGTAAATATACTTTGAGTTTTTTTCTTATGAAAACCATCGATAACAGAAAGTCAATTAGTCAACTTGATTTTCCTCCCTAATCGTTGTAAATGAGGCAACGTTTTTGCTCCGCTTGAGGTCTAGGTATTTGCTCCCACAATATAACTAGATATTTAATATACAGGCTGTATATAAACAATGTCATATTATAATTCAATCTTATGTGTCTAATTCTCTACCCTCATCTGGATTTTGGTAGCTCCTTGAAAAAATGGACAAACTTTCCGTAAGGACGATTTACCTTGAAACAACACGTATACTGTATTATCTTCAATCCTTCTTGTAAGATTTTCAAAGAGTGCACATTATTTCTCATATACAGCTGCATACAATTATATTAAAGTGTCTAATGTACAATATTAAGCCATTTGTTTGTACTTTTTTTAAAAATATATTATTACTTTGTAGTCGAAATAAAAATTGGATTTTGCAAATTGTCCTGTCCTTATAAACAGTTTAACAGTCGGAAGGGTTACTACAGCCCTAAGGATTGACAAAGGGTAAAAAGAGAAACGATTCTCAAGTAATTGTAATTGTGGCTGACCCGGAGGGGGGTTATAATTGAGGTGGCTTTGAAAGAGATGCGACAAAGGGAGCCCCTGGCCATTAGCTCCCTCGTCCAATTGGTCCGCGGGCCTTGGGGTAGCTTGGTCTTCTGGGGTCGGTGGGGTTCCTCTGCGGTGTACGGGGCTGTAACGAGCTTGTCTGGATAATTGCTGTTTAAGGAAGGATACAATTGAGAGACTATTTAAGAGAAAAATTTTCCTCATAATTGTCGACAATTTTGGTATAATAATGAGTTAAAATGGCTTCATTGGCGATGAGTAAAGAACAATGGTTCCCAATAAAAAATGTCCGCAGAACCTTTCATCCAATCGGAACAACATTTATATTAGGGTTTTAAGGAAACCTTGATCCGCTCAAGTCCTTGAAAAATGCGTTTGAAAATTACCATTCTTTCCAAAGTTCCTAAATTACTATGTTTACAGTTAATTTCATTTCAGATTATAGTGAAGCATCTCCTTTCTTAGCAAAAAAACGCTGAAAATTATTACACAATGGTTGATGATTTCCACAAATAACTATATCAGGGTATAACTGCTTATATATCTGTTAATAGGCAATTAAATAATATGAAAAGCAACTAACAATCCGCAGGAAAATGGTATATCACCACTGCTAATTTTAAAACCCTATATCTCTGCTAGTTCTGAGACAATTTCAATGATTCTTTTTTCATCTTGTAGATAGTTTAATTTTCTATGATATAGCACTAAGGAAATTATAGGTATTTTTTTTTTTTTTTTTATAATTTGTTCAGTGGATTACAAAGATTCATTTTTTTTTAAAAATTCTTTCTTTTTTCAGTTTTTCGCGCTTTACTTATTCTAAAACTCTATATTATTTTTTCTCCAAGAACATATATGAGATGTGATTCCCTGATTATTCGGTTATTATTGATGATGGATAAAAAATTTAAGGTGTTGTGGAATCAGGAAATTTTATGAAAACCGAAAGAAAAGGAAATAGTAACGAAGTCTAGTATAAATGCTTTTGATTAATTATTTTCAATTAATTTAATTTCAATAACTTCGTAAATGTTTAAAAGATAATATTGCAAAAAGCGGGTCATCCTGATAGCTCCCGAAAGCATTCATGGGGAAAACAGAACTGCTGGTGTTATTGAAATACAGGATAAAACAAAAAATATAAAAACATGTATTTTACATTCATCATAAATGAAATGTGTTTTACTTTATTTTTTTCTGTCGGAACATGTAACCCTAGATAGGAAGACATATTTTGTTTTAAAATGAAATATTAGTTGTGAGCATTGTGATGCGGAGAGAGAGGCCCAGAAGAGCAGATTGATAGCCCACTAAATCATTGACTACCTCCAGCCATGAATGGATGGAACCACGGCCCATGAATGAGCGGGAGATATGTGTTGTACAAGTCTCTTATTTGGCGTCTTGAATAATATATTATACTTATTGATCACTTATCTTGAAGAAAATGGAAGTTTCGAATAAGAAAAAAAAATGGGTACTAACAACACATGGCTTTCACTTATCTCCGTTGTTAAAATCAATTTAAAGCCTACATCGAATTAAAAATGATTAAATTTTACTGCGATATAGCGAGTTTAATCAATATCGTTTAAGCCGTTTTTGAGAAAATCGTAAAAATGTGCAAAATAGGTGGTATAAAGTAAATCTTCCGGTCAGCCGATATTAAATAAAACGTTTCTTTAACATCTCGGGCCTATAGCTGTATTAAAAAAGAAATTTCAGATTCGCGCGATATTTTTTCGTGCGTTTTCTTCAATACTTACCACTCGCAGACACAGCCTATCAAGCTATAAAATATGGCTTCAGAAAAGCGAGGTCCAGGAATCTCCTAAAACTGCTCAGAAAGCTATTGCGAGGAGGAGGTAGAGGAAAGGTGCGAAATGATATTGCGCTGTCGTCGCATTAGATGTGAGGAACGCCTTAAACTCGGTTAGATGGAGCTGCAGTCTGAGTGCTCTGCAGGATATGGGCGTTCCCATGTATTTTAAGAACATTATTAACAATTATGTCGCAGACGGGACCCTGATAATTTCAAAAGAGAACGGTCTAAAAACGTCCAAGGAGACTGGCGGAGAACCACAGGGATCAGTGCTGGGACGCCTATTTTATGATGAAGTTCTAAGGCTCGACCCGCCAGAGGGTGTCAAGATAGTGAATTTCGCGGACGATGTCGCAGTCTTAATAGAGGCGAAATGTAAACATGAAGTGGCATTGTCGGCCAACTAGAGTTTTTCTCTGATCCGCGATTTGCTGACATCAGTGAGGCTCCAGCTGGCAGACAGGAAAACATAGGCCCTTCTTACCAGTAGCCGCAAAAAGGAGAGAAGAAATAACTCTTTTAATTCAATGGCTGCGGTTCATTCAAGGAGCATACCCAGAAAGTATACAAAAAAGCAGCACGAGTGACCACAGCACTAGCCCGACTGATGCCCAACGTAGTCGCAGCCAATTAACCATCCATCCATCCTTCTCTACCCTGAAATGGAATGGTGCCTTGGACAATCCGACTTATAGGAGACCAATGGTATCTGTATATCACCGCAGCGATATGATGGTGATCTTAGGGTTTCGCACAGTCTCTTGCGAAGTTGCATTAGTAGTGGCCGGGATGCCACCAATGGAACTGCTATCGGAGGAGAGGCAGCATTTGTATAAAAGAGTCGCCCGCATTCCCAGGACTGAGGAAAGGAAGCAGACAGTCGGCAAGTAGAGAGGGAAAAATTCGAAAGAGTTTGCGGTACAGCAACCGACAACATCTTCAGCCTGATGTTACTTTCTAAGGAGAACTAGATCGCGGGTCAAGGGCCAAAAAAAACAACACACCCTTTCGCGCGATTTGGTTATTTGGACCTAGGAGGCCCTAAATGTGTATTCCTGTTGAAAACTTGAATTCAAAATTTTTCACGATCGTAATACTTTCATATATAAGTAAGTGAATGTAATATATTTTTTATTTAATTAGCCATTAACAACTTATGAACACATATTCAGCCCAATCCATTTAGATGCAGATTATACAAGGAGGTCTGAACCTAAAGGGAGGAGCAAGATTTAACCTTCTAGATAACTTCAGACAGCTAGCTTGTCAAAACACAATATTGAATTTAATTTTAACATAAATTGAGTTGTAGATATTATTATTAATCAGTTTAGCTTCTTTGTAAGCCGATCTTTATTTCAAAAACAGAAGGACATAGGTGACCGACAGGTCCTACAAAGATCTTTTTACATCAAATATGTTTGTAGCTTTATCTCAGCCTAAACTCTTACATTCCTGAAGAATTTCACTATCGTATGTTGATTTATTTTCATTCCTATGTTTTTCCTCACATTTCAGTCCTAATGGTGTTTTCGACTAAATCAATATTTGACTATCATTACATTGCTATCTAGGTGAAGGTCAAGCTGCTATTGCAAGATTGCCGCGAGTGCTATCATGTATCCATTAAAATATTGATATTAATCCAAACACTATTATAGTTGAAAAGTGATTCAGGCAGTTAAAATATAATAAATATATTTTTTTTTATTAAAAAAATATCCTGTTATATTATGAATGTAATCTGAGGACTTAAAAATTGTTAAAATTCACACTTTTTACAATCATTTATTTGTATAATTTCGACAATTTTAAAGTTTTAGATTAAATAAAACTAGTGGATAATTAGTTGACCGTTGAGAATTAATAAAATGGATTAGTCCGGCTGGCGGTCGATGACTGAAACAATTGAGTAGTTTCAACAGTTTCCACTGGAAACTTGAAACTGTTTCCATTCGCCTACAACACGCCCTGATGATGACCTACAAAGGGGGTCGAAACGTTGGCAAAAAAATAAACTGTTGAAACTAATCAATTGCTTCATTCACTGACCACCACCCGGACTAATTCCTTTTTTTATTTTAATAAAACTAATTACTTTAGAAAGATGTAAAGTAATTAACCACATATTCTTTTACAGCAACTGAGTTACAGTGAACTGAATTTCATCCATTATTTAACAGTGAAGTATTGAAAATGGGAAGTAAGCCATAATAAAAATTATAAAAAATTTGTGGAATAATTTTCATATAAATTGACTTATTCTGTATTAAATTATTTTACCTATTTCTTCAATACAATTAAAAATTATCTCAATTTTGTTGAACAACTTGAAAATACAAACTAATTACCTATACTATACCACCTACATAAATATATCATTATATAGAATAACACGGCGTGAATACAAAATAATATTTCGTGTTAAATAACAATTGTTTTTTATCAGATATCCATAGTTTAAAAGGTTCGATAAAGCATTCAATATTAAACCCGTAATATTCATAATTACATTACTTAGTAACCTAGAAGAATTACATGAAATACATACGTATCGATGAAAACCTACATATTATTGTGTAATAATACTTATTATTCACTTAAATGTCAGTTTTCCCAATACAGCATCATAAAAAATTTATAAAAGCTATTAAATATTTTTTAGCAAGATTACTAATTCTATATAATTAATAGATAAATTGGAAAATAAATGTCGTAAATACAATAGAAGCACAATATAAATTATTAATCCTCTACTATGTCCCATAGAACTATGAAGAAAAGGAAAATTGAAGATTAAGGTTAAATCGTATTTCTACTACTTTAGTAACAATTTGTGAAAATTAGATAAAGGTTATTGGGTGGGAAAGAAATCTTGCCAATAAAAATAATAAATATTAATTGGACCTTCCTTAAAGTTTCTCAATAAGCGTCGATTTTAATACCTTAGAGAATCAACAATTGGCTTATGAACCACTCTTTTTAAAATATAAATTAAACAGTCACAAATAAAACTCCGAAATAAATAACTGGTCGGTCACAAAATAGCTTATCAGTGTTTTTACATTTTGCGAATAATATTATAAATATCGTCACAAATAGCAGAATATTAAAGCTAAATAAAACTAATTACATCACAATATGAGGGTTGCACTGCTATTAGAATTATGAATGGGTTCCAAAATCAATTAATTTTCGGTTTTTGTAAAAAAATAAAAAACCTTAGTTTCAAACTACCACAAATTTAAAATAATAATTTGAAATGTTAGATTGTATACTTATGTTCTTGTTCCCTTGGTATACATATGTGCAAACAAACTAAGGTCAATTACTAAAGAGTAAGATTAGTAAAATCACTGGTTTTTAATTTATTTTAAACTTTTAGATTTGGTATCTACAATTGAGACGTTGATTTCCAAAAGGTACTAAAGGACATTTTTTACGAAATTGATATTTTCACATATTTATATTCTCCTCTTTTAGTTTTATCTAAATCTTAAATTTGATTGTATCTAATGAACACTCATGTCCTTTAATAACGTGATTTAGAAACGCTATTAATTTCTTAAGATACTTATTACACATTTAGTGTCATTCCAAATCATAACAGAACATTTTATTTCATAACTTTAATATGGTTTTATTAACATAGTAAAGAAATAATTCTAGATTTTAATTCCTTTATAGTTGGCCGGGTGGTCCTTCAGGCAATGAGCACATACAGCTGGTGTTGATTTTGGTTTTGTACACTCCACAGACTTGTGCTGTTCACCGCATTTCACGCATCGAGGTATGTGATGACAATAACTTTTAGTATGACCATATGCTTGACAGTTATGGCACTGAACTATCTCCTTCTTTATGTAAGGTTTCTCAACTCTTACGCTGGTATAGTACAATCTATTGAGGTCATAGATTTGTTCAACTCCTTCCGATGGCTCCAAGTCCACGAAAAAGAGAGGTAGTGGAATTTTGTCCTTTAGGACATTAGTGACTTGCCGCACTTTATAGCCTATCTCCGTTAATTCTTCTTTAATAGCTTCAACTGGTGTCGAGGGGTGTAAGTTTCTGATTACAACCCTTAAAGCTCTCTCTTGGCGTAGCTGGTAGGTATGGAAATCCGCTTTGGTATCAGTTAGATATTTCACTATTTTTCTATATGTCTCGGCAGTAGTAGGAGATATTTTGGTGTCATTAATTCTACTCATACAGTAGTAGCTGGTAGAATCGGTAATTTTGTTCAATTGTGTACACAATAACTGGAAATTTTTAATATTTTTGACAAATATTGGAGGGGGTCGTGGTTCACTAGGTATAGGAGCAGATTCCATGTTTTCTTTTTCGTTATGTAAAATCTGAAAAGGATTTGGGGTGAAAAACGGCGATTCGTCAGTCATCCCTTGTGACGATGTGCCAGGTTGTGGTTCAGATTCTGAATTAGTACCCGAAGGGGTTGCTTGTAATCTTTTATTAGTATCACGGCGAGGTCTTTGTTTCGTAGGAGACGGGATTGAACCACTAGATCTAGATCTTTTAGTTGAAGCTTTGGAGGACATTACTTGATGATAATATCGCATTTCATGTAAGGAAAATAATTAAATAATAACCAGATGTTGGGGGAAAAAATAATAACTTAAGAAAAGTTAAGCTAGACCAGCCTTGCCTAGCTATTGGCAATCAGCTGATATGAAGAGGTGACTCAGCATTCACTTTACGGTGCAAATTGTAGCCGAACTTACCGTTGTTTGCTCCAATATTTACTGTTGTTGTTATCCTGAAGCCTGGTGTTGTTTTCAAGACTGTTCTGAAGTGATATCCAACTGAAAAAGCAAGAAATCCAAGAGCCGACTTGAAAGATGACCGCTATACTCATGCGCATGCGCAGAACTCCATGCGCAGAACTCGTGAAATCCTTATACCTAATCCTCCGATCCTATTTATCCAACCGCTCCTTCCGAGTTCGCTGTGGTTCCGAATTTTCCGAACAATATACTGTTGAGGCCGGTGTTCCTCAAGGCAGCGTCTTAGGACCCGTCCTCTACATCCTCTTCACCGCCGATATCCCTACCGATCCCAATACCTTTCTGGCAACATTTGCTGATGACACAGCCATTTTATCATCCAATTCCGATCCTGAAGCAGCATCGCTAAATCTCCAAAAGCACCTTTCCCTTGTCGAAGACTGGTGCAATGCTTGGCGCATTAAGGTGAACGAAAGCAAATGCACTCACGTCACATTCACCCTTCGACGCAAATCCTGTCCAACGGTTTATTTCAATTCCATACCGCTTCCTTCCTCAGACACAGTCCGGTATCTCGGCTTTTTACTAGACAAAAGACTGACGTGGAACCCACATACAAGACTAAAAAGAAAAGAACTCAACCGCAGATTCGGCCAGTTATACAGACTACTAAACAGAAAATCTCATCTTACAGTTGACAACAAATTACTAATATACAAGACAGTACTGAAACCTATATGGACCTACGGACTTGAACTGTGGGGAACAGCTAAACATTCTAACATCAAACGCATCCAATCCTTCCAATCCAAAGTCCTCCGAACAATAGTTAATGCTCCATATTACGTTACCAACTGTATCCTACACCATGACCTTAATATTCCGTTTGTTTTAGACCTGGTACCATCCAAATTTTCCAAATTTCATCAGAACCTTAGTCATCATCCTAACCCTCTAGCGCAATCCCTATCCAGCACCACCCATCCCTACAATCCTCCTCGAAGATTGAAACGGCAGTGGCCACGAGACCTATTGTAAACATTTAAACTGGAGTTCTGACAATGGTCAGATCCTCCACTCATGTACGGTATGTTTGTGGCTACAGCGCCCTAACTCAGCCTCCACTGGCTCAGACCGGTGATGCGGCTGAGATAGAGGCGCTGGGATCTCTTGGGTTCCGCTTTTTCCTCCACAAGTGGAGGGAAAAGCGCTTGCTGGGGTCCCTTTAGCAATTGTATACATTGTATATAGTTATGATTGTGTGTAAGATGTTTATTTATTTGCCAACTTTTTATTTATCTCAATAATAGGTTTTTATTTCGATTTGTTTTGTTTTTTATTTATTATTATTATTTTATTGTATATATATGAATTTATTTATGTTCTATTTTATGTAATTTGACCATTATTATTATTTTCTGTATATATAGTATGAATGTGGTCTCTTATCAATATTATTATTGTTCATTTTGTAACAAATTGTAATATATCTCAATAAAAAAAAAAAAAAAAAAAAGATTTTAATTCGAAAAGAATCAAATTAAATGGTTTAATAATATAGTAATGAAAGATTTTCGCGCTTCCTGTAAAATTCCCTAGAATGGATATAGTACCTTTTGGAAATCAACGTCTCAATTATTGTTACTGGGTATAGATATGTACAAAAATTTAAATTTCATTCACTAACACAGTATAAATCTTCCTGAGGATATAATTTTTACTATTTTTTTATTTAGTCTAATACTCGATTTAAAAACGAAATCTTTTCGAAAAATATTATGTCTGATAATTTTTCTGATCATATTTACAAAAAATGAACGGGCCGCTCCGGGATTTGAACCCGGGACCTCCTGCACCCAAAGCAGGAATCATACCCCTAGACCAAGCGGCCGTGTTGGAAGTGAAAGTAACAGTATATCTTATCAAGAGTTGTATAATATCTCGTTTTATATGACTATACTCTGATTTTGTTTAAATTACTCATAAGTTATAAGAAAAATAAAAACTCCTGTGCTCACAACACACGATTCTCACATATCTGCGTTGTTAAAATCAATTTAAGAACTTTTAAATAAATTTTAAAAATGTTAAATAATTAAATTGAGCTTCGATTGAAACACGTGATCCAGATTAAATAATCCAACAATAGAAATTATTATCAGCAGTAATTACTTAAGTTCATACCCTTTTCGTCTTTATACATTACGTTTTATAGATTTTCATATATTATAAGAATTTAAAAATCTATAGCTTTCCAAGAGTATATTATATAGGTATAATATAAACACATTAATGAAATAAAATGTTTGCTCTTCTCTCCTTTTGCTAATTATTATAATCGTTATACACGCATATTTACAGGTTTTTATCAATGCTAACAAGATGAAACGGTTAATTGTTTCAAATCTACAAAATTAAAGATACTTTAAGCGAATAATTGTTTATGTGTGCATACAGTTCTGTAAGAATATTTGAATCAGAATGAAACTGTTGTGGTATATAGATTGAAAGGGCGCTCTCGAAGAGTATGGGGATAATAGGGACTGTTAATAATTAATCTATACTAATATTATAAAGCTAAGGAGTTTTTTTGTTTGAACGCGCTAATCTCAGAAACTACTGGTTCGAATTGAAAAATTCTTCTTGTGTTGGATAGTCCATTTACCGAGGAAGGCTATAGGCTATATAACATCACGCTGCGACCAATAGGAGTGAAGAATCAGTGGAAAATCTGAAGAAGAAAAAACGGGTGAAATTAACCTCGCATTCCAATTATTCCAAATGATTTACCTTTTAATTTTAAAATAATTCAGTTTCCTGTTAATTTATCTTTGCCGTAACAATCAATAAATCACAGGGCTAAACATTTAATCACCTAGGAATCGATTTACATCAAGATCTGATTGCGGATAAAATCAGTATGTTCTTCTGCCACAAGAAAATAAAACTAAAAATGTCATTTCCCGGGAAGTACTTTAAAATATATTATTTTAAAAATTTGTTAATAGCGATCATAAGAACAAAAATTGACGCAGACGAAGTCGTTTTAGAATTTCATAGAAATGTTGACGTGTACCGAAAAAGGTTGCTTTATATACTTATATAATACTTATTATATAATACTTGCTCTGAAGAGAGATAAGACCACTGGGGAGTTTAGAAGGTTGCACAACACGGAATTGCTGAGCCTATATTTATATCAATCTATATTATTAAGTCATGTTTTATTTCAAGAGTCATTTTTAACTTTAATCGTTATTACCTTGAAGCATATACCTTTATAAATTTAAATATATCATAGCAATTATTTTTTATTTTTATTTATTCAAGTATAATAATCAGAACTATTATTTTAATCATATTTAGGAGTTGCATTAGCTGTATTTCTATATTTATAAAAAAAAGTACCACTCAATTTTCCAGTCATCGCAGTATTTAAAAAATGACTATGGTTGTAAAGCTAAAATTTAAAAAATTTGCCCTACAAGTGGTTGAAAAAAAGGTCTAAAACCTTGTGTTACTGGTTTTTGTACTTTGTGTTATTGGTTTTTGAATAACACAAAAACTAAACGTATCCTACAAAATTTTAAGTACTCATTTGAAACATCAAATTTCTAATCACGTGAACTTAAAATCGCCTTTATCTGATAAGTATTAGCAAAGACGCAAAGATTTTATAACAAATATATTTAAGCATATTGCTGCTGTTATCTATTCATTTAGCGTCACTTTTATACTACTATGGCTAATCGATGACTAATTACTATACTATTAGTATAATACTAACTATGATGACTAATTTTTGCCTATCCAAGTTTAGTTAGGGTAAAGATGTTTAACGAGTTCAGGACATTGTAAAGGCTAGGGACCACCATTTTACGTCCCCTTCGAAGGAGGGCATTGCCAAGAGTTTTTTTTCTTCCATTAAAAATCTTGGGGGCAGCAGACTAGCCACTACATACAGGTGACCGGCCCTTTTAAGCATATTGAGTTTCATATTTGTTTCGTGTGTAAGTTCCTACGAAAATATATTCAATTGTTATTTATTTTTTTAAAATCATTTCAATTGGCTAAAAAACTATTAATTTCAAGAACATAATAGAACATTATTTCTGAATTCCAAAATAACGCGAATGATTCAGGTGTAAGGTTTCACCGACGAATATTGTTAATTCACATTTAGGTTGCCAGCGGTTTGTGACGATTACTGGCTCCGTATTGTAAACTTGACAGGATGAAGTCTAGATCGGACTTTAAATATTAACAAAGAGTTGCTGATAGTTGATATTTATTATAGTCTCTCTTACCAGAAACGCACATAAATTAATACGAAATGCAATATTCACGAGCGAAGCTGTGGGTCACATTTATATGGGGGTTATATTATATGTTTGTTACTGTGAATTATTATTAATAAACGTTCTAGTGATTATTGATGTTAATTACAACAGAAACCTACATGATATTAAACCCTATTAAATATTACGCAGATATAGCAAGTTTAATCAAAATCGTCAGAGCGTTTTTTAGAAAATCCTACTTTCTAATTAAATGCGTAAAACACAGATTAAAGTGGCACTTCTGGTTCGCCGATTTTGTTGAAAAGTTGTAACATCTCGGGTATATACGTTTCTAAAAGATGAAATTGTATTATTATAAAATTTTCGTTTTCCAGCTAGGTTAACCATACACACGCACACAGACCTTTTAGCTAGATTTGGTAATTTGGACCCAGAGGATCCTAAAACGTATTTCCGTGGAAAACTGGAATTCAAAAATGTTCACTATCGCAATACTTTACCTTACTACATATCTCATATATAGGTAAGTGGAAGTAAAAAGGGATCCATGTATATAACAAAAGGACTGTTAAGTAAATAAGAAGCAGTGTGTGTTGAGCCTGAGGGCTAGCGATGCCGAGGAGCGGTGACTTCAGCCAAGGGTCGATGCCCAAGGGACCCGGTGCCTATAAATATTTATTGCGCATGAAACCTTGCGACAGATGGTTCCGCATAGCCCCGGGATTGGGGAATTATAGTCTCTTAGTTATCCCTTGGATCCTATTGGGAATAGACTTATCACGGTTTAGAGACCTCGGGCGATGCTGTCCCTTAATTGAACATTATCCTGAGCCTGGTCATCAGCCCCCTGGATTAGATCTTATAATGAACTATTTGAGCCATCCTCGCTCCATTATTTAGTCAACATTACCGATTTATCATTATAATATTTATTAGGCAGAGTCAATCTGATTTTAATTCTTATTGATATTAAAGTTATCTAATTACTATTAAGAGAATATTATTGCTTTGACTTAGCTGCGGAAGTATGACCCACAATTCCTATGAAACCAAACATATTAATATCTGTACACACAGCATGCTTTTCTTCAATCCTCAGTCAGTAGTTGCCAATGTTCCTATGTTCGGCGGCCTTACTCTTATTCAAGGAAAAGTGGCTTGGACGAAACATTCTTTCCACCCGTATTCCAAGGCTTTGTGGTACGGATAGTTCTCCGTGGAAAATGAAAACGTATAATGGTGTCCGAACCTGTGTGATCTCAGTACTCGTCTAAGATTCTAATTAAACCTGAAAAGCAAAGTTTAAAACTCCCACTATATCATCGTCCGATTAGCCACCGTATTGATTAAAATATTTGGAATCAGCCATAATAGTTTTTGTACAGATTATTCCTTACTATATTTCATAATTATGATTACTATAACATCAATTCTATATTAATGGTGAATATACCAACAAAGTGGTTGGTTATGTACGGTTTTTGGGAATAGGAATCCTTTGCTTCGCGTCGTGATATTACTATAGCTAAATATTAATTACCGCCAGCTAATTGGCTTGCAAACTCTCCAGGTCTGATACGACTGGATTTTTTTAGTTCAGGTTGATATTAATCAAAATTAAAATCCAACTTCTATTATTATTTAGTACCTTTGTGTGAAATTACTGGCCATCATTTAAGGGTACAGAATCTATTAGTCCATCATCAAAACATCTCAACAGTGTTATCCAGTCCACAAGAATCTGTTGTAAACGCAGAGAATCTGGAACGAACGTCTAAAAAAATAACAAATATTTGTTCGCGATCAACGATAATATCAATTTATCAGAATTTTAACATTAAAATATATGTCAGTAAATAATCCTTTGAAAAGATTAAAGAAATAGCTTGTATTACAGAACAAACTTTCAAAAGATTACAAAAAAATAAACGGGCCGCTCCGGGATTTGAACCCGGGACCTCCTGCACCCAAAGCAGGAATCATACCCCTAGACCAAGCGGCCGTCTTGAAAGTGAAAGGAACAGTTTTAGTTATGAATACATTTTTAATTACTTCAGATATTTAAAAAACTCATTTAAAGGTTGGTTAAATATTAAATGTATTTTCGAAATTTAGTTTGGTCACATAAAACGCAATTGACATATTAATTTAGGAATATTAATTGTAATTTTGCACCTATTAGTTAATCGGTGCCAATAACATGTTAATAAATATCAAAATGTACCTTACGTCTTATATTTATAGTATTTTAACTTGACTAGGTATTGTTTAACAACATAACAATCTTAGAATACATGCTCACATTCCTTAAACTATTGACCTGCATGTTGTTTTCGACACCATCTCCAATTTTCATTATTTTATAGCGATAAAATAAATGTTCGACTAATGTTCTTGGATGCCTGTCGGACAACTTTCCAAGGCGTTTTGACCATAGCAAAGAACGAAAATGAACCGGAACGTAACTTAATAAATATAACATATCTACTCTTTTGCCTCAACTTTCATATTCATAAAATTTGACAGTCTTTAACTTACCAATTTGTAACCAGCAAAATATTTCATAGACGAACTTTACAAAAGAGAGTAATTAAAATATTTTATTCATACGTATATATATATTTATACATATATATATATATATATATATATATATATATATATATATATATATATATATATATATACATATGGTTACAGCCTAATAAGTTACAAACGTTATTCGTTATAGCTTCTATACAAATTCAATTAATATCATTAAAATAATTGGCTCAAAACTAAATAATAATTTACTATTTTAATGCAAGATCGTACCTATTATGTAGCAATTAATTCATTTAGGTTAAAATTTTGATATTAATGTTTAGTGCACTCCTTTGCTTCCCTATACAACTTCAAGTCGGTTGGCCATTAGTCAGCTTCAACGACAATAAAAAGTATAGATTTATTCCTTAAACAACTAAGTATAGATCATATATTGGACTTATATTTTGATCGTGCTTATTCAATCCAATCCGCTAATAAATGCTCGATTTCTAAGTGTATCATAAATATATGAGTACAGTTAACCACCTGGAGTATCCCTGCAAATTCTGTTGGCTTCTATTTATGAAAACTTTGCTAATCCTCTAAAAGCTATGAAAGGATACAAATAAATAAACTATATATATATTTTTTTTTCACAGTACTTGTATGTCATAATATATAAGCATGACAGTAACACATGGTGCTAATAAATACCAAACGATTAACACAATTTTTGTTGTTTATTTATTTATGCTACTATGGCTAATCGGACGATGCTACAATGGGAGTCCTAAATTTTGCCTATCCAGGTTTTATTAGGATAGGGATCTTTAACGAGTACCTGACATCGCACAGGCTCAGAACCACCTTATAACGTTCCCTCCGACGGAAGGTATAACTAAGGATTTGTTTACTCCCTTTAAAATACCCTAGGACCACCTGCGGGTTTGGACCCGTGACCTTTGGCATAGGAGGCTGTTATGCTAACCACCCTGCTACAAGTGATCCCAACACAATTTTTTATGAGAGTAAAAAATCCTTAGTTATGCCGTCCTTCGGAGGGGACGTATAAAGGTGGTCCCGAGCCTGTGCGATGTCAGGTACTCGTTAAAGATCCATATCCTAATTAAATCTGGATAGGCAAAATTTAGGACTCCCACTGTAGCGTCGTCCGATTAGCCATAATAGCATAGGAGCACGTTAAATAAATAAACCAACAAACACGATTCGAGCTAAAGATATCAAAGGAAATTCACTAAAACCTTATAATAATCGAATATTTATTTTCATTCAAAACATATTTAATATCCTTATAACTTTCTCAATCCTTGATTTTGTCATTTTTTTCAATATAGACATAATTAAAGAAAATTAAAATAGCCATATCACATCCGAAGAAAATCGAACAGCAAGCACCTTTTAGTGAAGAATTAGCTGAATAATTTTATTATTTATTTATTTTTTTTTAATAAAGAAGATGATTCTGGTTCAGATTACCTACTTGAATGCTGCCAATAGGACGTTCTCTAAATATATTTTATCCTAAAGCTTATTTACTTCTTGTATTATCCTATACAGTTGTAAATTCCAATAAATATAACAAATAATATTTTTTTAAGACAAATATTAAACGAGGAGCGGATTTTGAGGAATTTAAAAATACAAGAAATAGATGAGAAACAAATTCTCCTTCAAGATGAACATATGTAAAATACATCTTGAGATGTGATTTTGAAGATATTGTTTATACAATCATTAATATTTTAAATACATTATGACTAACAGTCAATTAAATATATATTATATATATATATATATATCATACGAATATAGAATCTATATGATACATCATATTGTTGTATTATGTTGTTTTATTGGGATATGATGAGCCTTATGAAGCTCAAGACGGCTATTAGCATTTAGCATTAATCAGGTCAACAAGCTACCAACTCAGCTCCCGTTGTTGAGCAACAACTGACTAAGCAATATCTTGTAGTGTTTGTCAATAATTTCCTTAAACCATAATATTAATTAATATGCATTATACCTTTTTCTTAGTCATCATATATATTTTTTGTAAGGATTCTGTGAGCTTTATTATATTTGAGAACTGGCAAAGATATTAATTCCTATACTGTTTTATTTCTGCCAAACGAATCATTGATCTCTGGATAATTTATAAATCAGTAACATATGGGACTTTAAAGGTCTTCATGGATAAGTTTATTCGAGACAGATATGGAACATTGAGAATTTTGCGAAGGATTTTGGATTGTATGGATTGGATACGAGAGGAATTCGATGGTTAATTAAGTAGACCCCCATGCTCTACTCCGTAAGTCCAGATTGGTCTTATGATAGTCATGTAGATGAGCCTTTTGTAGTTAAGAGGAAGCTTTGACCGTTTGTCCAGTATGTGTCGAAGTAGCTGAAAACGGCGGCGAGCAGTTTCTTGTCGTGTATGAGGATTCCAAGTTAGGCGTTTGTCAAAATGGAGTCCTAGCTATCAGATCTCTTCAACTGGAACTGGTAGAGTGCGATTAAAGGATACTGTGGGGCATAAAGTCATAGAGAAGTAAAATTAAATTTAGGATAATTAATTTATATAAAACAAAGTCGTACCCATTAGACTTTAATTCTTGATTCGAATATAAGATTTGAATTTGAATATATTAAATTTGAAAAGAGAGGTAGCTGTTAAACCTTGAATTGAATTATGGATCTTTTTGACTGAATTAAAGTACTGTAAAAATAAATATTATTATGTGTTAAATAACCTTTCGATGCTCCTCTCAATTATTTTAAAGAATAAAGTGATACTTTAAAAGATAACAGCTACATTGATAATCGAAATTGTTCCTTTCTCTCTCAAGACGGCCGCTTGGTCTAGGGGTATGATTCCTGCTTTGGGTGCAGGAGGTCCCGGGTTCAAATCCCGGAGCGGCCCGTGTATTTTTTAAATTATATTTTTAACAATCCACAATGAAGAGGTCCGCTAAATATATTTATAAGAAAGATTTCCCTAGCGTGTATTCATGAATTCGTGTGTACATATCTACCTATCAATTACATCAGTTGACACTTGAAAATTGACACAAAACCCACAAGTAAGGCACGTATTTGTATCATGATCTCTGGATAATTGTCTATTACCTATGATTATATATGATTTATTATCCCTATTGCTTTTGAGGACATGATAATTTGGGATTTGCTGTTCCATTGGTCATTCAGTACCTCAGCAAGAGGAATTTGAAAAAGGAATGAGGAATTCGCATAATTGTATTAGATCCCATCAATCAGGACAAACCCTGAATGTGTCTCATGGTTTTGGCAATGCTGGAACTTTTGTGCAGAATCTTGTGTCATTAGATATTCGGGAATAACATGGCAGTGTCGTTGCGCTGTTCGAGAGAGACCTATTCTTGATTCTGAACTTGAGATACACTAGTTTTTTTTTTTTTTTATAAATAATATTTAGAGTGATACCAATTAAATAATGCAAACATAAGTAAAACCATAGTAAACTTTTTGGGAAGAATTAAGACCTAAATATTATTATAAATAAAACATTTTTTAATAAATCTATTAGAAGAAAGTAGATATTATTACAATACTTCAATTTTGTGTTGTTGTTTTTTTTTTTGTCACTAAAACACATATTCTCCAATTCACGCAATTTCCTATCTTAAAACCACTTACACAAATATACTTAATTGCTACTGCCTCACAAAAAATCAGTTGATTTTTTTTTGAAGTGTTAGAAAATAATGTTACTTACAACAAGAACTCCAAGTTTATTACCATGTTTTTGAAGTATATTTATACTATTTTCATCACCCCGTCTTCAAAATTGTTTTAAAATATTTAGATATAATTGCATTGATAAAAGTTTAGTGGAAGCAACATACGACTTAGACCCACATAAATTGTCCATATTTAAAAACAATTTTGAGAAGGCCCAACCTTCATCAGTACATGGTCGCAAAAAAAAAGTGCAATACAACAGATTTTTTTTTCGCGACTATTTTTACTCTATATATTTCCAGATTTTTTAAGATAAAATCTAATTTTAAAATTGAAATCATTGATATCCAAGTTAAAAATATTTAATACAAAAATCAGTTATTTACTGCCTACACGAACAAATCCCTGTTACTTTCTTCCTTATTCACTTCACAACATAATGGGTATTAACTAAATCCAATGAGGAGCTAGAATCTCAAATTCCTCTGTCGAACATGGCTATCAACTATTAATTCCTAAAATAACAATACCTTCAAGATTGCTATATAATGTTTACTAACAATCCAAACAAGCATAAAAATCATATGGCAATATGCTTTCGGTTATGCTTTTGAAGCTTTAATATTTAACTTTTGAAATTTTTTATCGAAGAAATTGATAAGAGTCGATTTATTGTAAAAGTTATAATTCTTCCTACTCTATTGAAGATTTTTTAAATACGCCGATGATCTGGTATTAATGACTCAATATCCATTAAATTAAACAACTATTCGTTGTTTTCGGCTTCAACACTTACTAGATCATACGTTTCCAACAAGTGGTCCATATAACACATGCTTAATATGTAATATCATTTTCATACAAATTAATAATAAATTATATGTAATTTAATCTTTACATTTTGTGTTTGGCTGTTCACATACACACCAAAACTAACACATGACAGAGAAGAACATATTTATTGATATTTACAGCTGTATAAAAATACATCAAGTAATGGCATATGGTAAACTGACATGAAATACATGTTAGAAACACTACCAATTGGCGGCACTCTAAAAATATTCTAAACTAGAAGGTCTCGAGGCCTTCTTCTTTTCAGACGCCTCAGAAGATAATCAGAAATTGAAGAGGAAGAAAGAATGGAAACCAGTGGATTAGAGTGGGAATGGAGTTTTTCATGGAATGAATGATATCTGATTTAGGCTAAATCAGTAACATATGGGACTTTAAGGTCTTCATGGCTAAGTTTATTCGAGACAGATATGGAACATTGAGAATTTTGCGAAGGATTTTGGATTGTATGGATTGGATACGAGAGGAATTCAATGGTTAGTTAAGTAGACCCCCATGCTCTACTCCGTAAGTCCAGATTGGTCTTATGATAGTCATGTAGATGAGCCTTTTGTACTTAAGAGGAAGCTTTGACCGTTTGTCCAGTATGTGTCGAAAACAGCGGAGAGCAGTTTCTTGTCGTGTATGAAGATTCCAAGTTAGACGTTTGTCAAAATGGAGCCCTAGTATCAAACAAATTCGTACCCATTAGACTTTAATTCTTGATTCGAATATAAGATTTGAATTTGAATATATTAAATTTGAAAAGAGAGGTAGCTGTTAAACCTTGAATTGAACTATAGATCTTTATGACTGAATTAAAATACTTTATAAATAAATGTTATTATGTGTTAAATAACCTTTCGATACTCCTCTCAATTATTTTAAAGAACAAAGTGATACTTTAAAAGATAACAGCTACATTGATAACTAAAACTGTTCCTTTCACTTTCAAGACGGCCGCTTGGTCTAGGGTATGATTCCTGCTTTGGGTGCAGGAGGTCCCGGGTTCAAATCCCGGAGCGGCCCGTGTATTTTTTAAATTATATTTTTAACAATCCACAATGAAGAGGTCCGCTAAATATATTTATAAGAAAGATTGCCCTAGCGTGTATTCATGAATTCGTGTGTACAGATCTACCTATCAATCACATCAGTTGACACTTGAAAATTGACACAAACAAAACCCATAAGTAAGGCACGTATTTGTATCATGATCTTGGATGTTTTTAACTATTGAGTATGTTTTTCGCAATCTGATTTGTAAAATTGTAAACGAATGATGTTACATGACACTTACGAAGAATTTTTATCAAAAATAATAATAAAATTTAAATGAATTCTGCAGAACAATCCCTTATTTTCAAATATTAAATATAATTTTGATTATTGTTAATTTGTTGAAAATGTAGTCTAATGTTGAATTATTATTGGTTTTGACTAGTGATTCTGAAGATATTTTAATAATCCATACTTACAGCAATCCATATCATTCAATCATACCCCATATCATTCATTTACAATATTTCATGTGGGCCTCGAAATGTTGTAAATGTATTATTGATGATTTATTAAATAATATTTAAAAAGAAGAGGTGGTTCCGAAAACTTTATTTAAACATAATATACTCTTCATAATTAGAAATTGAATCTAGATAATAATAAAAACGCTGGAAACTATTACACAATGGTTTATTATTTTCAAATAACAATATTAGAGTATAACTGTTTATATGGCTGTTGATAGGCAATTAAGTAATATGAAAAGCACTAATTCAAAACATCATATCATAACACTACCACTGATTTCAAAACGCAATATCTAAGCTAGTTGTTATCCAAATTCATTCTTTTTTCATTTCGGTCAAAATTTAATTCTCTATCAAATGGCACTAAAAGAATTTTAGTATTTATTCATTTATTTTTTTTCACTTTTTTTTTTTTGTATATCGCGCTTTACGCGTTATTGGATAAAATCCTTTTAATCGGCCACCATTTTAAAACTAACCAGCTTATATCAACGTCCAGGTGTTAGGATCATCGTTGAATGGACTAGTATTTTTGTGTCGAAATTAAAAAAAAAATGGTCCAGTAGTTTCGGAGAAATGCCGCGGACAAACGGATTTTTTTTCTATTCTTTATTGGGATTCTTAGCATCTTTATCTCTCAAATTTTGAGCAGGGATATTTTTTTTTATTTTTTTTTTCATTTATTATTTTTTTTTGTCGATTACAAAGGTTGATTATTGAAAATAATAAACCAAAAGCATTCATACAGGACTGCGTTACTATTTTCTTTTATTTTCTTTCGATTTTCATTCAAATAATTCAAATCAAATTTCCTTATTCCAGAAAACCTTACATCTTTATTATCCAATAATAACCGAGTTATCTCTAATAAGTTGTGACTTGACCATATAAGATGATTTTTGTAATTTTAATTTTAATTTTTTTTTTGCTCTTTGTTCATCGCGTTGTCGTGATCACGAAAATCTTTTCGATTTTTCGGTGTTATTCCATCTATTACAATATGTTACTTGATACTTGATACGGTAATAAAAATTCATATGTATAATGAATTTTTATTACCGCGCTTTACTGATTCTAAAACGCTATACACACTTTTCTCTATCGTCAAAAATAACTGAGTTATGAGCGTATTTACATGTGAAATTTCAATTTTTTTTTTTCACTTTTATAAAATTATTCGCGTTTTTTTTTTTGGTTAAAAAACAATAATAATTTTTTTTTCTATCTTCAAAAATAACTAGGTTATTGAATAAAATCCTTTTAATCGGCCTTCACTTTAAAACTACTTCTAGAGGTTAAGATCATGAATGGACTAGTATTTTTGTGGCGAATTTAAAAAAAAAAAATGGTCCAGTAGTTTTGGAGAAAAGCCGCGGACGGCGGAAAACGATTTTTTTTTTTTTATTCGTTATTTGGACGGATTCTACGCATAATTTTTCTTTTTTTTTTTTTGGCCGATTACAAAGGTTGATTATTGAAAATAATAAACCAAAATGTATAATCATAATCCATATCATATCACTAACTCGTGCTTATAATATTTTGTGATCTTCTATATCAAAAAGTATATATGTCCTGTAAGATGCTTTTAAACGCATGCAGGAGGATATTAAATTGAAAATTTTTTATATTTTCTCATTAATGTTTTTAGTTTAATATGCCCATTTATGAAGGAATAAAAATATATAAAAAGTACTTTGGAATAAGTATCATCAAAGCTAGAAATATACCTATATGTAATATTTAAAAGGGTTGTAGTGTTCAATCTAAGTTTATATAAGAAGGTCATTTTTCTAGACCTACACTGCCGGTCAGAATTTTGAGATCATATATTAATATTACCATTATAAAATCAATTATTCTGTTTGAATTTTTTCGTTGTGCGGGACTTTGGAGCTTGGATTTTTCTATTGGTGTACTGTGTGGGTTGCACTAAGCAATTCAACGTAAAATGTATTCCTTTAACTTTTCTTTAATGAAAAAAACGAAAATTACCTGTGCAATGAACTTCTTATAACTTTGGCAGTCGAGAAATAAATAATTCAAACTAAGAATAAAATTTATCTTTTCTATTCCCCTCAGGGGATAACTAGACTGAAAATTAAGCTTCAGACACAAAAATCACATTATTTATTTTTATCACTTTATAAGTCTCAGTAATAATTAGATTTAATCAAATTATTTCTTGTTATTTACGATAGTCACAAACCTTCCTTACAGCTAATTACCATATTTGTTTATAAATACAAATTGTAATGAGATAGTTATATTTTATTTAGGTATTCATAGAGGTTATTCGTTATTTATTGATGTAAACCATAGGTAATCTTAAACTTTTGACCCACAGTGTATACTTTGTATTCAAAACTTTGTTTCATGTTATTCAACAATACATTTAAAATAACTTAAATATCTTCTTTTGCTATGGCTTCTTGATTGTTTTAGTAATGTATACGAAGTTTGATCCTCTTGGAAAAGTCAGTCAAAATTAATTACATAATTTTTTTAATTTATAATTCCTACATCTACGAATTACAATTTTTATTATTGGTTTTGTCACTATATCTCGAACTCAAACAGGCCTAGCGGCGTTTCATTCACATAGATTTATTAATGAATTGATTCGAAAGCGATAGAAAAGAGCCAATGACCTGGACTTAAAACTTTTCCCTCCGAGTATTCAATCCAAAATATGGGTCACCCTTACCAGGATAAAAAGTCGAAATTGGCGGGAGAGTGGCGGGGTCGGGTAGTTAGATTCAGGGCAGAGCCACTAATTGCCCAACTTTTAATAGGTAATTCTTGATAATTAACATTTCCAGAGAGTCGCCATTCTCTTCAAGGAGCTAATCTGTTTCATTTACATAACGGTACTAGCTCTCCTGAATCAAAGCGTCTGATTAAAACTTGGGGCGATTAAATGTCCAAGTCTCCCGGCAAAAAGCCATTTCATCAATGGTCACAGTTATTGCTAATCTAAAAGCCAACCCGCTCAAGAATCCTCAACTTTTTCCAATGAACTCTCGATTCGCGGTCAGAATCGAAATCTATTTAAAACCTTGAAATATTTATTCAGAATCCGATACAGCTAGAATGATAACTCAACTTAAGTAGATTTTATCAGGAACACGTTGATCCACATGCTTAAAATAAATAAAATTCTGGTATATTCTTCAAATTTTTTTTTAAAGGATAGATGATAAAACTCTTTTTCAGTTATGTTCGGCAAAAATAATGACAAATGAAGTTATTATTGTTTTTTAACGCAATATTTTATTTACACCTTTAAAAAATTACAATATGCATTATGCTATAATTTAAAATCTAAGGGAGACAGGGCCCAGTGGTGCATCCTTCTGACATTCAGCTGAACTATACTTTCAGTCCGGAGGTCCCTCATCCAGTTTCTTTTCACCCTAAGCCGAGTAATATCGAGGATGTCAGTTTATTTATTGAACGAATTTGTTAATGTAGTTTGCTGTGAAACCATTTGTAAGGATGTGGTTTATTGCAGTTGAAATATGCAAGTCGGTACGAAGAGTATCTTTTGAAACATATGGTGGTCCTTTGTCCGTCTTGAAAATTGCGTTAGGTTTTTTAACGCGGATTCGGTAAGTTGGTTTGGCAGGAGAAAATGCATTCAATGATAAGTTTTTAATAGCAGATTTTAGTTTCCTGCCCGATGGTTTGCATAAACGAGAACTCCAGGGTTTGTGTTTCGCATTAAAGTACAAATTATGTTAAATGATAACTTAGGACAAATATTTTTATCTGTCTCTTAAACAACCTATTGTTTTAATTTTCTATCCAAACTTGAGGAATAACGAGAGAAAAAAATAATCCAATGTCAAACAGGATAAATCGTGATTAACGAACGGTGTTGTTTATTTTATATTTTTAAGATAAAATTCTTATTCTTCGATAAATGATAATAAAAATGTATTTTAAAAACTGCAATTAAAAGGATAAAAATGACTAGTATTCATAAAATAGTGAACTAATTTAGATTGAACTGTAGTATTAATTAAACAGTCAAGTTTCGCATTTTATGTATGGAAAAATAAACTCGTTAATAATAAACAATACCAACACATTGTCACCATATATATTTTTTTTACTTAACTGTTTTTATTAACGTTTTTTTATGAACGACAAATAAAATCTGTAGAGACTGGATGATTTTTATAATTATTAATAATGCTTAATTTTACCTTTTTACCTTTTACCTTAAAGTGTTCACTGAAAGAAATGTCAGTGAATGATTTGTGATTTACACTCGTAAGCAAAAGGTTTAGCAAAAGTTACATATGCCTGAGCCGAGATTGAGAAAGCTGCCGGTTACAATCTCTGCAGGTGAAAGTGTTCCAGTTGAAGATGATACAACGAACATGGCCTCGTTCTGATAAAATTAAATTATATAAATTAAAATTATTAACCATGCTTTATTGACCTAGATCAGTGTGTACTTTTCTACTGTACATAGGACAATCCTAATCTATTAGAGGCCAACGAATATGTTAGTTCAGACAGGTGGTTCTTTTTATAAATGTTTAATGACTTACACAATTTATTAAGGACTAAATTTTATTTAAAATGGATACAATTTTAACTTATACATGGCTGTTAGGTAAATAGACTTTATGTAACATTGTTATAGTTTTTATTATTGATTTTTAATAATTATATGGAAAATTTATTTTTGGAATAATAAATGATAATTTATTATTGTATTCTAGTGAGTCGTGAAGATGGGGAAGGCCCCCAAAACGTTGACTCTTGATTGTTGCTTAAGTAATAAGAAACTTATAAAGAAATAAAGGAGCTATCTATTTAATATCAACATATGTTTCTTCTAATAAATTAATTTTATTCTATAATTTAACCTTATTTTAAAACTAAAAATGAAGGAAGAGGTACTAATTAAAATTAATGACGATAGTAAATAGAAGATTCACGATTAAGATAAATCGGAAGAAAATAAGATATTAAATATATTGGTGAAAAATAAATAAAATATATGTATGTAATAAGAGAGAACATTTAGGAACTTATACAAAATTATAATTATGACATATATTTGTAATATTGTTTCAATATAGATAATTTTAAGATGATTGATATTTCAAATTAGTTGAAAAAAACATAATATTTATAAATTGATTATGTCAAAATAATATATATTGTTTTATTGCGTTCTTGAAGATGAGGCATGGTCCCGAAACGTGGGAATAATTATTATTGATTGATAACTTAATAAACAATATGAAGAGATGTTATAGTTATTAATTAAATTCAATGATCAGAAATTTGGATTTGTACAAAAGTTATTTTATCCAACATTCAAAAAGTGGCTGGATTGCAAAGCAGTATGCAAAATGTTTTGTTATCTATATATGTCCATCACATGAACACCATACGTGCATAAAGCTAAGTAGAAAAGAAAAAAAAATATGAAAAGATTTATTAAGTTGTTGCTTGATAAAGACGTTAATAAAGAGCGAAGTGGGCCCGAACACAATTAGAAAAAAGCACAACACGAAAGCAAGTGTGGCTCACGCAGGGACAGATTAGCAGTTATGGATGACCGGATGGCATGTCCTCTTTGGTCCAACCACACATGGTCAGCTTGTGAGTTCAAGAATAAAATTCATAACAGCACCGTTACTCTGTTTTGCCTCATCTTTTCTGAGAGACGGTTTTAGAATTTTTGATCATGGATAATCTCCCATAGAATAGATCTATTTATTTTCCAATAAACCTTCAACTAGCTCCCTATTAGATTCACGAACATTTTATCAATCAATTTTAGTGGCCAGAATTCTATAACTCTTGATCTAATCAAAATGAGTTAAAAATTATTTTTTCATTTATGACTAGAGAATGTCCTTAATTAGGTAGTTTGAAAAAAAAAACACTCTCTTTACATATTTTAATATTTTTAATTATTTTTCAAAGTTGTAGATTAAATACATTTTTCTGTGTTAGATCAATTTATTCTATATAGGAGCATTCGACAGAAATGATCTATTATTGCCTTACTCAGGAATATACGACGTATACTGAATTTATAAGGAATTATTGTTTAAAGGCAAAAAAACGACCAAAATATGTTAACAAAATAATATATTTTCGATACATATCCTGTCAATACATTTTTTTAATTTTTTTATTCCAATGGAACAAAGAAAGACAAATCATAAAATATGATGCATATTTTAGGATTTTGCATAAATTAACAATAAAAAAATGGCGCCAATATTTAAATCCATATAACACTGATCGAAATTGATCGATCAAATTGTATCATGGTATTTTAGTATCATCACTACAACATTAATGAAAAACTAAAATCAAATGTTTCCAATAAAAAATTTTATGAATTTTTTATTTATTTTTTTTTCCTGATATACGAACAATACTTTTCGATATTTTTAAAGACATTTCAAGTTTATAAAATATATGAGGTGTAATGAAAGCCAAAATAAAGCTAGAAGGAATTATTAGGAATTACAATGTCTACAAAAGTATTATTGTCCGTAAATGAATGTATTTGGAATTTCTAAAAAAAATATAATATTCACATTTCTATACCTTTAATATTAACAAGGTGTAACAAGTAATATTTAGTACAGTAATGGATAATTATGATTATTTAGATTTAAGATTCAAAAATATCCTTGATATTTTCAACCCAGTCCTAAGGTGATTCGTTATTTTTTTTTGACTGATTGTTCATACTCTGAGTTACGGACAATGATAACCAAAACTTTTTTTCAAATAATGCTTATATCTTCAGACACCTTAATATTCTCTTTGAGAATGTGTCCAAAAAAATAACGAATCACCTGAGGACTGGCTTGAAGATATCAAGGATATTTTTTAATTGTTTATTTATTGCATATTAACTTTTTTTAAACGGTATATTAATTCCTATAATTCAGGATTATTTTTTTTATGACTTTATTACAGACAATTTAATTTTCCCTTCCAAAGGAAAACTTGCAATGTATTTTACTCATAAACCTTGAGAAAAAAATGCTATCAATTATAAAAAAAATTATGTGAAAATCCGTCGCGTGGTATAGAATGAGTTCACTGACACCAATATTTCATAAGTCTTTAAAATTGTGTACTTTGGTTACATAGATTTCTATCTATTTTTTCAACTTGATATTTTTATATTTTATTTATTATTTTCCTGTCGACAAAAGGCTCCTCATCTGTGAATTTAAAAATATTCCTAAACTTCTTTCAATACAGTTACAAGAATCCGACTTTGCTGCTCAACTGCCCGTCAATATGATTCCTATTGTTTAGTCCTGCCTCCTTCCAGAAGTCCCAAGCTTAAAATGGGATTAGCTCAGCCATGGTAGAGATGGGACCCAATAAGTGGTACATGATACGGTATATATGAACCATATCACATCAAATTGCTTTATCTTCTGGTAACAGTACTTCTTGGAGTTTCTAACAATTCCATATATTTTTAAGTTAATCAGTAATATGTAAGATTTTAATAGATCACTAAGGTATAAATATGTTTGGATGTAGGATATCTTTAGTACATAATGAACATTGTTGATCCCATGTCTGAACAATATTATGTTCTGAATTTATAATATTTATTTTAGGGGAATTTGAAAATTGTCGAAATGGGTTTTAGTTAATAACGATGTGCATCATTAAATTATATTTATATCCATCGACAAGATTTGTGGATATCTTGGCATTTAGTGCCACAAAAAATGAAGCACTGATAGTGGACCCCACTATCAGATATGAAACAAATGACCAGGAACAAGGCAAGAGGATTCAAGAGGAGAAAGAGAACATTTATACAAAATGTATTCCATACCTGAGGGAAAAATTTCGTGAGGGGTTCGGTGAAAGGGAATTTAAAGTCGTGGGACTTTGGTTCGGAAGGAGGGGGACCATCCCAGCAGCCACTGGATTGTTTTTAAAGAACTATGGACTCGGAAAAAATGAGATGCAAAATATGGCGGAGACCATAATCTTGGACTCACTGGGAATCCTGCATCACCATATATATTGAGGCTGGTCTGGATTTTCAGATGTCCTTGATCGAATTCAAAATTAGTAAAATATATGTATTTCCTATTTGGCAGAATCTCTCTCTATTTTTTTTCTTTAAGATTGTCTTCGGGATTGATGCGGTATGCTGTGTACTGATAGCAACTCAGCGAAGTTGAGCAGCAGATCCAAATTGGAATTTCCTCCTGCTCTATACCATTAAAATTAGAAAATGCGTTTTATTGGCATTATCTGAGCGCACGTCTTTCTGCGCACCCTGCTAATCGGTTTGCTATATTGGACGGCTTCCTCTTTATTCAATTTGTTACTCCATTATCATTTTTGAAAAATGTAACGGGACACTTCAAACCTAGACTTAACGACCCCTATTCCATCTAACATTTGCTTATACTGAAGATCGAGTGAGAAAGTCAATGAATTACTTCCAAACTGTGTAATATTTTAAGTATCGATTCTTAATGCAAAAATAATTTTTTTTCTATTATGCTGACAATTTTAGTTTCCTTGGTAATTATTTGTAGACATCGCAATTAGTTTTTATATCAAAATAAAGCTAAAAACTTTTTTAGTTAACATCATCTCTCAAGTGTCTACATATTATGTAATCACGGGGAATTTTAAAACTTAATATATTGTATGATAAATAACTTTTAACATAATTATACCCATATAAGACCGTTTAGCTTCAAAAAAAAAAAATGTAACTACTACACCTTTCTTCCATAATAAAATGGTTTTATTTTCCACCCAAACAAAGATAAAATTTAAAAGACGGGAAAATTATGGAGTGGGAAGAGGCTTATCTGTGATTTTGAATTTACTTTTTCAATTCTTCGAATAGATGGTAATTCATAGCATTCCACTTTCACTATTTGTTAACATATTCAATAGGATTACTGTAATTGAAATATACAACGATATTTTAGGTTAATTTTTTATTTCACAAATTGTTTATTTATAGTTCTAAAATAACTATGTATGATTTTATTTTATCACTAAGTTTTGTTTATCCTCACTTCATTCTTAATTAATGATAATGGTTATTAGAACAATATTAGGTAGTTAGACATTAATTTACTCAGAAAATACATTTGTAAGAGCTTTACTAGCAAGAAATGTTTTTCGAAAATTTTTTTTTTTTTTTTGTTCACAAAATAAAATAAATTATAATAATAAAAATATACGGGCCGCTCCGGGATTTGAACCCGGGACCTCCTGCACCCAAAGCAGGAATCATACCCCTAGACCAAGCGGCCGTCTTGAGAGAGAAAGGATAAATTATTTTTTTATAATTTTTAGGACTTAAGCATTCGATCGTTTTCTATTCAAGAAGGAAAAGTCACCTTCATATTGATCTTATGTTCAAGCAGATTATTCTTTCACTTTATATTTAATTACTCTTTGTAATGAGTCTTTTTAATCAACTATAAAAAAACACAAATATGTCACGAAAGTCACAGAATCCTTCCAAAATTAAATCAAGAAAACCTTTCGTCATATCGTTTTTTTCAGCTTTAAGGTTTTCATGGGCCTACAATTCAACAATATATAAAGATACAGTAAAAATTAAAAGTGTTTTGAAATAATTATTAAAAAGCTAAATAAAACACTTACTCAAGATTATATTAATCAATAACATTTGCAGGTCCACAACAAAAAGGAAGAAATGTGAACAAAATCTTTGGAAAAAAAAAAATTTAAAAAACATAACACCAGAACCAATCTACGTGAGTTACTGTAATAATAAATTTTGGTGTTCGTGCTCGTTATTGAAAAAAAAATATTTTATTTATTCAAAAGTTACAAAATATCGATAATAACACTTTAAAAGACAATAATGACAATCTTGATAATAACAATATGGCTATACTAGATCTGACATAGATTACGTACCGTAATTACTGCGAGGACTTGAAGAGAGTGTGATCCCTGGGAGAAGGGACAGGGTATATAAAGGTTAATAGGACTGCTGAATAAGATTCAAGGAATATGGTGTGATCTGCAGGTGCACTATGGCCTCATGGTGGCGTGACTCCTCCGTCCTTATGAGAGTGAAGCCCACTGAACTCTAAATTTAAGGATTTGGGACGGTTTGTCTATTCTGTAAATATTGAAACCAAGCTCTGGCTCTGCCATCAAAACATTCAGGTGGTTGAGGATGGGTACTTGGATTATCATTTGAAGGATTAGAACACAGTAATTCCAGTTTACAATACTGACGATAAAGATTATAGCATAAAAGATATAAACATATTACATAAAATATATAAGAAATAAATTGGGATACAGTTATATCATAAGGTTCTAATTCTTCTATTTCTATATTACTTAAGTCTATTTGTTGTAATTCCTCAAAAGTAAAATTTGTTGATACAATAGTTTTATTATTAACAGAATGATAGGAAATAAAAGGAATATTTACATTGTCAACATAAGAAAGTGGTACATTTATATTTACAAATTTCTCTTTTTCATTAAGATTAAGGAGGCTAGTAGATGGTAGATGATACATTTGTGTGTTTGTTACACTAGTTGTTACATTGCTAATATTAAAGGTTAAATATTGGTGTAATGTGGGTATAAGTTTGATTATAGGGTTTGTTCTTATTTCTACAGCTTTACAATCATTTAATTCTATATTCTTACATAATTCTAAAATACATTTGTCATTAATCTCTATCATGTCTTTACAGTAATGATGATTATTGAATTTAATACAATTTCCATTGTAAAACGAATTTTTAAATCTAATGATTAGTTGTTCTTTAATCTTTAGAGTAATGACTTTATTATTCCTTGTAACTGGATATGACATAGCATAATAAGTTGTTTTTGGCAATGATTTCAAAGGGATTTTAATAAAATAATAAATTAATCCTGTATCTGATAGGGAACAAAATGTGGAGCTAAGTAACCAGTTTAATTCTACATTTTCTGTGATTGGTTCTCCGAACGGTATGTTTAATTGTTCTAGTTCTCTAGTCGTTAATATGCTTGGATGGGTAATTCCTAATTTACATTGTTCTAAGGAAAATTCTATATCATTTAATTGATTTTCTACTAAATCTAATACGGCTAATAAATCATGATACATTAACTTAGTAAGAGCTAAATCTGTAAAATTATTTATTTTTTCTATACTATCCTTATATTTATTTAAAACAATTATTTCTTTATTAAGTTTAGATGTTAATTCTTTATTTAATCCTAATCTAACATTTTCATTATGCTCTATGTGATACATATTTCTCTCGATTTTATTTAAAATATTATCATACTTTTCTTTGTCATGGCGTCCATATTGCCGGTGAGCCAACTAATAGCATTGCCTAGTCCGTTAATTAAACCTCTTTTTGATCGGTTATTCCGATTTATATTTACAATATGATTAATTTTTTCTAATATCTTGTTATATTTTTGTTCAATAATATTATGCAAAGTTTTATATTCATTACTAATTGTTAATACGTCAATGCTAATCTTAAGGGTTTGAATTTCTCTTGTTAAATTTGTAAGATTCTTATAATGTAAAAATGTGTACCAATCTTCAATTATAAAAGATGGATTAATTTGTACGATGGATGCTCCTGGTCCGTCAGATAAATCTTGTATTAGCAGGGTCTGTATCTGAACCGCAAGCGCTGCGATCAGAAGATACTTGAAACAATTCGTCGTCGAACTCAAAGTCATCTTGGCTGACTCCTGTAACATTAGACGTTTCTATTTCTTTTATGACATTCTCAATATCTTCATCAGTTATTTCTGGGTTTTTTTTGACTTGTACTAGGTTTATTATTATTATTATTTGATTTCTTTTTCTTAGTGACCTTTTTCGGTCGTTTGACTTGATCAGGGTGGAGTTTTTTCTTTCTACCTTTATTTCTATTTTGAAATCTTTTATCAACATACTTTCCTTTTTCGTATTTAGGATCTATTTTCTTTTTCTGTTGTCTCTTTATATACACATCTTCCGGGATTTCTATGTCTTCTCTATTTTCATTTAACTTGCCTATTTTTCTCTCTTTATTTTGTTCTATACCTTTCTTAGTTATTTCGAAAAGCTGCTTCATTTTCCGATGGTACTCATGAACAAGATATTCTTTTATTTCCGGGGATTCATTATAAGTTTCATTAGTGATACCGAAAGTTATTTCGTTAGGGGTCATTTTAAGATCTTGATTAAGGGAATTATTATATGCTGTCGTTGCTTGCTCTAACTTATCTTCCTCTTTATCATCTTTGTTTTCTATGTTTATAAGTCTTAAAATTTCTAATAACGAAGAGCTTGCTCGATTAAGCAATCCAAGAGAGTTAGGGTGATTGGGGGTAGTATAATGTAATTCAATATTTAAGTAGTTTAGAAAATCTTTAAACAAGTTATTGTCGAATTCTCTTCCGTTGTCACATGATATTTTTTGGGGTTTTGGAAAATATGCTAAATATTTTTTCAATACTTTCATGCTTTCTATGGCATTATAACTCGTTGCGTAATAAGAAAATATTCTTTTGGAAAAAGTATCTACTATTAAATAAATGTAATAATTACTCATGTGTAAGGTATCAATCATTAAATCTGTAAAGGGTTTCTCAGGTGTGGGAGTAATTTTAAATTTTTGTTTTATAGGTCTTCTATCGTATTTGCCTTTTCCACATGTGTCACATTTGTTTATAATTTCTGTGATATGATCTTTCATATTGGGCCAATAAAATTTGGTTTTCAAAACTAAATATGTTTCATTTATACCTCTGTGGCATGTCTTGGCGATATGATAATCAAGGATAAGTAATTTCTGGTCTTCCGTGTTCTTTACATCTGGCAATAGTTTATAATATCTTTTAATTCTATTTGTGGGAAATTTTTCTCTAATGAGTGATGCAACTTTATTAAATAATGCATTATACCAATTATTTTCACTTTCTATAGAATCTGATATGGGTGAGCAGTATATGCCGTAAGTTATATTTGGTCTTAAGATTTCTAAAAGTTTTTCTTCTATTTCAAAATCTTTTTCATGATAAGGCCAAGTAAATTCAATTGTTGTTCTTTGCTTATTATTGAATATTGTTTCGCGTTGAATTTTCGCGTGTCCCTTTTTTATTATTATTTGATTTTTCTCAACATTTACTGGTCTAGATTTATCATCGACTATTAAGATTCTGTTATCGGAGGATTCTGTAATTTTTCGAATATATCGGGTCTTCGGTTTTTGTTTTAATCTTATGCTCCAATAAATCAGTGGCTGAAAGGGGATCATTTTCAGTCTTAAATACTGATGGATATTTCGATAATAATTT
The DNA here is from genome assembly GCA_023052935.1 of Piezodorus guildinii. Lineage (NCBI taxonomy): Eukaryota > Metazoa > Arthropoda > Insecta > Hemiptera > Pentatomidae > Piezodorus > Piezodorus guildinii. Next base: position 152,679,090 of record CM041292.1, read on the forward strand.
AATTAAATTTGATTTTTCTTGAGGAGGTATATGGTCGGTTCTGATTAGTTGGGGGATTTGTTTTATTATTTCATGGTTTCCTTTTTTATTAGAATCTGTTAATTCTACTTCTTCTTTTTGCAAATAGTATAAAGGTAAATATATGGTTTCGTTAACTTTACTGTCGATTATTATATTTTGATCATAGATGCCAGGTTTAATTTTAATCTTATCATCTTCATAGTCAATAAAATATAGATTTTTATTTTGTTCTACTTTTATCTGATTTTCGCCTTCTTTCAAAACTAATTTTAAAACTTCGTCTTCCATAATAAAATCAAACTCTGTATAGCGAGTTTTTATTTTGTTGGTTTCGAAATCGATATTAAATTTCATTTCCCTCATTGTCTCATTTCCTAGTAGTATTTCGTAATTGGGACTGAAATTAAATAGATAAAATTTTATTTTTTCGGGGTTTTTAAGAAAATTATTTCTGCAATAAACTGAAATAGATTCCGTGCCAAGTTCTTCTCCGGTTGCTGTTTTTATTGTAAAATTTTCTTTTTCTCTTTCAACATCTGGTGGTACAATGTCTGGTCTTATATAATTCTTCCAAGATCCGGTATCAATAAGCCATTTACGATTCGCGTGGTCTTTAACATAAGGCAGTTGGCTTTTATTCTCTTCTTTTATGTGTTTTGATTGTCTGGCGGGCCTTTCTCTAAAAAAGAATTATTTGGATCTAATTTTTCTAATTTCTCTCTTAATTCTCTGATTTCTTGGTCTTTCGGGTCTTCTTGCTGAATTTGGAAATTAGGCTGTTTCGGTTTATTCCCGAATGCGCTAACTGTTCTCATGGATACAGTTGGATTTTCATCTTTCTTATTATTATTATAATTTTGATTCCGGTATCGACCTGAACCGTTGAAATACCTTTGTTGTTCTTGACGGGGCCATTGTTGGTAATAATTATTATTATTATTATTCTGCCGGTAGTCTTGTGGAGGTTCTTGTTGTCGATATTGATGCTCTTGTCTTTGATTATGTGGGTCATACGGGTTATTGGGATTTTGCCAATTATTAAATCGTTTGTGATGTTTTTTATCGAACTTTTTCTTATGGTCGAAGCCTCTTTTGTAATCATGTTCTCCGGGTCTTCTCATATTTCCCGAATTTATGAGGTCATCGAAGAGTAGATGGTTCTCATTCTGAATTAAATTTCTCAAATCATCTAATGTTCTTAACTTTTCTGCTTTAGTCATAAGATATGTTCTTATGTGAAGGGGCATGTTAGTGTAAAAAAAATAAAGAATACTTTTCTCTAATGCGCTAATAATTGTTTCTCTATTTGGTGTGTTTTCTATCCGATGTTTAGAAATTATTAAAGTGCGGATCTTATCAATTCTTTGAAGGAAATCAAGAGGGTGTTCCTTATGATGTATTTTGTTATTAAATAATTCATGCGATAATTGTTCAATTGAGCGGCTGTCTCTGAAGGTTCTTTCGAGATAATTTAGTAATTCTTCAACACGACTAAATTCGCACGTTGTATTTATATAATCAGCTTCATCCGTAAGTTTTGCTAAAAGTTTACTTAATAATCTTTGTTCGTTTAGTTCCTTAAACGAGTTGTCCGGTTTACACACGATTTGGTAAACTTGTCTACAAACTGTCACGAATTTTAACAGATTGTGTGGATTTCCATTAAAATTAGGGATATGATCGTAGTCTGCCGATTTAATTTGAAAGCTTGCCATATTTGTAGTTAATCTTAAATTATTTACTCGCAGGATTAAAGAATTTAAATAATCATCAGACATAAAATTACAATAGTAAAGGAAATTAACTTACAAAAATTGAGTACGCTGTCAAAATAATCTTCGACGGGGTGTGAAGATCTGTCCTTGAGCTGGATACCTGACGACAGTGAAGTCCGGCCAAGGTTGAGTGCAGATAAGAGACTTTGCCTGCGTTGCGAGATGCTCGGGGTGAGTGAACTCGTCCAGAATCTGAAGATCTCGAAGTTGGTAGTCCTCGGTAGGTAAGCCAAAATCTTGAGTCTTCACAGGTGAGGAATCCTAGGCGGTAGTCCTAATTCTGGATTTGCGGAAAAAGTTCGGATCTGCGGAAACTCGGTTCTTAAAACTGCGATAAAAATATGCAGTCCCTATTCGGGCGCCAATTTTGGTGTTCGTGCTCGTTATTGAAAAAAAAATATTTTATTTATTCAAAAGTTACAAAATATCGATAATAACACTTTAAAAGACAATAATGACAATCTTGATAATAACAATATGGCTATACTAGATCTGACATAGATTACGTACCGTAATTACTGCGAGGACTTGAAGAGAGTGTGATCCCTGGGAGAAGGGACAGGGTATATAAAGGTTAATAGGACTGCTGAATAAGATTCAAGGAATATGGTGTGATCTGCAGGTGCACTATGGCCTCATGGTGGCGTGACTATATAATAGATTGATAATCCATCATGTGAAGTTAATTACAGTCGGTTTACTCTTACTCCATACAACAAAGACACCCAAATTTTAATTCCAACTATATTATATTAAATATATAGTAAACGAAAGTATTGTGAACATTTTCGAAGTATTCAATTTTTAGGGTCCACTGAATCAAAATTACTAAGGTCCCACAAAAAGGTCTGTCGGGGGTGTGTCCAGCTCAAAAACAATAACTTGTATAAAAATAAAATTTCAAGTTAGTAATTTTTTCAACAAAACCGGAAAACCAGAAACTCTACTTCATAATATGCATTTTGAACCTTTTTACGATTTTCTTTAACACAGCTCTAACGATTTTAATTTAACTAGTTATATCAGTGTAAAATTTAATAGTCCTTAATATCGTGTAGGTTTCATTCTAATTGAAATAGTCTGACTGGACTGAAATGCCAATATTTTAAATTTTCTTTCTCTAAAGTACTTTTAATTTTGTAGATTCGAAAAAAATAATCATTTCATTTAAAAATAAAACGGGTAAATATACAATATGAAATAATTTGATAACCTAATAAAGGGGAACAGAGCAAAAACATTTTTTAGGTATTTTTTTTTATTTCCGAACATAAGAATAGTAAAATAGATGTATAATATACCAATGGAAAGCTAAAATTTTTTTTTTCATTTATATAAACGGTTGTTTAATATAATGAAGTGAATAAAATTAAATCATTGTCGTATATCATAATTTATATTGTTAAATTATTTAATCTAAAACATATGTTTCCGCTAATACTCAATGTAATTTTTTAACTTTAACTTAAGTTAAATTTCTTTTTAATTGGTTTTACCAACGGAATTAAGAGAAGGTCGTGTATTGCGCGCCAAATTTCGGTTTTAATATTTTTATAATTTCACTAGAAGCTCACTTAGCTTATCATGGTAGCATGAAATATTTTTAATAATTTGGTATATTATGAACGATTTGTGTCAATTAAGATATATCATGACATATTTTCTTATTTAATTTTCTTTTTTTTCCTCAGAAACATCTATACATTATTTTTTTGCCCAAAACGTAAAGTCTATTTAATAAAATTGATTTGTGACAGATTGTAATATATCCGAATAAATAAATATTTTCAATATTATTTTAAAAAAAATTTAATTGATGAATTTATTAGAGTCTAAAATTTACTGCAGAGTATAATTCCAATATAGTATCTAACAGAAGCAAAATCTGCTTGTTGGTAATTTCTTTGTGGGTGTGATAATTTTAATTCCTAAAACTTATTTGCTGAGAAAGACTCAGTACAACCAGGATTCTTAATGTTATACGTTACATGATTACTATTAAAAAAATATTTCTTATTGTTTTAACAATAGAAACTTTAAGCTTCAGAGAGTGAGCTTTTACCCCGCTAGGTTGCAGCATCAGTCAGGCTGTAAAATTATTTGTTAGATTATTGGCCTTAACTGAATTAATAAAATTCTTTTATGAAAATAAAAATTAAATGTCCCCTTATATGCCAATCTACATTTACCAACATAAATCTTACGACCTACATTATAATTATTATTCTCAGAAAATGTTTTTAAATACTATATTTTGATTTCACCGTCAGAATGATATGTATTTGATATTTGTTAACTCTATATTTTAATAAAATTACAAAAAAATAAAACTTCGTTTTTTTTTGTTTTTTTTCGACATTACCTAAAACAAAATGTCTTCTTATGACTCAGATATTAACTTATTATGTCATCTGATAAACAATTTAGGGTAGACTTTAATATTTTTATTAAATCCTTAAATACGCTCAGAAAAACAAAAAAATCTAAATGGTAAATGTTTTACCTAGCACTGAGAAACTGATCTTGGAAAGAAAAATAATTGCTTTTTCGATTTCTGTCAACTGAAGATCATTCTGCAATACTTATACAGTACGATTTTGAATAATGTTCAATGGATGATTTTGATCGATTTCCAAATGATTGCGGATAAGCAAAAAGTGATAACCAATATTTATCAGCTCAAACTTATTTTACATTTTTAGCCTTAGTTTTACTTATATTTTTCCAATATCATTTCAATATTCCGTTTATAGAAATGACAAAAGTATATGGAAAACTGATTTCATTAATCAAATTAACGATTAACTGATTAACGACATGTCAGTTGCTGAAATGCCGGTCAGAAGAAGGCTAAAACGAAGCTGGATGAGGGACCTCCTCAGCTAGATTAAAGCTTTGGAAGGGGCGCTGCTGGGCACTTTACTTCCCTATGCCTATCACGTCTGATCTTACTTTTGTCCAACACATTTGCTGATTGTCAGACATCTTCTGACAGGTGTAAATAAAGATATAAAGAACAAAAAAAAAATATATTAAGAAAGTTAGATCATACTTCTTTTCAAATAGCAGATCTGAATCCAACACAAGGTTGAAATATTTCTAAAACTTTTTTTAAAAGTAGTTATGAACAGTTTACAACTACTATGGTGACTTCTAGTGTTAATTTCAGGTACCGGTAATGTTATAAATCAAAGAGTAAAGCTTTTCTAAATACTAATATAAAGAATATATACTCTTAATCTCGAGAAAGAAAAAAAATAGAAAATATAATAAATTCAAACGTAATCCATAACAACCCAAAACCATTTGAAGTTACATATTTTTCGTCATTGAGCAAATGATTAATAAACTTTCCTCGTCAGATAGTTTTTTTTTTTTCTAAAATCTTAAGCTACTTAACTATACGCTGATTTAGTTTGACCATAATCGGTATCTGATTTCGAGAAAATGTCAAAAATTTGTATCACGAGTAGTATTAAGTTGTACTTCTGTTTTGTCTATTTCAAAAAAAATCTCCAACATCTATTTGATTTACATAAAACTGTCTTAAACATTTCGTATAGAAGTAAGTAAATGTAAAAAAAAGAAAAAAATCTGGTGCCCCCTGGACACGACTTTCACTTACTTCCGTTTTTCAAAATCAATTTAAGATCTTTTTAATAAAGTTATATATGAGAAAGGTTAATGAATTAAAAGAATTATTTTGAGTTTTGTTAATAAAATCTATGACATTAAATAACCTATTAAATAATTTTCTATAATAATCACTTTGATTTATCCGCTTCTCATCACTCTCTATTATCTTTCCCATCTATATTTCTGTTGTTATGTTTAAAACCAAAAAAATATATGTTTCCTCTTTTTTCTTTTAGGTGCTTTTCAAATTCGTTTAACTTATATATTTCCTCGTTTTGTTTTTTATGAATGCTAACAAGATGATATGGTTATTATTTTACAATCTACAAAATTAGAAGTACTTTAGAGAAAAAATATCGGCATTTAAGCCATGCTAAACTATTTTAGTCAGAATGAAACATAAATGATTAAAGAACATTAATTTTTATATCAACGTAACGAGTTGAATTAAAATTATTCGAGCCGTTTCAGAGAAAATCGTAAAAAAAAGAAGCAAAATGCATAGTATAAAGTGGCTTTTCTGGCAAGCCGATTTTCTTGAAAAACTTGCTGTAATATCTGAGGAATATAACAAATAAATAAATTCTTTATTATTCTGGGGCATGTCCCTTTAGAATAAAATATACAGAATGTACAAAAAAGGGCTTTAGAGTCTTAGAGTAAATTAAATATATATAAACAAGTTAATAATTAATGGTATAAAATAGACATATTTAAATGAGATGAAATAAAAAAAATAATAAATAAATAAAAAGCTTATTTACAATCCTATTGAGCCTGGATGTTTGATAAGTGATCAAATATGCGGGATTTGAAGGTAGAAAGAGAATTGGAGTGACGAATGGAAGGAGGGATAAAATTCCATAGGATTGAGGATCAAATGAGAAAGGATCTGTCGATATGTGCAGTTCTGTGGGACGTACTGTATAAATCCGAAGGTTTTTAAGACTAAAAACTGACTAAAGGCGGCATTTAATTCATAATTACATCATTCACAATATTAATACGGGAAAGTACAGTAAAACGTTGTGTAAATAAACGCCTTTAAAGGACCAAAACAAATCATAAAAATAAAAGCCTGCAATAAAACGTTAAGTATGGTATAAAAGCTAAGATTCCAAATCGGATATGGCGTATTAGAGCTCATCCTGGTCGACAGTGAAACCCAACTGTGGGTAATGAGTGCTAAAGAGGGTATTTGGTCTTTTATGGAACCATAAAGTGGTCACCCTAGCCTTCCCCTTTCTCACCAGTCAGTTAAATGAGTTTTCGTACAAAAATACTAATAAACTTGTATATGACCATAAAGTTTGATAACCAAACAATAAAAGTCATAATTAGCCTCATTCCAAGATTCTTTGAATACAGGTATATTCTGCAATAGCTTCGGAAATGACATAATTACAGGATAAATATATCTAAAAAAATTACAGTAAACACAATGTTTATTTTATTTTATCAGTATCTATCATTAATCTCTTCAGTCTTAACCGCATACCAATATTGAAGAATATTTATTCATAAAGCAATAATTTATATTAGCATTTACTCATACATCACATCTGTAATAATGTTACTGGCCAGCAAGGTTTTGAAAATTTAAGATAATATTAAAAAAAATATAACAATAAAAATTTTCGGGCCGCTCCGGGATTTGAACCCGGGACCTCCTGCACCCAAAGCAGGAATCATACCCCTAGACCAAGCGGCCGTCTGGAAAGAGAAAGGATGAAAAAAATATTATACTTTCATCACTGAAGCATTCAACTCTTTTTCGTTCATGAATAAAAAGGCAAATAAATTATAATTAAATTTTATTGATAGTTTTAACTTTTTTTTTTATTTAGTAACAAAGCATTAAACATTGAGGTTTAAAGTTTCAGCACACATATTTTCTCAAAAATGTCCACGATTGCAATACTTTGCCTTGTTATACATTTTAGACATAGGTTCAGTGAAAGTGATAACAAATTTCGCCCTTGGGCCACCCATAGCATAGTGGTTAGCATAACAGCTTTCTATGCCAAAGGTCGCGGGTTCAAACCCGCGGGTGGCCCTAGGATTTTTTAATGGGAGTAAAAAATCCTTAGTTATGCCGTCCTTCGGAGGGGACGTTAGAAGGTGGTCCCGAGCCTGTGCGATGTCAGGTACTCGTTAAAGATCCCTATCCTAATAAAACCTGGATAGGAAAAATTTAGGACTCCCACTGTATCATCGTCCGATTAGCCATAGCAGCATAAAAGTGACGTTAAACGAATAAACAAACAAACAAACAAATTTCGCCCGTCGTCTATAGGTCTTTTCAGAGATATAGCACCAAATCAGCTCCGGATGATCTGAGACACTACCATAAACCAATTTGTTCTTATGGACAATTAAACACCCCATATGGTCATATCAGATTCTTATTATAATATATATGTACATTTTGCCTTCATATTTTATATTTTATAACAGTATTAATTCAATAATTTTATTAACAATAATATGTTTTTTTAAATTATTTATATACAGTAATTTACAGCTCCCAGTTGAATAGTTAAGGATGGGGTAACTCTTTGACCTTATTCAAGAATTTGTCATCCAGGCAAGCTATTTTAGAACAAATAGTGGGGACAAGAGTACGTAGAAGTCTTATGCTTACAGTCAAAAGTCTTATGCATGAGTATCTTATTACAAGCAAAAATCCGCCTCAATGTAATCACTATAAAGTGACTCTCACGGTGAGTCATATTTTTGAGGACTGTCGACGGTACAGGAGAGAAATTGAAAAATGTGGGGTACCACTCCATGTCTCTGAGGCTTTGAGCGATAATAAAGCAATTATCAGCAGTGCCATCAATTTTATAAAGAATATTCGTCTGTTTCAGCAAATATAACATTTTTTTTTTTTATTATTTTTGTATTATATATAATATAATTTTATTTATTTATTTTTTCTTCTTCTTCATCATTCAGTTTAAACTAAAATTCAATTTTATTTATTTATACTTAAATTATTATTATTATTTATTTTATTTTACTTTATATATATATATATATATATATATATGTTTCAGCAAATATAACATTTTTTTTTTATTCTTTTTGTATTATATATAATATAATTTTATTTATTTATTTTTTCTTCTTCTTCATCATTCAGTTTAAACTAAAATTCAATTTTATTTATTTATACTTAAATTATTATTATTATTTATTTTATTTTACTTTATATATATATATATATAAATATATATATATTTTTTATTTATTATTGATTATTTTTATTATATTCGTGTTTTATTTGCTATTATCAGTTATTTGTTTGTTATTTATTATTATCGTTTGTTTGTTTATTTATTTAACGTCACTAGTGGGAGTCCTAAATTTTGCCTATCCAGGTTTTATTAGGATAGGGATTTTTAACGAGTACCTGACATCGCACAGGCTCGGGACCACCTTTTATCGTCCCCTCCGAAGGACGGCGTAACTAAGGATTTTTTACTCCCATTAAAAAATCCTAGGACCACCTGCGGGTTTGAACCCTTATTATTATCGTTAATTTCATTTATTTTATTTTTATTTGCCTTTATTTTTTTATTATTTGTGAATGTTCCTGTATTGTTTGTTTGTTTTAGTATTTAGTTCGTTGTTTTCTTTTATTAATTTTTTTTTTTCTGAAATCATCATTTTGGTAAATCGTTTTTTCCCTTTATTTTGTTTTTTGTAAAGATGTGAGGGCGATAATAACCATCAGCAGTTTTTTGCCCTTAAAATTAAAACAACAAGTCTTATGCTGAAGGAAAACCTGATCAGAGATAAATGTCGTATTTTCTCCAAGATGCTCGAATATACACGGCATCGGCAAATGAGTGTGAAAATATTCTTGGACGAGCTACTTAATAATTTCACAACAAAACACAACCAAAGTATATGAAGAGCAGTGGGATTATCGGCCTAAATGGTGGCGTTCGTCGTAACCGGTCTACCCAAAATACTTGTAAAAAATAGTTTATGAAAAAAATTCATCCTCAAACCAAAGGATACTATATAGCAGCTCGAACAGTTCGATTATACACGAAAGAAACAACCATAAGTACCAAGAACTATTCCTGGGATGAAAATAACTTTAGTTTGTATAAAAAAAATTCTGATTTCAATAGCCATAAAAAAGAGGCTAGAAGAGTTCTACGAGATATCTGACGATTTGTCAACAAATTTTCAAAATAATTATATCGTCTACATTCTCTTAATCGTTTTCCAGAATATCGACATTAATCCAGACACATGAGAAGCAGAAGGCGCACAGTGGAAAATATGACCCATTAAGTTGGACAAAATTCTGAAACTTTTTTTGTTTGGGATCCAGATTACGAAAAATAAATAAATCTAATTACTTTTTTGACACGATTGGCGAGCGACAGTAATCAAAAATCAAATTTATTTGCTAGAATCTAAAACTTTCCTACATTTAACGTTTGAAGTCCCAGAATACGGGAAAATTAATACAGCAATCTAATAATCGGCTAGGAGTGGCTTAAACCTGTTAATAAATGTATTTATAATGTTGGCTTTGGTCGCTTAACATATGGTTTCCCATATGATTGTAAATAGTGTAAAGTATAACCACAATTTGTTCTCTTACTACGTTGAAAGACTGACCTGTAATTTAATTCTTTTATACAGGTATTAATTTATTTATTGTTTTAATTGTTTGTATTTATATCAATCTCTCGTTCTAATTATTTTTGTACTTTTATACAGAGAATAAAATCACGTTTTTAGAAATTAAATTACAAGCTTCAATGAGTAAGGAGATGGCTCAGCTATTTGTTAAAGTTATTAAGAAAGCGGAGGAAGAATTTTTCATCCAATGTATTTCTACTGATAAAAATATTTGGTATTTATTGCCAGCTGAATTAATTGACTTGAAACATCACACTGTTTTATCAGGTAAAAAACCTATTTTTAATGCTATAGCTGCTATTAAGAATGTGAATGGTTATAGAACTATAGCCGTAAAAATTGATGACGATGTTAAAAATGAATATTTCGATGAAGCAGGGAACATGTGTTTCCAACAATTACCATTGGAAGAATACATCCCTCCTCAAATTCCTCGATGTTTTGAACAGCTACAATTTGAATATGAGGATCGAATTAGACGATTAGAGCAACAATTAAAATCCAATTCAACTCAAAGCGAAGTAAAATTGTACCAAATTGAAAAGAAATTTGTTTTGGATAAATTTGAAAAGAATCAAACCGATCCCACTGAATGGCTACGTAAATTTGAGGAGGAGTGTTTTCGATTTCAAATAACTTCAGAAAGCATTAAAATTCAGGCTTTACGTTTCTTTTTAGTGGGCCCCGCAAAAGACTGGTACGAATCTAACCTAACAAAGTATGGCCTAACCACATCATGGGAGATATGGAAGAATTCATTTTGTAATGTTTTTGTTCATAAAGGTTGGTCTATTGTTAGGAAAGCATTCAGCTATAAATATTTGGGAGGTTCTTTGATCGATTATGCGCTGGTAAAAGAGAGGCTATGCATAGCTGCGGAGCCCGATGGAACTGAACTATCTCTAATTAATCAGATAGTTTTTGGTTTACCTATTGAAGCCCAAGACAAACTGGACAGAGAAGAGATAATCAAGCTCAACAAGCTATTCACTGAGCTTCGCAAACTAGAAGATTCGTTTTCCAGAAAAAAGAAAGAACAACCAATAACTCCAATGAACAGAAAGTCCGTTCCGAATCCATTGAAAAACAATGACATTCAGTGAAAACCATGTTCTATATGTGTGGGTCTAGGTTATAAAAATAGATTCCATCTTCCAGCTGATTGTCGTAACAATAAATCCGAACAACAAAAACGGGTTAATGCAACTGAAAATGTATTTGGAAAAGATGTGGATATATTGAAGATAGATCTTGAAAACGAACATTTAAACTAATGGACGGGGCGAAATTACATCCGTTGATTAAATTAAATGTATTAATTAATGACAATTTGAAAATAAACGCTATTTATGATTGTGGTTCCAATGTATCATTAATCAACCAACGTATTGCTGATTTGCTTAAGTTAAGGTTAATGAAACATAGAAGTGAATTAAAAACAATCAGCGGACATAATTTCACTTCAGCCCGGGCAATAATTAAACTACGAATTGGTAATATTATTGACTACTTGACAACATATGTTGTTAAAAATGATAATTTCTCCTATGATATGTTACTTGGTACTGACGCTATAACAAAATTTAAGCTGATTCAAAATGAAAATTTAAAAATTTGCCAGCGAATCAATAGTGAGAAAGTAACATATCTGCAGGAAGACCGATCGATTAATGATCAGAAGACTCCTTTTAAGCGATCCAATGATGATCGGATGCGAGTTCAACACAAGGTTAAAGAGTTAGCTGAAAATTTTGAATCAAATTTAAATGAATTTTTTGTCGATTTACAACATATAGAAAATGAAGATAAGAAAACAAAGATTTTCCAATTAATTAAGAAGTATCGGCACACGTTTGCCAAAGATAAATTTGATATTGGCAAAGTAAAGTCTAAAGAAGCAGAGATAAAATTATTAAGAGACGAATATGTTACCTGTCGACCATATAAACGTTCAATTCCGGACGACCAAGAAATCAGAACTCAAATCAAGAAATTATTAGACGTCGGAATTATTGAAGAATCTGAATCTCCATTTGCTTCTCCAGTCACATTGGCTTTCAAGAAAGAGGATGGTAAAAGATCCCGGTTATGTATTGATTTTAGAAGATTAAATAAGCTAGTAGTTCCTGAATGTTTTCCATTCCCTACAATACAAGATGTAATCGAAAAAGTAGTGAATTGCGAATATTTTACGGTTCTAGATATAAATTCTGCATTCTGGTGTATCAAACTGAAAGAACAAGACCAAGATAAAACATCATTTATTACGAAATATGGTAAATTCATGTTTAAAGTTCTTCCCTTTGGTCTTAAAACAGCTCCCGCCACGTTCCAACGAATATTGTCAAATATTTTGCGAAGAAATAATTTAGATAAATTCTGCGTCAACTACATCGACGATATCTTGATTTTTTCCAGAACTTGGGAGGAACATCTTCAACACATCGAAACATTTTTACAAATTATAAGTGCTGAAGGTTTCAAATTAAAATTAAATAAATGTGTGTTTGCAATACGATTTCGAAAAACAAAGTTTCACCTGCTCAAGGGAACTTAACATCAATCCAACAGCTTCAAAGACCATCGGATAAAACTGGAGTCCGTAGTATCCTCGGATCCATAAATTTTTATTTAAGATACATTGAAAACAGTACCCAGAAGCTGGAACCACTCCACCGTTTATTAAGGAAAGGAGTGAGATTTGAATGGTCCGATGAATGTGAATAAACCTTCAATCTCATAAAGAAGTATTTATGTTCAACGCCTATCCTTGCTATTTATGATATTAAAAAGCCTATATTTATAGAAACAGATGCTAGCTATAAAGGTATCGGAGCTACCTTAAAGCAACCGCTAGATGACGGAATACTACACCCAGTGGCATATTATTCACGTAAGCTCTCAGATAGGGAAAAGCGCTTTGACATCATTCATTTAGAATGCAAAGCCATTAAGGATGCAATAAAATTCTGGCAGTACTACTTGATCGGACGTTCTTTTACAGTATGCAGTGATCATAAGCCGTTAGAAAATTTAAAAACAAAAGCAAGAACTGATGAAATACTTGGCGACTTAATTATGTACTTATCGCAGTTCAACCTCAATATTATTTATAAAAAGGGCAAAGAAAATGTTCTTGCCGATTTATTGTCAAGAAACCCAGTTCTTGAATATTTCGAGAATGAAGATGCGATCCAGGTCGTGAATTTAATAGATTTACAAACTATATTAGAAGACCAAGAGAAACATCTTTCTGGTTCAAAATCAGCTAAAAACATAAAGTTCAAACAGGGATTAATTCTGAAGAACTATAAAGGAAAGTCCAGAATTTTTATTTCTCAAGTTTTGGGACAGAAAATGATTGAACTTGTTCATCAATACTACGGTCATATAGGTCCAGCGCAGATGATTGCTACGATCAGGCCGCACTATTATTTCAAGGGTATGGACAACGCTATACATTCCTTCTATAAGACATGTCAAGTGTGTATGGCGAACAAAGTTCGTCGTAGTCGTGCTATCGGCCTCATATCAAATCTGGGACCAGCTACTGAGCCTTTCCAGATCATGTCACTGGATACTGTCGGGGGTTTTGCAGGTCACCGTTCTCCTAAACGATACATGCATATATTAGTAGACCATTTTACCCGGTACGCATGGATATCCACTTCGAAAGGACAGAACGCTCAAGTTTTTATAAATCTGCTGCAGCCTATTGTCAAGAAACATAAAATTTCTATCTTACTCGCTGACCAGTATACAGGTTTGAACTCAAGTGACTTGAAAAATTATTTAAAGAAAAATGGAATACAAATTGTTTTTACTTGCATTGATAATCCAGAATCAAATGGACTTAACGAGCGTTTAAATCAAACATTAGTTAATCGCATAAGATGTAAAATCAATTCTGAAAATAGTAAAAAAGCTTGGTCAACTCTTGCTCTGGAATGTGTTGAAGAATACAATAATACCATTCATAGCTCCACACACTATGCACCGTCATACTTACTGCTTGGAAAGAAGACTACGATGTCACCTCTTCAGGAAGAAAATGAATCAACTCTGGAAGAAGACCGAAAAGTTGCTTTCCAGAATTCTATGAGAAGTTTCCAAATTAACAAGAAACGTACAGATAAGAATCGACGCCAACATACTTTCCAGGTCGGTGATTTGGTATACATATCGAATGGAGGTAAATTAAATCGTAAAAAGTTGGACCCAATACGTATAGGACCTTTTCCTATCGTTAGACAAATTTCACAATCTTTTTATGAAGTTGCAAGCGGAAAGAAAAAGAAGATTTCCAATTTCTTTCATTCCAATAAGTTGCTTCCTTTCCACCCCAATCAACCGTCTCCAGAGGGGGAGATATAATGTTGGCTTTGGTCGCTTAACATATGGTTTCCCATATTATTGTAAATAGTGTAAAGTGTAACCACAATTTGTTCTCTTACTACGTTGAAAGACTGACGTGTAATTTAATTCTTTTATACAGGTATTAATTTATTTATTGTTTTAATTGTTTGTATTTATATCAATCTCTCGTTCTAATTATTTTTGTACTTTTATACAGAGAATAAAATCACGTTTTTAGATATTTTAAATCATTTGGGAAGCTCTTGAAATTATTGATTGTAAAACTGTTGATTCAGAGTATTGTGTCTGAAAAAAAATATGTATCGCCCAAAACGCTCAAATTCTTTGCAACATTTAAAAACTAGAAGGATTGATGAAACGAATCCTTGGGATAACTTGGGGGTTATATAGTTTTTCGTTATTGAATTGGGGCATACATTTATAAATTGCTAAATTAACTCAACTGGTAGATTGCAATGTATATTCAATAACGAGTGTGGAAATATAATGTCATACCTGTTTCGGCAATGTCTACTGTTAAATAAGAGCAAAAATACTTTGCGCTACATACCCCTTGAACATATTAAATGGCCATCGAATAAAGATAATTCCACTGTCGGTTATTTGGCACTTGTGTGAACAGGATGATTTACTCAATTACTATTTATTTTTAGACACGGTATGGCGGGAAATATTAGTATTAAGGGTCTTACCAACTAATAATAATTGTTTAAGCACTCAGAAATTCCAAACTTTTGACGACTTTTTTACACCTAAATTGTTGATTTTGCCGTTTGTGAGGCGTATTAAATTAGATTTAATATTACATAAATATGAAAAGAATAAAAAAAAAATATGTGTTATGATACCATGAGAAATAAAATATTGATACTTATAAAAGATATCGAAATGCTGAACTTCTTGTGTTAGGGATGAGGCAGATTTGTACGTTATGCGAAGGGTAGGCTTGAGCAAAGTTTAGGTCGCTTCTGAGAGGTCATTGTGAGGTAGGCCAATAAAATATTCCACCCCTCGGCCGACAAGAATATCGTCTTTCAGGGGCTAACAATAGAAGGTAAATATCGGGGTCCCTGCTTCAATAGCCTGAAAGGTAATCGCAAACTACTTAGTGGTCGGGTACACGCCAACTTCTACAGCGCGGTTCTCTTGTAAGCGTTTTTTTTTATACGTGGGTCATTTAAGGGGTCATATTGTGATCGCTCCTTGGTAAACATCGTCGTTGTGAGGATCTCCTCTTCAGCTGAGAGATATTAATATTATGAATAATATAATAAAATGTATTTGAACATACTGAAATCAACAGGTGGGTTTCGCGAAGAGGCCTAAAATTTTATATTCATAATATTTAGAAATTATTATTTAAGTCCATTCTTTAAGCTAAAGTGAAGCATCGTTTTTACTTTCACTTACCTATATATAAAATGTATTGTAAGGGATAGTATTACGTTAGTGAAAATTTTCCACTTCCAGTTTTCACCGGAAATACACGTTTTAGGGTTTCTGAGTCCAAATGACCAAGTCCCGGAAAAAAGTCTGTCTGTGTGTGGTAAATCTCGGACAAAAATTAAAGGTGTTCGAAACTGAAAATTCATATTTAAGACAACTATACGCCTGAGATGTTACAGTAACTTTTTCATCAAAATCAGATAACCAGAAGAGCCACTTATACCATGCATTTAGCACCTTTTCTTTTTCAAAAACGTCTCTAACTTATTTGATTAAACTCCCCATATCGATGTAAAAGTTAATATCATGTAGGTTTCAGTCTGATCGAAATAGTCTGACAGGGCTTAAATGTCGATATTTAAAATTTTATTCCTCTAAAGTACCTTCAATGTGGTAGAATCTATAAAAAATAACTATATCATCTTTTTAGTACTAATAAAAAACGGATAAATATATAATTTGAACGAACACGATATCCAACTAAAAGAGAAAAGGGATCACTTGTAGCTGGGTGGTTAGCATAACAACCTCCTATGCCAAAGGTCACGGGTTCAAACCCACAGGTGGTCCTAGGATTTTTTAATGGGAGTAAAAAATCATTATTTATTTATTAGACGTTAGTTATTCCGTCCTTCGGAGGGGACGTTAAAAGGTGGTCCCGAGCATGTGCGATGTCAGGTACTCGTTAAAGATCCCTATCCTAATAAAACCTGGATAAGCAAAATTTAGGACTCCCAATGTAGCATCGTCCGATTGATTAGCCATAGTAGCATAAAGTGACATTAAATAAATAAACACACAAATAAAAGAGAAAAGACCAAAAAATTTTTTATTTTTTTTTATTTTAGAGTTGTAATTGTATAATATAACGTTGGAAAGCTAAAGATTTTATAAAAATTATTATCTTATTATTACACGAAATTTCGAAACTTAATGAAGATATATAATGAAATTCCGATAAAATAACTGATTGTCATTGATAATAATATAATAGATTGTTTGATAAAACACATGTTTCTATTGAAATTCAATGTAATTAATTTCTTTAACAACTTATTTTTATCTCTAAGTGTTATTAAAAACTCTTACAAATTATTTAAATTGATTTTAACAACGGAGGTAAGTGAAAATCGTGTGTTGCAAGCACCAGATTTTATTAAATGTGTGTGTGTGTGTGTATGTGTGTGTGATAAGTCTAGCACGAAAACGAAAACTCGTAGGAAACTGAAATTTAATACAAATATAAAACCGAGACGTTACAGCAACTTTTTCTTCAAAATCAGCTAACCAGAAGCGCCACTTTATACCATGCATTTTGCACCTTTTTACGATTTTACCAAAAACGGTTCTAACGATTTTGATTAAACCAAATTTATGTAAAGTTTAACATTTTTTAATGTCACGTAGGTTTCATTCGGATTGAAATAGTCTGACAGGACTTGAATGTCGATATTTTACATTTTCTTCCTCTAACGTACTTTTAATTTTGTAAATTCGAAAAAAATTAATAGCTAAATATTTTCGTTAAGCGTATTCAGTATCCGACTAAAGAAGAAAGTAGCAAAAAAATATTTTAATGCAATTTTTGTGTTTTTGGACATAAGAACATTTATATAGATGTATAATATACCGCTGGAAAGCTAAATAATTTAGAAAAAATACAATATTACATACAAAATTGAAAAAGTTATCGTTTTCTGGTTTCGACCTTGTTTTAAAATTTTCTAACAACGTTTCATCAGTTGTGCTGCAGACTTCTTCTTGTTTTTAAGTCAAAATGTTGTTAGATACAAGATTATATAAAAAATAAGATAAGATAAATTGGTTCTAATCTTCTCAGTTATAACCCTGAAGATGCCGGCTTCATGTCTGGTGAAACGTTAGTGGAAAATTTAAAATACAGTCAAAACCAGACTATGAAGATAAAAATAATTTTCTACAAGAATCAGTTTATTTTATTTTTTTGTTTTTTCCATTTCTCACGATTACTTATTACACTATAAGATGAATATATGTTTCCTAAAATTCTTAGCTATCCAACAGTATACAATTTTTATACATCAGTTGCACTAATCTTATTTTTTAATTTTTTTTTTCAACGCGAGAAAAATTCTTTTTATGTTAATTTTTCAAATTGATTGATATATATTCCACTTTTTTAACTAATAACGATGAGTGGTTAATTTAATTTATTTAAAAATATAGTTACTTTATACAGAACTTATACTTTCCAACTGATAAGAAGCAATCATGCAATTTCATCATATAATTAATTAAATTTGAACTATTTCAATTTTCAAGACCTAACTGATTATGAAAACCATTCATTTAAAAAATGTTAAAAACTATTTCCCAGAAGAATGTGTTTTTTTTTTGTTTTTTTTAGTTATTTTAGTGATATTTTGATTCACAAAATAAAAGGTAAAACTTCATTCTGGCTTTTAGAATTAAAATGTCGGGTTTAAATCTCACATGGCCCTAGAACTTTTTAATAGGAGTAAAAATTCTTGGTTTTGTCCTTTGAAGGGGACGTAAAATCGTGGTTCCGAGCCTGTGAGATCTCAGGTACTCGCTAAATACCCCTATTCTAATTAAAGCTGTATAGATTAAAATGTAGAACTCCCACTGTCGGATCATCCGATTAATCACAGGCCATTTCATAAAGTGACGTTAAATGAATAAACAAACAATTTTGGAATATTCACAATGATATTTTTTCAAAAAAATAAATAAAAGATAATACAAATTTTTGTATAATTACAAAAAAAAAATTTTTAAACGTGTCATAGAAAGTAAATTTTTTATGAGTATCCGCGAGTTCTAGACAGGAGATAATAATTTAGGTTACGGAGATTTTTAAAATAAATATATAAAATAATTGTAATATATTAATTTCATAAACAATAATTAAAACTGCAAATGACAAGAACCTGTGATTCTTTAATGGACTTTAAAGTTAATGAAAAATGATTTAAATATAATAATTTGACGCTTCCTAATGTGGGAATCTTATTAAAACCTGTTCGGAATACGACTGTTAAGGGCAACTGACATTTAGATGATAGAAAAAATATTCTGACCTTCTGACCAAAATCATGGTAATTTAATCAGATGAGAAAACTTAATAAAAGATTTGTTTTTGCTTCACATGTATTTTTTTTTTTTTTTTTTTTTTTAGGTGGAATAATCAGGAGTCAGTCCTTTTTTCAAATATTTTTAATTTTACCAGCAAAATTAAAAATATTAAAAAAAGAGAGACTGATTCCTGATTATTCCACCTATAATAGTTTCTACAGTCGACTATACATCCTCAATATTTTTTTTTGTTTTGTTTTTTTGTTATACATAATATCTAGAAAACATTTTTATATAAGGGGCACTCACTGCGTTTGCTATAGCATGCTATTTGTGCTATTGTGCTAAACCCATCAATTTTATACAGGAAATAACTGTAGAAACTCGACCGGTTTAGCAAAATAACACAAATAGCATGCTATAGCAAACGTAGTGAGTACCTCTAATAGCGAATTATTATGCTATTGTCACCATGATATAGAAGAATAAACTAAAATTCAAAGTGGGCCACTCTAGAACTAAAAGATTTGTTTTTGCTTCTCATGTAATTTTGTTTTGTTTTTGTTGTTTTTTTGTTTTTTTACATAATATCTAAAAAACATTTTTATAATAGTGATTTATTATGATATTGTCCCCATGATATAGAAGAATAAACTAAGAACGTAAAAAGCTAATTAAAAAAATTCAAAGTGGGCCGCTCCGGGATTTGAACCCGGGACCTCCTGCACCCGAAGCAGGAATCATACCCCTAGACCAAGCGGCCATAAGTTCACCTTAAAGTTTAATTCATAGCTGCCCGTATAAGTCATAATAAATACCTATGTAGATAGATAAATGTTTGTTCCATAAGCAATAGGTTTTACAATTGAGTTAAACAATAGTATTTAACTACAATAACTAAATCCTGCTTGACAAATGTAGTAAACAGACAACTAAAACAAAACAAATGGTTACAAATTTTTTATAAACAAACAGTGGTTAATTTAAATAATAAGTTAGAAAAACTAAGGGTAACTTTTTGACTCCGATTTGGTTTTTGCTTAAAATAATAATATAAACAAAAAGTTTTAACTTTTTTTTACTTTCTCCTCCTTTTTTTTCTTTTTTTAGTTTTTAACAACAATAATAGTGATGCGAAATTTGATTTAGGTTGTAAAAAAAAATGCCTTGTTGATTCAACAAGCCTCTTATTGTGTCTGACATTATAATGACGTAATTTTGAACTTACAAATTCCTGAGTAACCACACCACAAAGTACAGATTTTCTAAAATGTTTGTTTCAATACGTGGTTTATTTAGATTAGTATGTAAACTTCGATTAATATGATTAATTGTCTTTTCTTAAGAGCGGAAAGTTATTTAAAAAAGGTCTTTTGTAATAATTAATATTTTCCACACTTTGTCTAATCTACCAGAAAGGAAATGATTTTTAGCAATATACCAATTTTTTTATCTAACTTCTCAAATTACTCAGTTCCTGTAAAATTTATAAAACAATTTAAACATGAAATACAGAAAAAATATTCCATATCATTTTAAGCATTCTGGAATTTTCGAAAAGTTTTATTTCATATAATTCCGTTCACAGAGTTCATGGTCATTATATGTAGAGAGAAAATACTTTTATAAAGCAATGCTGCCCACTACATTGGATTGCTTAATACATAGCATACTACAATTTCATAGGAATATTTGTTTAAAAATAATTATAATAATAAGTATAAAATTAATATAATGTAATCATCTAATTAAATAGTCTTTCTTTTATCTATTTCATTTTTTTTTTCTTCTTCCTCTTCTTCTTCTTCATCTTTCCTCTCTACCACTACAGCAGTGTGAGGGGGTCACTTGTAGAGGCTGATCCAGGCATTCCTATTCTGCGCCATTTCTCTTGCTGATCTCCAATCTGTATCTCTTTTTCTGCAAGCTTTCCTGATCCCATCCTCCCAAGTCTTCCTAGGTCTTCCTCTTGGTCTTCTTCCCTCTACTTTCGCTCATACGTTGCTTTTGCCACGCGATCCTCCAACATTCTTGAGACATGGCCGTACGTACCATCTTAGCTGAATTTCTTCAACAATATCCTCGGCCAATCTGACATCAAGGTTGGATCTTATTAAGGTATTTCTCATCCTATCTCTCCTCGTCCCTTACCCTCAACTTTCCTCAAGTAGCGCATCTCCATAGCCTGGAGTTGGCTTTTATGTTTAGTGGTGAGGGCCCAGGATTCGCTGGCATACGTCAATATAGGTAAGAAGGTTGTTTTATATACTACCATTTTTGTATGTTTGGAGACCTCTCTTTTGCCTATAAAGGTCTTCTTAAGAGATAGGAAGATTTTTTTTTCTTTTATAATTTATTTTTATCCTTTTATTTTCATGAGAGAAATAAAAGTTAAAAAATAAACTAGATTTAAAATCCGCATACTACATTTTAACTTAACAGTTACATTTTCATAACCTAATACCATTATTTCCCTATTTTTATTATTTTTTTTTTAGTTTTTTCTTTTAAAGTTTTATTTGGTACATTTCTATATGCCACATTTATCTTTGGTTTGTAATACATTACTGAAAAATTACTTCGTTTGACTGATCTGACATATATAAACCTCGTTTATTTTATTTTTTATTTTCCTTTTTTTTTAATATAATAACTTCCTTATTTATTAATGTTAATATGTTTATATCAAAAATTTTCCATTAAGGAAAAACAAAGTAAGCTTGTAATTAGTAACCCAATTAAGTTGGCAGCACCACTTGTTCAATAAAGTGTATCTTTATTATTTCCAAATAACAATATTACGATATAACAGTTTATAAAGCTGTAGATAGGCAATTAAATAATATGAAAAGCAATAAATTCAAAGGAAAATAGCATTCACCACTGCTAATTTCAAAACGCTATATATCTCTGCTAGTTCTGAACCAATTTCAATGATTCTTTTTTTTTCATTTTGTAGGAAATGTAACTCTTTATGTTATAACATAATATATATAAAACAATTTTATTACACTAAGAATTGTCAATGATATATACTTTAAAAAAGGACTCTCAACAAACCAATTAATAAGTATATTTAATTTTCAATGGTATCACGTTGGTAAACTAAGCCGTTCTGTCAGTGCCTACAAATTTAAAGGAGCAGTGGGACAGTAAATAAATAAACTGTTTCACACTGAAAAAGATATCGCATTTAAAAAAACACTCAACTACACCTGTTCCTTTTTTTTTTCAATAATATTTACTTTAGATAAGTTCAGTACAGATAAGGTTAAACATTAAATTTCCTAAATCCGCATATCTTTCTATTTTAAATGTTTCAATGCCTTATATTGTAAAAAATATTCTTATTTATGAAGATATTAACAGAGCGTTGACTTTTGTAGAATCTAAAATTAATTTTTCTTCTGATATTATTTCATTATTCTGTTATCAATGAAATTAAAATGAATCTAAAATTAAAACATTTTTTTTCAACCTTCCCCTTATTTTGAAGTAGAATTCAACTTTTTATTCCATTTGAAAAATCCTAGGGCAAATAAGCGAACTGAGGTTTAGAAGACTTTTATGCCTACCACAACACAACAGGTTACCCTTGATTACTGGATGATTCCAAAGAGTTATGTGATCCCTAAACTTATAACTGAAAAACTAATCAATGTAGATATTGTGAGAGCTGATTCAAGAAGCTTTGCATAATTATACACACATGGTATACGCTCTTATATATACATATACTAACTGCCCCGATAGACGATGTCCTGTCTTAACTATGTCTCAGCGAAATCGGTCAAGCCGTTCACGCGTGATGCGATCATCAATGGAAAAGGAGTTTCATTCATTTATATATATATATATATATATATATATATATATATATATATATATATATATATATATATATATCACGGAAACCCTACAACTAAATACAAGTGTGTTAATAAAAACCGGTAAAGAAATAGGACTCGAATTAAATACCGACAAGACGAAGTATATGATTAGTAGCAGAAGCGGTGTCGATCTTGGTGATATTGATGTATCAGGTCATACTTTTGAACACGTAGAGAAATTCAAGTATTTAGGTTCAATTATAACTAGAAAAATGAAATCCAGGAAGAAATAAAGTCCCGGTTAAAGGTGGGAAATGCGTGTTATTAATCAGTTGCTAAGTTACTTAGTTCGCGGCTTCTATCTAAAAACTTAAAGATTAGAATTTATAAAACTATTATTCTTCCAACGGTTCTTTACGGATGTGAAACGTGGCCGCTTACTTTGAAGGATGAACAACGGCTTAAGGTTTTCGAAAATAAGGTATTGCGTAAAATATTTGGTCCGAAGAGAGATGAGGCCACTGAGGGTTTAGAATGTTGCACAACGCGGAATTGCGGAACTTGCATCCTGTGAATATAATTGAGCTGATTGCATCGCGGAGACTCAAATGGGCGAGTAAAGTTGTTGGGCTCGATGACGAGCGGATTCCGAGAAAGTTGGTATTTGCTGATCCGACTGGTAGGCGTCCGAAAGGTAGGCCGAAGCGGAGATGGGAGGATTGCGTTAAGGCTGATCTCGGGAGCTTGGGCTTGAATGGTGAACATTGGACGAGTCTGTGTAGGCGGAATTTGGTGGTATCGGCATCGAACCTTCGGGTTCGCTAAGCCTATTATTATATTATATACATATATATATATATATATATATATATATATATATATATATATATATATATATATATATATATATATATATATACAGAGAGAGAGAGAGATTTATAATATATATCATTATTATTTTATAATGGGACGGAAAATTTATATTCAAGCAGCTAATGTAAGAGTTGATGTTTGAAAAAAGACTGAGATGTAGTTTTACGGGTAAAGATTAGTAGCTAATTCTAAACGAATGTTGAGCGAACGAGAAAAGATTTTTGAAAGCAGTTCTATGTGATGGAGTATAAATATTGATTGACTGAGTTCTAGTGTTTAACAAATGGATGTCAGAGCTGAGGGTAAGTAGTTCAGTTATGTAGGAAGGTTTTCTATTCTTAAAGGGTTGGGATAAGTGAGAACCATAGAAATATTTCTGTCGAACCGGGGGATCAAGCTACTCAAACTCATTGTAATAGCCAGAGATATGGTCACGACTGCTGTGTCTAAAAATAAACTTTATGAATCAATCATCAGAGGTTTTAATTTTATTTCTAGTTATTGGGAATATGGTAACTGACAAAATGAAAAATACAATGTTCTTGATTTTAATATACAATATATTATTGTATATAGATTGTTCTAAAATTTTGAAAATTAAGTAAAAGACTTCGAAGCATTAAACTGATATGAATGTATTATTGTAAAAATAAATAAAAAGGTTTTTTAGAAGAGAAATATTCTAATTTTAATGTTATAAATAAAAAATAGAATCATTGAAATCGGTTCAGAAATAAGTCTTTGATTACTTAATTGATTTATTATTATTTATTTATTTAGTTAATGGCCTGTTAAATAGTAATCCCTAGTGTAATAAATTGCATTTTATTTATTTTAATTTTTTTTTTTTTTTTCTAGGTATGATGGATTTTGAATGATTCAATTTAATGGATAACATCAGACAACCTCTTCCTCCTTGAGCTGAATACCGACCCCCACCAGAGGCCACCTGCAATCCCTATCTGTAAAGCGATATATTTATCGGTAGAGGATCTTGCGGTCGCTTATGCAAATCCTGGAGAGCTATTCCGAACGATTAGCGTACACCGTCGTAATCGGGAAGACGGTGCGTGTGCACTTCAAGGTTTTTTTTTCTTTTTTTACCCTGTTTAGTCTCATTTATGAATATAATCCTCTCATTCTTTCATGCAGAAACTTTCAGTCACTAATAGGATTTTTCAGGCAAGAAGGTTTTAAGACGAAAAAAAAAGAAATCTGACTCGCGAAACACACAACTTTCACTTGACTACCCTTTTTGAAATCAAGTTTTAAATAAGCTTTGAGTTATAATTTCTTGTGACACTTACCTCTTTTGTTAAAATCAATTCGAGAACTTCTTAAAGGAGGTTAAGAATTGAAGAAAGTTTACATTGAGTTCAATGGATTATAAATTAAATAATAAAACAATAAAAATTAATATTCTAGATATTCCCTACAAAATTAAAGCTTAGGACAGAGGAGTGTTGGATACTTTCCTTCCGTATGTCCATACCCTGCTACTTACTTAGCATCATACACAGTACATTTGCTGATTGCCAGATTTCCACTGAAAGGTGCGAATCAAGAAATAAAGATAAAAATCTGGTGCGCGTAACATACGACTTTCAATTGCCTCTGTTGTTAAAATCAATTTAAGAATTTTTAAATACATTTAGGGATGGAAATAAATTGTTAATGAATTAAATAAATGAAATTTCAATAGAAACATGTGTTTTATTAAATAATCTATTATATTATTATCTACAACAATCAGTCTGTTTTATCGGCTTTTCATCACTTTCATTAACTTTTACAAAATTGTGTGTAACATACTATTTATTCCGAAATCTTTAGCTCTCCAACGGTATTATATATCTATGTTACTGTTTTTATGTTCAAAAACACAAAAATTGCCTGAAAAAGCATGTTTGCTCTTTTCTTCTTTCTTAGGTAATCAAATTACCTCAACTTATATATTTACCCGTTTTTTATCAATGCTAACAAGATAATATGGTTAATTTATTTAAATCTACAAATTAAAAGTACTTTGGAATAAGAAAATTAAAAATATCCGTCAGGCAATTTCAATCAGAATCCATATAGCGAGTTTAATCAAAATTGTTAGAGCCGTTTTTGAGAAAATCGTAGAAAAGAGCAAAATGCGTGGTATAAAGTAGATCTTACTGTTAGCTGATTTTAAAGAATAAATTACTGCTTATAGTTGTCTCAAATATGGAATTTCAGTTTCGTAAGACTTTTCGTTTTGGCGCTAGACTTACCACACACACAGACCTTTTGCGGCAATTGGTCATTTGGAATAAGGAGACAGTTAAGGTACAAAACCCTACATCCCTGAATTAGCACTTTCTCCCTCCTTCTAGTACTGTATAAATATCCCTTCTAGAGATGTAACCATTCATTCTAGCCACTCTAGCCATTCCAGTAGATCTAGGTAGTAGTTTAGTTCTTTGTAAATAGTAGTGTAGTGCTTGTAACAGTTTTTTTTTACCAATAAAGTTTTTTTTTTAGTTCATCAAGCGGTTAAGTTCTTTATCTGGCGCCCGAACAGGTACCCTATCAGCCTCAGGTCAGTAAAGGTGACGAAATTTTCCTGAAGATCAAGAAAAATCGAAGAAATATCCCAACAGATTTTGGATCTACCCAGTGAAGACAGCCTTGAACGGAAACTCAAGAAAGACCGACGAAATAGTCTTTTGATAACAGATCTTGGAGTAAACCACCTGAAGTTTGTGTTTTTACACTTCAATAGGGTCAAGAAAAATTTGATAGAGCTCCGCAGAACAAAATTGGGAATCTTTCAAGAGTAGTTCTACTTTTGACAATGTAAATAGACAATTACACTCCAGCATGTTAACCCAAGCTGATATATCATATTTACAAAAACGTAACTTATCTTTAATTTCAACTGATTTGGAAACCCTTTGGCAAATCAGCAAAACTAGATGTTCAATTAAAAATAATATAATTCACTACTTTATACCGATTCCCTTGAAAACTAAAACGTATAGTACTATGTATCTTCTTCCAGGAATTGGTTGTATTACACAACAGCACATTTGTAACAACTTTAATACCTAATAAACTTGTATTATTAAATAATAATAAAACCTTTACAGGTAAGTGTACATATACTAACTCTTATTATTATTGTATAAAGGTTAAAGAAACAAACAACAATTGTACCAAAAATCTACTAACAAATAGTTTTAAAAATTTTATTACATCTAGTATTAAGGTCAATTCTTTTATTAGATATATTGATGACATAGATTATTACCTTAGTTTTAATATAAGCCATGTAACTTTAGAAGATAAGGCTTCCCATCCCATTTTTTTACCTCTAACTGCCTTAATTAAACTAGAACAAAATGAAACTTTGTTACAATGCCCTAGACCTAATACTGTAGTTGTAGATTCAAAGATTATTAAATTAGAAAATACTATTAGTAGCCCTGTACTCTTAAATATGTCATTTGATGTACTCGAACTACCACCTAATCAATCTGTTACTCTAGAAGAGTTAGATTATATCTCCTTTATAGAAACTGATTATTACTTGTATGTAGATACAATAGTGAATCGCCTTCAACTATATTTTAAAAAATTTCACAAATATTGCATAAAATGGAAATTGAAAATTAATCCCACCAAATCTGAAGCAATTCTTTTCACTAAACGTCGCCCACAAATAAACCACCAAATCAAGATAAATTCAGCTCTCATCCCTTGGTCAAAATCCGTACAGTACCTAGGCATAACATTAGACAAATCTCTTACGTTCACAGATCATATCAATAGAAAAACTGATAAAGCCAAAAAATTAATATTTAAAATGTTTCCATACTTCAACAGAAAATCCCATTTGAGCTCTCATAACAAATTAATAATATACAAATCAGTTATTCGCCCGTTAATTACATACGCCTCGCCAGTCTGGAGCTCAACCTGCTTGACTAACTACCAAAAACTTGAAAGGATTCAAAATCTATCAATGCGGATAATTAATAATTACCCCCGCTACACTAAAATATCATCCATGCTCCAGGACTTACAGCTTCCAACAATTAAACATTTTGTCCATAATCAAACAGCTTCTTACTTCAGTAAAACTCCAGTCTCCAAAAATCCATTAATAAAGGAAATCGGTAACTATAATAAAGCATCTCTAAAACGCTACATTCATAAAAGAACTAAACATGTGTTACTAACTTAAGCTAGTTTATTTTAATTTCTAATTTTATATTATCAACTGTGTTATCTGTTTTTATTAGTAGGTTTTTGTATAATTTTTCCTACAACATTATATAATCACAATTTAATTTTACCACTAATTATAGATTAGATGATTAGATTATAACTACCAAATGAACCAAACATTTGATGATTGTAAGGATGTCTCATCCGTAATCATTTATAAATATTTTGTCAATATGTAAAAATGTAAATAAAGTTTATTTTATTTATAAAATTTATATTTTTTTACTTGTATGTTCTTAGCTTTATTATTTTACATCTTTTCATGTATAATATCTATATTCTTATCCTTACTCATTGTAAATGTACCTCAAGGGCTCAACCATTGGACAATAACATAGAGCATGTCCAGCTACCTCAAATATTTAATCCTTGGACTTTGCCTAAAATGTAATGCTCTCCGGAGTTTCGCATCTTGAGAAGGGAGGAGTTAAGGTACAAAACCCTACATCCCTGAATCAGCACTTTCCCCCTCCTTCTAGTATTGTATAAATATCCCTCCTAGAGATGTAACCATTCATTCTAGCCACTCTAGCCATTCCAGTAGATCTAGGTAGTAGTTTAGTTCTTTGTAAATAGTAGTGTAGTGCTTGTAACAGTTTGTTTTTACCAATAAAGTTTTTTTTAAGTTCATCGAGCGGTTAAGTTCTTTATCTGACCCTAAAACGTGTATTTTCCTTGAAAACTAGAATTCGAAAATTTTTACAATCGCAATACTTTCCCTTACTATATATTTCATATATAAGTAAGTGAAAGTAATAGTAATATAATGTATAATATACCGCTGGAAGACTAAAGATTTTAGAGAAACTATTGTCTTATATACAAAGTGGTAAAATGTGATCTAAAAGGACCAAAATGGCATAAACTAAATAACTTAATATAACTAAATACTCAATTAATACAATATAACCTAAAATAAAAGTTTTAATGTACGGAGTGTGTTACATAAAAAAATAATGTATTTTTTTTTTAACTAAATCTTTATTTTTTTAAGACTAACAAAACATGAACAAGTCATTTTTTAATTAACTTAAAATCAGCATAGCTAAAGATGGACATATTTAAATTTTCTTTCTATCAACGTATTAATTCGTTTGTTTCAGCAAATATAACTTTTTCTTTCTTCTTCAATGTACAGTTTAACCTAAAATTTTATTTTATTTACTTATATTTTAAATTATTATTATTCTTTATTTAATTTTATTTTATTATTATTATTTATTTATGTTATTTTTTTAATATCTTATCTTATTCATTTTAATATTTTATTTATAATTTCCTTTTATTGTTTTTTTTTTTACCTTTATTTTGGTAAATCGTTTTTATTTCTTATTCTGAGGGCGATAAAAACCATAACCAGTTTTTTGCATTTAAAATTAAAGCAACTAATCTAAAGAAATTTATTCGTTAAACTTTAAATTCATTAAATTCGACGGGAAAATAGGTTAAAAATGGATTATGTGAAACGAATAAAAGAATTTCTAAAAGTATTGCACATGAAAAAATAAATACTTTTTTTTTTTTTTTTTTTATCAATCTTACGTTCTGACACCGTATAAATCATTTTGAAGTATTGCATAAGGCCAAAATAATGTGAGATCTAACGGCTGAGTGTTGAAATATGCTTGGAAGCTAGTTCCTCAGATAATTTACATGACAGTTAAAAGCTGTATCCCACGCCAAGATGGAAGTGTAACAAAGAAAAATGGTCTGCTGTGCCTTCCATAAAATTGGATAAAAGCTATTACAATATATTTCAATTTTGGTGTGGCCAATCGGCTCTACCTTTTCCACCATGTGGAGGTTTTATTATACACCAAGTCTCAAGTTTTATTAGCTGTATAATATTTGTAATATAACTGGCTTGAAATAATTACAAATATAATACTTTTACTTTCTATGATAACATATATTTAATATAATAGTTTTTTTTTTTTTTTTACTTAATTGTAGTATATGAACACATCATACACTACACATAATGCTGTACCAAAAGTAGACCAATCTTTTAATTAACCATATAACAACATAAACAGAGGATACAATTTCTCATAAATAAATGTTAAACAAAAAAAAATCAAAAACTTCCTTAATTTGAAAACACAAAATAACTGTACCTTACTAATCCGCTTCTCTTTCGATTTGAATTCCATTCCTTCATATATTCGTCAGTCTGATACTCTTCAGACCTTCCAATCCCGCCTATTCGATCACTTCCTCTTAATTCAATTTTCAAAGAACCCTAAATAGATCTGCAAATTTTTATAAAAATAGTAAATAAAAATAAATAGAAAGGATTATTTAAATATTATCTTTTACACTGTGGTGCTTTATTATTCATTTAACTTTATTATTTAATCAATATCCCATCACCACTGCTAAGCACTTATAATTAAAATTTTGTATATCTGCACATATGTTTCTGTTTTATTTTTTGTTTAGTTTTGTTATTAACTATTAGAATTACTATTATTAGAAACTACCTTTTAATTTATTACTGTTGTTCACTTTCGTTTTTTACTTCTATTAGTTGTTGTTTGTTTTCTTTGTATACTCTAAGACACTAAAGGTTTTACTTTCACTTACTTGTATATGAACTATATATAGTAAGGGAAAGTATTCCGATCGTGAAAATTTTCGAATTCCAGTTTTAACGGAAATACGCGTTTTAGGGTTTTACTTTCACTTACTTGTATATGAAATATATAGTAAGGGAAAGTATTCGATCGTGAAAATTTTCGAATTCCAGTTTTTAACGGAAATACGCGTTTTAGAGTCCAAATAAGTCCCACAAAAAGGTGTGTGAGTGTGTGAGTGTGTGTGTGTGTGTGTGTGTGTGTGTGTGTGTGTGTGTGTGTGTGTGTGTGTGTGTGTGTGTGTGTGTGTGTGTGTGTGTGTGTGGGTAACTCTCCAGCGAAAACGAAAAGTCCTCCGAAACTGAAATTTCATATTTTAGACAACTATATGCACGAGATGTTACAGAAACTTTTTCATAAAAATCAGCTGACCGGAAGATCTAGTTTATACCATGCACATTTTTACGATTTTTTTCAAAAACGGCTATAACGATTTTGATTAAACTCTATACATCACTGTACAATTTGATGGGCTTTAATGTGATGTAGGTTTCATTCTGATCGAAATAGTCCGACAGGGCTTAAATGCCGATATTATCTTCGTTTAAAGTACCTTAAATTTTGTAGATTTCAATAAATTTGGAACATCACCTTATTTAGAGTATATAGAGCGAAATTGATAAATAACTAAAGGAGAAAAGTGCAAACATATTTTTTTATCCAATTTTTGTGTTTTCGAACACAAGAATAGTAATATAGATGTATAATATACCGTTGGATAGCTAAAGATTTTAGAAAAAATATTATCTAACATACGGAATTTTAAAGGTTAATGGAGAGTGATAAAAAGCCGATAAAACTAACTGATTATTGTAGATAAAAATATTATAGATTATTTAATAAAACACAAGTTTCTATTGAAATTCAAAATAATTAATTGTTTAACAGTTTATTTTTGTCTTTAAAAATTCTTAAATTGATTTAAACAACGGAGGTAAGTGAAAGACGTGTGTTGCGCGTACCAGATTTTTTTGTATGGTTTGTAATATTATCCTAAGGGTATTTGTCCCAGAATAAATAAATAATTTATTATTATTATAATTATTATTAATATACGTTCAGTTGTTTTATGGACATACTACATAATACTATTTTGGGTATTAATATACAATATTTCATATAAGATAAGTTTTGTTGGTCATACATTTGAAGCAGAATTGCTTATTATTTAATCAGAAGTACTTCCAATTCTGAATAGATGGTTTTAATTTTGGTCAAGTATGAATAATTTCCATTCATTCTTAAACATTTATTTTAAAGTTTTTGTAATTTTTTATACTTACATTTACACATATGTATGCTGAATATTGGGATTGTTTAGTAAGAATTAAGTCGTAAATAAGCTATGTATGGCAATAGTTTATTAGATAAACTTAGTTCACAGTGTCTGATACAATATGAATGTATAGAATAGAAAGCATTGTTGGCTTTGTTACCCAAATATTTTTTGTGATGAGTAAAAGTCAATATTTTCACGCGACCTAGATATTTTACCGAAATCAAGTAAAAAAACAGTTCTTAAATCACAGCGCACTGCAAGCCGCGTTCGCTTACTACAACACTTACTGGACAGACGCTATAACCTTCCACTTATCTACAAAAGGTTCATCTATATCACCATCATAAGGCCTATCTGGATGTACGGAATTGAGTTTTGGGGATCTACTAAACTATCAAATTCTTCCTGTATTCAATCCTTACAGCCCAAAATCCTTCGGAAAATCCCTAATGATCCTTACTTTGTCACAAATAAACTCATTCATAAAGAACTTAATGTTCACATGTTGCTGATTTGGTCTGTACCAGGTATCAATCTTTTAATGACAAACTTCACTCCAACTAGTTTCAATCCTTGCTTCCTCTTCCATTCCTAAAAAAATTGCATCTGAAAAGAAGAAAGCCTCGAGACCTTCTAGTTTAGATTACCTGGTGGAGTGCTACCAATGGGTAGTTTCTCTTCATGTATTTTATCTGACAGCTAATTTACTTGATGTATTATTCGATATAGTTGTAAATCTCAATAAATAATTAAAAATCACAGCACTAACAGAGATATGGTGATCAAACGCGTTTCACATCATATTGCTTGATAAGGCCATGAACTGGGTAGTAATTAGCTTTGGCAAGGAATCTGCCCTCATTTCATTGTAAAATCACTTTTCTCAAAACTGGATGGTACTCACACTTATTGTTTTATCATAGGAGATACACGGTCGATTTTTATAGCTGCTATTCTCCGTGGCTACAGCAAAATGGCACATAATGTAGCTAAGAGAGCAGCCAACAAGGGTTAGATTGAATAAAACATGGAAATCACTCAAGTACAAAGCTCAATCAGTTTATTATAAAGTATCTAATCCGAAAAATATACCTTAAAAGTGATGATGCAGTCATTAAATGGATTAATGGAAAACATTATTCTTCGGAGAATAAGCTAATTTAATACTGATTGAGGCATCTAAAATGATATTGAAACCATCCGAGATCCAATCAAGGAAGGTTTAATGAAATAGCATCTCTTACAAAAATACCGGATAATAAAAGTTAATTCAATCAGTAAAAAATGATAAAATGTCATTTCCCATTTCTTTTTCCAGTTCAGGAGGGTTCCAATTCGTAAGATAAGAGCGGGTTCAGGACAACTGAACTGTAAACTGCAACATTTCCTGAAAGTATAAGAGTACCGAATTAGGGCCAGTTATGATGCAATAAAGTTTTATAGTGGGGGTGCATTACCCCAAGGCTATGTTTTACTGCTCTTGTTCATCCCTTACTACCCCCGGAGCACCTTAATATCCCCTTCCGTCGGATCCAGCTTTATATCACCTTAAGGGAGCAATAAATAATTTCAGGAGAATATCTCAATTCAAATACACTGTGTATTAAGTAGTCGAGAAGCCGTCGTTTCTATGCGAAATACATAGAACAGAACCGGATAATACCTTATACATTTTGCCTCATCTACGATAAAAGTTACACAAGTATACGTATCACCCTTACAATTAAGCTTTTTTTTTTTTATAATATATTTATTCGGTAATATTGCAATTCGTCTCAATGGACAATAATAATATTGCTACAAGATCACACTCATACAATATTTACGCAATAAACAAAAAGAAAGTCAAATTAAAATAAATAAAGGTATATAATAAGAAAATTTATAAATTTAAACATTCACGCCGGCGTGACCCACCAGTGGGTCACATTTAACTAGGAGCGACGTACATCAAAGGTGAGTCACTTGTTTTCAGAAAATAAGCCGTTAATAAAATAAGTATATTTTATTTTTTCTCAAAATTATATGTTGTAGGAATTAACAAGCATAAGGGTTTATTTATTAAATATTTTAATGCTTTCAACATCTCCTCTCAAAGAAGGGCTCTTATCGGTTAATTACATTTGATTACTCTTTATGAATTTTATTTAGCTGTTCGTGATTTCTTTTCAAATTTTTATTCCAATAATATGATATAAGAATATAATAATGATATAAGGATCATTTTTAATAATAAATAATTATATAAGAATCATTTTTAAGTATTTCCATAATTTTTCCTTCACATCATATGTGTATGTCAAAATGTTACAATCTCGCATTAAACACGGTTTAACTTGCAACCATGTCGCCCCATGAAGCCTGAGCAGCAAGCAAAGACAGTCCCGCCTCACTAGAAAAAACTTAGATATTTGCCCCAGGGCGAACGTGTTAAATAAATACTAGGTTAACATATAAATGAATAAAGGATGAACACACTTAAACTTATATGCAATAGTTACAATCTGCTGAGGAACAACTGACCCCGACAAGCAGAGCCCAAAAGATCCCAGCGCCTCCCGCGGCGGAGACAGGCGGAAGCTGAGTGAGGGCGCCATAGCCACAAACACACCGGACATGAGAGGAAAATCTGACCAGTGTCAGAACTCCAGTATAGGTATTTACAAAATGTCTCAGAGCCATTGCCATTTCAACCTTTTAAACCTTTCTAACAATAGCATTTTTATATAGTGCCTGTTGATCAGGGGTGAACCCACAGTTTCTATTTGATTTTTATTTGGAGCAGAAGGTTCGCCTATCTTTTTTGGACATAATGAAGAGGTCAAGATTCATTATATGGAACAAAACAAAATTCGTCCGTATTTAAACCTTGAATGGACGTTTTATAAATAATGATCTATTATTTATGGATGTAGTGATTCACGAGTATTGATACCAGTATTTACTAATCTTTGTACTTTCACTTACCTGTATATGAAATATAAAGAGTGGGAAAGTACTGCTATCATGAACATTTTTAAATTCAAGTTTGAATATACTTTTCCGGTCATATACTTACCAAATGAACGAGTCCCCCTAAAGGTGTGTGTGTGGTTAGTCTTGCTCCAAAACGATAAGTTCTATAAATCTAAAATTTCATATTTTAGGAATGGAATGCCTGAAATGTGACAGCTTTTTCAACAAAATCGGCAAACTATGATAGGCACTTTATACAATGCATTTTACATCTTTTTACGATTTTTGCAAAAACGGCTCAAAGGATTTGAATTAAACTCTCTATATCGATGTAAAATATTATGGGCTTTAATATGATGGAGGTTTCGTTCTGTTTTCCTTGAATTACACTAAAGTACCTTTAATTGTCTCAATTCGAAAAAAAATAACATATCTTGTTAGTATCGATCAAAAAGGTGTATATATACAAGATCAATAAATTTGATTGCTAGCAATAGGAGAAAAGAGCAAAACTATTTTTTCGATGCTATATCTTTTTTGAACATAAGAACAGTAATATACATGTATAATATAACGTTGGAAAACTAAAGATTTTTTAAACAATATTATTTTTAAACAAAGTTATACAAGGTTAATAACTGATTGTTGTAGATAATAATATAATTAATTATTTAATGAAACTCAATGTAATCCTTTAATCCTTTTTTCATCTCTGACATTATATAAACACACTATAAGATTTGCCTTTAGTACATCTAGAAGGTCACATGTTACTCACTTAAACAGCGAGTTAAAGTGGCTCCTTCCCCTCACACGCAGAAAATATGTCCTAAGATCATACCTTTACCTAACCTTAACTCCCATCATCCTCTCTATATTCATAGTCTTCTTCAATTTAAATTCGCAGTCCACTCTCTTGAAACAAGATCATGCCATTCTGACATTTACGTTCCTACCAATAAAACTAAAACTTTTGACCTTTACTATCCATCCGCTCTACTACCCTCTGGAATTCTCAACCTACCCATATACACCTTGCTACTTCTCTATCCTCATTCAAATTCTTATTTTTCCTGTACCTCCTGTCATCCCAAACTGACACTTAACAATTATGATATTGCAACTCTAAATATTAAATTTTGAATAAAGAAAATAAATAAAAAGCCTAATGTTTAAATGTATATAATGTTTGTCAATTCATTTATTTTTTATCCTGTTCAACACCATCGTTTTAGGAAAATTTCATTTTTTTATTTTTTGTTGAATAATATTTCTTCTTCTTTCTTATCTCATTAACTTAAATAATAACTAACTATATTAATTGTATTATTTCATATTTCAATGTACAACCTGGGTCCCTTAAATGTAGGAATGGCTCCGTTAAGAATAACATTTTTTTTTTCTATTCTATTCTATTGGATTGTTTCACATGAAATGTCCGTTTTTATAGTTTCTGAAATACATAAAGGATTTTGCAGGTCTCTGTTGTTTTATTCCGAATTTTTACATATTTAAAGTAAACAATTACTAATCCTCTACCTTTGTATTATAAACATTAGCTTCCCAATCAATTACCCAATTTTTAGTATACCTCCAAATATGAACATGGAAACACGCGATTTTCGAGTAATATTTTTGTACGAGTTTAAACTCGGCCATTCAGCAGCTGAGGCCGCTAGAAATATTTGCAAGGCGTTTGGGGAAGGGAGTGCGGACCATTGGCCGTTGGTTTGCTAAGTTTTCAGCTGGGGATACCGACTTGGAAAACTTGCCCGAGGAAGGCCTCCGTCCGTAATAGAAAACGATGTCCTCAAACATACAGTAGAAGAAAACCCCTACCAAACAGTTAAAGGACTCTCAGCACAACTAAATGCAAGTGCATCTACCGTTTCAAGACATTTAAAGTATATTGGGAAAGTAGAAAATCTCACAGAGCGGCAGTAAGACCCCATGTTTCAAAACATACCGTGCAAAAATTGAAAGAACTGGGCTACGAAGTTCTTCCGCACCCACCATATTCTCCCGACTTGTCTCCAACAGATTACCACCTGTTCAGGAATTTAGACAACTTCGTCAAAGGAAAACTTTTTGAAAATGATGATCAAGTGAAAAGTGCGTTTTCAGATTTTGTTTCACTTCAAAGCTCAGAGTTTTTCAGTTCGGAGATAAAAAAGTTGGTGTCACGTTTGGAAAAAATATGTAGAAAAATAAGGTAAATACTTCGAATAAAATTATCTTGTTTTCAAATCGTATTTTTAATAAAAATCCTTTACCTTGAAAACGGATATTTCATGTGACATAACCCAATATAAAAGTTAATTAATTTTAACAACGGAGGTAAGTGAAAGTCTTATATTGCGAGCACCAGATTAGTTTATTAAAAAATTGTTTTGGTGGAATAAATTCCTCTGCTCCCTTCGTATTTACCGCTGCACCGCTATTAGTGAACTTAAAATCTGGATGACTTAACGGTTCATGGATAGCAAATTATATAAAATACTAATTTTATCGACTAACAATGCTAAATAATACTTGTGCAAGTAGAAACGTCATTTTAAATTATGTTATTATAATTCTAATCTCATGATGGTAGTAAGCTTAAAATATACATACTAGAATAAATAACTTACATTTCATATAAACTATTATTAAATAATATGCAAAACTTGAAAAATATAGACTGGATATAAAATAATGCCTAGTAGTCAACTACCTAGTAGAAAAAGCTCAGAAAAATAATTTTTTGTGAGAAATATTGTCCAGTTGACCCTTCCAACTTGACAAAAGTAAAGTAACTCTCCTCCCCTCTCAAGTTCTGTTCTACTTGTTCTTATTGTCCTATCTTTCTTCGCTTAAGATTTTCTTGTGATCTCGAAAATTCTACATAGTTTTATAAAGCACTATTCTGAATTTAAAATGAATAAAACAAAATATTTTTCTATTTTTAGAATTTATTAAAAATATTCTCAGTGAAAGGCGTTCTTCACTCAAAGTTTTGTTCCGAATCGCAGAACCAATGTCTTGTCAATGAGGGCAAAAATAGTCGACAAAAAAATTTAATTTTTCATTCATTCATTTTTATATGTTCAATGATTCAAATCATTAATTAATCATAGATAAGCTTTAGATGAGCTTTTTGAAAACATAACGTTTGTTGGTTTTATATTGATGTCTTGGACACTACTGCCTCTTACAGATCATCCCGATGTTCGTTTAATTTGAGAAACCGTGTATAAATGGTCCATTATATATATATATATATATATATATATATATGTGAGTGTGTGTGTGTATGTATATTACAACAATCTAAACCATCAACCTTTTTATATTATAATTATTTTCTAAAATTTATCGGGTGTTAGGTCTTAAACAATTACTTCTTCTTAATTTGGTTCATTACCGTTTCGATCCTCTCTCACAAACATAGGATCCTTTTAAAAACTGCAAGGATATGTTTTTGGTTGCAATTTCCTTTTTAAACATAAGAACAGTAATATAGATGTAAAATATACCGTTGGTAAACTATAGATTGTATAAACAATATTAATTTTTACTTTCACTTACTATATATAGTAAGGGGAAGTATTGCGATCGTGAAAATTTTCGAATTCCAGTTTTCAACGGAAATACACGTTTTAGGGTCCCCTGAGTCCAAATAACCAAGTCCCGCAAAAAGGTCTGTGTGTGTGTGTGTGTGTGTGTGTGTGTGTGTGTGTGTGTGTGTGTGTGTGTGTGTGTGTGTGGTAACTCCCGGGCGGAAACGGTAAGTCCTATGAAACTGAAATTTCATATTTAAGACAACTATACGTCCGAGACGTGACAAAACTTTTTTCATCAGAATGAGCTTACCAGAAGAAGCACTTTATACCATGCATTTTGTACCTTTTTTCGATTTTCTCGAAAACGGTTCCGACGATTTTGATTAAACTCGCCATATCGATGTAAAATGTAATGGGCTTTAATATCATGTAGGTTTTATTTGTATAAAAATGGTCTGACAGGGCTTAAATGCCGATATTTTAAATTTTCTTCCTCTAAAGTACCTTTAATTTTGTAGATTCAATAATAATAACTAAATTATCTTGTTAACGCTGATGAAAAACAGGTAAATATATAAATTTAATAAATTCGATACCCAACTAAAGGAGAAAACAGAAAAAATATTTTTTTAATGAAATTTTTCGTTTTTGAACATAAGAGCAGTAATATACATATATGATATACCGTTGGAAAGCTAAAGATTTTAGAAAAAATATCATCTCATATACAAGCTTTTAAAAGTTAATAGAGAGTGATAAAATGAACATAAAACTAACTGATTATTTTAGATAATAATATAATAGATTTTTTAATGAAACACATGTTTCTATAGAAATTTAATTTGATTAATTCCTTAATAGTTTCACGTATTTTTATCTCTAACTGTATTTGAAAATTCTTTCATTGATTTTAAAAATGGAGGTAAGTAAAGTCGTGTGTTGCCCGCACCAGATTTTTAAACAATGTTATGTTATGTTAGGTTAACTACTAATTGTCATAGATAATAATAAGATAAATTATTTAATAAAACACATGTTTCTATTAAAATTCAATGTAATTCTTTAAAAATTAATTTTTATCTGTAAGTGTATTTAAAAATTCTTAAAAACTATTTAAATTGATTTTAACAATGGAGGTAAGTGAAAGTTGTCTGTTGCGCACACCAGATGATTTTCAATACAAATATAGAAACCCAAAGGCTAGCGGACCTCCCAGATAGAGTGGGCTCTTTCGAAGAAGTTCAGAAAACTGTCGACTCTGGGTGATTCATTTTAATTGTAAAAACGTTTTGGAGATTCGTAGTTTGGAGAAAACTTAGTATATATGACCCCTATTTTTTTCAACAGTTCACAAACCGTATTTTTTAATTAGTATAGCTCATTTTAATACTTTTATTGTACTCATCACTGGAAAAATTGATAATAACTTTATTAACCTTAAAACTTAGGTAATATACATTAACTTGTATGTGATAATTATCACAAGTAGCCAATCAAAGCCGTTATATTTTTAAATCTATACTTGAAATCGGAAAAGGGGATGCTGAAAAGGCTTCCCCATCATGTATCACGGGGCAAACCTGAATTAAATATGTGTGAGGAGGAGGGCGCCATATGGAGGAGAGGATGAATGGTCGGAACGTGGCCCAGGTAGTTGCCCAACTTTATGGAATCTGTCCAACTCCCGATTCCTGGGCCTTCGTTAGAACTTTCTCGTTTGGCTGGTCCAAGTTCGTCCGTCTCCTCTTTTTATTTCACCGCTTCATTTTTTTTTAAATGTGCCTCGAAAAGAAATATGCTGGAGGATTTTCCACTTCGCCAATAACGAATGGCTTATAGGTCTTGGCAGCTCCAAAAATTATTTCTCGTTTTTCTATTCTATCATTCTCCATACTGATCGATACCTTTTAAGGATCTGCCGTACTTTTAAAGTAACTCCATGCTATTCATTTGTAAATAGAAAAAAAAAATAATCCTTCTCAGTAAATAAAATAATATAAATCGAAAAGTCACACTGACCATAATGCGTTATCACTAGCTCTAAGTATCGGGGATATACATTCATTTTTGTGGTTAGAATAGTTTAAATTTCAATTTAAAGGTCAGAATCGTGGTCTCTCTCTCAAAACACAGGAGTCAGATACAGACCATGGAAATGAGGTATCTGAGAAAAAAATAGAGAAAGACACGGAGATAGAGGATGCAGAACGCCACCATACGGGCTAATCTCGACGTCATAGCCGTCTTATCTTTTCATAGCCGGGTTCACCTTGATGCCGTTTTTCCTTAGACTTTTAATGATGGAAGTTGAAGCTACCTGTGCTTTCAATAGGGCTTGTTCAGCATTTACACTGGATGCGTATATTCAGATATCGTCAGCATAGGCTGCTACTACTGCTTCTGGACGCTTGACTGAGACCACCGGCGCTGTAAAAACAACGAAATGTGGCCCCAGCACAGACCCTAGAGGTACTCCGCAGGTGGTAGTCGATAGGTCTCCGCCGACCCAAATTGTAATATATCCGAATAAATAAATACATATATAAAAAAAAATTATATGAGAAGGAAGCAAACTCGGCATTTAAGCCCTGCTAGGATATTTCGATAGGAATGGAACAAACACGACATTAAAGTCCATTAAAGATGATAATGGATGTAAAAACTTCGCTAGGACGGGTTTAATCAAAATCGTTACAATCGTTTTGGAGAAAATCGTAAAAAGGTGCAAAATG
Source organism: Piezodorus guildinii (assembly GCA_023052935.1). Classification (NCBI taxonomy): domain Eukaryota; kingdom Metazoa; phylum Arthropoda; class Insecta; order Hemiptera; family Pentatomidae; genus Piezodorus; species Piezodorus guildinii. The sequence goes on from CM041292.1 coordinate 152,720,192, forward strand.
CATTTTATAAAATAGTACTTCAGATCAGTGATACCTGACATCCTCAAAATGCAAAAATGCGGAAGAATATTCAAAAACATTTTTTTTTTTTTTTTTTTTTTTTTTTTTTTTATTGAGATATATTACAATTTGTTACAAAATGAACAATAATAATATTGATATGAGACCACATTCATACTATATATACAGAAAATAATAATAATAGTCAAATTACATAAAATAGAACATAAATAAATTCATTCAATTCAAAAACTAAGGTTTTTCGAGAAGGGGCTACGAAAAAAAATAAATGAATAAAAAATAAAGGCAATCCACAACATAGGCGATCTTTGCTGGCGTAAAATATTGTTATTTCAAATATATGACTAATAACAGTTCATAGTTAGATAGTTCATTTATAGGTTTTTGAAAGTAAAAAAAAAAAAAGGAATTAAATATTCTACCGTTCTAAATGTTATGTGACTATAATTACTGCAGATATAATTTTCTAAATATCCTACAAGAAATTAATAGCCATATGGTAAATTAACAAGAAATTTAAAACAAGTGTTTTAATGCCTAAATACCTACTTTTTTGCAGAGGAAAATTCGCAAATTAATTTAGGACATAAACCTTTCCTGCAGGACTAGAACGGGAGATGAGAATCAAATAAAATAATATTAAAAAATGGGCTCGGCCGGGATTTGAACCCGGGACCTCTCGCACCCTAAGCGAGAATCATACCCCTAGACCACCGAGCCACTTATGCGGGAACTAATTACTTTTGAATTGGGACTATGATAGTGTAATGTTTTCAAGTTAATTATTTATGTACGATTTATTATATAATAGAATATGCATATGTATATGTATAATATAAAATGTAAAATATGTTTAACTAGGAATACATATTATTTATCTCCTTATATTTCTGGACTCAACAAAACAGAACTGATTAAAATTACGAGCGATATATCCTAGTAGCTCCTTTTTGAATGTATAGCTGGAAGTTTTAACGTTAATGAATAAAATACTTGTAATTGTTATTTCTTTCAGTTTTGAAAAAACAAATTATAACAATACCGTTAATGAACCATTTCGATTTTTAAAATTCATACCTGATGACAGCAGTTATTATTAGTATTCTTTCTTTAATTATAAAATGGAATTGAGCTACAATTATAACTTTACTTTTATTTTTTTTTATATAATTAAAATTAGACAATTTCTCTTCTCATATTCTTTTTTTTTATTTATTCACACTATAACATACTCTTATCAGTTAACGTTTCGAAGATACCTGCTTCATTTTCAAAGATGTATAACAGCTGGCTGATAGCATAACATCCCTCTATGCCAAAGGTCACAGGTTCAAACCCACAGGGTTCTAGGATTTTTTACTCCCATCCTTAGTTATGCCGTCCTTCGGAGGGGACGTTAAAAGGTGGTACCGAACCTGTGCGATGTCAGGTACTCGTTAAAGATCCCTATCCTAATAAAACCTGGATAGGCAAAATTTAGGACTCCCACTGTAGCATCGTCCGATTAGCCATTGTAGCATAAAGTGAGGTTAAATAAATAAACAAAAAAGATGTGTACAAACTAGAAACAACATATACATATATATTTAAATCAAGATTACAAAAATTTAAAGCAACCATGCTACATTTAGATCTATATTCATCCTTTCACACATAGAAATTATATTTCTTTATTTTTTTTTAAACATATCTAGCATATTTAATATTAATATCGATCTATAATTATTAAAATCATTTTTTCTTTTGTCTTTCAAAAAAAATTTATATTTTTTATAACTAGTATAGTATAGTAGTATTACCTAAATTTGAATAATATTTATTTTATAACTGAAAGTATCCATTCATCCCTTTTTGTGCTTACATTGATATGTCTTTGGGCTATAGTTTTTTTTTCACCCTCAAAACCTTTGACAGGTGACCGTCAATAATCTCTCTTGATAGATCGAAAATTTAATGTTTTCTTATTAGAATTTAATGTAAAATATTTTTTAAATATAAAATTTGCCGCTAGGACCTGCCGTTTGGAGCTATATTCGTCTGAATGAAAACAGTTACCAACGTTCCAATGTCCATAAATTAGATTAAAAATTATTTTTGTAGTAGATTCTTCCTTTACTTTCTTTACTTCACCAATCAGCCCATCCGTCCGTAAACTCAATTTCTCACTGACCAGAAAAAAGTAGTAGATTATATTGAAGAAGAAGACATAACTATGATCTAAGGGTTTTTTATAGTCAGGGGGAAATTGCAATTCAAATGATTTGTTTGTAGACTTTATCTTATAAATTTGACTAGCTTTATCCCGTGGTTTTGCTCAGGGATATTTTAACTTGTACATGGAGCGGTGGCTTAAGGCAGTCCTAAGGGCAACAAAGGACCTGTGGGGGGGGAATATGGTTTTACCCTCGGTCCTTTTGGTTCTCTGATCAGTTGTGAGAGAAGATGTTAGAGCGAGCGCTGCGGAAAAAGACTTCGGCCAACCACTCCGCCTCCCCGGAGAATTTTGCGAACGGCAGGAGGACGCGGAGGCAACGCTGAAGACGCTGAGGGAGGCTATGAAGACACTCCGACCAGCACCGCATAGCAGCAGTATACCTCGCAACTTCGTTCACCGAGACTTAAAGGACTGAACTCACGTTTTCCTTGGGGATGACACTGTCCGGCCGCCTTACACAGGCCCCTATCAGGTTCTATCGCCTTAGAAGAAGACCTTCAAGGTGTTGCTACCGACAGGACCGAAAACTGCCTCCATGGAGGTGGCACATCTCCCGGGATCGTGAAGCCGAAGGTCAGGTTCAGTGCCGATGTCATTTGGAGGGAGTGATGCGACGGGCCTGATGTGTGTGATGGGGTGAGGTTACAACACACACAGCAGGTGAGAGCAAAGCGGTCATGTGAAATGGATTGGTCACTGCTTCAAACATATTATGCTTTATATATTTTTGTTCTTTTTATATATATTTTTTAAAGCTGATTTTGATTTCTTATTTAATTTTCTGTATATTATTTTTATAGAAAGATTATTTTAGTTTACAGTGGCAAATCCATTGTAACATCTTGCCAGCTTATTTCTTCTGTTTAAATAACCTGTATATCTACAAGAAAATAAAGAGCATTATTATCATTCTTCAGCTACTGACTTCTATTTTATTTATTTCTCTTTCACTTCCACTAAATACTTATAAACAATTTTTGTTGGCAGTCAGAAGAGTTTCTTTGAAATAAAACGTGTGGAACTTCCTTCGAGAATTTCCTTTAGGTCCGATGGGCACAACAGCAGAGGAAATAACTTCCATCTGAAGAACTACTTTAAATGCTGGACTAAAGCCCGCGGAAGTTAGGCGAGGAAAGCGGATAACGAAGAAGAAACTTGGTGAGGAGACATCTGTGGGGCTACATTCCGATCTCAATTGGGATCGTCATCTCCATTGCAAATCTGCCACCACATGAGTCCGCTCTCTCAGAACCCTCATACTTCAAACAAGCGTCGGAGAACCACAACTAGCAGAAAATGCACGCCCGTTGTAAAAACACATGGATACCTACTGCTTACTGTATTATAAGAAGTGATGATGTTATTAAAAAGTGCTTGATTAGCGGAAAGTTGTTTTAATAAGACACATTTTATATTACGAATGTTTAAACCATACCATCATTTAATTAACCTTTCACAGACGAATAGAAATATAATATAATATAACGGATAGAATGCTGCGGTGTAACTATTTAGTTGGCAAATAAGCTCTTTTAGTCTATAAGAGGAAATAAAAGCGCTGAGCTATACCCATAGACTATATTAACATTTTTCAAATACATCATCAATTCTGATTATACAAAACCACTAAAAGGTAATTAATCTAGTCCAGGAGCGAAAAGGCATAAAAAACCCTTTAAATGTTAAAAGTGCATGCAGTGCACCGAAGAATATTTCTTAAAATAACTTTAACATTTACATATCGTATTTTTTAGAATGTGTAAAATAATAAATAATAAAACCGGAGGGCATGAAAAATTATTAGTTTTAAAAATGAACCTTTGTCATCGACCAAAAAATTACCCCATCACAAAATTTAAGGGCTTACGTTTGAAGATACGTATAACCCGAATAACGAATAAAAAAAAAAAAAACGTTTGTCCACCGTCCGCTGCTTTTCTCGTTAACTACAAGACCATTTTTTTTTTAATTCGGCACAAAAATACTAGGGTATCCAACGACGATCCTAACTCCTGCGCATTGTTATCAGCCAAGGGTTTACGTTTCAAGATACGAAAACCCCGAATAACGAATACAAAAAAAAAAAAAATCGTTTGGCCGAAGTACGTGCTTTTCTCCTAAACTACAAGACCTTTTTTTTTTAAATTCGGCACAAAAATACTGGGGTATCCAACGGCGATCTTAACTCCTGGGCGTTGTTGTCAGCCAAGGGTTTACGTTTCAAGATACGTAAAACCCGAATAACGGTACAAAAAAAAATCGTTTGGCCGAAGTAATAAATGATATTATACCAAAATTCTTCTATTAGTGCTAATCGATATAGAATAAAATTTACTACAAAACCAAAAAAGAGTTATTGAAATCAATTTAGAAATAACAGAGATATAACGTTTTGAAATCAGCAGTGGTTTTAGACCATTTTAGGCTATTTTCCTTTGAATTACTTATAACATTTTCATATTAGTTAAAGAATGGTTTATGCAATAAAATGGTTTAAGAAATGGAAAATAAAAATTGACTATGACAAGTCACAACACGTTACATTTACACTCCGACACGGAACCTGCCTAGACAATCATTAAATACCCCAATCAAACACAGCAACGTACTTATTTTTTGTTATCAGTAACGGTCTCAGTTTTGACAAAAAGTTGACATGTGACCCACACGTCAAGACTTCTTCTTCTTTTGCTTCTCCCTGTTGTGCCGTATCAGCGTAGGGGAGCGTTCAGCCACCGGCTCCAATCCTCTCTATTCCCAGCTAGGTTCCTGGCCTGGCGGAGATCTTTCCCTCTTCCTCTGCAAAGCCTGTCCACGTACTCCAGGTAGGACATCCTTGGTCGCCCCCGAGGCCTTCTCCCATCTGGCACGTAATCCATAGTTTTTAGAGGATCTCTGTGATCCTCCATTCTAATAACGTGGCCGAACCACTTCAGCTGGCGGGTTTGCAGAATTTCCTTTAATGGCGCAACCTCCAGTTCCTGGCGTATCCGCTCATTCCTGACACGATCTCTTCTTGTCTTTCCGACTATTCTTCGCAGGAACTTCATTTCAGCAGCTGTGACTCTGCTCTCCTGCCTGTCCGTCAATATCCAGCTTTCAGCTCCATATAGTAGTATAGGCAAATATACTGACTTGAAGATATGGAGCTTAACACCTCTACCCACCTCTCGCTTCCCTACTACAGTATTGCATATCTGATAGTAGACTGCATTTGCCTTCATGATTCTATTTGATATTTCAGAGTCTACTTTCCCAGATTTTTCTATTACTGTGCCGAGGTAGGTGAAATCCGTAACCACTTCCATTTCCTCTCCGTTACAGTATATATGGACATCTTCCGCTTGCCTTCCCACTTGTAGAATCTTGCTTTTGCTGGTATTGATTTTCATTCCTTTCGGCTAAGCTCTTCATGCCATTCAGTCACCGCTTGCTGTAATTTATCTACGTTGTCCGCCACAAGAACAATGTCGTCCGCGTAGAGGAGAAGTTGAATCACTACTGGGCGAAGGTTTCTACGGCCCAGGAAGGTCCTCTCCGTTCTTCTTTTACATATGGTGGCCACTTCATCCATGTAGAGCAAGAATAACAAAGGGCTTAAACAGTCCCCTTGTTTGACCCCCCTTGCTATGCTAAAGACATCCGACTCCTGTCCGTTCAGCCTTACTACTCCTTTTGGTTCTTGATATATAGATTTAATAGCTTCCGCCAAGCTCCTTGGGACATTCTTAACTCTGAGAGCCTCCCATATTTCATTTCTTGGAACGGAGTCAAACGCTGCTTTGAGGTCAAGGAAGGCGAGATACATACTTCTGTCTCTATCCCAAGATTTCTGGAGAACATTTCGTAAAGAGAAAATGTGGTCCTGGGTTTGCCGTCTTGGTCTGAACCCGGCTTGTTCTTCTCCGATTAGGTGCTCCACTAGGGGTCTTACCCTTCCCTCCAGAATAGCCGTATAAAGTTTGTAGACTGTTGGTGATAGGCATATAGGGCGATAATTCGAGCATTCTGCCTGGGACCCTTTCTTGTGTATCGGAATGATAACGTTGTATTCCCATTCCGTAGGGATCCTCTTCTCATCCCAAGCTTTTTGGAAAAGAACTTGTAGGGCTCTGACTAACTCTGGGCCTCCGGCCTTGATATATTCTGCCACTATGTTGTCTCGACCCGGTGCTTTTCCTGTCTTCATTCTCGATATTGCCAATTCAATTTCCTCCTCATCTATCACGTCATTAAAATCAGCCTCATTCCACGGTTCTTCCTGGTTCACTGGATAGGTATTATCTGCCCGAAATTGCTTCTCGTAATGTTTGCACCAAACATCCAGAATAGCCTTATCCTCCGTGATCACTCTCCCATGCTCATTCTTTATATTTCTTATTGGCTTACTTTTTTGGCCTCTTAAAGCTTTAATCTTCTTCCAAAACTGCTTGATGTTATCTCCATGGTCTTGGTTCAGCTTTTCTCCAAATTCTTCCCATGACTTCTGTTTAGCTCTTCTCACTTCTTCCTTCGTTCTGTTGCGGACCCCTACATATACCTGCCATTTCTCTGGTGTTTTATTTTTGCAGTAGTCCTTCCATGCAATTTTCTTTTCTTTGATTTGTGCCCTAAGCTCTTCAGTCCACCAAGAAGTTCGCTTGCCCTTTGTGGATATTCTTTTTACTCCGCACGCTAGAGATGCTGCCTGCAGTATACTATCTTTTATGTGACTCCACAAGATATCTAGGGTAGCATCCGCGTTTAATTCTTGAAGCCTTCTTTTCAATTCTTCCCTGTATTCTTCACCCTTTTGGGGGTCCTGCAGCTTCTTTACTTCAATCCTTTCATAGGATTTCGGCTTCACTTTACGTTCCCTCAGTACCCGGGTTTCAGCCACCAAAAGCATATGGTCACTTCCTATCTCAGCCCCTCTAATTACCTTCACATCCGTGAAACACCTCCTGATGTCACGACTATAGATAAAATAGTCTATGACACTATTGGCGTTTCTCTCCGCAGCAGAAAAGGTAATTTTATGCACCTTCTTTATGGGGATAGAAGGAGTTTCCTAGCAGCAGATCATTCTCAATGCAGAAATCTATTAAGCGCTGGCCACTTTCATTCTTGATGCTCTCTCCACCATGCAGGCCCATCACTCCATGTGCCCTAATGTGTTCATTTCCTGTTCTCGCATTTAGATCTCCCATTATCAATATGCTTCTGTTGTTACCCCTTGCTTTAACGGTAGCTCGCTCCAAATCACTGTAGAACTGTTCTTTCTCGAGGACATCAGAGTCATTTGTAGGGGCATAAACTTGGATAAGAGCCCAGTCTCCAATACGCAGGTTTATATTTGCAACTATGATGCGAGGGCTAACTGGCTCCCATTCGACAACCTTCTTGAAAAGCTCATCTTTCATTATGATGCCCACACCTTCTACAGCTCTGTTTCCCGGTGGAACTCCTGAGTAAACCAAAGTGTGCCCTCGGTCCATCCTGTACTCGCCAGAGCCCTTTCTCTTTACCTCACTCAGACCAAGAATATCCAGCCTGTATGCCACCATTTCCTCTATAATTTCGACTTCTTTGCCGGTGAGTGATCTCACATTCCATGTTCCTAATCGTATGTCCTTATCCGTGCCGGGTCGTTTCCTTTTAGACTGTCCAGTTCCGAGGCTGTTCACTATGTTTCTTTGAATCAGTTATACTCCCAAGCGGGTGATTGGCCCAGCTCAGGAGGCCCCGTAACCTCGGGACTGCTGGCTTCCCGAATATTTAGATCCCCTCGGGAAGAAGGGTGGCCGGGCTATACCCCCCAGCACTGGGTACCTATTGGTCCACGGGTCTTTATTCTTTATATTCAGACCACCCCTCCTAGGAGGGATCCTCCATCCGCCACCTGGAGGACGCGCTCCCTAGCGGGTAGGTTCCGCCGAGAGCACGTCAAGACAAACTATAAAAATCTGAACTTTCGAAAGACTATTGTATTCAATACTTCATAGACATTCTAAATTACCCATCAGACAGAAACTTAATGTCTGCACTTATTTATTAAAACCTTAAAGTCCATACGTTTGCCAAATATACGGACCACCTAAATGACACAACGAACTCACCATGATATGTTTCAAACGATTCCCTCCATACCAACTCGCGTATTTTACGACTAGAACAAACCATATTCGGCTTGCAAACGATTCCACGACAAAATACATGGGCACATTAACAAATTTGTTCAAAACATGGCTACGACTGACATCCCATAATTTAAATTTTAGAAAAAGTTCTTTTACATAAAAAATAAGGTAAAAGTGTTTAATTTGCCTGGATTAAGGGACACACAGGCATTAAAGGCAATATTTTAGTAGATGGTTTTACCTAGGAAGCGACTAAAGGGCAGGTGGATAGATCTCGAGTACCGTTTTCTGATCTTTATGAAGAGTTGAAAGTTTCCATGAAGATGGTGTTGGGTAGAGGGGCGACAGCACACTCGCTCGCAGCCTCAACCCGAACGTTAAATATGAGTCGCCGAATTCCTTATATTTGTTTAGGTTTCGTTATGGGTTTATTAAGGTTACTAACTTTGTAAAACATATATATTGAGAAAAGAACAAATAAAACCAACTTTCTGATAAACGCAAGAGTACTTCGTGACTACGAGAACGATTGCGGGGCGACGAATGCGAGCGATGACGGCGACAAGCGAAGTAGCGACCTGTCTCTCCTGTAACTCAGAGCACTCTCCTTCCCGAGCGGTCACTATCACTTAATCCCCTTTTATATAAATAGTGCCCCCCTCTTGCGTCTGAACTTAATATTAACGATATATCATACATAATAATAATAATAGGCTTAGCGAACCCGAAGGTTCGATGCCGATACCACCAAATTCCGCCTACACAGACTCGTCCAATGTTCACCATTCAAGCCCAAGCTCCCGAGATCAGCCTTAACGCAATCCTCCCATCTCCGCTTCGGCCTACCTTTCGGACGCCTACCAGTCGGATCAGCAAATACCAACTTTCTCGCTCGAATCCGCTCGTCATCGAGCCCAACAACTTTACTCGCCCATTTGAGTCTCCGCGATGCAATTAGTTCAATTATATTCACAGGATACAAGTTCCGCAATTCCGCGTTGTGCAACCTTCTGAACTCCCCAGTGGCCTCATCTCTCTTCGGACCAAATATTTTACGCAATACCTTATTTTCGAAAACCTTAAGCCGTTGTTCTTCCCTCATAGTAAGCGGCCACGTTTCACATCCGTAAAGAACCGTTGGAAGAATAATAGTTTTATAAATTCTAATCTTTAAGTTTTTTTATAGAAGCCGCGACCTAAGTAACTTAGCAACTGAATAATAACACGCATTTCCCACCTTTAACCGGGACTTTATTTCTTCCTGGATTTCATTTTTTCTAGTTATAATTGAACCTAAATACTTGAATTTCTCTACTTGTTCAAATGTTTGCCCTGATACATCAATATCACCAAGATCGACACTGTTTCTGCTACTAATCATATATTTCGTCTTATCGGTATTTAATTCGAGTCCTATTTCTTTACCGGTGTTTATTAACACACTTGTATTTAGTTGTATGGTTTCCGTATCTTCACCTAGCAGTACCAGATCATCGGCATATCCCAAAACCGGAATCTTGTCACCCATATTTAAGCCTTTCTCGGTACACATCACCTTTCCTATGACATATTCTAAAGCTATATTAAATAACACAGGTGATACATCCTACTATGTGATACATACTATATCATACATAACAAAACTAAATTAGTATTTCCCAATTCTTAACAGATGGAGTGGCAGGAAATTTATGAAAAAGAAGAAAAGGGAATGTTTTGTAAATCTCACTGCCCGGTTGTGTCTATGCAACAATGGTTCAATAACAGTAATGCGCCTAGATCTTTGGATAAGAGCAATGTGTAGGACAAGAATTAATCATGCGATCTCAGGTGCCTGCTTACATATGATTAATCGAAAAAATGATTATAATTGTGAATTGTGTGAAGTTAAGGACGACCCGAAACATATAGTAATGTCATGCATTAAATATTCTGCCCAACGCTACTTTTTTATCAATATAATCGAGGGTATATTAAATAAAAATAATCTATCGTATATTAACAAAATAACTAATCCCAGCTTTGTACTTGAAGCATTAGGCCACTTTATAAACTCTGCAAGTATTAAATTACAAAGCTAATTATAGATAATCATAGAATCATAACAAAATTTCGAATTAGTTATTTGTAATAATAATGATAATTATAAACAGTATTTTAAATTTTGGCTAATGGCGCCTAGCTAAAGCCATAAAAAAAAAAAATAATAAATAAAAAACTGACATCCCTGACCTAACTCGAAACAGGCTGAAAAGGAGTTGGTTGGAGGACCTCTTGACCTTTGAATATAGTTCAGCTGAATGTCAGAAGAAAGATTTGCAACTGGGTGGTGTCTCCCTCATGTCTGCACGTGTCATGTTTCCTTTGGATTTTAGTAAATTTTTCTGATTGCAATTTTTTACAGGTATAAATAAAATGTTTAGTTGAAAACAAAAGAGACAGGTCTGGTGTTTCAGAGGAATCTATAAATAAGTAAAAGGACCCAGAGGAGGCAGCTGGTTGGCCAGCAGCCATCGAGGAAATGCCATGATCCGCATAAGGCGTGATGTGAATTGGCTTAGGGATGGCTCTGGGTTGATATCACGTCTGTCCTAGCATCGATCCTCTCTATGGGTCAGGACGTTCTTCCTTATGGTGTGCTTTATCAACAAGGTGACTAGCAGTGAGAAGGCGTGGGGAATATACAACTGCTTTTGGGAGGCATGAGTAAATGTGAACTACGACGGTATATACCAAGGCAGTTTTCTAGTGAGGTAAGGGGTAGAGATATTTTATTTATTGATGATATCCTTTTGGAGTGAGGATAGGGGAAGAAGTCGAAACTACTCACAACTTCAAACAAACTAGCTTATTAATTTACAGTTCTGCGCATGCGCATGAGTATAGCAGTCATCATTCAAATCGTCTCTTGGATTTCTTGCTTTTTCAGTTGGAATTCACTTCAGTACAATCTTGAAAACCTCACCAGACTTCAAGATAACAGCAGCAGTAAATATTGGAGCAAAGAACAGTAAGTTTTGTTACAATTTACAGTGTAAAGTGAATGCTGGGTAACCTCTTCACATCAGCTGATTGCCAGTAGCTCGGCAAGGCCGGGATTGCTTTTTCTTTTCTTTAGTTATTGTTTTATTTCCCACATCTAGTTATTATCTCATTATCTTCTTCACATGAAATGCGATATTTTCACCAAGTGATGTCCTCCAAAGCATCAACTAAAAGATCTAGATCTAGTGGTTCAATTACGTCTCCCATAAAACAAAGACCCCGCCGTGATACTAATAAAAAATTAAATCAGCAAGGAATCCCTTCAGGTACTAATACCGAATCTGAACCACAACCTGGCACATCGTCACAAGGGATGACTGATGAATCTCCGTTTTTCACTCCAAATCCTTTTCAAATTCTACATAATGAAAAAGAAAACATGGAATCTGCTCCTACACCCAGTGAACCACGGCCTCCACCGATATTTGTCAAAAATATTAAAAATTTTCAGTTGTTGTGTGCTCAATTGAATAAAATTACCGACTCCACCAGCTACTACTGTATGAGTAGAATCAATGACACCAAAATATCACCGACCACCGCCGAGACGTATAGAAAAATAGTGAAATATCTAACTGATACTAAAGCGGATTTCCATACTTACCTCTAAGAGAGATCTCTTAGAGTTGTAATCAGAAATCTACATTCTTCTACACCAGTTGAAGCTATCAAAGAAGAACTTATAGAGATGGGTTACAAAGTGCGCCAAGTCACTAATTTCATAAAAGATAGAGTTCAACTTCCTCTATTCTTTGTTGACCTGGAACCATTGTCAGGGGTAGAAAAAATTTACGATCTAAAAAGACTGTACTATACAAGTGTAAAAGTCGAAAAACCTTACACCAAGAGAGAAATTGTTCAGTGTCACAATTGTCAGGCGTATGGTCATACCAAAAGTTACTGTTATCACATACCACGCTGCGTGAAATGCGGTGAACAGCACAAGTCTGTGGAATGTACAAAACCAAAGTCAACACCCGCTGTATGTGCTCATTGCCTCAAGGACCACCCGGCCAACTACAAAGGATGCCAAATCTATAAGGAACTAAGGACCAGGTATCAAACACCCCAAGTACTGGATGAAACAGCAAGACAGACAAGAACTAGAAGAGAACCCTCAAAAATAATCGATGCCAATGTATCATTTTCCCACTTACTTGGAGGTGGGAACCAACGTAGTGAAGCCGAGGCCCTGCCGGAACTGCAAAATGTACCTAAATATCCTCAGTCCATTCCATAAATACCTCTTCCTCAAAACGTAATCAGTCCTAAAAATCCTAATCCACCACAAATCTCTCATATTCCTCCTCCTTCAAACGCCACAGACCTTACCAGTTTGATGACATCCTTTATCTCCGAAATCAAATCCCTTGTTATGCCTCTAATATCACTCCTTACGAACCTTGTATCAAATCTCATTCCTGCCTTACAAAAACCATAAATGACCTCACCTAATTCCTTATCCATTCTCCTTTGGAATGCGAATGGTGTTAGAACTCCACCTGACGAACTTACAGCCTTACTGCAAGACAAAAACGTTGATGTTGCACTCATTACTGAAACTAGACTAACCACTAAACAGCACTTCAAAATACCTGAATACACGACATACCGGACAGACCATCCAGACGGCAAAGCCCATGCCGGTACTGCAGTCATTGTCCACCGATCCCTCTCCCATCACTTACACCCACTTCCCGCCCACGACTTCGTACAAGCCACCTCTGTTATAATCAAGACCTTTTCCTTTCCGCTCGTCATCGCATCAGCATACTGCCCTCCTAAACATTCTATTTCCATTACCCAATTTGGATCCTTCCTCAACTCATTGGGGAATCACTTTATTCTGGGTGCAGACCTAAACGCCAAGCACCAACAATGGGGTTCCAGGACCACAAATACTCGTGGACGGACATTGCAGGCTGCACTCAACTCCCGACGCCTTAATCTCCTACCTCCCAATTCCCCTACCTACTGGCCAACAGATCCTAACCGTAATCCAGACATCCTCGACTTCTTCATCCACAGCGGATTAGGCTCCCTGAACTATTCCGTAACTCGCCTTGATGAACTATCCTCTGACCATAGTCCACTGATCCTAAATGTATCCTTAACACCTATGCCTAAACCTGTCCAACCGTCATTCATCAGAGGCCCTATCAACTGGAACCTCTTCCGCGAAATCCTCACCAATGATATTGACCTCAGAGTGACTCTCAAAACCCAAACTGACCTTGACGATGCCGTCTATTCCTTTACAACCTCGATTCAACAAGCCGCCTGGACTGCCTCCGTTCCCAAGCACTCCCAAATAAATCCTTACAAAAACCATTTACCACAACACCTCCTAGACCTAATCCACACCAAACGCCGAGCCAGAACATTATGGCAACGCACCCGCCACCCAGCAGATCGCCACTCCTATAACTTTTATTGTAGACAATTAAAGCGGGAGTTGGCGATCTTCCGTTCTCAATCCTACAATTCCTACCTCTCCTCTCTCTCGACTCGTGACAATTCCTTGTGGAATGTCACGAAGAGAATCCTAAAATCTCCCCTGATATCCCATCCTCTCCGGCGTAGTGATAATTCCTGGGCTGCTTCTGACAAAGATAGGGCCCAGGAATTTGCACTACACCTTTCCAAGGTATTCACTCCTCATTCTGATCTCAATCCGACCCATACCGCAATAGTTGAAGAGTTCCTTACGTCACCGATACCAATTTCCCTACCACCTAAAGCAATCAATCCCTCTGAGGTCAAATATCTTCTTAAAAAGCTTCCTTTCCGTAAATCCCCTGGATACGATCTCCTTACTCCTCAAATTCTAAGACAACTTCCACCTAAAGCCATTACATTCCTTACATATATCTATAACTGTATCCTACGCACTACCTATTTCCCTCTGTTGTGGAAACACTCGACTATCATCCTTTTCCTAAAACCAGGTAAACCCTCCAACTATACGTCATCCTACAGACCTATTAGCCTTCTTCCGATCCTCTTCAAAATCTTCGAAAAACTCCTATTAAAACGAATCCTAGCCAAATTTCACAATTTTCCTTCACACCAGTTTGGATTCCGTCCTCAACATTCCACGGTTCAGCAAGGACTCCGAGTTGTAGACCACATTTCCTCCGCCCTTGAGTGCAAGGAGTATTGTTCGGGTGCCTTTCTGGACATAGCTCAAGCTTTTGACCGAGTGTGGCACCCGGGATTGCTCTTTAAGCTCAAAACCCATTTACCCCAATCCTTATACCTAGTCCTCCGGCCCTATTTATCAAACCGCTCCTTCCGAGTTCGCTGTGGTTTAGAGTTTTCCAAACATTATACTGTTGAGGCCGGTGTTCCTCAAGGCAGCGTCTTAGGACCCGTCCTCTACATCCTCTATACCGCCGATATCCCTACCGATCCCGATACCTTTCTGGCAACATTTGCTGATGACACAGCCATTTTATCATCCGATTCCGATCCTGAAGCAGCATCGCTAAATCTCCAAAGGCACCTTTCCCTTGTCGAAGACTGGTGTAATGCTTGGCGTATTAAGGTGAACGAAAGAAAATGCACACACGTCACCTTCACCCTTCGACGCAAATCCTGCCCAACAGTTAAACTCAATTCCATACCGCTTCCTTCCTCAGACACAGTCCGGTATCTGGGCTTTTTACTAGACAAAAGACTAACGTGGAACCCACATACAAGACTTAAAAGAAAAGAACTCAACCGCAGATTCGGCCAGTTATACAGACTATTAAACAGAAAATCTCATCTTATCAATATACAAGACAGTACTGAAACCTATATGGACCTACGGACTTGAACTGTGGGGGACAGCTAAATACTCTAACATCAAACGCATCCAATCCTTCCAATCCAAAGTCCTACGAACAATAGTTAATGCTCCCTATTATGTTTCCAACTGTACTTTACACCACGACCTCAATATTCCATTCATTTTAGATCTGGTACCATCCAAATTTTCTAATTTCCATCAGAACCTCCTTCATCATCCTAATCCTTTAGCTCAATCCCTCTCCAGCTCCACCCACCCCTACAATCCTCCACGAAGATTGAAACGGCAGTGGCCCCGCGACGTTCTATAACATTTATACTGGAGTTCTGACACTGGTCAGATCCTCCACTCATGTACTGTATGTTTGTGGCTATTGCGCTCTAACTCAGCCTCTACTGGCTAAGACCGGTGATGCGGCTGAGAGAGAGGCGCTGGGATCTCTTGGATTCTGCTTTTTTCCTCCACAAGTGGAGGGAAAAGCCCAGTCTGGGGTCCCCTTAGCAGTTGTAAATATTGTATATAGTTATGTTTGTTTGTATGATTTTTATTTATTTGCCAACTTTGTATTTATTTCAATTATAGGTTGTTGTTGTCTTTTTTTTTGTTTTTTTTTGTTTTGTTTTTTATTTTGTTATATTTTATTGTACATATAAATGATTTTTTTTTTCTATTTTATGTAATTTGACTTTATCGTTATTTTCTGTATATATTGTATGAATGTGGTCCTATATCTCTATTACTATTGTTCATTCTGAAACAAATTGTAATATTTCTCAATAAATAAATATTAAATTAATTAATTTACAGCGATTAGGGCTACATGTTAAGCATTGTTCCCTTTGTTCTTTCACGGTGGTCATTTTGTCATAAAAGATTCCTCTTTATTCCAGTCTTTCACCTCATTCCTACCTAACTGGAGTATCTGAGACAATCAATACTCCAAAATGTACCATTTTACATGTTGAATCTAGAAATTTCCGTGAGGACTTTTCTAATAAAAGCTCTTTTAAGATGCTTTTTTTTAGACAGAATTTAGGTCCAGAGAATATATTAAAAACAACTTAAAAGGAACTTCTAATTTTGGGAGAATTACAAATCTTTTTGGAGAGAACTTGTAATGACAGAACCGTTATAAAGAAGTTCTTTTTTATCAATAGATTATTTTGGAGTTTTCATGTTAAAATGTGTGCTCTAGAATATGTAACTTTTCATTTCTATTGACAATATATTCTATTTTTAAACAGTCACACCCAAATCATGAACTTATCAAAAAATAGCAACTTTTAATTTTTTTTTTCAGTTTTTCGATTTAAATAAGAATCGCATTAAATATAAATTAAATTTAACAAGGAATCGCCGCGCTTCAATCGTTTAAAAGACTAATTTATTTTATTTTATAAGAAAATACATGAGGTGCTTTTTGCCAAGAATACTTCAAGTAATGTTTAATGTAGTATTAAAATAGGGATTATTATTGCTTTAGGATGATAAGGGACATAGATTGTGGTTTGTTTTTTATACTCCAAGTATTAATTATATTCCTTTTTTTTTTTATTATTTCATGGTGTAATTCGAAAACTACTTATTATATTAGCTGATTGGATAGCTGATAGAAATACTCAGTCAGAGTAGTCTATAATTCAAGAAATTATTCAGGAATCAGTACATATTTATACTTATATAAATGGACCGGCCCCTGCTTCGCACGGGCGAAATTAGAGTGAGGTGTCATTTATTTTTAAATAAATTCCCACCGATTTAGATATTTTCGCTTTGGAAGATTTAGTTTATCGTATAAAGAAGAAATATAAAGAAAACTCGCTGCTATGAATTTATTTAAAAACTATAGACATAATAAAGATTCCTAACTATAGGTTCATAACTTGTTATATTCTAATGAACTATTGAATTACCTTTTAAATGTTAAATTAAGTTTCTATAAGAATCACATGTATTTTACAGTGAAGCATGTGTTTTCATGAAATAGTTTTAAATTTGAAATAATTAATAACAATGTTAGTTTATAGATTTATAACAACTTACCATTTATGTTAACAACTTAGTTACTTTTCGGTACGTAATATTATTTCTAAAATCTTGTGTACTAAATGGAAGAATATAACTTGCAGGATCCTTTAAATTGAGCTATAATAACCTCCCTCTTTACCAAACACATATGTTCATAAGTTTAAGGGATTACAACAACTTTATATTAACTTGTACAATTTATTTTATTGCATATTACCTTTTCTGAAATCTTGCGCTTTCCAACGTTATATTATACGTCTATGTTACTACTTACATTTCTGAAATAATTTTTTGATGACTTGTTTACGAAACAATTATTTTTCCAGTTTAAAGAATAACTAAATTGCAAACTTACGAACCTTCAGGAAAGAATGCCCTAAATTATGGTGAAAATCGTATAAAAACCATCTTGTAGTTTTGAAGAAGTTCGGGGAAACCGCGTTATTTTATATGAAGAGAGATTTTTTGCTGTAACACTTAAATTTATTAAACTACAAATTTAAATTTGTTTATACCCAATCACTTCTCCAACATTTATATTTTCCATTTAAAACCCTGCGTTTCTAAGTACTCCCATATCTCTAAGGTTTCTTTTTCTAAAAGTTTAACTCTAAAATAATGCATAAATATTTAAAATTATTATTATAAATAATTGTATAATTTATTAAATTTTCCTCCAAAACACGCTGGCTGTTTCCTGAGTCTTTTTCACTGATATTTTTATCATTTCTTACTAGAACTTAACAATAATATTTATGGTCTATGATTCTTAAATTATCAATCTTCTGTTATATTTTTTTTTATCTAATTATTTTTAAAAATATTTATCAGTTATTGTATTTTTGAATTTTTGTGAAATAAATTCATAGTAAAACTGATTTTCATAAAAGCTAAGCTTTTCAAATATAATCAAAAATAACTTACACAATTTTTTTTTTAAATGAATGAACATCCTTAGAATCTACATCGTCTCGTTCCTATTTCTATCATTTTCGACGATCCACCAGTTTATAAAAATAATAAATCTATTTTATACCTACCATTCATAACTAATTCTCTGAAAATTTAACATTACAGCATATGATATTTATTTCCGTTTACAATATTCCTTTACCTCTACTATATTAACTAGTCCAGCCAGTTAATATAGTAGCCTTTATTATAAATCTATAACGAAGATTCATAAAATTTTACAACGCTATTGTTCACTCTTGTCCATGTAAATTAATTTTACAAAGCTAATTACTCACGTTTGAACTGTAATCTCACCTTTCCACTTCGGCCTAATTTGTCTCATCCTTCCCTGATAATTAATAACGGCTCTGCGATAATTAATTATGGTTGATATTACTTTCCAAGTTACTACTTGCTAGGCTTTCCATACATCAACCCTTGGAAGCATAAACATTCACATAACTAAATCTTTAAGCCAGAATACCGAAAAATACTAAAAATTGGTATATGGGAGTGTTGTTGAGCTCATTACTAAAATTACTTCTGTAAAAAGGCTAATGGAAATAAAAGTTTGTTACTCACTACACTAGTTTTTTTGGTATTAAAAACATATTTTACTAGCTGACACGACATATGATGTCCTTTCCGAACTATATCATAACGAAATCGTTCACTCGTGATGCGATGACCAAGGAAAGGGGGATTCATTTTTATATATGTAGTTAAAGAAATTACCTAAAGAAATACAAAAAAAACCTATCCACCCAAGTAAAGTTTAATTTTTTTTCGTTTTATAAGATGCTTCTTCTGACTAATATAAATATTTTTAAATAAAATAGACGAATCGGTCAAGCCGTTCAAGCGTGATGCGATGACCAAGGGAAAAGGCGATTCATTTTACTTTCACTTACCTATAGATGAAATATATAGTAAGGAAATGTATTGCGATCGTGAAAATTTTCGAATACCAGTTTTCAACGTTGCAGCTTTTTATAATTTTCTCAAAAACAGCTCTAACGATTTTGATTAAACTCGCTATATGGATATAAAATTAAATGGGCTTTAATATGATGTAGGTTTTATTCTGATTGAAATAGTATGACAGGACTTAAATGCCGATATTTTAAATTTTCTTCATTTAAAGTACCTTTGATTCTGTAGATTCTATAAAAATAAGTATATTATCTTGTTACCATTGATAATTAACAGCTAAATATGCAAGTTGAGCGAATTTGATAAACAACTAAAGGAGAAAACTGAAAAATACATTTTTTGTGTTTTTGAACACAAGAATAGTAATAGATAGATATTTGTTTGTTAAAGAATAATATTGTACATTTTTTTTTGTATACAAACACAATAGGTTTCTTTTCCGCCTGCCAAGAATAGTAATATAGATGTATAATATACCGTCGGATAGCTAAAGATTTCAGAAAAAATATTATCTGATACACGGAATTGTAAAGGGTAATGGAGAGTGATGAAAAGCCGATAAAACAGTTTCATGTTCCTGAAAAGGGTAATTCAAGTTTACCGAGCTGCAACCTGGCGGTTTGTCCAAGAAGCTGAGCCCTCCAATTTTGTTTTTTAACAGTAATATAGACGTATAATAAAACGTTAGAAAGAGAAAGACTTTAGAATATATATTATCGTATACACAAGCTTGTAAAATTGAATAAAGAGTGGCAAAAAGCCGATAAAACTAACTGATTATTTTAGATAATAATATAATAGAGTTTTTAATAAAACACATGTTTCTACGATATATTAATTCAATTTAATTAATTCTTCACTCATTTTTATCTCTAACTGTATTTGGATATTGTTTAATCGATTTTAAAAAAGAAGGTAAGTGAAAGTCGTGTGTTTCCCGCACCAGATTTTATATATATATAATATATAATCTGGTGCGAGTAACACACGACTTTATTTATATATAGTTATGTTGCAATGCATGTAATTTATATATGTTATATATATTAAGATTATATATATATATATTAAGATTATTATTACCTTAGAATATTTTTAAAAAACTATCTACCAAAGTAACTTTTCTCTTTTTTTCTTTCATGAGATCATTTTCCAGTTAATAAACATAACCAAAAAACAAAGAATTAGAGAAATCGGTCTAGCCGTACACGCGTGATGCGATCACTAAGGAAAAAGGCGATTCATTTATACACATAAAGACAAGAAAAACTTTAATTAAATGACGGTCGAACGTATTATAAATGGCTTTATACTAGTGCGCCGAATATTTATAATTTATAGGTCATATTATTATTAATTTCTAATTGTTTGATCATATCCTGTATGGCTCGGTGGTCTAGGGGTATGATTCTCGCTTAGGGTGCGAGAGGTCCCGGGTTCAAATCCCGGCCGAGCCCGGTTTAAATTTTAAATATTACATTTAAAAATTTTAAATTTATTACCCACATTGGCTATTCAAAACTGAAATATTGGCTTTTTATTAAACTAATAAAATTGTTATGGATTAAAGCATCCAAAACGTAAAACATCTATTTCCTTTACGTTTTTTTTAAGTATTTAGGTCTTAATTCAGAAATAAGAAGGCATCTCGATATATTTAGCTTAAAAGCAATAATTTTATTCTAATTGTAAACATATAAACATTTCCTTACCTAGTTTGGTAATTCTAATAATTATATAATAATTATAATAAAAAACTAAGGCAATAAAATAGAAAAACAATCCTAACTGATGCGATATTTCAAAATTATTATCAAAATTATCTTAACCTAAAATAATACTTCTTCTTTGTATTTTTATTATCTTTTTCACTCCTTATAAATACCTACAATCATTCCTTGTAAATGGGTGTCAAAATATCTTTATTTAATAATATAGTTACCAAAATTTTATATGATTCATTACAGCCATAAAAATAACATAAACATTAAGAAAACTGAAGGATCGGATGATTCGGATAGAGGCCAAAAATTATTAAAAAATAGAGTCAACACTTTCTATTAAACTATCGTTTCAACTAAGAAAGCGGGTCTTCATCAGGGGAAAAAAAAAAAAAAAAAAAAATTTAAAATGAGATCTACTTTATACTTTATATTTACTTTATATTATTGATTGTGTATGGGCATCTGGTATTTGTTATATGTAGTTCACTTTAATTCCCCTACATGTACTCTTCTTAAGTTATTCATTTATAATTTCACTAATTTTAATATTAACTCATATATATTAATTTACTGCTGTTTTTATAATTTTTTATCACTTTCAGTTAGTTCCTTTATTTATTACTCATTTGTTAACTTACTATATTCTGATCTTTATTTTTTTTTAATTATGTAGAATTTTTCATGACCATATATTTATTTCCAACCACACACCTACGATGTATCCTGTTATATTATAGCTTTGATGAAGACCCGCACCGTTGGTTAAATAAATATTTGTTGACACTATTATGACCGCCACCTGAAACATCTTATCCTTCAATTTGATCATACGGTTAATTATTTAATATTAATATTGAGAAAATTGTATAGATATTTAAATCAACTACCTAATATTAGTTGTTTTTATTTATTAATTACCATTTTAAAATAATATTGGTAGACATTAAACGTAACAGGCAATGTTAAATGTAAGTAAAATATAAATCATCTAAATACAATTTTTAATAACTGATTCAGTGTACATATAGCAATAAATTTAACTGCTACGAAATTAATATTTTCCTATTGCATATACTAATTATTCTTAGTGTTGTTTTGTTTTATTTATTTATTACTATATGTTTGAAAACCGTTCTATCTCATTTAAAATATTTATTTTAAATTGTTTAGACTTTGTCAAAATAATTTATTAGACGACGTCACTATATTTACTCTGTTTATCTTGGCCCTCACATATCTGATTAGGTTATTAATCAAGTAGTTTATTATTCATATTTATTACGGAAATGTATTATTAAAATTTAGCTTAAGTTATAGAGCATTTTATCAATAGTTTGATATAAAAAAAAGTTTCATTTTTTCTCTCTTAGAATATTGATAGGCATCTGCCCGAACGGCAGGGATAATCATAAAATGTAAGGAAGCAGTAGGTTATGCTTCCATGGGAGGCTGAGGAAAGATGAGTACCCAGCAGCACACTTTCCTTGATCTGATCAACTACTAATTAACGCATAAGATCTCGCATCCAGCACCTTTTTAATCTCCTCAGATTCATAGGCATGCTTATTCCCGTGTAGATAAGGTATTATGGAATCGTAGATAAAGAGTCCTTGTGCGTTTGTAGACTGTTGGTAAGTGTAATTCAGTACGTAGTTTTGTTACTAACGTACCAAGGTATATTTGTTATGAGTAAAAATACTTGGGATTGAAAACTTTGAAGTTTTTTTAAGTGAGCCTTTTTTGCTATGCCGTATTTTTGGGACGAGTATGCCCATATGGGTTTGAGTAAGTAATTGTATGAACTTACTTTCTGTTTCAGTTTCAATTTGGAAAAAGTTAATAAAGCAGTTTAAGGCGTTTCTTGAGCGTCTTTCGTTTCATTTTTAAAGTCACATTTAATTTCTCAAAGCTGCTTATCGGTCATCTTAAAGTAAAGTTCATTCAATTGATTACGTTGTCACTATTTCCTTGATCAACGCCTGCTGAAAAGTACATTAGGGCCCGCATTGCTTTTTTACATTGCGGGTTAGTATCTCTCAACCAAATGGGCGTTGCGCAGTGGCTCGACTGACTTGTTCCACGTCAATTTTGTGAATCGTTTACTATAGAGAAACTAAAAAATCTGGTGCGGCACGACATTCACTTACCTTCGGTGTTAAAATTAATACAAGTTTTTTGAAACACAGTTATTAACATTAATCAGTAAGTTTTATCGGCTTTTCATCACCTTCCGTTAACTTATACGATTTTCAATATGAAATATTTAGCTTTCCAACGGTATATTATACACATGTATTACTGTATTATGTTCAAAAAGAGAAAAATGGCATAACAAAATATTTTCGTTCTTTTCGTCCTTAGTTTGATATCGAATTCGTTCGACTTATATATTTATTTGTTTTTATCAATGCTAATAAGAAGATATGGCTAATATTTAGTAGTATATACAAAATAAAAGTTACTTTAGAGCAAAACTATATAAAATTTCAGCATTTAAGCCCTGTATGACTATTTCAATCACTAAGAATGAAACCTATATAACATTGAAGCCCATTAAATTTTACATCCATATAGCGAGTTTAATCAAAATCGTTATAGCCGATTTTATGAGAAAACCGTAAAAAAAGGAAAAATGCATAGTATAAAGTTCCTCTTCTAGTTTTCCGAGTATGATGAAGTTGCTGTAACACCTCGAGCTTTTAAATATATATATTCAGTGGCGCGACAGGAGGTACTCGCGTTTCTCGATGCAATTTGTAGGGTAGTATCATACAATCCTAATTTTATGAGTGGCCACCATTTGGCTGGTCTCACATACCCGGAGGAGAGGCTGTGAGTGAATCCCCATTTAATTACATTTTTTATAAAAGCCCCGCCGGGACTGGGATTTGAACTCACAACTTTGGCATGAGAGACTAGTGTGCTAGCCACTCAGCCACTGGCTCCCCTGGGCATATATATATTTTTTAAATATATTTCAGTTTCATACGAATTTTCGTTTTCTTCTAGACTCACCAGGTACACGGACATAGACACACAAACCTTTTCGCGCAACTTGTTTATTTGGACTCAGGGATAAATAAAACCTGTATTTCCTTTGAAAACTGGAAATCGAAAATTTTCACGATCGCAATACTTTTACTTACTATATATTTCGTATACATATTACATTTGTATTTCATGAATTTAGCAAGTATTAATATTAGTAGTATTATAATTAGTCAGTTTGGTTGATTATCATTTGAGCGAATACATATGATGAATAATAATCTATGATAATAACCCTATCAAAAATTTCACAGAAATCTTATATCTCAGAAACCACGGGTTCACTAAATACAGGAACTGGATGCATTGGGTCACTACAAGCATGCATGGACTAATGTTCTTTTAAGAAAATTCTTAAAAACTTATCAACAAATAATACTTAATTTTTTTAAAAAGTATTATTAAATATTATTGATTTTTTTCATATAATAATAATCAATACCATAAATAAAACACATTTAAAAATTATTACAAATAATGTGTATATGTATATGTAGTAATGTGATCCATTCCAATCGTCTATTTTGAATTATTTTTGCCGAAGTAAATCGGCTACGACGAATTGTGGAGGAACAACTGGAAGAGGAGCAAGCAGGTTTTCGCCCTGGCAGGCAGACCCAGGATATCTTTGTCATAAGAAATATAATAGAAAAATCATGGGATAGAGATAGAAGCACATATTTCGCATTCCTGGGCCTTAAGACTGCTTTCGACTCGGTCCCACGTCAAGAAATATGGAACGCCCTTGCAGCAAAAAATGTACCAATAGACCTTATTATCGCCATAAAATCTGTATACACTAATTCTAAAGGAGTGGTACGGATTAATGGAACAGAATCTGCACCTTTTCCCATTGATAGAGGAGTAAAGCAGGGAGACAGTCTGAGCCCGCTTCTGTTTACAGTGTTTATGGATGAGATCCATAAAATTTGTAAAAGGCGAACTGCCCGAACAGTGCTTGGTTGGAACGCTGATGATATCGCCCTTATTTGTGATACGAAAGACAAACTACAGCAAGCTCTAATAGAATGGCAGGAAGAACTTCAGCGGAAGAGAATGGCCATAAATGTCTCCAAGAGCAAGATACTGGTCCTGTCCCGAGATGAGGAGGAGACTGTGGAGGTGATTTGTAACGGCGAGGTTCTCGAAGTAGTTGAAAACTTTCTCTACTTAGGCTGCAATATAAATAGACAAGGAAAAATAGATTACGAAATTGCAAATAGGATTGCTAAAGCAAACCAAATCTATTACAATATATAAAATAGTATTGTTGGCCATCGAGATGTGGGGCTAGAGACGAAGCTCCACATTTACAAATCTATATACCTCCCCACACTTACCTACGGGAGCGAGAGCTGGGTAATGCTGGACAAACAAATAAGCCGAATTACTGCAGCTGAAATGAGGTATTTACGTAGGGTCGCAGGAAAAACGAGAAGAGACCGCAAGAGAAATGAAGAAATTAGAGCGGAGCTGAAAATTCCTGCGATGAAAACCAACCTCGAGAAGCGACAGCTAAAATGGTAGACTGTCTCCAAAGAGGTTTCTGCGTATAAATTGTTACATATACAAGATTTATAAGTAATTATTATTTAAAGACAAAAACTCAAAAACATTTGACTTTAAAAAAATAAAGTTTTTATAATACTTCTCTGAATAAATTTTTCAAAATTTACCAATGAAACAGATATATGACAAATAATATAACTTGATGCAACGTTCAGACTTTTGCCTAAATTAATGTTCGAAAATATGACACCAAATCTTTAGAGCAGTCGTTCCCAACAAAAATTTATTTGCGGACCCCTTCAGCCAATAATTTTAATGACAAGGACCCCCTAAATATTAAATATTTGATATATCTTTAGATTTTTAGTGGGCTACACCATACTATGTACATTTTAAGCAAAATACCTCAAACAAAACTCTGTATTCTAGATATGGCCAAAGTGGGGAAATGGAAATAAAGGAAAAAGAACTAGGAGGCTCAAGGAGTTTACTTCGATCGGAAAAACATTGAATAACTAAAATTTAATGTTGAACCTGCAAAATATGGCATACGGATTTTTTAAAGAGGCTGAAAAGTCCTTCACTATGTCGTCCTTCAGACAGAACGTAAAATGGTGGTCCAGAACCTGTGCTAATCCAGATACTCGTTAAAAATCTCCATTCTGATTGATTTTAGCAGAGCATTTGATTCCATAGATCATAAATTATTATTAGCCACATTGAAGTAATATGGTATGAAAGATAATATGTTAAATCTTATAAAATCATGCCTGAACAACAGAAATTTAATTATCAACTCAGTACAAAATAATGCAAATATACAGAGGAATACAAGTCTGTGGTACACCTCAAGGCTCGAATTAACCTGGCTTATTATTTACATTATTTTAGAACTTAATAGGCAAAAACTTCAAACATTCTAAATATAAACTATATGTGGATGACTTGCAGATAAATATCGAAGCGGATGTGAACCACATAAATGATAAAATTGATAAGATGAACGGAGATTTGAAGAGACTGGAAAGATGGTGTGATGATCACAGATTAAATATAAATCCACAAAAATCAAAGGCAATAATAATAGGATTCCGAACACAACAAAAAATAAAAATAAACGAAATAAACAAATTATCAATAATTAATATAGAGTTGATGTATGAAATGCAAATAATAAATAATTTAGGCATTTTCATAAGCAATAATCTGACCTATAATGTTCAAACTCAAGACATATGCAGTAAAACTTATAAAGCACTGTTCGGACTCAGAAAACTAAATTTTCCGCCTCCTATGCCAATCAGAAAAATCCTGATAAGTACTATGGTTATACCGTACCTGAATTATGCAATTATAACCTATACAGATATCACAGAAAAATTATTAAATAGACTTCAATGAGCCCAAATGAAGCTGTACATTACATAATACAAATCCTAATAGATCAACATATCACACCCTACTACAAGCAGTTTAACTGGATGAAGATTAGGTCAAGAAGAATATTTAATTTATTAACAATTACATGTAAAATATTAAAGTGCAAAATCTGGAGCTATCTTTACTCAATTATGACCTTCTTACACGACATTCATAATAGAAATAATAAAGCCTCTAAATATACATTACTAATTCTGAAACATAGAACATCAATTTTCAATAAATCATTCATTGTAAGTGCATGTAGAACAGTTAATAAGTTCAATAAAAAAATTAATTTAAATCACTCACCTAAAAAAATTACAAAAAATATAAGAGAAATCATAAATGAGGAATAATTTTAAGTTTAAAAACATTATATCATTATGTTAGAAGGATTTACTAAATTTTGTGTTATTACAATCTGTAACGTATATAGTGCATATAAGAGTATTAGAAACGTTTATGCATAAATAATAATGGGGAATTAAAATTCCCTTTTCTCAAGTTCGATGTTTTATTTTACTCTGATGATGTGATGTTGTAAACATCAAATAGAATTAATATTAGAATTATAAGTATATTAATTACTGACGTAGAATACCTGACTCAAGGTTAATTATAAATGTATATACACTTTGTGTTCATTGTAATAGAGGACCTGTTGGTCCTAAATGTAACAGGTCATTAATAAACTTTATTATATTATATTCTATTCCTAAAAAAAACCTGAATAGGTAAATTTTAGAGCTTCCACTATAATATAGTCTGATTAGCTACAGTACAATAAAAATGGCGTTAAATGAATGAAAACAAACTTATTTATTCAAGTACACATACGGAAATCGAATTTTGTTCATTATCTTCTGTGATACATCTCTCCTTTAAGCTCATTATTTTCAAAATTTTAGAAAATAACAAACTTTAAGGTTGTGATTAAGGGGTAGCAGCAGGCACCTGTCAGTAAACACAGCCATATCTCTTGGAATGTTAGAATGAATCTTTTGCTAGGCAGCCGGTGCCCCGATGCCGGCACTGTGATGGAACCCTTACCATTCGGCATATTTTTCAAGAATGCCCTTATTATTCATCTGAATAAAATTGGACTAACCCCGAATATTTCAGCGGTGCTGGGTGATAGAGAGAAAACCATTGAATTAGTTTTTGATTTTCTTAAGGAGCAGTCATTATTATCGAAATTATAAAGACCATTCCTAGTCAGTTAGCATTACTAGTATTAGCTTTTTAAACTATTGTTTACATAAAAATATTTTTTTCTTTATTTATTTTTTTTATTTATTATTTATTTTTTTTTTTTTTATTTTTTTTTTTCTTTCTTCCTCTCAATCACTCATTACCTAATAGTTCTTTCTTATAAAGGTTGAATATGCATATAGTGTCTAAGCGTTGATGACCTTAGGGTTTTACGCCTTAAAACCTAAACAAACAAACAATCTTGGAATGTTAAATTTGTCTGTGTAGGGCGTGTGATTCTTATTAAAAGCCAAAGCTTCACAAATATTTAACATTAAGTTCATTTAAAATTATTTCTAAATGACCCATCAAGGATCCCTCAGTCATCGTCTGCGGACCCTCAGGGGTTTGTGGACCACTAGATGGGAACCTCTGCTTTAGATCAACATGACTCTAATCAATTAAATTTTATTTATCAAATAGTATCTTGGGATGTTAGCACTATAAATCCCCAAATGTTTTCAATAAAAAGTTTTTTATAATTTTTTTATTTTTATTTATATTTTACATCATCCACCAACAGGCCAAGGCCCAATTACAGGCAGTGAATTATAAAAAAAATCGCATTACACTATATTAATCAAAAAAATAATAATAACTTATAATAGAAATTCAAACTAATTGGTAATGTACTACATACCAGCTTATTATTTTTTTATTATATATAATAATTGTATTATATTATTATATATATTATACTAGCTTATAATGTTATTTTTTAAATAAGTTTTTTAGAACTGATATTTTTAACATGTCTAAGCTACTTCTCAATTTGTATTCAACAATTTGGAATTATATTTGGTGAAATTAAACTCGAAATACAGCCAGATTAAATTAATTTCATCTATCTTCTTTTGTGCTTAAAGAGGTCGCAAACATAATACACTAGCGATCGAAAAAACCAGCACACCAAGATTTTTGCAAATATCTTTTTGTTAAACCAAAATTAACCTCCCAATTTTTTTCTTACCATAGTATATACTATTTGCTTCTAAAAGACACAAGGAAAATTAAGAAAAACAAACATAATAAAAAAGAAAAAAAATTAATAGTAAGAAAAGGAAATATCGTAAAAATAAAAATTGACTTCTTTACATTTTTAAACTTTAATTAAACAAAAAGATGCGTTCTCAATACTGGGTATTCTCTCCTTTGGCTCTGATGACTGCTTCAATCCTCCTAGGCATACTTTGAATGAGGGTAGCTACCCGTTCCTGGGGCATGGCCTCCCACTCTTCCACTAGCACTATCCTGAGGTCCAATAGGGTAGTTGGAGGGAGGATTTTGCTGACATCGGACACATCTCCCTAACTGGTCCCGTAGCTGTTCTATAGGATTCAGGTCTGGGCTTCGAGCTGGCCACCGTTGAGTATGAATGCCGACCTCATTCAGGTAGTTGCCACTACATTTGCTGTGTACAGTTGCTTGTTATCTTATTTTTCTTGGCCCTGTTGAAGGCCCACAATGTAGGCCTAAACATTGGCATACAATTAAAATAAGTACTACTTTTTAATGTGTTTCTTTCTGATGACTGCACCCCCAAACATCTTCCTCATCTGATATTCTCAATGGTTAACTAAACTCCATCATTATTTAAAAAGTTATGGTGAAATAATTAATTACTTGATTAAACAAACTAGCTGCAAACAGAGTAGGTGTGCATGAAATACTTTTTCGTTAAAGTGTGGTACAATTAAAAATATTCCCAGATGTATTTATGCTCAATGAAGTTGTTAAAAATATCTCCTGGACTAAAAATTGTGTTGTTAATACTGGAATTCTAGTTGCTTCATTTCTGTTATGTTTATCTTCAGTCCCCCATTTTTATTTTCTTTAATGAGGTAATACATAAAAGCAATAATTAACCTATTATAGTTCAGAAAAAAAAAAAACACATTCTTCTCAAATTAGACCAACCCTCAACTATAGTTAAGCGAATTGAACTAGCCAATAAATATCTGTGAATGTCAGATGACGAAGAGGTGGCCATAGAATGCCCAAAATGTACAAATCGAAAACCGAAGATAGTGTGAAGGAAATTGATCTTTTATTTTTCGGTCCAAATAGAAAATTAATCAAATCAATTTTTTTTTTTTTTTTTTTTTTTTTTTTTTTTTTTTTTTTTTTTTTTTAATCTCAATTATTTTATTTACACCTGTAAGAAATCATTCAATAATCAAATGTGTTCTTCTGCTTAAACATAGCATGAGTAGGCATGAGTGAGATAACACCAGTGGTGCATCCTCCTGACATTAAAAAATAAACTATTTTTCAGGCTAGAATGTCCCTCATCCAACTCCTTTTAGACTTATGCCGAGTCATGTATGGTATGTCAGTTGTAATCATGTAACTTGTTCTTTAATCCTTAAAAAAATTATAATAATTTTAATAAATGTTGAGAATCTGGTATATGATAGCAAAAAAGTTTGAACTTAGGATGTGAAAGAAAATCTCAACATGAGTCCCCGCATCTTACTATTTTATGAGTATGTCAGCATCATTAAACAAATAAACAGTAACAAAATGATGCAAAAAAGTTATAGCCAAAATAACTTTATTTATTACGATCACCAGATCCAATTACTTCCATTACCTGCTGCATTCTTCTTTAAGACTAACAAATTATTGACCAAGAAAATTTCACTAAGGGCAGCAGATAGAGCATACGTGCACAACTTCAAGTTAGCCTCGATGTTAATTGTACTCAGGCAAAAGAAGAGAAAAACGGTAATCATTAGATACATAAATTCATTGCAATTAAGAATTTTGTATGAACCTTCAGTATCACTTTGCCACAAATGAATCTGAATTAAAATATTCGCTCCATGATGCATTGCAGTCATTGTCACATCAGTCTCCTGCTCAAAAGCTTCATAAACAAACAACTGTGATGCAGGAACAATCAACGTCAAATAAGATAATAACTGGCTACACATCTTAGTTTCTAGAGAGCATATTTGTGAACAAAATAGCCCCAGTACCATTAAATAACACCATTCACTGGTTCTTCTATATGTTATTATCTTAGACACATTTCTTGGTAGTCCTAGAAAGCACAATCATTATATTAATCCTAATGTTCTTACCTTATTGATTCCAATTTACTAATGGATAAACCAAGTAATTTAATTTTCAGTTTTATAAAACCATATATATAATAAAATAAATAAGTAGAGAGAATTTGTTAAAATAATGCAGTCAAAAGTAATTAGCTCTGAAATAGAGTACCCTGAGAATATAATTTTTCTGTCAGGTCAGATTTGTCAAAAATCTGTTCTAATTTTCACACTGATCCACAAATATAGAGATTTCCGTGCTACATTAAAGCTTTCCAATGAATGTGAATCATACTTCCTACACTTCAGTATCATAAAACTGTAGAGTTACATATCTAAAATAACTACAGGAATCTGTCCCCAACAAGATGGAACTTTTTCATAAGGTGTGTACACAGAACTTATAACCTATCATATAATAATAAACTTTATATGTTCGGGGAAAAGAAGTATGAGATAACATTGCACTCTAATCATTGGTAACAGAGGTATAAATCTGCATATGAGAATCTTGGAAGAATTCGGCAAAAGAAAGATTATGCAGGTCCAAAAAAGAAAGATAACTGAACACTGAAATCCACAAGGAATTGGTAACAATCCCAGAAAGAGTCAATCTATAGAAAGTAGTTCCCAGAGTTAGTGAGTTGGTTCATTTTGGTTTACCAATGTATTACTGGGACTTATTATTTCTTTAAGGGAGTAAGCCTACAAGGGTGCTTTCAGTGCTTGATCCCTCAATGGGTTGCCTGATTAAGTCAGAGCGTTCCTCCACTTCTCTCAATCTAACAAATCTTCCTCCTCAAGTCCCCTGCCAGTCATTTCCTCCTCCTTGTTAGAAGAACTGGACGAACCATTACAAAAATCTGCTCACTGAAACAAGGTCAGAATGGTCTGGCCCATGTCCATGTGAGGAGCAATCACAGGATAGGATAAATATGAAAGAGGATGAAGTTCAGGGTGCATTCAGAAAAGCCAGCAAGACCTGGGAGTATTTCAGTGGAGCTGTTAAAGGCAGGAGGAACAAGGATGGTAAAAGCTCTCACAAAGCAAATTCACCTTACATTGCAAGGGCAGGAGCTACCAAAAGATCTAAAGACAGGGTTTTTAGGTCTATTTATAAGAAGAGGAAACTGAATGAGTGCCGAAATTATAAAGGCATCTGTGTCCAGAGTTCCATATTAAGGATAATCGCAAAAATTATAAAGGGAAAATTAATAGAGGAGTTTGTTACCCCCGAGGAACAGTTTGGCATCACTGAAGCCAGGTCTTGTACGGACAGCATATTTGCACTGAGGCAGTTCATAGAAAATCTGCACACATAGCGTTTATAGACCTAGAACAGCCTTATGACAGTGTACTAAGGCATAACATGTGGGAATCCCCTAAGAGTGCGGGTGTTAGTCGTGCCTTAATGCAGTGAGGAGTCTGTAAGGAGACAACGAAAACAGAGTGAAGCTTGGCTCTTGCTTGTCTGAGCTTTTTTCTGCATCAAAGGGTCTTAAGCATGGATGCAGTATGTCCCCAACCCTGTTTAAAAATTTATTTACAACAGGCAGTAAAGGAGTGTAACATGAAATGGAATAGAAAGGGCATTGACATCAACAGACATATGCTGTTCTACCTTTTCTTTGCAGACAATTTAGCAGTGGTCTCATATAGCAGAGATGGCCTGGAAGAAGCCTCAAAAAAATAATTCAGCCTGTGAGGGCTACAAATAAATTCGATAAGACCGAGTACCTGCCGGTAAACAAGGCCGCGGACCTTCAGATTGATGGAAGCGTTTGTAAACAGGTAGACTCCTTCAAATACCTGGGGTCAACGATAGTTAGAAATTTCTTCGGAACCCAACGTTAGAAGGAGAGTTGCTCTGGCAAGAAGAATGTTGAACCCAGTCCTCTGGAACAAGGTCATATCAACTGAGAACAAAAGACACACTTTTAGGAGTATTATCGAGTCCTCCCTAAGCTATGCGACAGAAACATGGACTCTAAACTCAATACTCAACTCCAAAATACAAGCAGCAGAGATGGACTTTTGGAGAAGGTGCCTTAGGATTACCTGCCTAAAGTCAGAAATGAGGAGACAAGGAGCAGGCTAGGGGTGACTGAAGAAGTTCCGGAGAGGATTGGAAAGAGCAGGCTGCGGTGGTATGGGCACTGCCAACGGATGCTAGATCATAGGTGGCCAAAGAGGATTCTGCTGTGGGGACACCCAGTAAGAAGGAGAGGAAGACCCTGAAGCCGGTAGAAGAACTGCGTGAAGGAGGACATGGCTGGCAGAGAACTTCAGAAGGAAGATCAGTTAAATCGCAAGAAGTGAAGGAACACTCTGACTTAATCAAGCAACCCATTGAGGGAATTTCCAAAAAAAGTAAAGTAAGTATTTATAACAGGACTACATAAACTAAAACTTAACGTTTTTAGGATGGTCTACTACTTTGATCAAAGCTATATAACAACATGAAAAAATGTGAATTTTAATCACTTAATAAATTAACCAAAATACACTAACTTGAAAACAAAAAGATTAAAATTCTTCAAAATTATAGAATGCATTTTTTTCCAAAAGGTTAAACTAGAACAGAGCCAAGTCAGGGAAAATGAATTAAACAACAACCAATCAACAAAGTTAAAAGATATATATTTCACACATATAAGCGTAATGGTAACAAAAAAAATGAACTATTAGGCCAGTCATTAAATTTTCAGTTACAATTACAATATCACTCCATATAACAATACAATAGGTATTATTAGTCATTTAAGCACAGATAACATATAGTTAAATTTCACAACATTCAATGAGATAAATCACATCAATAAAAATAATAGTAAATCTCAATAATACAATAACATGATTATTAAGCTAAACATATGAATAATTACAAAAATATATTAGCACACCAATTAATGAAGTCTACATTCAAATGAGAACCCCACCAACTGAGTAGATATTTTATCAATCATTGGATATACACATATAGTTAGTTTATAATGTAAAGCTAAACATTCAAGGAGATTATATAAATGTATATATAATATATATTTTATTCTTACAAATATAAATATTTTTATTACAAAGATAAATATATTTTAATGATAAATGCTTATCATATGCACATTTAATGTTTAAAGGTTTAAAGCAGAATTACACACGAGATATATAATAACACATATAATGAACAACAATAATTCAAACGAGGTGATTTAACAACTAAAGGTGACTTATTTGTTTTATTTTTCTTAATACTTGTTTTTTTTAAATCAACTATAGTCAGAGGTATATGTAATAATTAAAAAAAACAGGTTTCCAATGGTGATATAATTCAATTCACATAATGGAATAACACATACCATTAAATATAAAATTATTTGTTTGATTAAACATAGTTGAAATCCTACCCCGTAATAAATAAATAAATCAAGCATACATAACAATAAAGTACATTTCATATAACAAGGGCAACAAACTTTAATTGAAAATTACTATTTATCATTAAATAAACAGTCTTATACTAGAAGACAACTAGAAAAATTCTGATTTATACTTCATTCAATTAAAAAATTAAAAGAGACATGCTTTCTAAGATGATGGGGACTGTATCACACTATTGATCATAAAGCAGCAAACTGTTATTATGATTATACATTATCAAAATCAATTCAGATAAATTAATCAGACACTTAATTAAATATATTTAGAAAAGATAGACAAAAAATTATTATGGGACCAAGTCCCTTAAGAATAACAAACTTGTACAATTAATTAGACAATACAATCGGTACTGAACCACTGTATTCAGAAAAATTGGCACAAATCCTCTACCTAAGATTATTATTATTAATATTTATTTCTACCAATTTTAAAGCTGAAGAGCTTTCAGATGAGATTTTTTTTTTTCAAATTTTATTGGGAAAAAATGGCAAAAAATGCTAGTCACGAGGTTATCAATCAAAAGAAGCCACCAACAAGATCTTAAAAATTACTACATAATAAATAACATATTTTGATAACTTTACTTTATCATTCAGAGTTATGAAAATTAATAAATATTTTCATGAATCAATAATCAACCATTAATTTTAGAAAATAATTAAATATGAAATAAAAATTTTAATCAGAAAATAATACTAGATCAAACCATATTTAAACTATAACAATAATAATACAACTGAGTCAATATCAGTAACATAATGATATATTCACAAAAGGACCCCTTATTAAAACTCTATGCTTTGATATCTAATGGTATATTTTCGCATGATTAAAACACAAATCATTTAAGATCTAAAGCCCATATATCACAAGTTTTATAAGATCATAAAATTAGATCTATTATAAAAGATGTTAAATAAAATTGAACAGGATCATTGATCAAGACTAGCTTGTTGAGGTTACTTAAATCTGAAGTAATGATAATTTTTTTTATTTCTTTTACTTTTACTAATAAATATATATCAAGGGAAAGTATTGTGATCGTGAAAATTTTTGAATTCCAATTTTGAACAAAAATACACATTTAAGCCCAAATAACCAAGTCACATCAAAAAGGTGTGTGTGTGTGATAAGTACTGCACAAAAATAATAAGTCGCACAAAACTGAAATTTCATATTTAAGAAAACTATACACACGAGACGTTCCAGCAACTTTTTCATCAAAATTGGAGAAACAGATGAGCCACTTTATACCATTCATTTAGCACCTTTTCACAATTTTCTCAAAAACGGCTCTAACTTATTTTGATTAAACTCACTATATCGATATAAAATTTAATGGGCTTTAATATCAAGTAGGTTTCATTTTGATTGAAATAGCTTTACAAGGCTTAAATGCCTAGTTTTTAAATTTTCTTCCTTCAAAGTATCATTAATTTTGTAGATTTGAAAAAATTAACAATACCACCTTGTTAGCATTGATAAAAAACAGATAAATATGTAAGTTGAACGAATGCGATATCCAACTAAAGGAAGAAAGAGCAAAAAATTGTTTATAAGGCACTTTTTGTGTTTATGGACATAAGAACAATAATATATACTTTTGGAAAGCTAAAGATTTTATTAATAATGAGATGAAAGGTGGATAAACTAACCGATTGTTGCAGATAATAATATGATAGATAATTTAGTAAAACACGTGTTTCTATAAAAACTCAATGAAATTAATTCTTTGATCTTTCTTCATTTTTAACTGTATTTGAAAATTCTTGTGTTGATTTTAACAACGGAGGTAAGTGAGAGTCATGTGTTTCGCACACCAGATTTTTGTGAATATATCTATTCTTGAAACACATCTAACCATAAATTTATAAAAGGATATAACAAAAAAGCTTGTCATAACAAAGTAAATAAATAAAAAAGAATCTATCATCAAGACAAAATTTCAAAAACATATTTTTATGATCATAAATATTCATACAAATAAACCTTTATTTTAACTATTTTTTTTTTCACTTAACAAACATAATCCAGAAAAGGCCAGTTTTCCAAATAAATAACACAAGTGCTCTCAGTAATTTTCATTACAATATTGCTGAAAATTCCTTATTAACGAGATTCTTTTATTTGAGATTCTTTTTTTGAAAAATTGAGTACTAACAATTTTAAACACAATAAAGAAACAAAAAAACAAAAAAAAAATCATTGGACGAAAAATACTGCACACATTAATACAGAAAAATAAAAACTAATTATGTTAAGAAATCTTCAAATGTTCATAAGCAAATAAAAAGTAATGCCAAAATGTAATCATAAATATAATGACAAGATTTAATCATACAAATTTGTCTATTAATTTTTAAAAGCTCTCTGCACAAAAATGTTACTGACACTCAAATTAACATAGTATATTCTCAGTATTATCTTCCTCCTAATAGTTTCTACACAACAGGTTCTGTATTCAGATTATATAATCTCAAAGTCTAATGAACAAACACGAAGAAGTATGACTAAGGTTAAGATTTTTTAAGGAAAAGCTTGTTACCCTTGATATAAAAAACTAACTAAACGCAATTTTTTTTAAAAGTTAAGTAAGTTTATTGGTTTTAGTAATATAAACATAATTGAAACATGAAATTAAAATTATGTAAGTATATTTGATGAAAGTCTCAAAAGTAATAATTTCAAAATATTAGATCTACTTAAGAGTCTAGTCTGAAAGAGCATAAATGGGTAACACACAAGAAATATGTTTCAACCAGGAGTTAAAAATAATGTATGAACAACTTAAAAATTTAAATATGAAACAAACTTTAAACTAAAAGTTATCGATACAAAGATATACTGAATTATCAACATAGACAATTTACAGGTATATGAATGGATGGGTCTAAAAATCAGTAACTTTTGGTAAAACGTTGTCAACATGATTCTTCTAATATAACATTTCAATACACACCTACAATTTCTCACTTTCATTAGCTACTTACCTTATTGGAAACAATGCAATATGACAAGTTCTGTAATTTTAATTAAATTAAAACACACAACACTGAAAATTTCTATATATCTTTCAAAAAATAATATGATTTCTTTATATAAAAATAATGTAAAGTACAGCAACAGTATTCATTTGATTAATAAAACATACATTACTTTAAATGCATAAAAAGCCTTATCATTTAATAATAAGTAGATATTGAAAATTGACATATTTTCAAAAACATATTGGTAAAAGTCAATAATCATAATTAAGTGACACACAACCTAATATGGAATGATTCGTGAATAACTTAAATTTGAGCAAACGAGTTCAATTTCAAAGACAAGAAAGTGGAGACATAGGCTAATTTCAGAGAAGCTAATAAGTAAAACATATGATCAAGGAAACTAATAATTATACATTTCTTAAAAAGAAAAATCTACTGCCTAAACTTCTTGAGAGAACAAACATAAACATTATAATGTCCTACAGCTTTGGCACAACACTCCAAGAGAAATCAAACAATACATAAGTTTCCAATGGTTACATGTAACCACGTCCAAAAGTTTTGTTGAAGGAGGCATTTTGTATGAACTGATCTTAATTGTTCAGGAAAATTCCCACAACGAAGATATCATAAATCTCCAGGAGCAATTAACAAGAAAATTATGAGACCCTTACCAATAATTTCTCAAAAAAAAAAAGAGATGAAAAAAAAACAGAAGAGATGAAAAAATCCATAAAATAGCTTTAAAAAAATAAATACATAAATCATATAGCATGATCCTAAATTATCGATCATTCAAAGTGTTTGAATTAATAATTTCTTGGCAACAAAATCTAATAATCTAATAAAAATAGTTATCTTCATGACAACTTATAAGTATTGAATATGAAATAAAGCATAGGTAGAAATAATCAGGAGTCAGTCTTTTTTTAATACTTTAATTTTGCCTATGGCATATGACATATCACAAAATTAAAATATTAAAAAAAAGACTGACTCCCGATTTCATTCATACCTGTAAATCACAGTTCTTAGAGGGATATTACACATGATGACAGAATTTCAAAAGTCTGCTTTACTCAGATATATTTTTTTTCGACATTCAAGATCAGTGCGTGTAATGGCAACTGTAGCAATGACTATGAAATATGTAATTTTTCACATCTTCCAGTTGTATGAAGATATAAAAAATAAAGAATTTTCATTCAAATATAACGAATATTTATGAGAACTACAAACAAACTGAATCCCTCATCATCCTTAATTTCAATGCATAACTAAATAAATAAATAAAACAATCAAATTAAGTTAAGCCAAATTAAGGATTAAATATTATTTTTTATTAAATTACTTTTGTAATTAATAATTATTCTTGAATTCATATGATAATAATCTTCAGATCCCTAAATAAATGATGGAAAGCAAAGTAGCGCTGCTAGCTAGGGACAGTAATATTATCTTGCATTAATGGCCCACTATAAATGGAGAGGTTTCAGTTAAGTAGATGCAACATAAAATAAAAATATAATATTGTAAATTAAATCACTATAAATTAACTAATCAAATAAAACCACCCAACTCCAACTTATGATAAAATAATTAAATAAAATTAAATAATCAAAAATATTCATTTACTACAACCAATATTCAATATAAGATCTTTCAAATTTGAAAATAAAACTCGGAGATTCTATGTAAGTATTATTAAAATAATTATTTAAGTTATATAAAAAATAATATTATTATTACCACTGTCACAGAGTTTGGTCGTATATTATCTCAAATTATACCCAAAATAAATATTAAAACAATACTAATAGCATTCATCTCACAATATTTAGTAAGTTATTAGCTAGCTACACTTTTTCCTTTAAAAAAATCTATTTTTAATTTCTAATGCTTTTTACTAGAACAAAAAAAAATAAAACAAAAATGAGCATTGCACAATGTAATGCTTGGCACGATACTTAAAATAAATATTGTAGATGTAAATTGAATAAGATTGGTGGTACATCAATTTTGGAAAATGTGCAATTTCTTAATATTTCATATCAAACAAATAATGGGAAGCTTTTACATTAAAGTAAAAAAAAAAAAAAAAGAAGAAAAACAGAATAGAGGGGTAAAGTAATAAAACTTACTTTTTGAACTCATCCACTTCTTATAATTACTAAGAACTATTTAATGTAATCTGAAATGAATGGATACAGCCATCAATTCATACATAGGCATATTATATTAAACAATAAGAGGAGAATTATTAAAAAAATTGAGTTCGGGTCTTTACAAAAATCTTGAAATCTTTAGAGAAAACAAGGAGCCTAAGTAAATAAACTTAGCCTTTTGCGTTACACACATGTATTCTTGCAAATCTTGTCTTCACTTCCACATTCTCAAAAAAAACAGGCTTGCCTTTAAGATCATTTAGAGATGAAAGTCATGACCAAAAAAAAAAAATTGTATTAAAAATTATAATGGCATTATGTTTTCACTAGTTCACAACCCGAAAGTTTCGATCTGTCTTTTGAATTTCAAGAGAATCACAACTTAGTTTTTTCAACTATTTCATTTATTTTATCTATTCAAATATCTCACATTTCAATTAGTTTTTATAATCAGTATTATTATTAAAAAGTACGGTATATGTATGTTATCATGATATTTGAATCATGATATATTTTAAGTTTTGTGATATGATACAAAGGTTTGATCCAATGAAATAAGATTAGTTTCAGCTGCCTAACTTAGGCATTTTCCTCATTCCACTTCAATCAGTAATAAAATCTTTACAATTACAAATGTCTGCAAAGTTTGTCTCTAATCTTAGTTTCTGCAGTTTCTCTCTTAGGAGTGGAAGAAAGTTACAGACTTATTAACGGTACGCACTATTAAAAAGAAATGCTTTTTTACATAACTTTTCTCCTAAATTATATTAATTTAGTGTTTGTTTTAGAATATGTATTTCATATATTATTAAAAAGCCATGATTATAATATAATCAATATTATTTATTTATTAAAACTATTATCATAAAAATATTTTTATATTTTTCTAAAATCATATTACTGATAGGTGACTCAGTATTTATACCTACTGTTCTGTACTATTTATATGCTCGATTGACACTGCTACAAATAATTAACTTAAAGTATATATATAAATTGTGTATAATAACTGTAATTGCAGACTTAAATCCAAAGGTAATTAATAAAATCTCTGATCTATATTCATCAAAGCTATGTTCAAAATTAAGCCATAAAAAAATCCAGTAGGAAACAAAAAAAAAATAAAGTAAAATCAAGCTATCTTTTTTTAAAATTATTTTGGATAAGCATGAACTAAATTCATGTTAACTTAAGTAATTCAAAAGTATCATTTTTAATAAAAAGGAAATCATTAATTATAATTAAGAGATATTTTTTATCAAAAAATGAATGTATGGTATGTAAAAAATAATCTCTTACAACAAAATAAAAAAATATATTTTTAATCAAATTCAATAACAAAAAAAAAATGGATCTAGACATATTAATAAAAAACATTAAAAAAAATTAGTTATTCCGGCTTTTTAGAAGTGGAACATAGTAAAGACAAATAAGACTACAGTGAGTTCAAGAAAAAAGATTACCATAGATATTTGAGAAGCATTCCAATTAATAGTAACTCGCAAAACTAAATTTTTATTAATATCACAGTAAAGTTTAAGCAGACATAAGTAGTTCTGAAAATAATCAGTGCTTACATTTTAATAGTATTCAAAACAAAAAGTGAAGCAGTCTCAATTCTTTCTACTTCAAGATAAAAAAGCTCTTTACATGAAAAATAGGAGTAAAAAAACAATATTCAACAAATAACAGAAACTAATATATCACAGATTACATCATATTAGAACAAATAATAAAAATAAAACTAATCCTCAAGCTGTAATTCCCTTCTAAGTCTTCAAAAATTGACAAAAAATGAGAAAAAATGCGGATAACAGCAGCTTATCTTCAAATAATAAAAAATGACAAATCAATAAAACTAAAATTTAAGTCATAAACAAATTACCTTCTCACAACAAACAATTTAAAACAAATAAAAATACCGAAGATCAATGATAGATACACTCTAAAATGAAATTATAAATCGACATATTAACAATTCAACAATGAGATAAAACATTTAAGTAGGCCAGTTTACAATTATTTTGAAAATCAGCACGAAAAGGAACAATGATGCATCCTCGAATGAGTAGGACGGATATCAAGTTTAAAACTACTACAAAAACAGTTTCAGAAATCTCAAATGATTGAAAGGTGGAGAAAATAAAAACATAATTCAAGCTAAATTTTATACTAAAAATAGACTAAAAGAAAAAAGACAGAAAAATGATATTTCTTAAGAATTAAATCAAACCAAGACAAACCATTCCATTTATACCAACACATTCCACTAAAAAAAACAACAACGAACAAGCCTGAAAATCATTAGACAGACGTATTTCAGATTTACCAAAACTATAGGCCAAGTCACCGAATCATTTATTAATTTTCTAATATCTGATACACATTTAACACACATTTTACTAGTTTCATCACATATAATGGATGAATAAAAGGATGTATAAAAGCTATGATAAATACCTATATATATATATAATATATATACCAAAATTATGTACTAATTACCATATTATTCAGTATTTTTTAAAAATAAAAAGTAACACATACTTTTTTCTTTGATAACAAATGAAAATAGCTGATTAGCAATCGAGTTATGGCATAGATAAAATACACAATATTTAGTCACTCTTAATATTATCACAAGTAATTTGAATTGGACAAGTTTTCACAGTACAGATCAGTTTAAATATATAAAATATAGTTTGTTTCACCAATATTTTTAATCAACACTTAAGTAGTAAAATATATCTATTCATACAATTATGTAAGTAGAAATGTAGCAACCATGTAGTTAATGGATATGAATTCGGTAAAATATTTGGTACAATAGAGCTGAAAAACAATTTTCACATTGTTATATCACATTTATAAGCTAATGAGAAAATATGCAACTTGCCAATATTCAACGGCCTCGAAGAGCTTGTATTAAGAAATAAACAGAAAATGATAATGCATAATTAAATAAATCACGTGAAGGCGTGTTTTGAACTGTTCCTGTAGGCCCAATTACAAAAAAAGCAATAAGAAAGCTTAGAGCTGATGAAATACCATAATAATAGCCTTTGATAAGGCTAATGTAAACAAGAAATAATAAGTATAAGAATTGAACAGAATCTTGGAAGCCATTGTATTTCTTGAAGCGACCTGAAGAATAAATACAAGCAAAGGGAAGTATGAAGTGTATTAGAGCTAAAGTTTCTGGAAAACCATTATTAATGTAGAGCTG
The DNA here is from genome assembly GCA_023052935.1 of Piezodorus guildinii. Lineage (NCBI taxonomy): Eukaryota > Metazoa > Arthropoda > Insecta > Hemiptera > Pentatomidae > Piezodorus > Piezodorus guildinii. The sequence goes on from CM041292.1 coordinate 152,763,126, forward strand.
TGATACAAAGAGAGGGAGCCCAAAAGATAAGCAGCAGAGGAGAACACCAGAGTAGAATTTGTACAGTTTAATACCACTATGTGGCATTCCTAAAATACAATGTAAATTATCTTATATATGAGGAAGAATATTTGCAGTTAAATCTACTTCAACATTAAAGGTTTACTTACCATAGGCCAATACACCTAAAATTCCATTGATAAGATACAAACTAAAACCAATTACGGCGAAAAGGCATTCTTGTACTTGAAATATGGCCCAAGCTGATGAAAAACTCAAAACTGCATGTGCAATAGCTGTAGGATAAGAAATAGCCGATGGGGAAGACATAGTTCTTGAAAACTATATTTCAACATATTATATCATTTCAAATATATCTAGATAAATCATTCATCAAGCGTATGTAATGCAAATAAAACCTGTCCAACATAAATGTTATGAAATTTAAACTACGCCGGGATAAACCTATAAACACTACTAAACAGCTGATGTCTTCTTTTAGGTTCCCAATATTTGCATACTGTATAGTTTTGTATACAAATAATATAAATTGATAGTTCTTCAAAAATATATGCTGCATTATTAAAGAAATATAATTATTTATTTTTAAGAACCTAAATTGAAAAACCCACCATTGAATTAAATGTTATTACAAGAGAAGTGTGGCAAAGAGGGAGGGATTATTATCATGGAAACGGATTCAGATGAAGTCCCTACTTGGAGCTGTTCCCCAAATGCCCGCTTATGATATCTAACTAACGTTATTTAAAATTTTATTTTTACTACTAAGCCAGTCAAGGGACAAAATGTTTTTAATACTAAATAAATTGTAACTTCATATTTAAGGTTTTTCGTAGCTTCAACAAAAATGTTTAACGGAAGACTGCCTATTATTTATATAATCCTGAAAGTATAACCCAAATACGGAATGTAAAAATTCGAAAAGCATTACGTAGTGCAATGAGTAAAAGTATAATATATAATATTGCCCCTTCTCATACAAATTAATTTTTTTTATTACATCACTGATGCTGTTAATGAAGATGAAAATAAATCGAGCTGGAGGATCTATTGGTCATTTTTGGTTTACTATTTTCAATAATTGACTTTTGTGATCGACCAAACAAATAAAAAAAAATTACCAATTTAAAAACCAATGGTCATCCAACCTGCTGGAAGTTCGAATTGTCTCCGATGGTCACGTCTCGGAAATCTGCAATAGCAATAGCCTATCAGAAATATTTATTTACGTGTTATAAAGAGAAAAATTAAGTCTAAAACATGTCACTAAAAAGTATCAAGTTTAAACGTCCTTGAACATCCTAAAATCAACCCCGATTTTGATCGTCATTATTTAAGAAAGTTGCTCTGTTTTATATATATTTTTCTTCTTATCAATGACATAGAACTTGATGCAAGAAAGATAATCAACTTAATTATATTTCTTACATCTTATTTATTCACCTGAGAAGCTGCTTAATCTGTAATTAACAACATGTGACAATTAAAATTCCATTTTATCTAATGAATGAATAAAAAGTAGTCTAGAAACCAAATGCCTAGTAAAACTAATGAATTAATATGGGTGTTTTCCTTGCTCTTGGAAAAACGAATTAGTCTCTCTTATTTAAATTTTCGAATGGATATATAATACATACACATCTGTTCATAACGCAATGAATGAACCTAACCATTCACAAAATCTTAAAATATGAAGAAATTACAATGCTGAAAGTATGAAATTTGTTCAATTGTTTGGCAATGCCTTTCTTACTGGAACTGCAACTTGGGCTCTCCTAGTTACGAAGTCATCTTTTCAATATGATTCAATATCCTACAGCTTTTTTTTATCAGTAGGCATAAGCGGGCTCTTGGCAAATGGTAAGTATCCACAATTAGTTAAAGCTGTAATTAAGATGCAAAAAATATTACAGGCTTTTCTATTTTCTAACATAGATATACAATATTGATGATTTAAAGGAAAATCTCAAAGTACAAAAACTTGCAGACCTTACAGCAGATCGGAAAAAAATGTTTTAAAGACTTTATAAACCGCTTCTTCTTCATTCATAATGTTTTCTATTTCTGCTGTTTCTGATGTAAACTAGTTTATATTAAAATATTTGAAGGAAAATTCTCAGAGCAATTATTACATTGATATCGTGAAATCTCAACGTATTTTAAATTGAATACTTCTGTATTTTTCAAGCCACTTAAGCTATTGTTTGTTTATTTATTTAACGTCACTTTATGCTACTATGGCTAATCGGACGATGCTACAGTGGGAGTCCTAAATTTTTCCTATCCAGGTTTTATTATAGGGTAGGGATCTTTAACGAGTACCTGACATCTCACAGGCTCGGGACCACCTTTTAACGTCCCCTCCGAAGGACGGCGTAACTAAGGATTTTTTACTCCCATTAAAAAATCCTAGGACAACCTGCGGGTTTGAACCCGTGACCTTTAGAATGGGAGGCTGTTACGCTAGCCACCCAGCTATAAGTGATCCCCCACTTAAGCTATATTTTGTTCGTTTCAACGAAAATGATTTGTATTCAAGATTAATACACGTAATATTCGGTATTACATTGCATCAATGAGAAGGAATTTTTTAAGTTCCTACTACAGTAAACCCTCTTTTTAACGAAAACGGTTATAACGAACTGTCTTTGCGGTCCCTTGAAAAATTAATAGAAAACTATGCTTTCTCCTCGTTTATAACGAACTATTCTCTTATAACGAACTAACGAACTACTTTTGTGGACCTCAGAATTGAATTTGTTCAGTTATTACGAAAAATGAAGAAAAAGAAAAATACGATACGTCTTAATTCCCGGTAAAAGCGGCGCCTTTCTGTCCAAATCCTTCTTACTTCTTCCCTCTATTCAGCTGAATTATGTGATTCACAGTCTGTCACAGTTTATGGCTTCTAGAGTTTTAGCTTGTTATTCTGTTGTTATTACTTTTATTCCAGATTCCTTCGAGGTCAAGTCTGTCTCGCTTTTCGTTTTAAGTGTGCTTTTGCTCCGTCCTCTATGTCAAAGAGAAAATCCATTGATTTGAGTCAAAATCTACTCTATCAACGATTATCGCTAATAAAGATAAAATTGAGCCATAGCACTGTCCTGGTCTAAAGTTTCCCCTGAAACAATCAAAAACTTTTTTAAGAAAGGCTTAGACATCACCAATTTCGAACAGTACATTGACACAAGAAATACAATTAGTGGAGGACCTGTCTTCCATGGTGAAGCAAAAATTAGGCAACTTTAACGAGTACGTCAGTATTGATGAGAATCTCGCAACTTGGAAGATGACAGAGGTATCAGAAGGACCAAGCTCTGTAATCATCCAATGTCAAACTGTTGACTCAGATGATTCCGATGAAGAACCAGTAATCCGACCAACTAAAGCTAAACCAACCGAACGGACAAACGCTCTTCATGTCCTGCAAAGGTTCGCCAATACAACTTCCGTTCCAGAGAGCTTCGTCAAGGCTCTGGACGTCATTGGTACAGATCTAATAACCTTAGTCAAACCAAAACTTCAATAAACAAAAATTAAAAGTTTTTTAAGCCTCAGTAAGAAAATTTTTCATTCATATTTTTTTTAATTTTAACTTTATATGAATTCTTCTGATTCTGACATTACATGTTCCTTTTTAAGTTTCGTATTTTGAATTATGGTTTATGTTAATCTTAAAGTATAAAATAAAATGTGAAACATGATAGATGTACATTATGCATCGTTTTAACTGCTTTTGTACAATAGTTTCTAAATAAGCATGAGCCTGAAAGCGAATGCTGTATTGAAAATATCACTTTTTAACTACATGAATTTATACCTAGACACATATGTACATACAATACATTTTTCGGATATAAAGAATTCTTTAATAACGAACAGAGAATTTTTCGGTCCCTTGGAGTTCGTTATAACGAGGGTTTACTGTATGAATTTTCAATGGCAAACGTTGTTAAACGATGCTTACCAAATAAGTAATGTCATTACTTGTAAAGTAAGTAATGGCATTACTTGTAATTTTAAAGCGAGTAACATTTCGCGGTATGATGTGGTAATTAATTCCTTTAGAAAACGTTTTTATTAGCTGATAAAGTTGCGCAATAGTTTAAATTTTAGTTTTAAAACGTTAGCTTAAGAGCTCGTGAATTAGAAAGAGAGACGTCGTAAGGTTTATTTAAAAACTATTCAGAAAGCATGTAAATACATAGTCACCAAAAAGTATTCATCAAAAATTCACATCAACATTTACTTGTTTTTTTTTTTTTTGTTTTATCATCAGATATTTTCATTATGCAGTCAGGATTGTATTAAATGGCAGTGGCACATTTTTCAAACATTCAAAACTTCTATGAAATTAGTAGTTATACGCATTAATATTTATGAATTTCTATCAACAAATTATGTTTCTCTCTCTTTTTTTTTTTTTTTATTATTAAATTAATTAATAAGTAGATATATATCTTTCTTCCTATCCTATCGTACTCCTCGGGATCGTGGACTCCCTCCTCAAAACATAGGAGCCAAATCCAGGCCATCGAAAAGAGGTATCTCAGAAAGACACGGAGAGATAAGATACGGAACATTCTTCTTGGGGAAACTCTGAGGAGAAAGAAGCCCTAATTTTCACTTAAAAGAACCCTGCTTTTTACCGTCGAGCTACAGAAATCGTCTGAGAGACATCAGCGGTTAACTAAAGGATGACTAAAAATAATATTTATATTTTATTATTAAAATAAAATTATTTGTTTTTGTTATTATATATATATTTATAAATCATGGATATAATATAAGCCATTTTATATTAGTCAATTTTATTGTAATTTAAATTAAAATTTCATTCTTATAATGAATATGTATATGCCCGATTCCTCAACCAATTTTGTAATATATTTTTGTATCACGTTTCATTACTCTTGTCTTTATTTTTTAAATATACAGAGTGTCTGATAAATGTCAAGTCGTATTGTGGGACGAAAGTTCATATGACCCAAGCCCGATTCTCAACGGTTTAGAAGGAAAATCAAATTTTGGATACTTTGTAAACATGGTTTACATAAAAAACAAACAAACAAAAACTCAGGCATATCTACTTGACGTACTTGCACAGAAAAATAAGTGGCAGCAAATGAAAAAGACAAAATTTCCCAGAAGTTTAAGAAGTTGATCTCTCGAAACAGAAAAGTAAGTGTAGCACAACATCCTGCAGAAAATTAAATTTTAATATTTCTAAGAATAATTGGCGAATAGTTTTATTAATAACAGTTTTTTATCACTGCTTTGATATAAGCCTGCATCTCTACAACCCATGAAGAATCTTGGGATCAGTACATATAGAGATTTGTACTGTTTCACGACCATCGGCTGTGCAAGGAGGTGAAAAGGCCGAGATCTCGCTCAGCCGCCATTTTTTTCTCTCAATTTTGGGACCCACTTTATAAAGGCTGGGTGTCCCCTATGGTCTCCATACCCCAGGGTCGCTCCACAGCTTATATAACAGACTAAATTATTCTGTCTCAGCCGGGGTTCGAACGCGGAGAACAGTAAACTAGTGCCCTCCCCTCTCTAGACTCATTGCTTGCTTGCTTGCATATCAGAAATATATTTCTGTTGAATTTATATGATTCTGTTGAAAAACACCCCTAACGATGGATAACAGAAAAAAACAACTCAAAATTTGTTTTTCCTCTCACCGTTGAGAATCAGACTTGGATCATATGAACTTTTTTGTCCCACTTTAGTTATAGTATCTGCTCCCACAATATGACTAGACATTTATGAGACATCCTGTATATAATACTTGTTATTTAATCATATTAACAATCTTTTCGACTCCAATTACGACAAAAAGAACGGATTACCATAACTTATTATAAACAAAGTTGGAAGGCCGATAGTAAATTATGTATTACCACGGTCTCTAGAATTTTTATATACTCACGTTTTTATGACGAATACTCAAAATTTTCTGTTTAACATTTTTTTTTCGGCTTTCAGTTGCAAGCAATGCTAGAGTGACCCGCTTCACGAAGTCAAAGTCCCAAAATTCTTTGGCGTTCGCTACTGCTCTACTTTCGACAGAATTTTGTCTAGTAGCAGGGATGGACAAATCACTAGCCTCTTCCAATTTGATTCTTCCACTTTTGAATTTGGTAAGGTAACTTTGGTAGTTAGGATAAAGCATCTATTCCTTTTTGATATTGGTGTTTATTCCATAAATTACAATTAGTAAACGAATAAAAGCGTTTACTAGTATGTATATATATATATATATTATATATATATATATATATATATATATATATATATATATATGAAATTCGATGACATTGATACTAAATCATAATGTAAACTATATTTCATCACACGTTTCTCCAACTTAAGGGCAAATCGAAGGAGCCGTTTTTAAAATATAGATGTGTCAGAGAGAATGCCTTCAACGCCTTATCGAAATGAAATTCATTCCTGATTTCTATTTACAAATGTTCGAACCTAATTTTATACAGAATGTCCTTTTAAGAAAACGGTAGCACACTCCAAAGTTTGTACGTTTTACCAAGCGGCTCTATTAGAAGTAAAGTCCCTTTTTACTGATTCTCTTTTTTATGGAACATTTCACAAGCTCCTTTTGTCTACGAAATTTTGTATTTTCTAAATGTTTCTCTTTAAGGCTTATATCTTGTGTCTTTAAGTCCAGAACTAATGACTACAGTCAATATTTTCAGATTCTTTAAGTTTGTAGTTAAAAAAAAGTCATACTTCCTTAGTTCTTCACCCCTTGTTGAATTAGTTCTTTCACTCATTATTGAAATATTTGAACGACTATAATGTATGCACCTCACAATTTCCAATCTCTACCAAAAAATATTACTAGCAAACGAATTTCTAATCACTACCAAGATCGTTCATGGTTTGGTTTAGTTAAAGGGGGTACACAGCTTGGTCATCAACGCCCAGGGAGTTTTTGTTTTTCTAATAAAAAAAAGTGTGCTAGAATAAAAATGACTTTGGATTTGCTTTATTTTAAATACGACAACGAGTCATAGTTTTGAAATAGCCGTTAACTTATATCACTTATAATAAATAATATAGAACAAGATAATTTTATTTTATTTACTCATTTAACAATGTACTATGTTATGTTTTTTCTCCTAAATAATTATTGAAAATTAAAATGGAATTAATAGAATAAAACGACCAATATCACTCTAACAATAATAGCTTCCTCAACTACAATGACCCTGTAGTTTTTCAGGTTAATTCTTAATTTGTTTATTTTGATATGATGAAATGATCATTTGCGATTGACTTTTTATCAATACATCAAATAAAACTTCTTTTAGTTATCTGTAACGGAATAACTTTAATAGAACGTAAATTATGGTAGAACTTGGAGTACCTACAAACGAACAACTATAATCAGTCCATCTAAAATCGGTCTCTGCTGAAACAAAACTCGTCACAGTAATTTTAATGGAGACACTGCTGTGATAACTTAAAAATGTCTTACCGACTAGAAGTAGGAACAAATATTCATATTTTGATCCAGTGACGGAAGTGATAATAGTGATGTGCGACTGCTCATTCCTGATTTTATGAGATTGTTTCAACAGTAACGGACACTTGTAATATTTTGTTGTTATTGCAATAATTACAAAAACTAATGCTGGTATTGTTATACATGAATTAAAAGAAATAAACATGAAGTATTCTACTCGTCTCATTTACAGACCTACTACAAGAAAATGGAGAAGATTTCGGGAGTTATTATCTTAGTTAAAACGTATCAATCTTCCCTTAAATACCTGTATTTTGTCCAATTGACCCTTTAGCAATTTCAGACTAGCTGATGCATGAAACTACCAATTTAGCTTACAATATAGGTTCTTTCTAACACAGCTAGAAAGCTGCCAGATCATGCGTAGTACATTTTTGTTCCTTTACTTCCAAAACAATAAATTAAGTAATCAAACATTTGTTTACGTCCGATTAGCCACAGAAGCATAAAGTGTTCTTAAATAAATTAACAAACAAACGTTTGTTTCAACACAACTGAACAATCAGAATGTTCGAGCCTGGACAGAAAACTCAAGACATATTCAAACGTTCGACACTCCATGTTACTCCACTCAAAATTCATTAAATAATTTTAAAATAATAATAATTTGAAAACTTCGGAATAAAACTGAATTTTTTTGCAAAATTCATTGATAATTTAAACTACGATTTATTTTATATAACATTTCATTCAATATTGATATTGTTCTGTTGGCGTTTACTAGTGCCAACAATATTTTAACCCTAATTGAAAAAGAAGAAAAATACTAATTAGAGTTGACAGGTAGTTGAGGAAGCAAGGCACATCTCTTCTATTGAAAGCTTACAATGTAAAAAAATCTATCATTTTAGGAGAAAAAAATATATATTAAGCATATCATGTCATCTTAAAGTATTAAAAAATTGTAAGAACTTACTTTAAAGTTTGTTACCAGCTGACAAAATGTAAGGATGATGAAAAAATGTTAGAAACAGCAAGATGGTATAGTGCAGTGCTTATGTTATGTGCAACCAATACTCATGATTTGAAAATTGGCTATCTACTTACCTTTATTCTCTGCTGACTGATCCAAAAGTGAGCAAGTTTTCCTCTTACCTTATGGCAGCAAGTATTCTACTTGCAGTGCCAAGTCTGAATGCATTAAAAAATATTTCATATTAAGATTGAATATTATTTAAATATATAATACTAAAAAACATCTACGAATGTTAGGAAAATGTTAAGTTATAATTATTGAGATGTAAAGACATCCCACTAAATTATATTAGTTGATTAATATTCAAAAACTTGTAAAAAATAAAGTAAAATTCAATAAGAATTAACCTATAAAGACAAATAAATTGATATCAATCAATTAAATGTAGGCTAAGACCAAGAAATAAGGTTTAATTCTTAGTCGAATCGAATTCAGTAAGTATAGAAAAGCCAGACTATTGTTATTTTATTTAATTCCTAAATATGAACAATTAGAACTTGAACATGTGAGTCCATTTTACTACTGATGCTTGTGAGGGTTATGTTTTCTCCTGTCCTTAATAAATTTTCAGTGTTCGATACATTCAGCAATTCAGTATTATCAATCTATGTCTCTCCTAATGTTGAGATCGAAAGTAGAGTGCTAGTACTGAAACAGATGCAGAAGTGCTGGATCTGGTGCTGCAGGTAACATATATTAACAGGAATTTGAGGTTCATGGATGTCTTCAATATTTCTTTCAGGTTACCATATGTAGGTCTAAGTAATTAGTAATCTGTTATCAGGCGACTAGAGCTTCTGATGGCTTAGACCTAACAACCTCCAAGTTACTCGTCTGTCTTTCAAAGCAATAATTATTATTAATATCCCTATTCTTAGATTGTTTCTACATTTCCTTCTCAGCCTTTTCACTTTCACTTATGGGACATCAGGGATGATCTTTTATTGGAGCTTCTTGCAAAGGTGAAATCCTTCACTTCCCTCCAAAGCAAATCCCTTCTTAAAAACCAAACAACATTACTTCTCTGTCTCCACAAATACTACCTCTGGATTTGCCACTGGTGGGAACAATTTATCTAATTGGACCTGAATTTGTCTTCTTGTACTGTTTAATATTGAAAACTTTATAACAGGAACAATTAAACATAAAGATATCTACTATAAAATCAAATAGGGGTAAATTAAATGCACCATGAAGTAGTTCATATTAATTATCTTCATAGGACGAGTAGTTTATATGATATAAGCCCAAATAAAAAATGGTGATTTTATTTCTTTTGGGAAAGAAGGTTATTTTATTTTATTTTTTTTTTTAAATTGTTCAAGACCTATAAACAAACAGATGTCTGTTACCATTTACCACATTAGAGGTAATAACTAGCAGTTTACAGTAATTATCTTCTTAGGAGTAGTATCTGTAACCAATTCTTTCTGTAAAAAGTGTGTAGTTTTTTTTTTTTGTTGAGATTTTGAAGTACTATAATTTCTTTTGGAACAATTAGGCAGTAAATATAATCATTTTTACCATATTAAAAAATATAAATCATCATTTGATAAACTTTTCTCCATGTCCCTATCAATAGCAATGTATTGAACATTGGTACTTTTTCCCTGTTGTTACAGGAAGTTTAATAAATAGTTTTGACAAGCGCAGCTCTTTTTATTTTAATGTAGGAAAGAGGACAGTTTTGGTTTACTTCTGTTTTTTCATAATTTTATTTTGCTAATTGTAAAAGTTAGTCATAAAAAAGTAAAATAAAGATCAGTAGACTGTGGTTAAGTATATTTTATCAGATAATATAATAAACTCCTCAAATTGATTCCATGAATATTATTATAATATGTTTTACATTACTATAGGTTACATTTTATTATGAAAATATCAATAAATGAATTATCCATTCAACTGGTTCATCTGGCTTCAGTTACTTACATTATTTTTTAATAACAGTCCATTCAAGTGCTTTTCAATTTTGACTCCTTTAGGGGTTGATAACAAGGACTAAAAATAAAACAAAATTCATATGCCACTTTCATTTTATATATTAAACTAAAAATAGAATAAAAATTATTATTACCTTTAACTTCATTAACACTGCTCTAGATTTCACCTCAAACGCCCTTTACAATTTTTTGCTATCTAGAAAAAATATTATAATTAACCAATAGTAAGTACTTGCTAATATAATTTGTTATGAATAACATAAACATAGTTTTTTGGTTCTCAAACAATGCAAATACTTGGACTCCTTGATAAGAGATGACAATTGAGATGTTGATTTCCAAAAGGTACTATATCCATTGAGGGAATTTAACAGGAAGCGCAAAAATCCTTCATTACTATATTATGAAACCAACTTATTTGATTCATTTCGCATTAAAATCTAGAATTTTTTTTTCTTACTATATTAATAACATTATATTAAGTTACGGAATGAAATGTTTTAGTATGAATTAGAACAAAAATAATGCGTAATTAGTACCTTTAAAAAAAAACTGAATTTCTAAACCCCGTTTTTAAGGGACTTAAGAGTTGGTTAGATAAAATTATATAAAAGATTTAGATAAAACTAAATTATGAGAATACAAATATGTCATGGATGCAAATAGATGTTCCTTCGCACTTCAAAAGCAACTCTGATCGAGTAACCTGTCAAAATCCACAAAGATAAGAATATATAAGGATTTAATCTTACCTGTTCTAACATATGGCTCTGAAACCTGGACATTACAGGACTCAGGAACTGGAACTGTCCAGGTTCGAAGAAAAGATCTTAAGGAGCATTTATGGAGCAGCATGTGTCAACGAAGAGTGGTGGCGAAGGACAAATCTGGAGCTAAGAAGACTTTACAAAGACTTAGACGTGGTCGATGTGATTAAGTTCTCTCGATTACGATGGGCGGGCCACGTTGCAAGGATGAATCCAGAGGAACTCCCATCTAAAGTCCTATCAGAGAAATTGTATGGAACATGGAAGGTTGGACGACCAAAGCTCCGATGGGAAGATTGTGTTTCTACCGATGCATTGTCGATACTGACAAACGTAACTGGAGGGCAGCAGCACAAAACAGAAACGACTGGCGGTCAATGCTGGAGCAGGCCAAGACTCAACGCTTGGGTCATAGAGCCGTATAATAATGAAAATATGTCAAAATATATTGTGATCTTCCCCTTCAATCATCCTGAAGAAGGCCTAAAATTAAGGCTGAAATGTTGGCACAAATAAATTAAGTTTTCTACTTAACTAAGTGTTTTCATGACTGTACCCGGAATGAATTTCTCCCAATGTCAAAATATCAATTGTGTAACAAAGTGTCCTTTAGTACCTTTTGAAACTCAACGTCTCAATTGTTGGAGAATGATAAGTTGCATATCATGGAGTACTCAAACGCAATTACAGATGTTACTTTGTCTTTTAGTGGTATGATACACCCAGTGGTTACATAAGGCGGCAAAACAGGCAGTGTTTAGAACAATGAGATTAATTATAATTATGAAAATATTTGAATATTCACTCATAATATTTTTTAAACTAATTGAAGGATATAGATAATAAAACATATCCTCAGACATACCTTAATTTGGTAGGATAAATAAATTAATTAAAGTTTTATAATTAGTACATAGTTACCTTTGAAATTGTTTCATATACTTGATGAGTAAATACAAGATTAATAAGGTCTAAATCAGCTTTTTCAATCAGTTCTAATATCTCCAGAGGTATTTGAGAAGAAGACATTGCATATTGTTTAAGATATCTATCAAGTTTAATTAATTCACGTTCTACTGTTAGATGCCTGTAAAATAAATACATCACTCTGCATTTAGTAAACCAAAAATTTCAGTGTGCTAGAAAAATTAATCAAATCAAATTTGTTAACAATCATGAGATTTTTTTTAAAATAATGATGGGATGGATCGTGTGCAGTATGTGATTGATTTTAAAGTACATGTAAGTGTGGTTATATTTAATTCATTTCATTATTACCATATTCCCAAAAAGTAAATAAAATTAACGGGAAGTTGGTATTTGATGATAATTAGTCTGCTTTGCACATAGGATTCCTAGAAAACATAAATAGCCAGACAGCATTGGCCCTTAACAAATGTTCACAACCCAAGCTTTAGAGTGAAGGATTTTCCAACCTTATAATAAGATAATGTGAAAGGAAGACGCTAAAGATAGCAACTGTAAAAAGCACGTCTTGATTGAGTGGAAAACTGACACCGCTCATCCAATCACCTTAAGAACCAAATAAAAAATTTATTTTATTTCCCTTTCCTTCCTTGCCTATCACTGATTATGGGTTTCCAGGCAGGACACATTATCATGTCTTCTATTAGTTCAGGCTATCTGCTAATCTCCTAGCTAGAAAGCCCTGAATGGTATCCAACATTCTGGTGGAAACTAACTAGCTATAAATTGTGATGTTGGGGAACAAAACTTTCTAAGAGTCCTTCCTTTCGAGTTAGTAACCCACCGTAGATTCCATTCTTCAACTTCTTTAATTGATTGGGAAATCTGCAATCAATGGCACATTTTAACATGGAGAATCACCCAAAAAAGTTTGTTTCAAATTGGAGATGAAAAAAATGTCCACTCCCCTTGTTAAACTGATTTTTTTTTTTGTAATGTCTGATAAGATGAGCTCTGTCAGTCCTCCCTCTCATTAACTGCGTAATTAAAAATCATAGATACATAGAATACGCTAGAATAACATTTGATCAAGAGCTTCCATAAATTACAACAAATGTATAGTTTATTAAGTGACACATATATCATTTATAATAGTAGAGTTTAATTTTCTTATGGCAGTTTTCTTTTTAAATTTTGCTTATAAAAGGAACAGGAGGTAGATGAAAATATGTAATAATCCTATTTCTGCAAAAGAAGACCTCAAGTGTTTAAGCCATTTAAAAATTTATCTAATTTTAAATGTGGAAAGTCTATTCCAATAAAAATCAGAAAAATATGAGGGAAATAAACTTAAGAAATTTTGGAATATATATATATATATATATATATATATATATATATATATATATATATATATATATATATATATATATATAAATGATCAAGAAATGGAAAATAAGAATGTTCTAATTAGAATGCTGAATTAGATAAATCTTTTTAAGATCATTTTAATGATACATGGAACAGAACAACTTTGATTTTTATTAAATTCATTAAACTACACTATAATTTATAAATTTGTTATAAAAATGTGTGATTTTATGGAGAAAATGTGCTTCTAATAATTGCCCCTAATGTAAAAATGGAGTGTTTGGAGTAAAGATTATTTCAAGAGCTTTACATTGATATTATATATATTCATTATTATTAATGTCATGATTAAATCATTATTTATAATTTTATTTTCATTTTTAAATGCAATTGCAATACTCAGCTTGATATTTAAATTAACATTGAAGTTTTCAAACAAAGATACTGTTTTATTTTTCTCTACTCTTAACCAATTACTGAAATCCTCTTCCTTATTGTAATCCAGTGCTTCAGGGATAAACACTCCAATTTGTATTTGCCTTATTTTCTTGGAGTTATTTAATAAAGCTGCTAACTCCGTTTGATTTCTCTTAGTGGCCACCTAAAATAAAGCATTTTTTTTAATAGAAAATAATAATAGTGAATTCCCTAGATAATTACTGTTGATAAACCAAAATCTAATAGGAGAAATTCAAAACCATTTATAAAATGCATGTAATTAATTATCTCAGTCATCAAATGAGAAGCTATAATTTTTAATCTATCCTAAATAAAATCTATTGTTTATACATTCCATATAAAATACCTTTGTTTCTGAAAATAAATCACTTCTTTTGGGAGCTTTATAACATTGACCTCCTGGTGTATAAGCAGAGATTTCTTCAGATGAAGAGGATTGAATACCTGTTCAAAAAATAACAATAAATAAAAAGGAAAGAAAAAAAGTTTTCACGTAAACAAAGTATGCAGTATCTCAAGCTCAACAATTTAATTGAAAGTTAGATTGGTCTGTTATGTTTAATTGTAATGTATATTAAGAAATAAATAAAATTTATCATCAGTATCTTAAATTTTTTCTCTTCCTGTTTTCCTCAGTTCGAGTAGGTATTGACATTAAAGCTGAATAAAAAATAATTATTACTATGTCTGACATATGATTAAACTAGCAATGTCAGATCTTTTGGATAACATTTGAGTCCCCCCATGCTAAAGGTCACGGGTTCAAACCCGCAGGTGGTCCTAGGATTTTTTAATGGAAGTAAAAAATCCTTAGTTATGCCGTCCTTCGGAGGGGACGTTAAAAGGTGGTCCCGAGCCTGTGCGATGTCAGGTACTCGTTAAAGATCCCTATCCTAATAAAACCTGGATAGGAAAAATTTATGACTCCCACTGTAGCATCGTCTGATTAGCCATAGTAGCATAAAGTGAGGTTAAATAAATAAACAAACAAACATTTGAGTCACATCTTTTCCAGATCAGTAAAAATAAAAAAACTTAATCAGAGCAATGTTGCAATCAATATCATTAAGGGAAATCTGAGTTAAAATGGGAGAAAATAATAACATAAAATTGATACTATCTCATGATGACAATAAAGAACTTTTGTTCCTGGACCAAGAGTAATTTCTGTAATTAGATTTTTTTTTTTTTTAACACTTTCTAAAGGAAATATTTAAAACATTCTTTTCAGTTACTACATGAAATGGTCAATTCATTATTATGCCAGTGAATTAGTTATCTAAAAACTTTTCATATGGAAATAGATTTCAGAGTTTTTTTTAATGTTTTATATTGATTAAATTTATCCATCGGTAATTTCAAACTTAGAAAATCTGTAATACCCAGAATAATAAGCTAGATGAAATGAATATAAGATTCTGTCATACTCAGCTTATAAATCTGCTACATGTGCTGCAAATTTTTCTCATTCTAGCATATACGAACCTAGAAATCAAAGGTTCAGACATATATTCTAACACAATAACCGAATTTTGAGAGCGTTTTGCATAGAAAACTAAAGATATGCACTAACATTATTAGATAACCAAGACCTGTGATAAATGAAAGTTCGAGCATGCTGATAAAAGTAATGAGGATTGGCCTGAGGTAGGATGAGGGAATGTACCTATAATTACTATATTAGGCGTTAAATCTTTGGGGGTCGTGAAAAACTAGATAACTCAAGTTATATCCAAAATGAGTTAACTTCACGTATCGCTCCCTCAGACCTTCTCCTACGTCATGTTAAATTGGTTAAAGAAATTTTAGGTGGAAAGAAAGCTGTAATTAATAACTCTGTTTTTTGGTATTACATAAAACTTTTAGTCGCTTACTTGTAAAATGTAAGGTTTTGACTTAACCACTTATTCACGAACACCACAGATACATTTTATACCTATTTATTTATTTATATTTATAAGGTATGCAAAAAATCAAATTGAGATAAATTTTTTATGTATTAGAATCATTTGAAAATTAACCCTTAAATTATATCCATATTTTTGTTGAAAAAAAACTATTTTCATATCATTATTATGAATAATTTTGAGATAGCAGAAATGACAGTTAAATAAAGATTTTTTAAAAAAATTCATTAAAAAGAAACTTTAAATATAATGCAAACAGGTTTTATTATATTACCTAACAACTCTACATTAGACGATGCTTCATTTGTATTGGATTTAGGAGTGACTTCTTCTTTTTTAATATCTGATGAATCACTTGTTTCATTATTCTCAAATATTTTTTCATCATTATATATTCCTTCATTTTGATTTGGAAAATTGAAGGATGCTTGAAAATTCTCATTATTATCTGAAATGCAGTTGTTAATGGGTACAACTTGCTCTTGTTCAGGTGATCTATAATTTATGCATGGAAATGACTCTGGAGGCTCATATACACCACTGATACAATTACTTATAAGAGATATTGTTTCTACATTTAAAGAGGAGTTATCATGGAAACTATGATAGTTAAATGCACTAGGATTAATTGAAAACAGTGCACTTGATTTATTATTGCAAAAAGGCTCTTCCTCAAAACCATCAGTTTCTTTTTTCACATTGTCCAGCTTAATGAACTGTTCTTCATTTCTGTACAAACAATTTAACGCATCTCCAGAATAATTTCTTTTAAAACTTTTCAATTCTTCAAAGTTGGTTTTATTAGGTTTCAATTCACTTTCTCCCAAAGCTGTGTAGCATTTTTCCTCAGATGAATGGAACTCTTCTTTTATTTTCTGATTTATTATGTTATTATTACCAAAATTAACAGTTTGACCATCATTTGTTGAACCACAAAAACTATTAATAATCATACAATTTTGGTTGTTAAACTTTTCTTGTTGCAAATCATCAGTCCATTCAAAATCTTCTGGACCTATATAATTCATATTTTCCTAAAATTAAAACAGCGTGCTTAAAACCAATAACAATTAATTTTCCTAATAGCTGGTTTAATTTCAATAATTTGACAATTCGTGAGTTATTATTATTATTATTTTTTTTTTTTTTGTATTGCTAAATAATAAACTATACCGAATTAGATAATTTAATTCATAATTTAAGTCAAATAGACTTTCCTTCACTGTTACCAACTTAACCTAACTATAAAATTTATATTAAAGAAAAGTTTCTGTAAAATGTTTTATTCTGTTTCCAGTTTTGAAAATTGCCATTAATTTTAAGGAAAATAACTCTTTAGTTTCGTATTTCCATAAAAGCACAAATAATGTTTTTATGCTTTTCATAGAAGGGAGGGAGAGGGAGAGGAAGGAACAATTTAGAGCCACATTAAGTTATGAGTAATTCTAACATCTGCCAAGTCAAGAATGTTTTTTTCCATTTGCAAAGACTCTTTTAATAAATCTGGAAAATGTGGAGAAACCATTACATTTTATTGATCACACATTTTTAATATGTATGTGTGCTCACATCTACATGCAATCCACTGCCATCTACATTTGTACCATAATAGTTTTGGCTTTTTTCTAGTAGATTCAGTAATCAATTAAAAACTACTTATAATTCATAGAGAATAATAAAGAAAATTTTATATATGGTCTACCTTAGTTTATTTGAATAATTCAGTTAATTATTTTATGGTATGTTGCGTATGATTCATCAAAATTATATTTTCCAGACAAAATGATTCATTAGTGATTCTCTGGTACTTTTTAATTTTGAGGTGTCATTTAAAATTTTTAATTATCAAATATTAATACTACGTTTTGACCTTCGGTATCAAGACAGAATTTCTAATCTTGAAACTGCAGGACCAGCCCATTAATAAAAAACAACTAAACTTTGTAACATAAAATATTCTGACACATACAACTCAACCGAATTAATCAATTATGAATAAAATTGGAGGCTGATTTTTACTTCACCACTCTTTTATCAAAAATCAATGCACAGCGTTTTGGCTAAAACGCCATCATCAGGTGCAAAGGAACACATTTTTTTTCTATTGTGAGTGGATGCTTACATTCAGAAGCCTAAATGAGACCTGAGGCTTCTGAATGTAAGCATCCACTCACAATAGAAAACAAATTTGTTCCTTTGCACCTGATGATGGCGTTTTAGCCAAAACGTTGTGCATTGATTTTTGATAAAAGAGTGATGAAGTAAAAATCAGCCTCCAATTTTATTCATAGAATTTGACCTTCACCTTAAAGAATCTACACCTTAGCATTAATCAATTATTTTATTTCCTCCACTCAATATAGGCTGCAGCTCCTTTTCTCTGAACATTCATCCTCCCTCAGTTAACAAAGAGATGATGTGTAGTCACATTATCTCTTCCTCTTACAAGTACCTACCTATAATTCTGGTCTCTAGGATATCTGCTTTCTGGAATCCAAACTGATAATGACCAGTCTCCACTTCAGTAAGGCATTCAAAATTAAATATTGGAAAGGATTTTGAATACAGGAAAACAAAGATATTCCTCTATGCTAAGAGCATTTAAACATATCTTAATTTTTAATGTTCCTTCATTTGTCCTAATGTTTATTTTGTGAACTTTGTACCAGTTCCATTGATTTTGTTTAAGCAGACAGAGAGTGAGTCAACAACAGGACATCTATGATTCTTCAACGAACCAATAATTTCTTATTTTGTAGCACACAATATAATCCCACACACCACACCCAGTCCTCAGAATCCTGGCTCGATCTGTATGTTCTGGATTCTGCTGATAAACTCCTCGCCTCATCTCAACATCCTGTTCCGTTCTTGTCTGCTCACGACCTTATCCAGATATCCTATAATCTTCCGATCACTCTATTTTCCCCAAGAACCATTTCTTTTCGTAACCTTAACACCCTTTCCTCTGAAATCTTGGCGCCAGATCTTGAAGCTATCCAATGGAACACCATATACTCACTTAGGACCGTAGATTCTATGGTCGAAACCCTTACCTGTCATCTCCATAATATCCTAGACAACCATGCTTCCCTTATCACAAAGAAAATCCGACACCCTCCTGCTCCTTGGTTAACGCCAGAAATTAGGGAATGTATGAAGCACAGGGATGCTGCAAGGCGACGATTCAGGCGCTCCCGTCTTCCTAGTGATTACTCCACCTTCAAACTTCTCAGAAACAGTACCCAATCCATGATACGCCAAGCTAAATCCCAATATTTTCAGCAATCCTTATCTTGTGCTTCCAACTCCAAAACCAAATGGACAATCCTGCGTAAACTATCCTTAGGAAAACACACCCATAACCAACCTATTCCTATTTCCGCTGATGATCTTAACACCCACTTTGCTTCCTGCTCCTCTCATTTATCATGTCAGACGCCGATGCCTGCTCCTATGCACCATTTCAATCCGGATTCATTCTTTTTTTCCCATATCACCCCTGAGGATCTCTTTAATTCTATTCGTAAATCCCGAACCAATGACTACGGACCTGACAATATCCCAGTAAAACTAATCAAAGCCTCGCTTCCTTCCATCCTAGATCCCGTCTTTCTGACCTCTACCCTCCTCCTCACCGTACTGCTGCCTTTGACAAGTCCTTTCTAGCCAAAGCAACCACTCTTTGGAATTCTATTCCTCCTGAGATCCGTCATGTAAGTACTGCTTCCTCCTTCAAATCGCTACTTTTTAACCACCTTCTCCTTACCCAGTCAAACAGACAATAACTTCAAACTGCAGATGCTATAAATACCAATTATTATTATTATTTTTTTTTTTTTTTGTGTGTTTATATTACTCAAATTATCATTGATGAACCAGCTATTTCTGTTTTTTTTTTGTTTTTCTTATTCTGAAAGTCTGACTTGTAAAGATGTACATATATTACTACCTTAATTATTTTTTAGTTTAGTATTTTGTTATTCTAAGCCATGACCACACTGTTCCGGTCATCAATTATGTATGTTATTTTATTCTTAAGGGACTTTAGTCCCAGGATAATAAAGAAGTTTTTTCATTTCATTTCATTTCACTATAACTCGGGGAGGTTCAGGGCTTTCTTCCAGTAATCTCTATCGGGAATGAATTACTTCAACTTATTTCTCATAAGAAGGTTCTAATTTGCCTTCATGAAGCTGTTTCTGAAATTATTGTCACTCTTTTCCCTTCACTTCCCCCAATAAGATTTAAAAGTATTTCCTCCATAAGAACTGATCATTGTTCAAAATTATTTCTTCTGCATAAATGCACATAGTTGGAATCTGCTTAGATGGATTTCTAGTAGTGCTGACTCTGAAAACTTTATTTAGCTTTCTTTTAAAATCAAAACTCCTCCACTTCTCCTGATTCATCATGAAATAAGGTCTCGCTTATCCAACCTTACTTTTCATTTTAGTCAACTAATTGAATTGGTCTTAAAAACAATCAATCTAAAGTTTTAGCAGAATAAACAGATAAACTAAAGAAGAAATAAACAAACCAAGGAGCTAGGAAGAATGGTAAAATAAGCAACTTATAAAAAAAATATTATATTTCATAAACATTTAGAAAAGATTATATTACAGACATAGGAAATATACAAATCAATGAGTGTCTTTCCAAATGAAAAACAATATTTTTAAGTTAAGAAAGACACTTAGCTTTTATAATTAAATAATAAATCATAGCCTGACTTTTTCAGAAATATCACAAAACATAAACAACACTGTTTAAGTATCTGCATCTGAAATAGTTTTCAGCAAATGTTGCTTTTCAATTTTCTTTCTATCAGCTTTCTTCTTTCCTTTTACAATCAAACGTTTTTTCATTATGCCTGAAAAAAACATTAAGATTAGTTCAATTTTTTTAATGATTTAACAGACCATGAAAACTATCAATAACACTCTTTTACATATCTTACAGTCATATCTCCAACATTAAGAGATTTCAAAAATATAGTATTATTACAGTGGGAATACTAGGTTTTGTTAGAATAGAGATATCATAGAGGTTCAGAACCACCATTTTACATAAACTCTGAAGGGCGGCCTAACCAAGGATTTACTTCTTTTAGGCCCATCTGAACATTTGAACATGTGATCTTGGCGATAGAAGGCAGTTGTGCTGACCACAACACCACAGTTAACGCCATGAAACAAATTTAATACACATGAGCCAGATTTTGAACTGTTAGATAGAAACATTAATATAATTTTATTTCAACACTATAGAGGTCATAAACATTGTAGTGGTAAAGAAAGGTGATTAAATGGTGATTCTGTAATTAATATGCTATGGTTTTAAATAGACATTATCACCACCAAGTTTATGAAAACAACATGAATACAGGTAAATAATTAGCTTGACAAGTTTTGACTTTTGCATGGATTATATGATACATGAAAGTATTTTCAAAACCGAATTTTCAGTGAACTGTAGGAATAATATAAGAAACATCTCAGGCATATATGCTTTCTAATATATGAAATTTTCAGCTTTATAAAACTTATCGTTTTTTAGCTAGACTAACCACTTACACACATACAGACCTTTTAGCAGTACTTGGTCAGGAATTCAGGGAATCCTAAAATGTGTATTTTCGGTGAAAACTCTCAGTCGAAATCACAATACTATGTATAATATCTTAACAACATATTTCATACATAGGTAAGTATAAGTAATAAATGGTTGTGAGTTTCCTTAAGCAAAAACATTATAACTCCAATTATAAAATACTGATTAACATATTTCTTCTATTCTAGGTTGTAAAATGAAAAGTTTAGAGATGCATACAAAATTTTACAGTAGATTTGACCAACACAGGTTTCTTTTCAATTATACTGCTTTAAAACAGGCTGAAGATGTATTTCATACATATTACTG
Source organism: Piezodorus guildinii (assembly GCA_023052935.1). NCBI lineage: Eukaryota > Metazoa > Arthropoda > Insecta > Hemiptera > Pentatomidae > Piezodorus > Piezodorus guildinii. Next base: position 152,784,974 of record CM041292.1, read on the forward strand.
GTTTTAATTTTATTTTTTCATTTATAAAAATAAAAATCTGGTGCAGGTTAACACACAACTTTTACTTAACTCAGTTTTTAAAATCAATTGAAGAACAAATAAATAGAGTTCAAAAAGGTTTAATGAATTATATTTAGTTTCGTTGGAAACATATGTTTTAGATTAAATATTACAATAATATTAAATTGTTACACGTAATAATCAGTTATAAGTTTGAGCCTTTTTGTCACTCTCCATTACATTTTACAACTTTGAGCATAAGACAATATTTTTTCTAAAATCATTAGCTTTCATACAGTACATTATACACCTATATTACTGTTATTATCTTCAAAAAACCGAAAATTACACACAAAAAAAAAATTTGCTCTTTTCTCCTATAGTTGATTATTAAATTCGGCCAACTTATATATTTACCCTTTTGTTATCAATATTAGCTAACAGGCTGATATGGTCAATTTATTCAAATATATAAAATTAAAGGTACCTCAGAGGCAGAAATTTCAAACTATCGGCATTTAGAATAAAACCTACATGATATTAAAATCCATTAAATTTTACATTGATACAGTGAGTTAATCAAAATCGTTAGAGCCGTTTTTGAGAAAATTATAAAGAGGTGCAAAATGCATGGCATAAAGTTGATTTTAAATAAAAAGTTGCTATAACGACTATAGTTGTCCTAAATATGAAATTACAGTTTCGCATGACTTTTCATTTTTGCGCTAGACTTACCACACACACAGACCTTTTTGCAGGACTTGGTAATTTGGACTCAGGGGGTCCTGAACGTGTATTTATGTTGAAAACTGGAATTCGAAATTTTTCACGATCACAATACTTTCCCTTAAAAAGTAAAAATAAAGCATTGTCTCTAGTTATAAATAAATTTGATTTGTACAATGAGGAAAAACATTTTTAATCATCCAGTTTTGAATAACATCTTCTTCCAGTGGCGCCACAGGCCCTGTAGGCCTTGGGCCTCGCGGTGTAATATCCTGGGATATTACACTCACGTTTCTCGATGCATTTTGTAGTTTAGGGTCATCACTCCCTACGCCTAATTTTGTGAGTGGCCTCCATTTGGCTGACGGGTCTCACATACCCGGGGGAGAGGCTGAGAGTGAATCCCCATTTAATTACATCCTTATAAAAGCCCCGCCGGGACTGGGATTCGACCTCACAACCTGTAGCATGAGAGACTAGTGCGCTAACCACTCAGCCATGGGCTCCCCTATTGAATAACATACAACTTTCATATCATAACAGTTTTAAAAGGTGATTGTTAATACATAACACATATAAAAAGTTAAATTACAAAAGTTATAGGTGGAAAAATCAGGAGTCAGTCTTTTTTTTTAAATATTTTAATTTTGCCAATGTTTCGGTTCAAGCTTGTGAGCCATCATCAGGGCTACAATATAAATTACAAAAGGTGTAAATAGTCAAGATGGGTATAGGAGCCAACATTTGGGTGGGAGTAATGAGATAAAGTAGTCCTAAACTCTTAACTCATCTGGATAAAAGTAAATTTCTTTTCTGGTTTGAGGATTGTCAAGCAATATTCTGATAAAATGATGTATATCAAACAAATGTAGAACACTGAAAGAATTTCGAGAAATATTAGCATCATAGAATCATAAATACTGAATCACCTAACTAGTGTTTAAAAAAAAAAAAAAAAAAAAAGCATAAAATTTAGGCTCTAAGGCTCAAGCAGCAGCTCAAGGCTTAAACCTTTTAGTTTTTAGACCTCGCAAAAGGCTTGAGCCTTGTAAAATTTAACAATAAAAAAAAAAAAATTTAAAAAGTGAGTTCCAAAAAAAATACATCATTATTTGTCTGGAAACTCCATTTACTTATTAAACGTCTAGTTTTGGTCTCAAAGAGGAAATCATTTTTTTTCAAAGGTTTTATCCAAAGTTGGATTTTACTAACCGCTTCAACTAACAGTTGATCGCTCCAGAATAATTTCTTTGGGTATTATCGTTCAAAAAAGATCGTCCATTAATATCACTATTTATATTGTTCGGATGTTTTCATCAAAACAAATTTATTAATCAGTTAATGGGATCGTAAGTGCATTTTAAATAGAGAATAGAGGCTCAATAAGGCTCGAACCCTCTATGTAGAGCCCTAATGTCTCAGAGTTGAGCCATTAGGGCTGGAGCCTTTTTGTCTTCTGGCTCAGCTCTTTTACAACACTTCACCTCACAGTATTGTTTTTTTTAACATTTTCATAATTTTATAGAGACGTTTCACATATTTCTCTGTTTATACTTTACATAACTGTATCTTATTTATTTTCTGCATTAATGAAGACCTACACACCGTACTGACATGTATAAACATCTTGTGGAAAACATCTAAAAACAAAGGATAATACTTGAAGCTCTGAATGAACACAAAGTGTGTTATAAAATGATTTCAGATGATAACACACATAAACAAAGTTTAACCTTGAATATATAATTCCCAACTATGAGCCCACCTGAGAGTGAATCACCACAGAAATCTCATGAGTATACGGTGACAGTTTATGGCAAGTATTGGTCGATAAAATAAGTTTGTAGTGTTTTAATTGGATATTTCAATAAAAACTTCAGATGCTTATATTTGATCAATTACAAATGAGCCATTATTATCTAAAATCTTTCTAATAATCTCAGTCCCCGAGAGAATCAAAGTGTTTCCCATAAAGGGAGTTAGGAGTTCGGAGTTGTTAATAGAGCATCACTCCTTTTCCCCCTGTTGTAGAGGACCCATTTTTCATACCCAGTTAGTCTCTTTAAAAGTGGCTATTAACGTCATATTTAAGAAAATAATCACTAATAGAAATGCGGTCTAACAAATTGTTTTTCATTGAGTTATAAAGGACTAAAAAAAAATTTGATTGATGAGACATGCTAAGTGCCTGACCAATACCCCATGTCATTGAGTGTGGGACATTTGTGAGAGTTGCTTCGACTTTGTTGTCATCAAGAAACGAAGATCGACCAGAGCGAGGAGCATCTTCCAAATTAAAAACAAGCAAATCACTAAGATACAGTGCTTTATCCCAATGCATTATTACCATAACACGGGAACTATACAACTAAATACAAGTGCGTTAATAAAAACCGGTAAAGAAATAGGACTCAAAATAAATACCAATAAGACGAAGTATATGATTAGTAGCAGAAATAGTGGTGATCTTGGTGATATTGATATATGAGGGCATACTTTTGAGCAAGTAGAGAAATTTAAGTATTTAGGTTCAATGATAACGAGAAAAAATAAAATCCAGGAGGAAATAAAGTCTCGGTTAAAGGTGGGAAATGTGTGTTATTATTCAGTTGCTAAATTACTTAGCTCGCGGCTTCTGTCTAAAAACTTAAAGGTTAGAATTTATAAAACTATTATTCTATTGACGGTCCTTTTACGGATGTGAAACGTGACCGCTTCCTTTGAATGATGAACAACGGCTTAAGGTTACCTTAAAATAAGGTAATGCGTAAAATATTTGGTCCAAAGAGAGATGAGGCCACTGGAGAGTTTAGAAGGTTACACAACGCGGAATTGCGGAGCTTGTACCCTGTGAATATAATTGAGTTCATAGCATTGCGGAGGCTCAAATGGGCGAGTAAAGTTGCTGGGCTCGTTGAGGAACGTAGGGCATGGGCTTGAACGGTGATCATTGGACGAGTCTGTGTAGACAGTATTTGGTGGTATCGGCATCGAACCTTCGGGTTCGGTAGGCCTGTTATTATTATTATTATTATTATCACCATATTCACTACATTTTTTTCTAGGGGGTTCCACAGCAGATTTTCCTCTATGGATATAAGAAAACCATTGAATGTACATTGTTTTATAGCATTTCAATCTTTTAGTACATTTATTGAATATACGCTATCTCAACTAATACTAATGCATTCAAACACCTTAATCCTTTTTCAAATGACATTAACATCATTGACAGAATGAACATTGCTTCCAAAACACAAGAAGCATTTAACTTATTATTGAAACTACAAACTTCTTTTACTATTTGATACTTTCAGGAACTAGTATTGTAAAATAAAATAAAAAAACAATCAAGTATCAAAATAAAATTCATTTGAAACTTTTATGTCTCTTTTTATTACATTTTTATAGCAATAAAATTTACACTATTAATTACATAAAGGACTAAATATAAAACTTAAATTAAAGTAGAAAATATATAACAAAGAAAAAATCATTTCCATTTTATTTATATAAACATGATTACAACATAAACATTATAAATGAACAGAGGTAGCATTTTTATTAGCATGGCGCTTACCTTGATTAAGTCTAACTTCAAGTTTTGAAGTGATAGGCACTGCTCTCTTAGGATGAAACATTGCCGGTATACGGCGATAATGTAAAAATGTTGGGGTTAAAACATATCGATCTATTTCACACCAATGAGGTCTTGGTGACGCTATTTCTTCTGGATTAACCTTTTGATAACTGAGTGATAAATTGAAGGTATGTTTGCTGAAAAATTTTAAATTTTCATAAACAAATAATTAAAGAAATTTTTTCGACTATTTCAAAATTTAATTTATGTGGTTAATATTAAAAAAATTTTCATCCACACGTGGTTTTTGCATACATTCTATTAATTCTTATTTTTAAATTGATAACTGTTTATACACACAGCTGAAAATGAGACCTCATCACATGGGCTTATGATATTCAGTAATAAATATATCAATCTCCAGTTTAAACTCAGAGTCCTCTAAGAGGAATTAAAGAAAATTAACATGGAAATAAAAAGACCAAAACAATGAGAATAGGAAAGAGATCAGAAGGAGGAGACAGAATAATCCACTTAATTGATGTCTATCTGGAACAGGTCACAGAATTTGAATTTCTTGGACCCCATTAAAATGATTAAGGTTGGAACAGATGCAGAGATAAAGAAATGCATAAAATTTGCAGAAAGGTGCTTTAACTCTCACAAACAAGGTTTTAATTGGTAATAGAGGTATGTCAAAACAAACCAAGAAAAAAGTTTTCAAAAACATCTTTCTTCCAATACTAATAAATTCAAGCCAATCTTGGACACTCACCAACAAACATAAGAGCAAACAACAGGCTATGGAGATGAGATATCTAGAGAGGGAAACAAGGAGAATTCGGGTCAGGAATGTGACAATAAAAATCAATTTGGGCAAACTGCCAGCAGTGTCTCATTAAGACCCAGAAGAACATGGGAAAATAGGGTTAAGGAGGGCTTTGATCGAAGGGGCTTGGACTGAACAAGAAGGAAGATACTGGTTCATGAGCAAGAATAATGGATCAAGCTCCATAAGATGGCTCCTAACACTGCTTCAGGTGGTATAGAGGAAGAGATAAAGTAAATAATTAAAAAGTTGTCAAAAGTTAACTTTAGATAACTATTAAAAGATTTGTGATTAGTTATTTAGTAACAAAAGATTTTATAATAGAATAGGCATTTCACGATCAATCATTTTTGAATGGGTGGAATAGCTCAGAGGAATAGTTCCTAAGACGTTTAGCTCAGGAAATGCCGTTCCTAAACCAGGATTGGAGTCCCATTGTAGCTTATAATTATTCATTGTAATATTCATTCATTTAGTGGCTCTATCCGATGATGGTTTTCATCTATCCTACTCTATACCAAGGAAATATCTTGATCTTAGAGGAACGAAATGACTGCTTAACAATTCAGAATAACAGGATTTAACAGAACGAGTTTAAAATAAATAATCTCATGACACTAGCTTAAGAAAGAAAAAAAGGAAGATAGGATTTACCTGACAATTAGTCTGCAATAATGGTGTATAACTGGTCCAATATAAAAATATGGCATCCTTCCCTAATGCCTATAATCAAAATTCTACCTCCTTATTCCTATAACCAATCTGCATAAACCTACTTCAACATACTACAGCCAGGGCAGCTTATATTTTTAAACTAGAGCTTTGTTCATCCATCATGATTTCAAACATTTATCACGATTCATACTTTGCATCTGGGTTAATCAACATATTATGATGATTAAATGTTATGACGGGCAATATAATATTTAGAGATATCTTATTCAGCTTTACTCAAGATTATTTACTTTGTTGAGTATGGCCATATATTTTAGGGCATGAAGTCACTTCTACTTCAATAGTGTAAAAGACCCAAACTCAAATAATACCTACAGAATTCTCTAATGTACTATATTCAATAGACATAGGGACTTATCACTAATCATAAGAAGAAATCTTTAATATACTAACATAATCTTAATGAGTATGATTTAAAACAAATAAATAAATACCTGGAATCTGATTTATAAAGTTGAGCGAAATTTTCATTTTCTGGTGAATGTGATAAAAGGTAATTCCCAGGTTCAAATTCTAAAAGTTTTCCCAACAACATGTGAATACAAGTCAAACGAGAATGTGGATTAAATTTGTATAAACGTTTTATTTCATTTGTAAGATCTTGAAGTGTTTTCTCCTCAAACATTACAACATCACCTGTTAAAGGGTTTATTCGAGCTAAAATAATAAACAATAATAAGTAAAATAAAATGTATATTTTTAAACAACAGTAAAATAAAAAAGTACTCTATTCTGAATATAGGATTACATTTATCATGCATTATGGAATCTAAATCCAATCAGACATACATTTTCAATAATAAAACAAAGTTTAATGAGCTGAGTGTTTTTTTTTTGTTCAGGTTTTGACTTTTAACAAATTTCTCATTAAAATCAAAAAAATATCAAGACATTTAATTAATTATTTGGTTTTTATATTTATGTTTCATTGATATTATAGACAATGATATTACCAAACAATTAATTCACTATATAAATGTGTAATTTCATTGTTACAATTAATGGTTTTAAATTACAACTTTGAAACGACAAGAAACAGCTCGCACATATCGCTTATTACAACATTTACTTGACAAACGTTCAAAACTTCCCACCTACTACAAAAAACTAATTTATATTACCATACTTAGGCCTATTTGGACATATGGAATTGAACTATGGGGATCCACCAAGCCATCAAATTCCTCTCGCATCCAATCCTTGCAATCCAAAATCCTCCGAAAGATCCTAAATGCCCCTTACTTTGTCACCAATAAAATAATCCACAAAGACCTGAATATCCCATTAGTTGCAGACTTAGCCCGAATTAGATATACTTCCTTTCACTCCAAATTACCACTCCACTCAAACCCACTTGTCCGCAATATCTCATCTCCTTCTATTCCTGATCATCCTCCGAGGCGGCTGAAACGACGATGGCCTCGAGACCTTCTTGTCTGAAAAACCTTTGAAGTGCTACCAATGGGTAGATTCTTCTCACGCCTATCATGTCCATATCTCATGTGTGAACAGTCACATTTACTTGATGTATTTATGTTAATACAGTTGTAAATATCTCTATAATAAATAAATAAATAAAAAAATTACAACTTTAGAGTGGTTCCATTGCGAAGCTTCTCTACATGTGTTTCACGCCTTTTTATATTTCATTCCAATTTACTTGTTGTATTCCATTATACAGTTGTAAATTCCAATAAATAAATAGATAAATAAAATAAAAAATCATAACTAGCTACCGACTTTCATAATTTTAAAACTTAATTAAGTTTAATTTAGTATAAATCGTGTTAATTGGAATTCAATGTTTCATATATTATGACAGCTATCTTCATTTCAATGTCAAAGAAATATATTTAATACTGTATATTGAATACATTGAAATACCTTTTTGGAGAGAATTTATAAACTAAAGTTTCAAATTACATTATAATGCCACTAATTGGAGTTATAATTTATTTTAAGTACCTCTTAGCAGCCTGTAACCTGGCCTGATAAATATATTTCCCCAGTCCTGCATTCCTTCACTCAATGTGACCACTTCAGCTCCATATTCAGTTTGATATTCTAATTTTGGAACAACTTTGAATAAATCAGTTTTCTTTTTCTGAAATATGAAAAAAAAAAATTATAAAGCAGGTTACTGCAAAGTAATAAAAGATTTACACTAACATATGGCACCTAAAAAGTCTATGAAATGATCTTGTAACCCTATTATTTTAAATTTTATCGTAACATATACAAAATAAAAAAAAAAAATTATTCTTTCATCTGCTGCTCTAACATATCATTTATACCTATTTCTGCCATAAATACTGTTACATAAGTTGAACTTATTTACATCTTTTGATATTATTCAGATAATCCTCACTTCTATCATATTATTTTCTTTACATGCCAAGGTAATAATAATCCCAATTAGTTTGTACTTTTCTTTCGCTCAATTAACTTGGAGTGGGGCGATAAAGAAAAATGAATATTTGTGGTCGCCTTATGTAGAGTTGAAAAATGTAGGTTTGAGATTTTCAACATTTTGAAACCTTTGGGTATCAGCCATATGTTTGTGTACCACACTATATATGGATATAATGAAACCCCATCTGTATGTGACAGACTTTGACTTGGTGTCCCTCCACTGTGAGAAGAACAAAGCAGGGGCTGCTCGAATCAGAAGAAATCCCATTCGAAAACAACAAATCATGTCTAGGGGAATGGGAATCTCACACAGATCACTGTCTGGCATAATAAAAAGTGACCTTAGGTTGGGTGAATTTTTGAAGAATGACAGTACAAAGGCTAACCACTTTCCTATAACAAATTAGAGAGGATAGATGTGAAGTGCTCCTTGGCCTTTACACAAATGGTCTTTTATCGAAAGATTTTGTTTAACAATGAGAAACTTTTTACCATCCAAGAAAAATTAATACACCAAAATTATCATGTGTATACACAGAGTTCTAAAGAAGCCCAGAGAGTCATTATAAGAATGGAAATATACCATCACCCTTTCTCAGTGATGGTTTGGAGAGGAGTTTGTTTTGATGTCACCACAAAGCAACGTTTTTGTGAAAAACGCACAAAACTATCTAGATGATATTTTGGAACATGTTGTCAAGCCTCTAAATAATACTCTGTTTAATAGAAGCTATTGGGTTATCCAGCAGGATTCCTATCCAGCTCGCAAGGCCATGTCAACTCAGCAGAGGCTGCAAAGAACATTCTAGCGTACATCTCTGGCTCGGATGGGCCCTCAGGAAACCCTGATCCCAACCCACTAGATTACAGGCTTTGGTGAAAACTGATGGGGATGGCATGCCGCAGAGCACATCCTAACTTGGAAAGCCTCAAACCATCTCTGGTCCGAGCAGTTGAGAATTTTCCTCATGAAGTGCAGCATGCTGCTATTGATGATTGGCCCCGGAGATTAAATGCCTGTGTCAAGGCAAAAGGGGGGGGGGGCTTTTTAAATAGTTTTTTTTTTATTAGTCTCTATAGATATACATTTTATTTTCAAATGACGTTTTTGAAAAACCTTAATTTTTCTGTTAAAATAGGTGTAACAATATTTATATTTATCCTCCTTATTAATATTCATCCTTGTAACAATATTTATGGCAGGACTAGGTGTACCTCCTATAATTACAATATTTCAGTTCCATATAACTTTTTTTGAGCTTGATTGTTCACATAGACAAACATACTTCAAAAACTTTCCTTTACAGCATTAATCATTCAGTAATTAATTTTTACAGTTTTAGTCATTTTTCAAATTTCTTTGAGATGGTAATATTACCTTTGTATATGTATAATTATATAAGATCATGGTGAGTAAAACAATTTATGTAATATTATAGTAAATTAAAGTATGTAATATTATAGTCATTTTAAAGCTAGAAAGAAGATAGATACATTTTAAAATGTAGAATTGTATTATTCTTAGGGGACTACCTGTCCCAAAATAAATATTTCATTTATTCGGCATTAGAATGAGAAAAAAAAAATTTATAACCTAGAACATTAATATACAAATATACAATAAACAGTATATAGAACAATGTTTTTTAGAAGTTTTTCATTAAAAATTAGGCTATTAATGAAAACTAAGTGAGTATTTATAAATATGGTATCACAACTTACTCCTTTTCCGCCGGCTTTTGAACGAATTATAATATTTAATTCCTTCAAGTTAGATTTCAAAAGCATATTTGAATTTTCACTGGCCAGAGACCATAGATTATAATAGATTTTTTCTTTTAATCTGTGATTGGTCTGCTGTCTTTTTGGCTGACTCGAAGTAGAAGCCTGTAAAGTAAAATATTGGATTAACTATCATAATAAGTAATAAAATTGACACTACTACTAATAATTAAGTAAGTAATAATAATGATATGCTAATAATAATACTCCTTAAGACTTAAGACTTTATAGTTGTTTTCTGGTTTCTAACGTGTTTTTAATTTTTTCACCAGAAATGCTGCAAGCTTCTACAGGATTTTTAGGGAAAATCAAGATGTTGCTCTATGTCTTGGTATTTATATCAGCTCCAACATAATTACAAGACAAAGCCTGGTTTTTCATGAATCTGATTGGCAAGGTGATAACATCACCTAATCCCTGAATTCTGATTGATCATTGGTCGCATTTCAGTTTTGGTCCTTAGGTTCTTTTTTATTGTACGTAATTTTGAGAACATAATTTGCTTAGCTAGTAGCAGCCTCGTTGTTGATGTTTTCTGGACACTTGGTTGCAAATCAAAATAAGTGAGTTGGCCTTTCACATTTTGATAGAATTAAATCATCAATTGACATAAAGACACATAACATTCATGTTGTAGTTTCAACAGTGTTATTATAATTGATCTGTAGTCAGAAAATGCATGATTAGAAGAAATATCTTCCCTCAATGTGTAGGACAAACCTGCCTTCATCAGCCCATTTTTTCCAAACTAGGTTATATGACACTAGCTGTGTCACGCAGCTTTGCTCGCGAATATTGCATTTCGTATAAATTTATGTGCGTTTATGGTGAGATTGGCTATAATAAATATCAACTATCAGCTACTCTTTGTTATCATTTAAAGCCCGATCTTGACTTCTTCCTGTCAAATTTACAATAGCAAACCAGTAGAAGTGGTTATACCCATAATCACTTAATATGTAAAAATAATCGTCACAAACCATTTTTAAAAAATAAATAACAATTGAATATATTTTCATAGGAACCTACACTCGAAACGCAATAGGTCAACATACAGGTGACCGATGCTTAAAAGGGTCGGTCACCTGTATGTAGTGACCAGCCAGGTGCCCTTAAGATTTTTTAATGAGAGTAAAAAACAACCTTAGTTATGCCCTCCTTCGAAGGGGACGTAAAATGGTGGTCCCAAGCCTTTGCGACTCCATGAACTCGTTAAAGATCTCTACCCTAACTAAACTTGGCGAGGAAAAAATTAGTAATCATACGATTAACCATAGTAGTACAAAAGTGACGTTAAACGAACAGATAACAACAGTAATATGCTTAAATATATTTGTTATAAAATTTTTGTACCTTTGCTGATACATATCAGATTAAGACAATTTTACGTTTAGGTTGTTCAACCACTTTTTGGGCGAAGATTTTCAAATCCTGCCATATTGCACATCTAGGCGGTAAGACGAACCTCCAGGAAAAATTTTATCCTCACAACCATAGTAAGTTTTTAGATACCAGAAAATTGAGTGGTACTTTCTTTTATAAATATAGACATACAGCTAATAAAAGTCCTAAATATGCTTAAAATAATAGTTCTGATTATTATACTCGAATAAATCAAAAGAAATAGTAATTTTTTTAATTTATTTAAATTTATAAATGTATATGCTTCAAGGTAATAACAATTAAAGTTGAAAATGGCTCTTGAAATAAATCATGACAACAATATAGATAATAATATTGATTGATATAAATATTTCCGCGTTGTGTAACCTTCTATACTCCCCAGTAGCCTCATCTCTCTTCGGACCAAATATTTTAGTACCTTATTTTCTAAAACCTTTAGCCGTTGTCCGTCCTTCAAAGTAACCGGCCACGTTTCACCGTCGGAAGAATAACAGTTTAATAAATTCTAACCGTTAAGTTTTTAGACAGAAGCTAAGTAATTTCGCAACTGAATTATAACACGCATTTCCCGCGTTTAACCAGGACTTAATTTCCTCCTGGATTTTTTTTTTCGTTATCATTGAACCTAGACAATTAAATTTCTCTACGTGTTCAAAAGTATACCCTGATATATCAATATCACTATGATCGCCACCGTCTCTGCTACTAATCATATATTTTGTCTTTTAGGTATTTATTTCAAGTCCTATTTCTTTACCGGTTTTTATTAACGGACTTGTATTTAGTTTTTTAGTTTCCGTGTCTTCCTTTAGCAGTACCAAATCATCGGCGTATCCCAGAACCGGAATTTTATCACCCAAATTTAAACCTTCTTAGTACATGTCACTTTTTCTTTGATATATTCTAAAGCGACTTCATCTGCATCAATTTCTGTTATTATGATTGCTATTAAGAAGTTTTTAAAAGAATATATTTTAAAGTACTTCCGCGTAAATGACATTTTTAGTTTTATTATCTTGTGGCAGAAGAACATACTGATTTTCTCCGCAACCCGATCTCGACGTAAATCTATTCCTACGTGTTTAAATGGAAAAATATAAATTAACGGGAAATTGAATTATTTAAAAATAAAAGGTAAATCATTTGGAATCATTGGAAAGCGAGGTTTTTTTTTTCTCTCAAATTTTCCCTGTTTTTTCTTATAATAAAAATGCATATGTGAGTAATATTAGAAACTATAATGTAATGCACATAAATAAAACTACAATTAAAAACAATTATAAAAACTAATATATATATAATTATTATTATACATTACGAAACATAATAACTTATGTTTCGATGGAAAAATGTGTGTTAGATTAAATAATCTAAAAATATAAATTATTATAATCAATAATAACTTTATTTTAGGATCTTTTCGCTTTTAAAGAGCTTTGTATAAAAGATAACATTTTTTCTAAAATCTTTAATTTTCCAACAATATATTATATTTCCATATCACTATGTTTGTGTTCGGAAAAATAAAATTTACTTAACAAATATGTTGGCGCTTTCCTCATTTAGTTGGTTACCAAATTCATATACTTAACCGTTTTTATTAATGCTAAAAAGATACTTTTAATTTTTTGAATTAACAAAATTAAAGGTATTTTAGAGGAAGAAAAATAAAAATATTGGCATTTAAGTCCTGTCAGACTATTTCAATTAGAATAAAACCTACATGACATAACAGCCCATTACATTTTACATCAATTTAAGTTTAATCAAAACCATTAGAGCCATTTTTTCAATTCAAGTCTTTTCTAGAGCTGTTCATGAAAAGGTGCAAAATGTATGGTATAAATAAAGTGACTATTTTGGTTTGCTCATTTTCATGAATAAGTTACTCTGAAACCTCAAGTATATAGTCGTCTAATATGAAATTTCAGTTTTATACGACTTTTCTTTTTTCGCTAGTTACCACAGATATTTTCAAAGGACTTCGTTATTTGGCCACAGGGGATCCTAAAAACACTTATTTCCATTGAAACCTGGAATTCATAAACTTCCCCTTACTGTATATTTCAAATATAGGTAGTTGGGGCAGAGTAGCTGAGTGGGTTGGAACACGTTGCTTTGAAGGTGTGTTGCCCAGCTACTTGGATGTAAGCAGATCACTTAGACAACTCAGAATAAAATAATTAAAAGAGAAAATCTTGGTACTGGGGGGCTTTTATCATGGTTTGTTTTTTTATTTAATGTCACTTTATGCTGCTATGGCTAATCGGATGATGCTAAAGTGGGAGTCCAAAATTTTGCCTATCCAGGTATTATTAGGATAGGGATCTTTAACGAGTACCTGACATCGCACAGGCTCAGGACCACCTTTTAACATCCTCTCCGAAGGACAGCATAAGTAAGTATTTTTTACTCCCATTAAAAAATCCTAGGACCACCTGCGGGTTTGGACCCATGACCTTTGGCATAGGACGCTGTTATGCTAGCCACCCAGCTATAAGTGATCTCTTTTATCATGGTATTTATTCCTGACCCTCACCCCCTGCCCGAGAAACCCCTGTATAGCCTTCAAAGGCTAGGTAGGGGTGAACAAAGAAAAAATACATAGGTAAGTGAAAGTAAAAATATATTACCACTTGGTCTCCATTTTCAGTTAAATGTTCTGACATTTCCACGTCAATTACTAATTCTGGATCAGGTGATAAAGGTGGAGCTTCAGGATCATCTGTTAAAGCACTAGTTTTATCAAGTACATTATTGTCTTCATTAATACCAAATGTTTCCAGTTCAGAAATATCATAATCTATGTCATCAAAAGGTTCTGTATATTCTCTATCATTCCTGAAACGAGTAGGACTTTTTTATTTTATTTTTTTATAATTGAAATAGGAAAGATTACAATTGAAATGGAAAATGTGTCAATTGATCTAGAAAAGGTTACAATAGACTTGTAAATGCTATAGAAAGGATCAGATAATTTGATTGACATTTAGTTTTGGATATTAAAATTCTATTGCTTATTTTCTCGGTTAAACAGGCTACAACCTGCCTATTCCAAATAGTAGAAAGAATGCCTGGATCAGGTTCTACCCGCAACCCCCTAACAATCCTGTGTAGTAGAGATGAAGTATAAAGAAAAGTAATATTAAAATTCATTTCTCATTCAAGAATAATATCAACCAATATCTAATATAATATTAATTAATAACAAGAGCAAATGGAGAGAAATCAAAACAGGAGGATAATTTTCAATGTGTGGGTGTTCACATAAATGAATGTAGTTGTTTCAACAAGGAAGTGAATTGAAATATCAGAGCAGCTGTCAATGTTATATTTGCTTCAAAGGAGTTTTCTGGGAAAAAGAGAGATTGTCAAAGAATACTAAAATGGTCGTCTATCAATTAACATTCCTCCCTATTCATTCTTACTACTCCACATCTTGGTCCCTCATCTTTTGATCCATTGAGACGCACTACTTTCATAAAGTAGAGGGAAAGGTCAGATGAGACTAACATTTCCTTAAACTTTCAATCAAAAAGCTATAACACTTTTAGAGGGTCTACAAGGAACACAAAAATTCCGATGAATTTTGAAGCAACTATCAAGATAGTGGATAAGCAGGAGTTCAGATGAGTTTAAATTGATTTTGTCAGATCAGAACAGACAAAAGTGATTTGGCCGGACAAATATAAAGGTCCTAGTAGAGGTAAAAAGACTGATGGTTTTAAGGTTAACAGAACTATATTGGCAAAGTAAATGAAAAAGTGGTTACAGAGAAAGACTAATGGTGAAAACATAATCCCTAAAATAAAAACATTTGTAGGAAGAGGGTTTGAATAAATATATAGATAACCTAAATAGGTTAAGTAAATATAGTCTAAAAGAAGCAAGAACATCAGGTGACATACAAATTAGCAACTGATTTTGAGCTAAAAGTATGAAGGCCAGGATTTATTCACCAGCAAAAAAAGCAACAAAAAATGTTGAAAAATATTATAAAACTTTTAGTTGCATTTTCTTCAAAGGAACATAAATTAAAATAATGAAATTTAATACACATAACATTAGCGAATATTGTTTAACCTAAATATATTTTTATTTAGACTTAAATAAGCTAAGTAATAACTTTATAAACTAAAACTTAAGTTGTTTATTTGGAAACATGGTGCGAGTACTAAAGAATTAATTTAAAATATTCTTACTTGGGTAATCCATTGAAATGTTTCAAAATATTTTTTATTTGTATTTTGGAAAACCATTTAATCCTTTCCACAGCAGTTAATGATTTTTTAGGCAATGCTTTATCTATGTAGATAATTTTCTTTTTCTCATGACCTTAAAAACAATAAATGTATATGAAATAGCACAAAACAAAAATACATAAAGTTACTGAGCCTTGTATCCAATAAATACGAAAAAGTTATAATAAACCCATATTTGAGTGAGGGCGATTAAAATTAATAGTGTAATCGGTAACGAACCTTTGGGAACGCAGCTACTGAGCCTAGTTTCCAATAAATACGAAAAAGTTATAATAAACCTATATTTGAGCGAGCAGGATTAAAATTAACAGTGTAATCGGTAGCGAACCTTTGAGAACACAGCTACTGAGCCTACTATCCAATAAGTACGAAAAATTAAAATAAATCTCTATTGATAATATTTTCGCCCGCGATTATAAAACTAAAATAAAACGAACTCCCGCTAATCCGACTACCAGACCTTGTATCGAAAATGTCTAAAAATTAAAGTATCCGTTATACTTATTATCATAATCGTGACTAATTATATGTAAAAAGGCCCCCGGGAACATTTAACAAGCCACAAGGGTTAACAACATAACGTGTAATTAAAATAACCATAAAAACATGTTAATTTGATTTTTATTATTTTATTGAAATCGGAAAAGGTTGAATTTGAAATGGAAAAGGTTGAATTTGACTTGGAAAAGGTTGAATTTGACTTGGAAAAGGTTGAATTTGACTTGGAAAAGGTTGAATTTGACTTGGAAAAAGTTGAATTTGACTTGGAAAAGGTTGAATTTGACTTGGAAAAGGTTGAATTTGACTTGGAAAAGGTTGAATTTGACTTGGAAATGCTATATATATACAGCAGCAACACACGTGGTAGTGGTAGCCTACGAGATATAATCTTTTACTTCATAAACAAAGAGTACGGTTCATTAGTTTAAAAATGTTTATTGAACTATTCTATCGAATGAAGAATAATTCTTTTTTTGTTATTTATGTAGTGACACCATCACAAATAAACAGGTTCATATTGAATATAGAAAAAAACAAATTTTGAAACTCGTATAGAAAAAAGGGAATAACATGAATTAAATTTCAGTTATTGATCAGCAGTTTAGATATTACCTACAGAAGTTTCTTTGATTACTATTGGTAAATTCCATGGTTTTCCGACCTCTTTTGGGTAATTATCAAGTAAATGCAAAAATCCACTGGCAGACAAAACAACTTGAGCATGGTTAGCGAGTGCAAGGTTTTCAGCAATTTTGTCTTTACTAACTGAAAATAAAAAAATAATGAAATAATCACAACTGACTCAAGTTCAGTTAAAACAAATAATTTTGTAATTCAGAGGTCAACCATCTGCACATGAAATGACTGACGATTGATCTCTATGGTACAAAATTGTTAATTAGCAATAAAGTACCATCTGGATGATATCCCATATTATGCAAGGTCTTGTGAACAGGCTTATAACTGTTATTAATAGAGCTTTGTTCTCCATCTTCCTTTTGAAATTCTTCAACAGAGCTATTATAAACATTTAGCTTATTCATTTTCAAATTTGGAACATTATAACGTGGTAAAAGCCCTAAAGCAATAATTAAAAAAAAAAAATTAAATAATATAGTAAATATAATAATAATTTAGTAAAATTAATCTAAATAGTGGTATACAATAATATCTATATTTATGTTAATTATAGAGTGCACTATTATCTTCCAAGACCAGTGAACACTCCTCAGAGGTAGCCAACCAGATTGGTCCATCCCCATCTTCTTACTCCCATCCATCTCAAGCATACCTGAATGTCATCCGAAAATCGCATTTAAGGACGGCTACGTCTCTGGGCAACCCCTGGATCTCCCTACATCAACTTTTTATGAGTTGACTGCTCTCCACAGGATTGATTCATCTTAACGAACAAACTTCCTTTTTTTTATTGTGGTCACAATGCCAGGCTAGTCATAAAATGCTCCAAAAAGATAATTTTTCCCATTGAATGCAATGGTTTTCTAAGTTACACTACAGCGCTCTGTGGAAAGTCCTTAAAATTTAGCGCCTTAAGGAGTTATCTATCATGTATTTTCTCCTATCCTCTTTGATCCTAATTCCTTACACTGCAACAAATTGTAAATAATTGCTGCCTTGCCATTTGATCCACTCATCATCATAAACATGAGCTTATTGGGGATAACTAATCTTTGTAAAACAAGTAGATGTTTCTTTTTACCAAAATGGTTGTAGGCTTGACAAAAATCTATCAAGAGATCATGCAAAGTGGTATCAGATTTATAGGTATTTTCCAAAAGCTGCCTTAAAAGAAAAATGCAGTAGTAATAATAGTAGTTTCTAGCTATCTTTCCTGGATGATATAATTATAAGGAAGGAACATATTATGAATTGATGAGGATAATTAGCTCTTAATATTGATCAAATACTGCTTCTTACAGATAATTTTATGATTAAAGACAATTCTTAAAATTATATACATAAATATTTGAATATAAAATTTTACCACATGCTTTGGAAGTTTAACATGTTTCAATTCTGAAGTTTTATTTCTCCTACATCAAACAATGAAATATCCGCAACTTTTGCATAATGTTTTGGATACCATGAAACTCTTTCTAATCTTTCCTAAAAAATTACAAATAGATAAAAATATTTATTTCTTACATAAATGTATACATGCATATTAATAATTAATAGACAATAAATAAATATAAAAGATACGGTTAAATAATCATATAAGGACTATGATAGGTTTCATAGATACAAATTACAGCTATTTAATGAAAGTAAAAATTAACACTTTTTTATTTTTATTTTATTTGTATGTAAAGGATAAGATGGTTCGCATGGCCGATGAATATTTATAAAAAAGAGTGAAACTATATTCAGTATTTTTTGTGAACATTGATTGACCACCATCTGATTCATCTTATTCTACATAAAAAGTGTTGTTGTTTTGTTTACATACAAAAGGTTATGAAATAAATATTCAGAATAAATAATTTCTCAATACTGGTTTATTACTTTCAATATTGAAAATAATCAACCAAAATTTAAATTCATGAAAATTAATAAAAGTAATAAATTTTGGTTTATACAATTAATTTAACAAAAAACAAAACTGTAAAGTAGCTTTTAGTTTATTTTTAACATTAATAAATGATTTAAATTGAGTAACAAAAAAGAAAAAATTAATTATCTCAAAGTTTGGGGTTACACCTTTCAAGACATATCAAATCCTTTTTTTTTTTTTTTTTTTGTTTGGTGGATATAATTAGTTAACCGTTGTGAATTACTGGAAGAAACTAGTCCGGGTGGCGGTCAGTAAATGAAACAACTAAATAGTTTCAACTATTTATTGCTTGCGTTTTGACCCCCTTGTGGGTCATCATCATCGTATGGTGGGGTATAGAAACTGGAAACTCAGTTAATAAATTTATATATATATATATATATATATATATATATATATATATATATATATATATATATATATATATTAAAAAAAAAACAACCTATGAAGAGTCTTGGGCTCAGTACAAATAGAGATTCGTACTGTTTCAAGGTCAGCGGCCATGCAATGAGGTGATTCGGCCGAGATCACGCTCAGCCGCCAGGTTTTTCCCCATTTTTGGGTACCCACTTTATATAGACTGGGTCTGCCCCAGAAGGGTCTCCATACCCCAGGATCGTCTCCCCGAGAGAACCTCTAAAAAATCAAACACAAACTGACAGACTAAACACAATTCTATTAGCTATGATATAGTTGAGTAAAGTCCTAAAAAAACAAGACCAGCTTATATCCTAGAGACATAAGATATATTCTAAAATAATCAATGCAATAATTACCTTCCATAACTTGTTGCTAAATTCAACAATCTCAGATTTAATTTGATTATGTCTTTCCTTATTTACTCGAAACCAAGCTTCTTTGGCTATTGTTTGGTAGAGCTTCTGTTCTTTTTGAATTTTTGGCATGTATTCCTATAAACATAGTGATTAAAACAAAAAAAAAAAAAGGATTAAACAACACAATTTTTAGATCATACGAAATTTTATTAATAAACCAAAGTAAACAACCTAAATTTTCTTACATTGTATGTCACCATCATTTCATTATCAACAGTTTTATTCTTACAAATATCCTGGTACATAGCAAAACAATCAGACATTTCTTTTTTAGTTAGTTCTGAAGTCATAGGAATGAATGATTCAGGTGTATAGCCAGGGACAGTAGTTGGTTTTTCTGACTCCTGAAAAAGTTTGACATAATAAATAATAATGCAGATTATAGCCTAAGCCATAAACTACAAAAATTAAAATAATTGACGTTAATAGTTTTCACTACTTTAAAATTTTTATGCTAGTAAATTTATAAACCTCGTTAAATTTATTACTGCAATGTTTAATTGTATTTAATTTCTAATCCCTAAAATTGACATATTTTATTACAAAACAAAAAAAAAATTTGACATAAAATCAAATTTGCCATCTGCATTTCTTTTGCAATAAGCAAATTTGTGGACTGCTGAAGCAGCGGCTCAACACAGCAGAGTTCGTTAAGTGATCAGCATATCTCTTGGCCACCGCCTGCGTAGTCATCGGGGTGGGCTGTAAGGATTCATAGAGCATTTTAATGTTTCTGTAAGAGGGTTGGTGTTGTATGTTAGTCTTTGGTGGAAGTTATTGTATTGTTCTGTAGCAGTGGCTGAAATTGTCGGAATGTTTAAGTCGTTATGTATAACGTCATTTGTTACGTAGAACGGTGCGTCCACTATTTTGCGCAGCACTTTCGACTGAAAAGACTGTATTCTTTGGATACTTGATGGTTTAGCAGAGCCCCACAGTTCTATCCCGTATGTCCAGATTGGTTTTAGCAAAACTTTGTAAAGAGTTAGTTTGTTGGTTAATGATAATTTAGAGCGTCTGTCAAGTAATCTAGATAAAAGACCATCTAAAAAAAATTGACATATAAAAAAATAAAAATAAAAGTCCCTCTCAGGTTAGATCAATAACACTTGTATCATTCATTAGGGCCCTTTTCTCCACTCTTAGTTAAATCAAGAAATGTTTTACCGAATTTGGAAAGATGGCCAAAAAATAATAAAATTAAAGGGGGTATTACATATATATATATATATATATATATATATAATATATATATATATATATATATATATATATATGTGTGTGTGTGTGTGTAAGTGTAATTAAATAAGAATAAGATGAATAAGATACTATGAAACATATTTTGTCCATAGAGAGACGAGGCCACTGGGGTGGTTACACAATTCAGCATTGCGC
This sequence comes from Piezodorus guildinii, assembly GCA_023052935.1. Lineage (NCBI taxonomy): Eukaryota > Metazoa > Arthropoda > Insecta > Hemiptera > Pentatomidae > Piezodorus > Piezodorus guildinii. The sequence goes on from CM041292.1 coordinate 152,806,011, forward strand.
ATTGTACCCGTAGTTGTTGTCAATAGTTGATAGCATCGGAGTGCCTCAATTGGGCATGTAAAGTTGTTTAGGCTCAGTGAAGAACAGATTCCAAAAAAGGTGGTATGTACTGAACCAACTGTTGGTCATCCGAGATATAAGACGTTCATGGAAGGATTGTTTAGTGTATGATCTGGGGCTTGGGCTAGAACAGTGATCATTGAAATAATCTGTATACGCAACATTGGGTGGTTTTTTTTCGTTTTCCGTGGCGCGACAGGCCGTGCAGGCCCTGAGCCTCGCTGTGTAATCTCCTGGGAGTTTCCACTCGCGTTTCACGATGCAATTTATAGTGTAGGGTCATCACTCCCTACGCCTAATTTTTGTGAGTGGCCACCATTTGGCTGACAGGTCTCACATACCCGGGGGAGAGGCTGTGAGTGAATCCCCATTATATTACATCCTTATTAAAGCCCCGCCGGGACTGGGATTCGAACTCGCAATCTGTAGCATGAGAGACTAGCGCTCTAGCCACTCAGCCACGGGCTTCCCTAACATTGGGTGGTACGGTATTGAAATCAAACCTTCAGGTTCAGTAGGCTATCATTATTATTAATAACAAGGAGGTAACAACACCATGTTTCACCCCTTATCTAATATTAATCTGTCATGTATGTCAGATGCTTTTGATTTTATCAGGCAACAATAAACATCTGTCAGAAGGTAGCAATACACTCACACACTATTGTGTTTTAAAATTATAATATTGTAGTTCAACAATTCTACACATTCTCTTAATAAATACCTGTTTTGGAATTAAATGATCGAAATTCAATTCTCCTGACTTCAACTTTCTTAAACATGTTTTACTAAATAAATGTTCTGTTTCATATTCATTTCTAAATGATTTGAAAACGAATGACTGAGCAACTAAATCATCAGCAACATCCGAGAAACACTTGGACTTGACATTGTCATCTCTCCTCCTACGAAAATAAATAAATCAATCACAAACTGAAATCCTTAATAACTTTGATTGAACTAATAGAAAAAAAGTTTTATTTCTAAAAGATTATAACATTAAACATCATAAAATATTTCTCAATCATACCATATTCTTTCAAAGTCAGCTTCACAAGTGAAAATTGGTGTATAATCGTCATCTTCAGTCATTATAACGAGCACGGTATGAAAACGTTGAATCAATTCACTTGACAGACCAGCTTCAATTAGAAAAAAAAATTAAATGACGATAATCCAATTCCAAAATATGAAATATTTACTAATTGTGGATTCAAACTGAGCAGGTTTTGTTTCACTGTGCCATCATTTAATCGATTACAAGTATTTCAATCAGAAGCAATATCGAAATATTTCGTTTTTCTCTTAAAAATGAAAACCAACACTGTTCATACAGTTCTTTCATAAATAACTTTAAAAAAAAAAATCTTAAAATTATGATGTTACTATTACTCCTAATTATTCATTTCAAGATAATTTAAGTTCAAAAGTGGAATAAATTTATATCGATTAAATCGGTTAATGGGACTTGTTTACTATCTGTTCTGAAATCCGCCTAAAAGTACATTTTGAAAACAAATCAGATTACCAAGTTATAATTAAAGTGTGAACTATCTATTCTCGTTTTAATGTATCTGTGACGTACGACCGTTCTCAAACTATCAAAATCTTAAAACAAATTAAATTTTTAAAAGGACGGGTTATTTCTTTGATAGACATGGATTGTTTTTATTGTCAAGTTGAAGAACGTTTAAATCCATCATTAATGGGACGTCCTATGGCTGTCATTCAATACAATCAATGGAAAGGAGGAGGGTAAGATTTATAGTACACTTAAAGGTGTTTAGGAATTTGATATTATCAAATCGCACTGACTTTTTATTGTTTTTGATTAGTCAACTTTTGTTTCTAACTTAATGTGATAAGTTTAATATAAAGTTGGTGTTCGTTATTTCTGTGACAAATTTATAGAATAAGGTGGGCTCTTGACCAAAATAGCTGTCCCTTTTTAGTTGTGTATAGAACTAGGATACCTTATGTGTTATGTCAAATTTAAATATTTACTGTGTCAACTCTATTTAAGGTTTTTTATTGTTATGTATTTAACATTTAAAACTGTTTCTTCTTTAGAATCATTGCTGTTAATTATGAAGCAAGAGACAGAGGTGTTAAAAGATCTATGCGAGGAGATGATGCTAAGAAGTATTGTCCAGAAATCATTTTAGTATCTGTGCCTACTGTAAGGGAAAAGGCAGATTTAACAAGGTACTAAATTTGTCTACACCTTTTTTTATTTTATAGTATAGTAGTATAATTATTACCAGTATTCTTGGGTTAGTTGATAACGGTTATTCTAAGATTTATTTAATCCTCTATCCATTCCAGTTATTCCCTTCTCGTCCTTCAGACTTGTATATAATGCCCCATCAAACTGATCATTCCTAATCATCCTCTTCCTTATGGAATTCCTCTCCTAATATCCGTGTCTCTAACACCCTTCTAACCTTAAATCAGAACAAAGAAACAGTTTGAAATATCAATTTATTATTGGTACTTATTTATTTGATTTTTATTATTATTGAATTTTAAAAATCTAACACCATACGTTATTTTGAAATAGTAAACTATTTTTAGAAAATGAAGTTTTGTTTTTCTGCCTTCAACACAGTACCCCAAAATGAAATGTGGAGAGCACTTAGAGCCTAAATAATTCCCAATAACTTCCTGGAAGCGATTAAATTAACATATGAATATTACGTATCAGTGGCCAAGAGTAATAGCCATTTTAGTTGGAAAGAGTTGTGAAACAAGGAGATAAGCTCATCCCATTATTGTGTATGGTCTTTATCAATAAATTTCACAAAATATGCCAGAGGACTACTTGGAGTGTGGTTGGTATGTGGAACATGAGGATGGTGCGAGTACAGGTGTTTTTATATGCAGATGATATTGTGCTTATGACAGACTCCGAAGAAAAAAATGCAACAAGCCATTGTAGAATGGCAAGAAGAACTCACTTGCGGAGGAATCAGTATTAACAGCCTCAAGAGCAAGCAATCTAAGAATAGAGAATAATAAAGAAGTTATGGAAAAGGTGGATTCCTATACCCACCTTGGAACAATTTTCAATAAATCTGGTAAAATAGATGGAGAAGTGTCAAATAGGATTAATAAAGCAAATAATATATACTACCAGATATTCAACACAATTGTGGGAATGAGGAAGATAGTAAAGGGAATAAAACTCCATATCTTTAAAGCAATATATCTTCCACCATTATTGTATGATATTCCATTATTCAATGATTTCAAGAAGTGAAGAGCATTGAATTTCAAGTGAAAGTTGTGTGTTGCACACACCAGATTTTTAAGAATAATTTACTTAACACTTTGACGACCACGCGTGTTTGGAGCACCTTCTCTTGTGGACCATAGCGGGCGTATGAGTCTGCTGCAGCGTTTCCAACTGGGACCGACTAAAACTGGCTATTTTGGTTCAGTGGCCCAAAACATTATTATCAGCTATTTGTGTTTTATTTCACCCGAAAAACACATAGTATTAACAAAATTGTGATAAAAGTTACTTTAAGTTAAATGAAATAATTAATAAAATCCCGTATACACCCTGCTCGAGGCTGGTAGTGATAGCGGGAGAGCGGGCGTATACGCCTGCTGCGGTCCCTCTCGCCCTGCACATGAACCAGGGGGCGGGCCAGGGGTAGACTAAGCCAGCGGGCGTATACGCCCGCTCTGGTCGTCAAAGTGTTAAATGGTATTGTAAGGATTTGAGGATTAAAAATTTTTTTTTTTTCATAACCTAAATTATTCCGCTGAGATAGTCATCTAACATTGATGATTTTCTGTTAAATAGGTACAGGGATGCTGGAAGGGAAGTTTTAGCCATTTTGTGCAGATTCAGCACATGTGTTCAAAGAGCCAGTGTTGATGAAGCTTATATTGATCTCACAAAAGCAGTCGAAGAAAGGATGAAATTAATGTACCAATTTAATCCAGATGAATGGAAATCATCGTTCGTTGTTGGATACTCGACAAATTCATCTAATGATGAAGGTGTTAAATTTTTTAAAATCTAAAAATGTGTTGTTTTTTTTCTGTAGCTGTGTTTGAAATACAAAAGATATTTTACCTTTATCTCTGAAATTTAAGGGGAAAGGAAGAATGGTTTTAGAGCTTGGTTGGAAGACACAAAGTCCCTTAATAACACTCCTTCTCTGAAGCTTGCTGTTGGTGCTTTAATAGTTGAAGAAATAAGGGAAGCTGTTTTCTGTGAAACTGGCTTTAGATGTTCTGCTGGTATTGCTCATAATAAGGTTTGTTTCCGTTTATATTTGATGTGTTATTATTTAGTTATAGATGAGCATAAATTTTACTAATAGTTAAGCATATTATACTAGCACAAATTCTCATGTCATATGCCCATCAATATGATATAAATGGTTTATATCCTTCGTTGTCCAAATGCAAGTATCAAGTCCTTTTTTTAATATTTTGACTTTTATTTAAAGAAAAATCCGAAGTAAATTTTGTTCAATACTGTCTGGTTTCCCTTTTGTACTATTTGTTTTTTTCATCCTCATCAATTTAATCTGTAAATAAATAAATCCTCCTACCACCTATACGGCGATGATTTACAAATTTACTTATCCTTTCCTCCTTCAGAGTTATCCTCAGCATTTGCTGCTACTCATGAAGACCTAGATAGAATCTGCCTGGGCGAACCTGAATAAGCTAAGCTTAAACGCTATGAAAACCCAGGCTATTGTGATTGGTTCCGATCCTCACCTGAGATCCAACTCCACCTTTCAAATCTTATTCCTAAATGATCACCCTATTGCATTCAGTCTCTGTCAAAAACCTAGAAATTACTATTGACCAGACCCTATCTTAGAAACCCCATATTGCCCAAATTTCCTGAAGATGTTAGTACCTTAAAGTTTTTCCAACCCTCCAGCCACCTTCTTCCACGCATAAGTTCCTCATTTTCCCCCACTCGACACCGTGTGTGTGGTTTATGGTGGCCACTCTATGGTATTTGAGAACAAAGTAAATCAGCTCATAAATTGTTTTTAAGATTTGTCTTCGGTTCCTTAAGGTAATGTGATTTCCCATGACCCACCTCTACAATGAGTTGACATGGCTTCCTTGGGTCATTCCTCTACCAAACAATAATATCCCAGCATCCTTCCTATACCCACAATCTCCTTCAATTTAAATCCTCATTCACTTATTGGAAACAAGATCCCATCTCACAGAACTATAGCCTTCGATTGATCCTTTGTTGCTCATTCCATTGCATTCTGGAATTCCATTCCTTCTAATATATGCTGTGCTTCTTCCTTATCCACATTCAAATATCTCGTTTTCCAACACCTATTATCCCTTATAGGTACTTGTAACTTGTAAATTTTAAATTTGATTTTTCATTAAAAGTACTCAATCATTTCAGTGAATGAATATCTTTTTTTTGTTATTTTATTATTTTTTTTTTTTTGTTCAAAATTAGTTGTTTTTAACATATTATTCTATTGTTGTATTGATTTGTTACCTCCTTTGCTAGAGTATTAGTTATTAATTAAGTTTTTAAATAATTCAATCTATTTATTGTAGTCTGTCCTTATGCTCGTATACTATCTTTATTTGTCACATTTATGTTATTCTTAAGGGACTAAGTCGCTGAATAAAATCATTTTCTATATGTTTATCTATGTAAGTTTGTTACTACTCTAGGTTTATTTACTAAAGTTGATCTTACTTGGCTAGGTTCTTTGTAATACATCATGTTTCAACTTAAAAGATCATGAAATATAACAATTTATTAAATCCTTAAATTACATTTTTAGAAGCATTAATAAATTTTCTTCTTTGCTTGATAAATGTTAGAAATTAATGATAGAGAGTTTCTGAAATTTCCCTCCAACCTTTGAGAAAGCACAAGTAATTTACATATGATCTTTGTAGTACTTAATAAAATAATACTTTTTTTGCATATTATTCATTAATGACACCCTGATTATAATGTCAATAAAAATTTAAATGAAAAGTAAACTGTTCTAACATTCATCAGGCTGTCACACTATCATGTCTCGCTTATTTTAATCTTCTATATTTACATTACTTCTTTAAAATCTATTTTAAAAAACTGATGCTGAATGGAACCATTAATCACATTAAAAAAACAGGATACCATTAATTTGGCCATAAGTATGATTTTAATGACTTTTTTTAATAGTGATGAATTATGATTATCTCTTTAGATTTTGGCCAAACTAGCATGCGGACTTCATAAACCAAATCGTCAAACTATTTTACCTCTGGAATGTGTTTTGGAACTGTATAAAACATTACCAGTGAAGAAAATAAAAAATCTAGGAGGCAAACTTGGTGATAATCTTGTTGAAAAACTTGGTTGTCAAACTATGAGTGACCTACTGAAATTCAGTGAAAAAGAACTTCAAGCTAAATATGATGAAAAAACAGGGTATGATATCATTGTGGATATAATTAGTTGACCGTTGAGAATTACTGGAAGGAATTAGTCCGGGTGGCGGTCATTAAATGAAACAACTAAATAGTTTCAACTATTTTATTGTTTGCCAATGTTCCGACCCCCATTGTGGGTCATCATCAGGGCGTGTTGTAGGTGAATGGAAACTGATGGAAAATGGGTTTCCATTCGCCTACAACACGTCCTGATGATGAACCACAATGGGGGTCGAAACATTGGCAAACAATAAAATAGTTGAAACTATTTAGTTGTTTCATTATAGGTGGAATAGTCAGGAATCAGTCATTTTTGAAGAGTTTTTAATTTTGCCAACGTTTCGGCTCAAGCTTGTGAGCCATCATCAGGGCTACAAACATCAGAACAAAAGAGATACATATTAATATGATAATGAAAATTTTCTTCTGAATGTAGTGACAATGATAACATTTGAAATAAAACAGAAAATGTACCAACATACTTAAATATTATAGATACAAATAATGATAATATGATACATAATCTGATGATGATAAGCATAACAAATTTTACAGAACTTTAGACTTTAATATAAAAGTAAAAAAAAACATATATATATAAACGTACCATTACTGAGCCATGTCCAAGCATAAACTGAGGAAAACCATAAACATAGGTAGTATGGGGAGGGGTTCGTGTAAAAACCCTGAAGGTTTTCCCCTCTAAGTGTAAATACTACAGCTTATCTTTGTTTTTAAAAAGTTTTACAAAATTATATAATGGAAAAAACAAAATAATATATCCGTATGTACAATAAGGTTGAACATTTTTAACAGAAAATTATAAACACTAGAATCTGAGGTATTTAAAAGATCATGAGGTATATAATAAAAAACAAAATAAAATAAATAAATAACAAAAACAAGAACCAGAGGTGTTGTAAACAAAAAGATAAATATACAGTAAATAAATAAAATATACATTACACAAGCAATTTGTACAATAAAGTGATAGAGTTATAATTTAAGGAGACGGAAGATGTTAGCATACGAGGGAGAAATTATCTCTTTGTCAGTTTTATGATTTACGGGAACTCGATCTTTTTCCATATGGATATATATAGCTTCGGAGAGGAGTCGCTTTTTGTAGTTAGGTACGGTGGCTAGGATTTCAGGATTATCAAAATCAAAATGATGGTCAAGGGATATAGCGTGTTCGGATAATTTTGAGGAAAATGGGTTACGGGTAGATATTGTGTATTTGTGCTGATAAATTCTTTTTTTTGAGATAGTTTTTGGTCTCGCCTATGTAACATGAATTACAATTTGGGGAAGAGCAGGGAATACGATAAACTAAATTTGATTTTTGTAGGAAAGGGATGGGATCTTTTAGTTTTGAATATAGATTCTTTAATTTGTTACTATGTTTTAAAACTAAGGGGAGATGGGGAAAGCTTGAGGATAAGACTTTTTTAATTTTTTGAGATAGAGATGGGATGTATGGAATGGATCTGTACTGGGGAACTATGGCGGTTTGTGGAGAGTGTGCGGGGATGGTGTGAGGGTTTGAAGAAGTTTTAATGAGGTTCTTGATTAATTGGTCAGGAAAATTATTAGATTTTAGGATTTTTGTTAGTCGGGTTAAATTATCTTGGTGAAATTTTGTATCGGAAAGTGTTAAGGAACGGTGTATGAGGTTTTTGGCTACACTGATTTTCTGGTGATGTGGGTGTAAGGAAAAATAATTAAGGAGACGGCCAGAATAAGTAGGTTTGGTGTACCAGTTAGTGGATAGTGAATTATCGGAATTTCTTATGATAAGGAGGTCGAGGAACGGAAGTGAGTTATTGTTTTCTATTTCAATGGTAAATTGGAGTCGAGGATGGTATGAGTTGAAAGAAGTCAAGATATTAGGGATGGCTTTGGGGTTGAGGATCAGAAAAAGGTCATCAACATATTTTTTAATGAAAAAAATATCTGCTGAAAAGTTAGGTATAACGGTGTCAAGAAGGTGATTGAGGACGATGTTGGAGAGATCAGGAGCAAGACAGTTTCCCATGGCTAAACCCGAAATTTGTTTATAAAATTTCTCTTGGAAACATAGGTAGCCAGAGTTACAGCACAGAGAGAGGGATTTAAGGTATGAGGATTGGTTGAGGGAGGTATGTGGTTCTAAGGTCAGCCAATTTTCATCGATTATTTTAAGAGCACGGTCAGTAGGGATGTTGGTAAAAAGGTTTACAGCATCTAGGGAGGCTAAAATGAAATTTTGAGGAATAGTTAGGGATTTCAGTTCTTCAAGGAGTTGCTGTGAATTTTGGATGTCATATGGGTTATTTTGGCTGAGTTTTTGTAAGGGAGAAAGAAGGAATGAACTGAGTTTTGAGGATGGTGAGTTGATATTTGAAATTATGGGACGTAATGGGTTTCCTGGTTTATGGATTTTAGGTAAGCCGTAACATCGGGGAGCAACTGAATTATAGGAGATGAGGTTTTTGTAGGTAGAGAGAGTGATCTGTTTGGATTCGTGGAGATATTTTAAATGCTGGTTAAATTTAGTGGTGAGAGAGGATGTAGGATCGCGTTTGGTAGGAAGGTATGTGGTTTTGTCAGAAAGAAGGAAATTTAGTTTTTGATCGTATTCTGCCCGGTCCATGATAACGGTTTTGTTTCCTTTATCTGCACGGGTGACTATTATATGGTTATTGGTTTTGAGAAAGGATCGGGTAGAGGATAGGTCCTTAGTAAATTGAGGTGAAAATGGAGGAGGGTTAGACGGAGGGTTTTGTAAGTAATTGGTAATAATATTAGAGGTTCGGGTACGGGAAATCATTCGTTTTTCATCGTCAGGAATCAAAAGAGTGTCCTGATGGATGAATTCAAGGTCGGTTATAAGAGATGGTATTAGTTTTTTTGAATTGGTAAAAGGGATATTGAAATTTGGACCTAAGCTGAGAATATTATTGACATGTTGAGGGAGTTTGACGGAGGAGATGTTGTGAACCCAATCAGGATCCCCGGAAGGATATATCTTATTCGCGTTAAAGTTTTCTTTCTTTTTTCATAGCAAATAAATTTAAACAACTTAAAAAACTAGGTCCAGATCCTTTCTCAAAACCAATAACCATATAATAGTCACCCGTGCAGATAAAGGAAACAAAACCGTTATCATGGACCGGGCAGAATACGATCAAAAACTAAATTTCCTTCTTTCTGACAAAACCACATACCTTCCTACCAAACGCGATCCTACATCCTCTCTCACCACTAAATTTAACCAGCATTTAAAATATCTCCACGAATCCAAACAGATCACTCTCTCTACCTACAAAAACCTCATCTCCTATAATTCAGTTGCTCCCCGATGTTACGGCTTACCTAAAATCCATAAACCAGGAAACCCATTACGTCCCATAATTTCAAATATCAACTCACCATCCTCAAAACTCAGTTCATTCCTTCTTTCTCCCTTACAAAAACTCAGCCAAAATAACCCATATGACATCCAAAATTCACAGCAACTCCTTGAAGAACTGAAATCCCTAACTATTCCTCAAAATTTCATTTTAGCCTCCCTAGATGCTGTAAACCTTTTTACCAACATCCCTACTGACCGTGCTCTTAAAATAATCGATGAAAATTGGCTGACCTTAGAACCACATACCTCCCTCAACCAATCCTCATACCTTAAATCCCTCTCTCTGTGCTGTAACTCTGGCTACCTATGTTTCCAAGAGAAATTTTATAAACAAATTTCGGGTTTAGCCATGGGAAACTGTCTTGCTCCTGATCTCTCCAACATCGTCCTCAATCACCTTCTTGACACCGTTATACCTAACTTTTCAGCAGATATTTTTTTCATTAAAAAATATGTTGATGACCTTTTTCTGATCCTCAACCCCAAAGCCATCCCTAATATCTTGACTTCTTTCAACTCATACCATCCTCGACTCCAATTTACCATTGAAATAGAAAACAATAACTCACTTCCGTTCCTCGACCTCCTTATCATAAGAAATTCCGATAATTCACTATCCACTAACTGGTACACCAAACCTACTTATTCTGGCCGTCTCCTTAATTATTTTTCCTTACACCCACATCACCAGAAAATCAGTGTAGCCAAAAACCTCATACACCGTTCCTTAACACTTTCCGATACAAAATTTCACCAAGATAATTTAACCCGACTAACAAAAATCCTAAAATCTAATAATTTTCCTGACCAATTAATCAAGAACCTCATTAAAACTTCTTCAAACCCTCACACCATCCCCGCACACTCTCCACAAACCGCCATAGTTCCCCAGTACAGATCCATTCCATACATCCCATCTCTATCTCAAAAAATTAAAAAAGTCTTATCCTCAAGCTTTCCCCATCTCCCCTTAGTTTTAAAACATAGTAACAAATTAAAGAATCTATATTCAAAACTAAAAGATCCCATCCCTTTCCTACAAAAATCAAATTTAGTTTATCGTATTCCCTGCTCTTCCCCAAATTGTAATTCATGTTACATAGGCGAGACCAAAAACTATCTCAAAAAAAAGAATTTATCAGCACAAATACACAATATCTACCCGTAACCCATTTTCCTCAAAATTATCCGAACACGCTATATCCCTTGACCATCATTTTGATTTTGATAATCCTGAAATCCTAGCCACCGTACCTAACTACAAAAAGCGACTCCTCTCCGAAGCTATATATATCCATATGGAAAAAGATCGAGTTCCCGTAAATCATAAAACTGACAAAGAGATAATTTCTCCCTCGTATGCTAACATCTTCCGTCTCCTTAAATTATAACTCTATCACTTTATTGTACAAATTGCTTGTGTAATGTATATTTTATTTATTTACTGTATATTTATCTTTTTGTTTACAACACCTCTGGTTCTTGTTTTTGTTATTTATTTATTTTATTTTGTTTTTTATTATATACCTCATGATCTTTTAAATACCTCAGATTCTAGTGTTTATAATTTTCTGTTAAAAATGTTCAACCTTATTGTACATACGGATATATTATTTTGTTTTTTCCATTATATAATTTTGTAAAACTTTTTAAAAACAAAGATAAGCTGTAGTATTTACACTTAGAGGGGAAAACCTTCAGGGTTTTTACACGAACCCCTCCCCATACTACCTATGTTTATGGTTTTCCTCAGTTTATGCTTGGACATGGCTCAGTAATGGTACGTTTATATATATATGTTTTTTTTTACTTTTATATTAAAGTCTAAAGTTCTGTAAAATTTGTTATGCTTATCATCATCAGATTATGTATCATATTATCATTATTTGTATCTATAATATTTAAGTATGTTGGTATATTTTCTGTTTTATTTCAAATGTTATCATTGTCACTACATTCAGAAGAAAATTTTCATTATCATATTAATATGTATCTCTTTTGTTCTGATGTTTGTAGCCCTGATGATGGCTCACAAGCTTGAGCCGAAACGTTGGCAAAATTAAAAACTCTTCAAAAATGACTGATTCCTGACTATTCCACCTATAATAGTTTCTACAGTCGACTATACACCCTCAATATATTTAGTTGTTTCATTTAATGGCAGCCACCCGGACTAATTCTTTCCAGGGTATGATATCTTTAACGTTTCAGTTTTTGTGAATAAAAAACTTACCTAGGTCCATTTCATGTCTATTAACATCATTTTAATATCTAAAAGGTGTAGGAATTATTTATTATATAAATGAACCAAAAAGTTGTTTTGGCAATTTAAAAAAAATAAAAATTTATCAGCAAAAAGTAAATTAATTTACTAATTTTAATTTGGCTTAATGTTTTCATTTTAGATCATGGCTTTATAACATTGCCCGTGGATTAGACAATGAGCCAGTCACAGCCCGTCTAGTATCAAAAAGTATAGGATGCTGTAAAAATTTCCCTGGTCGTACTGCTTTGAGCAAAAATAAAGATGTGCAACATTGGATAAGTAAATTGGCTGAAGAACTATCTGAAAGATTATTGGAAGATGAAGTTATGGTAAGCAGTATTAATTTATCAAGCCTTCAAGATAATTTTTAAAAGATAAATACCTGATGGCTATATATATATATATATATAAAATTTAGATGACCTGAGTAAATAACAAATTTCTTGTGGAATGTCTGGTTTTCAGATATCTTTTCACTCACTATTGCACAAAAGTATTAGTCTCTCTTTTTAATAAATTTTAAATTCTTTCATGGTTAGCATTATAATGAAAGGTAAGATTGTATCCTCTACTTTACCAACCATTAACCACCCTAACTACAATTATGGTGTGCCTTAAAATAAAACTTCTACTGGCTGTATTGGGACTCAAGAATGGAGAATTTATGCATAATTCAAGAATAAAGTGCTACTATAACTCCCTTGATTTTATGAGAAGTCATTAAAAAATCTATTAGGTTTTGAATGTTGCACTGTGTGAAAAAGATCGATTTAATTTTACTTTATATTATATTTTTGTAAGCATTTTATTATTGGTTACCAACATGGCTGCAACTGCAATTCTATCCTAGTGAAGCTCTGTGTTTTTTACATTGTCATCTCAGTGCTTATACGATTAAAACTATGAAACTTCATGAACAATGAGTTTATAAACTATTAAACATTTTCACATTCACTGATAGCGAGGTGAGTGAATATCTGTTACAATAAGTAATGAGTTATAAACTGATGGCTATGTGGTTGAGATAGCAATGCAGCTCTAATCCTGAACAGTTATCGCAGTTTACTTTGTGACTGTTATCGCAGTTTACTTTTGTAAGGTCTATGCCAGGTTCACTTCCTCAGTCACTTTTTTTTTTTTATCTGAGACTTTAATTTATTTTGATTTCCATTAATTTCTTTTTAAATTTTCAGAGACTTTTCAAAATTAATTTATTATTTTTATATACTTATGTAAATAGTTTAGTTGTTAAGTATTTATTGTAAATATTTTCTTTTAGTTTGTAGTTGCACACACACACACACACACACACACACACACACACACACACACACACACACACGCACGCACACACACACACACACATATATATATTCTTTTTTTTTATTCTTTTTTTTGTTTATTTTATTTTTTTTGTTTAATTTTATATTTTGATATGACTTAGAAAATAAACTAGACTTAAAACTTTCACTACAGATTAAACAAGATATTGATCTAGCCATAGAAAAACTTACTGACTCAATAAGTAGCATAATAGATTACACAACAAACAGAAAAATTAATAAATCTCAACGAACTAACCTACCACAGCACACTCAGATCTTATTAAGAGAAGGTACAGGACCAAATATCCAACAGACAAATTTATTATACCCAATTGACTAACAAACTAATTGAATCAGAAAATTCAAAATTTACAAAACTTTACAGATAATCTCACTATTTCTGACAAATTACTCTGGACGAATACTAAAAAACTCCTCAAGTTTAAAGATTTCAACCATCCACTCCTTAATGAAACTCAAACCTGGACAAGAACTGATGAAGAAAAATCCGAGATTTTCGCTCAGCACCTCTCTAAAATATACAATTCTCATCCTAACTTCCTCCAACTCCAAACCATCTTAAATGTATTCAAACAAAACTTGATATTTTTCTCCAAATGACCCTACCTCCTAAAGCATTTGATCCTTCAGAGAATATCTAATATCATTCACAGATTACCTTCCCGCAAAGCTCCTGGACGCGATCTAGTTACTTCCCATATAATAAAACGGCTTCCTCAAAAATCCATTCTTTTCCTTACCTACATATATAAAGCTATCCCCCATACCGCATATTTTCCTGACTCCTGGAAACTATTTATTGTTAAGATGTTTTCCAAACCCCTAATTCTGCTCAAACATCCATCTTCTTATTGGCAAATCTCTCCAATGTTACTGTTTTGACCTGAACTAGGTATGAATCCTTCCATGAAAAATTCCATTCTCACTCTAAACCACTAGTTTCTATCCTACATTCTATTCGATCCCTGATAATCCTTCTAGGCATCTGAAAAGAAGATGGCTGCGGGTCCATCTAATTTAGAATTCCTTTTGAATTATTGCCAATGGGTAGCATCATCATCATGTATTTCATGTCATTGTATTACATTTCTATCACATTTACTTGATGTATTTTTTAATACAGTTGTAAATATCAATATATATATATGTAAATAAAAAATAAAAAATTATTATTATACTACAATAAACCTAAAATACAAATGGAAAATATTGTTGATCAGTTCTTTTTTGTGTAGTTAATAGAGGGTTGAGTTTTCTATTATTTTCTCCTATGTTCTATAGTATGCTTTTCGTCAATCTCATTTGAACTTTAAATAAGAACGTGGTAATAATATATATATATATATATATATATTATATGAAGTATAAATATGTATACTTTTTTATTTTATTATTATTATTAAATATATACTATCTTGTGTTACAGAATAAACGAAGAGCTAATTTGTTGACTGTGTCAATGCACTTGGAAATAAATAAAAAAGATACTTCCTCTTCTAAATCAGTTGCTTTGTCTTCTTACGAAGTTGATAAGATATTTTTAGTGGCAGAACAAACTCTTAAAAAAGTCTGTAAAGTAGATCCATCTACTAATATCTGGTAAATTATATATTTTTTATTTTTATTAAACCTATATAAATTGTGATAACTCCAATTTTATATAAGAGCCATTAAATCTTCTAAAACATTAACATTTAATTGTATGTTTATTGATGATAGAAAGAGTACTTAATGAAGAAGAATATAGTGTCAGGAGTTAAGTAAAACTAATGGTAAATTAAAAAATAATTCAAATGTCACAGCCCTCTGCTATTGCAAGAGATCGAAGTGTTCTGATGGAAACCTATAATGTTGGTCGAAATGTAGTGTTTAATATGTAGTTGCCTCTATTTTATTTTACTCACCAACACCACTTGCATCATCTCCTTCTTGAAAACCATCAATTTAAATGCATTTCATTTTATTTGCATTACTCTTTAAAGAATTTGTTGGAGGTATATAGGTACTCAATGCTCCTCAAAACCTGAATAAAATAAAGTAAATCCAATCCACATTAGCAAACACACTGAATGCATTAACAAATTTACAATTTTATTGAACATGGTATTCTGCCTAAACATTCAGTAAAATCCAGTTAATTGTAATTTGTTTTTAAAAATTATTATAATTGGTTAAATAACTTATCTCTAAAACATAAGGTTCTTTCCCACATAACCATTTTGTCAGCAGATCATGCAGAGTACAGTTTTTTAACGGTAAAATTGCCCTGTGCCTTCTTTGATTCTTATTTAGCTGATAATATATGTTACAACTCAGAGACGTGGACAACATCCTAAGCTGAATGGAAGCTGAGAAGCAATCGGGGAGGGGTGGTGTTTATACCATGAGCTTGATATCTTCTGTTTCATCAAGTTTGGAAAACTCAGATGGGCATGACTATCTAACTCCTTAGAGAAATCTAATCTAGCCCGATTATAGTAGTCACAGAAATGAGAGGTCAAGGCTGCAGAGGAAGATTGTTTGGTCAATGACATAAGAGAATATTCGAAAGTGTGAGAGTTAATGGCAGTAGCATGAAATATTGTGCATGCTCTGCTTGCAAAATAGTCATGTGGGTAAGAATCTATAAACAATAAGTTTCTAAAATTTTAAAAACATTTTTGTTGGGTACTCTAGTTTTCAATAATTAAACCTTTATATTTGATAGGAAAACCAAAAATAATTTGAAACCTCTCAAAATTGAAGGTTTTATGGTTTAAGAATAATCCACAAAATTAAATATTAAAAAGTCTATGATAGTCATTACACTCCATACTCTGTCTTAGGTCTCACAGTGACTGTACTGAAAATGGTGTTCATTGGCATTTTAATTTCTTAGATAAAAGGAAAAGTTTGTTGAAATGTAAATAAAACTATAAAATGTTCCATTAACAATAGTAAGTTATAATTTTTTTAAGCATAAAATATTTTTTTTTTAGGTATCCACCAATAAAACATTTGGGACTTTCAGCTGGTAAATTTTCCAACAGTTCAAATAACATTTTTAAATTTTTTAAAGCTTCCGAAAATTCAGAAAATAGCACTAAGGCCAATCAGACCACAGACAATGTAGCATCAATATCAGAGAACAAAATTAAGTCCTCTTTCTTTGAACGGATGTTTCAACAAGAGGTTTTGGGTTCAAATAAGAAGTTGAACATGGTTCCTGATTTTTCTAAACATGATTTATATGTTGACAGCGAAGATTCACAAAGTTCAATGGTAAAAGCAGTCGACAGTTATAGAGATGTTCCTGATGAGAGCCAAAAAGATAGTGTTAAAAGAAACCTATTCAGTTTAGAAAATGATGATATTGAACAGAAGCATTTTAATGAAAAACAAACAGAAATTGATTCAAAAAAATACTTCAAGATTGAACAGTCTAAAGTTAATTTAAATGAAAAATATGTAGAGAAAAAAAATACATTAACAGATTTTTTTAATCAAAAAGTTAAACAGGAAGAGTGGGTTAAACCTGAAGAATTATTTCCTGATATCTCACAAATTGATGATGAATTACTGGAAGCTCTTCCTTCATCTTATAGGAATAAAATTATGAAGTTGAGGGAAAGTATTAAACAAGATAATAATTTAAACACCAAAGAAAATTGTAGTAATTTGAACACTAAAGAACGTGATAATAATTTGAACCCTAATGAACGTGATAGTAATTTAAACTCCAATGAACACGATGTACAGAAAAACATAGTCATCAATGATAGAGAAAAACTCAGTGGTGTATCAACAAGTACAAGCAATGAATCATTTAAATGTGAAGAGTGTGGTGAAATTGTTGAAGATTATGAACTGCACCAGGATATGCACATTGCTATGAAATTGGATAAAGAACTTAATTCTATTCCCCAAGCAATAAATAGTACAAAATGTATTACGAAAAATGATAACAACAATAAAAGAAAACTAAAATCCAATAGCCGGAAAAAAATCACTAATAACAGTAAAAAAATGAAGAGTATAGATATGTTTTTCAAAAACTAATTATATTTTTAAGTACGAGAACTATCTTTTGTAGCAATTGTTTTTCTTTTAATTTTAGGTATCAGAACCAATATACATAGTTTTAGACTGGATTTTTAATATTAGTTTTATTTTGTTTGTTTTTGTACAATATATTTATTTTAATGTACAGTGAGTGTCAAAAGTATTCGGAATTCACTACCATTCTGTAATTTACTTGCTTTTAACTTATTTTTTTATGTTTTATGGAGTTTTTAACCACTTTATAAGGCATGTGATAGCTAAAAGCAAAAATTACGACTACAATAATTTTATTTTTAACGTTTTGAGCGTTCATTTACGAAAAAATTAGAAATAGTGTATGTTAATGGTGTCAAAAGTATTCGGAATTACGTGGTTTCCTAATTATATTAATGCAGTGATCTTTAATAAACATTCAGTTGTTAAAACATTTTGTATAATTATACATTTTAGCCTAGTTGGAATTGATTTTACTAATTAATTGATTTTTTGTGGTGAAATATTATCCCACTCATTCGCTTATTGTTTCTTGAGGCCATTTTCATTTTGAATATAGTATTTCCTGATTTTCTTCTTTAGTAGGACCCACAAATGGTTAATTAAAATTGAAAGAAATAATCGAAGAGAGATTTTGAGAACTTTTTGATAATTTTGCAGCGACTAAATCTGAATAGATAACGTATATATGCCCAGAGTTATGGTCGCGCGTATGTTGAACATTTAATTTATACCTCATTTTTCTTCTACTTTTGATTTTGGCTTGTCATACTTATAAAATACACAAACCTATAAATAATTCTGTCCATAAATCCAATATTATTAAACTTTTTCAAAGAAAAACATACTTAACTATCACTGACCGCTCAAGGTGTTTTACAATGGCATACTAAATTATTTATTTGGTTTCCTCGAAACCATAATTTTTACATAAGAACCATATATTTTAGTATAAGAGTTATCTTTAAACATTTTAATTGATCAACCTTCTCTTTAAAAAAATGTTACAAACATTCAGCCTATTCTCTTATAGCCTTGCCTGCTGAAAGACGTTTTCAGTACTTTTTCTACCATGTATTTCTTTTCGTCAAATTATTTTATAACACGGCGAGCAGTTGAAACACTTATTGTACATCTAGAAGTTCTGAAAAATTCAGAAATAAAGTAAGGTTTACTCATTGGAGGTATTGTTTTCTTATTTGATGAATAATCAGTCTTTTAGTTTTAACATTTAATATTTTATTGGATACTCACTTTTGTGGTTTTATATTTTATTATTATTTTATCTACATTATAAATAGCCATCCACATATTCTTATATATTTTTTTAAATTTTCATCTATTTCTCTTTTAAATATGATTCGAAGCTGTTGTTCGATCGTTGCGTTTTTATTTTAGGGCCTTATTTTAAAAACCTTTCTACCCAAGCTTCGGTAACAGTTACATGAGAAAGAAGAATAGTTTAGAACATAAAGTTATGTCGAAGATTAGTGAGAATATGAACATTTGAAACCATTAAACAACAGAATATTACGATTTCCGAATACTTTTGACACTGACTGATCTTGTAATTTTACATTATTAATCGGATATTTTAAAAAACAAAACTATTTTGGGTTATCTAGCAAGTGATTTTGCTTTATGAGAGTCTCTTTTAAAGATTTATTATTAAAAAAGAATGATATGAATTAATAGTTCTGAAAAATACTTATTAAACGAAAAGAAATACAAATTCCGAATACTTTTGACACTCACTGTAGATACATTTTATCAGAAAAAGGTGGAAAATTTTACATGAAATTATTTGTGAATTGCTATTATTTATTTAAACCATATATCTTATTACTTATCTCATGTATTTTAGCAGTTGTTTTTTGTTTATATGATATTATTTACGAATCTGTTTGATTAAAGAAATCAAATTCAATAGTTAGAAAATCAATTTTACAACTAAAAAATATATGGAATAACACATTTTGTAATCATTGCATTCACTAACTGTTTCACTAGTCAATAAATCAGTAATGCAATACCAGTATGGATTAGCTTTTTAAATATGTTATTAAACTGTCCAGAACATTCCTTTTGTGGTGTTATTTCAAAGATCCATTTATTGTTTCTTTCACAATAATAGATTTAAATAATTAGCTAACCATTTTATTTATTATAAGATACATGATTATATTCGTATTTAAAAATGTGATATTAATATATAACTTTAAAGTTTGCTAGATTTTAATGTAGGTTATCTGTTTAAAACTGTGATAGTTTTTGTTAACAAATTATGTACTATGTTATATCTTTTAAATTGTTTTAAATAAACTAATATACATCCAAGTAACATATTGTTTTGAATATTTAAAAAAAGATATTTGCATTTATGAAATCAAGCCTAAGAATTTCTATAAATTGTAAATATACAATTATAATTTTAAAGTGTGTTTTATTCATAACATTTTCCCCTTGCTGAAAAAACAAAAACCCGGCTTTATAAGAGGAATAAAAAATGTTTTATTTTTTCTAATGGTATATACCATGAGTACATAATAACATTGAAACTTAATTTAGAAGATATAAGTGCAGAAGTTATTGTACTGTTGTGTAGAACATGGAAGTAATAAGCTATTTTAATTTTTTGTTTTTTCTGAAACGATATGGTCCTATAACATATATTTATTATAAAATTAAATGTTATATACAGGATCACCTGTAGTGTAGTGGCAAGCATAATAGCCTTCTATGCCTAAGGTCATGGGTTCAAACCCAGAAAATGGCTCTAGAATTGTTAGTGGGAATAAAAAAGTCTCGGATATACTTCCCTTCGGAGATTATGTAAAATTGTTATCCTGAGTCTGTGCGATGTCAAGTACTTGATAAAGATCTCTATTAAACCTGGATATGCAAAATTAAGAAATCCTATTGTAGCTTCATCATATCAGTCACGTTGTGACATTAAGCAAATAAACAAGCATAAATTTTATATGCATATAAAAAATCATTTCACAGTATTTTTCAAAATGAAATGGTATATGATGCTGGTCATGCAATTGATCTGCAAATGGCTTAAATATTTATATACAACAGAATGATACATTTTGCATTTGCGGGTACTGTCAAAACAGCCAATGCTCTTCTAGGAGTTTGTAAAAGCTGCTTTGTAAGCAGGACTATTAACTATTACTGGATATATCATAATAGCTAAATATATTTGAAAGAAAGAGGAAACAGGCACCTCGAGAGCATTGAGTTCTGTTAAGAGAGATTATCATAGTATCTAGCCATTATTATCACTGGAGGAAAAAGGGAATCTTGGTCGGATAAAGAACTGAGAAGCCCTATATAAAATACTCAAAATTGTTTCCACCGTAAAGAGAAAGAAATTAATGGGAGATTTACAAAACATGCATGGAGGGCTCCATAATGAAGACCATAGCTCCATTAGTGTTAATGACCAATTGTGAATGTTTAAAAAAAAAAGCCTAAATGTTTCAATAAATTTGTTTAAAAAAAGAAAAAGAATTTTCTTTCATGATGAAATAATTTCCTACAGCAACCACTGCTTAGTATTTTCACCAACTGTTTGTTGTTAGAACTGTTATAATTTATTCTGTTAACTCAAACTGAAGTTCTAGGGCTGAGCTAGCTAACCATTTAAATAAAAAATAAAATAAAAATATGCTTCTATACCATGATTTTTTGCAACACATGATTCATGAATAATAGATAATAGGTAATTAAAATTGTTTTATCAGGTATAAACCTACCTTTTTTATTCAAAAATCGTTATCTGCTTACATTTTAAAAATAAATTTGCTAACGTTATTGGAAAGCATGGGGAAAAAAAGAATGGATGTAATTTAACAAATTGAATATTAATGGTTGACCCTGAAATGAATATGGAGGATGAGATGGTTTGGGTTACAGTCATGTTGGTCATTCAGCGAGTCATTTCTCTACATCAGGTCGTAAAGAGAAAAACTGATGTAGAGCCGCTACCTGCGGCGAAACGTTGGATAAAAGTGGTTTTTTTACTATTATCTATTCATTTATGACCGCCAACCGAATACAGTTATTTTATTTTTCAAACTGTTTCCTAAGGCGTTTATGTAAACCTCTTTGAACGCGCAATTTTTTACTTAGTTGATCAGTAAAAGGATCCGCAGCCAACCATAGCGAGGAAGTGCAGCAGTGAGGTCCTCAAAAAAGTATTGTGATGAATAAGATTTCAAGAAATGAGCGGATAGGATTTGGATTTAAATAGTAAGAATGCTCTTAAAAGTCAATAAGCTGAAAATGTTATATGCAATGATGAACAAACAGTAAACCAACGATTAATTAAATAGAAAATATATATGATTCATCCAAAATATTACTCCTAATATTTCCCATGAGAAATTATCATGATAATGATTCCAAGAATTCTTGTTAGTCCCATTATTTAATTTAATATAGATATGAAGCATGACGTGTATGAGTAGTACGAGAATTCTAGAGGATAATGGGGTGGGCGAGAAAGCAATGGAAAGTTATATAAATTTCAGATTTAATTTATCTCATTAACAAATGTATGAATCTCACATAGTAACAAAAACTTCGTTGTTTATAAAAGTTATTATAAGCTTGGGCAACTTTGATGATTAATGTGTAATTTTTAGTGTTATTTATGTATTTTAGAAAAATGTGGAGGAGGTGTTAAGCTCCATATCTTCAAGTCAGTATATTTGCCTATACTACTATATGGAGCTGAAAGCTGGATATTGACGGACAGGCAGGAGAGCAGAGTCACAGCTGCTGAAATGAAGTTCCTGCGAAGAATAGTCGGAAAGACAAGAAGAGATCGTGTCAGGAATGAGCGGATACGCCAGGAACTGGAGGTTGCGCCATTAAAGGAAATTCTGCAAACCCGCCAGCTGAAGTGGTTCGGCCACGTTATTAGAATGGAGGATCACAGAGATCCTCTAAAAACTATGGATTACGTGCCAGATGGGAGAAGGCCTCGGGGGCGACCAAGGATGTCCTACCTGGAGTACGTGGACAGGCTTTGCAGAGGAAGAGGGAAAGATCTCCGCCAGGCCAGGAACCTAGCTGGGAATAGAGAGGATTGGAGCCGGTGGCTGAACGCTCCCCTACGCTGATACGGCACAACAGGGAGAAGCAAAAGAAGAAGAAGAAAAATGTGTATTTAGCGAGAACCTTAAAAACTATTCATGTTTTTCTGAATTTTGAATATTTTACTCATTTTGAAAGTTTAGTAGCCCCTTTGCTTTTTGAAATTTTTATTTATAAAGTTTTATCAAACTTTAAGCTTTTTAAAAATTAATATAGAAGCCTATTAAGTTTAAAATTAAATTTAAAGCTACATATAGGAGAAGTTAGTGGAGGGTGTAGTCAAATGAGCACACAATTAAGTATAAACTTAATTTAATCGTATTTTATCAATTTTTTAAAGCTACATAGCTTAAAATAGGAGGTATTAAGTATGGACCAGAAAAATATCAAAATTGCGATGGTATTTTTGTATTAGGTGTCGTCATACAATGTTGGAAACTTTAATTAATTTACAACCAACAATTAATAAATAACTAAAATACATTTGATTTATTGGCATTTCAAGCAGTAATTAACGACGTACGTCCATAAATATGGTGTTTGTTGAACAATAAAGTTTGATAGTCATCCATGTAGGGTGAATGATGATCATATTAACAGTATATGAGAGAAGTTTTATGAAAAAGAAACATCCTCAAATTGAAACATTCTTTCGCTACAGTTCTGAGATGATTTTAACTCTTTTCATCAAGTGATTACCATGCAGATCTAAATAAATTGTTTAATATGTATATATATTTTAATTTATACCCTAGAGACTTTAGAGAGAATAATTTTTTCATATTATAAAACTTGTTATTTATAACTTCAAATAGTGAAAATTGTCCATTTTTCTTTTATTAAAATCCTCGGGATAATCGATTCTTAAATATTTTTGAACAAACCTGCGTGGCTACTGGCGACGCGCCCAAACCGAAGTAGCAACAGATTTTGAGGGTAGTAAACAATTGACAGGTGACGTTGTATTATCAAAATGAAAAGTGTTTATTTCAATGCCTTTGTAGGTACAGCATCGGGTGTTTTTAAAGGTAATAGTTTGTTTATGTTGTTTTTAAATTTGGCAGGGATTCCTGTTTTTATACAACAATTAGGTTAACTCACGTGATTTTTATAAAAAAAAAAGATCTGTTGAATTTACCCTGTTTTGAACCAATTGTGATATTTATTCACAATAAAATAAAATTAGTGGTTGATTGTAGTTTCAGGGTTGATTTCATTTGTAGAGTTGTAAAATTAGTAGTATTCTTGGATTAAATGATGCAATTTGGATTTTAGGAGTTACTGCTGTAGAAAAATGTGACTTGTATGTCAAAAATCTAGATAGCCTGAAAAATGCTACAAATAAGAACCCTATCACTGCCATGAATTGGGGTGATGGTTTTGAAGAAGAAGTAGTCATTGGTTATGGATCCCAATTAGTTAAAATTTATAACTTGAAGACAAGATCTTTTACTATGGCTGAGGAAAAAAAGTGTGGAGAAGGAGCGATAATCGGAATTAATAGACATCATGGGTAAGTGTTATTCACAATGTTTTAATAATGGAAAGTATGTATTATACAATAGGTTTGATTTTAACTACATTTTTAGGACTTATTTATGGTCACTTAATTTTCTTTATTTTCTTGAAACAATGTGAAGATTTTTTATTAGTTGGAGAATTTTACCTATAACTGCTACTACTGAATTAATGTTCACAAGATTATGGATCAGTCATCAAGATTTTGTTAAATTCTACCCATTAGGTTGGTTTGAGATTCATACTTATCTCAGCTTGAAATTATTATGTTTCACTTTAAGTCTAATCTAATAGTTGCACAGAAGAAATGCTCATGAGAGCTGATGGTTTTCCTCATTACAGTAACCCTGTAATGGGTGCATTTATTTCTACGCGTACCATCATACGATATATCGTGTATTTTTATTACATAATATAAATTAAGTTACAGAACATATTTTATAATAACAGTATAATAATAACTGGCAAATAAAACTAATAAATAAATCATTTGTTATATTGAATTAACGAAATAATACTAACTAATTAACTAAACTAAGATACCAGAAACAAATAATAAATAATTTATTTGTTATAGCTAATTAACGAAATAATACAAACTAATTAACTAAACTAAGAAACCAGCTACTAACTAATTTATTACTTTATTATAAGTATTAAATGATAACCAATAAAGAACTAATAAATTAAATAATAACAACCATAGTGTCAAGAAGAGAAACAGTGAAAGTAAATAAAATAAAAATTAATAACGTGTTATTGCCTGTTGCTGTCTAATTATGCATAGTTCATCCGCTCCACAAATTTTGAAAAATATTTTGTAAGAAAGTCACACTTCGAAGGCGGCCATTGGTCTCCGTTAAGTAGGACTGTTGAGATCAGTTTGTGTCTATGTTTGTCCAGTTTACTGCAATCAAATAAAATATGGTCAAATATCTGTTCACTTTTACCTCACACTTACAGATTTTGTCGTCTGTTAGTTTGAATTGAAATAAATAGCTTTTGGCTCCTCCATGTCCCGTCAAGCATTGTGTCAGATTGTAGGATATTTTTTTAAGTTTTGTTCGATTGTCAATTGTTTTTATGAAGTCATAGGTGTATCTACCTTTTGTTGAGATGGCCCATTTCGTATTCCACTTCTGCCTTGTATTCATTGACAGTAAGTGTTTGATGGCGCTGAGCGGTGCCTTGCGTATGCTATCGGGAGAGCGGTGTCTCTTGCCTCCGCTTCATCTGCTAGTTTGTTCCCAACAACGCCAACATGGGCTTTAATCCACTTAAAGCTGATGTTCATACCTTCCTTATGACAGCTCATGAGAGCTTGTAATATTATATTTAGTGTTTTTAGTTGCCCAGAAGGATAAATGTTTTGTAAAATGAGGAATTGAGTTGATTATTTACAGCTTCAAAATCTTATCTTTTATGGCCATTATGACACTAATTGTAATTAATGATAGCTTACATCCAATTAGTATTGCCTATTATCAATGATTCTCTAGGATTACTTATAGAAATATCTACACAGATGAAATCAATCACAATGTCAACATCTATTAAATCAAACACTACTAATGTATTTGAACTGTTAATATGTTTCTTTATCAATTTTTGTCTCCTCTTCTTTTTATTGATGGGAATTAGTAGGAACATAATGATCCATTTGAATAGGTTCTTACAAAATGAATGTCTTGCTCTTGCTTTCCAACATTATATTATACATCTATATTACTGTTTTTATTGTTCAAGAATACAAAAATTGCATGAAAACATATTTTTGATCTTTTCTCCTTTCTTTATATCTATAATAATTATAGTACTTCAAGGAGAAAATTTAGGCTATCAACATTTAAGCCTATCGAGTATTTCAATCAGAATTAAACCTGCATCATATTAAACCCATTAAATCTTGACCCATTATATTTTTCACCAAAATATTTTTCAAAGTGAGTTTAATCAAATATTTTTTAGCTGTTTTTGAGAATATTTCCAGTCAACCAATTTGAAGAAAAAGTTGCTGTAACATCCTGGGTGTATAATTGTCCCAAATATGGCTTATCGTTTTATACCACACACACAGACTTTTTCATGTAACTTGGTTATTTGGGTTCAGGGGACTCTGAAGTCGTTGTGAAAAACTGTTCTGTGGTAGCACTAAATATTGATAAAGAATCACTGTATTTTGTAGTTATTGGAGTTTCATCCTTGTTGGTTACTGGTTATTTCTGATGAAACATTCAAACATTTTATCTTCCTCGCCACATTTTCTTTACTCATTGGAATCTTATGATACTCAATTGTTGGCATCAATATCTTTTAAGACTGCTCTACATGGTGAGAGGAGAAGTAGATCAAAATTTTTGAAGTGCTAGTGAGAGTTCATGAAAGTAAGGGATAGGGGAAGGCATAATTTATTTGGATTAATTCGCATAAATCATAAAATAAGAAATCCTGAAATATAATTAACATGTTGACGGACACTTGCGTCTGTAGCCATCAAATCGAAGTTCACTATGTGGCATGACCGCAATAGCCGTCCAAAACGAAATGGTGTTTTCAGACACTGCAGCTACAATAGCACAAATGCAAGTAGAAGCCCAGTGTCTTGTTTTAGAAATTCATTTGTTCCTACTGTCCATCAATGTGTTAAATATTATTTAAAAAAGAAGATAATAAAACTAAATGATTAAGTTTTATCAAAATAAACAATTGTAATGAACACATTAAGAAAACATGTTTTTTTAAATTTAGAAACACCGTTTAAAGAAATTAAACATCAATTAAAATAAAAGTTAAAACATTTTCATATTTTATTTTCCTCTTCTCTCCCTGAGTAGTGTGGCCTTTAAGTTATAGACTCTTCTGCGAGAAAATTAAAATATCTATGATATTGCGCTCAGATTTCAATTTTTTAATGTTGAATATCAAATAATTAGATGTTATAAGGTATTTGTTATTCAATTTAAAAGTTATTCTATTAGTATATAAAAATTAATGGGATATTAAGTTTTTTATCTTGTTTAATGGAATACAATAAAAAGTATGATAATTTTTATCTTGTATTTTATTAGTGTTCTTCTAACTGCTGTTGAATCTGGATTGGTAAAGGTATGGAGAGAGGGTAGTGATCCACTTATAATAAATACTGGTGGACCTTTAGAAAGAGTGAGACCCAGCCCTAACCATTGCAATATTGTAGCTACTGGTGGTAAAGAAAATGATCTTAAGCTCTGGGATATTCATACTGGAGAGCAAACATTTTTTGCTAAAAATGTGAGTATATTGAAGTTAATCACTATATTATAGTGTTCTGTTATTATGTCGCATAACAAATAATATTTTACGTGGCTTTATAACTTAAGTTCAAAATAAAAAGTGTATGGTAATATATTATGTTTCTCTTAGTCTAGTGTTATGAATTAGAGAACTGTAGTATATCAATGGTTTTTACTAAGGCCGAAATAAAGATCTTGATCAATACTGACAGTTTTTTTCTTTATTAGGTAAGACATGATGATTTGGAATTAAGAGTTCCTGTTTGGATTACCGACATGGCTTTTATTCTTAACACTAGAAAAGTTGCTGTAACAACCCGTCACGGTTATGTAAGTCCATTAATACTCAATAAGTATCATAATAAAATTATTTATAACTATTTGTATATAAATTAATTTCCCTCATATAATTATTAATTTATGCTAATTTGGTAGAAGTAGAAAAATTAAAACATTATTCTATTCAAAATTTTATTTATTTAGTATTTAGTGAGAGTTATAGATGCTGATTAAAAATTTAAAAAATATTTTTTACTTGAACTCAACTATGTGTAAATCTATAACAAGTGGTCTAGCTCTAGATGCTTGACCATCTCAGAAAAAATTTATATTTGTTGAGTGTATTCCCTAAGGTCTAGTTGGCTCAAAAATTTATTTTTGAAAACTTTTTTATTTTTTCAGAAAGTAATTTTTTGTACTTTTTATTTTTTCAGAAAGTAATTTTTTGTACTTGCAAGCATCTGCAGTTTTTTTTTTAATAATTTAATTATGACAATCTACAACTTTCAAACAAGAGACATTTATTTCAGCACACTCAGCCCTAATAAAATAAAACCATTATCACCCAGCTGAATTCCTTGATGTATTTTTAATAGCTTGAAGTTATTGGTTGAAATTGAGTATTTCAATTTTCAAACAGGAATTCACGTGGCTCAAATTTGTTGTGCTGGTACTGTATACAATTTAGTTATTTTGCTACAAACTTTTAATCTTGAGAATTTAACTTTTTAAAAAATATATAATTTTTAAAAAATGATTTTTTTGACCTGCATTGTCTCTGTTGATAGAATAGATCAAAATCTAAAAATTACTCCCTTAATAGATTTTTATATCAATCTTCTGTATAAATTTCAGCTTTGAAAATTAATTGAAATTTTGAAAAAGAAATACAGATTTGTGTTAAAATATGTTTTTTGCATCTGCCATTTCTAGACTAATGAGTTAAATATCTATGATTTATTTATACCTCCTTTTTTTTTTTTAAAGCAAAAAAGTGATTATATTATCCTCACCATATTAGTATTTACAAGAATGTTCATTAAACATTAAAAAGAATGGTAAGTTTCTTACTATTGCATAGTCTGTAGAAAGTAACTATACTGTATAGTGTACCAGCACAAAAATTTTGAACTGCTGAAATTACTCCTTTGAAAAACTTCTTGAAATTTTTTTTTTTGTATTTTACCAATAAATTTACGCTATTAAAAAAACATCAAGAAATGCATTCATCTGGGTGATAAATTTTTTGTTTTATTAGGACAGAGTGTGCTGAACTAAATGTTCTCTGGGATCACTGGGTGGCTAGCATCACAGCCTCCTATGCCAAAGGTCACAGGTTCATACCCACAGATGGTCCTAGGATTTTTTAAAGGAGGGAAAAAATCCTTAGTTATGCCGTCCTTCGGAGGGGACGTTTAAAGGTGGTCCTGAGCCTGTGCGATGCCAGGTACTCGTTAAAAATCCCCATCCTAATAAAACCTGGATAGGCAAAATTAAGGACTCCCACTGTAGCATCGTCCAGTTAGCCACAGTAGCATAAAGTGACATTAAACAGACAAATTATATGTTCTCTTATTTAAAACTATTACCTAGGGCAAGTCATTATTGAATAAGTAAAAGCAGATGCTTGCAAATGCAAAAAACAATATCAAGTTATTGTTGAGAAATAATTATCAATAAGTTGAAGAATTAGTTTTATTATTACTTTTTAAAGATCCTATCTATGTTCACCTCTCCTTTGCATTTGCATTTTCTTTCACAGTAATTATCATGAACACAATAAAAACTGTAATGAACATAAGTTAGTCATTTGAAGATAAAACTTACCAAAATATTATTAATAAAATGAAATTTCATTTCTTTTTGTTGAGGCTTAAAGCCCTTTCTTTCGTTATTTGTAAATAATTATATATTTTCTTCTACAGGTAAGATTATATGATCCATCCACCTGCACCAGGAGACCTGTTGTGAGTGTCCAAGTACCTGAACAAGCCCTGACTTGTATGTCTTGTTCCAGTAAAGAACAGTCAGTATATCATTTTTTTAATAATTTTCTTTGATACTGATGTCAATTATTGAATTATCTCATACTGATTGTTAGTGGTTTTCGAACTTCGTATCCGGCAGAACACTTAAATTACTAACCGTGGAATTTGAGATTATCATGAAACAATTTGTTGTCATCGTAATGTAACATATGTTTGTTTTTAAAAATAGTTTGTTGTTGAGTTGGCTTATGCTTAGAAATGATGTAACATAATTCTATTTATCTTACATATTGCACTAACAAAATTCATGGCATCCCTATTATCATTTTAAGTCGCAATTATTATGGAGGATGAAAAGAAAATATTGGGTTGTCCGGAAAGTCCGTAGAGAAATTTGGACAAAAATTAAAATTGATGAGCAGCTTAAAATTTATTTATTTAATCTACAAAATATTTACCACCGTTAGCGATTACCCTTTCCCAATGGCTTGGAAGGTTCATTATCCCTTTTTCCAAAAATCACTGTCCTTACTCCTGAAGAATTATAAGAGGTCTGTTTTGACATCATCTTCTGAAGAGTAGGATTTCCCTTATAAAATATTTTCGAGGGAATGGAAAAGATGGAAATCCAAAGGATCAATGTCAGGAGAGTACGGCGGGTGATGTGAAACCTCCCATCTGAATCTTAATAACTTTTGCCGAGCCCTTTAAGACACATGGGGCATAGCGTTGTCTTGGTGGAATAGCACCCCCTTCTGATTTGCCAAATTGAACTCCTGCCAGCCCACGGTTGGTCTTCTAAATTGAAATCTTCTGATATAAACCGCGAAAACCACTTCTGAACCGTGCTATCAGTAATCGAATCGCTGCCATACACGGGATGAATCTTTCTTGCATATTTAGGCTGCGTTTTTTCCTTTTTTTTTTTTTTTAAAACAGCATAATATGCCGAAAATGAACTGAATCTTCGCTCATGTTGGTTTGCAATAAACTACACTACTGAGCCTTAATAAAGACGAATTCAGTGTGCAAACATAGTTAATTTCATGAGAATTACAGGTATATAAATAAACATAAGCCTTGTGATTCATTTTTAGTAGAAAAAAATTAAAAGATAAATTTTATTTT
The DNA here is from genome assembly GCA_023052935.1 of Piezodorus guildinii. Lineage (NCBI taxonomy): Eukaryota > Metazoa > Arthropoda > Insecta > Hemiptera > Pentatomidae > Piezodorus > Piezodorus guildinii. The sequence goes on from CM041292.1 coordinate 152,836,850, forward strand.
AAAAATCTCTACGAACTTTTTGGATCACCCAATAATAGGAATGTAAATAATATATGGCTGTAATGCACTTTTTAATTGCACAAATTAATGTTGAATCATATCTATATTGATGAGGAAAAATTGAAAAACCAGCACACAAAAAATTATATATGTGTGAAAGGCAATTTTAGTAAGTTTTGCTCTGCCTAACCTTCCAGAGATTTCATGGATACTTATTATGAAAAAATGTATGGGAGGGTGAAGAATAAAAATAGTGTTAGTTTCGATTGAATAAATCCCTTATTCCCATGTTGGCAATATGATAATCCTAATACTGTTTGTAGATTTTTTTGAGAGGGAAATATTATTGTTTTTAATGCAAAATGTTTTTTTTATTTAATGACATTAAACTTTTTTCTTTTTTTTTCCTTAGTTCAATAAATTTAGGTTCATATGCTCAAGGGCTATATGCATTGGTTATTGTATCTTATTATGAAAGTAGATATTAAAGTTTTATACAGTAATTTTATCTACTATAGGCGATAAACAAAGAATTGTTTGATAGGCACAAAAATGAAAAATTGAAAATTGTTTCAGTTTAGATTAAATGTTCTTGGATTAACTTTTCCATGTCATTATTGGCAATTAAACTAAATATTGTAAGAAGTTTTAAAATTAAATTTACTGGAATTAGGAAACTCAATTTAATTGGAGTGGTGATCAGTGTTATTCCTGTTCAATAAGAAATGTTAATGTACTGATATTATTTAATTGTGCTATTATTAGAATATCAATAAGATTAAATATTATAAATTTATTTTCACTTGATTTTATTTTATTTTTCAGCCATGTGATAGTCGGAAGTGGCAGTGGCCAAATGAATCTGGTTGATTTACGAAGCCGAGGTCTAGTGATGAACAAGTATAAGGGCTTCACTGGTGGAATCAAAGCAATTGCTTGTTCTTTAGAAGAGCCTTATATTGCATCTGTTGGTTTGGATAGGCATTTTAGGGTGCATCATCTTTATACAAAAGAACTTCTTCTCAAAGTGAGTATTATCATCAATGTTTACATATATAAACACTCACAGTTTCTTGTTAATTTTTAGATCATTTGAATTTTGGTATCATTCTAAATTTGGATGCTTGTCTTTTTCCATTCTTAAAGGGCCTAGTTGAATAATATTGTGAAATCTGTCCCCACGTATATCAGAACCTAATTTGTACCATTGATTCATACCAATGAGAAACCAACCAATTTCCATGAAAAAAAATGTTAGGGGTTTTTGAAAAGAGTTCCTAAAAATATTTTTTTTAAATTTTTATCCCCTCACTCGGATCTCATTACCAAGTATGTGTAAAGTTGTTGGGCTCGGTGAGGAACAGATTTCGAGAAATTTGGTATTTGCTGAAACGACTAGTAGGCGACCGAAATGTAGGCTGAAGCATTGATGTAAGGATTGCGCAAAGGCTGATCTGGGGGGCTTAGGCTTGAACGGTGGTCATTGGACGAGCCTGTTTATGTGTAATTTGGTGGTATCGGCATCGAACCTTCGGGTTTGGTGGTATCGGCATCGAACCTTCGATTGAGTAGCAGTGCATAAATTACTGAATAAGGAAATTGTTGAATTTTAAAACAGTAGAAATGATGGAAAAGCTAAAATGAAAAAGTTTATTATGCCAACTATTTTTATGGGTCTTAATCTAGCCTAAGTGCTGTACTGTTAATCATTAGCATGTTCATGGGTATTTGGCAAGGAGATTGGTTGCATTCTGAAGTGTTTAGTATACTTTTACTAAAGCTGAACTGACTTTTTTCATTTTTTTTAGGAATACATGCAGTCTAAATTGACCTGTTTGTTGGTGCGATCAAATTTTGATTTGACAGAACCAGAAAGGGAAGAATCAGGAGAAAGCAGTGAAGAACATGATAAATCAAAAGAAGAAGAAAAAGAAAAAGAGGAAAGTAGTAGCAGTGATGAAGCTGAGGAAATTTTCAAAAACATGCCGACAGTTGGTGAAAAGAGATCTAAAGGAACTAACTTAGGGAAAAAAAAGCATAAATCATAATTACTTTGTGCAAGTTGCTAAATAAGCCTTTTTCATCTTTGGTTCTCTGTTCTTGAGTTTTCATTGGAAGTTTGCTCCTTGTAATCTATCTAATTGTATATTTTATTGTTTCAGTTTTTTGTAGTTATTTATTTTGTGTTAACTCTTATGATAGTATATTTTTTATATGATATGAAAGGATTTAACATGTTTACAAATTAATGGTGGGCTAATTGATATAAAAGGAAAGAAGAAATGAAAAATTAAAGTACCTTTATAAAAGTTAAACATTTTAAAGTTCCTACTTGTATTCTTGTAACTAATATTTTTAAAGTAAAAATAATTTATCAAGTCTTTTTATTTGAAATGCAGTGGGAAATTTCTGACATTTTTTAATCCATGGCTGCATTTTATTTTTCCTGCCATACAAATTACAAGAGTAAAATTCTTCTAAAAATATTATTTTTACGTTTCGGCTGTGTTCATTGATCTAGCCTTAATTTTTTTTATTCTAAAAATTGGTAACTATTTTGCAGTAGTGTTATCACATCAATTATTATTTACCTTGTTCGTCTGTGTTAATTTTTTTAAGTTGTTTTATTCCTTAGCTTTTTAAGTTTTAATGGTTAGTATGTTACATGACTTTTGAACTGAATTTAAGTTTGTTTGTCTTTTCACTTCTTATATCAATTATTTAAAGAAATTTGATCTCTTGATTGATAATTTTTACTCTTTTTTGCATGTAATTTTTTATTTTCTTGTTTTGTTTTTTTCCTATATCCAAATATATGTTTACTTTCTTGAATTTATCATAAGATAATCATAAGTTCTCAATAGTACTTTTTTAGTTGATCTATTACTATCTTTGATAGAATTAATTAATAAATATTTTTTGAAATACTACTTTCTTTTTTAATAATGGACCTGTTCTCTTTTAGGTTCTTTCAATAAAATTGACTGTTTTTTTAAAAGGAGTTACTTAATTTTGACTCAGTTATTTGTTTTCCTTACGTTCTAATTTTAGTTAAATTTTAATTCCTATCTATTCATTCGAAGTTTAAAGTCATTGCTGAGACCTGGCCTCCACCAATCATTCTGATCATTATTTTTTTAAGTATTTTAAAGATCTTGTAATAAAACAAAAATGATTAGTTATTAAATTGATAAAGAGATGTTAAAATTTCGACTTGAAGAAACTTTTTTTTTTTTCTTAACCAAAATAGTTTTACTATTTTTTCTGTTTAAAAAAATTGAAATAATTAGAAGTTGGAAAAAAATAAATTTATCCAGATTTTTATCATGTTTCCCATTAAAATTGATTTTTTCTGAATATATACCTATTAGACCATTTCACATATAAATACAACCCTCTCCAGCCATCCTGTTTCTTTCACTGGTGAATCATAGGCTTCATTGCTAATTTTCTTAAACAAATAATGAAAATAGTTTGTATTTTAGTATAATGTATGGCTTGGAATCATTATATGCAAATTATAATCAGGATTATTATGTTACTCTCATAATTACGATTTTTTTTTGTTAGAATAGAATTTCCCACTGCATTCTTATATTTTAACTAATGTGAATAAAATCAGCTAATTCATACTATCTCTTTACACATTTAACAGTTTTTGTTTTATATAGAGGATCATATGGGATGTTTATTAAAAAACTTTATAAATATAAATGTTGGAAATAACACTATTCTTTTATTATTATGATTATGAAGCTTTATTTTTTTTACCATGATATTTTTGCAGAACACATATTGAATCAATCAAACATGTAAACACTATGTGACCAAGTTTAAACAATTACAATTTAAAATGATTTTTCAACAATTACTGCTTTTAAATGCTCTGACATGTAATTTGGAATTTTAGAAGTAAAAATTTGATGTAATGAGTCAGTTTTAGTGATGAAACAAAAAACTAGAAACTGTTCGGATCATATTTTTTTAATTTGCACTATCATGTTACATTTCAATTAATGTCATAACAATTATGTTAATTGTGTTTGTTTTTATGTATCATATTCTAAACTGTAAATAGTGTGTTGGCTGTAAAAATGTAAATATTGTGTTGATATTTTGAAAATAACACACTTCTTGTAAATACTGTTTTTCATTATTTAATACGACATATAATTTCAAATTTTGAAATGAGGTGAATCAAATTTTAATACTAATAAGTTCCTCATATTTATCATCATTTAACATTACCCTGAAATTCTTAATATGGAACTTTGTGCTTCAAGAATTTTGCCGAATGATTTGTAAAACAGTTGTTTTTTAAAAATTTAATTAATAAAATACTTATCTTTTTCAAGTTAACGTTAATGATATGTTACTTTAACATTGACCAAATGAAATAACATTAAATCTTCTATCGAAAACAATTATATTATGTTTCTTTATGATAGCAAGAATCTTTGTTATGCACGTTTCATTGTTAGTTTGAGTTGCCTTATACGATAAAATCATTATGAATGTATTTATTTTTGTTAATATTATTAGTATTGCTTCTTTCAATATTTTAAGAACTAATTACTTAGCTCTTTTGTTTTATATAGGTTTTGAGATTAAAGTAAACATATAGTAAATGATAAGAGTTTTGCACCAGAATGTTTTGAATTCAGATGTAAATACAACTGATACACCCGACTTTGTTGTTTTATTAATTAATAATATTACCTTTAGTGTCTGCATAGCTAATGATAAAAATCAATTATATAACTGACTTTCCAGCAGTTTGTCCTTGATAGTCTATGGTCACACTACCAATTATCAATAATAAAAATCTTTGAGGAATTAAGGCAAAGATAACAGTTTTGCCTCAATTAAAGTGAAGTAGTTTGCCCTAAAAAGATACAATACTACACTAAGTAGATCCAATTTCATGTTCTGCACAAATGCTTAGTATTCAGTAAATCCTATTGGGAGCCACTTAATTTCGGTCTCCCTGACTCGTCAAATTTTAACACCCAATGAGATGTTTTATATTAAGTACTTCTTAAGGCTTCAACAAACTAAATAAACTTGGGGGCGTGGTGGCCGAGCGTGTGAGCACGCTTTGCCTAGCAACAGATAACCAAAAAAGTGAAAACCAAATAATTACGAGTTCGACACTCGTGCTGGGGGATTTTATCTCGGCATATATCTCACGTCCTCACCCCCTGGCCCGAGAGAACCCCCGTATAGCCTTCAAAGGCGAGGTAGGGGTGGACCAAAAAAAAAAAAAACTAAATAATTTTTATCTTTAAAGTTTTTCTGGTTTGCAGTGTTTTCATTTCATCCACCTACGTTTTACCAGACATCATGTCTTCAGGAGTAAGAATGGGTTACTCAGCACTTTGAAAAGCCAGCAAGCATTTCTGGTGAAACAATGGGAGGAAATTTAAAAAAAACACTCAAAAACCAGAAAATGGCTGAAGGAAGAGAGAGAAAAAAAGTATTTTCTTCCTTTAAATACTTATATTTTATACTTAAATAGGGACCGGCATGGTGGATCTCTGATCACTAGTCTACTATTCTCTGGATCCTGGGTTTAAATCCCGGCTGTGGCTGAATATTAATTTTTTTGTTAATTTGGCCAGGAGCGACTAGGGTATGGAGTCCTTCCTGGGACAGATCCAGCCTCTATAAATTTTTTGTGTGGGGAGAAGCATTATCATGAAGCAAAATGACTTTATGTTGCTTTTTTGCATATTCTGGTTCTTTTTACTTATTGTTCGATTCAAACGGAGTTGTTGGTAGCAATCAGTGTTAATGGTTCCGCCAGATTTCAGTAGCTCATAATATATTACACCCTTTTGATCCCACCAAATGCACAGCTTTGTTTTCTTTCCAAAACAATTTGGTCTTGCAGTGGACGTTGATGGTTCACATGGATTCACCCATGATTTATGACGCTTATGAAAATATATCCACTTTTCATCACCTATCACTATTCGATAAAGAAATAATTTTCTTTTACATCTGATGAGCAGCATTTGACAAGAGGTTTTTCAATTTTCTTGCTGTATTTCATTCAGTTCATGTGGTTACATTTTCCCACTTTCTGAATCTCTCCCATAGCTTACAGACGAAGAGATACTGCTTTTTGCGTCACATTTAATTTTTCCATTAGTTCTTGTTGAGTCTGAGTATTGTCTACATCCAATAAGGCTTGCAAGTTCTAGTCTTTAAACTTCTTTTGCTCCTCATTTCTCATGTCCAAATCACCACTTTTAAATTTTTTAAACCACTCAAAGCATTGAGTTCTGCCAAGAGCATGTTCACCGTATGCTTTGACAAGCATTCTAGGCGGTTCTGCAGCAGTTTTCTTCAAATTATAGCAGAAAACCAATGCGGACCGCAAATCATAGTTCGTAGGCATAAAACTCGATATGTTTGAGGTTATAGAAAAATATACCAGTGTATGAAAGTTAGGTTATTGTGTTGATAAATTTCGTCAGCTGCTAGAGAGAGAAGATTGCGCTACAGAAGCGATCTTTAAACTGATAGCTTAAAGATAGCTTGAACCATCCATAGGGAAATTCAAGTTTCATACTTCTACAACTGGAAAGGAGGATTGCATTGTATTTGCTTATAGCAATTAGGTAACTGCATTGGGACGGTTTACACAGAGTACACAAACATTTTAAAAGAGTTGTATATTTTCCAAGGAGAGAAAAACCCAGCTAATTTCAATATAGATTTTTTATTAATAATTTCAACAATTTATTGAACAATTATACTTTAAATTAAAAGACAAGCTCTTCTCAACGATGATATAATGACAATAAAATGTAATTGTAATCTAGGAAAAATAAAAACAGGATAAAAAATTTACATGATGGCTTTATCAAAGTTCAACATATTGATATAGATTCTTCTTTTCTATCACTTAAAGAGTCTATTTACAAAATAAATGAATGCACATATACATATATGATATATATATACACACCCATTTGCATATGGAATATAACTTCTATTCTTCAGTAACTTCCATATCTTTATCTTTATTTTTTTTCTTCTTTTTCTTTTTCTCTGATTTTATCTAAACAAAGAAAACAATCATTACATTTAAAAAAAAAGTAATATTTAATTAAAAAGGTATTCAACTGAATTCTCTTTATTTTTAAATTGTATATTTTGTTATATAATAATAAAAATTTAAATATTAACTGACATGGGCGTTATAAACCATGGAGAGGATCAAGAGGGACTTAATTACTTACAATCATTATAATTAACTATTAAAAGAAGGAAAAATGGGAAATAAGATTCCCAAATTGTTCACCACAACCAAAAGAGATAGGGAAACTTAATGTTTATAAATATATTTAAGAAAAAAAATCAACAAAATATATAAACATGGATATCTATTGAACATTTATCAATATATATGCAATCATAGTACTGAAAAATTAAATCATAAAGACCATATTTAAACATGGTTTTATTACTTTGGCTCAGAGATAAATCTATTAGAAAGAAGTGAAAATTTACCTTTTGGATTTCAATAAAATGATTTTCTTAATTCAAGTGTATAGTGTATAGGGAGCAGCATGGTCAAGTCTCTGAGAAAAACCACTGGTACAAGAAGGGAGGGGCACCCAAATAAATAATAGCTCAACGATGAAGAGGAATACCACAAAGAGACTAAAGGAATAGTCAAGTAAAGCCAAAGATTGGAAAAATTGGCAGAAAATAGAGAGTTACACAATATTCTATCTTGGGATTACAGCACTATTGAGAGATATAATTTATGTTTGATTTCATGTAAATTCTTTCAACAATTATGACTAATTTGATTTATAAGAATCCATTCACATATTTGCAGGAATGAAAGTAAATATGAAGGAAAAATAAAATTAAGGTCGGATCACAACTTCTCTACTGACAGTTCTACCAAAAATGCTAACAGAATAATAATCGTTCATAAGTCATTTTGGCTTTTAAAATGATTAAGTATAATGTATATTTAAAGACAATAACTTTTTATCTGTTTGGTTCAGTTAACTCTACCAACAGGTAATGAACCTAATCTAAAAAGGATGAAAAGTTTTTGTTGTATATTTATTTAACACGCCTTTGTGCTGCTGTGGCTAATCGGACGATGGGAGTCCTAAATTTTGCCTATACAGGCTTAATTAGGATAGGGGTCTTTTACGAGTACCTTATATCGCACAGGCTCGGGACCACCTTTTAACGTCACCTTCGAAGGACAGCATAACCAAGGAATTTTTACTTCTATTAAAAAACCCTAGGGCTACCTGCGGGTTAGAACCTGGGACCTTGGACATAAGAGGATCTTATGCTAACCAACATACTACAGGAAGCCCCGAAAAGTTTTTGTTTTTTGTTCTCTCATCTTAGCAAGTGAACTTAGTAGTAAATTACCATTCACAAAATTTACTACTTTTATTACTAATAAGAATATTTAAATTTCTGAATACGCTTACTTCAACATTATTCTCAGTATCATTGATCGTAGATGTTTCATCATGCTCTGGCCTTTCATCATCACTTGCCTTGGCCTTCTTCTTCTTTTTCTTTTTAGGCTTTTCACTTGAGCTCAGGAGTTCTTGAGATGGAGATTGATTTGAAAGTTTCCGCTGTAAAAAAAAAAGAAAAAGAAATTTATACACATCGAATACACGATTAAGATATGTTGTTGAATGATTACTACTATCAGAATAATATTAATTAAACAAAGAAATTTTACTATTACAGTTATGGGTATTTCTCTTTACCAATTAATAAAATAAATTCTATAAATAGCAATTATTTCCGAAATTCAGGCCATCCAAAAGTTGTAATTGAAAATTATTTTTAATTAATAATATAAATCATATTACTTTCACTTCTATATATGAAATATATGATAAGGGAAAGTATTGCGATCGTGAAAATTTTCAAATTCCAGTTTTCAATGGAAATACATGTTTAAGGGTCCCTTGAATCTAAATAAACAAGTCCCCCGCAAATACGAAAAGACGCACAAAACTGATATTTCATATTTGAGACAACTATACACCCGAGATGCTACAGCAACATTTTCTTCAAAATCGGCTGACTGAAAGATCTAATTTATACCATGCATTTTGCACATTTTTAGGAGTTTCTCAAAAACGACTCAAACAATTTTGATTAAATTCCCTTTATCAATGTAAAATTTAATGGTCTTTAATATGATGTAGGTTTCAATCTGATTGAAATAGTCTGACAGGGCTTCAATGTCGATAGTTAAATTTTCTTCCTCTGAAGTATCTTCAATTTTGTACATTTGAATATATTAACCATATAATCTTGTTAGCATTCATAAAAAACGATATCCAACAAAAGGAGAAAAAAGCAAAAATATTTTTTTATGCAATATTTGTGTTTTGGAACATAAAAACAGTAATATAGAGGTATAACATATTGTTGGAAAGCTAACAATTTTAGAAAAAATATCGTAAAAGTTAACGGAGAATGATGAAAAGCCGATAAAACTAACTGATTGTCGTAGATAATAATATAATAGATAATTTTAAATTCTAGCCCTTGCAAGTATGCCGAGAGACTTGGGAAATAATAGACTATTATTATATAAAAGGATGTGGCAACATTATAATTGACCTTAGGTTTTAAAATTTCTCTGTCAGTCACATAACATAAATCCCTATTGAAAATGAAAATCTAATTGGTATGCCTTCTACAAAAGAATTACTGTGAAAAAAATGTTTCTACAACAAATTTTAAATAAAAACTAATGGGTTCAATGTCAAAATATTGTTTTTTTTTATGAAAAAAAAAATGTATATACACATTGTGGCTAATTAAATAACTAAGAACATATGATAAAATAATTTAAATTTTCATCAATTTTTTGAAAATTTTGGGATCTGAATTTGTTAAAAATAACAGTTAAATGTTTATGCAAAATTTATATAACTTTTGTTTTTCAGAAAAAGAGAAATATATAACTAAAATGTAAATATATAGGTAAAAACAGATAAAATAAACTTTTCTAACCTTTTTATCAAGCTGATCACCTTCCCACACTGGTTCATCTTTTATTTCTTTTTTGATTGAGGGTAGATTGTTTTCAGATCTAAAATAAAATAAACATAAAAGAAGGATATAAATATGAAAACTGTTCAAGTAATAATAAATTACAAGATATATTGTCCATCAGATAGTATTATTTTAATTCAAAGGTTGGTTTTTTTGATAAATGTATTTTTATGAAGGGTGATATGGTTTGGGTGACTGTCAAAATTATTACATTATAGTTTTTCATTTCATGAGACAATTTTAAATGTCATGTAATGTGGTATCAATACACATTATCAACTATTATAACCGGTTGTGAACAACTTATGATAGTTCTAAAAAATAAAGCTCATGATTGTGGATATAATTAGTTGACCGTTGAGAATTATTGAAGGAATTAGTCCGGGTGGCGGTCATTAAATGAAACAACTGAATAGTTTCAACTATTTTATTGTTTGCCAACGTTTCGACCCCCATTGTGGGTCATCATCAGGGCGTCTGGTAGGTGAGGTCAGTTTCCACTCACCTACCAGACGCCCTGATGATGACCCACAATGGGGGTCGAAACGTTGGCAAACAATAAAATAGTTGAAACTATTCAGTTGTTTCATTTAATGACCGCCACCCGGACTAATTCCTTCAATAAAGCTCATGATGTTCAGAAAGTTATAAACAATAAATAAATTTGAATAATTTATTTTCCACATGTATATTTCTTTTTGTTGTGGTTCTCTAGTTTTTGGTGAACGGTTTTTCATCCTAAAAAATTTAACTTTTTGACAAGCTCTATCTCTGTTAGTTTTTTATTTGTTTTGTTTTTCTCTGGCACAACAGACCGTGTAGGCCCTTGGCCGCATGGTGTAACCTTCTGGGAGAATATACTCACCATGTTTCTTGATGAAATTTTATAGGGTAGGGTCATCACTCCCTACGCCCATTTTCGTGAGTGGTCACCAGTAGGCTGGCGGGTCTCGTATACTCGGGGAGAGAGAGGCTGTGAGTGAATCCCCATTTAATTATATGCTTACAAAAGTCCCGCTGGGACTGGGATTTGAACTCACAACCTTCGACATGCAAGACTAGCGTAGCGTGCTAGACAATAAGCAATGGGCTCCCCTCTATTAGCATTACTCAGATCAAAGATTAACAGAGTTTCCATATCAGATATTTAAAGGAGAATAGAGTAAAAACAAAAATACTTACGAGTAATCAACATATCCTTTGAGCCAGTCTGAAGGAGTATTTTCATTGGGTTTGCCATATTTATCGAGAAGTCCCTGCTTGATCAATTGTTTTTTCATTGTAGCCTGCACAAAATTAAGATAAATAAATAACAGAAAATTGATCTAAATGTCAGACTAAATACTAGCAGGAATATTGCAACCTAGAAAAGGAAAGGGATCATATTAACAAATTCAGAGTATACTTAATGACCAAGACATGTAATAACTCCACGCTGTTACTTATCATCCAAAACTTAATTTTTACAATATAAAAAATTACCATGAACAAGGAAGAACAAATTAAATCATTACTAATCTAATTATTTTAATGAATCAAATAATATTTTAGATTCTAATATGAAGTTTAATGGACGATGAACTGATCAATCTGATAATTGATCATTAGAAAAAATCCAAAAAAAGGTTATACATTAATTTTTAATAATATTTTAAAGTCTTTATTAAGGTTTATAATATAAAGAAAATTCCTGTCTCTTATTTCATATATAAGATAATATGAACATATAAAATAATTTTACCTTTTTACCAAGTCCCCACTTTTTCGGATAGGTGTCTCGATCCATCACAACCCTTTTTATTTTAGCTACAAATCCATGATCGCAGCTAGCAATCGTAGATGTAGTCATCATTGCAGTAGCTACAAAAAAATAATTTAACTTAAGTAAAACACTAGCACTGGGAAATTACTATCTTCACTAAAGCATTATACTTTTAAGACAGCTAAATTTGTTTTCAAGTTCTCAAAATAAGTTTTATCAACTAGTAATGCAAGATTAACTTAGTCCCCCTCTTACAATAATCCAATAACCAAAACCTTGAGGTAGCAAATCAATGCAATTTTTATTTTTTTAATAAATCACCTTTCATTTAAATCCATTCGAAATTAAAACTTTTGTTGTTACAGCTGTAGATTTATATATTTTTAGTGGAAAACTTGATCACAACCTTGGTTAAAAAATATTCCGTAATATAACGCGTTAAAAAACATCATTATATGGGTAAATATATACACATATAGAACTTAACTATTAGACATATAATATTGAGGATGTATAGACGACTACTGAATTTATCATAGGTAAAAATAATCGGGAGTCAGTCATTTAAAAATATTTGAATATTGCCAATGTAGCCATGTCAAGTACAAACTGAGGAAATAACATTAATATTACAGTGAGCTAGGCATGGATTTTTATTTTTAAACGACTGACTCTCAATTATTTCTACCTATATTAGGATATTAGTTGATAGCTAGACAATAAGCTTATTGTTTTTGTTCAAAGGGAACTAGGTCCCTGAATAAAGATCATTTTCATAAGACAATACACAATAAATAAAACCAAAGATTCCTACCTATACAAATAGCTTCTCCTTTAGTAGTCATAACTACTATTTCTTCATCTAATTCGATTCCATCCTCATATTTTAAAACTCCAGGTAACATAATTTTAGCACCATAACAAACAGCATTCACCTGAACCAAAAAGTAATAATGTTTCAGCTTTATTAGTAATTATACAAAAATTTATCAATTCAAAACTATTTAAGTGTCACCACATTTGTATTACATTTTAAATTATCACGATTATCATGAAAATTTCTTAAATCAAAGCCGTAACACACTAAAGGGACAAACCCTTAAACTTTCAAATTGATTGGATCATAAAAATATGAGTTTATACTAAATATTATAAATGATGGTAAAGTTTGATAGCATAGAGAAGATACGGTTGCTTATCAGTCAAGAAAATGAATAAAAAAATATTGAAAATTCATTATTTTCTCCATTGATTTGTTGATATCCAACATTTCAATCAAATTTTGTACATTTTAAAGGCCAAAAAAATTTAATATACAATAGAAAGTACAATCAATAATTATAGTTTTATAGTTTCTATTGTACAAGACCTTAGTCTAGGTAATCTATTACCTGATGATACCATAAGGTTTGGCCAAAATATTGGCTTCTATCATAAAACAAAATTTTGAATATATATATATTTTTTTATTAACCTTAAGCTGATCAGCAAACTAATAATTATCTGTACAAATCTTAAAAGATATTATTTATCCAAAAATTATAATTGATGCATAGCTTAAACTAATATACAATCTATAGAAAGAATATTACCGCACTATCTTTCATAACAATCCTTTTATAATGAACAAGTAATCCTTCAAGTGGTCTGATCACTTTCCTGAGGTAGCTTTCATCACGGTGATTTTGATACAACCATTGGGCATCCAAAATATCATGCATAGTATACATTCCACTATCTTCAGAATTGAAACCTAAAAAGTTAAATTAGCGTAGAAATTAGAATTTATAACTAGATTGAAAAACTAGGCAATTAAAATTTAGGGAGTTGATTTATCAAGAAGACTTTCTATACTATCGAGAGAATTATATTGAAAAAAAACAAAAAAATAAACATTGTTGTCAGAAGTTATTAGAAACTTAGGTATGTTTTCATTACATTGTCCACTATAGAGATTAATTAAAATAAATACTGAGCTTGAAACAGGTGTCAATTACAGAGTATCTGAAGGAGCCAATAGAAACTATCATGGGAATTAAGATTTCCGGTACTAATTCATAAATAGAAATTTTATTGTACAGATTATACATAAAATTTAAAAAATGCTTGCCTGATTTATTTCTTCTTAGTTCAATCATTTGACCACCAACTCCTAACAATAAACCAATATGAACACATATAGTACGAATGTAAGTACCAGCTTCACATTTCCACCACACCACACCTAAAAACAATTATTTATAAAAATTATTAAATATATATTTGAAAAATAAAAATAACTAGGAAATATCAATAAGATAATAACCTATTCGTTTAGAAGGATCGTAATCAATAAGTTTACAATCATAGATTGTTCTAACTCTCAATTGCCTCTTGACAGCAGAAATCAGAGGAGGGCGTTGAAATTGTGTCGATTTAAAGACATCAATCGCCCATTTCACCTGTAAATAAAAATTTATGATTAGTAATACAAAAATATAACGAATTATAAATCGTAATTAATTAAGAAGGAGCAACATAAGAAAAGACATACTCGATCTTTATCTTCAACAGCTTCATGAAGTTTAAAAACACTAATATACTCTTTACCCGCTGATTGTTGTGATTTAACAAGCCGGGTAGCTCTCTCAATGCACACAACCAAACAACCTAAAAGAAGAAAAACAATTAACATTATGAAAAAGATTAACAAAATAATAACACATACTTTTAATCTAATTAATAAAAAATCTAATGTATTTTACAATGTTCCATTATTATTTTTCCACCCTGTTATCTTTGGATACCTAAAACAGAATTAGGGATAATTAAGTTGGGAGGTACAGTCAGTTTTTCTCCATATACATCTTCCATCACTGGTCTTACTATTATATAGGTGATATTTCAAGAATTAAATTAGAATTTTTTATCCTGTATCATTATTATAATCATAAGTTAAATTTCATTGATTCTTTGTATGGTAGTATTAAGAATTTTAGTCATTGTTGTCAGACCCTGTCCATAAATTAGTACGTATTTTCCATTCTACCTTTTCCTACGTATTTTCCATCCTACCTACCCCCATCTACCAAACAGTACCTAGTTTCCATTCTCCCACCATGTGGTACGTATCTCCACTCTACTTCATATTTTTATATTTCATATAAATTATTGATACCTGTGTAAGACTAAAACAAAACTACATTATTATCCATTACTATCAAGAATTTAAAATGTAATAATATTCTACAAAAACAAAAATAGTATAATAAAATACCATACAAATTAAAACTGAAAACTTAATTTTGATTAATTCTCATAAAACTAACCTGATGTCTTGGGATCAAGGGTTCCAGAATGTCCCGTTTTTTTCCACACCAAGAATTCGTTTGATCCAGGCAACAACTTCATGAGAACTTGGATTAGAAGGTTTATCAAGATTTATATAACCTGATCGAACATAGTCAGTGATATTTCTTTGTAACGGGGAAGAACCGTGAGTCAATGGTGTAAAATGATTTGTTTTGGTGTGCAATTGTGTGTAGTTCTGGAAAAAAAAGAAATGGTTAATACAAATTGCTTGCAGCTTGCTATGATTCAGTATCATAAAGTACATTATCTTGGCATGCGAAGTAACCAAAAAATGCATTAGATTTTCTTAAGTAAATTTATTTAAGAAAAGTTTATAATGTCTACATTAATACACTTGACTTTTGGGCATAGAAAACCTCCTTAATTTCAATAGAATCCCCTATAGAATATTCGTGTAATGACTAAAAATATTGTCTTAACATTTTAAAAACAATTTTTTTAAAGTCATTTCACATATTTCAGATCATTAATCGACCAACCATCCCACCCATGAAAATGACACCCTCATTAGTTAGCTGCACACTATAAATTACAGACCAATGCCTAAACCAATAAAGCACCATATAAATCAGCACAAAAATTCTTGGTTATGCCATTCTTTGGAGGGGACATACGGTAGTCCTGAACTTGTGCACTCGTTAAAGATCCCTTTCTAATTGAACTTGTTAGACAAAATTTAGGACCCCCACTATAACATGAACCATTATAACACAGCTCAACAATTTTATATTCAAAGAATTTTATATTACAGTAAGGCTGCTAAGGAAACAACTTTAAGAACAACCACTCACTATCCACTATCTAAACTCCATCCACTATTTATAAATATCAGGCTGATTTTAGTTCTATAATACCCAGACACAAAACATTATATCTTCAGAAGTGAAAAATATTTAAATAGTGATCATACTAGGCTTATCTACTGTTAGGAATGTTAAATTTATAATAACAAAAGAGAAATCACCTCAAAAGGGCATACATTAAGATCAAAATCTTGATGATTTTAATAAATCAGCTATCAAAATAAATACATATAATAGAGAAATACTCCAGTATAAAATATATATATGCAACAAATACAACACTTAGGATCAGAGCAAAGATTGAAAGGTAGGGAGAAGCATGCCTCAAAGTTGTGGGCCCTTACCACCACATACAGGATACCACATAGATGATATAGAAAAAAAAAATACCTTCATCAAAAGAGGCCAGTGTGCACTGTGGACTTCTGGTATTTCAGTCGATGGCTTAATATGAAATTCTCCTTCATCAGTGAAATCTTCAAGAGTTTTCATTTTTTTGGATTTTTTCTTCTTTACCTCGGTTTCTAGAATTATAGAATAATAAAATACTTTGAAATAACACAGAATAAGAGTAATTGGAATATAATCTTACCCATTTCGAACTAGAAGATACACCAACAAACTTAAGGAGGAACACGTGCTACGAAAGCTGCCGGGTGTTTACTAACACTGAATCGATGCACAAAGAAGTAAGCTGTCTTCGAGATAGTCTATTCCCTCCGCAATGTTTTCTAAGTCGCTTATACACAGACGCCTGCGCAGTACTAGACTAGAGCAGAAAAAGCAGTACTGATCATGCGTTATTTGCAATGGCGACGGACTAACAGCTTAAACGAAACATATTTTAAGTTTCTAGAATACAAAGTGGTGCCTAGAATTTCTATCTATTGTTATTTCATAATTAACATTTAATATTAAAATACTTTTTTAAATATCGATAATACTAATATATATTTGAAAAATACTAAAAACAAATTTTGATTAAATTTCGATATTTCAGATACACCGAATCGATATGCAACGAGAAGGTTAACATTGTGAGAAGTTTTCAAAAGTTCTACTTGGTGGTAAATTTTAAATATTAGGATTTTACAGCTTATTAATTGTCAAAATGCCTAAAGATAGACATGGAAGGACAAGATTGTCAAAAAGTGTTCTTGAAATGAAGGTACTTTTAAGAGTTTATATCATTATTATAATTTTTATAGTTTCTATTAGGTATAATGAATAGTTAACTTCATTAATTGAAAATACTATTCTCTCAGGAATAGGTTGGGTTCAAAATATGTTTTAAGACAAAAAGTTGTTTTGTATAGTTTTTGCTTAAATAGGCTTAATATATATTCACTTAACTTAAAACTATACTATACTGCTTAGTTTGTTTAGTTCATTTTACTATTGATATTATTCTGAGTCTATCCAATTATTCAGTCCTAAGATGCTGTAGCAGTTTTATAAATGTTTTTTTGAAAATTAAGTTAGGCTGTTGAGACTTTAGCTCCTTTATTGTCCTTGAATATTCCTTCATTAAGGAATCCTTTAACTATTCTAAATGGTTGGTTTCATTAAGCCAATTGCGTATATAACCACTTTTTATACTATAGTTGGTTATGTTATACATGATCTTTCATCAAGTGCATATACTGTTTGTTTATTGTGACAAGTTTCATTATCAGAATTATTTTCCAGTCTCATTGGTTTTTTTTTTTTTCCACTCAATAAAGTTATAAAAATTGTACCTTTAGTCAGCTCACATTTTCTCGAGTTTCTCTTCGTTGATGGCAATACCAACAGACTTGTACTGCTATGTTTATGTGCACCTGATTGTGTTCATTCGTTTTTTTTTCATTCAATCGTTAATTTTTCAAGTAATTAGTATTAAGTATTTTCTTTATATAATACTTCATGGTTTCTTGTGGTTTTACATTGCTATCTAACGCCCTCATTATGAAGGTTCTCCCATTATTTGAGCTCTAAAACTGGTTATTACCAGCCTGGAATTTATATCATTCTAGCAAAAGTAATGGAATACAATATGGTCACTCCACCATATTTCCATAGATTTTCAAAGTGCATATGACAACATTAGATGTGCAAAGCTCTATGATTGCTTGATTTCTTAATTCCATCAAAGTTAATTAATCTTACTAAACTATGCATGAATGATGTAAGGTATGCAGTCTGAATAGAGCACGATGTATCCCCTGGATTCATAACAAAGAAAGGACTGAGTCAGCGAAATATCCTGGCCTGTTTGCTATTTAATCTTGCTTCTGAGCAGGTTATTAAAAGATTTAGTATAGAAATTGTTTATAACCTGTGTACTGTACTTGAGTACACTGACATTTAGATATTGTGGCAAGATCTTAAGTCCCTCGAAAGAAGCTTTCCTTAGATTGGTGGAAGAAGCATCAGCGATTGGGCTAACTATAAAAAAGTATATGAAAGCTGGTCTGGAACTTACAACCCTATCAAGGAACCACTATTGATTGGATCATTCACATCTAGTTGAGGAAACATCTCAACAAAAAAATCCTATCCCAACAGACTAAGTGAAGTTTCTATAAAACACTTTTTGATTGTTGCTAAATATGTTAGTGAGACTTGAATCTTAACAAGTTTAGAAGATAAAGAACATCTGATCTTCAAAAGAAAAATTTTATGCTGAATATTTGAACCCATCAAGGTAGGAGATCAATGGGAAAGGCACTCCAACTTGAAAATATATAAACTCTTTGGGGAAACCAACATTGTAAGCATCCAACATTGAGATAGGTAGGCTACATAGCAATTGGAACCAAGACTGCAATGGGGAGATGCCTATGAACATACATAATCGGAGAGCAGCTGTAGAAGAGCAGGGTTCGTTGAGGATGCCAAGATTCGAATCAGACTGTTGCAACACTAAATTTAATTGTGTTATATTTTTAGTTAGAATCCCCCAATTATAGTCAGTTATAAAAAACCACAAACCAAGAAACCCAGTCAGACCTATAGTATCATTCATTAATTCCCCTACATATGAATTTTCCAAATATTTAGCCAATAATTTGAAGTATCTGTCTACTATCAAATATAATGTCACAGATCCTTTTGAATTCCAAGATAAAATTACCCACATCCATATGCCTAAAGGTTATAAACTCATTTCATCAGACATCTCTTCCCTTCTTCACAAATATCTGTATTTTGTAGAGAAGGACTTCTTTTGAGTCCGTCTCAGAGTCACACTGATAAAGGCCCACAATGTAGGTCGAAATGTCGGCACACAATTAAAATAAATACTACTTTTTAATGTGTGTTTCTTTCTGATGACCACACCCCCAACCCTCTTCCTCATCTAATATTCTCAACGGACTACTAAACTCCATCATTAATAAAAAATAAAGTGGTACAAAATCAAAACACATCGAAATGTAGTCTAAACAAAATTGCTTATTTATTGACTGAACCTCAAAACCCGTAGATAAGTTATATAGTTGGTATTAAGATAACTTTATAGTTAATGTATTGGTGTATAGCTATGAATTCTTGGACATTGAAAATTAATACATGTGTAAGATTTATAAATTCAATTTTCTAGTGTTATTTATTTTTTTAAATTTTAGTTTATGCAAAGAAGTAAACAACGAATTCAGGCTGAAGAAGAAGCTGATCAAGGTAGAGCAGTTCATGAAAATGAAATCACTGAGGAAATGAAAAATGCTCAGTATGTTAAAAAAGTATTATAATAACTTGTATATATTATTATTATCTTGCTGACTGAGTTGTAATGAGGTAAAGGAATAAGACATGGATATATAGGCTGATATTCCTAATTGGAATGTGCCCTTGGGCAGCAATTTTTGATCACCTTATTTTTTTTTCTTTATAATTTCAAAACAGAATATTTAAATGTATCTGATCAAAACTACTGTAGAACTTTGATAAGAACTTGACAATTCTCTTATTCTAAAATAGAAATAGAAGAAGACTTTCCGCTTAATCGTTTTTATCTCTAACATAAATAGAAACATGTAAACAATCTATCTACATGTAGGAAAAACTGAATTTTTGATTTTTTTTTTAAAAAATTACCAAACTAAATTTTTACCTTTCACTTACCTGCATATAAAATATATAGTAAGAGAAATTATTGAGATCCTGCTGTTTGTTTAAGTCTAGCATGAAAATGAAAATTCGTACAAAAATGAAATTTCATATTTCAGACATACTATATGCCCAAGATGTTACAGCAACTTTTTCATCAAAATCGGCTAACCAGAAGAGCCACTTTATTCAATTCATTTTGCACCTTATGATTTTCTTAAATAGGGTAGGGCTATATGATCATATATTTTACAAATTAAATAATCCTCAAATGCTTCTTATATTCTAATAAATCTAATTTTAAAATAATTTAGTGATATCTATTTTTATTTTATTTTCAGAAACAAATTTACCATTGTCTCAAGCTATGTTCCATGTCAAGATTTAATTATAGGGAGAGTTTCCTATGGAGGCATGAATCCAGAAATTGAAAGACTCATGGCCGGAAAAGAAATAGAACCGATCCCTGACCAATCTAGTATGGAGAAGGATATTAACAACTGGGAAATGCTCAAGCTCAGCGGTGTTGCTAAAAGTATTGCAAACAAATTTTCAACTAAAAAATCAAGAAATAAAGCAATGAAACGACTGAAAAATGAAAAATAAAGAGCTCTTGTGTATATTATCTATTTTAATATCATATTGTACATAGGTTTTGAAATTAATTTACTTATGAGATGAAATATACATATTATTATTATACAATATATATTATTTCATACTGTCTTAAATGTTATCTCAGAATACCATGTCGTTTAAGTTTTTTAGGATCAAGTACACCAACACTACATAAACATACAAGTGCAGCTCCTTGTTCAGCCCAACGTTTATTTTTCTCCCTGAAATTCAAACACCATTTTAAGTTAATATAATTTGACAGTCAGGATACTGAAATTTCATCATTAAATAATATTAGTGTGGTCCATAGCTAGACGTATATGTTAGGAGATTAAATGAATAATGCAAGATACACTATATTAGGATGATATCAATAAATAGTATTTTCTACAGCTGTTGAAAAATAAAAAATCTTATTTAAAATTGCATTTACTCTGCAACTGATTGTCCATTGTAGCTAGCTTGTTCATCACTCCAAGAAGGCACGATATGCAATTGTTCATCAACAAAACAACTCGTAACAACTATTATTAGCCTATAATGGTTTATAGAATTTTCAAAAATTCTAATGCCAATGATGCTAGTTACTACTTTCTCTGACAAGAGAGAGGTTAAAATTTATGCTATAGGTCTGCCATTACATAATATTTACCTCCCCATGCTGAATTTGAACCGAATGTCAATTCTACTGGAGGGTGATAAAGAGAGTAACATCATCATACTTGCCAGCAAATACAAAAATGGCATCCCGTGGGAAAGTTTCTATAAGGAGGGTTGAAAGTGGTATCATTTAATCACAAATATAATGTAGTTTATGAATTTCTTTGGTTCCACCCTCGCAGGTATGTATCATATCCGTAGTGACATTATATAAGGTGGTCCCCATTGCATTAAAACTATCGAACCGATGTTATATATGTATGTCCTCTTAGAAATATATTTTTACAAGATAAAAGAAATGTTATCATCAACTGTAAAATATTAATTGTTTTTGATGATAATCGAGTTTTAGTTAAAAAAATAAGTGTTTTACTACCATTCAACAGTTTATTATATTTGTCCTCTCTATAATTTATTATTGTGTCAGTGGTTTCAGTGTATCACAAATACAATGAGTTTATTAATAATGTTCATCGCAAAACCTTGTAGCATGTCCATGGTAGTGATATATAAAATGGGTTCCATAGTGTCATAAATTATCGGCAAAATAAATTTGTAAACTACATCATATTTGTGGTAAAATGACACCACTCTCAACCTCCATCACAAACTTTCCTATAAGATAAACACTGCTCCTAGGCTATAATTAATTACTTAAAATGGTTGAAACAGTTCTGTCTCAAATGAAAAGAACTTCTTCCTAGTAGTAGAGAATGAGTCAAGCTGTGGGACAAGGACTAGATGGTAGTAAAATAGGGCTCAAAGGTAATCAATTTTAAAAGCTATTCTGCAGTTTTATAACTAACTTATTCTGGAATCAGCCACTTTGGATAAGGCTTAGTTTCAGTAATAAGGGGAGAAAAGTAGTAAGACTTCTATTAAAACTGCAGTGAAGGCAATGAAACATCTAGTTGGTAAAGAGTTTAAAAATAGTAAATAAAATGGTAAAATAGTATAAGTACTCTTAATGTAGTAATTCTGATGCCATAAATCAGTTTTAAATATAGAGTTTGGAATAATTATGAAACATATCTAGGGTATTATATAAATTGACAATGACATTAAAAAAATCTTAAATATTGCCTTCATTGAAATGCTATACTAAGAAAAAGAACAATTACCAGAAAGATGACCTGTATTTATTTCCATTAACAGTTACTGTTGATTGAAAAAGCTTATCAACTTGTTTTGTTTCATAAAAAGGAATTTTATAACCCTGACTTTTTGTCCACATTAGAAGTTTGCTCTTGGGAAGATCAGGATCTCGTGGATAAAGACTTCTTAAAAATGACATTTCCATTTCTACTACATCAAATTCATTAAAACTAGGTTGATAGTTTACAGGGCAAACATCACGTCTTCCAATTAAGCCTTCATTTTGTTGTTTTTCATGAGTAGCTTCATAATAATCTTGCATATCCCATAGGTCACTAAAAATAAAAATAAGTATATTTATAATTTTTAGAATATTTTACTTACAATTTATTAAATACAGATTACTGTATAAGTTGAAAATTACAATTTATTGATAAAATTAAAGGGTTAATGAATAGAAGGTTTGATAGTACTAATCCCTGTACACAGACCTTCATCCCCCTGCTGGCATCAAAACCAAGACGTCTGAACACTATAAACCTACCTATGCTTTGGTCTATCAGGTGTTTATTAAATGAAACATTTATTTATTTACTAATGACAAATCCAACAACTTTGCATGCCCACTTAAATCATTGTGCTGCTATCAGTTCAACTATAACGTAAAGAACACATAATCTACTACTCTGAGGATCACCTGTAGCCGGGTGGCTAGCTTGACAGCTTTCCATGCCGAAGGTTCAAAGGGTTCAACCTGCAAGTGGTCCTAGGATTTTTTAATGGGAGTAAAAACCCTTGTTATTACCCCTTTGGAGGGGACGTAAAAGGTGGTCCCAAGCTGTGGGATGTCAGATTTCTTTAAAGATCCATATCCTAATTAAACCTGGATAGGCAAAATTTAGGACTTCCATTGTAGCATTGTCTGATTGGCCATAATAGCATAAAGTCATGTTAAGTTAACAAACAACTAACACCTACAACTCTGTATTGCAATAACTAATAATTTTTATAACAAAAAAAATATTATCTTATAGGAAGAATAATCAGGAATCAGTCTTCATATTTTATTTTATTATTCTTATGTTTCAGCCAAAGCACTCTATTTCTTAAATCCTATAATCATTAAACAATTTTCATATGTTGTATTGGATGTAATTACATACCAAATCTGCTGAAGCGTTTGAGTTTCTAAAAATTTTTTCCCCTTCTCTGTATCTTGTAATTCACGTAACATGTTTTGAACACAGTATTTTGTATTTGAAGGTGAGTTATCATAGTCAACTGCATATTTAAGATAAGCTTTTATCACGTCATCTAAAGGTTTCTTGCCACTTCGAGAAAATATTGATACATTCCATTCGGCAGCTCTAGCAATCATTACACTGCTACATTTCGTCTTCTCTTTAAAATGAATAATATCCTCAAATGTTTCTATTTCCTTTGACCCTCCACTAAAATATTAAATTTTAAAAATTAATTTGAATATAAAATTGCAAGCTAGCTATACAATATGTTACCATTTTATATATACACACACACATTTTTTTTTTTTAAATCTTTTCCTTACATGGTAATCCCACATACGGATCGTTTCTTGGATTACATACATCATGTTCCATACCTTAATAGTGTACTACATAAATGGAAATATGATAATATTAATTAACAAATGAAAGTAGTCATTGAATTAGAACAAAGAAGTACAAATTCAATTACATATTAGAAAACTCAAGTAGAAAAGAATGTAAAAAAAAAATAACAAAACAGAATCAAACTAAAAACAAATAAATACAATTAAAAAAACTAAAATAAAAATGAAGCTTCATCTATGCTGCCCATATTTGGTCAGTGAATCTAAGTTTATGTTTTTAATGAATTTAGGTAAGTCTGACTTAAATTTAGTTTCATCTCTAGCCAATTTCCATATTTTTAAGTGTTACGCTAATGAAATCAGCAGATAGCTAAATCGATGGTAGGCAAGCAGATGAATATGAGGAGAGTGAGGGGAAAATGATTGCTGCTGATATAGATTTTTTTGGTTTTGAAGTATAGGAAGAGAAAAACACCTATAAAGTATTTTCGTCAAAAAATCAGACTAAGCCGCTTCAACTCAACATACCAGGTGGAGCATGAGCGTGATTGGGAATCCCAAAGATGAATCTAATGAAACATTACAGAATCTCAACAGCAATTAAATTCAAAATAACAAAGATAAACAGTTTGGAAAATGCATTTAAAAGAATTAAGTAAATCTTGAGGGAAATTTCAGGAAAAGTAAGTATGTGCTAAATATTTGTTATCATATACTTTAAGGGTTAATTTGTATTAAAAATGGATATAAAGATCATACTTAGCAATAACAGGGATTGACAGTGATTTTGATATTATTTGTAAGAACTCAGTGCGATTAGAGTGCTGCTGTCTTTCAAACTTCGTTCTTCCATGAACTGCGATTGCCGCAATCCCACAAGATTCTAGTCTTTTGCATAGCTTAATAGTTTCATCCAAATCTTCTAAGACTCTAATTTTACAGGTGACAGGGCATTTCACTCCAGAAATAACTTTTTTCAAGATATTTTCAGCTTTTTCTGGTTGATATAACAATGCAGCACCCATTCCACCTTTAATTGAAAACTCCTTTGGACAACCCATGTTGATATCGATGCCAGCCACATCAGTCTCCCTTTAATGCAATAAATATTGTTTAAAGGAAATAAAATAAAATTATTGATAGCATGTAGTAATTAAATAAGCTGTATAAATGATATATTATTATAATAATCCATAAAGACTGTTGTTGTAGCTTACTTTTATCATTTTTTGAACTTTTCATACAATTTTGTAACAAAAGTCTTTTTCTTAAGGCTTAGCATAATTAATCTTTATAAAAAATTTTAAATACATTTAGAGATGACAATAAATTGTTAAAGAATTAATTATAAAGAGTTTCAACTTATTTCAAAGACTTTTCATTTTCACACTAGACTTACCACACACAGATACATGCACACACACACCTTGTGGGATTTGGTCATTTGGACCCTAAGATACGTATTTCTGGTAAAAACTCGAATTCAAAAATTTCCACACTTTCTCTTACTATGTATTTCATAAACAGATAAATGAAAGTAAAAAAAAAAAAATCTATAAAAGACATTTCTCCAACACACAAATTTTCAAAGCTTTAACTCAATTTAGAGGGTCTTTAGAAAACATGGAGTTAAAATAAGACATATAAAATGAGAAAATTCAAAACAACATTATTTCCTAAATAATACCCAAGGATGTAAACAAAGTTCAACTTTTGTAAAGTATTTATGGCAGAACTAAGAATACTTAGACAACCATTCTCACATCATTATAAGAAGTATTTCTCTTCTTTTCTCCCTAATTGATTATCAGGCCCTTTTAATAGTTTATAATTAAACATTTCTTACTACCAACAACAATACAAAATGGTCAATTAATTCAAATGTACTTAAGAGGAAGATATTTAGAAAATTTGGCATTTAAGCCCTCCAACCATCTCAAAAACATACAAAACCTAAAAAACTCTAAAGACCATTTTGTAAGAGCGGATTATTTGATTGCTTATTTTAGTCCCACAATTGGACAACAAACTTTTCACAATTTTCAAATTTAAGATAAGGCAAAATTAAAAGTAAAAAAAGTAATGGTCAAATCAGTTATTGATGCTAACACGAGTTGTGCAACTTTTAATGCTCTATCAGGATCACTAGTCCCAATCTGAAGAATTACTTGAGATTTTTCTCTGCAGCAAGTTCGGAATACAACAGTTCCATCAGTTAGGTCAATGTAATCGATTGTGCCCAAAACTCCTGAAAAAAAAAATATGGACACTACGATCAAAATGTTCATTTTAAATTACAAATAAGATATTGTTAAATTAAAACAATAAATATCACTGACTTTCAGTTAAATAGTTTATAACAATTCTTCAAAGTCCAAAGCAAAACAAATTATATATATTACCATTCTCTCTTCTCTTCGATCTTAATAATTTCCAATCTATTATTTCTTCTGTATATACCAAGTCAGCACCATAATCTAACGCTAACAATCTTGTAGGTAAGGTGCCTATTCGAACCATGGGTGCTAAAATGACTTTGTCAGCATACATATGTTTTCCCACATTTCATTTACCAAAATTGTTTAGCTTTTATGGAGGGTTCTATTATTAAGCCTCAAACTCGAAAGATAACACCCATGTTGTCAATTCAAATAAGAGTGACAAGTATAACAGCCACCGAACCTTCTTCGAAATCGTCAATGCTTCTGCAAGATGTTTACTTATATAGAAGTGGGCTCCATTTAGACGAAGCAATACGAGACAATCCTGATGACGTAAATGGTCCTTGGTCCTTAGTAGTTGTTTCAGCTGTGCTGGGACTGGGTAGTCAGTTAGTGCGTTGTTGAGGTATTTAGATTGTGTTTTTCTGTGTTATTTAATTGTTTTGTGGCGTTCTTTGGCATTTTTAAATTTAAAATATGTATGGAAACCTTTTGCCGTTCGCTATTTGTAAAAAATATGATAAATTATCAAGTACAACATTCCACAGGTAAGGTCGAACTTTTTTTTATTGGATTTTGGTAAACGTTTATACATGATTGTGCATAATAGTAGCAACTATGCACTTATTGAATAATTTAAACAGAATTATAAAATACATGAATGAACAAATAAAAATATGGGCCTGTGGTTAATTTAAAGACTCTCTTAAAGATGTATACTCTCATCTCTATCTTTTTATTTTATTTATATATTTTATATTACAGTGTTGGCATAAATAAGTGCATAATTTGTATACCATTCCCTATTAAATGCACACATGAAATATACTTCAATAATCACTAGTTTAAAATGAAATGAAATTTATTTTATAATTTTACTTAAACATTAAAAACAAAATACTTTTTTATTATTCTCTCCTTCCCTCTCAAAGGGAACCTATAGCTCTAAGTACCAACCGTGTCGCAATGGCTAATAGCGCAATGTCCTGTTTCAGGCTTGACCATACCCACCCAACACCCCAACAAGCCTTAAGATGACTTCGTTGACATGGTTAGGAGCAACGCCGCTAAACAAGTGCTGTCCCCCAAGTGCGGGCCCTCGCCTAGAAGAAACACAACTCCGAAGGAAAACCCCGGTAAATAGAATTCGTCAACCAGGTGACGGCAGTCTATCTAAGGAAAGGAAAATTCCAATCCTCCAGGTTGTGGGTTATCGTTGCTGTCTGTCATTTTTTAAGGCAGCAATTGAAAACAGAAAGTATTGAAAAATAAAAATATTGACAAGATCCATAACAAAAGAAATTGTTATTATTATGAGTAATAGTCTATTGGGAAAGTGTGAGATTAGTATAGAAGATAGTTATTGCTCGGGTATTTATTCTATCTGTAAATATTTTGTTGGAAGTAAAAAAAGTTAACTCAGTAAACATTTGGAGATCGCTAGTGAAGGTCAAGTGCCTGTGCAGTGCATTTGTCTTAAAATGGTATTGGGCTGTGAACATTAT
Source organism: Piezodorus guildinii (assembly GCA_023052935.1). Classification (NCBI taxonomy): domain Eukaryota; kingdom Metazoa; phylum Arthropoda; class Insecta; order Hemiptera; family Pentatomidae; genus Piezodorus; species Piezodorus guildinii. Next base: position 152,864,839 of record CM041292.1, read on the forward strand.
GAGAATTACGACTACATTTTAAGTATTAATATAGAGTGCTGTAAGTAAAAATAAAAAAGTAAACAATAATATAAGAAAAATATTGGTGATTTATACTTATTGTTGGCATTGTGACCTTTAGAATATTACTCAAGTAAGGATAATAAGAAGCTTCATTATTAGGAGATTTTTTACTTTCGGGTTTTCGGAAAATGTTTTTTGAAACCATTTCGATTCAGTCTTTTGTAAAGTAGGGAAGTCTTTTGGCTTTGGTTTGAAAATTTTTCGTTTCGACGGGTTCATCCTGGGGCGTTGTTTGCTGAGTATTTCTAAAGTAATATGGGCATTTTTCAGAATTTGAAAAGTTTTGGCAATTACTGCATTTTGGTACAAAACCGTCTTTAAATAAGTTTGTTTTTTTATGACAGTTTTGTGCAACATGATTAAATTCTTGACATAAATAACATTGTGGCAATACTTTTTTGCTAGCGTATTTTTCCCATTTTATTACAAATTCGTTACAATACCGAATATTATTTGGTTTAGCAAGTTGTCCCTTATTAATGAGGTTAACAAAGCAAAGAGGTAATTTTGTTTCTTTACTTTCCGATTTCTATTTGAATTATTTTGTAAATTCCTAATCCTTTGTTCGTAATAGCATTAGTAATTAATGTTCTTTCACTATTGGAAGTCGATGGAGTGGCATCCTGTCCAACCATTTTTATTGTTCCTCCCTTAGTAGCATACTTGACAAACAGATCACTGGACGATATATTCTAAGTGACTCCGCCAATGGAAATAGTTATACTAAGGCCATTGCCAGTCCCAAGCCTGGATAAAGGAGGAGGGTTGGGTCATGGGCTGACTCCCCATGAAACGTAAAAAAGTACAATGTTACGAATACTCAAGAAAGCCTCGGATGTAGAATTGATTCACGGAAACGACATGGACCTCGGAAACGGACATACAAAATTGGCACATGGAATGTACGGACCCTATATCGAGCTGGAGCTTTTAAGGAACTTGCTGATGTGTCCCAGAAGAGTCGCTTAGACGTTTTGGCTGTACAAGAGATGAGATGGACTGGTAAAGGAGATATAAAGGGAAAGAACTTTACGATGCTATATAGTGGGTCAGAAAACAGACATGAGTTTGGAGTAGCATTTATGGTCTCCAACAGAATAAAATCTGCAATCCTTGACTTCCAACCAATTAACGAAAGGCTTTGCAAACTACGCATTAGAGGGCATTTCAGGAACATTAGTTTGATTTGTGTTCATGCACCCACAGAAGAGAAGGATGAGGAGGTGAAAGATACCTTCTATGAACAATTAGAAGCTGCTTATAATACCTGTCCCAACTATGATATGAAAATCGTCCTAGGAGATTTCAATGCGCAAGTCGGGAAGGAGATAGAGCTGAGACCAACAATTGGAGCGCATAGCTTACATCAAGTGACAAATGACAATGGACTAAGAATGGTAAGTTTTGCAACCGTAAAATCCATGGCAGTCATGAGTACTATGTTCCCTCATAAAAAAGTGCACAAAGAAACATGGCACTCTCCAGATGGTACCTCTGCAAGCCAAATTGATCACGTACTGGTTTCCACCAAAAATTTCAGCTGTGTAAATGATGTACGATCATATAGAGGATATGATGTTAACTCCGATCACTACTTAATAATCATAAAACTTCACCAAAAAATAAAATGCTCTACAAAGAAACCAATGCCCGAAGTGACCAGTGGAATACAGAACGCCTCGGGACTGAAGAAGAGAGTGATAGATTTACCGAGAAGTTCCACGAGACAGTTATGAGCATACCAGTTAGTGAAGGTACGGAAACTATTGAAAGTAGGTGGAGACGCATCAAGACAGGTTTAACGCAGTCTGCAAAAGAAGTGTGTGGAGTAAAGAAAAGAAGTCATCGTAACGGTTGGTTTGATGAAGAATGCGAGCAGGCTGTCCAGATAAGGAATGAAAAAAGACTAATCTGGATTAGTAGAAATACACGGCAGAGCTTCAAGCAGTACAAAGATGCCAGGAAACACGCGAAGGGATTGGTTAGGAGAAAAAAGAAGGAATCACTAATGAAGCAAATCAAGGACATAGAAAACGCAAAAAGAAAAAATGAATCACGCAAATTCTACAGATCGGTGAATCACATCAAAAGCGAACCGACTAGGAAAGGAAACCTATTAAGGGACGACCAGGGTAAAATGCTAATGCTGGAAGAAGAGGTACAGGAAAGGTGGCGACAGTATTTCAGGAACCTGCTGAACCCAAGAGATTCGGAGACCAATCAGAGAGATCAAGCCCAGTTACCATTGAGGACAAATGAGGATGACTTGGAAACCATTCCACCAGATGTAGAGGACATCGAAGACATCCTTAATAAACTCAAAAATAATAAAGCGCCAGGTAATGATGGACTACCCGCAGAGTTGTTAAAAGCGGGACATAATGAAGTTGCAAAGGAACTGCAGGAACTGGTAGCTCAGATATGGGAAGAGGAACGTCTGCCTGAAGAATGGAATAAGGCTCTTGTAGTGCCCGTGTACAAGAAGAAGGGCGAGTCAACAATATGCAGCAACTATCGGGAGATTAGTTTGCTAAGTGCGGCATATAAAATTTTCTCCATAACCCTTTATAACAGGCTCCTCCCATATGTAGAACAGAAACTGGGCGACTATCAGGGTGGTTTTCGGCCCAATAGGTCCACTATTGATCAAATCTTCGCCCTGAAGCAAATCTGTGAGAAGATGAATGAGTTTCAGCAGACTACCTGGATGTTGTTTGTCGATTTTAAGGCCGCCTATGATACCATAGTTAGGAGTAAGCTCGTTGTAGCCATGCATGAACTGGGACTACCATGTAAACTAATTCGTTTAGTAAAATGCACAATGGCAAATACAATTTGCCAAGTTAAATGCTGTGGGCTATCGGAGCCGTTTGAAGTAGAAGGTGGTCTGAGACAAGGAGATCCAATAGCTCCTCTTCTGTTCAATATAGCTCTGCAAGTCATCACCAATAGGGCGGAATTAGAACAGCAAGGGACAATATTTACGAAGATGTCTCAAATTCTCGTATATGCAGATGACGTGGTCATTATTGGTAGATCCCTGCCGAGCATAAGAGCGGCCTTTGAAGCAATGGACAAGGAAGCAGGAAAGATCGGCCTAAAAGTCAACGAGCTGAAAACTAAGATAATGGTACTAGGCACAGTAATGGACCAGAGGCAGAGTCATTATGAAATGGGACCCTATAAAATAGAACTGGTAAGAAGTTTTCAGTATCTAGGCTCTATTATAAATGATGACCTGAAGGAAGAAGAAGAGGTAAGGAAGCGTATAGTGGCTGGTAATAGAGCCTATTTTTCCTTATCAAAACTATTTAGAAGCAAGCTTCTGAGCCGCTCCACCAAGTTGATGCTATACAAAACCCTTGTAAGACCAGTGGTTACGTACGGTGGAGAAACGTGGATCCTTAACAACAAAAATGTGGACCTGCTTGATAGGTTTGAACGGGTAATCCTAAGGAGAATCCTGGGAGCCGTATTTGAGGATGGTCAATGGCGGCGGAGGAAAAATAAGGAATTGTTTCAGCTCTACCAGGATATCAGTATCTCCTCTCATATTAAGATACAGAGGTTAAAATGGATTGGGCACGTGATGAGGATGAACTGTGACAGGGTTGTAAGTAGAGTGTTCAGGAATGTTCCGGATGGCCGGCGCCGGCGTGGCAGGCCGAAGGGTCGATGGAAGGATGGTGTAGGGAAGGATCTTAGACAGCTCGGGATCTCTCTGAGAGGAGCTGAGGATCGAGAAGGATGGTTTGCGACTGTTGAGCAGGCCAAGAGCGGCCTCATGCGCTGTTGAGCCAGTAGAAGAAGAAGAAGAAGAAAAAAAGCTAACTCAGTAAACATTTGGAGATCGCTAGTGAAGGTCAAGTGCGTGTGCAGTGCATTTGTCTTAAAATGGTATTGGGCTGTGAACATTATGAGAATTACGACTACATTTTAAGTATTAAAATAGAGTGCTGTAAGTAAAAATAAAAAAGTAAACAATAATATAAGAAAAATGTATGGTGATTTATACTTATTGTTGGCATTTTGACCTTTAGAATATTAAACAAGTAAGGATAATAAACCTTCTATTACTATAAATATTTTAGACATGCTGTCTTCTGCCGTTTTCACATTAGCGACATTATTTTTAAATTTACTCATTAATTTGCTTACATTAAAAAGGTTAAACATATTTTAGATTATTTAAAACTCAGTAACAGAAGCTTCATTATTAGGAGATTTTTTTACTTTCGGGTTTTCGGAAAATGTTTTTTGAAACCATTTCGATTCAGTCTTTTGTAAAGTAGGGAAGTCTTTTGGCTTTGGTTTGAAAATTTTTCGTTTCGACGGGTTCATCCTGGGGCGTTGTTTGCTGAGTATTTCTAAAGTAATATGGGCATTTTTCAGAATTTGAAAAGTTTTGGCTATTAAGTTATAGAGTATTAGGCAGTGGAATAAAAGAACCTTGTACTAGACAGCTTGTTTATTACTGCTATATATACAAACAACATGGCGCAGGGGACGCTATCAACTGGACTGTACTGTTTGTTGTTGGGCTGCTGTACACCTAGGTGGAAGTTCAGTGCCACAACTATCTTTACATATACAATCGATATTTAACATTGGCAATTACTGCATTTTGGTACAAAACCGTCTTTAAATAAGTTTGTTTTTTTATGACAGTTTTGTGCAACATGATTAAATTCTTGACATAAATAACATTGTGGCAATACTTTTTTGCTAGCGTATTTTTCCCATTTTATTACAAATTCGTTACAATACCGAATATTATTTGGTTTAGCAAGTTGTCCCTTATTAATGAGGTTAACAACGCAAAGAGGTAATTTTGTTTCTTTACTTTCCGATTTCTATTTGAATTATTTTGTAAATTCCTAATCCTTTGTTCGTAATATCAGACAATATATCTGGGACCTCATAGTTTGGAGGCATACCTTTGAGCACAACTTTCGGTTTTATTTCAAGTTTAGGAGTAAATTTATGAAAATTAATTTTTAGAGCTTCTGATTCTTTAATTATGTTTAGAAGTCTTCATTATTATAAACATAGAAGATGATCTTATTTCCACCATATTTTATATTTAAATTCTTAACTGACTTTTTTAATATATCGATGGTTTTTTTTATGGATAGTGAGGGGAGTGTTTATGATTATCGGTGGGAATTTAAGTGGGTATGTTATTAGTAGAGAAGCCAATTTCGTCATCTTCATCATCGTCGAAAAAAAAATAGAAAAACTGTTATTAAAAGGGATATTGTAATAGGTGGACTCACCTATTTTCATTTTAGCATTAGTAATTAATGTTCTTTCACTATTGGAAGTCGATGGAGTGGCATCCTGTCCATCCATTTTTATTGTTCCTCCCTTAGTAGCATACTTGACAAACAGATCACTGGACGATATATTCTAAGTGTTGCGCGATTATAAAAATTTCCAAAATTAAAATTGCAGTAAACCACTGGTAGAAAATAATCTTAGAAAGAACACGAAAGAATACACTATCACTAGTTAGGACGTCTTCACTCGGTGGCTGCTATAGCTAGATTGTTTGTTTATTTTTTTTTTAATTAAGTTTATTTGTAAATTTATAAATTAAGTTTATTCATAAATTAAGATTATAAATTTATAAGAAACTTTTGCAATATACATAATATTTTTTGAGTTCTATAAGTACATTATTCATAAACTTTAGTAGAGTCGATTTGATGCATTGGTGTAAAACAGAGCAGTATTTAAACATCACTACCACCAGCAAGTAGTTCTAAGAGGCTTGGCAAAATTGCCAAGCTTTTTTTTTTTTTTTTTTTAATAATATAAATGTCAAATTTATCCATATTGATAGATCAAGACTAACAAGGTTTCTAATAGTTTGAAGTAATTCTGTGCATTGAAGATATTTTATTTATTTACTTTATTTTGAAGATATATCTGTATATCTGGACCAAATTTCATTTCTATCTATTATTATGCTTCATCAGTGGTTATTCTCATTTAATAGAAACTAAGATATCTTTGTTAAATATCCAGTATATTTTTCTTCTTAGTATTTCTTTTAATTGTTTTTATTTAATTATTTTATTTTTTCTCTCTCGACTGTTATATAGCCTTTATTGGATATATATATATATACTTTGTATTGGCTTAAACATATCTGTTATTTACAGTTCCACTTTTTCTCAATGTAAAATAGAGTGCTGGATGAAAAACTATTATATCCTTACCTTCAATCCTAATCCTCTTTTCAGTCTTCCCCCCTCAACCCTTCCACTATGACTAATATCCTAACTTCCTGTCACATCAACGCACAATCTCTCCTAGCCCACTACGATGAATTCCAATTATATTTCCTTGACAATTTTTATCACATAGTAGCCGTATCCGAAACATGGTTAAAACCATTTATCCCCTCCTCTCAGGTTTCCCTTCCAAATTACTCCTTCCTAAGACATGACCGATCTGATCGCATGGGAGGTGGAGTCGGGCTGTATATTCATGATAGCCTGAAAGCCAAAATCCTATTAATATCTCCTCATAATCCCTTACCACACATAGAATATATGTTTGTTGAAATTTCAACTATCTCCTCACCCTTGCTATACGCCGTTATCTACCGACCTCCCCGTGTTCCGTTTGATGACCTCTTCCAATTCTCCCTTGTCCAACTGGTCTCAGCATATAACAATATAATTATTTCTGGTGACTTCAATACTAATATGTTATCTGAGTCCAGTGACAAATCCTTCCTTACAGATCTAATATACTGCCTCAATCTTTACCTTGTTCCTTACTATCCTACCCACCACACACAACATTCAGATACCTGGTTAGACCTCCAGATTTCTGATTCTCCTACAAAAATTATTTCCTCCTCACAGCACCCCGTTCCGTTTCTTTCATCACACGACCTTATCCATATCGCATATAACCTACCTGTCAAATCCTTTACACCAAAAGTTATATCGTAATTTGGGCTTTCTTTTCCTTGAATCCCTTCAACGTGATCTTGACTCTATCCACTGGGACTATCTATACTCCTACAACTCCATTGACCTTAAGGTCTCCTTTCTCACCTCAAACCTACGATCCATATTAGACACCCATGCTCCGTTAAAAACCAGAACCTTACGCCGTCCTACTGCGCCTTGGCTGACCCCAGAAATAAAGACAATGATGAAAAGAAGGAAAGCGGCAAGACGCAAATTTCGACGTACTCGTCAGCAAGATGAGTATGCGTCTTTCAAGAAACTTCGAAACGAAACCCTATCTGCAGTACGACGTGCTAAATCCCTCCATATCCATTCTGTTCTTTCCGAAGCTCCCGATTCTAGATCTAAATGGAAAATTCTTCGTAAATTGTCCTTTCCTGAATCCAATAACCTTAGTTCTTTCCAAATCACGCCTGACGAACTCAATAATCATTAGATGAGGAAGATGGTTGGGGTGCGGTCATAAATTAGAAACACACATTTAAAATAAGTGTTATTTTAATTATGTGCCGACGTTTCGGCCTACAATGTGGGCCTTCCTCAGGGCTAAAAGAAACAAGATAACAACCAGCCCCTTAAGATAACAACATTTTAGCCCTGAGGAAGGCCCACATTGTAGGCCGAAACGTCGGCACATAATTAAGATAACACTTATTTTAAATGTGTTTCTAATTTATGACCGTACCCCCAACCATCTTCCTCATCTAATTTCTCAACGGTCAACAAAACTCCATCATTACAATAATCATTACATTTCCTCAGCTTCTAATTCCTCAACAGCTCCTGACATTACTTACCGAAGGTTTAATCCTGACAGTTTCTTTTTTCTCATGTATCATACGACGAGCTACTTGCTACAATCTCAAAATCCCATACCAATGACTATGGACCTGACAATATCCCTGTAAAATTAATAAATTCCAGCCTCCCATCCCTCATACCCATACTCTATCATATATATAATTTCTCTCTACAAAATTCAATTTTTCCTTCTTCCTGGAAAACTGCTCTCGTCCGACCACTAAATAAAGTTCCAAATCCTACCTCACCGCAAGATTTCCGTCCTATTTCTCTTCTCTCCAATCTTTCAAAACCGCGCGAACGCCTTGTTCAAACCTAACTCTCAAATTTCCTAGAAGAAAACTCCCTTCTAAGTCCTCTCCAATCCGGTTTTCGATCTGGTTATTCTTCCCAATCCGCTCTCCTTAAAATAACACAAGACCTCCAAACTGCCATTGATCACCAACAAATAACAATTTCACTCTTATCTTTCTCGATTTCTAAAAGGCGTTTGACACCGTTGACCATAGCATCCGTCTTACCAAACTCCAAAATCTTCCAGTATCCAACAGTGCTTTGCGCTAGTTTCAATCCTTTCTCTCCGATCGTTCTCAGTACGTAGTAGTGCCAGACCAGCCCCCGTCCTTAACCATGCCCCTTTCCTGCGGTGTCCCACAGGGGTCGTCTCTATCTCCTACCCTATTTGCTATTTATATTAATGACCTGCCTCTCCATATTAATCACTCTAAATACCACCTCTATGCTGACGATTTTCAAATTTACCTTTCCTTTCCACCTCCCGACCTATTACCAGCAACAAAAAGACTACAAGAGGACTTAGATCGAATAAGTCACTGGGCTGTAGTGAACAAACTGAAACTAAATATTGAAAAACAAAAGCCATTGTAATAGGATCCCATCACTTCTTGAAAACTGTTCCACATATCCCAACCCTCTTCTTAAATGGTAACCCTATAAAGTTTTATCCGACCATCAGGAATCTGGCGTAACCTTTAATCAAACCCTCTCTTTCAAGAACCATATTTCCGAAATTGCCCGCCGCACCTTAAAGAGACTGAATTCTCTTCGTCACCTATTCCTATATGAAACCCGGAAGCTCCTCGTTACCTCTTTAATATTCCCCCACTTCGAATACTGCTGTACCATATACGGTTGTGTTTCTGGGGATCTCGAAGTAAAAATAAAACGCCTAATTAATTGCTTTGTTCGATTTATCTTCGGGGTCCCGAGGCACACCTCCGTCTCCGAATTTTATAGCGAGTTGAAGTGGCTTTATCCTTCCAATCGTCGCAAGTATTTCCTTGCATCATTCCTGTACCAAGTTATCCAATCCCGCCGTCCATCATACATTTTCAACCTTTTACAATTTAAATCCTCTGTCCACTCCCGCTGTACACGCTCTAGGCCTTCAGATTTATACACAACGGCCCACCAATCTGCACATTTTGACAGATCGTTCCTTATCCGGTCCTCAATCCTATGGAATTCTATTCCTCTTTCTATCCGTCACTCTCTCTTCCCAGATTCAAATCCCGCTTATTCATTCATCTCATGACCATCCAGTCAGATCAAAATTGTAATTGGCTCTATTTTATTCTATTTTCAACATATTTGCGTATGTCTGTTTTCTATTAGTTTTAGTGAAATTGTTTATAAATAATTAATTGCTCTAAGACTCTTAAGTCCAATTTATATGGACATGTCCCAGAATAATAAAGAATTTATTTAGTTTACCAAGCAGTTATTACGTAATTAGTTTAGTTGTTTTCTCTAATTAGGGAAGAAAATCTCTGATAAAGACCCGCAATCTGGGTCGAAAAGTTGGTAACCCAATAAATATTTTTTTAAATAACTTATCAACCGCCTTCTTAACAATATTTTTTTTTATAATAATGGAGTTTTAGTTGGCCTTAGAGAATATATGAGGAAAAAGATGATTGAGGTTGCGGTCATCAATCGTACTTCATGAGATACCTAAGATATCGGAGTCACCCTGACGAAGGGCGAAGCGTAGGTATACAATTGGAATAAGTGTTCCTTATTAGTTTATTATAATTGATGACCGCAGCCCTAACCATCTTTTATATAATATCTTTTTCCATATTCGTTTCTCACTAGGCACCTCATAGTCATCGATCATGAACTATAGTGGATCGTGAACGATGGTAACTTTTATCTCAAGTTTTGAAATATTGTAGGAAGGAATGTTTAGATTTAGCTAAGGAAGATTCAATTTGTTCTCTAGTTTGTTTATACCCTCTTAGATTAAAATGTTTCAAGTTAACAAGCTATTTCTCAAGTCACATAATTTTTTATTGAATTTGTCTAAATTCAATAATGCTATTCCTAAAATTAGAAGGAACTACGCCGGTAAATTGGTTTTTATTTAATTTATTGGGTATTCTCTATTTTTCCTCTTTTTTTTTTTTTTTTTTTTTTTTTTTTTTTTTTAAAGTGTATTTGAAGCTTTTTCTGGGTGTTGTTTTTAGCTTTACCGAAAAGGTTCTATAAGAATACTGGTATTTTGTATTCTGATGGACATTATGAAGTAACTTTAGACCACAAGAAATTGAAAACCCCTAAAGGAAAGGAGTTCAAAGTAGAAAATGAAATTTTAGCATTGTGTGTAGCTACAGAATGGGACTCACAGTTTGGTGAGATAGACAGAAGTTCTATGCATTTAGTAGGCATCCATACAGACTTTGTTAGTGTGCCTTATTAGAAAACAATTTATGATTATTTTTCTTTGTTTCATAATGCAGACTGCCTTGTGTAATACAGCTATCGATAATGTTAATAATTTGACAAAAGAGGACATAACTTCTAATATTCTCAATTATTTGGAAACTGACACTCTTCTGTTCCAGTCTCATGTAAGTTACTACCATTATATTGTTTTTTTGGTTTCTATGTTTTTGAGAAATTGAATTTACCTTAAAAAAATCGCTAATCTTTTACTTATCTAGCTATTTGAAGCAGATTCTAAAAGTTTAAGTTCATTGTTAACTTAAATTTTAAGCAATTAAATATCTTTAAATTTTGTTTAGACAGATGGATTTATCTCAAATTAAGTAATTAAAAATATACATTCATTTACTCATCAGTTACATCCTAATTGTTCTGAAATTTTGAGCTTCCTGACGGTATTTTATATATCTATATCATTTATTACATGTCTAGAAATGTGTTTTCAACTCAGGAAAATATTTAGCCTCTAAACTATTTGTAAAATTCGTGGTTATTAGTTTCACTTCTGTTGAGTTGATTTCGATGAGAAATTTGTTATTAAATATACAACTTCTGTTTCGAACTTAATGTAATAGATACTTAAAAACAGTAATTAAGAAAAGAGAAAGAAGAGAGGTGGGAATGATGCTGGGATTCAGCATTAGTTTGGAGGTGGAAGACACAAAGATGCCTGTTCGAACTCAGGATGAACAGAAAGCATGATCAGGTTGACTACTTGTGGGATATGGCTGCTTTTGGATCTATCAACCGTGAACTGGAGAGTTCTGAAGAATGCCTAGTGAGCCCAACATTAAAGTCTTCTGCTATTTCCATTTTCTGGAAGAAGGCAGGCTAGTCGAATAAGACCCAACTGTTGACAATATAATCAGTCTGTTGTTATTTTTCCAGGAGTGTCAAAGTCTAGCACCAGAGACCATCTAGCAACTGAAGAAAGAAAGGTGACCTGTGAGGTAAAAGAGATATAAAATGCCAAATACAATGAGATCATTTGCTGCAGTTTTATTAATGGCTTTGGCAGATTTTATCAGCTCATTATTGATTTCTGATTCCAACAAACATTTTTTTTTCCATAGCTATTTTGACTTACAGTCAATGCCAATGGTTTGCCCGAAGTTACCTATGATCTTTGATACTTGAGATTCTTGAAATATATCCACTTTTCATTGTCTATCATAATTCGACGGAAAAATTACTTTATTTTGAACCTTACGAGCTGCATACACCATTTTTTTATTTTTGCCTCTTTCAGTTCATGTGGAACCCAATTTCTCACCTTCTTAATTTTTCTTTTTGATGTATGTGATGCGACTTTTAAATGGAGATGGCTTCTCGTGTTGCACTTCATTGATCATCGAGTTATTGTGTTTGAAAGTCATTTTCATTCAACAGTGCTTGCAATTATTCCTGTTTAAAATTTGTTGGTGGTTCGTATATTCTTTATTTCTAATTCAGAATCACCACTTTTGAATTTCTCTAAGCACTGTGTTTTAGTGATAGCACCAAGCTCACCATAAGCTGTGACAAACAAAAAATTCTGTGCAGTTTTCTTTAAATGGTAATAGAAAATCAATGCAGTTCATGAATCATTATTTTCAAACTAAAATCAACTTTTTCAACACTCGTATGGACTAAAAAAACAATATGGACCTATAATATGGTTTACGGTTACTACATTGACTTCCAGAGCCATCTATGAGTTTCATGTTTATACTCGTAATTAGTAAAAAGTATTAACCAAAAATATGCTACTTATGCTATATAAAATCTGCTTCTTTAAAAAATAAATTGTAATCTAAATAACAATATTTATAAACAAGCTGTGTTAGTAATTGTGAATGCTAATTCATGATTAACCAAACTACTGACTATAACAGAGCACTAATCAATATAGCTCTACATAAATGTATTTGTTTGTTTATTCATTTTAACGTATAGTGGGAGTTATAAATTTTGCCTGTCCTGGTTTTAATTAGGATAGGATCTTTAATGGGTACCTTATATCACACAGGCTCAGGACCACCATTTTACGTACCCTCTGAAGGACAACGTAACTTTATATATTTAAATGTATTTGAGGTTTAATATAAATGAAATTATAATCATTTTGTAAACAATTGCTTGGTATACTTTTATATTTACTTTTTTTTATTTATTATTTTCGATTAATATAATTAAGTTTTACCGATTTATTTTGTTTAGAATGATGAAGTATATGATGTACAGCAAAAGGAATGGCAACCTGTGATTAAGTGGTTTTGTGATAGATATGGGGTTGAAATTTCACCAACCCGTGACATGATCGGTCCAGAAATATCTAAACAAACAAGAGAAATTATTGAGCGACATTTTTTATCATATAATTTGGAACCCTTACATGGTATGTATTTCTGCAGGAAACCTTTCGTTGTGAATTTTTTATGAAAATATACTTCATTCTGTTTTTTTCTTTAGGTTTCATGTTTGCTGTTGAAGCATTAAAGTCAGTTATTCTTACATTATGCTGTGTTGATCGAAGGCTGTCTGTTGACCAAGTCGTTTTGTTGTCACGATTAGAGGAAGAGTATCAGGTAAATAATTGTTCAATTTATTTTCACCAAAAAATTATATTTATTTTAGATATTCTTGGATTTTATGAAAGAACACTTGGTAAAAAAATGTATTGTACTTACACCTATACCCTATAGTGTTGTTTATTATTGCCTGGTTATCATATGCCTATTAAAGAGTAGAACAGAAGGTTAATAAGACAAGACCTCTCTCTCATACCTTTTGTATAGCTGACTATTATTAAAGCATATTAGAAAAAATATTGAATTGTCTTGAAGAAATCAAGAAAAAGTTATTTAGTGGTTTACAATCATTAAATAATGTGATAGGGACATTATGTACTTGAAAAGTGATGAATGACACAGGCTTTAGTAGGGGATCAGGTTACATTCCACCCTACAGATCAAAAATAAAAAAATCCTTTTTATATCCTCCCCTAATGAAAATCTTTTTTACACACGACTGCTAGTAGTGAATGGTGACCTATTATGCTGATGGACAACAACTTTAATATGTATTTATTTGTTTTCTAGTCCTACTCTAGGAACTGCTAAGGCATTTAGTTTTCCAGAAATAATAAAATAATTAATGAAAATAACATTTACTCTTTCATTTATTTTTAAGATTTGTATAATTGTATTCTTCAAGCTTCTAAATATTATTTGTATAATCATTTTTTATTAATTTATGAACAGCAGTGGGCTTTCATAATTTTTTTGTTTACAATTTTTATAGACTGGCCGCTGGGGGAGAGTAGAATGGGCTCATGATGTTAGTCAATATGATCTCCAAGCTAGAGTTTCTGCTGCTGTACTCTTCATCCACTTGAATTCTATGTCTGAAGAAGTAAAGTCTAAATTAGTTTCTGTTCATCGTTAAGTTGTGCTAGAGAAACTATTCCATAAATTACATTAGATATTGTTTTATAATCATTCTCTACAATGTAGATTATGCAATAGTATACAATCAAATACATACCTGTTAATATGAATATGAGTATTATATTATCTAATTCCCATTCTTGATTTGATTGAAGGTATCATGAGACATTATTATTATTTTATTATCCAATAAAAACTAATGCATTTTTATTGACATGACAGAATACAGTAGAAATTAGGGTTACTTATTATTATTATTTTTTTTATTATGGTAAAAACAACCCAGTAACATGCGAACCAATAAAATTTGAACTTAAACGCCATCATTATTTAAGAATTTTTTATTTTATATTGATATTATCAATAAGCTATTACCAAAAATATTTTAAAAATGCAATGAGTCTTAGACAAACACCTCTAACGTTGACATTTGTGTCTTATGAGTGGCTGTGGAGCAAGATTCAAATGCGTGACCTGAATTTAATTCAAATGTGACAACTTAAATTGAAGAATGCATTCTCAGGTTATAATTGATGATTGGATTACTCAGAACTTAGTACTTTATATTACATTCTTATAAATTTGTGTGAGAATCTTAAAAAATTATTGTATAGCAAAACTGAACTTTACATATCATATTGCCTTAAACCATTTTTTGACTTGCAATCAAATATTAATCTAGTGTTCAACTATCCTAATTGTTCTTAAAATATATCAAATGAATTTCCAGAATCCATTTAAGGGAATGTGACCTACCTATCTGATTATTACCATCTTAGTAATTAATGTAATAAATAAGGTGCTTACTTTTTCCATTAATTTTTTTTTTTTTTTTGATTTCATGACTGAAACTCTAATTCATTCGGCATTTATTTAGAATCAGAATGGGTCTTATAATAAAGGTCAATTAGGAAGTATCATTTGAAGTGGGTAAAATATCCTAATTTTCAATCTACTACAAAAAGCTATTTATATTTTTCATTGTGGATGTAATTAGTTGACCGTTGAGAATTACTGGAAGGAATTAGTCCGGGTGGCGGTCATTAAATGAAACAACTAAATAGTTTCAACTATTTTATTGTTTGCCAATAAAACAATAACAACAAAATACAACAGGGCAAACAATAAAATAGTTGGAACTATTTAGTTGTTTCATTTAATGACCGCCACCCGGACTAATTCCTTCCAGTATTTATATTTTTGTATACAAGTGTATTTAGACACATGGAATTGAGCTTTGGCGTTCCACCAAACCATCAAACACCTTCAGTATAAAGTATTTCAAGAAAAGAAAGTTAGGAAAAAAAAAAAAAATGAAGAACAGTAAAGTACTCCACCAAAAAATTAAATGAACATTATTAAATGTAGGATTTTTTTTCATTACAAATGCCAGGAATGTAATTTATTATATATATATATATATAATTATAATATATATATATATTATATATATATATATATACGACTTAAAAGTAATGTTCTGTTAAAAGTAATGTATTAAATATATATTATATATATATATATATATATAATATATATTATTATATTATATATATGACAATTGGTTTATTTAAAATGTCAGTTATCCTTTTTCTTCAGAAACAAATTAAACAGACTATGAACAAAAACAAAACCAAGAAAAATTTTAAAAATGTGGTTAAGAGCTCAATATATTCCTTTCCAAAGTCAAATTTTCTAGTAAAAAGTTAGGATTTAACTACTCTAATGTAAAATAAATTAACTTTTTAGTTCTTACAATGGATCACAAATTGTAACAAACTCTTACAAAACATATTTATTTTAAAATAAGATATATACAATTTTAATCAGATGGATGCTCAATAATTTATCCAATTAGACCTGAAAAAAAAGAGTTAGTTTAAAATCACACATATATAAATAATTTTTCAAGTAACAAAATACTTTATCTTAAAAATACGCTAAAAGTAGCTATTTAGAATAATATATTAAAAAATATTTTATAGTAATAAAATTAGAATTATAAAAATAAATGTTGTTAAAACTACTGTTACTAGATTTTTAATATCATTTAACATTACATTAACATAAAAGAAAACAATCATAATAATATAAGTATTCATGAGTAATCTGTCAAAGGCAACAGGTGCAATTTTGGTCTCGGAAAGCACCTGAGAAGTTCCTACCTTCCCCCCTGTATAAAGTGCCTTTTATTAGGCCTGTCTTAATCTATGGATCTAAGACATAGACCCTCACTAATAAAGAGGTGATGGAAATCCTAATATTTGAAAGAAATTATTGTTTTTAAGTTAATTTTGAATCTTTACAATATTCAGAAGTTAATTAAAAAAGATTACTTGTTTTTCATTTAACATAATTTTTATGGTACTTTGGCTAATACAATGCTATGTATAGGTGGGAATCCTAAATTTTGCCAATTCAGATTTAGTTAGGATAGAGATATTTAATGATTCCCTGACATCATCGCACTAGCTCGGGACCATCTTTTAATGTTCCCTTGTAAGGAATTTTTTTTTTTTTTTTTTTTTAATTCATTTATTGAAATTTACAACTGTATGTACATACATCAAGTAAATAGGCTAAAATGATAATACACATGAAAAAAAACATGAAGAGAAACTGCCCATTGGCAGCACTCTAGTAGTAAATCTACACAAGAAGGTCTCGAGGCCATCTTCTTTTCAGACGCCTCGGCGGATTGTCAGGAATTGAAGTGGAAGCAAGGATTGAAACTAGTGGATTAGAGTGGGAGTGGAGTTTTTCATGGAAGGAGTGATACCTGGTACAGGCCAAATCAGCAACATATGGAACATTAAGGTCTTTGTGGATGATTTTGTTGGTGACAAAGTAAGGAGCGTTAAGGATTTTGCGAGGATTTTGGATTGTAAGGATTGGATACGGGAAGAGTTTGATGGTTTAGTAGAGCCCCAAAGCTCAACTCCGTAAGTCGAGATAGGCCTTATGATTGTCATGTAAATTAGTCTTTTGTAGTAAAGAGAAAGGTTAGAGCGTCTGTCAAGTAAATGTTGAAGTAACCGAAATCGGCGAGCAGTCTCTTGTCTTTTCAGTCTTGTATGCGGATTCCATGTAAGACGTTTGTCAAGCAGGAGTGTAAAGAATTTAAACTTGTTTAATCCTATAAAGGGAGAACTAACATAATATGTATTTAATTTACTTTCAATAAATAAAATCATGTTAAAGTGGTGACTCTTAGTCAAATTAAACTTATTTTTATAATTTGTTGACATTCCTATAAAGATTTTCAAGCAATCAATATAAAATAACTATTAAAATACATTTATGATATTTTCAGGTCTTAATATACATGATACTTTCTAGGCAACACTGAAATTTAAAGCATCTGTAAATACATACCTAGATATGAATATAATCAGGTCTCTGGAGGTCTGAGATTTTCTACAAAATCATTAAATTTACTCTTGGTCTTACAAAGAACAAATAATGAGTAAGGTTTGTGATTATTAGCTTTCAAGATATCGAGTCGAGCCTTTAAAAAAAAAGAAATAATGATAAAAATATAATATAACTGATACATGAAATTCAGATTTAAATCACATATACACACAAATATTTAATTCAACTGATATTATAGACCCTAGACCACCAGTCTATTCAGGGCTTTCTTCATAAAAGATCTTTTTTCAGCATCCTTTCCAAGAAGCCTTGGACGTCCAACCTAACATAGAGTTTTACAGTAGGTTTGTGTAGGTCTGAATGTAAAGTTTTGTTACTTTCGTACCAGGGTTATCAGTCTAAACATTTTCGATTGAAAAGTCTGTTACAATTTTTGAATGTGAGTATTTTTAGCAATTTTGAAAATTTGAGATGCACACATCCATAATGGCTTTAGAAGGTATAAGGATTCTGTTGTCTAATTTTCAGTGTGGATTGTTTATGAAGAATAGTTTCAATCTGCTGTTTGGGCATAAACGTTTCTGTTTCACATGTGAACGCCAGGTCATTCTTCTGCCAAAGGTGAATCCTAAGTAATTAACTGTGTAATTAGTTTGAGGAATGGATTCATTATTCATGTAAACTGGAGGACTGATATCGTGTCTGAGAGTGAAGGTGAATTTAAAATTGAAAATGAAATACCTTGTGCTTTTCATTTAAAATTTAAACTGGACAAGAGTAACCGAATAGTGACAAAAATTCATTCTTACATGATCCAGAAATTGCATTTTTAGCTATTACCCTTAATGATACAAAATCAAAATTGCAAACAATTTAACATCTCCACACACTCCAAAATAACTGCTTACTGTAAGTTTAACATTAAAAACGGTTAGCCACACAAAATCATTTTCAGTGTTAAAAAAAATAACAATACTACATCAGCAAGAAACAAAAAAGATATATCATTTCTCCATATAGCACCTTCTCAAAAATTTTCACGATCGATAAAAAAAAACAATATTTTATAAAAAAGATTACAATTTAATCCAGATTTTTTAGTACAACTTAATGTGTAATATATTGAGGGTGTATAGTCGACTGTAGAAACTATTATAGGTGGAATAGTCAGGAATCAGTCATTTTTAAAAAGTTTTTAATTTTGCCAACGTTTCGGCTCAAGCTTGTGAGCCATCATCAGGGCATTACTGAGCCATTTCCAAGCATAAACCCCTGTCCAAGCATAAATAAAGCCCTGATGATGGCTCACAAGCTTGAGCCGAAACGTTGGCAAAATTAAAAACTTTTTAAAAATGACTGATTCCTGACTATTCCACCTATAATAATTAATGTGTAATAAGTAATTACTAAAATAATATATTTTTTCTCACAGTAACCATAAATGTTTTTGATGACTTGGGGGCTTTGAAAATGTGGTGCTTCTCCCTTGCACCATTGTCCAGAATGTTTACAGTTATAGAGAATCTACTTTTCATCAAATGTAATAATTCTGGACAGCAATAGTTTGTTTTCAGTTTTTTACAGAAGAGCAGCTAAAACTTTGTTACAAATATTTTTTGGCAGTCTTTAATAGATGACATACCCAAGTTTCCACGATTTTTTATCTTTCTAATTGTGTTGATGTGGTTATAGATTATGGTTATAGCAATAGACGATTTTCTAAGTCAGTGTTTCTATGTAAGTTCCTAAACAGTTATGAGATTTTCTTGAACCAAAGCTGGCAGAACAGTATAATCAAGGGAAGAAGTCCTTTCACGAAAATCTTTGTCTTCAAGGCTGAAATCTCCCTCAACTTTTTAATTTATAGTACATAAAAACAGTCCACTCACTCACACAACCATTTCCCAAGACTTCATTCATGTTTCTGATATTAGGGCTCTGGTCAGACAGAGTTTAACTCATAAAACAAAATTAAATGAAAATAATTCTATGAAAGATTCTAAATTCTAAACAGTTTATTAAAGCAACTCTTTAATGTCATATTTTTAATGTAATAATTACAAAGCTTATAAATGTATCAAGGAACTAATGTAAAATATTTATAGAATGCTTTGTAATAATTAATTGTAACATAGCTAGGGATTGTGATCAGGCATCATTTTCAATTCGGCCGAATCTAGTCAAATTTTCATCAATCCGGACGGATCCGGATCGACAAAGCCAGGATGATTTATGCAAATCAGTCTAAGCTAAACTGTTAGATAGTTATTCGAATATAATCATACTCATAATAGGAAGTTTATAAAATTTTATATATAATATACTAAATTTTATATATAAAATTTTATATATATATAAAAGTTTATATATAATGAACTTTACTATCAATGTTAGGATAAGACGTAGAACAAAAAATTAAAATTTACTAGTTTAGGTAACTATTTAAATTTTAACGGCTATTAAAACAGTCGGCTATTGATGATTATTTGCTGAAAATTAAGCCCACTAGTGAAGATGCTAGAAGTTGTTGGTGCTCAGTTAATTATATTATATTTTATATACTTGCTTAATAAACAATTTCAGTGTGTTCTGAAAAGCCTGCATTGTTGCATTATTTGATTTAGAAATTTTTGTTCTTGTTTATTGTATAATAAAGAAGAACAGAAAAAAAACAAAAAAACTTAATAAATTAATTGAACTATCTGAGAAAGTGAAATCTAGAAAGACGTGTGCAGTAACGTATCTCAATCTTTCTATATTTCAGTATATTTTTACGCAGTGCCTCATATAATACAGTACTTGAAACCGTGTCACGAGTGAGAAATTTCTCTAAAACAAATTTTAGGGTTGTATCAGAAGTTACCAGGGTCGATCTCTTTTGCAAACGGCTTCAACAGCCAACTTATATGATGCTATAAGAATCCAAGAAAATAATATCTGTTTACTTACATTTAGGGGAAGCACCTGCAAAACAGAAACACATTTATTATCTCGCCGCAGGCAAACGAATAATACTGAACTGAACCGATGCCATTGGCGTCGAATGACTCACCACCGCACATGCACTCCGAATGTAACTCATTTAAGGTACCTAATTATTAAACTACCCTATTTTTTGCCGAAAATTGCCATAATTGGATCCGGCATATTAGTACCAGACCCGGTAAACGTTTGATGATGCCGGATCCGCCGGATTACTGGATCTGTTTTTCTGGATTGCAATCCCTAAACACAGCCTGTTTGAGTAACTCAAATTTTAAAATCTTAGATTCATCTTTCCAATTTTATACTTCATTACAAACCTTGTACAAGGTAAAGGTATGGTTTATCTTACATTTTTTATACATTAAGACCCTATAAAAACATATTCTATATTAAAATTATTATCAGACTAAGGTTTTTTTTTACCTGAATAGTTTTTAAGCTATGGCAGAGTATTCGCGGGGTATTAACGATTTGTTGAGAAGTAAAGCCTTCAGAATAAAGGAAATCAATTATCTCTTTTAATTTTGCAACCTTCACTCTCATTACAGGAGGGTGCCTCTTAGCAAATAAATGAACTTGATTTTCAGTCAAACCAAGCCTCTGACAAATATAATCTGTAACGCTTTGGTAAGGTCTCAAAGCTAATCTGTTATTTTCCTTATTTTGGATTAGACTGAAAATAAAATAAATGACATTAACAAAACAAAAATACAAAGGATTTTATTTTAAAATGAGTTATCAGTTAGTTACCTATGGAAAATGCCTTCCTTACAGCGAAGGTGCCATGGCTTTATAGGATGACAATGCGTATTCTGAACAAGTTGAATCTGTTCCTTCAATTTGGGCAAGGAATAAGCAAGTATCCACATATCATTCATTAGTTCATTCTTATCTATTCCAGCTTCTAAAATGAATATATATTATAAGAAGAGTTACACACTGGCTGATTCTCCTTTCAAGATATTAATCTTAAAAATTATGTCATCATTCAATGTGAATATTAAATAGGATGTTGAATATTAATAATAAAAATTAATACTTTGAGTCTTTGGACTCTCAAGTTTTCAAAACAGGTAATGGCACGAAGAATCAATGACCTAATTAATTTAAAGAACCTATTTAGGGCAGTCAAATTCATGGTTTTATAAGATCTCAAATTTTCTTTAATTCAAATTTAAATTAAAAGTGTAGTTGTCACTTTTACAAGAAATGTATTAAAAATCCTTTCCTTCAAACGTTTTCACAATTAAATTGTAGCATGAACAAGTGCAAATACCTACAAATCTTTTTTGGAAAGGAAAATTCACACAGAAAAAATTTAAAGGTCAGAAGTTAGTCCTGATGCATTTAAATTACACTCATTTAAGTGGAAACTTAATTGAGTGTTCATTCGACAGCACCTGGAACTAACTTTTCCCTTATACATGCACACAGTCAACTATTCTCACTTCAAGTAAAAAAAATAATTTGTTTAATCCAATGTGCTAATGAGGCAAAATAATTTTAGCTTGTGCCAGGAGAATTGTTTGTTGTGCTTTCAAGGAAGATGCTACAAGATTTACGATAACACATTTGATTTACACATTTCAATTAGGATTGAGAAATCTTTTCTAAGGGTTTTGACACCATTTTTTAAATTGGGTTTTTTGATATAGCAGACATGTTCTGAATTATTACTATTGACATTTTATCGATAATTAGTTTTTCAAAGACTTATCTTTTGAATTAAATATAGAATATGCCCATTTTGATTGATAGTTACTGTTGAAAATGCCATTGACTGGTAAATGTTTGAATGATGAAGAAAGAATAATTTGTTTTCCTTATACACTTGAATTATCCATTACCAGAGAGATACATTTTTTTTTTTTGTTGTAAAGTATATTTATGTGTATGCTGTTGTTTTTTTTTTTTACACCATTAGCAATAATAATTAATTTTATTGGTCTCTCAGCCAGACACATTACATTAAATTGTCTATTTATTGTTCAACATTGTTATTCTTAAGGGACTTAAGGTCCAGAATAAAGTTATATATTATTATGACTTATTTGACAACACTTCATAATTGTTTCTGGAGAGGGGGAGGTAAACTCCAACCACTTGCAGTGATTTTAGTTAAATGTTGCCCTTGAATATTAAGGAAACTCCTTACAATTCTGTCTGCATTCAACAGTACAGATTTCTAGGCTTCATTTATAACAGCTACCGATAACCCCAGCTGCTTCCATCATTGACTTCAGTATCAGTACATTGCTGGAGAAGATAATAGGCCTCACAATAACGCTATTTAGCCCATACAGTTCTTTTAGCTAAGCTATTAGAGCATGATATTTAAAACAAATTTTTGAACAGACTGAACTTTTGTTGTTACCATTGGGCATAGCAATATCTAAAATCACAGCATTTTCCTTATTATCATTAATCACAAGAATATCTGGGTCATGGGAGTGGTCAGTAATAAATGATTGGTTCCAATACAATCTTATCCCTTCCCTCTGCACAAAAACTTATGGATTGGATTGATAATACAGCATTGAGTCATTTAACAACTTTCTTTTCAATCCAATCGCCTGGTAATAGACTTTGGCAACATTGTCATGCCTCTTGAGATTTTCCAATCCTTGGTATATTATAATTCTAAATATATGTTATTCTTAAGAAACTCAGTTTCAGAATAGAAGTTTTTTCTATTCTATTCAATACAGTGGGAGTCCTAAGTATTTGGCATATGCTATCATTCTGTAATTAACTTTTATTTTTATATTTTTTAAAGAGTTTTTATCCATTTTATATTGTTGGAAGGACAATATAAAATAGCTGAAAAATAATTTAATTTTTATCATTTGGAACTGAGGTTTTTGAAAAATTAAAAATAGAAGAGACAAAAGTATTCAGAAATAACTGATTTTCTAGTTATATTAATGCAGTAAAAATATACAAGCATCTGGATAGTAAACTCTTTTTTTTTTTTTTTTTTTTTATAATTACATATTCCAGCCTATTAGGTATTGGTTTGACTACTTTAATAATTATTTGTAGTCAAATATTGACCCATTCAAAAAATTATTATCTCTTCAGGTGATTTTCATTTCAAAAATCTTATTTCCCTTTTAGCTGGGCCCACAAATGTTTAATGTCACAAGAGGTAATTGAAGAGGAGTTTCCGGAACTTTCAGAACTGTAAGCCACAACCAACTCTAAATATATAATGGTGAATTTCAGAGTCATAATTTTGCATTGCTTTAAAATAAACTTCAATTACTATCTTTCTCCTACTTTCGATTCTGCCTTTTCATACTGCAAAAATACATAAATCTAACATGATGCGTCTAGTAATTCAAAGTTATCTACCTTCATCAAAGAAAAACAGCCCTAACCATCACTGACACCCAAGAGTGTTATCCTAGCCCTCCATGGGCCCATCTGTACATCGATGGTTTGGCCAAACCTGTAAAGTAAAATGGAGAGGCAGGCATATACTCGCATCTATTTACAATCTCGAAGCCTGAAGGAAAATGGACTACAACTTTCCACAGTGAAGTTTGTACCATACTACTGTCTGAAAGGTCTTCCAAATATAGATGCAAAAAGTGTTTGTGAATTCCGAGGAGGCCATCATTACAACTAAATATAACACTGCAAAGATATTTACATCATGAACTGTCACTTAAAAATTGAAGAACTGCTTCAACAGAGTAGAGAGATGGTTTTCTAGTGGATACCTCCCCACTTTTGTTTTATGTGACTTTCTTCTAACCATTTATTTATTATTAGATATAGTCATAGTTGTGAAAAATATTTATTAAATCAAAGAAATGCCAATTCCAAATCCTTTTGAAACTCACTCTATATGTCACTGGTGTTTAAGTATAATGACAACATTTAATATAAAACAATTATTTACTTACCTAATAATGTAGTTACTTTTGAATTAATAATATTCATGTTTGCATTTTCCAAGAATGGAAATTTGAATAATAAGCGATAAGCTGTTGTTTCATTACACTAAAATTATAAAATACAAAATATATTAGGCAAAACAATTAATTAAAAGTAGGTAATAAAAAAGTTAATTGTTTCATATAATCATCTATCTATTGCTGATAATTTGCCTCTATATGACTGATAATTATATTCCATTCCTTATGAAACTACTGCTAGAAATGAGTATCTTATATATAAAAAACTGATATAATACTTGGTTATAAATCATAACTAAGCAATGTTACATTTTTAAACAAATATCTAAAAGCTATGTGAAATAAGATAAGAATATGTATTTGTTAACAACAACACATCATCAATATAAACATTTTTACTTACCTTCATGATACAACTAAGAGATTTGGCTTTATGCTCACATTTGCGTGCGTCCTTTTCTGCACTATTTTCCTTTCTTTCCAAAATTTTTTTCCCACCATTTGTGATGTTTTCATTGAGGCCTTTTAAAAAATACTTTTGTTAACCTATCAGATCCAAGAATAAAGCTGTTCTTAAATAAATACATTTTTTAAATATAATTTTCTTATTTTTTTTTTTACCTTTGTGCCCAAATCCCTTAGAGCAAACAGAATAAACATTTCCATTGTTAGTGAGGACAGATATGTAATTTTTAACTAGGAAAGATTTTCCTAGAACATCTACACCAGATTGATAAGTAGGTAAAGTTTTGAAAACACGACAAAACTCAGAATATATCAACTTATATTTAGAAGAAAACAATGACATAATACATAGAAATAAGCAAATAAATCAGGTAACAAACATGAAGACATAAACATTGAAAACTTAAGATCAGAAGGTTACTAACAGTTTCTATTTTTTATTGCAATAGGTCAAGAACTATTCGACAATTGGAATGTGTTTTCCAAGGAGGTCCTCATAGTTATTACCTTCCCGGTGCTCAACATTTAAGAATTCGAACGAATCGTTATAAACCAAGATTTGGGAACAGATTTATTTCAGAAATCTTCCGGACTTATAATGGTTCGAAAATTTGTCTAAGGGCTTTCCTATAAGTTTAAAACTATGAACATTTTCAATAGCAAATGCATGTATTCAGCAGCGGTTTATTTGATGTTCATATCCATATTCCCCTTTATACGCTATTACTGATGTACTATAAGTACCCTATTACACTATTCTTTTATATACTCTATTGGTCTAATATGTGTCTCATACAACCTTATTTATGTGGTTTAGCTTAACATTCTGCTTCTTCAAGGGTTGATGAGGACAAGGTGTGTTTTTCCCTCACTAATCTCCTTGATCTCCATTACTTTTTCACTCATAAAATTTGATTTACCTCTTCAAAGGTATCACTGAGCTACGAGGGCGCAAGAGTCTTTCTTCTCAACACCTTTAATTTGGTTTTTCTCATCATTGATTCCAAGACCCGTTATCCGAGCTTCTATAGCACCCTTAAAAAATTTGTCCCTTTACGCTTCCTAGTGATATTCCAAAGTCCACATCACCAGCATAGACAGAGGAGTATTGTGATTTCTCTGTAATTCATACGTTGTATAATGTCTTGTTTTCTTTTTTATATTCTAAAGTACGCTGATGATTTGGTACTGTCAAGTGGATTAAGACGTGGAAACTAATCAATTATACTTGAACATTAATAAAAACCGGTAAAAGCCTGAGGTGATAATCTTGGTGTTATTGATATACCAGGATTGATATAGATACGTTTGAGAAAATTTAATAATAGGGTTCTATGATAAAAAATATATTAATAAAGTTGCGATTATAGGCGGAAAATGTGTATTATTTTTCAGTTGCAAACTTAGCTCGCGGAACTTTTTCAAGAAATATATAGGTTAGGATGCGCAAAACTATTATTTTTCCGACGGTTCTACACGGTTGAGAAATGTGGTCGTCAATTTTGGAGAATTTGAGGTCTTCGAAAATAAAGTTTTACATACATTTTTTGGTCCTAAGAATGATGAGAGCACTGGGAATGTGGAATTGAGAAGCTTGCACCTCGTCAGTACAATATAAGTGAAAGCATCGCAGCAGCTCAAATGAACGGGTAAAGTTGTTATAGTCCAGGAGCCAGATGGCTGTCTACCTCATCGAACATACCCCAGAAATATTTTTTGTACTATACTTTTTACAATGTATTTCTTGCGGTCCTAAAACTCTTACTAAGCAGGTAATTAATTCGATGAAGTTATCAGTTGCATCAGATTTTCTAGCCCGTCCAACATACGATCAGTTTTTGTTCTAACTAATCTGTTATGAATAAAAAATGTCGAAAGTACGTTTATTGCGGAGTAGAAACCCTTACTAATGACCTCCAGAAGAGCAAACTTCCAGCAAAACCACATGGAGGCTGGCGTGCCACTCGTTAAGATAGCCCTTGGTGTGATTATTTCAGTGCTAA
Source organism: Piezodorus guildinii (assembly GCA_023052935.1). Lineage (NCBI taxonomy): Eukaryota > Metazoa > Arthropoda > Insecta > Hemiptera > Pentatomidae > Piezodorus > Piezodorus guildinii. The sequence goes on from CM041292.1 coordinate 152,891,619, forward strand.
TTGACTTAAAATGAGACTGTATTGAGCTAATAATAATTATATTATGCAATTTAGTTGGGAAATTATACGATTTTGTTAATTTATATCAAATTTTAATTTTGTTTTAATGTAAAATATGTAGGGTTTTGTTATTTCTTTTACTCTGAGTTTATTTACTTATTTATATCTGAGTAAAGTAAAAATATAGGCAATAATAAAAGATTAAATGATCAAAAGAAAACAAATATGGCCAAAACCGTATGATAAGGCTGATGGACTCCAAAGTCTTAAAATAGAGAAAATGTTCAAGTTTTAATATTTTAATCAATCTACGACTAAACATTATTATTTTATAACTTGTATCAGGGGAAAAAAACTTACTTTGGTTCCTAGAAATGACATAAATGTTTATTTAATATAAAAATAACAGTTTATATTTTTCGGAAGTTTTTTGCGACCGAGATTGCCCTTTAACCTACGTTATTTAAACTTGAACGCGAAACTTCGACAAAAACTAAATATAAAAAAGAGAACACCGAGATATATTCATCCCGAGAATTTTGATTTAGTTAAATTTAACGACCCCGAAATTAGAAAACAATTCGCGATAGAAGTAAAAAATAGGTTCGATGCTTTGGAATCCCCAGACGAGGTACACGAAGATGTAAACAAATTATGGGAAGGGATCAGGATAATATTAAAGTGGTCGGTAATTTATGTCTTGAGAAAATCGAAAATAAAAAGAACAAATCTTGGTTCGACAGGGATTGTGAAAATATGTGTGAAAAAAGAAAAACCGCTAAACTGAATTACTTAAATAATCCAAGCGATAAAATGTGGCTTACTTTCGGTTAGTAAAAAATGAAACTTCAAAATTCTTAAAAAATAAGAAAAGAGAGTATCTTAAAGACAAAATAATGGAAATCAGAAGAAGAAAGAGAAAAACACAGAAGCGAAAATAACGTAAGAGAGATCTACAAAGGTATAAACAAATCGCGTAAAAGATTTGAACCTCTATTGAATGGGGTTAATGTTGCGAATTAAAACATAATTGCGGATCCGACTGAGATATTAAATAAATTTAAACAACACTTTGACGGCATTCTAAATACGGAAAATAATAATCAATCTCCTCCCTCTGAATACCAGAGCGCTGAACCATGGATAGACGCACCAAGTAAAGAGGAAGTTGAAATGGCGATAGGAAAATTAAAACGGTATAAAGCTGCAGGAAACGATAATTTCACATATTTTATATCAATCACTATTATAGAAGAGTATATTAGAATATGATCATATCAATTGGAACAATCTCTTCTTGTTTTTGTTCATATGCATTTATTTATCCATACATGTCAACAACCAATCTTTATAACGTTTCGAGGCTTCACATGCCTCATCTTCAGATATTCAATGTTATCTAAAATATAATTGTATAAATATTTCAACCAATTATATACATATTAAGAATATATTATTTATAAATTATTTCACAAGTGAATTAATCAAGGCGTGTGGAGAAGCGGGCGTTTCCAAATTACACGTTTTAGTTAAAAAGATCTGGGAAAATGAAAAAATGCCCGAAGAATGGAAAGAATCAATACTTATTCCGATTCACAAAAAAGGACCGAGGACGGATTGTAACAACTATCGTGGGATCTCTCTTCTCCCAGTATGCTATAAAATATTCTCGTCAATACTAACTAGCCGAATCACGGAATACGCTGAGGAAATTATCGGAGACTACCAATGTGGTTTTAGGCGGAATCGCTCGACTATTGATCAAATATTTTCCTTACTTCAAATATTAGAGAATAAGCTGGAATACAACGGTGTAGTCCATCAACTCTATATCGATTTTAAAAAGGCTTATGATTCCATAGACCGTCAGAAGCTACATAACATCATGATTAGGGAATACCTAGAAAGTTAGCAAACCTAGTAGAGATGTGTTTGTCGGAAACATTTCATAAAGTTAGAATCGGTCATAATTACTCCGAGAGATTTGAGGTGCGATCGGGTTTGAAACAGGGTGACTCCCTTTCACCTGTTTTGTTTAATATAGCTTTAGAATATGTCATAGTAAAGGTGATGTGTACCGAGAAAGGCTTAAATATGGGTGACAAGATTCCGGTTTTAGGGTATGCCGATGATTTGGTACTGCTAGGTGAAGACACGGAAACCATACAACTAAATACAAGTGTGTTAATAAAAACCGGTAAACAAATAGGTCTCGAATTAAATACCGATAAGACGAAATATATGATTAGTTGCAGAAATGGTGGCGATCTTGATGATATTAATATTTCAGGTCATACTTTTGAACACGTAGAGAAATTCAAGTATTTAGGTTCAATGATATAAAGAAAAAATGAAATCCAGGAAGAAATAAAGTCCCGGTTAAAGGTGGGAAATGCGTGTTATTATTCAGTTGCTAAATTACTTAGCTCGCGGCTTCTGTCTAAAAACTTAAAGGTTAGAATTTATAAAACTATTAATCTTCCGACGGTTCTTACGAATTACGGAACGTGGCCGCTTACTTTGAAGGGTGAACAACGGCTTAAGGTTTTCGAAAATAAAGTACTGCGTAAAATATTTGGTCCGAAGAGAGATGAGGCCACTGGGGAGTTTAGAAGGTTGTACAACGCGGAATTGCGGAGTTTGTACCCTGTGAATATAATTGAGTTGATAGCATCGCGGAGACTCAAATGGGCGCGTAAAGTTGTTGGGCTCGGTGAGGAACGGATTCCGAGAAAGTTGGTATTCGCTGAACCGACTGGTAGGCGTACGAAAGGTAGGCCAAAGCGTCGATGGGAGGATTGCATTAAGGTTGATCTCGGGGGCTTGGGCTTGACCGGTGAACATTGGACGAGTCTGTGCAGGCGAATTTTGGTGGTATCGGCATCGAATCTTCGGGTTCGGTAAGCCTATTATTATTGTTATAGATGTATGTTCGATGAGGTAGGGAACTATGCATCTGGCTTCTGGATTATTAGGTTCATTGAAGAACGAATTCATCGGGGAGCCCGTGGCTGAGTGGCTAGCGTGCTAGTCTCTCATGCTAAAGTTGTGAGTTCGAATCCCAGTCCCAACGGGGCTTTTATAAGAATGTAATTAAATGAGGATTCACTCACAGACTCTCCCCCGGGTATGTGAGACCCGTCAGCCAAATGGTGGCCACTTACAAAATTAGGCTTAGGGAGTGATGACCCTACACTAGAAAATACATCACGAAACGTGAGTGTAATCTCGCAGGAGATTACACCACGAGGCCTAGGGCCTACACGGCCTGTCGCGCCACGGGAAAAAAAAAAAAAAAAAAGAAGAACGAATTCCCAAATATATATGTAACATGCGCTGAAACGACACCAGAGTCCAAGAGGTATTGACATTATTTGAGGACATCGTATTGATTGCACGGTGATTACTGGTGGATTTGTGTAGGTAAAATGGGTGGTATCAGCATCGAATCATCGAGTTAGTTAAATTTGTTAGCACTATTATTTATTTTTAATATCGGCGCTAATTGATTCATTGACCAATCAATGAGTATCACATCTTGTCAGATTTAATGTCACATTAGGTCTAAGATGCACAGGTACTATCTTCCAGCTCGTCTCTTTAAAAATTCCACTGGAATATCAGTTGCCCTAGGCTACCAGTTTTTGTATCATTTTTTGTACGTATAAATTATTTCCATAATAACCTCTTTATTAGACCGAACATCTTTAACACCTTTAATATTTTCTATTACCTTGAGAAGGGTGAAAAAAGTTCAAAAGTTTACTGTTCAAAAGGGAATTCTTAGATTCTAGTTCACAATTCAAAGATATTACTGATCCTGTTGTTTAATTCCTTTCAGTGCAAGCCCAATACCTCTGTACCTTCCTACATAATCATCAAAGAAAGGAAAGTTCTCTTACATTTTCCAATGCTCGATATCGCTTTTGGTGTAGGATTTTACAGTGTGCTCGGCTTTGTCATGTACATCACAAAGGGGATCGATGTTTTTCAATCCTATTGCAATAACTCTTGGAATCCTCCAGGATCTTTCAGAATCTGTTTGCATCAGTAAAATGGGTCAAGCTCAGTTCGGCGCTCCTTTGCCTCTTGCTATACCTACACTGTCTCATATAACTCGGATCTAAACGATTTGGTAACCTGCAGGAATACCAATCTTTGGATTGTCACAAGGTTCATATTGTTGTATCCACTGGAATACTACTTGTTCCACTTAATTAAATCAATTTTGTATATTTTTCAAGCATGACTACGACACGCAAACATTGATCTAGTTATTCCACGGCTTATCAGCATGCAAGATTAATTAATTCTAACCAATCTTGCGAAAGTTAGTTTTAAAACTAAAGGATTTATAACTAATCGTGATCGGCTCATCAGTAAGTGTAAAAAAAAATGAGATTGTGAAAAGAAAAAATAGAAGACTGGGCAGCAGTGATGAAATCTCAGAAATATTTTTGCTATACATGTATTATAGGGCCAGTTATCGTTTTTATTTCTGTTCATATGTGTTATTCTTGGGGAACCTTGTCCCAAATATAGTTTATTTTCTACCTATCTATGCATTAATGTTTTTCATGTACAGAAATATTAAATGGCGATATAAAATTAATGAGGATTAACGGTACATATTCTGTAGAAATTTCGTTGAATAACGTAAACTTTATGAAAGTAGTTTGTAAAAATAAAAGAGAAAATTTGATTCGACTTCACTGCTTAAACTTAGTAAAAACTTTCCTTTGTCCCAGTTTGGAGTCATTTGATTCCGGATGATCTGTTTGTGTTCGGTACGGTTTTTTCTTAGTGATTATTCACAATAAATTAATTAAATAACGGGGTCCACTAAATTTTTTTGTCGGCAATTGTCAAAACTACCAACAGCTAATTCGAACAAACCAATTCGACGGTATCTACGTTCTTGCCTGAGTCTGGAAGTGTAGGTGTGAATGTAGTAATTGGGCAAGTATCAACTTCATGTTTCTCTAACCTCGACGGCAAGTGATACAATTACATGCCCCTACTCCATTGATTATTTATTTCAATTAAAAAAAAAAAAAATTATATTCTTTAAGTTATCGGACAGTACATTTTTATAATCAATTCACTACTGCAGATTTTCGTTTGTGCAACCAGAATAATGTTCCTTCAACATGATATAATTTCCCACACAGATATAATTTTACGAAATTTGGTTAGTTATTATTACTGCTATTATTCACTTATTGTTTTGCCGAAACGTGTATTTCCCTTGAAAACTAAGATTCGCATTTTTTTAATACATTCCCTTAATTAATTATAATATATATTGTAGTTCAGCGGTTTCCAACAAGTGGTCCGTAGTTTGCGAAGCCAGGAATAGCTCACGCTCTTCACAGACAAATTAAATTGCAAGCAGTAACTCATTGTAAAATGGTAACTATATTGTATTTCTATATATGAATAATTCACAATGAATGAGTACAATGCTTTGGGACCGGTAGAATCTTCGCTTCGCCTAATGATAATCTCTTTTTAGCGCCGGTACTGTTGTACTGCATTTTATATATATATATATATATATAAGCATTGATATAAATAAATGAAAGTTAAAAATATGTTACATAAAACAAGCAAATTAATGTACTTTTACAAACTTTATGAAACAACATTTTAACAACAAATAAACAAGGTTATCTTGAATTGAAGTAATTTACAGTTATTTTATATTTTAAATTATTTTATGGCCACTACACTACTATTTTCCTGACCCCGGTTTCGAACTCGGTTGTAGCAGGACAATTATTTATTCTGTTATTTCAGCCGAGTGGTGACCCTAGAAAACCTCCTGGGGCTCTGTGAAGTGGGTACCTAAAACTTAGGTTGTAATGACCTGGTGGTTGGTTGTGAACTTGGTCTAATCAGATATTGTAAATTCTGGTTCATTTTAAATTCGTTAGACTTATTTTGTGACTTTTCTTCCTGATTTATTGATATTAGATAAGAAGGTTCTTGGACTGCCATTTGGTCTAAGAACAGTTTCAACCTACTATGTGCACTAAACCCAAAATCCTTCATGGCATATAGAAGTTTTTTTTTATTTTTATTTTTTTATTATGTATTTCAAATTTTAGTTTATCCGCCTTTATGAAATAAATCTGACTCATTTTAGATATTGTTTCCTTTTTATAATCATTATAGTCTATTATTTTTAAATGTACAATTCGAGAAAAATTCTGCGAAATATTTTGTTTTATTTTTTATAATTAGCATGAAAAATAATAACCACAGTTATCTATAAAAAAGGTTCATGTTTTCATTCATACACTTTTCTAATCAACTTTGCTTCGGGTCCAAATATAACATATGTTTTCATGTTATATTTTTGTTTGTATGTAATATATTTTTTAAGCATAGCAGCATTCATTAATTAAATTATTTTTTGAATTAGAAACAGATATATCCAAGAAAATATATAATTTTGGTGTATTATTTTCAATAAAGAACCTTTGTAATCGACCAAACAAATAAAAAAAATTACTCCCCTCAAAATTTGAGGGTTTACATTTCAAGATACGTAGAATTCGAATAACGAATAAAAAAAAATTCTGTTTGTCCCCCGTCCGCCGTCCACCGTCCGCAGCATCTCTCCGAAACTATTGGACCAATTTTTTTGAAATTCACCACAAAAATACTAGGTCAAACGTCGATGATCCTAACACCCAGTCGTTGATATCAGTTGGTTATTTTAAAAAATGGCGGCCGATTAATAGTGATTTAATTCAATAACTCAGTTATTTTTGAAGATAGAGAAAAAACTGTTTGTATTTTTTAACCATAAGGCGTGAATGAATACCAATCTGACCTTAGTGCTATGTTATAGAGAATAAAATTTCCTACAAAATGAAAAAAGAATTATTGAAATTGGTTCAGAACTAGCAGAGATATCTCGTTTTGAAATGAACTGTGGAGACGTACACGTTTTCTTTGGATCAATTATTTCATTTCATTTTAGCTAATTGCCTATTGACAGCTATATAAACAGTTATACCTTAATATAGCTATTTGGAAATAGTAAAACATTGTATAATTATTTGCAGAGTTTTTATATTATCAAATGATTTAAATAGTTCCATTTTTTTTTTTTTTATATTTTTCATGTTGAAATCTGCGAAGTGGTGAGACATGAATGAATACTTTAACAATGAGAGAATATTTTACAGTTGACTACGTGTAGCATATTCTCATAAGCTTATTTTTTAATTTATAAATTTTGTTTAAAAAATATCAAAACGTCATTTCTCAGCTAATGTTTATTCCATCCTGTTCCATTGGTGGTGTTTTTGCGAATTTAGGTTGGAACGTGCAATCTCAAATTTCGAGAGAGGCAGAGTAATTTGGTTTTTGGTAGATTACAAAGGTTTATAATTAAAATAATATTACTTTCACTTACCTATGTATGAAATAAATAGTAAGGGAAAGTATTGTGATCGTAAAAATTTTTAAATTCCAATTTTTCAACAGAAATACACGTTTTAGGGTCCTCTGAGTCCTAATAACCAAGTCCCACAAAAAGGTCTGTGTGTCTGTATCCATGTGCCCTCGTCCGTGTGTGTGAGTTTAATTGGTAAGTCTATCGCGAGTTGTATAAAACTGAAATTCCATATCTTAAAAGCGTCTATGCCTCAGATGTCAGAACAACTTTTTTATCAAAATCAGTTAACCAGAAGAGCCACTTTATATCATGCATATTGATTTTCTCAAAAACAGCTTCAACGATTTAAACTGGCTGTATCTATGTAAAATTTAATGGGCTTTAATATGATGTATGATGTTTATTCTGATTGAAATAGTCTGACAAGGCTTAAATGCCGATAGTTTAAATTTTCTCTCTCTGAAGTATCTTCAATTTTGTAGATTCGAAAAAATTAACCTTTCATGTGGTTAACATCGATAAAAAACGGCTAAATATACAAATTGAAGGAATTTGATATTCAACTGAAATAGAAAAGTGCAAAATATTTTTTAATGCATTTTTTTTCTTTTTTAAGATAACCATAAAATATATGTATAATGTACCACTGGTAAGCTAAAAATTATATAAAAAATATTATCGTATACACAAAGTTGAAAATTGTAATGGAGAGTGATGAAAAGCGGATAAAATTAACTGGTTGTTTTAGATATTAATATAATAGATTATTTTAAAAAACAGATTTTTCTATCGAAAATCAATTTAATTAATTCTTTAAACTTATCTCATTTATTTAAAATTTTTTTATTGATTTTAACAACGTAGGTAAGGGAAAGTCGTGTGTTGCGCGCACCAGATTTTTTTTTTATATGAAATAATTATAATCGCCTTTATAAGAATGATTATTTAAATAAATAAGATAAAAGTGGTCTTCATCGTAATTCTTTTTAATGTTTTTTCCAGATTTGTAAATGAAATCTCATTATTCTTATTACGGAATAAGCGAAGCATGATTAAGTTAGATATTAACATGTATTTTATAATGTTGACTGAAAAATTAATTGTCGTTACTGTGTTTTAAACGATTTCTTGTCCGATGCTGAAGATGTAGAGGGATAATCGAGTGGAGGGGGTCGCGAGCCGGCGACTCTGTCAGTGAGTCGTTGGCTGTTCAAGTGTTCGGTACTCCCCGCCTCTTGTGCAACTCAGATCGTAGTGTTGCTTCCCATAGTTACGATGAAGTTAAGTGCTAGTTTGCTGCTTTTGCTTATCGGCTTGGTCGCTTTGGCTGAAAAAGGTAAAAATATAATAATTTTTTTTTTGTAAAATTTATTACTTAAAACTTGAATGCCAACGCATCCAGAAATATTATCTCCTTTTCTTGGATTTTTTTTTGTTGCTTATAAATCATTAATTAATTTCCTGACTACTGGATATCCGATAAGATATACCTGAAGAGCCTCAATATGCCAATTTCTCATAATGTTTTCTATTATTCACCCATACTAAAGGTTACTTCGGTAATATAGAATTAATCAGATTTTAAATTTTGGTTTATGTTAAAGTTTTATGTCATAATATATATTTTTCTTTCTGGGAATTATTACTATTGGATATGAGTTTTCGTTATCAGAAAGGAAAGTATACACTAATTTCAATTAGCGAAACTAAAAATAGATTGTTCATATTAATTAACTGGAGAGTTTTGATAAATATAAGTCTTAAACAAGATTTGGGATCAGTGTTTGTTGTCTATTCAGATGACTTATAATTAACATGTACAATTTTAGTAAGTATATTTTTTTTTTTTTATAATATGTTATTTATCATATTGCAAATTTTTGCGAACTCCTTTAGTGGTTATTGTATAACTTTTAATTTTTTTATTTAATTCCATTAACAAATAAATATCATGAGGTTATATATTGCTATCAATATTTATTCTTTCGCTTAAGATATAACATAAATAACAGTATTTTTAGTAACACTAACCAGTTTTTTTTTTTTTTTTTTTTTTCTATTTCGAAATTTTAATTATTTTTCCTAAATTAGCTGTGGACTAAAAATATGACGCTAATCTGATAAATGAATTTAATTTTTATCCATTTATGGTATGTCATATTTCAATAACTTTTTCTCAAACAGCAGTGAAAACTTTAATATATATATAAAAAAGTTTTCACTGCTGTTTGAGAAAAAGGATTGAAATATTTCATACCATAAATGGTAAATTAATTCATTCTCAATTAGGTCATGTTTTAGTCAACATTGAAAATTAATATTAAAAACCTCTCTCCTTCATTATATACGCTTTCAATTCTATCGTACTTGAGTTAAATTATTTATTTAATTATTTTAATAAAACAAGGATTACATTTTCACCTGTTGATACCCGCTGGGACGATGATCCACTTCGGTAATTTTGTTAACTTCAAATGATATTTCTCATTAATTTAAGTTCACCTAATTGTTCAAGATTAATTATAACCATTTTGGGTTGCCTCTGTGCTATTTATATAGTTTCTATATTCTGTGTCGTTCATCTAGTGGGATTAGTGAGACAGGAATAGAAAACTGATGCTGGGATGAGAGGCGAATGAACTTTAGTTGATTCAGTTGATTTATTCTTCTATTGATAGTTACCAATTTTTTTAAACGAGCAATAGATTATGTAATAAATAATATGATTTTTAAGGAATGTTAGCTTTGAAGAACTTAAATTTATTGCTAATCTACAATGTTTAGTCACTGAGGGAAACCTTTATCGTCGGGAACACCAATTAGGAAAAGATCTGTAAGGTTTTGATTTGGATCGGAGGAAGATTTTTATTTGATCAAGGAGATCATGAGTAGCTTTATTTTTCCTTATCTTATTTTATTAGAAAAAAAAAATCAATCCAACTACTAGAAGAATAAAGAGTAGTTGTAAATGCTGTTTCTGTCGGCTTTAACAAGACTTTAACGGTGGGAATTGAAATAAAAAATTATTCTATAAATGTAAACTTTTACTTAGAAATAGGACTGTGACAGAGATATTTCTTACTAAACTTAATTTATCAAGAGACATTAATACCGGGTCGTGAAGAAAGTACTTAACAAACAAATGTTTCCGTTGTATATGTATTATAATTTATTGATTGAGCATAACTCAAATAATATCAGAACTATAATATAACTAAAGTATTGTTTGCTTAAACAATACGAAATTAGGCAGCTCGACGAATGGCTTACAGCTATTGTCTATGCATGTTTATTTTGTTAATAATTTAATCTTGTTACTTTCACTTACGTAAATATAAAATTATAGTAAGGGGAAGTATTGAGATCATAATAAAGAAATTAGAATTCCAGTTTTCAACGGAAATATAAGTTTTAGGGTTCTATGAGTCCAAAAACCAAGTCCCGGAAAAAGATCTGTGTGTCCGTGTGCATGGAGTAAGTATAGCGCGAAAACGAAAATTTTTACGAAAGTGAAATTTCATTATTGAGACAACTATACACCCGAGATGTTACAACAGTTTTTTCAGTAAAATAGGCTGACCAAAAGTGCTACTTTATACCAAGTATTTTGCATCTTTTAAATATTTGCTTAAAAACGGCTTTAACGATTTTGATTAAACTTTCTATATCAATGTCAAATTTAATGGGCTTTAATATCATGTAGGATTTATTCTGATTGAACTAGTCTGACAAGGCTTAAATGGAGAATTTTAGTATTTTCTTCCTTCTTTCATCGAGTGCAATGTAAAACTGCATCAGACTTTTGAATTAGGTAAATAGTTTAATAAATCATTATATTTTCCCGTCTTCTTCGTACACCCTGACTAATTGAGACATTTAATCAAACTCTGTTAATTAAATGAATGTCTAATAACGAACAATCAAATAATTACGTTAATTAAGCTCTGCACGTTGTGAATGCCTGTCCATTGTTCATTAGGCTGTTGAAGAAAGAATTCGGAACATTCGTGCATTAAAGCTCGTTTATATTCTTAATGTGAAACATACTTGTAAATATACAAAGAATTATTTGTGAAAGAGTTTTTAAGTCTCTGTTTGTCGTGAATTGTAAACAACCCCTTTGAGAGGAAAATCGTTCGCTGTTATCCCATTATGAATAAATGGTATTTCTTATCAAACGATTAATTGTTTATAGTTCGCCCCTTGTTTAATATATAGAGTCTTTTGTCTCACGAGTGCTACTTGTTTTTACTTAATTAGTCTTGTAACCAAATGACACTCTTATCGTGTGGTGTTTAATGACCTGCTTTATCTGTATGTTTGTGGTTGGCGGCACCTTTTTACTGTTTAGTTCTTAAAATTAGTTGTTTAGTATTTCTATTATAAATGTATTACTTATCCAACGTATTCCAAATACTCCAACACGGTCATAAGGAAAACCTTGCTGTTAAAAACGCTGCAAATTATTACACTATGGTTTATTTTTTCCATATAACAATATTAGAGTATAACTGTTTAAATAGCTGTTGATAGGCTATGAAGTTATGTGAAAAGAAATAATTCAAAGTATAATGACACATCACTACTGCTGATTTCGAAACGCTGTATCTCTGCTAGATCTGAACCAATTTTTGATATTTTTTAAATTAATGAGTAAAAACGATTTTTTTTATTCGTTATTCGAATTCCACGCATCTTGAAACGTAAGCCCTCATATTTTGATGGAAAGGGGTAATGTTTTTTGTTGGTCGATTACATAGGTTCATTATTGAAAATAATAAACCAAAACCACTTATACTAGACTGCGTTGCTATCTCCTTTTCTTTTGATTATAATTCAAATAAACTTTCCTGATTCCAGAACACTTTACATTTTTCTCTATCATCATTAATAAACGATTTTTGGTGCAATTACATCTATTATAGTTTGTCACATGAATATACAGATCAACTTTTATCGTTTATCGCGCTTTACTGATTAAAACTCTATGCATATTTTTCTTCAAAAATAACCGAGTTATGGGCGTATGTATGGGTAAAATTTCATTTTTTTAAAATTCAATTTAAAAAAAAAATCAACATCTAGGTGTTAGGATCATCATTGCATGCCCTAGTATTTTGTTGTGAATTAAAAAAAAAACAAAAATGGTCCAGTAGTTTTGGAGAAATTGCGCGGACGGCGGATAAACGGATTTTTTTTTTATTCGTTATTCGGATTCCACGCATCTTGAAACGTAAGCCCTCAAATTTTGATGGGAGGGGGTAATTTTTTTTGTTGGTCGATTACATAGGTTCATTATTGAAAATAATAAACCGAAACCATTTATACTAGACTGCGCTGGTATCTCTTTTTCTTTTCTTTCGATTATAATACAAATAAAATTTCCTGATTCCAGAACACTTTACATTTTTGTCTATCATTAATAATAGATTTTTGGTGCAATTACATCTATTATAGTTTGTCACATCAATATACAGATCAACTTTTATCGTTTATCGCGCTTTCTGATTAAAACTCTATGCATACTTTTCTCTATCTTCAAAAATAACTGAGTTATGGGCGTATTTATGGGTAAAATTTCATTTTTTTTTTTAATTCAATTTTTAAAAAATCAACTTCTAGGTGTTAGGATCATCATTGCATACCCTAGTATTTTGTGGCGAATTAAAAAATAATAAATAATAAATCCAGTATTTTGGTAAATTGGAAGATGGCGTAATAACGAAAAAAGTTGATAATTTCGCTTCAACTGTGACAAAACGGATAGTCTGATATATTATCAGCAGTGCAACCTGTCACAAATATACATTATACCTATACAATATACCTACAAATATACCTTATACAAACAAGAATGGTGGAACGCATGCATGCCACTTGCAACAAGGGTGCATGAAAATCGAGTCAAACTGCGTTTTACTTCGGTGCTTATACGTGATCTGGTCCTTCCGTCTAATGCTTTAGAGGGAAGGGTGGTTACTCTGAGTATTTTCTGTAACATTAATTAATAATTCAATCGATTTATTCTTAAGAGAAAACTGTAATAAATATTGGACTGTTGGGTGATGTCTTTTCTTATTCTAATTGTTATTTTTCATCATAAATTCTTGTTTCGGCCACCTCGTCATTGTTTTGAGAATGAGAATTTCTGGTATTGGATTATGTTTAGTATTAAAAAAAACAGTGAGTTATAACTTTTAAAGTTAAACATAAATTTATTGCATCTTTTCTGTATTTAGCTATTCAAACATTTCCTTTTCCTTCAATAACAAGCCATGGAGCTACTTATTATGATAGGTGTTTTTCATTCGTCGTTATCTCTAAAACGTATATAATGAAGGAGTTCGATTTATTTGCAAATCACTAGCTGATAATAAAACGATCATCTGTTATAGCTGATCTCATATCTGAGTTATTTTTTTATTTTTTATTACTAGACCAGGGTCTTATAATAATGATAGGCTACATAGATTCGTCCAATGTTTACCGTTCAAGCCCAAGCCCCCGAGATCAGCCTTAACACAATCCTCCCATCGACGCTTCGACCTGCCTTTAGGAAGACCATGGTCTTAGTCATGATTATTATTACAAAAGAATAAGATCTTGTTTACAATGACTCCTTTTTTATTTTTATTGTTTAATTCAATTAGGTTATAGGAATTCATTATTGTTAAGTTTTCAGTATTCCTAATATTTCTTATCTTAAATACCCATTTGCTGCACTTTCATACAAATAGAGATGAACGTAGCAAAGTTACATCTCATACATTATTGTTTTCTGCCAATTTTTCTAGTCTCTACATTGTACAAATTATTCCACTTAAAGGTTAAAAAAAGTTTTCATGGAATTTTATCCCAAATATTTAGTTTTGTCAACTGATGTTGATACATTGTTAGTTTTATTTAAATACATTGCTAATATAAATACATCGATTGCTTAATTAAAATTTAGCATCATGGAATGCCTTTATAGACTATTCTATTTTTCCTTGTTAACTGGTTATTTAACATGATCGGCTATAACTTATATAAATTAACAGTGGCGGCCAATTCTGAGAACCTCCATCAATCATTTTCTTCAACTGTTTCCAGTATGGCCATCTCATCTGTTATTTATTTTAATAGACAGTCTTCGCAGCCCGATTTGCCTAGACCTAGCGATCTATGATAGCCTGTCAAACAGGTTCTGATGTTGACCCTTCACAAACTATCTTATCTTTAAAAAAAACTTTTCCATTCTATTTTATAAAGGTTGATTTAAACTAATAACCATTTCAAATTTTAATATATTATTGTGTTTTAATAAACATGATATTTAAGCATAATTAAAAAAAAATTAAAATACTCCATTCGTAAAAGAATAATATTTCATATTTAAAATTTAATTATATTTAAAAGTCATTTAATTTAAAGATAATTTGTCATGGGAAAGTATCCAAGTTGATTCAATTAAAGAAAATGTGCCAGGCTTTGTACAAATGCTGCATTGCCAGATCTCTCTTGTAGTAAGGAATTGTTTTTTTAGATTTATTATTAAAGTTTTTATAATAATTGCACTGTACTGAAATAAGTATTTTGTGAAACCCGAAATATTTTTATTTATTTATTAAAAACCATTTTGATTGTTTTGTTTCGAAATTCATTTATTATTTTTTAAAGTAACGGTGTGGCTACACTGGGTACACTTGCCCCTTCTCTGTCCTTCTATTAATTCTTCCTTTCTATTGTATATTAGATATCTAGAGTGCTGCAATTAGTGGTTCACTTCAGTGTAAATTATTCTGAGTTGTTATTATTAGTTTTCTCTTGTGTTCCATTTTCTCTATTCTCTCCTATTAACATTGCAATAAGTGCTTTTTCAGAAATTATGAGTTAATGACTTTTATAATGACTAAAAAAAAGGTATGAATTACGTATGTATAGCCACTCCTAGTTTAGTATTAAATATATTTAGTTCGAATTATTAGTTAAATTTCTATTAATACTTTTGGAATTATCTTTTAACGTGAGTAATATTTATTTATAATACTATAAGTATATTTTAACAATTATGAAGAATTAATAAAAGTAATATATTTTGTGAATGCAAATATTATATTATATTTCCTTTAAAATTGTGCCCATCATGATTCTAAAATATCCATTAGTATATTAAATCAATGTAACTCCTGTGGAAACCATATATATGTATGAACCATTGTAAATTATTGTGCAGTAGTGATTAGTTTTGACTTTATTTTCGATTATTTATTTATTATATATTTTTGATCTTTCATTCATATCTCAATGATTTTTAACAGATTATAAACTCGTACTGTTTCCTTTACTTGCTCACAATCAAGGCTCAGCCAGCTCGAAATTAAAAAACAAATTATTCAAACTACTTTTATGAATAAATTCGTGATAAGAATGCGACCGGTGGTTGACAAAAAATCTGTCTGTAATCCATCATCACTGATAAATGAACCAGATAGTCAGCTGGGTTCCAAAGGAAGGACTTATTTTTTACACTTGTAGTTAGATATCCGTTCTGTTATCAAAGACCATACTTCATTGTGGGCTTTTCTTGCTAACTTTTACTAATCGGTATCAATGCTTCCCACTTTTATTTATTTATTGGGGTGGTAGAAAATGTACTGATTACAACATTGGGGCCGCCATTTATATTAAGTATATATAAGGTCTGAGATAAAATATAAAATTGAATTTAATAAAATTAGGCTTAAGATGAACCGGTAGGTTAAGATGAGTGTTGTGCCTATCTCTCACAGCTCAGGCAGATCCCTAATTGCAATGAGTACCTTTTCACCCCAGTGCTCCCCTTATCAAAGAGTACCCTCTTTTTTAACGGTTGGTATTGAGATCCTGGTTCATTCTTTTTGATACCTGTAATTTTAATGGTTTAAAATTTAATTTATTTAAGTGTGTTTTAAACGACAATAAAATTTAACTAGAAGAAACTAATCAAACCAAATCATCTAAATACTAAACTTTGGTTGATAGAACTCTGTTTCGATTTAAATTTTTAATAAACACAAAAAGTACAATACAAAAAAAAAATCATCTCATTAATGGTAAGTCAGAACAAGGAAATTTTGCGATATTTTTTAGATAGTGTTATCATAGAAACCAATGTGTATGCAGTATGTTTTAAAGAAATGAAAAATATATATGTTTACCAATTTCGTTACAATCGATTGAGTTACCTTTCTTTTTAATTTTTGCAGATTTTACTTGTACTACTGTAAACCGTGCAGCCGGTGTTTTATTTTGTTTTAACTTTTCGCTTATCGAATATTGTGAAGAATCGCAGACTGAAAATCCCCTTTGTTTAGGAGACTAGAGTGCTAGCTGGCTTCTAAATCCGTTGTGCTGATGAGGCATTGTGCAGGCCTCACCTAACAGTTCCATGAGGGTCTGTTACGGTGTCACTACAGCTGTCTGGGATGTTGGCGGCCTACCACCATTTGGAGTGTGGTCTCCCCATCCCTCTATGTTTACTTTTCCTCCTCTTTAGCTCCAATAGGTAAACAGAGACATTTCGCTAGCTGTTTTGCTTTATAATAATTAGTTTATATCGGAGTTCCATAAATCTTATTGGATGTTAGGTATGTGGATCAGTGCCTTTACTTGCATACTCTGTTGGATAACTATTTTCTGTATTGCCGAATAATCACCACACCATTGCCTGACTACTCGATTTTCTTTGGCTCGCTGTCATGTGGTCAGAATATAGAGCGTTGTATTCAAGATTATTTAAATTTCCTTTGCGAATTGTCATTGATCGCTTAGAGATAACTTAAGTTTTTAGTATTGGTTCAACTTTAATTAAACCTGGTCAATAAATACCGATAGCTGCTAAGGATCTACGTTTAATGACTAATTATCTATTCTTTTATTAGCCTCGATTCCATCCTGGGGTTGAGATGCTCTTGGGGCTTAACAAGCCTCTATAAAATGGCTGTCCTTTACTGCTATCATTGTTATCTCATGGCTGAAGTTCTTTGTGTGAAAAACCATTACTGCTTAATGCTGAGTGAAAGTAAGTTTTCTCTTCCTTGCTATTTCTCTCCTATATCTATTCTCTCTAGCAGCTCCAATTTTAGACATTTTGTCTGATTATTTAAATGATGAATCAAAGGTCGCAAATGTTTCGAAGAAAAAAGTAGAATAACTTTAGGCATCATTAGAAATATTTACGGATATAGGCTGTAGTGGCTGTAAGTGTTGAGGAGTGGCCTTTTTTACAATATCAAGTCTAACTGCACCGTTTCTATCGAGGTTGAGTTTACTTCTTTTTTTTTCTGGTGGTTCTCTGTATTGAATCTTGACATTTTCGCTATGGTTAGCATATGTTAGTTACTTGTTAGGTAGCCCATTATGTTTGCCATAATTGGTATACGAGAGTTTGTTACGTACTGCAAAAAAATAAAATAAATAAATAAATTACAACTTATAAATAATCAACTTATTATCTTGCATCTTGGTACATAAAACTATGTGTAGAAAAACCATAATTATAAAAGTATTTTTTTATTGTTTGCTATACTATTATTATGTAGAGTATAATATAGGCATGTAATGTTGGATTTGAGGTTACCATGCTCTAAGGCCGGGCTAAACGGTGAGAGATCAGGTCGGTGAAAATTCGTGAGATTTTGTGATAGTACATTATCATACACTCTCACATTTTCAACGTATTAAAATATATATACAATTACCGTATTTTCTGTAAAACTTATTCATTTTTTTTTTTTTTTTTGAAAACTTTTATTATAAATAATGTACGATTTCTTAAAAATAGAGTTTCTTTGTTAAAAAAACATCTTTTCATGAAGTGTCTATTACATTTGTTTGTTTTAATATAACTTTATCATTTAGTTGTTTTTTTTTAAATATATTTAATGATATTATAGGACTTTTTGAAAGTAATTTTTGATGTTATTATCAGGATTTTTTTTAAAGTATGCCTTCTCCCCTCTCAAACTTTCTCTTAATAATTATAGTATCAATTTTTATCAGCACTTTTTATGACAAATCATTTACTCTTGTCATATCGATCAATTGAGACGTTGATTTCCAAAAGGTACTATATCCATTCTAGGAAATTTTACAGGAAGCGCCAAAATCTCTCATTGTTATATTATTAAACCAGTTAATTTGATTCTTTTCGCATTAGAATATAGAACTGTTTTTTATACTATATTAATAACACCATATTAAAGTTATGAAATAAAATGTTTTAGTATGATTTTGAACGAAACTAAATGTGTAATTAGTATCTCAAGAAATTAATATTATTTCTAAATCGTGTTATTAAAGGACTTGAGTGTTCATTAGATACAATCGAATTTATGATTCAGATAAAACTAAATGAGGAGAATATAAATATGTAAAAATATCAATTTCGTAATAAATGTCCTTTAGTACCTTTTGGAAATCAACGTCTCAATTATGCCTACGATGTATGAGTTGTAGACCTATCTTGATCATCCCAACACGTCGGATTCATTATGACGCCACAGCTATTGCTCTTGGTTAGCATTAATTGTTGTTTAATTATTTATGAATATAGTACTGTATGCCGATTATGTCAATTCGAAATTGCACCCGCCCCGCTAGATACCACTCGTTTCAACTCAAATTAATCCATCACGAAAAATGAATCTGTGGTAATTAATAATCTTTCGGATTCATTGAAGATCTTATAAATTGTAGTTTACATTTTCAATAAATTTTATAATATAGCTCATAGTTTCTACTGCTGAGATCTTGGTCGTTTTCTTCCATCTTACTACCATTCAAGCCTTACAACTAAGTCATTTTTCGCTTTCGAATCAAATCGATTGCCTGCTTCATTTATTGCTCTGACTTCTTCGACAGTTTCACCTTTTACCTCTCTCGATGATCTTAAAGTATACGCTAATAATGGCCATACCGCCGTGTAATAGTGGAGTTTGATGCCCCTGGAAAGAATTTTTTGCTTAAAGTGGTGGATTTTACGGTAACATAATTTAGAATAAATTATGCACATGATTGTACTCAATCTCACTATAGAATTTTTCAAAAGTCGAGTTTATTTTAAATGTTTTTTTGTTTTTTTTAATCATAGGAATATGAAAATATTTTTAAAACAAATAAAACGGCAGATTGTTGAGCTTACCGAAATATGGAAATATACTAGTCAAATCATTTTATGGTTCACATCTGTCACTTCTGAGGGGTTTTCCAGAATCTAATTACTCTTCTACGATGCTGTAATGTTATATTCAAAAACTTATTTCCTGAAATACTGAGTCATAGTTATCAGTAATTGCATGTCATCTGTGCACACAAGAAACTTTGGCAATCAATAATTTACCTGATGATTCATTTTAGTTTCTAATTTTGTTTTGTGAATATTAATGTAGTTTTAGATCAATATAAAAAAATCACCTGAATATCATCACATTTATTCATAAAAAGATTAGTTCTTCATGTCTTCATAAAGGAGGAAACTATAATACGAATGGCATGTAGACAAAAGCATGTCTCCTTCTCTCTCTCTCTCTCTCTCTCTCTCTCTCAATATATATATATATATATAAAATATATATATATATATATATTTATATATATATATATATATAGTATGTATAGTAATAGTATAAACTTATCTTACTTGTATAAACTTGTACCTAAATAAACCGAAAAGTAATTTTGATATGATGTACAAGCTGCCTTGTTGATCATGTCGTTAGAGTCAGTGATGGTGGACCCTTCGAGGCACTTCGTTAGCTGGATGGAACTATTAATTGTCTACCCTTCCAGTCAATGGAGGCTGTCACCATCGAATAATGGTTGCTCCTGCGTCCTTTTTTTTCTTTACTGCTTTTTAATACAATGTAAACATTAAAGGTAGTTATTACTTATCCATCCTACTTAGGTTGTCAACGATATTTTGTATTTAGGCTTTATTGTAAGAGCTACTGATTTGTGGCTTTACGTTTGGTAGACGTCAAAGAAAAATTTGGATATTAAAGTTTGTAAGCATCCAACCCCAAGTGTATGTGTGTATTGTATTTTGAAGGTGAAGATGTTTTGGTTCTTGGGGAAAGTAGACAATTTTAATTATCCTTTCTCATATCCAGCCATTGGCAAAGGGTAAAACTAATGGAGCTCACGTGATTGCCCGCATCCATCAAACTAGACCCTCATTTGTAAAGGGCTACCCTAGATTAATAGAGGGGAACCTACCCCCAGTGCGGTTAGGGGGTTTAAACCGACAATTATTCAAATTCAATTTATGTCATTCGTCGTTTATTGTTCGCAGGATATCAATCATTGTTCTCATACAGTGTTAAATGGTATGATTTATATTTCAAGACAAAGAGTGGATGGTGTAACTAAACGGTCGTTGTTGTACCGAATAATTTAAGCTCTAAAAATTAGATAGTGTCTTGAGCGAAAAATGCTCTGTTGTTTAAAAGCTATAACAGTGGAGGCTGATTCAGCTGATTGAATTATAATATTATCAGTCCAACTGATCATCTTCGAAGGAATGTTATTGTTGGTATTTAGTTCTATGTTTTATATTGGGAACTTTGATATGCTCTGAATTTTTCAATTATATTAGATAATTTAGTTAATTATAAGGAACGCTCTCTTCTAATCTCTATGCCTATTAGAACTGAAATTATTCTACTAAATTGGTTTTAAAACTCTACGAGCCTAAAGTAGTTAAGGCTCAGAATCATCGCTTCCTGATGAACAATTCTTTAATATGTTGCTACAGAATTATAATAAGCGCTTTGATGTTCCATCTGAATAGACTCCATTGGCCGCCTAATGAAGGCATAACCAGTCAATCTCCAAAAACAAAGAGCGTTTAAGCCCGAGTGACCCAGATCCTGAGTAGAGCAGCCGAGCGTGGAACCTGCATTGGACAGGCCATGACATTAGCGTTTCCCTTTTTCAATCTCCTTCGGCGATCGATGTGGCTAACTACCCAGGAGCGGTAATGACGCCAATCTAGGAAGCATTGTCTTTGGCTGCCACGCCCTGAGGCCTCCACCTCCTTCCTCTTCAACGGTGCCTCTTAGACTACCGGAGAGTCTGCTCTTCGGAATAGAAACTGCACTTATAGCATCATGCCTTTGAAAACTACAATATCTGTTAACGTTCTTGAATTCTTTATGTAAATTTTACTTTTAATTCCGCTACTACATCAAATTATATACTTACTCAAACCCATATAGACGTACGTCTCCCAAAAAAGACATTGACCCGCATACAAAAACTGCAATAATTTTAATAAAAATATTAAGACTCGAGACTGGTTGTTGGTACGTAAGCATAAAAACTCTTTATACGGACTTACAACAAACCCAAAAGTGAGCTGATTCACATAGGAACTTTCTATTCCTGTTTTCATAGTAAACTGCACGGACAAGGCAATAGACTTATAAACGACATGTCAATAGCTGAAATGCCTGTTAGAAGAAGGCTGAAAAAAAGCTGGATGAGAGACCTCCTCTGCTAAAGTAAAGGAACAGTTGCTGCAGTTTTATATGGAACATTCGCTTATTGTCTGATAACTTTTGCAGGTGCGAATAGAAAAATATGAAGAGAAACAATATATAGTCATAATTCTCATCATTAGTTGATTGCTTTATGTAATGATGTAATGGTTTATAAACACACAAGTGTGTGATCATTGACTATGAAATAGGTTGAAAAAAAAATTAAGACTTTCACCTTTACCAGATTGTTAGGTTTGATAGGAGCATTAGTAGGCCAAATGATCAATCAAAGGAGAGAACGCTCTCCTTCGAATTTTTTTTTTTTTTTTTTTTTTTTTTTTTTTTTTGTGGTTGACAAATAATGTTACAAGAATGTCCGTGTGTATGATGTCTCGACTTTCACTACTCTGCCCATTTATCATCTTTCTACTGTTTATCACTAGTGTTTTGTTGTAAAATAAACTAGTTTAATCCATCATATTTCTCTTATATTTAACAGTTTTCTATCTTTCGTATTGTTTTGTTCTTGTTGGTTCTTAGTAGCCGGAAAACCTAGATAATGCAGTTTTTCAACCTTTATTAGGTTTAATTGCTGGATAAATAAATTAAATAGAAAATAAATCAATGAGCATCTTGGAGTTAGAATTAGCATATACGTAAAAAGATTTTTGACTTTATCATCATATTTTTTTAACATTTAAAAAATCTTAAATATCTTAACTTATTACTTGATGTATTTTGTATACAGTTGTAAATATAAATAAATATGTTTAAAATGAAAATATCTTAATTTGATTTCTTCTCCGTTTTTTAAGGCTGCCAATTTTCGTCCTTTTTCATTTTTACCATTCCATTTTTAGTTCGTAGATAACATAGATTTTTTTTAAAGTTCTGTTCCTGGCCATCTTATTACACTATATTTTTAACATCATTAAAACTTATTATTATTTTGAACTTTTGCAGATAAAAAATATACATTTGTATTTTTTTTAAGTCATCGTTTTATAATTCAAACTGACTTTTATTTCTGATAAATAAGATACAAGTCGAGATTCGTGACGAACATGGGAACATAGAAACGGCGCCAGCAAAGATGGTCCGAAAAGGAGTATTTGATTGTACTTGGGCTGCAGGATGGGTAGCCAGGTCGTGCGGCGGAAGAAAGCTACGCTTCTAGAATACATATCTTGTTCAGGTCTCGAACATGGCTTGTCTTGGATGGTTGAATGGTCTTGTAGCAATTGAATTCATAGGCAATTGTGGCTACTTCCAATTTTTATTAAACATAACCTTTGAATTCATGATGTTTGAAAAACTGTGTCTTCAGTTGAATTTAATTTTTCAATTATGTAGAGACATTGAATTCATATAGATGTATGAAAAAACTGTCTTGAATATTTTTAAGAGACAGATCATTGAGTTGCCTAATCCATAAAATATCCTTAACATTTCAAAATATTCTTCTCTAAATATTTCCAGAACTGATATGCTGAGTATGAAATTCATTAAGGTGGTTAAATATTTAATCATAAGCAATAAATCAAACAATTCAGTTGAAATTTGAACTTATTGATAAACTTATTTTAGCATTTTTCGTCTAGGTTTAGGGTTTGAACTAGTTTTGAATAAAATTATCTACCTCTACGAGTCATGTTTTAATGTGTATCAGTATGAATTTTTTCCTTATATTCTTTGTAATTTTCCTTTTCCGTATAACTCAATCGGTTAACGTATTGGCGTTTGATAATTAGGAAATTACAAGTTTGAAATACATGTATGATAAGACGGATGAACGATGACTGGATTGGTTGGTAAAATATAGATTTCCATTATTTTGCGTCTAATAATAGTACACTAGAACATCTAAAAAACAGCTGAAAGCTGTCATAAATTGTTCAATACCCTTCCCTTATGAACTGGCAAAAAGTCCCAGGGTTTTCCGCGTCGGCTTTTGTAGGGGGAGGGGAGAATTAGAAAAAAATATGTTTTTTTTTTTTTTTTTTTTTTTTTTTGTAAATATCTCGCAACGTATTATTTTAATCGAAAACATTAATCTATACAAAATTAAAATACTTTAAAATATCTTAAAAAATGATTATATAAATACTTTTTGTAAAATGAATGGTTGTGGAGATATTGAAGGGACAATATACGGTATATATTTGGCAAAATAATGTAACTAAATATTGCTTTCTGATTTTTAAGGGAAAAAGTGTTTACCTAAAGATCTTTATCTCAAAAACTATTTAACAAATTTCCATTACCTCTCAAGTCAAATCTAATCAATTGTGCTTTGATTTACTTTACCTTCTTTAATTTCCATAAGAAGTACAGTTTTTAAGATATTTTACACAATAAAATAACAAAATGTCGTTTTCCTAGTTTTTGAAAAAAAAAGTTTTACTTGTAAAACTCTAACTCGAAAATTATTTAAAAATATCTATTATCACTTAAATTATAACTCATTAAATATGTCATAATGTACTTCATCTTCACAATTTTCGTAGGAAGAATCATTCCTATATAAAATATGTTTAAATTAAAGTGGCAAAACGTTGATTTCCAATTTTTAGAAAGTAAAAAGTTTTTACATAAACTGTCATATAAATAATATTATAGTTAAGAAGCAAAGTGTACTGAACAATTTCAGCTTTTTTTTTTGGATGTTCGGGTTGGACCTGTTTTTTACCTAATTTTACTGTACTATAAAGTGATGAGAGGGGGATTTCGGGAAAAGTGTATACGTAGTTAAGAATATGCAGCCAGTTATTCCGTACTGTATTTATAATGTTGCTTAATTAGACTGATTATCTTGCATCTTGGTATATAAAACTGTACCATTGAAGTAGGTCGTTCCATTAGTGAATGAGGAATTATTAAAAGAACTGATCTACTATTGACAATTTTATCATAAATGAATTAGTTCAGTTTTCTAAACATGCCTGAGACTTAGTTAAGTTCTTCGGAAGTCACGCTTATCTATAAATACGTGTAAGCTCTTCTTCCTCCCCGGCCCATCAACTTCTTGAAGCCATCGAAATAATCGACCGGTTGGGGAGAACTATAAATAGGCAGTGATGGCAATGATGAGGGGTGGGAGTGACGTCACTGAGGGGGGCGGTCCCGACCAGCAATTAGACCAATTGCTGCTTGTGTTAATTGCCAGGCCCTAACCGCCCTTCCCGGCTACCATTTCCTACGTCCTAGGACCTTATCATATTCTATCAAACCTACCATCCAAGTTTACCATACACGTTTCTGCCCCACCATTATCCCAAATTTATGTCGGTACTAGAAGTAGAATTTCTTAATCTGGGCCACTTTCGCGGGCATTTACTTATCTGAAGTATTAAAGCACCAAGATGGTTTTCATCCACGCTAATGCCGTACTCTTATAATGAACAGTTATTTGTGGACCCATTTATTTCAAATTATAGGTGCCTGTAAGTCAATTCAATGTTTTTGCTAATAGCTTTTTGTGCAAAGTCTCTTGGATGATGACTGGAATTTTTAAGAGTGGGCGTTTGCTAAACCGAATTGATTTTCATTATATGTCATTACCAAAGTTAGTAATTCTATATCGGTATGTTAGATATTTGATGGAAATTACTTTACACCATTGTATTTTTATCGTAAATGGTTAGTAACAATTCAATCCATTCTTTTGGTTTGCGTTTTCATACAAAGGACATCGTCTCTTGGCCGAATCTGCAATTTCTTTTGACAGGGCGTCTGTTCACATTTATATTGAAACATTTTTTTTTTTCGTTTGAAACACGGTAAAATTAATGAAAATCTCCCTGGGTCATTACCATGCTACTATGACCCTCGAAAGATATACAAATGTTTTATTTGTCGAAGATCTATAATATATAATCTTAGTATATCAATGTTTTATCATACTTTTAAAGAATTGCGTTACATTTCATTAAAGTGGCGTGTGAGAACATTTTAAAGAAGAAAAATATTTATTTGTATTTACATTATAACGTATATTAGATATGAATATATTTTGTTTCATGATTTCAGTTGTCCTTTTTTCATGATAACAGAGTTTCAATCATCCATTGAATTTGCTAATGATAATACAATATTTTGTTTAAGACAGTAGGAAAAGTAACACGAAAAAAAACTTACACAATATAAGTTACAATATTAATTTAAAAGTACAGGTTTTGATCTTTTGCGCGTGTATCGCTTTTGTTGTGTGATGTTTTGTTGTAATTACCAAGTTCGTGTTTCAAGGGATTTCCGAAGTTGTGGTTTTATCAAAATAGTTTTTGGTTTCTGTGTGGATATTCTGTTTTAATGTAGGAAGATTTAGTTCATAGAGCATTTTTGAAATTTTAGTATATCATGGGTAGATAGTAGTAGTTTTGATAATTCGCATACATGTACTTTTTATTTTTTTGTAATTGGTATTGCGAGTCGATATATAGTAAGAGTTAGTCCTGAGACCATTTTAAATGTGTCAAGTATAATTCTAGTACAAGTAGTAGTAGTATAATTCAAAACGTGTATTAAGTGGTTGTTTCTTCCAGATGCATTTATGGTTTATTTTTTTATAATTTACACTTCTCACCATAAAGAACGTAAAAAGTATTTTTTTGGTGATTTCAAAACATACCTATATTTTGTTGGATCATAAATTTACGCAATGTAGCGACTTGCTACCTATAACTCCATAGCAAGTACCACTCGTCTGTGACCACTCAAACGCTCTGGCTCAAGGGCATTAAAGAACCGGTTACGATCTCTGGATTAAGCACTATCAGTGTTGATAGACCTTTCAGGTCCGTTTCTATCCTTCTCAGGAGCAGTTGCAGGTCCAGCAAATAATCCTCACAATTCCTTATTGTGTTACATATGTAGATTTTAAATCTTTCTGTTTTGTTTTTTTCTCACTCAATTAAGCTTGGAGCATTGCCCCTGCAGAAGATAATAATAATAATAATAGGCTTACCGAACCCGAAGGTTCGATGCCGATACCACCAAACTTCGCCTGCACAGACTCGTCCAATGTTCACCGGTCAAGCCCAAGCCCCCGAGATCAGCCTTAATGCAATCCTCCCATCGACGCTTTGGCCTACCTTTCGGATGCCTACCAGTCGGTTTCAGCGAATCCGTTCCTCACTAAGCCCAACAACTTTACGCGCCCATTTGAGTCTCCGCGATGCTATCAACTCAATTATATTCACAGGGTACAAACTCCGCAATTCCGCGTTGTGCAACCTTCTAAACTCCCCAGTGGCCTCATCTCTCTTCGGACCAAATATTTTACGCAGTACCTTATTCTCGAAAACCTTAAGCCGTTGTTCATCCTTCAAAGTAAGCGGCCACGTTTCGCATCCGTAAAGAACCGTTGGAAGAATAATAGTTTTATAAATTCTAACCTTTAAGTTTTTATACAGAAGCCGCGAGCTAAGTAATTTAGCAACTGAATAATAACACGCATTTCCCACCTTTAACCGGGACTTTATTTCTTCCTGGATTTAATTTTTTCTTGTTATCATTGAACCTAAATACTTGAATTTCTTTACGTGTTCAAAAGCATGACCTAAAATATTAATATCATCAAGATCGCCACCATTTCTGCAACTAATCATATATTTCGTCTTACCGGTATTTAATTCGAGACCTATTTGTTTACCGGTTTTAATTAACACACTGGTATTTAGTTGTATAGTTTCCTTTCACCTAGTAGTACCAAATCATCGGCATACCCCAAAACCGGAATCTTGTCACTCATATTTAAGCCTTTCTCGGTACACATCACCTTTTCTATAACATATTCTAAGGCTATATTAAACAAAACAGGTGAAAGGGAGTCACCCTGTTTCAAACCCGATCGCACCTCAAATCTCTCGGAGTAATTATGACCGATTCTAACTTTATGAAATGTTTCCGACAAACACATCTCTACTAGGTTTACTAACTTTTTAGGTATCCCCTGTTCAATTCAATTCAATCTTGCCTTCAGAAGATACACGTTAAAAAAAATCGTGTAATACTCAATTTTAAATATTATATAAAATGGCTCTTTTTCTGATCACACTTAGAAAATCTATCATCTGATAAACTAGAAGCGCTTGTTTCAATTAAAAAACAATTTTAAGCAGGTATAAAAGAAACGATGAGATCGACCTCTGTTGGCTGAAAGTGTTGGAATTCAGTTGGAGAAAACAAAAAAATTCCAGCCTCCAGTTTTTTTTTTCTAAGGAGCCCACTGTCGAGATCACCACTCATACGCTGTTTGGTGAAGATGAGGGTGGTATCATTCGGTTATAGAGGACGCTTCAGGTCGACGTCACGACAGGTAGTACCTGTACAATGGGGATGGGAGGTTCTCTCGTATCTTTTGTCTGCGGAAACTATATATATTCTTTAGTATTAGCACTAGAATAAATCATTTTGTAGATAATTACACCTACAAAAGGGACCAAAAAAACAAAAACGAACGGTGCATTAGTATGCTGGCTAAAGTTCTTGAAATGTTTTTTTTATTCTATTGGCACAATAGTACAGTCGCTTGACCGCGAAACGTAGCCTCCACATTCTGCCTGTCTCGATGTTAGTTTATTGGGGGGTCATCACTATGTATGCTCATTTCTGGGAATCGCCACTGAATGGCTGACGTGTCTAACATACCCGAGGGGAGGCTTTGAGTGAATGGTTTTAAAATAATTTGCTCAATAAAAAACTTTTAAATCTGATACAATAATATTGACGAAAACCAAGTTTATAAATGTAGATATAAAATAATATACGGAGAGTGTTATAAAAGGCAAAGATTACTGTCATAGATGAAACATCAAAACGTTTGAATATGTTAACTACACGTAAACGTGAAATTGCGGGCTTAATATAATCAAGGTAATTATTTGATCAGTATTTAATTTCAATATGATAGTGTTGTGCCGGTTTATGTTTTAAACCTACTTCAAGAATAAAACCTCCACCGCAAACGGGCTATCAGTTGCCATTAACATTTTCTTATAACTATTGGTTTGGAACCATCATCCTGTCATTAACCCTGTACTTTCTATTAGTTAGGTGTCAGTTTTGGAATTAATTCCATGATAATTTGCCTTGAGCATTAAAATTTATTCATAATCTGTCAATTTAGATACTTGTTAGTCCAAATCAGTGTTATTAAATACTAATACGGTAAAATTTAATATTAAGATATAAATATAGGCAATTTTATACGCTATTATGGCGAAATCACGCGTGTTATAGGATATAATTTTAGGGATTTGGGAACGTTTTTTTAACCTGTTTTGGTTGAATATATTTTTTTTTAATAGGACATGACATTTTGCTAATGAGGTTTCTCCCAAAGCTCCACCCACCCGAATAGAATCTTCAGACTTGATTGAAAGTTTTTTGAAGTAATACTGGCTGATGTTCAGATATCTTTGAACATAATCAGTCTATGATTATTTTAAATAAATTAACTTCCGATATTCGTTAGGGATGTATGGGATTGCTTATTTACCGTACCGTCTAGGATGATTCTTATTTTGAGTTCATATTTTGATTGTATAGAAAATTCAAAAAATCGACTTACGCCATGTCATCGCTCTTAGGACATATATAAGAACTTGAGTGCATCCCCTTGCTTGAGATATCTTTGGCTATTCTGTAAGTGCCGTTTTTTTAATTTATTTTTTTTAGAACTAATTTGTTTCTGCTCTCTATCGAACGTGGCATATGTGGGACAACACATGTTCGTTGCGTCACATAGTTCTCATACGAGTCTATGTCATCTCGGTGAGGGTATTTCAAATAGTTATCAGGCTGGTTCTAATCTAGAACCTTTGTTTCTAGACATGTTATAGTATTGCGCCCCTGTATATTGTTGTTGGTCCTATTTACTAATATTATCCAAATTCTAATACATTTTACATTAACAGTTTGAGCCGTAAAGATTATTCGTACCGTAGAAGCGTAGATTTGATCATGTTTTATCGTACTAATCTATCTACCTTTTATTTTATCTTTCTGATTTATGTGTTGTGATCAATAAAAAAAGTAATGATGTTTGTCGTGTCTCTATTACTTTTACACATGGTTATTCCAGCAGCTCGGCACTGAGGTTTCTTAAATTTAGTTATACAATGGAAATTTAGAATATTGATGTTAACTTCGTTGTTCTACCATGTTTTAAATAAATGCAATATCGTTGAATTCTCAGCAACATCGTCGTCAAGATCCAGGACATGTGCGGGAAGACATTGACAACTATAGATAATATTTATTTATAATAATTCAAACATAAACATAAACACAGAGACATAATAGTGAAGAGCTGATGATTGTTATCTTTCTCGCTCGGTTCACCTCTGCGGTCCCGAATTCACCCAATTGATCTCGATGGAGCAGTCTACAAAAAGCTGGCGCCAAAATAAGTTCATACTTAAAAAAAAAAATCTCTTTGATTTTTATATTTTAACAGCTCTTTTGCGTATCTAGTGTTTAGCGGATTGGATTTACTTTTCTAATTAGTATAATCGCCTAAATATCATAAACATATATATAGACATATATCGTTATGACTGTCACAATATTATCTTTAAAAGAGTCTCTTTAAACATTTTAAATTAGTTCTACTTAATCATTACCCTTGATCTCTAAAAATGGTTCGACAGGCTCCTGGAAACGCGTTTACTTCCGCAGATTGTTTTAACCTCCTATTCCCAGTTTGTCCGATAGTAAGAGCAACGATTCGATCGTGCTAAGATAAGAAGGAAAGGATAGAAATGCGGTAGTTGGTTCGTTCACCTCGGAGCCTGACAAAAAAGGCCCTAGGGTTTTATCTACAACCAGCAATTTAACAGTCAAAGCTGCCCGCTAATCCAGAGGTAATTCCCGCTTTAAATAGAGGCCGGCTTTCGCCACTTAGTAGGCTACGGGTGCCATAGCATTTCCATTCTCTTCTAACGACTCAGTATGTGCTTGAAAATGATATTCCAGGTATTTGTTTTAGTAAATAGTTACATTGGTTTAATGAATATTTTATGCACAGTTATTTACAGTGCCTGGGCAAACCTGAATAACTTAATGCTTAATCCTATAAAAACTTAGGCCATCCTTAGTGGTTCCAAATCCCTCCTCCGATGTATCATCACCCTTCTTTCGCTTTTGCTTAATGATCTGACCAAAATCCTGAAAACTCCAAATTGCCCAATTTTTCGACGATCGATAAGTACATTGAGATTATTCCACCGAACTCACAATCCACCCGTAATATCCACCGCTTATTGAATATTCTGCAAACATCCGTCATGCTCTTTTTCTATCATCGTTTAAATCCCCCACTTTCAAACATTATCTCCAGTCAGATGTAAGCTAATTTTTATTATGCCATTTTATGTGAGGTCATTTTTGTATCTACTTTTATGAGATGTAAAAATTATATTTTAGGTTAATTCTTATTTATTTCTACAATATGTACATATAGATGTCACTATGATCTTTTCTTTTTTTCTTCTTTCTTTTGTTATTTAAATGTAGTAATATATTATTTTTGGCCTATTATAATTTTTATTTTGTTTAATAATTTTATTCTTGAGAGACATTGTCCCAGAATAAAGTTTCTTTTACTATTCTATTCTATTCTATTAAAAAAAATAAAATAATAATAATACTCAGCACTCCTTTGTTTAGCGTTGCTTTTATACGTTTCACATTCTGGTTCTGATTCCTGGTAACCATAAAACAAATGGATTTGGTAGGGTTATGAATATGTTTAACAGGTTACTTATGATATATGAGCTTGAGGTTTGCTACAAAAGAAATAAGGGACACAGGTCAAATTCATGTTGTCCAGTTATGTTCATTTATTAAAGGAGTTATTATTCCACATCTCTAAATTTCAAGTATAAATATGATTTAAAATAACCAGAGTTTATTTTTTTAAAGTCTGCTAGATGGGAATGGATATCTCAAATATAGATGTACATTTCAATAAACATGATTCTCTGGTTTGCGATCTATCTACTGTATCGAAATTCGTTAGAGTCATTCTGAAATAAGACGAAGTTACTGACTGCGTAGGTTTCTAAGCCCATAGTACTAACATGCAAGGAAAACAAATTACTGTTTTGCGAACTTAAACGCGGTGTGTCTATTTTAAGCAAATGATAAAACGCAGGTTCGACCTTGGTTGATAAGAAGTAAGTGACGAGTTTTCCGTGGTAATATATAACGTCATTTTTAAGAGCTTCTTATCAGTATTAGTTTCTCGGAGTTTCAGGGAGAGGTTGAGGTTTTTAATTTGCCTATTTTGAGTTAGCAAATTGTAATCTTTTGAAGATAAATACTTTTATGAAATAACTGTCATGTTTTATCCAACTGAAAATCATAATTACTTCTGTATGGAGTCAGACAGATTAGCGGTCCTACTTGAGAATACTCGCTCCACTATTCACAATATGCTCCGTCTTTAGAATCCAAGAAATGCCTTGTGAAAGAAAAAAGTATTCCTCAGAATGGTGGAGTTCTGAGAAATTACATGTTCCCTTATTCGAAAGCCCTCCGGACAGAGGAACGCAGTAAATAAGGAAAAGCAACTGTAAAGGTTTCCATTCCTGACACAGATCGATTGTTGCTGCTGAGGTTCAGGGTTGTGTTTTTGTCGGAGCATGCTCACTCCATTTGACATATTAACTTTTTAGTCCTTCTGGTAATACATCCGCTAAACCGGTTTCACTTCTAGTTTTTCTTTCTCTTCTTATCATTCTTAGAGCGTAATGCCTTGTGCTGTTCATCTTCAAGCCATTTCTACCTTCCCATCAGTATAGAAAGAGGACTATAGATGCTCTGCGGGGAATGTGATGAGTTAATATCATAATTGTATTTTATGATGAAGTATGTCTTAGCTTTTTATTTAGAACTTGGGTTGGAGAAAAGATTACAACTAATTCTGTTGTTATTATGATTTATTCGTGTAAAAGAAATTTAGACAGTATTCAAAATTAATTATTCCCTCCAATCCTGAATTCTTAGGTGTAAGAATTTTAAAGCCTTTAAAATTAAAAAAAAATTCTTATTTGTAAGAATTTTAAACAATAATGTAAAAAGAACCCTCTTTATTCTCTAATTTTAATTATATTACCAATTTCTTTCAACGTTTCGGAGTATTTTACCATCATCAAGGAACGTGTCTTATCTTTTCGTGTTATGCATTAATTTGTCTATTTAATGATACCCATATACATCATATTTAATCATTTTATGAGTTAAGGATGAATGAGAATAAGGATATATCTCCGTTTACTTTTAATAATCATTCATCTTTTAGTCCGGGTGGCGGTCACTAAATGAAACAACTAAATAGTTTCAACTATTTATTGTTTGCCAACGTTTCGACCCCCTTTGTGGGTCATCATCAGGGCGCATGGTGGGAGAATGGAAACTACTGAATTACACCTGCAATTCATCTTTCATGTTTGAGGTTACTATTTTTTCAACATATTTTATTTTATTTTTTTTACAAAATATGTTGAATATTAAATCGAATAATTAGTTCACAACATGAAAAAAAGAACACATAAGTTTCTTGGAGGAACGACAAGTTTTTTGATGAGACGACGGTTAATAACGATTTTTAACTGGGGTCACCCATAGCGTAGTTGCTGGCATAACAGCTTTCTATGCCAAAGTTCGTGGGTTCAAATCTTATTAATGGGAGTAAAAAATCCTTAGTTATGTCGTCCTTCGGAGGGGACGTTAAAAGGTGGTCCCGAGTCCGTGCGATGTCAGGTACTCGTTAAAGATCCCTATCCTAATAAAACTGGATAGGCTAAAATTTAGGACTCCCACTGTAGCATCGTCCGATTAGCCATAGTAGCATAAAGTGGCGTTAAACGAATAAACAAACAAACGATTTTTAACATATTACGCACATTAGACTAGAGTGCGAGTGAACCATCTAGTGAATAACATGTAGGTTGAAATTATGACTAAGAAATAATACGGAAAATGTACAAGGTAAATAGATTATTTAAATTTTAACTGTATTACTGTTTTATGAACTTCTGAAGTCTTTCAATAATTGCATTAGTCGTATTACAATGTGATAAATGACCTCATTGTGTTTCTTGGGTAAACGCATGTAGATATCTGGAGGAAAACGGCATGGGGCTATTCGTGGTTTTCAGCGGTAATGAATTACTCAGATCTTAAAAAAGATTGGTTCGTTGATCCTTGCTCCACATTGAGATTTATTTTTGCTACTCATTCGAATTTGTAATCAGATTTTTCTTAGCTGAAGCTCTTCGTCGTCCAAGCTAGGTGGATGTCGATGACCAGTCTGAACGTAAATTTATTCTAGACGTGAGGAAAAGTTATTCATTATTAATTTGCTATTATTCGTTTTTGTTGGTATAATTGTTGTCTATAGTTAGTAAAGACGGTAGAATTTTTTTTTTTTTTTTTCTGATTATCAACTTACGTTAGTATAAACCTTGAGAATAATTACGAATACAATTTAACCCTCTTCTTCTTATTCAAGAATAATCAAATATTGTTTCAACAACCTTGGTCTCAATTTATTGATTTTATGTTTACATACATGCATCTACCAAAAATTAGCCTTGGGTTATTTCAGCAATATAATACATAAAATTTGGGCCTTAATTTACTTTTAATTATTTAATGTTTTTTTTTTCGCACGGCATAAAACTGTAATGATTAGTTTATGGTATTTTTCACATTTTATCTGGTTATTATTATTCTTTGTGGTTGTGGATCCAAGGTATTTTTTTAAAAAGAACATTAGTATCTGTTCGATAATTATCAGGCCGTTTCACAAAAGAAATTCTTGGATATTTCTTTATAGTTTTAAAACAAACAAAATAAAAATAATTTATTATATGTTGTTGTAATTGAATTGTTGAAAATGTATAAATGCAATGAGACTTTTATTGATTACAGAAGCTTGATAATGGCCCTAGAGGCTGAAACGTCGCGATGACTGGATTAAATAAATTGTTTTAAAAAAAAATATCCAAGAATTTCTTTTGTGAAACGGCCTGATAATTATCGAACAAATATTCAAACAAAAGCACAATTACGACAATGATGAGAAAAACATTAGTATCTATTTACAATTTATAAAATGAAGAGCTTTGTGTATTTATTCACTAACCTAAAAGTAAATACATATAATCATTTGAATTTATTTTAATTTAAATAAAAAGGAAAACTGGTTCGGAATCCACTCAGTTATGGTTTATTTTTATTTTTTGGGGGAGAAGGGAAACCCATACTATAAATCATGACGAGGGGGCGATGACTTTTAAATGTTATTAGACTCTAAGGCCGTGCTACACGGTGAGAGAAGAGGTAGGTGAAAATTCGTGATGTCGGTGGTAGTGAATTATTATACACTCTCACATATTTTCAACGCGTTATGATAAATGTTCTATTACCGTATTATCTATAAAACTTTATCATTTAATTTGTTTAAACTTTTATTATAATAATGTTTTATTTCTTAAAAGGAATTTCTACATTTAAAAAAATGCTTTCATGATGTGCGTACTATATTTAAAAAAAATAACTTTATCATTCATTTCATAATATTTAACTATATTAGAGAATTAAAAAAAAAATAATAGTTCAGGTTACTGTTCAAATTTATTTCTGAAAATAATGCCTTCCCATCTCCCGCTAGTTTCTTGAACTCTCACAAGACTACACTCTCACGAATTTTCATCTACCTCTTCTCTACCGAGTAGCTCGGCCTATAGCATATTTTTCCTCTAAATAATATATTTATGCCATCTTTATTTTTTACCTAGACCACACCATTTTTTTTTGGTAGGAAAATTGAATTAAATAAAAAAAAATAAACAAAATATTTCAGTGTTTATAAAATGATATGACCGAAATGTTACAGTTCAACATTTGAAGTTACCGCAAGTTCCATGCTTCTCCAATTAGGACCAGACCTTAGTCCTCCATATAATATTCCCGCCTGTTGCCTCTCTTCTTCCATTTCGTCCCTTCATCACACTCTACCGCCAAGTTTTTCCCCAATTAAGAGACCCAATTTATTGAGGCTGAGAAGTGAGCGCCCAGCATCATCTCTCGAATGGAGGCCCTATGCATTTCTGTATAATGGGATAATCAAATCTGCCATCCCCTCATCATTAAAAAGTAATACTTAGTATAATATATTTTTCTTATATCTACGTATTAGCAATATATTAATTAATTTTACAACTCTTCTATAATAACCGTCCTTTCGTCGTGTAAAATGATATCAAGGAACTTCAGTAACGTTTGGTAATAACCTTCAGATATCGCAAAGGATTTGCGTTGAAAAATAAAACAGAATTATATAGATATATATATATATATTTGTTATATAGTATATATAATATTTTATTTAATATAATATATATATATATATATATATTATATATATTTATATTATATATATATATATATATATATATATATATATATATATATATATATATATATATATATATGCTGACTCAGACGAAACGATGACGTGACACTTGACTTAGAACGTGTTTCGATGAGAGTATCATAATGACGGCTATAAAACCTTCGATACTAGAAGTCTCAGCCATAACAGACCGTCATTATAACCAAGAATGCCTGATTCATCTCTTAGATTTGATCTTTTATATGCCACGGGTGCTTTAGAATCTAAAATAAAAGTTTATTAGACACTTGTGATTCACTTGATACGCACTCTGGGCATGTGTCGTCGCAGTGATAATGGGTTAGGAAGGAACTGGGCCAATGGTGTCTTGCTATGGTAATAGTTACGTTCTTTACAACGCGACCTCGAGTATTAAGAGAAATTATACTTTTATGATTGGCCGTTCAATTACATCATGTGAGAAATAAATTTTATTCTGAATAGATGAATAATCTGAAATCCCTCGAAGCTGTGTTAATAATAGTTTTCCATTTTAAAAGTTCATTTTTATCACCCTATTGCATATTTTCGAACCATAGAAATTAGTAAGCATGTGAATCATAATTAGCTATCTCCTACTATTCCGGTGCATCGCGGTAATGAATTGACGCTGCTTCCAGCTAGTAACGGTTACTCATGGTATTCCTGGAGCGGAGTGACGTGGTACATATTCTGGGCTTGCCCTGAAGCTGGAGCGTGTAGCGGTAGGACAGGTCAGCTGGGGTCCAGGTGTTCTCGGAAACCCAGGTACAGCCAGGTGAGCTATCTAATGGCTGCACCGTTCTGCTACAAAGGAATTCCTAGGTATTTGCCTACTCCCATCTGCTTTGTAATCGCTTGTTCCTTGTTCTAATATTTCCTCTTTTAGGGTCCTATCATCTGCGTTTCATTGGTGATCCAAAAAGATCAGTAATAAGCAAGAACTACGATTTGAGTTTATCTCATAGTGTTCAGTATGTACTATCATCGTATATCACCAATTTTAGCATAACAAGTTATGATGGCTAATACTACTATAAAATTCAATATCTGATGATTCTGTTCCATTCAATTGAAAATGTATCCTGGTATTCATTCAGACTAAAGTGATGCCCTTATTAACCATTATCAAGTAATATGAAATTGACTGGCGTAATATAGGAGTTACCTAATTTAATGTAAATGTATTAGTAAACTTAAGAAGAAAAAAAATGCTATATGCTTTGTTGGAGCTTCCAAAACTCGCAAAAGATAGCCCTGAATGAATTCGCATTGTTCTGTTTGAAACCGACAGAGGACCACTTCTTCTCTCCCTGACTTTCTGTAGGAAGTTTTACAATTTGCACTATCTTTTTTATTTAATTCAATTTTGTGGAATTACGAAGAACTTGATGAATTTCATTTGATTTTCAACACCCGTTTTCGAGCATGAATATTATTAGGATTGCTTTTAAAAACTGTTATAATCCTTTGCTACCAATTTTTATTTTTGTAACTCTTTAAATAAGAAAGAAGTATTGACTCTCTCGTTTTATTTATTGAACCAGTTTTTGTGACCTGTACCACTGTTTAAGTGCCAACAATAAAGGCTATAAGACGAACGATTTTTCATCACAAATGTAAAATAATTGTATTGTGTTGTAAAATAAGTTCATAGCGTTTTTCAATACTAAAGTTTAGTCATCTTTGCATTTATAAAATCATGTTTACTTGATCAATAATGTTTACATATTCTAAAAAATGATTAGTTAAGGTGGTTTTATGCATCAGTTTCAACCGAAATTCCATATCCTTAACTTGTATTTTGCTTGCTCAAAATGGAAGAGAAAAAAAATTCATTTTAGTCATTAAATGAATTTTTATTTCCGAAAAGGAAAATCCGCTGCACGGTTAACAAAATTTGCAGTGTGTATGGCGAAGATACGGGGAGCTATGGGCTCATGCTAAAGGTTTTAAGTTCGAATCCCAGTCCCCGAGGGACTTTTTCTCATGCATTTCATTAATGGGGATTCACTCACAGCCGCTCCCCCGGGTATGTGAGACCCGTCAACCAAATAGTGGCCGCTCAGAAAATTAGACGTAGGGAGTGATGACCCTTCACTACAAAATGCATCGAGAAACGTTGAATGTAATCTCCCAGAAAATTACACAGCGAGGGCAAGGGCCTACACGGCCTGTCGCGCCACTGGAAAAAAAATGGCGAAGAATTTGAAAAAAGCACCCCCCGCAAGTGGTTTTTCAGAACCGGAAAATTTGACTTGGAAAACAGTTAGGGCTTGGGTCGTCTTTTAACTGTTGATGATGACCTAATTCAAGCATGATTGATCAACAATATTTAATTTTGGATTAAATAACCAAAGCATATAATTGGTTGAAAATATTAACTAGAATCTGTAGTTTTTATTGAAATCACCAGAAAAAAAAAACACTACGAACTTTTATTATATATAATTATATATAGACAATGCAAATTATTATATTTTATCATCAAGTTAAAAAAAAAAAATATTTATTTCATTTCTTGTTTTTGTTTAAAAAAGATTTTTTCAAACTTATTCAATCATATTTGCTGATTAATTATCTCGATACTGTCATTTTCATTTCTGGCCTGTTTTTGAAAAAAAAAATGTGCTGTCATAACATGCCTATCGACTTTGTAATGCCTTTTAAAACATTAATGAGCTAATTGAGCCATTAGGACTTTCTAACTGTCGCTCGCCAAAAGATCAGCACGTGAATAATGTCGAACTGCCCAGCTCTCTCTTTAACAGCTGTTTCGTTTGATCTAATTCAGATTAGTGGTATAATCAACACCTGAATTTTGAATTTTTCAGTTTTTTATTTATATGATAGTGGTCAACTAACACCTAATAAAATTCAATATATATTACAACTTGCAAATATCCGAATCGTTGATCTTATCTGTCAAGCTTGTAATAAAGAGAAATCGAAATATCATCAGAAAGCAGGAAGCAAATGAAGAAAATGACGATTGTTCTGGTCTTAATTGTTCCGTAATTCGGGTCAATTCTCCCTCATTATTTGCTGATGAAGCAAACTCGGGGAAAAATAAACTTTTTACTAGCTCTAAAACAGAAGAATTTAGATTGTAAGTTACTCAACAGTTGAGGTCTACGTCCTTTATGCTCATAACAAAAGTACTGAGATTCATAATTGTAATTCCGTTTACCCGAGTTATTACCACCTTGTTTTAATTATTTCATTTTTTATACTCATGTATATGCTTAATACGAATACGTTGATTTTAATGTTATTTTTTCGATTAATGAGTAGACTTTAACATTAAAAACACTTTTAGATCTTTAATAACCTTTTGAAATTTGAAATGGAAAAAATTGATATTTTATTGTAACACAATTATAGTTTTAGCTATTGTATAAAAAAATAGTACATAAATGGCAAACGCCTTGCATCCGCATTTTACTTATGATAAATAAAACCTTCCGAGATACAATCAACAATGCAATCTCTACTTTGTGCAGACAATGTTCTTTGTTAGTTTGGCTAAGGAATATAATTGAATTTTGGATATTGAAGATAGAGTGGAATCTGATATGACCAACTTTCTTTTCTGATTTGGTAATCATTGGACTTACGGTAATTCCAATATTTTTTAAAAAACAAATAGATATTTTTGCTGAAAATGTTTTCAAAGACTCTTAGTGCAGAGAGGCGGATTACATTTAAATACATATACAAAAATCTGCTGATTTTTCAACCCGATCGTTCGAAAATATTTAAACATGTTTGTATTTTCTTTTTTATCATCAACATTCTTTTCGGTTTACATTTACTCGTTAACGTTTATAGTAAAAGCCAAACGATATGCAGATCTTCGATTTTTATTATGACTGTTACAAGTAAATAATTATTATCGACTTGCGTTGTTGTACACCAACCATGTTGGTGTGTATAAACCAACCTACACTCCAACTTACCAATTAAAAAAAACAAACAAACAAGGAATGAATAAAACACGTTGTTTAAGATAAGCTTGGACCTTGATGGGTATCAACATTTTATGGATTACGACTGAGTTGCGTTATAGGGTTGAAATCTCTACTTCTGGGACCATTTAACAAGATTCTTTGCCATTAATACACCATTTTACTTTTATGAATAATCAGGATGGTATCGATGCACTTGTGATGAACAGCATAGAAATGACATTAACGGGATGGCGTGACATGGATGAACGACTGTACTGATGGGAATAAAAACAAAATTCCGCAAATGGCCCCCTTAGGTTGATGTGGAGTGTTATGAAATAAACATTTATATACCGAGTTGTTTAAAATACTACTACTTATTCCAAGATTCATTGTGGGATTGCCACGAAATGTATTTTAACCTTACCTGGCCGGATTTCTAACTAACACCTTTTGAGTCTGAGGTCGTTTTACGGATGGAGAGATAAATCTGCAAAACAATTAGGTCGACTTTGGATTCGATTCTGAATTGGATCATAATACGTGTTTGATGTGGATAAGTGTTCGACCTATGGAAATATTGATGTTAGCTGTGTTTATATCCTATAAGATAAATAATCTATTTTCCTTAAAGTATTATTAATGAAGTTGTTTTTTTTCGTTATACACTTATTGTTTTCTGAATGGTGGCGTAGGTTTATACTCGTAATATTCTTTATTGTTTCTAGTTTTTATTCATTAGAGATTAAAGCTTAACTTTCTTTAGCTTCCGCACGAGTTTTATCAATGTAATTTCACCGAAGTTAAAGGGCCAACTTTCTATCAAGTTCAATGACAGTTGTGTAAGGTGGGGCCGAAATCCATTGATCCTCCGGTGCCCACCCATTCAAGTCTCCGAGAACCGGTCCCAGCCGAACCGGCCCCTGGTATCAGTCGCTGCCGCAGACGCGCCTTATCACTTCTTACTATCACCTCGGGCATTCACTATTTATTCAACACTATCAGCATGCCCTACGGTCTGCTCTCCCTCGGTCCTGTATGGTCTCGCACCCTTTCTCAATAATTACATTGTTGATCAATATGTTTTAAGTTCTTCCTCCCTTGTGCCTTATGATCAGACTATTGATCAGACAACTAGATTAATCAGGGTGAGAAGGTTAAAATTTTACTTTTTTTTCCCTCTGATGATCACTCAAATCGTACTATGGAACCGTGAAGTGGAACAACTGGAGTAGTTTGGTTGGAAAGTTTTTATAAATGCTATTGAAAATAAATATTACCTATCCCAAGTCCGCTAGGTGTGTCTCCTCGTTGGCACCGTACAGCATGAGATATATTCATAGTAATAATTTTACAAGTTTTTGTAAAAAGCAATAAAATAACCAGTTGGTGTTAATATCAGGCGATCTCTTACCTTCCAAGCAAGTCCTATTAAGTATTTCATATAAAATTTTCATCTTTTATTTGGAAAATATGCCTCTTATTTCATTTCAGGGAATTTTCACTATGCTAAGGGTTGAATATTTATTTAATCTATATCAAGAATCAGTAATATATTGCAAAAAATTAAATTTTTGTTTATAGTAATTGAGAAAATATGATCAAAAAATTATTAGGGGAATCTACGGATAAGAGTAAAGGAAAAAATACGAAACAAAAAACCATTCTCTTCACTTCAAAGTAGTTTATTTGAATTGTAAGAGAAAAACAGATTCATTTTAATAGATCAGATTAAAAATGCTTTTTTCCGTAGTGTCGGAATGTAGAACAAACTTGATTATTGGCATTAGCATTAATCAAATCCCTTCCATGAATAGTGTATATCGAATGACGATGCGAATAAGAAATTATTCTCCAAATATTATAAACCATTAGTGTACAACCAATGTAAAGTCTTCATTGGATCTAAATATATATATATATATATATATATATATATAAAATAAAATGTAGGAATATAGTTTTATATGAATGGATAATATTCATATCAACTTAACGTTTTTCAAAGATTCAAAATAATACTTATATATTCTTAGAATAAGTTTTTCACATTCTTAATTCTGAAAGAATGAATAGTTTTATAGTGTCTCGTTAAAAAATAAGAAGGTTAATTGTTAAAGTTTTACTGTTTATTTTTCTCTACATTTATTATCAAAATCAATGAAATAATAAATTTAGTCATTGTAATTTTTGTTATCTAATCTGTTTTTTATTCTTTTTTGCAGGTAATCATGGTTTCTTGAACTGGTAGCTAATATTTTGAGACTGTAAAATGAGGTATGAAATAAATAATAATCGACTGAATTATAATTTTCGAAAACAATAACATGCAATATACAAAATTATTATCTGACATGTTCAGTATCTAATAATCAATGGTCTCTATTTTTGTATAGAATAAACGTAATATCTGATATCTGATGCGAGTAATGAGAACAACCTTACTATCTCTGTTTTCTTGGTTTACTCATTTGTGGCATCAGCAGTTCCCACCGATATCAGCTTATGATGAAATACCTGAATATTATCTTTTCCTTTTTTTATTATTTCTGCATTTATTGGTGATCTGTTTCAAGACTGCAATATGATATAATCTAGATAAATTTATCGTTACCGATTCCGAGAATAAATGCGTTTCTGAAACATGACCGTTTTCAGTTTAAATGAAAATATTTCAACTTTCATTAATTCGTGCTATCCCTGAATTTCGGTTAGTTAGAGAGAAATAAAAGAAGAGAGATGTAAGGAGAAAGCCGAAGGTGCGTATCGTTTCCTGGAGCGGTGAAGGACAGAGGACCAACGACCCCTGGATCGGATGCTGGGAATCTCCAGCGGGTGCCGTCCAGTGGAAGAACAATCAACGGGCCCTATTGTCCCATCAACTGTCCAATATCTCAACAATTTTGCCATCAAGGCTTTTAACCTTTTCTATAAGTGATCTCGTCTCCATTGCATACATTGATGTCAACGTTGATGCCCTACCACCCACGTTCTCAATTTATTTTTTCAAGAAGCATTTATTTTACTCTAAACAGAAGACTTGCTATATATCTCATTTAAAAATGACATCATTCACCTCTGTTATTCATCTTGCGATGGATTGAGTGGTAGATATTGAGTACATTACATCATTTACAGAACGGGAGCTGAGGTGTAAAGAGCTTGTTCAATTGGATTGAAAATAAAATTGTCTGGTACCCTTATCTTTCGGAACCAAATTGGTAACAAAACAAAACTTTTCCTTTCGCAAAACATATATCACCTAAAAAGTCGTTTATTTGATTTTTTTGAATCATTGAAAAATGTTGAATATATGAAAGTAGAAAATTATTATCCAACTAT
The DNA here is from genome assembly GCA_023052935.1 of Piezodorus guildinii. Classification (NCBI taxonomy): domain Eukaryota; kingdom Metazoa; phylum Arthropoda; class Insecta; order Hemiptera; family Pentatomidae; genus Piezodorus; species Piezodorus guildinii. The sequence goes on from CM041292.1 coordinate 152,935,266, forward strand.
TTGATATTTCCAATTTGTTTTATTTAGATATAAAAGTAGGTATTTCATTAATTTTTTTATCACTCAATTTTATTATACATAATCGTGTAGGCAATAAAGTTATATTTTATATTTGGGTCAGATAAGTATAGTTTTAGAGTAATTGAAAGGCTAAATTAGAGTATAATTATAGCTATTATTCCAGTGTCTGAATATAATAGTGATAAATTAATATACCTTGATGCTTAATAAATCTCATCTGCAAGATCGAATTTTTATGTTACCTAAGATTTTACATACATTGTTATTAAACAGAATAATTTATTTGGAGTGAATTTGTTTATTCTTATGAACTATTTTCTATTCAAGGCTATCCCAATTAAATCGTGTTTTTCTTTGGTAAACTTAACTTCGATGTATCATTCCGATTGAACAAACTTTCCTTGATACATTTCGCGGCGACTCGTTTTCTGATCAAGAAAATACATAAAAAAAGAAGGATAACAACTTTAAAAAAAAGTTGTTGATTGACATTAATAGGAGTTTCAATCAACCGATTTAATTATTTTAGTTAGGTAATGGATTGAAAGCAGATGAGCGAGTCGGACAGTTCTACATTAATTAGGACAGTTTTTCGATTTAATGAAAACTTACATTTTTAAAAATTAATACTAAGTTATTTAATTGGTCTTCTTGGGTAACGAATCCATATCCTTGTCAATATTCGCTGCTTCCTATGGTTTCATATTCAGCGTATTGTATTTAGCCTTCAGTATATAATTTACATTAAAAAGTCACGTTTCGGTTCATATGAGTCATTTAACCTTACGGATAGTATGTTAATGGCCAGTTGCTGTGTCGAGGTCTTCATTAAAATGGAAACAACCGAATGAGTTAAATTTATTGAGGTGTTATATAATTTTCAAGGTTACTAAAGTTTTTATTACCTGTTGCATACTAATTATTCCATTCATGTTACAACGATAAAAGCGTAGAAAATCTCTCCCATAATTCACCCGACAGAATACTACAGAATACCAGGTGGTTTGGATTACTAGATGTTTAATGACGCGAAGAGAAGGATCAGAGCTTGTTCGTTTTTTTATTATATTAGAGAGTTAAAATGAAATGAAATAAATGTTTAATACAAAGCTTTATAAAAGGCAAATAGGCTGAAGTTAATAAAATTATTCAAGAATGAGTAAAGTTATTCTTAATGAAATTTTACTAGTATTCACTTTTTAATTCATTAATTAAGGATGGTATCAGGGCATACATTTTTGATTTTTCAATCTTATTTATTGTACATGAATTTAGCATGGGTTAAATTATGTTATTTTTCAGAAATTATTTATTTATTCAATTAACACAAATAAAGAGGATCACTTATAGCATGGTGGCTAGCATAAGAACCTTCTGGACCAAAGATCACGGATTCAAACCCGCAGGTGGTTTAGGATTTTTTAATAGGGGCAAAAAATTGTTAATTATGCCATCCTTCGGAGGGAACTTAAAAAGGTGATTCCGAGCCTTTGCGATGTTAGGTACTGGTTAAAGATCTCTAGCCTAATTAAACCTTACTTACTTACTTACTGCCGGGCGCTACGGTCCAACAAGGACCCGGGCCTCCTCAAGAACTTCAAGCCAGTCGTTCCTGTCCTTCGCTCTAGCCCTCCATCTCCTCACTCCAAGCAACTTGAGGTCCTCCTCGACGTCGTCCAACCATCTCATTCATGGCCTTCCTCTGTGTCTTATTCCTCCAATTTTTCCATAAAGTAGTAGTCTTGGAATCCTAGTTTCTGGCATCCTTTCTACATGTCCGAGCCATTAAATTAAACCTGGATAGGAAACATTTAGTACTCCCACTGTAGCATCGTCCGATTAGCCACAGTAGAATAAAGTGACGTTAAAGCAATAAACAACATATGAAGACGAATTTCTTTTATCGATTAAACTTACGAAATTGGAACATTTTTGTGCTTAAAAATGGATAATTATTCCTATACTCCTTTGTCTATTGGTCAACAATGGTAAAGAAATTACTTTGAAATATGATGATGAAGAGAGGCCATTAATAAAATTTGAAAGGGATCTGAAGTGTGGCTAAAACATTAAGTAATTGAATCCTAATTTTAGAGGGTGCCCCTTAGACTAAGTTGTATTCCTTCTTGAAGATCCCACACTCGACAAACACCATTAGCTCCGTTATCGAATTCCGTCGCTGGCCTTCTTTGACCTACTTTGGATGCCACTTTTTCTTCATTGTCTTCTTGACCTCGGATTAACTTTATTTGACTATTGTAGAATATCCTTTTGTATTTATTTTTTGCTGCTTTTAATGGAAGCTAAAGGGACTTTAACAGTAAGTGACGTATATGTCTACGTAATACCTACGGATATGTTTGAATAAAATATCAATAGTATATTGAATAGGATGAAGTGAGTGAGTGAATGACTCTGCTTTTGAGTTTGTTATTATTAAAACAATAAATTTTATTTTTAGGGGTTACCAGTAGCATGGTGGTTAGCACAACGCTTCCTATACCCAAGGTGGCCCTAGGATTTTTTAATGGGAGTAAAAAATCCTTAGTTATGCCGTCCTTCGGAGTGGACGTTAAAAGGTGGTCCTGAGCCTGTACGATTTTAGGTACTCGTTAAAGATCCCTGACTGTGGAGGTGATATGTAACGGCGAGGCTCTCGAAGTAGTTGAAAACTTTCTCTACTTAGGCTGCAATATAAATAGGCAGGGAAAAATAGATTACGAAATTGCAAACAGGATTGCTAAAGCAACTCAAATCTATTACAGTATATGCAATAGTATTGTTGGCCATCGAGATGTGGGGCTAGAGACGAAGCTCCACATTTACAAATCTGTATACCTCCCCACTCTTACCTACGGGAGCGAGAGCTGGGTAATGCTGGACAAACAAATAAGCCGAATTACTGCAGCTGAAATGAGGTATTTACGTAGGGTCGCAGGAAAAACGAGAAGAGACCGCATAAGAAATGAAGGAATTAGAGCGGAGCTGAAAATTCCTGCGCTGAAAACCAACCTCGAGAAGCGACAGCTAAAATGGTTCGGCCATGTTTGTCGAATGAATGAGGACCGCGAACCCAGAAAAGTGTTGGAAGCTCGAGGCCTAGGATTTTGTATGACGGATATATCCAGAAGATCGGAGGGAAAAGATTGCAGGAACTTAAACAACTCTGCAGAAATCGTGAAGCTTGGCAACGTTGGATCGAGGCCCCTCCACGCTAGTAAAGGCACATAGGAGGAAGATAAAGAAGAGAAGAAGAAGAAGTTAAAGATCCCTATCCTAATTTAACCTGGATAGAAAAAATTTAGGACCCCCACTGTAGCATCGTCCGATTAGTCACAGCAGCATAAAGGGACGTTAAAAGAAATAAATAAACAAATTTTTTTTTTATTGACAAAAAGCTCTCTAAAATGATGGTAAGGTGTCCAAGAAGAGAAAGAACGATACGCAACCTATGGCTGAAGCCAAAATTCTCTTACTGTTTTAGGTTAAACTCTATTCTGAAATTACGTGTTTTACTAATGCACCTTCGATTTCGTGACTGATATATCTAAATTTATACAGATGGTTAATAACCCCGTACTATCACATCTGAAGTAATGGATCTATTGGTTGTCTTGACATGACATTGCATTGTCTTGCCTAGTTGTAAACGTTAAATCAATTTTACACGCGCATGGAAAGGTGGAAAATTCTACTTGACAAGCCAGTCTATTGTATTTCTTGTATTTATAGGAATAATAAGGCGTAATGTGGCTGTGAATGATGTGAGGTAGGAGTGTTTAGTTATAAGGCATGTCGCCACAATTTTAATTCCAGTGATATGTTTTCACGAAGTCTTTTTTTTAACGATGTAAAACTGAGTTGATGATACTTAGATAAAACCTGAGGGAGAGGGAGAGAAGGGTTTAATTAATCAATTCTAAATGTCTGACAGTATAATGACACTAAAAATTCTGCTATTAAAAATAACTGATTTTGGCTGACTGTTTATAAAACGTAATCGAAATCCATTTACTCCTCACGCGTCGATGAGAAAACGCTGCGAAGACGTTATGCAACCTTCTGTTGGTGCCTGCAATTTGTTTATATTGTCTAGCTTATGCAAAGTGACAGATACCCTCGATAAAAAGGAAGTGTTTCGTTAGCGGCACTGCAATCATTGGTCACCATCCGATGATGTCCACAGTCTCTGATATCTCATATACGAAGGATATTAGGGGGAAGTTTTAAACTGATTTCGTACTTCTGTGGGTTCGGTTGTAATTTCAGGGTGAATATATATAAAAGGACCGTGGTGTATCCATCATCATTCGTGATTTAAAATAAAAAGTTTTACTGCTGTTTTATTTAGTCAAAATTTAAAGGGTATTACGTACATATTACGTACATATAACGAATGAAATTATTAACTGAATTTTTTTTTTTGTTCTTAAAAAGAAACAACCTTGGAAGATAAGTCAAATAAGATTATTTTATTATCCTGTATATAAGAAATATAAATGTCCTAGCACTTTTTTCACTTTACTGTTCATTGGATTTTCAATTGTATGCTGTTCGTCTTATTGTTTTTCTCAATGGTTTAGATTATTTTAATTTTATTTTTTTGTTCACCCCTATCTTGCCTTGAAGGCTATACGCTATACGGGGGTTTCTTGGGCCTGGGGGTGAGGGCGGGGGATGAATACCGAGATATAAGCCCCAAAGCACCGAGACTAGAAATTTTTGGTCATCTGTAGTGGCTAGGCATCATGTTCATCGTGTTTCTTCTTAAATTGAAGTTATTGTTTTTTTAATAACCTTGAACATTTCACTTTTCACGGTATCACTTCCCGACATTCCTGGATAGGGAATGTTACTGAGCGATTTTTTAAAGACCAGTTACCTACGCCATGAGGTATTGTCCATAAGGTATGTTTCATTCATGAAGTACCTGGAACGGACATAAATCTTGAATTCAGTATGTACTATCGCGACAGTTCTTGGAATGCGTTGGATACCAGTCCATTCATCCTGTTGGCTGGTGACCGCTACAAAGACCATCTTTGTTGAGGGCAGGAAGCCTGGCCGTGGCCCGCTTGTGAAGGAACGCGGTTTTATAGTTCTCTGGTTGCCTCAAGGTATTTATATAAAAACTCTGAATGTTTCTTAAGCATAATAATTACAGTTGTAATTTATGTATACATTTTTATTCGGTATTATACTGTACGGAATCACCTATTTTTCTTTAATAACAAAGAAAGGGTTTAATAGTATCCTCGTGGTCCATGAAAGCATGAAGTTTACAGAGTAGAGATGATTGAATCGTAAAAAATCACTACTTTCTTTGTTGATAGTAGATCGTTTTATGACTTCAATTACTGATACTTATAGTAGTTTATGTTAAAGCAATTAAAGATTTCCTTTAGGATTGTATATTTCTGGGCTATGTATGCAATAATAGGTCGCAATTAGTATGTGCTCAGTGGCAGTATGAATAATGTTCTCCTGATACTATCTCTCGGCTAACATGAGTAAGTCACGACCTAATGACTGCTTATAATAGCGGTTCGAAATACCCTGTTATTTAGTCGAATCTATACATCTGGCCACTACTTACCACCTGTAGGCCCTATTAACTGTTTTGACTCTCTTTGCCAATGATTAGTCTTTTATTTTTTGCGGTTTTCATATTCATGAGGAAAATAAATCTTTGTTTTCACATTCTACTAAAAATAGGTATGCTCTCATGCCGGTAAATTAGCCGTTTTAGGAAATATCTTTTCACTCAAATCAACAATCATTCACTTCATAAAATTGCTAGTTCATGATCTAATCAAACACATCTACTTATTTTCCATGCCTGTCTTCTTTTAAAGATTTTTCACTAATTGATTTTCAAACATAGCGACAGTTTACTGTTTGTTCTTTTCTCTTAAAAATATTCCTCAATGGATCATGTCGAGGGTGTGTTTTAAATTACTATGCATTTCAATTTTGTTATACTGTTTCGATTTAGCGTCTTCATTGCTATGTATGTATCCATTTTTTGGTAGCTATCAATGATGTCATTTTGTTTATACTTAGCAAGTCTAATTGTAATTCTTAATCTATGACATTATTATTTTTTATATTTTTATTGATTTTTACAACTTTATGTACAATATATACAACTTTATGTAAAAGGGCTAAAATTACAAATCTAGGCATGAAAAAGTCTTGAAAAAAAGCTACCCAGTGGTAACACTTTAATATTTATTTTATTAGCAGGCATCGAGGCTAACCGGCTTTTCAGGTGCCTCGGAGGATTGTCAGGAATAGATGCAAATGAGAGGTTACGGACAAGCGGGTTTGTGTGGGCTGGTATTTTGAAATGAAAGGAAGCGTTCCGATTTTGGGCTTGGTCTGCAACTAGTGGGACATTGAAGTCTCTATGGATGATTTAGGATTTTTTGTAGGATTTCGGATTGCAAGGATTGGATGCGGGAGGTATTTGATGGTTTAGTAGAGCCCCGTAGCTCAATGCCATATGTCCAAATATGCCTAAGATTGGTAATATAAATCAGTTTTTTGTTGTAAGTAGGAAATTTTCATCGTTTGTCAAGTATGTGTTGTATTAAATGGTATCCACGAGCAGTTTCTATGACATTATTATTAAAATTTATTAGCATATACCCATGATCTCCTCCTTGTGTTATTTTAATGGACGACATCGGTCCTAGTTTTAACTATTCTAAACATCTGTATATTTTAAAATGAACATTCCTTACCTAAATTTTACTCCGAAATTATTTGTTTCTAAACTTATCTGATCCTCGTCTATTATGTCTCTAATCTCGAAGTCTTATGTTGTATTCTGGAGGCGAAAGGTAATAAGGAAGGTTTTGGTCCGTCGTCTTGGAGGAAGTACAAAAAAGTATATAAAGGATGTTAGTATAAAATATGTAAGGATCGGAATGGCCGGAAGGCGCGATAAGAAACCAGGTGTGGACTGATGATATGGTATCACTGGGAATCTGAGGCTGAGCCTCTGGATACTCAACCATCATTACCCGCCATTGTAAACATTACATTAATATTCATCGTCTATCTCGATACCCATGTAAAACCTTCAGAAGATAATTATTTCTTTATAATCTTATTGTAGCGGCACGCTTTGATTTGGATAGGTTCGAAAAAAAAAAAAAAAAATTAGGTTACTACGCTATTATTTTTACCGTAAAGGAGATCTAATCTATGTATTAGTTAAGGACCTATCCAGTTTAATAAATTATTAATTTAATCTTATTCACCTACCTCTTGTTTATTTTTATGTATGCATGTATACCAATTAAGTGAATAGGGTAGCTCAGTGGTACTACTATTCTCAGATGCTAGGTCTCAGGTTCAAGTGGCATAATTATTTAGTTATTTTATGTATTTTATACTATTTTATATTATATATTAGGCGTGGGTCTACCCTCTGGAGTTAAGTCTCAGTAAAGTCTTATTAATGATGGAACTTTACTAAGCACTGATCCCAAAACCATACTTGGTTTGTAGTGCTAGAGATTTTTTGTTTTTGTCCTAATTAAAATAAATGGGCAATGAATATTGCTAATAGCACACATATATAAAATGATTGTAAATATATATAAAAGTTTGTTGATTTTAACTTTTAAGATATTCAGTATATAGGTTTACTGAAGAAAATAAGTTTACTATGATGTTTAAAAGTTAGACTGCCCCGTAAAAATACAGAAAAAAAAATTGAAATAGTTAAGCACTGTGTTTTACTCAGTGATATTGTCTTTATTGACAAATGATAAGGTATACTTTGAAAATTGGTGATAGTATCTTTGTTAGGCACAAGGATGTACCCAACTACAGTGAATTTTCGTTAGGTTTTACGTATTTACCATATATTTTAAAATAATTATAAAAGCAATGTAAAATTGATGATATAAATGTTTCACTTATAGTAAATCGATTTGGTAAATGTAGGATATATAGAATCAAAGAACTAAAAAATAACATGTTATATAATTATTCACGACATCAAATTATTTTCATGAATTACCCATTTTCCATACGTTATGAGTTTTTTTTTTTTTTTTTTTTTTAATATTTATGTATTCTGTTATTTAATGCAAACTGTTTTGAATTAATCCTCCAACAAGGCTATCAGTGCGATTTATCAGCCAGTCGCTATTACCCTTATCGGATGGCAATATCCAAAAATGGATTACATCGCCTCACCCTCCTTTGTAGAAATTTCGGTATTCCCTATTCAAAGGGAGATCGTTGATGAGAAGCCGAAATCCGATATTCAATAGGCTGGGGTAGATAACATCTGCAGTTAGAAAGATGAAAAACTCTATTAAAAAAAAAAAGAAAAAAAAGGAGGGGTTGATAGAATACGTTTTTTTAAAACCCATTTTCAACATTCTTCCATAATGATGTATAAATTTTAACATATAGAACTTATTAAATTTTTCTTGGACTGATTGAGTGATCTTTGATTATATTATAAAACTGGCTGCCAAGTTTAGAACTAAAGGATTAAGTCATATTTATGTATTTTTTATATCAAACCAAACCTTTATTTTAAATGTTACATGTCATACAAAATTATTTGCTCTTTGACGTAATAGTTCACTATCTTCGAAACATTTTTAAGAATTAAGCTTTTATTAATAACATATATTTTTTGATTCCTCGAAAGAGAGACAGGGCGAGATTACAGTTGTAAGTTACAAATATTAGTAGATGTTTGAACCTTTCCGATGTGTTAGGAACTAAACATAGATGCACTGGTGTACACCGTCAGAGCTGTTCAATCTCATGTTCGGTATGCATTGCTTACAGTCAGCTGATGTGTTTTGTTTACCTCTTGAAGTCGTGTTAAATCACAGCTCCAATGCAACATTCAAGTGTTCTATTCCGAACCTATTCTCAACTATTCGGTCGTAGAACTGGGCGACCGCGATACAAATAAATGACTGATTAAACAATTGGGAGAACAACATAATAATCTAAGGAAATAAAGATGAACTTATGGATCAGGGGACACCGTTGAAAGTCAAAACATTTGAATAAAAGAAATATCGATATGTATTGGCTGCTCATTTTCCTTGAGTTACTGAACAATCATCAATTCAACAAACATGAAAAAAAGATCGAGAGCTTATAAAAATAAAATAAGATAAAAAATAAACCTGTCTGAAGTTACGCAAAATAAGTATTTCTCTTTCTTAAGTTTGAGTGACTGCGAAATTTATAATATGTTGAATACATTCAATTTATACATCGAAGTTTATCGATTATATAAATAATAAGGAACATGTTATCTAATATTAATAGTTTTTAGTAATTCTTCTTAGCATTTAATAAATATGCATCATTAATTACTCATCACAATCATTAGTTACTCATTAATAAAAACATTTATAAATCCGCCATAACCTGATAATGCAAGATGTTTTAATCAGACGTTTGGTTCTTGTTTGACATTAAATAGATTTAGATGTAGAAGATCCGCATTTGAGGATAACGAAAAAGTACATTTCATTTTATATGTTGGATTATTAATTTCTAAAATTCCTTTCTTTGATTTAATATGTAATAGATCAAAATAAACCAATTTTAAATTTCAAAAAAATTTAAGTTTTGGAATCCCAAGTTGGAGTAATAAAAATGGTAGATAGAACATTTAAATGTTACTTGAATGCGCTGCAATATATGTAAAGAAATCTGGATAAGTTGAAAATAAATACTTATCATTATGTAATTTTATATTTATGATATATATGAATGCAGTAGGTGTGGAAAATTGGAGTAAAAAATATGCAATGCATGCAGTGAGGACGTTAAAAAGCTAAATCTGGTTCAAAAATTCTGGCTTTTCTTCCATCTATTACTTGATTTCAGTAGATATGATTTTGTTTCCTTTTTGTTAACCACCCTTCTACTACGTGTACCGCCCCAACCACGTCCCAAGTGAGTGCCGAACGTCCAAGAATAGAGTAAAGTGGAGTCTAAAAATAAAGCAGTAGCACCATATGTGCTTCAGTAGTCACCATCCCGTTCTTATTGTCTCTTCTTCCCTAACTAATTCCTGTTAACTGAGTCTTAGCTACTTTTTACCATATCCTGGGAGGGGCACTCAACAAATCTGTTTTTAAACGAGTCTTTTTAAACAGGAACTGCTGCTGTCTTCTCAGTTACAAGGGTAAGCTGATTTCGTTCATTGGTATTTTAATCCTCGAAATGTTTTTCCTTATCAGTATGATACATAACAGTAGTTACTAGGTATACTATATTTATATAAATATTGGACATATTAGTTACAGCTCTTAACTTAAGATTTGAATGATCTTAAACCCTGTGTGTGCTGTCTTATCCATCTTGCTCTATTTTCGTTTTGTTCCATTCTACACTTATTCCTTGCCTTGGCATAGTTCGATTTTACATATCGAAAACTGTACCTCATTCAGAACATTTCAGAAGTTTATTTGAAAGATATTTTTAATCTGATTTTATATTTTTATCATCCATAAACACCTTTATTGTATATGGATAGAAATATCATTCGTTTATGAATAGGAACATCAAAGAATCTTTTTAGGTCTGGAGGTTATTCGCTTAATGAAGGATTAGTTACATGTTAAGAATTATTAGTTGGGTCGAATAGTACATTCGTTGTACTGATAAAGGTTTTATAAATGTCTTTGATTTTTAGCGTACATAAAAGTCATAATAGACAGTATTTAAAAATTGTATTCGATAGTCTTGATTATAATTCGCTTATTGGGATGGAATGATGATCATCTTGCGCAACAACTCGTCACCGAGTCTGGGTCGCCTCCAGTAGCCCCCGCCAGTCGGCTCTATCTTGTGCAGCACACCTCCAGCCCCTAACGCTGAGTAAGGTCCTAGCATCTTCCGTGGCAGCCTCCATCCACCTTAGGTTAGACCTTTCCACTCTTCTTCTACCATGAATTTCTTCGGCACCCTCCATTCTTGATTCATGGCCTGCCCATCTGAGTCTCCCAAGCTTGGCAACCCTGACAACATCTGGACTGTTGAGAAGGTTGTAAAGGTCTTGGTTACTCCGTCTTCTCCATGCTTCACCTACTTTTACGGGCCCATAGATCTTTTTTAGGATTGTTCTCTTTAATATTCGAAGCCTTTTCTCATCGGTTTTTGTTATGTCCCACGTCTCTGAGCTATATAACAGCACTGGTCGCACTGATGTTTTTTAGAGGATTATTTTGTTTTCTTTGTGATGAATTTGCTGTTAAAATGCTTCCTTAGTTGCACCTATTAGCAGCATTCATTTTCCTTCGAATTTCCTGCGAAATATTATTTTGTTCGTTAATTTCGATTCCCAACTGTCAAGGTATTTGAACTTGAATTGGCCTAATTCGAGGTATTCGTTCCTCCCTTCATTCCCTCCTAATCTCCTATGTACTTGGCATTGTGTGCGTTGACGCCAAGCACAGATTTCTTAGTTGCCACCTCCAATGCAAGGAATGCTTCCTTGAGTGCTTTTTTCCGATCTTGCTATGATGTCAAGGTCGTCTGCATAGCCGAGGATTTGGACCAATTTGTTAAATACAGTTCCACCAACCTAGTTGGTTTCTTACAGCTTGGGATGGAATATAGTAAATAATAATGTACCTCGAAATATCTTCAGAGGTGAACTAAGACAAGCGTAAAGTTTTGTTTCATGAACTAAATATACATTTATTAAAGTTTTGCAAATTAAAAATAAGGTACGGCATTTTTTTTTTTTGAGGAGAGAAAGGAGTAAATGTCTTAATTTCCTCACCTACTCTTGGCTGGGCAGATTATTATACTGGCTACTAATTTATTCCAGATAGAGTGATCGGAATTCATTCAGTGGGAACGCCAAAGAAGAAATTTCAACTATTGCTTAGGTGCCAAACGTTGCTAAGGTGACGCTTGAATGATTTAATTTAAATTTATAATTGATTAAAGAACCTCTCAGTATTGCTATGGGTAGATTTTGTGTTTTTAATAAGCTATTATTTTCTATTTTCTATGATTATATTTAGTCGTAGACAATACTTCTTCCGTTCTGCTCTGTGAGTCCGCCATAGTAACTAAGGCCAGTTTATGACAGACAGGCTTATGATACAATAATACAATATAGTCGCAACTCGATCATACTGACAGAGTACAATCTCCGCAATTCCGCGTTGTGTATTTTTCTGAACTCCGCAGTGGTCTCATCTGTCTATGGTACAAATATGTTATGTAGTACCTGATTCTCGAAAACTTAAAGGCGTCATCGATCCTTTAAACTACGTTTCACAACCGTAGAGAACCGTCGGAATGGCCCAGCTTATGATGAATCCTCTAAAATTTATTCCGGAATTTCAGAGCTCTGAATTATTATTATTAAACTTATATAAGTCAATTGTTAGTTTATCTGGTTATATTATTATGTCGTAGATTTATATTATGCATTTAGATTTGAACATCTCCTTAACTATATGAAATGACGATTTTACACTATTCTCTTGAGCAGTTCAAATATTTCTAAATCTCTCATGAAATTCTGAATAAGCTGAATGTTATATGACACCGAACCATGAAGAGACAGACATCAAAGAAGATTCTAAATATAATTTGACCTGAGAGAAATGGCTGAAGCCTGCTCTTTCTTCAGAGGGCATATGGAACTGGGTAGGCCGCCTGGTTTATCGTCCTCATCTGAATCCCCAGCCAGTCATCGGCCAAAACGAACAAGAAACTCTTTTGCTATGTCGGCCTTGGCCATCCCGCTCTCCCTTTTGTAGACCTGTCTTTATGCAGCCTGCATTCTGATCAGAAGTTTTTTTATTTTCAATACTACTGTTAGAGGTTATTATTTTTCTTGGTTATTTTGTTTGCTGTCGAAATCTTAAATTGGATTCTATTTTTTATTACAATATTTAATTTAATTAAAATCATGACTGTGCGAAATCAATTGTGTTTAAGCTGTTTGTATAAATACATTGGTCTCATTTATCATAGACCTAATAAAGCAAGAAGGGTAGCCTATTCAGTGAGAAGAAAAAAAAAATATAAGAAGAGGATGTATTTAATCATTTAATTTATTGAAATTTACTACTGTATTACATTAAGTAAATTAGCGGATAATATATATAGATAATATACATGAAAAGTCATGGGGAGAATACCCATTGGCAGCACCCCTCTAGGTAATCTAAACTAGAAGGTCTCGAGGCCATCTTCTTTTCAGACACCTCGGAGGATTGTCAGGAATGGAAGAGGAAGCAATGATGGAAACTAGTGGGATAAAGTGGAAGTGAAGTTTGTCATGGAAGGATTGATACCTCGTACGGGCCAAATCAGCTACATATGAGACATTAAGGTCTTTATGGATGAGTTTGTTGGTGACAGAGTAAGGAGCATTGAGGATTCTTTGAAGGATTTTGGATTGTAAGGATTGAATACTGGAGGAATTTGATGGTTTAGTAGAGTCCCAAAACTCCAATTTAAACATGAAGCGTTTTTCAAATCCTATTGTGACTTTTAAAGGAGTTGGTATGTTATAAGCATGCTTTTAAACTCGGCATCAATCGTGAGAGATATTTTAAAAAGTAATTAAAAACAACTTTAAAAGATTCCATTACATAACCTTTAATTCTAAGCCAATTACTCATGTATTTTTATAAGGCAATATTTAAGTTTTTGTAATTAAAAAAAACAAATCATTTCATTGGCAATTCTGTTTGATAATAAATAGTTGAATTGAAACATTTTACTCTAGATGATTTTTATATACAACGGTGTAAGAAAAGGCTAATGTTATTCAATGGCCTCCCCATTATAAGAGCTCGAGGCTATTTTATCTGCTTTATATTATGATTGGCCGATTTGTATATTTTAATAGTTTCATTAGGACGATGGCTGCGTATGATGGATGTTCTAATGGAACAGTGATTTAGTCGGCTGTGAACGTGGGCAGAACACGTGTTCATTCATGGACTCCCCTCATTCATAAATCTGTAGTCCAGCTAATAACAGTTCGTATTTGACGAGTACTCCGCTCAGTCCAAACAAGTCCCACTATCACTCACGACGCCTGTCGCTGAAGATCTGAAAGACGATGAAATGTTTCATTCTTGTACAGTTGCACTGTGTGATATTTTCTCAAAAAATATATTTATTGAACTTCGTCTCAAACCTTTATTCATCATCAAATTGCAAAGAAATTAGAAGAGATGTTGTTATTTGTATAATAAAACAATAAAATTAAACAACTGATTGTAAAAATTAATGCAATTTAATAAGAAATTAAGTGATAAGAATTTAAATATTGAAAAAGATACATAGAAATAATAAATTAAAAGGATTATTTTTCAAAACCAATACAAAAATATGAATTAATTATCGAAGACAAGGTGGGGCAATAGGAAATTGGAGTGGAAATATACTCGTATAAGTCTTTTAAACGATTTTTATGAAGAGATAAAATTCAACGCTTATTATTACAATATTTTCATTGAAATTTACAACTGTACATAATAATACACCAAGTAAATACATTGCTAAAAGATAATGTTCATGAAAAACATGAAGAGAAACTGCCTATTGGCGGCACTCTAGAATTTCAACGTTAAACCCAAATTTTAAGTAAAAATAAATAAGGGAACAATAAGAATTCAGATTTTATTTTGAAGTGCCCAACAATAATTTTCTAAAAGCTGTTTTTAAAGACTCACATCCAAGCATCGCATGATCCTCAATTTCATAAAAGCTACTGAATGTTTAGGAAAAAATCTGGTGTGGGCAACACACGACGTTCACTTATCACGACTTATATAGTCAATTTAAAAACTATTGAATATAATTCAATTTGAAATATATTTGTAGTTGATTTTAATTAAACATGTATTAATTTTCGTTGGATACATATTTAGATTAAATCATATAACTATATTAAATTGTTAATCAGTAATAAATTTATTCCCCATTCATCACTTTTTATTACCTTTTACAACTTTGTGTATCAGATAATATTTTTCTTAAAATCTTTCTTTTTCCGACGGTATATTATAAGTCTATATTACTGTTCAATAGTATCAGTAATTTGAATGAGTAAACCAAAAAATTACGTTGAAAAATATTTTTGCTGTTTTATCCTTTAGTTGGTCATCAAATTCGTCCAAATTGTATATTTAGCCGTCCTTCATCAATGTCATTAAGATGATATGGTTAGTCTTTTAGAATGTACAAAATTAAAGGTAGTTTAGAGGAAGAAAATATTGGCATTTAAGCCCTTTCAGACTATTTCTATCAGAATAAAACCTACGTGATATTAAAGCCCATTAAATTTTACATCATTATGGCGAGTTTAATCAAAATCGTTAGAGTCGTTTTTGAGGAAAACGTAAAAAGTTGCAAAATGCATGGTATAAAGTGGCTCTTCTGGTTAGCTGATTTTCATGACAAAGTTGCTGTAACATCTCGGGCGTATTGTCTTAAATATGAAATTTCAGTTTCGTGCGACTTATCGTTGTTGCGCTAGACTAACCACACACGCCTTTTTTCGGAACTTCAGGAGTCATTTGGACTCAAGAGACCCTAAAACGTGTATTTCGGTCGAAAACTGGAATTCGAAAATTTTCAAGATCGCACTACTTTCCCTTACTATATATTCCATAAGTGAAAGTAAAAATTAGTTCCTTGGTTGCTTACAGGTTGGGACGGCTTTTTAACAAGAAGATGCTATGTTCTAGAGTATGTGAATTCATTTTAATTGTTATGATGAGGCATTTAAGCCGCTTAAGGCATTCCTTGTTTCACTATTTAAAAATTGAGCCATGGGTCTCATTGAAGTTCTAGACTAGGTCACCCGAAATAGTGAAGATGGTTGTAAGTGGATTCCTTTTTCTAATGACGTGAATGAAGTGAATGTTTGATGACAGCGCGACGAATCTTAAAACTGTAGGACAATGAATCCTTTCATTACGTAATAGGATGATCCGATAGGCTATCTACTGCCCAGCGTCCCCTCACTCATTAGGCTTTTCCTGTTTCACTAAACGTTAATTTACCCAACCAGTTATGATCCACATGCTTTTTAATTCAACATTGTCACCTATTCGTAGAAGACAATATCATCCTGGTACGATCCTAGATCGATAAGTAAGAAAGTTATTTTAAAAAAAATGTTTTTAATACTGTTTAATATTTCTCTAATACTCAATACGAATGAATGTCTAAGAGGCAGTCGACAAGACAAGTGGGACGCACTATAGAAATTTTTGAATTTAGAGGCAGTATGAGTTGTAATTAAAAGATTTTGCCAATATGATTGAAGGTTTTCATTCTGGATTTCTACACTTATGAAGCTTTCGTTAACAAAATTTCGCTTTGATATTGTGTAGATGATTGGAAAATTCTCGTGATCACCGATATTTTGAAACTATATAGTGAACTGGAGTGAGATTCAATCCTATTGTACCACAAAAAAATATTGCATTAAATATTTCAATCCGTGAAAGCCACATTCAAGTTGCCGCCGTTTGATTTGACGTTACTAAGGTAATGTATAATAATTTATTTATTCTCATATATGATATTTTTTACTTTCACATTCCTCTATATGAAATATATAATAAGGTAATGTGTTGAGTTCGTGAAAAGTTTCGAATTAGAGTATTCACCGGAATACATGTTGTAGGGTCCAAGTCAGTAGCATTAAAAAAAAAAGGCTGTTTATACAAGTTGAAGGAATTTGATAATCAAATAAAGGAGAAAAGTGCAAAATATTTTTTAGATATTTTTTTTTTCCGTACACATAGTAATAAAAGAGATATAATATACAGATGAAAAGGTAATGATTAAAAAAAGAAATATGATCTTATATAAATAAACCGTAAATGGTAATGGAGAATGACGAGAAGCAGAAAAAATAAGTGATTCTTGCAGATAATTCTATATAATATAATATAATAATAGGCTTACCGAATCCGAAGGTTCGGTGCCGATACCACCAAATTCCGCCTACACAGACTCGTCCAATGTTCAACGTTCAAGCCCAAGCCCCCAAGATCAGCCTTAACGCAATCCTCCCATCGACGTTTCGGCCTACCTTTCGGACGTCTACCAGTCGGATCAGCGAGTACCAACTTTCTCGGAATCCGTTCCTCACCGAGCCCAGCAACTTTACTCGTCCATTTGAGTCTCCGCGATGCTATAAACTCAATTATATTCACAAGATACAAATTCCATAATTCCGCGTTTTGCAACCTTCTAAACTAGATGATTGTATAATAGATACATTTTTATAAAACACATGTTTATAACGAAACTCAATATAGTAGTTTAACTTTTTTCATGTCTAAATTTATTTAAAATTTCTAAAATTGATTTTAACGACGGAAGTAACTGAAAGTTGTGTGTTGCATGCACCAGATTTTTCGTAGTTTATTTTGGAAGGGTTGAGTCATTACCCATTTAGGTCCGCTACTTCTCTCTTCACTTCTTGTCAGTCACCTCCTTTTCCGCCAATTCATGTCCGACTGTTTTCCTCTAATGATGTTTTTTATAACATGCTTGTCTTCACAATGGGATGCGTGGAAAATACGTGGCTGTTTTCAGTATACTCGAACTCTTCCTCTTTCAAATGACGTGCTTTCCATTCCATCATCAATTTTGGTATTCGACCTGAATTTAGTTTATTTTTTCCTCCACAGTCTACGCCCTTGGAGCTTAGATGTATTTTTCATATTTACATCCGTTGATTTGTTTTGACAGTTGACCTCATTTACAGAATTCTTAACAACTCAGTTTTTCTCTTACCAATTAGTGGTACTTATCATTCAATTCACTCCAAGAAGATTAAAGAAGCGAGCGTTGCCGGCCGGTGAAGTACAAAGGAACCAGAGACAAAGGGGCTTACCGACACGGCCTCAGGTGCTTCATCAGTTCAGCTCGTGCAAGTGTGGACGGAATAGTTATTTCTTACAGGGTTGTCATGTTTTGGGTGGGTTGTCTACTTTTGGTATCTAGAAACTCTGATAAATATCCTCGAAGCTGATAATGGATTACGTAATTTTGTTTGATCTGGTAATCTATGAGTGAAGCTGAATTCGGTTTCAATGATAGAACTGTAAAAGTTTAACGTTTGTAAGAAAAACGGTTAATTTATTTAACGTTCCTTTATACTGCTGTGACTAGTCGGACGATGCTACAGTGGGAGTCCTAAATATTGCCTATCCAGGTTTAATTAAGATAAGAAATATTTAACGAGTACCTGACATCGCACAGGCTAGGGACCACCTTTTAACTTTCCCTCCGAAGGACGGCATAACATTTTCCTCCCATTAAAAAATCCTAGGGCCACCTGCGGACTTGAAGCCGGGACCTTGGGCATAGGAATCGGTTATGCTAACCACCCAGCTACAGGTGACCCCGAACGGTTAATTTGATTTTTTTTATTGTTGGCTGTTCTGATTTAGGTTTATTTTTATGATTATCTGGTGTCTTAGTTTCCAATTGTAAACACCAGCTGAACAAATTTCAAATGAAACACTTTTCAATTTGAATAGTATAAACAAAGTATACAATGATACA
The DNA here is from genome assembly GCA_023052935.1 of Piezodorus guildinii. Taxonomy (NCBI): domain Eukaryota; kingdom Metazoa; phylum Arthropoda; class Insecta; order Hemiptera; family Pentatomidae; genus Piezodorus; species Piezodorus guildinii. Next base: position 152,953,860 of record CM041292.1, read on the forward strand.
AACGAAACTAATTTGCGTTAGAAAAAGAATTTTTGATCTTCTGCAGGATATAAACTTGAATTCAAATAATATTTTAACTTTAAACAACTTATTTTTCAATTTGTGGGGATGTAAACAATTTATCCGAATAGACTTTGAAAAAGAGAAATATTTAGAGGATTATATATTTAGGGAGTGATGACCCTATCCTATAAAGAATCATCGAGAAACGAAATGTGGAATCTTTGGAAACCGTCGTACTGCCGAGGGCCTCTAAGCACTTTAGCTTCAACTGAAAAAAAAAAACTTCTAGAATTAAAAGAAAAATATAACAGTTCTTTTATAAAAGGGATACCTCATCAATAAATGTTAAAGTTGGTTGTGCTGTGATAAATGAAACAATTAGTGTTAGTTTCATTTTGCCTGGAGTGCACAGCATATTTACAGAATTACTTGCGATATACCTGCCCATGGAATTAATTTAATTTAATTAATAAGCAAAATACTTACACTTAGAGAAGAACTTATTAGGTTGATTAAAAGAGATTGCAGATACATGGAATAATCTGCCGGAAAAGGCGACATATTAGAGAGGGCGGCATTATCAGTGATTTCTGTTGGTGGTTGCCTAAAATACCCCGCTCCTACGTACGTTTAACACGTGAAATGATTTATCAGATATAGCCTCATCAGAATAAGCCTACTTTAATTGCATTGATGCAGGAAGAGGAAAGCTTTCAAAAGTAGTATAAAAAAAAAATGTTAAATTTTATATTCGAGGAAAACTCCTTTATATTCTGTTTTGACCTTTAGGTTATAGGTTTTATTTTAGGTTATTTCGAATATTAATGTAAAAAAAATTGTTTTGGTCCGTTGATAATGTTACATCAATCAAATCATGGTCCATCAAGGAGACTCAATGGAGAATATACGATAAAAACTCAATCGCTATAACCATCAATTCGAAATATTATATAATCACCTCGGTCGATGAACTTGAGTTTAAAAAAAAATCTTGTTATTCCTCTAAATTAACTGAGTACCTACCTGAAGAAAAATATTCGATTAATCATATTCTAAGCTATTTTATTAGTTCATTATTATAAATATTTTGTTAGAATATTACTATAAAATCTTCTTGGTTTTTTTTTTCAGTATGTACTAAACCAAATTAAGAAAAGTCGCTAAAAACCACGACTTTAGACTTAATTAAACTGTTTGGTAATAATTATTTAGTTATGATAATAAATATATTAAAAATGTATTGCTATTTATGTAATCGAACACATATTTTTACTCGCTTGTTGTAAATGTTATTTGCGTTAATTAATTCAGTAGTTATAAAATTTTATCTGAAACATTCTATAAATCAATCACCCATCCTTCAGTGCTGCCAGATTATCCTCTTCAAGAATAGACTTCCGACAACAACACGTGCTTGTCAAGAATTTCAAGCCAGTGTTGCTCATATCATTATTTACTAAAAACGAAAAGCCTGATTTAAAGAATTGAAAGTGAATATCATTTTGCATTTTTATCTTCAGGGGTGCCCGTAAAAGAGAGGGGGCACGGTGCAAGTGGTTTAGTAAGAAATTTTTTTTGTCTATTTAAAAAAGTAAGGTCATTTTTAGGAATTTATGAAGTTTTGAAGAAAACCTTGGTTTTGTGGATTTTCTATATATGGGACTTTCACAATCCAAGGAAATAAGAAACATACATACGTTACAGTTAGTCTGGAACAAGTGATAACTTACTGTATGTTCTTGAAATTATTTTTTATATAAATATTGATAGGCCATATTTGCAGCTCCTAATTTATATGTTAAACATAACTATTCAGGAAATAATCGTGTTTCTAACAGTAATACCAGTTCTTACCACTTATACCGGTTCTTCATTAACAAATAAATTAATATAGATCTATTTTTACTATCACTTGCGTATATATGAAATATATAGTAAGGGAAAGTATTGCAATCGTGAAAATTTTCGAATTCCAGTTTTCAAGTTTTGGTGCTCCTGAGTCCAAATGACCCAAGTGCCGAAAAAAGGTATGTGTGTGTCCGTATGTGGTAAGTCTAGCGCGAAAACAAAAATACGTACAAAACTAAAATATCATATCTAAGAAAACCGTAGGCCCGAGATGTTACAGCAACTTTTTCACTAAAATCGCCCAACCGGAGGTGCTACTTTATACCGTGCATTAAGCATCTTTTTAAGATTTTCTTAAAAACCGCTCTGACGATTTTGATTAAGTTTGCTATACGGATGTAAAATTTAATGGGCTTTAATATCATGTAGGTTTCATTCTGATTGAAATAGCCTGAAAGGGCTTAAATGCCGATATTTTAAACGTCTTCCTTTAAAGTACCTTTTATTTTGTAGATTCTATAAAAATAACCATATCATCTGATTAGAATTGCTAAAAAACGGCTAAATATACAAGTTATACGAATTTGATAACCAACTAAAGGAGAAAAGAACAAAAATATTTTTAATGCTATTTTAGTGTTTTTGAAAATAAGAACAGTAATATACATTTATAATATATAATTGGAAAGGTAAAGAGTTTAGAAAAAATATTAGCTTGTATACAAGCTTGTAAAATTTCATAAAGAGTGATGAAAAGTCGATAAAACTACACGTAACTGATTGTTTTAGATAATAATATAACAACGGAGGTAAGTGAAAGTCGTGTGTTGACCGCACCAGATTTTTTAATTTATAACCGAGGAGGACCATGAAATCTATTGAGGCTAGAAGGGTGCCTTTTTCTGATGTCTTTATTTCCTATGTTAAAGACCTTTAAAAGTTTTGTAGTTGTCCCAACTCCTGAAAGATTCCACTCCTAATGAATGACGTAACGAAACTATTTAGTGATTCTTGTTGCCTGACACTTTCCCCTGGGGCCTAGATGTGAGTACTAATTAAATTACTAACAATACAGACCTTGGATCTATTTCCGGTCTTTTTAAGTTAATTGTTTTTTCGACATATTTTAACGTAGCTAGCGGAATATCGTTAGCATGAGCTACTTGCATTTTACTATAGTGATTTAAAAAAAAAATATATATATATATTTTATAGTTATTCCCCGAAATCAATTTTGAAAAAATATTCCGTTAGAAAACATAACCGATGTAAAAGAAAGGTTTAAAAGTAAATTTAAATGCTTTGGTCAAGTCTGGCACCCGGGATTGGTTTACAAACTCCGTATATTGCTCCCTCCTACTTATTTTCTTATTATCCAGTCCTACCTCGCTGATAGATCTTTCAAAATAAATCACAATAGTTCCTATTCCTACCTTTTTTCTCAATCTGCTGGTGTTCCTCATGGCAGCATCCTGGGACCCGTTCTTTATACAGTCTATACAGCTGATACCCCAACTCATCCTAACACTTTCCTTTCTATCTATGCTGATGACTCTGATCAGTAGATAATGATCCAGTTATTGACTCCCACATTCTTGAAGTATGGTGCCAGAATTGAAGGATTAAAATTAATTAAACAAATCCCACCAACTAACCTTTGAATAACTTGGATTGCCCGTATAAGACTGAAACGACAAGAAACTGCCCGTCGTTTTCGACTACTTCAGTACTTATTTACAAACGCTCCCACCTTCCACTTAATTACAAAAGACTTATTTATATGACCATCATAAGACCTTGATACACTATTTATTATTCTTATTATTTAGAATAGTATAATCATGTTGAAAAGTAATATTCGAAAGTGTTTAGTCGTGAAAAGCAATTAGAGAAAGGAGTGATAAGACATGATAGAGACATTAATATCGTCAATTTTGCTTTTTGGTGATTTCATTGTAGAGATTCTTGTTGTCAAACCTTAAAAATGGTTAAGAGACTGTATAAATAATTTTGATGTGGGTAAATCTAGATTTTAATAGTTTAATAAATTGTATTAGCTTCTTCTCAACACATTTAAAATTGACGTCATTAATACAAAACCGTAGATACAGCATTATAAATGTTTATTATGCATATTTATAATGTTACTCGTGAGACATTGTATCGCATTAATTAATTTTTGTTATTTGAATTATAAATTAGCTGTTTGTAGGACACAACTAAATCTAATTATAGAATCCTTTTGAAGAATGGGGTGATGACCGATGTTCTTAATTTCATTTTCGTTGTATATTCCTCTGTTTTCTTATTTAAACTCATTCGATGTCTGAACCCATTAATGAACCCTCTGGCGTTTTGTGTTACCGAAGTAATGCTTGATAGGTCGGAAGCCATCGGCCATCGAAGGAGCCTAGGGCGAAGACTAAGCGGATTTGAGGGCGATCTAGCCATAAAGATAGAGCGGCTAAAGATCTTAGCCTAATCGATTCTAATGTAGAGGATTAAATTCCACCCCGCTAAGGATATAATTCACCGCGGAATCTATTTACGGGTTTCTGACCACTTACATAGTTAACTAAGCTGATGCTAAGGCGACTATATGGCTCATCATATCTTCTACCCTGGCAAGATTCTTTATAGTGCTCAACTTTACTACAGCACGTTGCAGATTGCATATATTCGCTTCGAGACGCTATTTCCCTTGCCTCGAAGGTCTGCACGACTGAATGCAGATTACTGCATCTATTTGTTGGTTTTCAGCATTTATTTCTTGATGAAATGGACTTTACGATTATAATATAACTATGTGTCAAATGACTAATCTATTGCATATAATGTAACTCAGTTGTTGGTCTATTGCAGTTGTATATCTATTGCATATAATGTAACTCAGATACATCTTAAATAATGATACCAATCAATTTAGTAATTTATAACTTCTATCCTAATGAGATGAATGCAGTCATTACATAATAAATTTGGATGATTCTGAAATTTTCTACTAGAAAAAAAATGTTAGTTGTATTTCATTGTTAAGATTTAATTAATTTTAAATATTTCAAGTTTTACTTATACTAACATACTAATCCGGAGAATAAATAAAATTATTCATCAACATACGAGAAATTATTTTTTAGTGGGTGTAGAATCCATTTAGAGTTGGTACTGAACAGAAGAAAATATTTCTTTATTGCCAAACAGTAGATTTAAAAGGCGATTGACCTTTGGTGTTTCCTTTGTTTCCAGTTAACCATTATTTTATTAGTTTAAATTGGTCACCAAAGTAATGGGTTTTTTAATTAATATTTTAATGTTAAATCCTTACAGAAATCGTGGCATGATTAGATTGAGATGAAATTGAACTTGAAAGCAATAAGTACTGTTTTTACTGGTATTTAAACTCTTGAAAAAAAGTATTAGTTTTGTTGAATTAGACCTAATTTAATTAAATAATTGGCATCACCCTCGACAGGCACTTAACAATAACTCGCCCCTACAATAAAAAAATAAAGATAGCGAGGACCAAAACATACCGACTGAACCATCTTTTGACTTCTTCTAACCTATCACTCCGCCTAAAATTGATAATTGATAAAAGCGTGATCAGGCCATCACTGCTACATGCGTACCCATGTTAGCTCATATAAAACCTGCCACGGCGAAGAAGTTCCAACAGTTGACTGAGATACGTCTCAGTAAGACATACGACACTACAAAAAACTAAAACGGACCTACTGCACACTACCTTCGAACTCCCGATAGTGACTCACTACATCACCAGGAGACAGATAAAATTATTTGACAGTCTAAAACTTTGTACAAAACCTATATTTCAGACTCTTTCCCCAACAAAAATGCCACAAAGCTGGCAACAATATGCAGAGAATCTCAGCTCTGATTATCAATAAATCAAAAATCCGGTGAACCCTGTCACAGGAAAAAGATTATATCAAATATGAAGACATTCATTCCCGCCTCCTCATCCCTACAAACCTACAGACCCTTGAATTTTCAACCCAAACTACAAGGGGCTTACAAATAAATAAAAAATCTCTAAGGAACATTATTTGAAGTGTAAGTATAGTACATCAATTAAATAAATATCCATATTCTAGACCTATGAGTTGGGTTCCAGTCCATAATCTTTCGGTAAACCCATTTTATCAGACAATCCTGAGGCATACCCGCTTCTAAATATTGGATAACTATCCTTCCAATTAATATCGATTCAGAAAGTTATAAATAACAGTTTCTCATCATTGACAAAAAGTTGTTCAAATAGTGTTAAGATTTTTCTTTTAAACTAAGAATAAAGAGGTGCTAGGATACAAATTAATATTGTAAGTAATAGTTCATCCAAAACAGATTGATGTTTAACTACCATTCTTCGTGCTGTAACTAAGTGGCACACAATTTCGCGACCCGAGATGTCTGGAGGCAGACAGGACAAACGAATTCCTTCCCAGAATGGTGCGAAAGAAAGAAAAACAAAAAAGAAAGGGAGAGAAACTGGTTCAAGGAAAGGAAGAAGAAAAAAGAAGGGAGAACTCGGAAAGAATTATAACCAGGAATGTCTGTTAGGATCCAGGCTCTCTGAATGGGAGTCGCAGTTAGCTAATTGCTTGCGGGCTGATTGGAATCATTCTCTTAGACCGTGCAAATAAAATCTATTACTCTAGCAATTTTTTTTGCCGTAAACTCATTATTTTTAAGCACGATGTATTGGGTTGGTCAGAAACAAAATACACGTTTAAACCGTAATTGGTGCGATTTAAGGTTCCCTTCACTTTTAAAGCAACAAAAATCTTGTTCTGTTGAAATTCGTAATATCTTTTTCCTTTCCTCCGAGAATTCCACGTTATCCTAAACAACGTACAGACTCGTGAGAAATGCAAAGAATTGTTCCAGAATCGTCCATGACAAGGGTACAGGTAGTCGGATTCCAATCCATTGTTTGAGGATAACTGGAGTGAACGAATATTTCTTACATTTTGGTCTAATCCTTTTGTTGTGTATATGAGATACTAATTGTCAGAAGTAGTTTATAGGGTATAGGTTTTTTTTTTTGTTTTTTGCTGAAATTATGCTTTACTTTTTTACAAAACGGTTAGCTCTTATCATTTCTCGGAGCTTAGATTCAGCCTGGTGTTTTACTGACTGTCAATGCGCCTATGACCGACTGCAATGCTTATTTTATTCCAGCTTTGATTGTAATGTCTTATTATTTTTTTTTTTTTACTCATCTATTTTATTTTGCGTTTTGAAGTGAGTTCAATTTTTAATTGCTTAATCCACATAGGTAAAAAGGTTCACTAATTTTTTTCTAAGATAAGCATTTTGTTTTTTTAATTTAATTATGTATTTAATCAGGATCATAATTGTAATACATCATATTCGTATATTTGTTTTTTCAATTACCTCCCCGTTTTTTTAATCACATCATTTAAAGTGTACAAATAAGATACTACCTTTACTAAACATATCGACCTCCAATTTCCATCTGCTATAATAAACGTTTGAATAAATAATTTTAAGTGATCAAATTAGTTTTATTCATCGTTTTTTTCGACCAGGTCTAAAATGTCAAGTATTTCTTACCTCCACAAGAACGATAAAAAAATAAAAAAGAATAAATCTTAAATAGTTTCCGTTATTTCCGAAGGTCAATTTGATAGTGATTAGAAAACAGCCTCTTATTCATCATTTTTTTCTTCATTTTTAAAAACCGTTTTAGTCTTTTTTAATTAGTTCACTTACATTCTGGACATAATCTTATCGAATAAAAATTTGTGGAAATGGTCTGCCAAAATTTGTGTAATCGATTCTCTGTAACTACTAAGGAACGAATTTGAAAATGGAGATTGTCGACACAAGGACTAATCGCATGATGTTTTGGTAAAGCTTTGATTAGGAAAACGATGATCCATTATAATAAATCAATTAAAATATAAATCAAAATTATTCTTTTCATAAAAAAAATAATGAGTGTGCATCGTTGTTTTCAATCTGCTTATATTGTGAAACCTGTTATTACAAAAGAACTCTGTTCAGTTCCTGATTATGTTCAATAATAAACAATACCGAACGGCGCCGTTTAAGATTTCAATGCCTGTTATTGTTTATCCGATCAGTTATTGCATATCTTTAGAAAACGATTGTTTTTATGATGACATTTTTTTCTATCGCTGCTATTTGATTACATCTCTACTTTCTATAACGAACCGACTCAAGAAATATTTAGGTTAATAGAATTGCAGTCGGCGTCTTTTTGTGATAAAAATTTCATAGAAATCTATTCTTGACCTAGTTCTTCATCTTTTTATTAATTAGTTATTTTTTTGTTGATACGAAGAGTAATAATTATGCATTTCGTATATTCTTGGTTTTGGAGATGTATACATTATCTATTCACTTGTAGTTCCTCATTATTCATTATTTATATATCTCATTGATTACAGAATCGAAATATTTTATAGATACCTTAGAGGTTTTTTTTTCTTTTACAACTATTTAATACAATATGTTTGCCAAATTTCTAGGTTTTTCAAAATCCTATCTTACTGCTTTTATTATTTTAATCCTGCAGTTTTGACATTGGTTTATCATATTGAGGGTACAAAATTTATTGGTTCCTTTTTCAGTCCTGAGTGGAATATTGTGAGGAAATAGTGGCAGTGGTGGAATTAAGAAACAGCTATTTCAGACCCACTTTTTTAACCATAAATTAGGAAATCTGTTGTAGACTTTTAGCTGAGCACAGAATACAAAAGGTTTTGCCATTATGTCACTGAGTGATGACTGCTGCATATTTCATGTCCTAGGTATGACCTAAGTCTTACTCGAGTAGGCGTTTGGAGTATCGCTCAGGGACGAAAATCTTAACCTTTATAGAAGTGGTAGGAGACTTTAACACTTGAGTTGGTGGCCAAATCGGTTATTTGGTCGTAGGTTGGACTTGTATTATTGTTTCTTCATTTAACATTTAGATGTATGTCCCCTTTTGGGGACTACATACATCTTTAGTTACAGGAAGTTTTGAATCTTGCGATCCAACCAATGACTGCTAATCAATATACAAAATAATTGTGCTTTCATCAGTAATAAAATAATGAATATGGCGGTAAGGTAAGGTTCATATTTGATGTTATATGACCGTATTTATCTCTATAATTAGAAAAAAATCACTTGATAATACTGAAAATCCACGAATCTACTAAAATTCTTTTAGACTTTACTTATTTTTTTAATTAAACGAACTAAGAAGCTAGAATTTTATGAAGTAAATGTCGACATTTTTAATTACCTGTAAATCTTTCTGACATTATTTATGAATTTGTTAATGAATGCTGGGGGATTAGTGGACACAATTGAGGCGTTGATTTCCAAAAGGTGCTGTATCCATTCTAGGAAATTTTACAGGAAGCGCGAAAATCTCTCATTACTTTATAATTAAACTACCTAATTTCGGTATTTTCGCATTAAAATCTAGAATTGTATTTTTACTATATTAATAACATCATATTAAAGGTTTGAAATGAAATTTTTTAGTATGAATTAGAACGAAAGTAAATGCGTAATTAGTACTTTTTGAAAATGGCGGAATTTCTAAATCGCTTTTTTTAAGAACTTGAGAGCTCATTAGATAAAATAAAATAGAAGATTTATATTACAAAAAGTGATGAGATTACAAATATGTAAAAAAATCAGTTTCCTAAAAAATGTCCTTTAGTACCTTTTGGAAATCAACGTCTCAATTGAAGAGGTGGTGGATGAGGGATCTCCTTTCTTGAAATAATAGAAACCCTATTCTGTTTTAGCATACTTTTGCCATTAATATGGAATTATAAATTAATCACTGATTGTCATTGATCTCATTTCAACAGGTTTAGAAAGAGACTGAAAGTTGTAAGAAAATATGTGTATATTTATCGGACGTTTTTAATTAGTCCTAAGAGTTATACATCCAGAATGGCGTAGAAAACAAACTAGATTTTTTAAAGATATGTCTCATTTACATTTCTAATTAGTGTATCTATTAAATAAATCCGAACACTGTCGTGAACACTTATTAATAATGCCATTTCAACATCTTATGTTTTTCTGCAATAACATTCCATGAAATATCTAGATTAGTAAATCTGTTCCCAACTCTTCTAATGAGCAGAACCTAAGCTGCGATTTAAAAGTATTTGTGTAACCATCGAAAGTAGACATTTCCTTATGTGCCTAGCTGCCCAGCATTAATATTCTTATAAGTGCAATTTACTTAATAGTGGGCATTTCGCATATTTCATAGCAATCATCGTCACATTTTCCTACATTTCATCGCCACATTAATTAGCGATAGCGTTACTCAATGAATAAACTTTTAATTGATCCTTTGAAAAGGTGCCGAAACGTTGCCCCCCCTTCAGCATTAGGTTGATCACCAGCCCCACTACCTTTAACGACGTGTCGTTAGCATTCTTACGGAAGGAGGTCGGACTTCCAGAAATGACAACTCTGCATATCATGATTGCTGGTAGACTGCCGTCAGGTTCCAGAAGAACGCGTTGCTATATGACCCTTACTACGCAAGTTCATTATGAATTTCTTTGCATGGGTGATTAGATAAATTGTGAAAAATCTTGTCTAATTTAGATTCCATTCATTCTTAACATCGTCCGAATTATACCTTGAATCTATCCTAAGATCTAGACCCTAATTCTTGTCAAGTATCCTGTTTCTTCCTCACTATTCCTCCAAGAAAAATCAATCCTTTGATATTTCTTCATCTCCTCGCATTCCATGACAAATTCTTTAGTTAATCTTACTTCTACTTGAGCCGAATTATCTCTTATCTCGGCTGTGCTTGTAGTATTTTTAAATTGTTTAAATAGATGCTTCATGAGGTGCTCTTCCTCTAAAAGTAAACTGCCAATGAAGAATCAACTTTAATATTACGATACGATTTTTTGTGTAGATTGTGAGCTCACATTTGTTTATTTTAATATACAGTAAAGGTCTTTCGTGCCCCACAGTTTTAAGTCTATTTACAATTACCTATATTTTTGTATGTAAAAAAAAATATTAGCTAAATCTTTAAGCCTGTAAAAAAACCGGGGTATTCCATTTTAAAAAAAGCTTTTTTTATACTCCTCTACTTCAAATAAGATATTTTCCGGCAGATTATGTTTACGAAGAAGCTATGTAATCAAAATAACGTTAATTTAGGAAAGTTTAAGTTACTCTTGTACTTAGGTAGTATCATTTACAGCTTTTATTGAAAGTAGGGAGCGGCGTGGTCTAGTGGGTAGAGCACTAGTCTACTGTTGTCCGGGTCCTGGGTTCGAATCCCGGCTGTGGCAAAATATTATTTATTCTGTTAATTCAGTCTGGGGACCACCTTAGGATATGTAGACCCTCCTGAGACAGACCCAGTTTGTATAAAGGGGGTACCCAAAATAATTGGGGAAAAAACCTGGCAGCAGAGTGTGATTAAGGCCTAATCACCGCATTGCACTGCCGTTGGCTTAGAAACAGTGCGAATCTCTATATGAATGTTAATTTTTTTTTTTTAAGTAATTGAAGTTTTCTTTTCCTTACTAACTATCCTTTGAAACAGAAAAACATCCACTTACTCATCCTTTCGGGTTTCGTTACTAAAAATAAAAAAGTGTTTTTTTGATAAGAATTGAATAAAAATTTCATTCTGAAACCAATATTTGATTTTCTTCATATATAATACAAGGAAAGTTGTAAGGCGGGTTATTTTAAAATTCTTGTGAGCGATAAGGTAATCTTAACGATATCAATACAAGCCCTGGCTGAGTGGCGTAGGATAACGACCTCCATTGGTTTTCAAATTTCTTATAATACCGTAAATCTTTATTGTCATTTTTTAAAAGAATTCGATTTTTTTTAAAATATTAATATATTTTTTAAAAGTTTTTGTAATTGATTTGACCTATATATAAGAAAATATTTAGGTTGATACTGGAAGCATCAATTAAATAACCAGTTATAGCATGCTTAGCCGATTCAGGACTTCACCAAAATTTACTTTAACAGAAAACAGCTACTCCCATCTTTATAAATGCAGTGTATTGTCACAAAATACTTAAACCATTTTATTCTCGTTAATTCAGTGTGATATTACTTTCGAGATTGTTTTATGGCTCATATATTTATAATTTAAATTAGAGATTGAATTCATATTTTCGACAAACTTGTTCCTGTCTTACATAATCTTGAATGCAAATCTTAATTTTGACTATTCATTTGCCTGTCCCTTCAGTATGTTTCTAAAGTTAGTATCCTAGATTTCATAGGTTACTACATCTGATACTCAACGGTTCCAACATCATTCTCACTACATATACTGATGACACGCGTATTATGTGTGAACAATAAACCTTATAATGACGTCCCAACGCTTAAATCACACTTAGCATTCATTGAAGAATGCTGTCAAAACATGAGAAATCCAAGTACATTTCATCACATCACTTTTATTCTTCATTGCGAATCCTTATTTTTTTTGCCGTATAATATTTTTCCATTGTATTTCGCAGTAACATATCTGCTACTTTGGACTAATCTTGACAATCCATCTTAATGGAATGCTCATCAAGGCTGGAATCGTAGATACCTCCGGAATCCATCCTCACATTTTAATCACTAACGCACAGTTTTTTGTTAGGAAAAAAGCTAGATCATTAATTAATACTAAACCCAATAATCACTAATAGTGAAATCGTGTTATAAGTTTTGTATTTATTTACAGTATAATAATCACTTAGTCATTTTTATGCATTCATACATTTTTTTTTTTTTTTTTTTTGTACAAAAGGTTAACGAAGCCGGTTGTATAGTAATAATAAATACCCTTGACAGTTCGATTGTAATTTATTCATGTATGCCCCGTCACCGTTTAATCTTGTTTGCATATTCATTTTTATTCATAAAATTTATATTCATCGGCTGGCTCTTGGCCAATTTTTGTCTCGAATTATATTTTTATTGTGGCAGTAAATTCATCAAGAGAGGCCTACTTTCAATTAGTATAATAACTCAATAATGACAACTTTAAAGACATTTGTTTGAATAGATATCACGTCATCTACATAAAATAATATATATGCCGGTTTTCTCTTTGATACATTTACATTTACACTTTGTCTTTTTAAATATCTTTTACTACTCATGGAAGGAATAAATTTTGATTCTTTGAAAATCAGTAATTCTTTGTTAATTGCAGATAATCAATTTTATTTAAACAAGCTGATCTCCTGTTTTAGTTATAAAAAAGGTTAAATATATATATATAATAATTAATATATTAATATATATATATATATATATATATATATATATATGTATGTATATATATAATTATTTATTATATGTATACAGTCTTGTCATAGAAATTGCATCAACTATGCTTAATTGTTTATGGTAATGAATTTGGTCAATCAAATATTTTTTGTTTTTGTCTACTTATTTATATCTTGAGCTTAATGAAATAAAAGAAAATATAAAATAACCTTTCTTAGTTCTTGATTAGTATTTTGTACTACTACCAGGAAAAAAAAATTAATTATGAGGAATTTTAAGCATTTCGCTATCAGAAACAATTGACATTGAGATTACATTAATTGGAACAATTTTCACTGAAAACAGTGGTGACACAAATCAACGGTGATCATAGTTTTGAAAATTAATATTATAATTCAGTTTACGAGAGAACTTCTTTGTTTTTTAACTTTCAACATACATTATAATTTTTTGGTGTAATCAGCATGTTTTTAAAACATGCGGTTATGTTTAATTTTGGAAAAAAAATTGTATTGAGTGATGCAATTTTATGACCTCCACTGTATATGTATATCTTTGATTATCACTGAAAAATCTCGAATATGTTTCGTAAAAGAACAAATAAACTATTTTTTAACCGAATCTGGTTTTAGATCCTTTAATAGTACTAGCTTCCGAGTTCATTTTTAGCTATTTACGAGCTTGTGCTAGCAGCTGTAACTATACGTTATGAAAGACAGATGACTTCCTTTTAGAATTCATTGGCCGCCTAGTTCAGTGGAAGTATGCAAAATAAGTCGATCTTAACACATATAGGATCTACTATCTACAATTTCAGGGAAAATATAAAGACATATTATTTCCTATCATACCTATTGAAAGCTAGAAAGAAACCGCTTATTTCTGAACATAAGAGTTTCGATAAATCGCCGATTTTGAAGAAAGGAATTCAGGTTCTCAATATTTTTTATGATAATTAATTATCAAGGCCTTTTTGCAGTTAGATGCGTAAGAAAACGTTCTGGGACTTCAAGCATTCAAAGCCTTTGTGGTATTGTACAGTTTTTGTCTTCCGTTTAAGCGAAAACGTTGTTGTTAGTAAATGCAAAAAAAAATGCTTATGGTTAGTATCTCCCTCAGCTCTTTACAAAAAAACAAAGTGAAAAACGATTTGCCAAAATGAAGATAGCAGAAAATAATGAAGAAAAGATAATAATAAATAAAATAAAAAGATATTAAAAAAAATTAAAAAAAATAATAATGATAAAGCGACTATAACTAAGCGAAAACGTTTATGGGGATGTTGGTAAGAAATTTCTAAAGATACTACTTGTACTTCAATCAATATTTTAGTTTAATTTTTTTTTTCCGCAATCGGTGATATAATTAAAAGTTCAGTTGTCATCTCCTACAGTTATAACAACTTTGTCTATGAAATTCCTGAATATTTCACATTTGGAAAAGAAAAAAGATAATGGCAGCTTATTTGCGAAAAATGCTTTTTGAAAATTTGAGATGTCAGAACTTATTTATTTCGAATCTCTTAGCAAAAAGGGAATGTGTAGAGGGAGGATAAAGGTGACTACCGAAACTCCATTATTTTATTTTTTCAATTCTTTGGAAATTGATCACTCTTCTGGACTTCAGACTGGAATTTTCGATACAAATTTACGGCACAAATTTCTTTTCTAATCGTAATTTTATTGAGAACTCTGTTGCTCTTTCCTCTCCCGCCACAGTTTATCTTATTCTACCTCCCCTCTCCTAACAATTTTAAAAATTATTATTCATAGAAATCTTTGCTAAAGTGGATAACAAAAGTTTACACAGCCGCAAAGTTGTAAATTTAGCTTTCTAATATATTCTAAAAAATATCAAAAACTCAGAACACTCTACAGTGCTAACATAACCGTAAAAAATATATAATATTTTGGCTTTGGGGGACCAACTTCACATATGTAATTTGGGTTGCCTATTAACCGCTCTCAACTTGTTGAATTTCTTACAACAATGTTCGTTCTGCATTGGTCATTAGTTCAAATTAAGTAATGCCGATTCTGATCTTGGTGGTGTACGTATAATTACGATTCGGCCAGAAATATTTGAAATAGACTTTTTTTGTAGGTCAAAATGGGTAGGTTTGACGTTAATAGGCCTTAATTTTAATTGAATGCTCGGAAGTGTAATTGCTATTAATTGCTTGAGAAAGATAGGCGGGACAAAGATAGCTATTAGGGATCGAAATAGTTTTACTGCTCTGCCTCTTTAGTGGATCTTATCAGTGACGTTTTTTCTGTTTTAGAAACTTTTTAATGAATTGATTTCCCTCTTCGGAAGATACCACTCCCGTTAGCTCCATTAAACTGAGCTAATCGGCTTTGGTTTCCTGCTTTTATTTTGGTCCATTACAGATAGGAACATCTTCCAACTATTCCGACGTCTGATCGGTCTGTGTAGTGTGAACTGGAGTTATCGTTCTAGTTGAGTGTGTTGGATTCCGGAATAATATAACACTAAGCGACTGTCCTGAGTTTTCGGATATCTTGTTTTATTTCAGGCAGGGTGAAATAAGTTACAATTTATCTGAATGAAGACTATGCTATAATAATTTGAGAGGAGTGTGAAATTTTTTTAGGAGTTTAAGTTATAGCTCTATGGAGTTATTTCTATGTTTCTTAAGAATTTAAATGTTGTAGAAATTTCGATTAACATTCGGTGTCTGATTTTTCTATTTGAAGTGGGATATAAAACCTTGATTTTCATCTATCCTTCCTAGTAATGTATGTTCTTTCATCGTTGCTTATTTAAAATTTGCTGCTTGATTTATATATTAATATGTATTAATCTCCATCTCCACCTCTCTTTCTAAAAATATTTATATGCCGTAAAAATAAAGTAAACCTATTTAAGTCTCTAATATAAATGTTTAGACATTAATTTCCACCTCTTTACATTATAATAGAATAAAAAACAAGTGCATACTAGTTCATACTAATCCATTATTAATAAAATTAAGTCTATCATCAAAATTATTCGATACCTTCATACAGCAAAGATATTGCAACAATTTCAAATTGGAGTAATCAAGAAATTATGCAGAAAAACATCACTATGCTATGAAAAAGCTCTCAACGTTCATCGAATCCTCGAACATGCCGTCGGTAGAAGAATTCACTTAGAGACGTCAGGTAAAGTTTTTAACACCATAAGGCTAATTGAAAATCCAGTATTTTGCAGCATATAATCTCCACCAGCCACAAAACGGTGGTTGGATTCTGTTGAATCTAGTAAGCTTAGAAAATAAGTTAAGAGAGACGTGAGATATAGCCTTAAGGAGTCAACACAGACCGAGGTGAGCCCCGTCACTACATCATTAAAAATTAAAAAAATAAATATGAAAGGAAAATTAGGATCGAATAGGAATCGGAAAAAAAATATATATTTCGAATCTTCACAGAGGGCATATGAAATTTCTGTTTCTATCCACTGTTGGTTTTACATGTATAATATTTTGTTATGGAGCAAAGTTTTTGAATATTAAATAGTTTTTGAAAGTGTATATTGTGGGTCCAAAAGATTTGGATTGATATGCTTTATCAAATGCTGATTCAATGTAAATAGTTGATATCTCTGCAGTATTTTACATTGTATTTTTTTACAGTGTAAAATGAAATATAAGTTTTTCTAAAATATCTAAAAGGTGCTTATAACATAGTTTAATAATCAGCTATAAAATAAATACAAGTCAGTGGAACCAAATAACGCGTTATATGCATTAGTTTATCAATATGCTTACATAGCTGTCCGAGGAAAGGATTGACAACAGTCCCATTCCAAGGAGAAGCTTCTTCTGACATCAAGAAACTATGAAGCGTTGAGAAATATAATGAAAAATCCCTAGGTGCCCGTTACGTTCATTGAACCTAAGAAATCAGTAGTCACCTGGCATACGATAATGGCTATCAGTAACATTTCTAGTTTTATTGCCGTCCCTTGCGTGCTCCTTTTGCGGCGGAAGATTGTTCCCTCTTAGGCAGAAGGTACCAGGCCCATCATCCAAGTCCATAAATCTATAGCGTTGACACCTCCCTGCCTTGGCCGGTATCCTCATTAACAGTGACCCACATCTAGCCTCTCCTCAGGCATACCTTACTGTTAGCACCTTGTTGGGTCCATTGTTCTAGGGGCTCAATAATTCGTCTCTTTAGATGGATCCAGCCGCCATTAACAACATATTGCTTACAAGAAGATTGCCAAGTCACAGATATTTATAATTTACCTCAATAAAGTATTTTTCTTGTTGTCATTGTTGCCATTTTAAGATCAAAAGCATGATTCTCCCAACTATATTTCAATGTAGTTATATAGCCAATCATCGTTAATTATATATTTAAATTTTTATTGAGATCTACGACTGTATATTATGATGCAACGACAAAATATGCTGATGAACGATAAAATACACGAAAAAACATGAAGAGAAACTTCCCATTGGCAACACTCTTTAGTAGTGAATCTAAACAAGAAGGTCTCGAGGCCATCTTCTTTTCAGACGCCACGGTGGAAGAAAAAAGATTAAAAAATAGTCAGGGCTAAAAAAACAAAAACAAATAGCAGTTTAGGTGTGTGATAATAGAAGAATCTAAACAAGTTAAAAATATGAATAAAGTTAAATAAATAAGAACGGGAAAAGAAAGTAATAAAAACTAATAAAGAAATAAGTTAATTATAAAATGAAAGATGAATATAGTTGACAAAAGTATGTAATGTAACATGAAGTGAAGCAAAACTATATGAAATATTTAAAAGATTCATTTAAATTTTACTCTAAAACATATAGAAAATATGTTCCTTTCCTATATTAAAAAAGTCCACTGACTATTCATTTTTTAGAACTTTTAATTTTTAAGGACTTAACACTTTTTTTATGCGTTTATTTTGATTCAGAATCTTTACCTGATTCCGATATTATTGTGTAGATAGATATTAACTGTCGAATTTTCGTATTATTGGATTTATAGGAAACTTTAAAGATATTATTAAGGTACTCGTTTTTCTCGTTAAATATAAATGAAAAAATCATGAATGATTAAATTTTGAATTATGAGCTTAGGAACTGTGGGTGAAGGAATGAAAACAGTGTTAAAAGTAGACTGTTTTTCGTCTTAATAAACATTTTGTATAAACTCCTTCCAAAGTATGAATGAAATAAATATATTTAAAGAAAAAAGATAAATATTCTTTTCGACCAAAGTATGACTAAGAAAAATTAACTGTTTAAAATGTAAACTTTTTTAACTTTTCAAATATACTCTTTTCCTGTTTATAGAGCTTCAAAGCTTGGGTGTGTGCTTTTCTTGTTCTTTATGTTTACAAGATTCCTTTTAGAACTTATTGTTTTTTTTCTTTTTATGTTTCAACGTTTATACAAAAGTGTTCCATTAGGATGTGAGGCTATGACTTTAAGTATATCAAGTAGTATATCTTTATTGGATGTTGTAACAATGGATATATTTTGAAAGGATATAAGATTAACTTAATAATTTCCTATATTAAGATTATTATAATATTTAATATACATAATATTATATCCCTTAATATATAAGAGAATAAAGAGTTAAATATGAACGTTCTATTTAACTAAAAGCTTAGAAATGATCAATCCGTCTTCGCTAGCAACAAATCAGTAAATAGAAAAACGGATAGATTAATAATTTATATCATTACTTTATAGAAGAGTATTTAGATATGATTATATCAATTGAACAATCTTTCTAATTTTGTTTATATGTATTTATTTATCAAAACAGTCAATAATAAATCTATTATGTTTCGAGTATCCATGCTCATCTTCAGATGTTCAATATTATATTTTTTTTCCATATTGTATCTCAATATAGGTCATTTAATATTATAATTTATTCACATTAAGTTCATATATGTATGAATAGTAATTCTATCAAATTTAACTTTTCATATCACTATTTATTCAAATATGTGATAGTGAAAAGTTAAAATTTGATAGAATTACTATTCATACATATATGAACATTAATGTGAATAAATTTATAATATTAAATGACCTATATTTGAGATATAATATGGAAAAAAAATATAATATTGAATTATATTCAATATGTTAAAATAAACAAGGAAGATCTCATTTAATTATTAAGGTTGATTTAGGGCTGAATTATTCTTCCATTAATACTGATCATTTATTTCATGACGTTTCGGGATATTCTCCCATGATATTTACCATTGAAAAGCCTAATAACAATACAATTAGATTTTTAGATATGGATATAATTCTTAAAAAAAAATAATTAAAACAAGATGGACTAAAAAAGATATAACTAGTAATGTGCTACTAAATTACCATTCTAATCACCCATATATACAGAAAATAAATGTTATTAAAAACTTCACAAGAAAAGCAATAGCGCTTACAGATACGGAATACATACAAGAAATAAAAACCACCACTTATAAAATACTTTTAGAAAATTTCTACCCAAGAAAATTAATAAATAATATCTGGTATTCTGAGTTTAAATATAAATCTCCTGATAAGAACCCTGACAATAGTATTGGTAACAAAATACAGCAAACAGTTAGAATAATTAAAGATATTGGTAGAATGAGTGAAAAAAATAATAAACAGAAAACCATTACAGATTTTTATAAAAGCGCTACAGATGAAAAAACAACAGATGTTAATAATCAAAATATTAAAGATGCTGAAATAAATAAGAGCATAAACATCAAACAATTTTTCAAAATGCAATATATACCACATCTTACTAGTGAAATAAATAAAACATTATTAGCTTATGATTTACCCAACATCAAATTAGGCCTTTATAACCATAATAAATTACAAAAATTCCTCACTAGTACAAAAGACCCTATAAGTAATGAAGAAAAATTAAATGTTGTATACAAAATAAATTGTCTAGACTGTGAAAAATGTTACATAGGGGAAACGTCCAAAAAAGTTAGTACTAGAACTAAACAGCACAAAAGTAATTGTAACAACAGTAAAAATATAAATACAACTGCTTTATCACAACATAGCATACATTTGAAACATAAGTTTGATCTCAATAGACCACAAATTTTGGAAATAGTCAAAAATAAACAAAATAGAAAAACCATATAGGCTATATATATCAATAAAAAATATAGATAAAACCGTGAATTTTAAAACTGACTCAAGACATTTAAGTTCCACTATTCCGATTTAATTAATAAATTAAAAATATAATATAAATAATTAATAAAAAAATTGTAAAGAATTTCACAATATGAAATAATAATAACTATATACAAGTTAAAAAATTGGTCTAATCCTTAATCCAGTTGAGGACAAAGATCTGAGCAATACTCTTGCTCAGATTTGAAATGTTTAGAATTTGACTTCGTTTTTATTTTTTTACCTGGCTGAAGGTGTGACTAGTGTAAATGTTGGATTACTGAATATATAACGAGGTAACTTTATAATATTTATTTATTTATTTAACTAAGTACTGTGCAACATTGTTAAATTTTTGCTTTTATTGCCTCCATATGATTTTAAAATTTGTTAATTAATAGTTTTAAAATGTTTGTTATCAATTGACTCCTAATTTATAAATTGTTTAAACCATTCACTTCATTATAGTGATTTTTAATGTGATGGTAAAATTGCTTAAAAAATTTTTTTTGTAGACTTCTGAAGATGGGAGAATATCCCGAAACGTCATGAAATAAATGATCAGTATTAATGGAAGAATAATTCAGCCCTAAATCAACCTTAATAATAATATTGAACATTTGAAGATGAGGCATGGGATACCTCGAAACGTAATAAGATTTATTATTGACATGTTTTGATAAATAAATACATATAAACAAAATTAGAAGAGATTGTTTCAATTGATATAATCATAGATTAATAATGTTTGTCTGATTTTGTAACTCCCTACGTTTTAACATGAGAAATCTTTATTCTTATCTTTGAATAAATCTTTGACCTCTGTTTGAATTTTTTCATAATTTTTATTGGTTTGAGCATTGACGGGTGTTTTTAACTAATAAAATAGTAATGAATTCGAACAAGATTAAATGCTGCTACGTAAGGAAAATAATTAAGGAATCAAGAATTTTCATTTTATTTATCAATTCTGGAAAAACATTTTTGCAGTATTAAATTATTTCAACTTATTGTTGACTGCAAAGAAATCGTATTTAACTTTTTTTCCCGCATCTTTATTTAAATTATTAAACTGGAAACCTCTCCTTTTGATATTTTTGTCATGTATATACTTATTGAATAAGGAAAAATTCAAAACTTATACTACTATCGAATAATTTCTGTTTAAAAGAATATATCTTAAGTATTGAAAAAAAAAAAAAAAAAAAAAAAAAAAGACAAAAGAAACAGATTCATGTATACTCGTACACTATATACCATACTTGAAATTGATAACCATATATAACGGGTGTTATACGTACTTAAAAGGATACAACAGCTTTCAATAGAACTTATTTGTAATAGGATCTGGGGGGCCTTATAAAATGTGGGGTTATTAGCGGCAGAGTTCACCGTAAAGTATTTTTAACACCTTCTGTTCGCTTTCACAAAGAGTAACCCTCCATTTGTTGCACCCTAAATCTACTAACAAAAAATGCATTCTATTCATTCATCAAGTATGAAGAAGGAAGGGTATTAGACATTCTAATATTAGCAGAATTACTGTATAACCATTATACTTTCAGAGTATGTACGTTACATTCTGTCTCCATGTCAAGCATTTTAATTAAGAAGGATTCAACAATTTTTATTTTCACTTTCTTACTATAAAATTTACTTATAGTATAACGAAAATACACGTTTTAGGGTCCCTGAGTCCAAATAACCAAGTCCCGCAAAAAGGTGTGTGTGTGTGGTGGTGTGGTGACTCCCGGGTGGAAACAAAAAGTCCTATGAAACTGAAAGTTCATATTTAAGACAACTATACGCCCGAGATGTTAAAAAACCATTTTCTCCAAAACGGTTCCGACGATTTTGATTAAACTCGCTATATCGATGTAAAATTTAATATGCTTTAATATCATGTAGGTTTCGTTCTGATTAAAATAGTCTGACAGGGCTTAAATACCGATATTTTAAATTTTCTTCTTCTAAAGTACCTTTAATTTTGTCGATTCTATAAAAATAACTATATTATCTTAATACCACTGATCAAAACACGTAAATATATAAATTGAATGAATTTGATACCCAACTAAAGAAAAAATCTGAAATAATATCTTTTTATGGAATTTGAAGATAAGAACAGTAATATACCGTTGGAAAGCTAAAGGTTTTAGAAAAAAAAAAAAAGTATCTAATACACAAGCTTGTAAAAGTTAATAAAGAGTGATGAAAAGCCGATAAAACTAACTGATTATTTTTGATGATAATATAGTTGATTTTTTAATAAAACACATGTTTCTAGAGAAATCCGATTTAATAAATCTTTAATAGTTTCACTATTTTTTATCTCTAACTGTATTTGTCCGCATCAGATTTTTATTCATTCGTTATGTATTATTTTTGAAAATTTAATATAATTTTTAGTGTTTTAATTTAACTTTAGTATGAATTAATAAGAATTGATTAGTTTATTGACAATAATTATGTCTCCTTTTTTCCGCACTCAAACCAGTTTCAGGTCAAACAGGAATTAGTGCATAAAATATAATTTATTTGTTAAAAAATATAAAAAAATATGAGAAAGATTTTAATTTAAGGATAATTATGTATCAAAACTTTGATAGCAAATTGTATGCTGGCTCATTGTATTGGGTTGTAAAATAAGTTTATATGTTTAAAAAATCATGTTCACTTAGTCAATAATGTTTACATATTCTAAAGAAAGATTAATGAAGGTGCTTTTATAAATCAGTTTCACTCCAGATTTCTTATCTTTAAATGGTAATTTGCTTGCTCAAAGTAAAAGAAACAAAAATTCATTTTTTCATTTAATGATTTTTTATTTCGGAAAATGAAAATCCATGCTTAGAAGGTTAACAAAATTTGCAGTTTGTATGACGATGATTCTTTAGAAAATAAACACCGTCCGTAAGAGGTTTGATCGGTTCAGAACCAGAAATTTCGATTGAGCAAAGCGCTCGGATCATTCTTCAACTGTTGACCAAATTCAAGCATAATTGATAAAAATATTTAATTTTTGATTAAATAACCAAATCGTATAATTGAATAAAAATATAAACAAGAATCTGAAGTTTTTATTGACATCACTAGTAAAAAACTTTAACAACTAATTTTACAACCATATAAATTACAAGGCATTATAGTAATAGTACATTGTTCCTTTCGAATCTTATTCTTTTTATTTCTTGGGTTGGGGCTATTCACAGAGTATTATTTTTTTTACTGAATGTATATTCTCGATAAAAGATTTTTTTTGTCAGGATAGAATGGACGTTGTATGTATAAGTCGGAAGAAAATGAATGAGATTCCATGCTGTAATATGACCCGCATATCAAATGGGCACTTTGATGAATGGTCTAGTCATAAGTCTCTATTTATAACGACTATAATACCCTGAGAAATGAGGTTATGAAGTTTACGAATGACAATGCCGTCAACAGCGTCGTCCTACCAGAAATGGAATTTCATTATACGTTGCTTGGTCTATTTTTCAAAAGTTCTGCCCTATATAAATTTTCTAACTTCCTCGTTCATAGAAATACTATCGCTTGTTATGGGTGACCTAGTAATAACATTGAAATTCCAGTTTTATTGTAAATTTCATTTCTTGTTTGCCTCGGACCAAACTTCCAAGATAGACTTGGACTTTATTCAAATTATGCTGGAATTCTTACTCTATGCTCTTTACTCTACATCTCAAAATCCTTGGGAATAGTAAAATTAATTAATAAAAGTTAAAAATAAATAATTATACTATTTTAAAAGATGTATTATTATTTATCACAAAATATATATCTTGTCTATTATAATAGTTGCTGATATTTACAAATGTACTTCGTATTCAATCAATTTTTAAAATTTGATAAAAGAAATGTCGAAATCACGAAATATGTTTGACTTGTATCACAAACTTCACTTCACGCAGCTTGTAATTGTAGAGAACATAATAAGAACAGCGCAATGTCCTGGAACTTCATCACATTTCAAAGTAATATTTACTAGACAGGATCGGACACATTAGACTCCTTAATCTGATCACAAGTTAGGAACAAAAAAACACATTCTTGCAGGCTACGACCAATGTGAACGTGCAAGAAGAAAAAATGCAATTGATACGTTCTATGTATAGATAAATATAGATTTAATAAATAGCTCTAAGATACAATCTATATAAAAATAAACGTTTGCAGTTCAAATAAATAAACATTTGTAATTTACACCAAGAAAGGTGCTCACTGTATGAAAATATATTAAAAAAAAAATTATTTGTAATAAATTAACTTGCACTCTGTTCGATAGAGAAAAATATTATTGAAAAACTTGCTTATTAGGCGTACCATAACAAATATAAATAATAAAGTTTAATTTTTATATCCAACAAGAAAAAAGTTGTTTGTCATTTAAATCCATGCATAATGTATTTTAATTTTATGGACCATAAAGTAAATTGCTTTGTTATTTTGCGTTTATGTAAAAGACATATTCCTAGCTAAATTTTTTATTTGTCAGACACTTTTTTTTAATATTCATTAATTATTATGCCTACTTAACGCGATTATGTAATTATGCTAATTTTATGCGTTTTTTCTTCTATAATTTGATTTGGCAAGATTTAAGTATGTTATTGTTTATTTGTGTTTAATTTTTTTTATGAAGTTACTCCTACTATAGTAGAGACTTCGTCTTGTACCAGTCATAGTGGTGCTGGTCATTTTAATTCACAATTTTTGTTTACTGTTTGTACTTACGGTTTTAAAGGTTTCGTGATCCTCTAAGGTACGTTCTTATTGAGTTCGAGGGTTCAAACTTGTTTGTTAGGTTTATCATTCTACAGTGGTTTTTAGATTCTCATTCTCACCCTCCCTTCTTCATTTTTATATATTAAATTTTGTTTTGTTGTTTTCTGCAGAAATTCTTTTTTTAATCTCTCTAAACCATTCCGAAATTATTATTTATAGTACTTTTATGATTTTTTCCTTATAGAGTTAGTCAAGTAAAGTGAGTTCCTTAAGCTGTCTTTTGAGTATGATGTGAAATTTTCTGGCAGTGTTTCCATTCATATTAAAATTATTACCTGCGCCATCGTCATTATCATACATAATATAAACAATATTTGATCAATATTTTATTAAGCATTTAAAATAATTCATAAAGCTGGAAATAGTTTAAATAATAAACTTAGACTTCGCTAAAATATACACAGGTTAGAAAAATCTAAGCTTTAAAAGGGTTAAATTTACTTTATAAGTTTTAAATTCCTTTTTCGGAAGTCGTCAAAACTCCTATTTTTAATTTGGTTTATTTATTGAGATGCATTACAATTTGTTTCGATATGAAGAATAATCGTATAACATCACCTTTATATGATATTTACAGAAAAAAAACTAAGGTAAGATCAAATTACATAAAAATATAAAATAAATATATATAATTAAAACAGAATAAATAACCTGTAAATAAAAGAATGACAAAGTTAACAATTTAATGAGCATCTTACACACACTCATACCTATATACAATGTGCTGAAGGAACTGGACTGGGCTTTTTCCTCTACTTGTGGGGAGAAAAGCAGAATCTAAGAGATCCTATTGCCTCTGGCCAGCGGAAGCTGAGTAAGTGCGCTCGCTATAGCCACAAATATAGAGCACAAAAGGAGAATCTGAACAGTGTCAGATTTCCAGTATAAATATTTACAAAACGTTTCGGGGCCACTGCCGATTTAATCTTCGAGGATAGTTGTAGGTTCGGGTGGAGCTGGGATAGGGCAGTGTTTCCCAACAAAATTTTGGACCCATTCATACAACCATTTCATCGGCAAGGACCCCCTAAATCCTAAATATTAGATACATGTTTAGATTTTTAGTGGGCTGCACCGTATCACGTACGAAATATCTCTACCGAAACTCTACATTCTAGAAATGGCCTAGGTGGGGAAGTGGAAATGAAGATAAAGGAATCATAATATAAGAGTTTACTTCAATCCGCAAAACAACAAACAAATCAAATTTTATGTTGAACCTGGCAGATAGTCCTAGAATTTTTTTAAAGGAGTGAAAAATCTTTCGTTATAACATACTTCAGAGGGAACGTAAAATGGCGGTCCAGAGTCCGTGCTAAGTCAGGTATTCCTTAAGGATACCCATCCTAAATAAGCCTGGATAGGCAAAACAGGGGTTCCAATTTAATATCGTCCGATAGCCTCAGTAGCAAAAAATTACGTTAAATGAATTACAATACCAGACTTAAACAAGAATGTATTTATTCAAATACTCATAAATTAATGAAATATTAGTTATTATCTTCTGCGATACATCATACATCTTCTGTTCTTGAAGCTCATTATTGTCGAAATGTTATTTCGAAAATGGCTAATATCAAGGTTCTGATTGTAAACAGTAGCAATAAACACAATAATGTATATCACTTAGAAGCTTTAAATTTGTCCGTGTAGATCGTGTATTGGCGTTTAATAATATATATTACGTTAAGGTAATTTAAAATTATTCCCCATGGCATCTCGCTGACCACATGGAACAATTTGCAAGAGGGTTAGGATGATGAATAAGGTTCTGATGGAACTTTGGTGGTACCAGATCTAAAATAAATGGAATATTAAGGTAGTGATGTAAAGTACAGTTGGTATGTTACTGTTGACAAAATTCTAGTTGTACTTTCGTTATCGGATAATGGTTTGCACGTCTATTGCAAGATTATTCTTCGCTAGGATTCATGCCGTACTTGAGTTTGCTCATCCGGATGATGTAGATGGTTGGGATGCTCGAAAGGTATGACCACCGCAGTATGCTAATAGGAGGGAGTAGAAATATTGCCGCCCTGAGTCAGCTGACATTTAGCCCCTGAGGAAAGCTCCCGCCCTTATCTGTCCCCTAAAGGACACCCCGTCATTACTGCCCTCGCTATGCTATAGATAATAACTCTGATTAAAATTCTCTCCGGGTTAGGTATGGATTGCTGCTATAAGTTTGTATCTTAATGGGAAAATATTTGCGTT
Source organism: Piezodorus guildinii (assembly GCA_023052935.1). Lineage (NCBI taxonomy): Eukaryota > Metazoa > Arthropoda > Insecta > Hemiptera > Pentatomidae > Piezodorus > Piezodorus guildinii. Next base: position 152,981,221 of record CM041292.1, read on the forward strand.
TGTGACTTAAAAATTATTTCAGCATGCTTGTAAGTTATCACTGAATTTTCATTACGTGAAACCAAGTGAATAAAAAAAAATTAATAATATATATATATATATATATATATATATATATATATACAATATACATACATACACTCTAAACTCTTTATATTCATATAAACATAAAAAATAAGTTGTTAGATGGAAGAAAAAACAAATTTTAACCACACCTTTTATCTAATGCTTCAAGTGGGAGAAGTTAGTTAAGGGTGCAGTCAAAAGAACACTCAATTAAAGATATAAACTTAATAAACTGGTGCTGACGTTTAGGCCCAAACTATAAGCCCTCTTCAGGGGATTTGAAGGAGAGCGTCACGACAATGAAGCAATAATCAGTTATTTTATTGCTGATTATTTTGTTTTTAGTTTGTCCTAGTATTTGTATTTGTCCTAAAAATTGTCAAGGGTTCGCGGCATTACTGCATCTCTCTGCCTCGCCCAAGTATTTTATAAAATAATCAAGATAAAAACGAATGAAAATGGTAATATTAAGATAAAATAGATATTAGTAATCATTGTTCATAAAGACAAATATTAAAAAATAAGAAACAGGGTAAATCAGGAATAATAAAAATAAAATAAATCGTCTAAATGTTTTGTTAATCACAAACGTCGGTATTTATCTTAAAAATGAAAAAAAAAAATGAATGAAGTTTGCAAGGTATTCTACCTTAACTTTTCTATTTAACAGTATTCATTTTTTTAGAATAAAGAACTCTCCGATCAGAAAGGCCTTTTCAACTTTTAAATTATGTTTTACAATAAGTTTAAAAATTTGAGGAGCTTTTGTTAGAAGACATTGAAAAAATAAACGAATTAATAAAAAAATGTATTTATACCTTGTCGGAATTGTTATAGGTAATATGATACACCTTGAATTACTTAAAATAATTGATTTATAGTGTTTAATATTGAGGTCTTAGTGTATAGGATAGTATGATAGTTATGTTATAATTTTATATCGTAATATCCCTACAAACTTTTGCTTCTTACTTATTTTTAATGTCAATTTACTTGGTCACTATTATAAATCTTGACCAAGTAAATTGGCCTTTAGGCAAAGTAAGAAAAAATGTTTAGGTTTGTATTGGGTTGAGTATTATAGTATTTATTTACTAATTAGTTATATTCGATGTTGATTTCATATTTTTATAAATATTGTATTTAATTTAATTGCCGTTTAATTTTATTAATTCATTTTTTTTCATTTTACAGGTGCGTATCCACTGAATATCTATCCATTGATCGTATCATTCTATTGTAAATGTAAGTAACCTTTTGATAAAATTATTGGAATAAAATGTTTAGTGTTCAATCTATCGTTTATCTATTTTTTTTTTGTCTGAAACACAAATCTACTTTCATAGTTTCATTACGTCTTCTAGACACCCTTCTTCTGGCACATTTACGAAGTCTTTGAAATTTATAATTAAACTAGCTAATTAAACAATTAAAGTTAAATAGTTAAGCATTAACATGCCATTGTGCTAAAATAATCAACTAATTATCAGCCAAAATTGTTTAACAATTTATTAAGGATATCATTCTAAGGTCTGGTCCCGAAAATAAAAATGATAGCCAAAATATTGATACGTTTGATCTTCCGTCTTCATAACTATTGCTATCACCAATTTTTTTTTCTGATATGTTAAGGCAAGGACATTGATAAGCAAGTTTCTTTGTTTTATATCCAAATAGTGTAAATATTTGCGATTAGTTTCGTTTTGATAACCTTTTTGGGTTTTGGTTGAAATCTTTCGAACAGTTCAGTTTAGAGATTGAATGACCATGAAGGAGAAAAAAATTCTCTAGGGGAACTAATGAATTTTTATAGCATTATTCAGCCGGCATAGGTCCTAGATAAAATCTCTTTAGTGACATCTGTTAAATAATTAATTAAAGCAGCCATGATACTATGTGACTCAGCGCTTCCTGAATTATCGAAGAATTAATTATTTTGGTAGTCATTTTCATTTTTATTGTTCTTTAATTAGACATTTAATATTTCTATTTTGCATAATGTTGAACAGATAAGCATAAGTGAATTTCAAAGTTTTTTAAGAGAAAATACTTTAGTTGACTATTGGTATTAATGTTAGGATATACCATTTCTGTATCTCATAACTGTCAGTTTTGTGAAGGTATGTTGGCTGTTAAACCTAGCTTATTGTCTTATTGATTTCGAAAGTTCTTGAAGTACTAATTTTAATTAGTCTACTTACTTTACTAGGACGTGAATTGCACTTTACAGTATCAGAGAACTAGAGATTTTCTGTTTGACTGTTGAGGTGACAAGAGAAGAACTGAGTGTAGACAGCTGTTGTGGCTAATGTGTAGATATCTGAGACCACCCAAGTATATCTAGCACCGGTTCTCTGACACAGTTGCCATGTTGAACTGGGAGAGGACTTTTGTTAAATAACTTACATTATTTGTTATATAATTGATATATGTTTTAATTAAAACAGATTTAAAGAAGGAATATTTTTTTAAACTATTTTATTAATTTACTTTTATTTGCTGTCCACCTCTACCCTATAGGGTTATTGGCGTCATCATAATAAAGTATACTCTGTTATGTTACCCTCCAATCTTTTAATAGTCTAACATTATAGATATCTGTTTCTCTTCGTCACCGATTATTATGTTCATTGGGTGTGGCAATACAATCATTTTACTCAAATTTCATATATAACCAATTCTCAATCTACATAGTATGATTTATTTCCTCCTAGACTTTCTGGAGCTAGTTTTCCGTTTACTACAATCAAGTTTGACGGCTCCTAACTTGGGTTGCCTTCTTTTCCGTCCAATCCGATAGTAATCCTTTTTCGATTGGAGCACCCGGTCTTCTACGATTACTTCATTAATTTGAACAATACCACTTTTTCTCCTATTCTGGCCATGTTGGCTGCTTGGTCAGCTTTTTCATTGCCCGGAATTACTCGATGAGCTCGTACCTATAGAAAAACATCACGCATATATCTCAGTTAATTATCTAACTATCGTTCATTATTTCCCGGATTATTACGTTGGTTGACGTTTGGTTGTCAATAGCACACTCCAAGAGTCCGTCGCAATAATCCAAGATTTTTTTTTAGTTTTAGCTACATATTTTAGAGCCTTGAGTATAGCAGACCTTTATCTTTATTGTAGAAAGCACAGCCAACTCTTTCTTCCATTTTGGAAGTATCAGTGAATAAAACTTCAGAGTTCTGGCACTTTTCGGATATTTCTAATAATTACACAATAGATTATTATTTCTGAATACTTACAAATCAAAAGACATCTGGTGTGCCTCCAACTAGAGACTTTCTTGCTCCACCCGCTACTGGAAAATTTTTTTCGTTTACCTCTGCCTATGCAATACATTTTTCGAAGCAGAATTTTAATTTTTTTTGTTTATATATGTAATTAGTTTTATACATTATTTAGGAAAAAATCTCTTAAGTTGTAGTTGTATAACTAGAAATTTAAATTGCAATTTTTTAATACGTTTTAAAATTTAAAAAATTACAAGATATCTTTATTTCCACGCTCATTAGTGCTAAACAATTAAAAAATAATTTATTAAATTAATTAATGATTACGTATTTCAAATTAAAAGCATAAAAAAAGAACATGTCATTAAAAAAAATTCTAATTCATTCGCCGATTGTGGAACCATGCAATAACTATCATTAATTACTAAGAATGGCGGATCACAAATTATTCCGAGTTTGTCTATCTGTCAGCTGATGTTGTTTCAGGTGTGACCTGTTTTTCTTTTTTGACGCAGGTATTTGTATTGCAACTGCACTGAAACGAATTTCGTTCAATGTATAAAAAATATAGAAGTGCTACCTGAAAAATTAAAAATATAGAAAGACATTTTCTTGTGAATTATGTAGATATATATTTCTCAATATAGAAAATTATGTAGCTATAATTTTTCTATCCTGTGAAATAGTGTTTTTATATTGCATCTTTAGAAACCTTTGTGTAATAAGGATGACTGATTGTCCTTATCCAGACTGCAATATTAGGAAACGGCACATTATATTCTCATGTTTTTAAAACGATTTTCTAATTATTTTTGTTCTGTCAATATGCAGTTTTAGTTCTCTTTGGAATTTAAGTTTTGTAATCCAACAACGACCTCATAAGAGAAACATGGCTCAAAATAATCCGAATCAAAAATAGTTGAAAAAACAACTGGAACTTTAAAATATTTTATTCCTTTTTGAAGTTTACAACTTAATAAAGGATATTTTTTTTTTCTTAAATTATTTCTAGTTATATTTGTCAATATATATATATATATATATATATATATATATATATATATATATATATATATATATATATCAGTTTCATTTTATGTTTCGTTCTTATACAGAGTTTAGAAAATCTGAAATACATATATTTCATTGGTTGAATTCAAGATAAATTCTTTGTTTTACCACTGTCTAAGAAACCCATAGATTATCTGTAGATTAAAAAATAAATCTATTCCTCGGTTTATCCACTAACTGATTAGGAAAATATCACACATGACAGCTTAAATGACTTTATCTCAAGCTCTAGGATTAAAGCTTAGTTCATCACTTTCTACCTTTCTAAAAAATGATTAGGGTGTGCCTTCTATCTCTTTTTTTTCTAGTTATAACTGTATTTCAGAACAGTATGAATAGAATAATGTATTAAAGATGTTGTGGAAAATATATTTTCTTGAAAAACTAACAGCTAGTCTAACGGTAAATTTGAACAAATAAACAAATTATATAGGCTAACTTTCATTTATTTTTGTTTTTTGACAAACGAGAATTTCACTTACGTTCGCATACTTCAGTGATCAATTCTTATGGAATCAATTGATTTTATAAACTCATAAAAAATATTATGTGGATAAATGAAAAACAAAACGTCAACATAGAGTAAATATTTAAAATGGAATAGGTTGATAGGATTGGAGGAAATATAAGTTAGCCGGACGGATTTGGACGGGAACCAAGATGTTTGGGAACGGTCCGACCGTCTAGGATGTATCCGAGTTAATTTTAACCCTATGATTCGGTCTCTGCCCCATTTAAATCTTTTTCACTTATAGTATGGCTTGGCATTTGATCTCAAACTGCCACTTCCAACGATTATTTTTTTTTTTTTAAGCAATGCCAGTCGAAATCATTTAATTGAGGCAATATCTGTATTTTTCTTTGAAATTATAATTTATTTTATCCACGTCTTTGATAATAATACAAAAAATTAACCATTGTTGATCGTAAATTTAATTGAAATGAGATCACGTGATTTCACATGGAATTATATTAATCACCATAATTCAAGTAGTTATGTGGATTTATGTAGATAATATATATATATATATATATATATATATATATATATATTAACGATTCGTTGATCCGATTTTAAGATTTGGTTTCGACGGAGTCATGTGGCCTACAATGTTTTTTAAGGTTATAGTTAATTGTTTTTTCTTTAGTTTTAACGTTTCATGACACAAAGTAAGTCTGGGAGGATAATTTGATCAGATACCTCTATTTTAACAAATGTGACAAGCCCGATAGTTTAACAGCTGTTTAGTTTTTGTCAAATTTTATATTGGGAAGAAAATTTTAGAAAATTATGTCACCTGCGATGTTCAAGTACCTCTCCTGCGGCGCAAGTTGGCGACGATTTTGCGGACGGCTCTTCCTGCCAGTCACTGGGTTCAAATACTAGCAGTAGGTGTACCTCTCGACCTCCTCCTGCTTGAAGATTCATTAAAAGATGCGTTTAATAGGCAAGGCTCAGCATGTCTCCCGGAAAATATCAGAATGAGGATTGCCTAGAACACAACTAAATGGAAACGAATAATTCCAACGAAATTCTTACCCACGACGAAAGCCGATTGGATGGTTCCGGATTACTGGGTCTCGCAATTCCTTACTGGACTGGGGAAGTTAGACGCTAGCGTTGGGAAAGACATAGGTCCCCTGTCGCCCAGTTGCAAAGTACCGTGAACAACTGATCATATCATTGTGGACTGCTCCGCCTTGGGGCACTGAGGACCAACAAACTTCTGAGGGAATGTGGGTTTTATGTCCTCTTCGAAGCGATTCCCCTCAACTCTATCTGAATAGATACTACTCGTGTTTCCAAACATTTATTTTTTGGTGGAAGACCACAGTGGTCCCAGCAGTTTTCAACTAAGAAAGGACGAGACCGAATGCTGACCCGAGGAATAGAAGAAGACATAACTGATGGTGACTAAGGAAATGTATCGTAAGGAATGAAAACTGAAAAAAAGAAATTTAGTTTCTTGTTGGTACCATATGCATGTCAACATCTTATATTGCTATCCTTTTTTTTTTTTTTTTCTTATCTACTTTATTGTTCAACAATCAAATCAGACATAAAAAAATATTGCAAAAACAAATAATAATGCAACGATACAGGCATCTCAAAACGTACTACCTTTGAGGTATTTCAAGTTGAACATTCTTAAGTCCACTAAATGTTGTGGTTCCAACTTCAGGCTTTCGCCTCAACTGCTGAAGAATTTAGCAGCTACTTTAATACATTTGCTGCCATACTTTTTCTTTTTCTTTCATACCCCCTGGTTTTATTATTTTTGAAAACATACAATATGTACATTATCATTGGGATACTTGACCTTTAAGTGCTGCCATACATGTTATGTTGCCGTAAAGAAAGGAAGGGACAACTAAATAAATATCGGGAAGAAAAAAATAGTATATACTAAAATTGTTGATAGAGCAGAGCAATACCACCCTTGTTATTGTTGTATTCATTCCTTGATTCATTACTATACATTATTTTATTTTTCGTAATTATGTTTTACAATTTGAATTGAATAAAACTAACCTTATGTTTACATTTTAATTATAGAAATATGTTTGTTGAAATAATATACTGTGAAGAAACTTGTTTCATATTATTTGTTATACATAAATTAAGTAACAAGATTATTTTCATTCACCAATTACTGGTACCAAATGAACATTTTTTAATTTTATTTATTTTTAGGTTTTTCAAACAAAGGGTCATTTGCACCCTTTTTAGTTTAGTGTTATTTAGTTTAGTGCTATTTGCCTAATTGTTGCAAGCAATAACATTGGACAATAAATAGATAATAGTTATATAAATTTATAGCGTTCTTAATATACATTTAAGTACCAATGCCATCGTTAAAACGCTTAACGATTTTAAAACTAGCTATGACTGTTACCGTTTGGTCCAATCGTTATATAATGCTCAATGCGTCCAACATAATATAATGCTGCTTTAAAGCAATTTAATTATATATTCTAAAATACTCAATGAATGCAAAATCACACATTTTTACTGGAAGCCTCATCTCTGTTATTAATATAACTAGTGACGAACACCAGCGTACGAGAGTGGTACTATATTACATTTTACAATATAAAAAAAATATATATATTACACCTTTTGAGTAGTTTTTTATCATATCTTGTTTGTTTCGTATCACTATTGATCTATGCATGTATTAATTTATAAGTCTAATGAAAAAATTATTATTATTGTTTTTCCCCCAAAATAATGATTTTTTTACAAAAATTGTCGTTTGATCGATAATTTTATGTCTAAATTACTGCTTGCTTCTTTGATTTCTGTACCTTCTTTAATACGAGTGAATGAAGGTTGTGAATTGAGTAATAAATTATTATAGGTTAATTTGAGTTGAGTATTTGGTACTTACGTAAGCTTGATTTGTTTGTCCAAACGAAAAAAGTAACGTAGGCCTTGAATCGACGAATCTGGAAACTTGAAATTAGATTTAGTCCCTTGAAGTTACACTCTATCCGCCTTTGGGAGTTACGAAATCTGTGAGCCTATGCTAAGGAGGGTTACGACATAATGACGTAGCTCAGATTTATATTGATTTATGATATGCCTGCTTATGACTGGGCAATCCTGACTCTTGGGTTTAAATATAAATCACAACGCATTTTAATTTTGAAAATTTGACCATTGTTGGAAATATAACATGATATGAGATGACGTTAATGGTCAGACGTTTTTTTTAAAACAATAAAGTTTCGTTGACTCTTTGATGGCTTGTTTGCCTCAGAAAACAAATCCATGTTTCTTAAAAATCGATTAATAAATTTTATAATAATAAGAAAAATCTGGCGCACGCAACACACGACTTTCACTTACCTCCGTTGTTGAAATTAATTTAAGAATTTTAAAATGCTGCTGGGGATGAAAAATGGTTTAATAATTATTTACATTGATTTTCGGTAGAAACTTGTGTTTTATTAAGTAATTTATTAGAGTGGTTCGCAATAATTTGAAATTATTTTTATGTAAAATATTTGTGAAGCCTTGGCTTTTCATAAGAACCACACATGCTCTTCACAGACTAATTGAACATTATAAATGGTGTAGGCTGAGTAATTCTGGGCCATTGATAACGATTTCTCTTAAATAAATTTGATGTTTATAGTTTTTCCATATTTTATAGCTTTCTTGTTTCCATTATTTCCTGTATATTAGAAAATAATTCAATATTATTTTTTCCTTTGTTATTGTTACAATCAAATAAATCTACTATGATTGTGGATTGGAGTGTTGCCACGGATTTGTCATTTTGATCGGTTAGGTCATTAAAGCAGGTGGTGCTGGGTCAACTTGGTGTGTCTCATTCTGGAGAAAAACAACCTATACCTCTACAACCCGTGAAGGGACTCAATACATTTACGGGCCATGCAATGAGGTGATATGGCCTTGATAACGCTCAGCCGCTAGGTTTTCCCCCGATTTGGGTACCCACTTCAAAGAGGCTGGATCTGCCCAAGGAGGGTCTCCATACCGTAGGATCGCCCACCGGATGAATTAACAGAATTAATAATATTCTGTCATACCCGGGATTCGAACCCAGGACTCGGAGAGCAGTAGACTAAGTGATCTATCCACTAGACCACGCCGCTCCAGTCTCATTCTGAATCAATAAAAAAATTAATGGGTTGTTTAATAGATAATAAAATATGAGGATTGAATCGCGCGTAATCAATCTTTCAATTCGTGAAAATATTTCCTTTAGCAAGCTCATTAATTAGTATTCACCTAAGTTTAATTACGAAAACAAACAAAATATATTAACAATAATTTATCTTCAGAATAGTTTTTGTTTCTCAAGATCTTGCTCTATCTCAAGCAAGATATTGTGTGACATAGTTCTTACTTTTAACTTATTTATTTAATTTTTTTTTTTTTTTTTGTGAAAATACTTTTTTTAAATATAAGTGTTTTGCACAAAATGAAATCGAAACAAAGCAAATGTTCAAGATTTCTTGCTTTTTTAATCTCGAAAGCCATTAATCTTCATGATTCAATCACCATTGGCTCAATCGTTATAATAATCAACTCTTCCTAATATAAATCAAGTAAAAAAAGATTGACATGATGCTAGATCAATATTACCTTCATACATACATGAACTAAAAAAAATCATTATAGTGTTTATTACTATGTTATTATGAGCGTGTTATTGATGTATACTGGTAATAACGTAATTGCTGCTATGCTAAGTAGGGCAGCTGTCTCATAATATAGGAAGCCCGGAAATAACTAGTTAAGTTAGTAATGGGTATTGAATGAAAAAAAAAAAATGTAGCATCACACATTATTTTCATTCACGGGACATATTCAATATCGCGTGAGAACATTACTGCTGAATATTTATACTTGATGAGAAACACTGGTTCACCATCATTGGAATACGTGATTGCCATGCGGGCGTTAGTAGAAGGGACCGAAAACGCTTCTATTTAAGTATACTTCAAATCCTGATTTAGCTAAAATTATTTAGTATGGGAGCTTTGTCGGGTTGTTTGTCTCTCCAACTTATCTACTATAATTTATTATTTTTCTCTCTCACACTGGCGCGACAGGCCGTGTAGGCCCTTGGTCGCGTGGTGTAATATCCTGGGTGGATGTACTCATCATGTTTCTCGATGAAATTTTATAGGGAAGGGTCATTCCTCTATTTTTGTGAGTGGCACCAGTTGGCTTAAAGGTCTCACATACCCGAGGGAGAGGCTTTGAGTGAACCCCCATTTAATTGTATTCTTATAAAAGTCCCGCCGTGCCTGGGATTCGAACTGACAACCTTTGACGTGCGAGACTAGCGCGCTAGCCACTCGGCCATGGGTTCCCCAATTCATTAATACTATAGCATTATAATAAATCGAATTGTAGTAGCACACTCAAATTAAATACCTGATGATTAGTATGTACCTACTAAGGAAATATAATTTCTAAATTTTATTGATGTGCTATTATTTAGGTGTTGTGACATTATAGGTTTTGTTTGGGAATGATGTCATCGGTGAAACAGTATAACCAATTAAGGAAATCGTTTATTGTGTCGACGTTTCAGCCTGCCATAGAAAATCTACCCTTCAGCCTTATCCAAGGCTATTAAAATCTATCTAATCTATACTTATCTTGATTTTTCATAGCTCTGATGAAAGTATTGGGTTTTAAACTCAAGAGCGCTTTTACTGGTGATTTTAATAAAAACTTCATATACTTGTAATATTTTTTTTTAAACAATTATATATGACTCATTTTGATGTAATACATGTTCCACCTTTCAGGTAATTTTTTTAATCCGTCCTCTCAGAAGTTCCGCTATGCGTCTTTCAAGGCAAATTATCCCGGCTTTGAACGGAACAAACTACTTACTTTGGCTTTTCCTAAGCCATCATCACCATACACACTGCAAATTTTGTTAACTGTCTGCAGCGAATTTTCCTTTTCGGAAATAGAAAATAATTAAATGGCAAAAATGAATTTTTTTTCTCTTCCATTTTGAGAAAGCAAAATACCACTTATAGATAAGAATCTCGGTTGAAACTGATGCATAAAAACACCTTAACTAATCCTATTTTAGAATATTTTACTTTAGAATGATTTTAAAAACACACAGAGGATTAAGTTGTAAAATTGAAAAACACTACGAACTCATTTTAAAACAATATAATATTCTGCTCAGAGAACAATAAAATAAGTGTACCTATTTGTGTGTGTTATTTAATTACCAATTACCAACCAACTCCTCCTGTCTAAATTAAAAAAAAAAATGAATGTTTGGTATTCAGTTAAATAAATTATTCTTGAGCAAACTGCGTTGTGTCAGTAACGTTTTATGTTTTTAATTCAAGACCTGAGGTTCTGAAGCAGGAAGTTTATGTTTGAACAACGGACCACACCGACATGACGTGTTCACAGGATTGTTGTGTTTTTGTAAAGAAGTCGTTGGAAGTGAGTTAAGTTGAAGGCTCCTGAAATTGCCATGGAGACCTGTGACAGACTCCTATTGTTCCTGTTATCTGCCCCCCTTGCCAGTTTATTACAATGAGAGTTGCCAACGAGATGACAACTAAGATAAAGCCATATTGTTACGTAGGCCATATATATACCGACACGTGTTGTTGGCCAAATGTATTTTATTGTGAATCGGCTATAATTTGCCTTAATAATTAAGTTGTAGAATTTTATTAGTCGGTGTATATTCGCCTAGAAGCAGTCGCGTAGCGCGTAAAGATGATATAAATGGATTATTACTAAATACCTTCACATCATAAATTTCACAATTTATTTTTAATGAAATATTTTATTACTTTTTCACAAGTTACAATCAATTATTATTGTATTTATTGAGATATATTACAATTTACAGAAGATAACGATAAAGTCAAATTTCATAAAATATAATATATGTACAAAAAAAAAAAAAAAAAACTAAAATAAAGTACAACCTAAAATTGAGATAAATACAAAATGAGAAATAAATTATACACATTCATAACTATATACAATATTTACAATCTGCTAAATGAACCCCAGACTGGGCCTTTACCTCCCTTTGTAGAGGGAAAAGCGGAATCCAAGAGATCCCAGAGCCTCTCTCTCAGCTGCGTCACTGAGTGACCCAGTGGAGGCTGAGCCAGGGCGCAATAGCCACAAACATACAGTACGTGAGTGGAGGATCTGACCAGTGTCAGAACTACATTATAAATGTTTACAAAACGTCGCGGGGCCACTGCTGTAATTTCAGTATTGAACACATAGGATGACATGAATCGACGAAGTGTTCTTACTTTAAAAATGAGTTAATTATCTTATCTACACCTTGATATTGTTTACCTATAGACTTCCACACGAAAAAGAAATTACAATTATTTTTTTTTTTTATTAATACAATAATTTCTGCTAAGTGTATGCATGTTGTAAATTTGATGGATTGGAATGAAGATATTCTTATGAACCTTAGTTGAAGCTAGACCCACGGTCCATTTAAATCCATTTCGAATGTTCTGGCTGTAATAACTCTTCAAAAAGACGAAGATTCGCCAATTTCCCTTGAAAGATTAAACTCGTATATTTTTTATTTATTTATGAGATTCTCTACTCCCGCTTTATTGCCTGTTTTATTACTCCTTCGGGTATCCATTCTCAAAGTAAGTTCTTGCGCTGAGGGCCTGCGGAAACCCTTTCTTCAGAGATGTAAGGGCGCGTTTATAATGCACGCATTTAACGGGCTGAAGCGGTTGCAAGTCCTTTTTAATTTTAGGAATCCGCTACCGTTTCAGCTTCCAAAACGCATGCAGTGTAAACGTGTTCTAACACCCCGCCCAGACCCGGAAGGTGGCAAGGAACTATCCCCTTGGTCAACGTTATCGCCGAAGGAAGGGTCTGGACTAGGGTGGGCATAATCGAATGACGATTATCAGATATTCGATTATTTCAATCATATCGAATTAATCGATTATTGGATTAATCGGTTGGGAGAAACAAATGATCATTCGAACTTTCTTAATTTTTTATCGATAATCGAGGAATATAAGGTTAAGATAATCGAATGACCTTTTTTTTTTTATTTTACTCATCACATAAATTATATGCATACTTGCACTAGGCTCAGCACAATCGTAGAGTGGGGAATAGTGCCAAATATTGTCTTTCAAAGTGCATATTAATCATTCGATCATTCGATTATGGAATCTTTCGATTATTTAAATCATCGAAGTCCGATCATCCGATATGACGATCATTCGATTATGCCCACCCTATCTGGACTCTGCAGTCTGAACCCATCCAACATTTATGATAGCCAATAGATTCCTCACCATTCGCAAATTGTTACGGGCAAATGTGATAATGGTAAAAGCACATACCTTTGTATACATTACACCTTAAAATAAGTAAAAGAAGGACTATTATCATGTAAAGTCCCGTTATGATATACTCGTTTTATTATTAAAAACTTTATAAAATTATAAAACTTTATTATTATATTATCTTCTATATTGTATGTTTTATATGATAAATAAATGGAGGATTTGAAGAAAAAAAATTAATAGTTGGGGGATAAGTTCTCCTTAGCTATCACCTGATTTTGTAAAATATTTTCGTATAATGCCCATAAATGAGGAAGTACCGTTAATTTCCCATACACATCTAATTAAGACATATTTTTTCCAAACGAAAAAATATTTTTTTTTCTTTAGCCGAAACGTTGTACATTAATTTTTAATAAAAGAAAGGTGAAGTTATCAGCCTCCAGTTTTATTCACATTTATATATTTTAATTATATATATATATATATATATATATATATATTAATATAATATAATATATATATATATATAATATATATATATATTATATCACGTACATACAATGATTTATATATGTAGGAGAAATGAATTAAAGGATCTCATCAGTGAGTATCACACCATTGAAAACATAGAGGTTAAACTATGCAGAGGATGTAGTTCGGTGCATATAAATTGCCATTGTAGTTGGAAATTGGCCACGATCTAAAATCTTACGGGCAGACAGAATGAACAATGAAACCAACTTTTCAAAGATTATTTTTATTGACTATTGATCTTATTATATTATTATCGATGTAATAATTCTTGGTAGTCGACTAAGCAATAAATTTTAAACTAATCAAATCCAAAGTATCGAATAAAAAATCTGTGTTGACCTTTTTTTTCTGTGAGCAGAGTTTATTTAATATGTTTGCACCTAAGACACTGATTTCTAAAGAAAGATTCTTGAACCGGGATTACCATTCTTCTTTTCGTTTGAAAATATATCCGATAATAGTTTAATATTCCAAATTTAGTACCATTTATAAAGGTAAAGTAAAAATATTGTTATAGTTTGTTAAGATTATATCAAACCAATGTATAATAAAATAAATTTGGAATTCTTAAACACTTATTACTTCTGTTTTTATCTCCTAATAATTCGTTCGCTGAAGCTTAGCACTGATCCTGCAGGCAGTACTGGAAAAACCTTTTCAATAAAAACATTAGAGCCAAAACGGTATAAAACTATTTTCATGAAACTTGTCTTAGAAATTCAATCTACTCAGAAGTGGGTCGATCACAGAGATAACGACAAAAGTAACGCTGAAAAGAAACTTTTAGTGGCATAACTCGAAAAGTAAACGGTTCATAATATGCTTTGGACATAGACAACATGCTTTTAGCAGTACTAATTGAGTATTAAGTAATATTAAACAAGATAATTAATTAGCATAAGGGGAAATGAATCTTGTGACTACAAGGTAGGTGTTATATATACATAGTCAATAATAGTACATTTTGTAGTAATTTATAGTTGTTGTTTTTTTCTGTCTGAGGAAACTTAATATGTGACTAAAAATAAGTATTTTTAGTAGGATTCTGTGATTGGATCAGGAGGGTGGGTCTAACAATGGACTGACTACATTCTCACCTCCATCTGGTTTTGTTGATTTATGATATTTTAGTTTTAAATATAAAAATTTAGGTTACACAATCATCTATAAATCTTTAATAATAAAATGTATTTTATTGCTGTAATGTTTTTTGGTGTTTATATAATGATCATAAAACAACTATGGCATTCAGATAAAGTCTTGATATTACGCTAAAGTGGTTACATAAAAATACTACCTAACGAGAAATAATCATCTGTATACAAAGGAGTAAATTAATGATAACTTCACACAAAAAGAGCTTTTCAATAAATATTTGTTTCAAGAGAAGAATTTCATTCATTCCTCTTACGTAAGATAGTTTTATTTGCTATTCTCATCAGAAAGCGTGAAAAAGTAAACAGATATTTCTCAATTGTAACAGTTATGTGATGTATTAGTCAGATCCTTCATCAAAAATAAAATATTCATCAAGAGGGTTGAAGCGGTTCCATCCGCTCACGCCTTTTGATGAAAGATGTCTTTAACTACCGGCCCCTCATCAGCACGATATCACTCTTGACGTATGATGTATGGTGTAATTACACACGGTGGCCCGCTGCCGATTAAGGCGCCTTTACTGTTCTTTAATGTTGGAATTAAAACAGAATTACCGTCGAGACAATAATTATCAGTCGGTAGGATGTTATCTCTAATTGTGGTCTGTTTATGACCTTACAGACCAGAGGATTCTCCTGCTTTGCGTCATTATTTTAGTTAATTAAATTCACAAGAATTATTAAGGGATTTCTCATTGTTGTTTAATTAATTAACACTATTTTTTTTTTTTTAAAGTATTGCAACAATATATTCAAGAAGAAAGCAACACTTATAAGATTAAAAAATCTGGTGCGGGCAGCAAACGACTTTCACTTACATCGACTGTTAAAATCAATTTAAAAACTATTAAATAAACTTCAATCTAAAAAATATTGTAAGTTGAATAAAGTAAAACGTATATTAATTTTCGTTGGAAGCATATAATTTAAATTAAATAATATAACTTCATTAAATTGTTAATCAGTAATAAGTTAATTCCCTATTACCTTTTACAACTTTGTGTATGAGATAATATTTTTTCTAAAATCTTTCTCTTTCCAACGGTATATTATACGACTATACTACTGTTTATTATATAAAAAAAAAATAAATAAATAAAATACATAAAAAAATAGTTTTTCGCTTTTATCCTTTACTTGGTCATCAGGTTCTTCCAACTTGTATATTTAGCTGTTCTTCATCAATGTCATTAAGGTGAATTGGTTAATCTTTTGAAATGTACAAAATTAAAGATAGTTTAGAGGAAGAAATATCGGCAGTTTAAGCCCTGTCTGACTATTTCAATCAGAATGAAAATTACATGACCTTAAAGCCCATTAAATTTTACATCAATATAGGGAGTTTAATCAAAATCGTTAGAGGTGTTTTGGGGAAAATTGTAAAAAGGGGCAAAATGCATGGTATAAAGGGCTCTTCTGTTACCCAATTTTAAAAAGTTGCTGTAACTCTCGCGGCATATAGTTAGTTGTCTTAAATATGAAATTTCATTTTCGTACACTTTGCGTTTTTTCGCTAGATATATAACCTTTTTTCGGGACTTGGTAACATGGATTCAAGAGACCCTAAAACGTGTATTCCCATTAAAAACTGATATCCGAAAATCTCACGATATTTATAAATAGTTAGTGAAAGTAAAAATAAACATACACAATGATGAAATGACGAGGAACAAAACAAAATATGAAAAACTATCAATCGGTGCCACTCCAAGGAGTATCATATGGTTTCCTCTATTTTTGATTATAAGGACTAATTTAATTTCTTCAGATGGACAAGATTACCGAAAAGCAATTTACTTAATTTTAAATAACGGAGGATTCATATATGTTCCAGAAGCATAGTTAGACGAAAACAGAATTATTCTTGCGACCTGCTTTTTATTTATACCTACATAATGCATGAGATCATTATATCAAAGATATATGAAGGCTGTAAATCAGTGTTACTTGAAATTATTTGAATATATATTCAATTAAAATATTTATTTTATTGATACAGGCAATCCACAACATAGGTGATGTTTGCCGATCAATGAAAATAGTGTTTTGTTAAAACGAATAGCGTTGTAGTGTACACACCAGTTTCTATTTTGAATTTACCTTATGAACTCAGTATCTCACTCGGTTCAAATATTCATCTTTTTTTCTTTTAATTTTATAACATGCGTTTATATGTTTTTAACATAAGTCTTTCACAACGTCGACGCAGAATTCATTGTCAGAAATCAATCACAATGCGTAATGACAACTATGAATCAGTCAAACATAAATAGAATATCAATGATCTGATCTCCTGTTCTTTTGTTTCATAGTCTTGTTGAATTCAAGATTTAGATTGGACTCTTATGAAATGTTTTGTCATGCTTATGAAAACAAGTTGTCTTACACTAAAGCATAGAATTGGCATCTTAAGATTTGTCTTTTTCAAAATACTCTTACTGGATAATATTTTACGCCGGTAGATGCTTGCCCTTCCTTCGAATTGAAATATTCCAGTGTGCCAAGGAGCGTGCGTGCCTTACGCCCAGCCCTGGTGACGAAACCGTTTCGGCAGCGGTGACATCATGTTCTTGCCATATCCTCGTCCCATCTCCCATTTTGTTTGCTCTCGAGTCCTCCGCTGACATGAAAGCGTCGGTGTTCCCCGTTAGAGGTGGACGTGGAATAACTCTCGCCGCGTGAGGGGAATGGATATCCGCCAGTTCCGTTAGTCGATCCCAGCGACTTGTGATTCAGCCGGGGGCAAATCCTTTAATCCTATTATGGCACCCCAAATCCCCTCCCTTCCAACAATATTTTCCTATACATGAACCACTTAATGCTCTAACAAAGCCTTCGTCAGCTTTGGATTTGACTGCTTATGATCGGAAGTAGTTATTTTTCAATGCTTTTTTATAGTCCATCTATAAGGGAATAAGTATTTAAAACAAGAAAGGTTTCTCTTTCTATATTTTTGTTTTTCTGTTAAAAAAAAAAATAATGCATACAAAAAACTTTACTATCTGTACTAAAACTATACCATCAATCTCTCACTCAAACTTAAGAATTCGAGGGATTGATTTGTATATTATTAGTCCTATAAATCTGGAATTAAATGAAAATCAAGTACTTTACTATCAATAGAAGAGTATGGCAAAAATATCTATAATAATTGAACGATATAAAGATATAAATTAATAATTAAATTACGAAACTTTTGGGAATAGAGAGGAAGATCTTGAGGAGGATGGGCCAGTAATACCGAGGATATGGTGAGGCCTAAAAGGGAACTAATACAAAGAAATGGATGTCCTGGAAACGGACATTAGGTTAAGGAGCTGCGTTTCTACGGTCATATGGTCAGGGTGGCCCGAGCAGAATAAATAGGAGATCTTTGGGAAAATGTGAGGATATTAAAGAGGGGAGATAAAGGTCATTGTGGATGCCAAGAGGTGAGAAAGGGGAGACTATGGAGCGATGAAAGAAAGAGTTTGCAGTCTGAAAGAATGAAGAAAAGGTGGGAAGAGAAGAAGAGAGGGGAATAGTATGAGAAAAGTTGGGAGGAAATGATATTTGCGTGGTCTATAAGACCGTTTCGCGTAATAATAATAATAAATTAGTATTATTTGGTTTTCGGAATGATAATACTTTGTAATTACACTGTAGAAAAAAAGTTACATACTGAGATCATTATTTTAAGGAATAAGTAAATTTCAGATGTAGAAAAGAAAATGTCTAGAAGATAATGGGTTGCCTTCAGTTAGGGAGGTCAAAGAAAGTCGACCATCCTCCCTGAGTACAACCGGTCCCTAATATTTATCCCTCTCTCTTGTCAACAGTATTTTCTTCTCATTTCGTAACGGACAAACCATTGTGTTTAAGCCTTATATAACTCCTTATCTTCTTAAGCTGGTCTTTAATGCTTCGGATATCAGCACCATTGATAACCCGCACGAAATCCACTTAAGACAATAAGAATTTAAGTCATATCACGTGAAGGATTGCGAATGATCTGCACGGCGTTACTACTCCTGAATCCTATTTGTATATTCCTTTATCTGTACACGACGATTTCTGTACGTGGGGACTTTATCAGTTCCAACATCTCAATCGTGACTCCTGGTCACTCCAACATTCCTCACCACTCTGGTGAATGTTCAGAATTCTTAATAACCCTTAAAACCTCTGCTTTCTTTCTTTGGCCAAAGTCATAGCCGTCATTGAGAACCCATTATGTAGCTGATAGAAGTTGGAAAATTCGTCTAATGGATTGGGCAATTGTTATTTTTATTTTAAAAAAAAAAGTTGTTTGAAACATACATGTAAATTGTAATGAATTTAATTTATCCTAAGCTTTATAATATGTTTGATAATTAACGAATACTTGTATTTGATAATCAAATGCTGATTAATAAAAACACATTAAAAACAAAAAAAATATTTATAATTTTTAAACTTTTAGTATAGACTGTCGCTCCAAAAATAAGCTTAACAGAGTATTACTGAGCGAAAGTAGTATTGGACGAGAAGATAAGTAAATGTATTAGAGGAAGTATTTAATTCATTGATTGCTTCACGTCAACGCTGTTTCAGTCAATCCTGAAACTTACTAGTGGAGCAAAATAAAATGGACGATTCTTTTGTACTGTTCCATTGGCGACAAGCAAATCGTGCATACACCTTGTTCCTAAAAACGCTGTCACATAATAAAATTATAAATAGTCCGCTTACTTCAGATTTATTTGGAAAATTGTAGATAAATGTTCCAACACATCTTCAAAAGATCAGTTAAAACAAGCTGAACTTAAATGATTTGCAAATGTTATGCTTATTAAAGAAATACACTTAAATTTGATTATTATTCTATATTTTTTTCAGAAAAATGATGTATTCGGATAAAATTTTCACTCTTTGAAATTAAAGAAAAGACCTTACTTTCTGTTCACTAGTATGACTTTATATTGACATAAAATTATAGAATTGTAAAAAAAAAAATAAAAAAAATATTACATTTCCGTCATGATTTTATTGCTGCTTATAATTCCATTTGATTTGAGAACTAATATTTTGTATTGAAGCAGAAAATTAGTTAGTCTACACGAATGCATTTATTACACTTTATTCTTTTGTTTTTCCAGTCCATACGAATACAATAGGTAATAAATACGCTTCATGTTCTACAATGGCATTATAAATATTTATCTTGTAAGTTCTGGAATTCTTCATAGATTATTGTTCCAGTATCACTTTTTTTGTTTAGTTTTTTTAATATGGTTTTGATAGTCTTGATTATCATTTTGTAGCCCTTTTGTTTAGTAATGAAATGAATTTGAAAATGAAAATTTAAAAGAAAAGTAATTTATTTATATTTATCAATATGAAGAAGGTTATGTAATTTAAATAAATATAATGTAATTCATATTTTAATAAAATTAATTAGTAATTAAATGTGTACAAAATGAAAACGTTAAAAGTTACTGAATCACATTTCTTTTTACATTGAAGTTAGTTAAATTAAAAAAATGACGATGTATGATTACAACATCTCGGAAGTATGGTTGTGATTGATGAAATAACCATTCTTATTTACATATGTCCGAGAGAAAACCCGTGTCAGCTCCTTGAGAAAGATAGTCAAGGATGAATTACGCATCCCTAATATTAGAACGTTATTCGATGAGACAACGATCAATGATGTCTGATGTGTGAACATGGTTCTTTAGTAAATGTTGCCGGGCCAGTTAGAATGATTTACATATAATGATTAACATGGGCAGACAGCTTGGTGATATATTTCAGAAACTAGTCGCTGTAGCTAGAGGCTTTGTTTCAAAAATTTATTGAGGGCGGTCTAAAATTGCCTAACCTTTTTGACAGGATTTGTGTATTATATTAATTTATTTTTCCTACTGTATATTGAAATATTTTTCCGAATTATTTCGGATTAATTTATTTGAAGTGCTTTTTGTGATATTCAACTTCTCATTTACACGTCGTAACCCCTGAAGTTATATGTTTTACCACAATTTCGCCATAGCATACATTTTTAAATCCCAATACCTTTTTATTTTTTACTTTTTTTTTGATTTTAGGATGGAGGAAGGGTTATTACGTACTTCCTCACTGGCCTATAATGACTTCGCTGTCTATACCCATCGATTATAGATTTATTTCTATTCTGTGTGTCTGTACCTAAACAATGATTTACCTACTAGGCTTTGTGTGAAATAATTTATATATTCTGCTGATAGTAATATTTCAATTTGAAATAATATATATTTTTTTAAGATGATAATAAAAAAAACACCTTAAAAAAAGCAAACTAAATTCAGTTGTCTTTCGAACATTTCAAGTTAATACATTTTTTTTTTTTTTTTTTACTCCACGCGACGTTATTGCTGAAATCGAGATTAAATGGAAGTCCTCAAAAAGAGACCGCCATTTATAAATTATTGTATCAAAATAACTGCTATACATAATTTCAGGTGGCAAGAAACTATCACTTACATCCACGTGTTCGCTGGACTTTGCAGTTTGAACCCACTCTAACATTTGCCATAGCCAAAAGAATGGTTTTCCCCAATCGCATGGTAACAAGTAAAGGAAGATGCCTACATCTCAAAAGCAAGCACACACAATGCACATTACATATATTACACCATAATAAGCTTTCGGGCAAAATACGGAGCATTGTTATATAGCATTATGTGTTTTTAAAAAAAGAATAATCATAAGGATCTTCATCTTAATAATTAATTATTCTTAATAATCTTAAAGAAATTTTCGTAGATGAGGTTTAAACATAAAACGCTTATGCTACGTTTTTTCTGGTCTATTTTGGGAAATTGTTGTAAATTACTATAAATAAAAATATTTAAAAAATATATTTTTTCAATGACTTACAAAATAATTATCGTCCGATTAGCCATAGTAGCATAAAGTGACGTTAAATGAGCAAACAAACAAAATAATTGTTTATTTATTCCAAACATTACATTTTTCAAGTTTTGTTCAATGAAGTTTGCAATCTGCAATTATCTTGCAATGAAAACATGTGTGAACTGTTGTAGCTGTGACTCATTACAGAAGAGCTCGTTAAGTAATCAGCACAATTCAAAAATAATACAGACATCTAAATTAATAAAAAAAATGTTTCCTTAGCGAAATTGGCATTATTTATATCAGCCAACCAGTTCAGAATGACAGCAGTTCCTTATACGAAATATTTTATTTTAAATTTTTATATCATGATTAATAACTCCAGTTTATATTTTTTTTTTCAATAAATACCATTCAAGATTTAGAAAGTATTCGAAGGCCGATATTTATCATTTTGACGAAGGCATAAATAAGAGAAATACGCTAGTTATTGGAGAAAAAAAGAGGAAGTGGTTTAGACTCGTACGTTTATTTAAACTATGAAAATGAATTCTTCTGATTTAAATAATCTATGTTTAGGGAAATGCCTTTAGAACTGAAACTATGAATGATTATCATCTTTATTTTTCATTAATTTGCATAAACACGAGGACTGAATGTAAATCAACGTCTTGTTGTGAGAGAAACGACTTTTATAAAAACTGTTAATCATAGATATTATTGTACTATTATCGGTTTAGCTCTACCATTTTTCACGCATTAAAACCATTCCGGCGACAGAATTGTTCGATCCCGAAGATAAAAGCCTAGGCTATACGGACCCGTTTAACAGCTCCTTCCAGAGAATTACCTCCGGGACTTGTATATAACACAGCTCAACCACACCTTTCATATCTTATCGTTAAGGCAGCTTGCGGTTGATTGTTCATATTTTCAACCTTTGTCATAGCTTTTTACTGTACTAAGTAGAGAAAGGAATTTGTGAGCTCTTTCTTAGACGCTTAAGTAGTTCTCTAGTTATCAAACATGTTCGTATCCATCTTTTAGCGATTTTAATATTCCAAAAACTATGCCTAAGGTTTCTTAACCCGATCAATATACGTTTCACCAATTAAGACCTCTGAATCTCTGAATCTAAAGATTCAGCCCCTTGTTGGTAACATTGCCGGTAGCTAGAGGAATGGCTATATTAAAATATCTGTTCATTATATTATTTTTTAATTTAAGACTTATTTAAAATTATTACGAAGCAATTTTATATATTCCTTACTATTTTTAACATTGCAGTAATCCTGCTATGGGTACACACATTTATATAGGCATCATCTCTCAACATCGAAGGTTTTATAAGCACGTTTTGTTAGTTTACATTGTTGTATTACATAAATTTTATGTGTGATTCATTTTTCTAATTCCTCATAGTCACATCGGTCCACAAAAAATTCAGATTAAGATAACTATTTTGTTTTATTTTAGCACAGGTATCTGTTCTGGAGATGCACTCAAACTACTCTGGATGTCCATACAAACTGCACTCAGTTTGTATCTGTATCCGTTCCGATCAGAACGATAAAATAATTATGGTCATATTTTTTACTATGCTACTGTTGCAAATTTCGTTCTCAATTAGTTCGAATCAAAACAAATATGTCGCATTTGGATCTTACTCATTATTCTTCTTATTTATCTTTTCAGTTTTTGATTGTCATAATTAAAGAATTTCTCAGAATATTTTTCATTCTGTGATGAAATAGCCAAAATAACGTTTTACCTCATATATAATCACACGACTTTCTTATAACTTTGTCAGTTATATTTCCGCTGCTTACTATATCTTAGTCTTGTTTAATTTATTTTAAAATGTTCTTCTTTGGTGTTGTTAAATTGCAGTATCTGGTTTCTGCTGGTATTCCTATGGGATGTAGTTAAAGTTTGCAAAATAATAGTTTCTTTTATAAGTTTTTTATTCAATATTTTTTTGCTGGCGCAACAGGCCATGCAGGAGAATACACTCACGTTTCTCGATGAAAGTATATAGGGTAGGGTCATCACTCCCTACGTCTATTTTTGTGAGCGGCCACTAGTTGGCTGACGGGTCTCACATACCCGGGGGAGAGACTGTGAGACCCCATTAAATGGTATGCTTGAAAAAGTTTCGCCGGGACTGGGATTCGAACTCACAACCTTTAGCATAAGAGACTAACGCGCTAGACGCTCAGCCACGGGCTCCCCATATTATTCAATATAAATCTTCTTAATAACAAGGAATGCTGAATGATTACCGGTATTTTTTTTAATGATTTATCTTGCATCGAAGATATATTTCCACACCATTGTATAAGTAATAACCTTCATGATGGGGTTCCAGAAACCACACTCCAAGGAAAATCCTGCTGTAAATTTCTTCTCCGCGAATATCTTTACCTTAAAGAAGCCTATTTCGCATCCGTGACACCCGGTGACTTCATCCAAGTAGTGACACACCGCCAAGGATCCCCCGATGAGTGGTGTCCTTATCAAAAGATAGACAAGGAGTGGCCTCCCGATTGCCCGGCACACGTGTCATCTCTGGCATTCCTCGACACGCTTTGTTCCCATGACACCCTATGAATTATTGATACTCCCCCTATCTGCCTGGATAGGGGTAATTGTTAGGAACCCTCATACACACCTTCTAGGAAATGGATCAACGATGACTGACTTTCCGTAAGGATATGGTGATGCTTCGAGAATAATTTCTGGGACGTAAGGCAGCAGGAGAGAATATTGATATATTCTTATATATTTGGGGTGTGATTAGAATCATTACCGATCTATATGGCTGTATATCATTTTATCACAACTCTGTAAAAATTGAGTTGAAGAATATTTAGCTCTTGTATGAATAAGTCTTTTGACTAGGGATCTGTAACTTTCATTGTATAACGTTTTTCACCTTCATTTCTACACGCTCTTGCTTTTTTTTTTTCTTGGCCAAATAGCTTTATTTTATTCAAATACTATTTGATTATCTTTACCCTTCGTCACAAACCTATGCCTGCCTGTCCCATTATATCCTTTAGCAATATTCCACTTACCTCAGTAATACAGAACCGGTACCTAGGACTCTATCTTGACAAACGTCTTACTTGGAATCCTAAACTAAACTGTATTTACTTGACAGACGCTCAAAACTTCCCACCAACTACAAAAACTAATTTATATTACCATCATTAGTAGTCCTATTTGGACATATGGGATTGAGTTATGGGGATCAACCAAACCATCCGTTCCTCCAGCATTCAATCCTTGCAATCCAAAATCTCCCGAAAAAGCCTAAATGTCCCCTACTTTTTCACCAATAAAATAATCCGTGAAGACCTAAATATTCCATTAGGTGCAGACTTAGACCGAATTAGAAATATCTTCTTTAATTTTCTTCACATGCCTGTATCAAGACCATATGATTAGTGATCACATTTACTTAATGTATTTTCTTGTATGATAAATTTGTAAATATCATTAAAATACTATTCCTCTACTGGTGGTGCCTTTTGTCCATCAGTCCTTGGTGTCGGTTGGATCTGGAACAGTCGGCGTGTTCCGTATTCCGATTTAATTTTGATGTATTTACAATTTTTATTTCTTATTAAATTTTCCGCCTTGTCTGTCAGTGGAGATTGTGATCTCTGGGCCAAATATCAAGGGTTAACTAAAGGGAGTCCAACCATATGTCTGCTGGAAACCGGGTGTCAAAGAATTATTTCAAAGTTTTATTTATATTGTGTACCTCAAGTAATGTTCCATTATTTTTTACTCACCTGAGCAATGCATTGTTTTGGTTGTTGTTTATTTTATCTATTTAATATCAGTGATCTTCTCTTCAAGAGTAATTTTGTATTTAGTAAAATACCGAACCGAATAATTACTGGTTTAGTCTTACAGACTTTTGTTGCTGAAATATGCTTTCTGCAATACTCTTCCATTACAACAGTACAACAGGTTTATTTCCTGGTACTAGAAACTGAGAATAATGTGACTGAATCATAAAATTCATCTTTAAATTAAACATTTTCGTTATATTAACTTTTAAAGACAATAATCATACCATTTAATAAGTTAAATAATTCCAGTTATTGGTATAAATTTTGAATTCAGATGGTAACAAAAAAACGTAAAGCTATAAAAACCTATTTAAATTATCGTTTTCTTCGACTAATGATAATTATACTAATTAGAATTATATCACTAGGAAATCTAGGAATTGATCGATTACTTTTAGAATATTATTAGTGCTTATATTCAAATTAGGTATTATAGTTAGAATACAGTATATAAAAATAATTATCAATATTGTGTATTATTATTATTAAAATGTGCTTTACTATACTTTTTTGCTTGCAATATTAGTTTTCAATATTGGGTGATATATATGCATACAAAGACTCGAATTATAAACAATTCTATGCCAAAATTCAATTACTAATTTCTTTTCTCATCCCTGCCTTACCTATCAACAAAATGATACTCTGCTCTTCAAAAGGTTTAGTACATCCTGAAAGTTAAAATTCCGTATTATTTTATTCATTAACATGACAAAATCCTGATAAGAAATATTTATTAAACAATTACCTAATCACATTTATTCGCAAATGTTTTAAATTGTATATCCAATTTTTACAATTCTTTCAATCTTTATATCCAACTTGTCCAGTAGAATTCTTTCTAATTAAAAAAAAAAATGCTCTAGCTATTAAATAACGCATTACTTGCAATTTCCATTTTATAACTATAATCTTTTATCTTTAAAACCTAGTTTATTTTTATAAGTTATATTTATATCTTTCAAGAAACAGATGTTAGAATATTAATTATTCGTCGCTTGTTGTATCTGTCCTAATAAGTTTTTAAGTTTTAGTAGGTTATTTCGGTTGATAATATCTGCAATGATTATACAGTATTAACTGTAAAATCTTCTTTTTTTTTTTTATTAAACTCCTTGATAGTCGTTGTTTTCAGTTAAGAATATTTTTGTCATATAACTAACTCATTTCTTCCTCAAAGAAGCGATAGTGCACGTTTGTATCTTAATTGCTGGTTACACAACATTTTTAATGGCAAGGCTATGAGAATTGTGAAAGAAATATTTAAATTGGTAAAAACAACAACCAGCCGGTGATATCATGACCTTAAACATTATAATCGTTGGTTATCTTAGTATTATATTTTTATTTTGTGATTTTCTTTTTCCTTTCAAGTGGTTGGTTTCCTTAGCCCAAGCTGTGTACGGCTTCTTTCTAGAATATATCACATAAGATATAATTCCTATTGGAAGCTGACCAATAATGATTAAATAAATACAGTGACAAATTGAAAATTGTTGCCTTTGATAATATAGTTCAAAAAACGTTTTTCTGAAAATTCTTTTGCGATTGTGATGAAACATCTTACGAAAGTAAAAAAAAAAATTTTGTGTAAAATGAACTATAAGGAACAGAGGTATAAGCGTTAGGGGTGGTGTCGTATTCCTTTAATGTTTAAGATTAAGTCGAATTCTCAGATATAGTTTTTTGTTACAAGTTATAGCTATATTGAATTACTTATGATGTAGCTTGAGAAAGAATTGTAGATATTATTTTGATTTGTTAAGCTTATAAATAAAAAAATACATAAGAAAAATTACCAAATTACCTGGCCAGTAGTGTCATTTTTTTTCCACCCACATGCTCTTGTAAGGATTTGTTATTCCAGTCCTCCTCTGTAAACCCGAAATGTTTGGAGTTTGCTTGTTCCCATGTTGTCAACATTTGTTTGTGGTCTTGCTGTTGCGTAAAAGGGAATAAATCTTTACTTAGTATCTAGTTATGAAATTGAATAAAGAAACAGTTTTGGGATAGGAAACGAAATTGAGATCTTTTGTAGTTACAATCATATTTATTTTTTTGAAAAAACGATTTTATTAGGGAACGCTTCAATTTGTCTCGATGTGGACAATAATAACATTGGTTTTAGACCAAATCCATGCAATATTTACTGAGAGAAAAAAAGTAAAGACAAATTACATAAAATAATGTGTTTAATAAAATGAATACAGAGTTAACAAATAAATTAACTTTAATTTCAAATCACTATCCACGAAGAGTATAAATTTATAATTCTATTCAAATTAGAACACTCTCTTCTATATTTGATATATTTAATCAATTATACATCATTATGATTCGAGGTCTTATCACCTCATCTTCAGAATATCGTATTATTGATGCGAGATTAAATATATTAATGTAAAAGAGAGTGTTCTAATTTGAATAAAATAATAAATTTATACTCTTTGTGGATAGTGTTTTGTAATTAAATTAATTTAAAATATGGAGTTGGAACACCATTTAAGAAGTGATAGAAGAACTTTAGTATTAAAACTAAGAACAGTTTTGAGTGAGCTTCAAGAAGCCATTTTCAATAGGAATATCTGAAGATGAGGTGATAAGACCTCGAAAGGTAAATGATGTATAATTGATATGAGTTTAAATGTATTGATGTATAAGAGAGTGTTTTAATTTGAATATAATAAAAATAAATGAACATTTTAAAGACTCTCACAACTATATACAATATGATGGAAGAAGCTAGGACTGAGCTTGTTACCACACTGTGGAGGTAAAATCAGAATCCGAAGGATCCCAGAGTCTCAAACTTAGTCGCATCGTTGGTATGAGACAATTAATATTTATTTAGCAAGTTTTTTCATCCAATCAACAGTAATAATTAGTCTGTTCTACACATACCGTATTTTTTCTAGCTATGTTCTACATTTGTTTTTTTTCTTTTGGGCCATCTAAGGACCACGGTGTTTACATCTTTTGTTTTCCACTTTTGGCGTGTTGGGTGGTAGCTTTCCTGCCGACACCTTTACCTTTTCTCAATAGAAAAGAATACTGGCCAATGCCCAGTATTCTTTCACTTTTCGGCTGAACTCTACTTTACGTTCCTCGAACCATTTCTCTGATACGTTGTGCCTAACATCTGTAATGGACCTGAGGAAAGGTCTTGTTTGAATGGTCAAGCGTTAGCGATTTCTGTCATTGATGGTATCTTGCTCTATATTAAGTTGATGAATGCCGTTATTATGATTTTTTTAAATAGATCATTAAACAGATTTCAAAAATGAGGAAGCAACCAATAAATAAAATGATGATTACCGTTATTGATGATTAATATTATTATGATGTTCTAATTTTCTATAAAAATAGTTTTTTTTTTTTTAATGTCATCCTGATTACTTGACGTGTCTGATAAATAATGTTTAATCCATGTCGGTATGTTAAAATTACATTCTTCTCCGATGATCTTATGATGGAATCTCAATCAGTATCTTCGCCTCTACGTCGCCAGACAATTATTTATCACTAACCATCATAGCTATTAACAGTGCCCTTAAGTAGAAGTAATAAATAACTTGTCCTTGTGACAACTAAGTCTACACAAGATGGATTTAGTAACAATTATCTAATGATGAGATAATGAGTGAAGTGATGTAATTGAAGCAGGGCCTAGTATATATAGTAAAGGAGAGGCACAGACGGATATAATTGGGCCATAGCATCTGTGTAAGGGTGCGGCATATGTGCTCCCCAGCCTGGCCGCAGTCTCTCGCTCTTCCTATCTTGGGGGTAATCATCCGTGGTAATATGTTCATCCTATTTGGAACATGATCTCAACTTCTTCCGTATTTCGAAATTTCGGTTGAATTGATTTCGTGTGAATGGAGTCTGAGGGGTCTTTGAACAAGCGGGTAATTCGAAACTAATAGCACCAGCGTGGCTTCAGTCATCTTATATTATATTTATTGTTTGCTTTATTGGTAGCTTCCTCATTTTTTAAATCTGTTTACTGAACTATTGAAAAAAAAAAAATGAATGCGTTCAACCTTACGGGGATTAAAGACGCACTTCAGATTATTATGACAGATGACAATTAAGTTAAAAATATATGTCATGTTAGAATTTAAAAAAAAATATAATGATAATATAACAACATTAATATACAGACCTATTTATATCGATTTACACAATAAATAGATTAATCCAATTATACTTTAAATATGAAATGATAGGTTTATGGTAACTGAAATGAAAAACATAATCTCTACTTTTCAAACTTTTTAAATTTGTTGAGAAAACCGCAATAAAATTCATTGATTGAACTGTAGAATTATTCATGGCTAAAAGCAGTTTATATAAATCGATCAAGGGTTGAGTTTCTTCAATAGTTAAGTGGAATAATTGATGATGGATGAATAGTAGAATATTTAATTCAGTTTTGTTTGAAGAAATGTAAAGAACAATTCGAAAATTTGCATACCATGTGGAAGATCATAACATTTGCGATACTGTAAGGTGGCAACACTGACTGTATTAGCGTCATTCAAAGCATTCAGCAACCCCGCAGTTGTCCTTAAATACATTTTACTTGGAGAAAACATTAATAAATACCACCTATGATTAGTAACTGGTTTTAAACTTATACGTCTCGTGAATTTTAAAGTACGACTTATAATATTATTAAAATAAAAACTGACGACTAATTTAAAAAAAAAAAAATGTGATAAAAATGTGGCTGTTATTTAAAATTAATACATTTACTTTTTTTCAATTATTATTTTACTATGTTGTTTTTTGTTTTCTTTTACAGGTTAGTACCAGTTCATCTTGAATGTAAACCTGCTTATGCGCTTCATGGTTGGTATGAAAAAAGAAGCTCTGGTCTTTTCTCTCCCTCTCAATTTTTATATTTTGCGTATAGATTTGTTCCAAAATTTAGAACGTAGTGTTATGATTTTTGTATGATATTCACTAATTACTGAAGTCTTACTCGGTGGCTAAATTTCATATTTAATCAATCTTTATCTAAATTTTAGGTTAAAGTTTCTGGAGATACATGATTATTAAAACAGTTTATTCGAACCGTACTTTGTCTATCTCTAAATTATTTTATTTTAGAATTAATATATTACATATATATTAAATTTTATTTAGGTTACCCTTTACGTTCTTAAATAAATAATAGAGATGATTTCAGTTCTACTTCTTCTTTCTTTTTTTTCCGAAAAAAAAAAAACAGCAAAATATTTCCTGTTTTGTGTTTAAAGAAAAATACATAAATTGTAATTATCATGTTTACTACCTTTGTTATGAGTGGCCCAGTTATCTTGTAGGTTGGGTATCATCAATAGCCATCAGCTTACCTTAGTTGTTAATGACATCCTGTAAAGTTTGCATGACTCTCAATAAAATAGATTTGACGCAATAGTCTACGAATACAAAAGTGTTTAGATTTTGACACCCCCTGAATCAATTGGCTCTGTAGCCTGAATGTTATCAATCAGCGGCGCACCTCAATGCTTTGTCATTTGTGTGTAGTAATAGCTTTGACTACAGTGAAGCTGCATTGTACCATACAAAACATTTATTGTATTTTTTTGCTGATTCAAACTAACGCTTTATATGTATACTAGCGACTGGCCCTTGCCTCGCACGGGTGCAATTTATCTGTTTGTTTGTTACGGTTCTATATTATTGTTTTATGACAATTTTAAATTTCATTAGAATTTTTTCTAAAGACATTGTAAAGCATTAAAGTTCAATTTGGTTTCCATGTGAGTCCCATTTAGTTTACAGTGGAACTACTGTTTTTTGTGAATGAACATTATTATATATAATATATATTAATTTATATTAATATATAATATATATATATTATAAAGAAATAATTATTAACAGTATTAGTTAATTACAACTTTTCCTTCATTTTAGCAACTTACGTACTATTTGGTACATATTTAAAAAAGTCCGAAACTACTAGACTAAGTGCGATTAACAAGAAAAACATAATAAAAAAGAAAGGATAAAGGTATTTTTAAAATAGGAAAAAATTATTAGTGTTTTTAACAACAAAAAAATTGAATTTCATCATAATTACGCCCATCATCAGTTATTTGAGTAAAGAAAAATCTCTATGAGTTTAGAATCAGTTAAGTGCGATAAACAGAAAAATATGAACAAAAGGAAAAAAATTGAAATCTTGCCCATATATATATAATATATATATATATATATATATTATATATATATATATATATATATATATATATATATATATATATTATTTGTGCCATAACACATTCCATATTAAAATTGGCTTATAACTAGTAGAGATGTAGCGTTTTGAAATTAGCAGTGGTGATATATTATTTTCCTTAGAATTATTTATTGCTTTTCATATTATCTAATTGCCAATCTACAGCTTTAAAAACAGTACAGCTTTATAAACCATCCTGAAATAGTTTTTTGGAACCTGTCCCTATTCAACCCTTGAAGGGTCTTGGGCTCATTACATATTGAGATTCGTACTATTTCTCGGGCAACGGCGTGCATTGAAGTGATTCGGCCGAGATCACGCTCAGCTATCAGGTTTTCCCCCCATTTTTGGGTACCCACTTCATAGAGGCTGGGTGAGCCCCAGGAGGGTCTCTATACCCTATTCGCCCCACGGCTAATAACGAAATAAATAATAGTCCTCCACGGCTGGGATTCGAACCCAGGACCCGGAGCACAGCTGACTAGCGCTCTATCCACTAGGTCACGCTGCTCCCCCAATAAACCATTATTAAGTTTTTTAAATATTTTTATTTGTCTATTATATTGATGATAATTGAAGTGTTCATAATGACTGTAGTAGTGTTTGTACTAGATGCTATAATACTTGTTCGTAAGAATACTGTTCTGTTTTTTTCCTGCTGAAGTTTGAATAACCAAGGTGTATTTGTTTGTTGTTGCTAGTCTAGATTCAATAAATAACACGTTCATTACTCTGATCTATGAATTCAGAGCAGAATAAATAAGTGCGTGTAAGTATTAGTTCAATGAAGGTTTAGACAATATAATATTTTTTACTCAACTCTAGGTAGACTCAATAATATCTTTTAATGTTCCTTATTATTAATTTCCTTAATCTATTAAATTCTAAATTCCCTTAAATTATGTAAATGATCCTAAAAAATCCAGTCATTCTGCTTTATCGTTGTGTAACATTCGTTTAACTCCAGATTAACATCCAAGTAGCCTACATAATAACTTCCTCCCTCTTAACATAAGCAGCTAACTACGAAGATAAACATAGTGTTCCGTCACCTCGTTAGGGGAATAGTTTACTAGTTCCTGTTTAGTGGTTAGTTAGTGCGGTAAAGTGTTGAGCTTGATTGTGAAGGTGTTTAGCATCGCCGGTGTACCCTCCAAGGATAGGAGCCAGTAGAGATAAATCTGCATTTGTACAGGACTACGCCGTTCTTGAACGAAGTGTTCTTATTGAGAGCACTATTTATCGAAAGAGGCAATAAATTAGGGGCGTTACTCTGTCTAGTATTTTCGTTTCTTTAACTTGTCCAGTATATATCACGTTAGGCCGCTAATAGGAGAGGCTGGTTGGAGTTCGAAAGAGGAACTATTATTTTTTTTTACTTCCACTGACTTATAATTGAATATATAGAATAGAATAGAATATACTTTTATTGCAATCGGGGATTTCCCCATACAATAGGAGTGTGTACATAAATCATATTTTTTATATACTGTTTTCAACTTTTTGGTGTAACAAACTAAAGAAAACATATATATATATATATATATATATATATATATATATATATATATATAATAATAATAATAATAAATATATCTACATAGTCATATATGGGTACAATAAAAAATAAAATAAACAATAATAATTAGCAACAAAATATATATTCATTTCTTATGACTTCAAAAACAAAACAAAATCATAATAAATAAATTAAGATACATTTTTTGAGTTAGTGATCTATCACAAAACCTCTTAAATTTAGGCTTGCTCTGGTGTAAAAGTACAGTTTTTTAGTATTTTCGGAGGTTATATTTTTGAGATATAGTCTGAAGTTTGAAGGTGTTAACTGGTCTATGGCTGGTATGATGGTTGAGCGGTAGAAGGAGTAGGCTTGGCATGATGTGAAGAAATGGTGAATATTGTCAGCTTCTTTCTTATTGCAGATGGTACAGTTTTCTATTGGATTGAATCTATGCGTTATGTTTTTCATTGTGATTTGCGGGAATTTATTGTTAGCAGTCCGGATTTGAGCCATAACTTTTTTATGTGTAAAGGGCAGGTTGGTTGTGAGGTACATTTGAGTTATTTGGGTTCCATTAAACATTTCTATATAATTCGGACAGTAATTCGACATTTCCATTTTGGTTAAATCGGACATTTTTAAGAGATTTTTATACTTTTGAATTAAATTTTGAATTATATTTTTCCTCTCTTTTGCATTCTTACAATTTGTAATGACTGACTTATAAATAAAATATGAAAGGTATTGCCTGAATTTCGCTTTATGTGATTTTTTAACGATTATACAAGTTTTACAAGAAAGTAATAGGAAAATGATATTGCATATAGTAAATGTTTCTCGAACATTGATTGTTTTATGCTAATTGAATTAGTATGTTAGGGATTAAATGCCTAATTTTCCTTAAAAGTACCTTAATATTAATATTAATATAATATTAATATTAATATTAGTAATGATCGTCTCACGATCTCATGATCATTGAATAAGAAAGTTTATAACTATTAAGAAGAAAAAATGGATGAATAACAAATAAGAAACAGTCTTTCCGCAATAAGAGAGATTAAATAAAGTTCAACATATTATTAAATAAATCTTTATACAAACGAATTGAAATTAATTAAAAATTCATAAACCTAACTTACTGTTCTTCATCTTTCTCCGGCGCGACAAGCCGTGAAGGCCCTTGGCCGGGTGGTATACGAGTCTCCTGGGAGAGTATACTCACGATTCTCGATGAGATTTTACAGTGTAGGGTCATCACTCCATGCGCCATTTTTTGTGCGTGACCACCATTTGGCTGACAAGTCTCACATACCCGGAGGAGAGGTTGTGAGTGAATACCCATTTAATTATATGCTTATAAAAGCCCCGTGGGACTGGGATTCGAACTCACAACCTTTAGCATGATAAACTAGCGCGCTAGCCTTTCAGCCACGGGCTCCCCTAACTGTTGTTGTCTATTAATAATTAATTATTTTTTATGTAACTAATGACGCTTTATGGGTAGATGGTTTATATCTTTATATATAAAAAATGATGACGCGATTTTGGTTCCCGCTAACTCCTAAACCACAGGACGGGTTTTGATACGGTTTCACCATCATTTTGGACATTCTTTCCTTAATACATTGTAATTTAGTTTTCTTTAAACGAAAAAATTAATTTTCTGTAATCAAGTAATAAAAAAAGTATTCCTGAAATATAAGTCGTAACATAGACGTATCATATACCGTTGGAAAGCGCAAAATTTTGGAAAACTTAATATACAATAAAATAAATCGTACAAGTTAATACGAAGTTGTAAGCTCATAAGCTTATGAACATATTTTATTGGTAAAGAGGAGTCTTATAGTTAAATGTACTGGCTCGTGCAGTCATATTCATCTACTTAGTACGCAAGATTTTAGAAACAATATTACGTACTCTAATGGTTACTAAGTTGTTAACATAAATGGAAAGTTGTTATAAATCCATAAACTAACATTGTTAATAATTAGTTCTACTCTTAACTACTGTAAATTAAATGAGGGGAGCATGGAAACTAAATTAAACTTAAAAAATTTATTTAGAAAAAATTCAATCTGAGTATAAGATAATAAAACGGGATATTGAATAGACGTCATATAATAAATATAATATTTTATTTTTAAGTGCACCTTTCGTTACGATTAACTGAAAATGATAAATTGATAAACTCTTAACTTATTTTGTCAAGCTGTTATTTTATAAACATAAATTATACCACATTTAAAATATATGCTTAATTTAATTAAATTAATTTTTTTTTCAGATTTTCTTTATGAAACAGGTGTTTCCATGGAAACTAACTGCATCCCAAACTGCACTAACAATAAATATTAACTTTTTTAGTAGGGAAGTAGTTATGCGAAAGATGTGTGATGTGCGTGTTGAGTATTTTTAAAAAAGATTCTGATCTAGAATTTTAAAATTTATTATTTCCCAACTTTCAGTGTAACTCTTACAAACAATTTTATTATTGATATTATGAAGTTGTCTCTAATGCTAAGGAACAAATGATTCTCTTGGAATAAATTAATCAAACATTATTATTATGCTCGCGTACATTTATGTACGTTGAAGTGGGTTCTTTTTTTATTTCCATTTATAAAAATTTTAAATGTGGTCTGGATAAAGGGTACGTGAATAGACACTAAAGTATAAAGTATGGAGTAGCTTTTATATTCCTTTTTTTTCCTTTACAGATGTATCGGGCGATTCATGGTTTCCTGTCGAGAACTATCGAGATTTTTTCTAGATTAAAGGCTTGGTTCTTAACCAAAAAACTCTGAAAGGAAACGTGATTTATTTCTTATAGGTCAACTGTAAAATGCTACTATTGTTTATTATTGGTATTTCTATAATTGTTATTATAGGTAATTTCCTTTTTTACCTCAGTGTGTATTGGATCAATAAAATATGTAAAACCATGATTCCGTGTGACTAAAACATTATATACCCAATTCTAACAAGAGATAATTACTCAAAATCAAAGCCCTTTACCTACAATTAATGACCTCCTTCAGACTAAGAACGTCTGTTTGAAATTAAAGGAAATCACTACCTCTTCCTGCCTCAGAAAGACATGCAAACGCAACATCTGCTGGAGACACGCAACTCTTCCAGCCTTTATGTTCTCCATCTCTACACACTATACAATGCATTAGGCACATCAACTTAATTAATTGAACATTTTTACAATCGTCATTTTATTTCTAAAACAGAATCCAAACATCCGTTTCTTTTAATAAATTCGGTTATCTTTACTGCGAATTTCTAAATTAGTTTCTCTTGTACAACTTGAACCGCATGTAACTGTACATGGTAAATATTTGTTCTGGTGGTGTATTGTTGTAGTTGAGGCTGAGAAGATTAGATGTTATCCATATTGTATTAAAATTTAGTTACTTCTGTCCCAGTTTTCTTACGTGGTTTTTGAAATGTGGAACACCCATATACCCATACCTTTCATAATTTTTAATTTTATCGTTGAGGTTTATATTGGATTTTACAACTGTATAATGGAATACAACAAGTAAATTGGAATGAAATATAAAAAGGCATGAAACACATGTAAAGAAGCTTCCCAATGGAAGCACTAAATATTCTACTGAAAAATATTCTAAACTAGAAGGTCTCGGCCATCTACTTTTCTGACGCCTCGGAGGATTGTTAGGAATTGAAGAGAAAGAAAGGATTGAAACTAGAGGATTAGGGTGGGGAATAGAGTTAGTCATTAAAGGAATGGTATCTAGATCAGCTAAAATCAGCAACATACGGAACATTAAGGTCTTTATGGATAAGTTTATTCGTGACAAAGTAAGGAGAATTGAGGATTTTACGAAGGATTTTGGATTGTAGCGATTGGATACGAGAAGAATTCGATGGTTTAGTATAGCCCCAAAGCTCTACTCCGTAAGTCCATATCGGCCTTATGATAGTCATGTAGATGAGTCTTTTGTAGTTAAGTGGAAGATTAGAACGTTTGTGTAGTAAGTGTTTAAGTAGTCGATATTAATATGTATATAACCAATATAACCAATCTATATATTTATCCGCCCTTTAATGCAGTTTTATTATATATATATATATATATATATATATTATATTATATTCCAGAGATTCCCTCATTATTTTTCAAGCAGATAGATCGTACGTGCTACCAGTAGTAGCTAGTTTTTTCTCCATCCGCTTGAAGAAGGCATGAATGTTCTTTTCTTCTTATATACGATCAAACCTGCCGCCAGATTTTTTTTCCTTTTTTGTTAGAGCTCTATATATTTTTTTTCTTAACAGTCCTATTCCTTCTTTTTTCAACTATTCTGTTAACATTTCTTTATATGCTTTTCTAAACTATGGATAAAAAAAAGTCAATTTTTTAAAAACGTTTTTAAATTTGATGAAGGGCAGTCATATAGAGCCCCTGTCACGTCTCATTGAATCTCAATGATCCATGTAATGCGTTACAATTATTCTTACGTAATTTATGAACTGAATGATTTATTGTAGCTGCTTAGTAAATTCTAAATAACTTGTATGATTGTTGTGGATATTTTAAAACTTTAAGGCCACAGTGATGTAAGACTTTAAACTGTCTTATGAATTCAAATTCTGACAAGAGTAAAATAACATTTTTTTTTTAACCCCAATTCCGTATCATGTCATGCTAAAAATTTCATTAATACATTTCTTTTATTGTATCATGATACATTTTAAGGGTGTGTGGAAAGGTGTACGGAACTAAAAATTCATATTTAAGACAACTATACGCCTGAGATGTTACAGCAACTTGTTCATCAAAATCGGTGTTCCAGAAGAGCCATTTTATACCTATTCAGGATTTCCTCCAAAGCAGCTTTTAAGATTTTAATTAAACTCGCTACATCGATGCAAAATTTAATGTGCTTTGATATGATGTAGATTTAATTCTGATTAAAATAGTCTGACAGGGCTTCAATGCCAATAGTTTAAATTGTCTTCCTCAGAAGTACCCTAAATTTTGTAGTTACGAAAAAATAAAACATAACATCTGATTAACATTGATAAAAAACGTCTAAATATTCAAGTTCAACGATTTTGATATTTGATTGTTGTAATTTTTGACATTAAGAACAGTAATATAGACGTATGATATACCGTTGGAAAGAGAACGATTTTAGAAAAAAATGTTATCTTATGGACAAAGTCGTAAAAGGTAATGTAAAGCGAAGAATAGTGCATAAACTTATAGCTGATTATTATACCTAGCAATTTAATATTGTTATATTATTTAATCCAAATCAAATGCTTCTAACGAAACTGAATAAATTTTTTATTTGTCTGAACCTAAACCTTTTTTCAACTTTAAATTTATTTAATAGTTCTTAAATTGATTTTAACTGACAAGGTAAGTGAAAATCGTGTGTTGCCCGTACCAGAGATTTTAATTTGGATATTATTAAATTTAGGTTATTATCATTGAATTACTTTCATGCCGAGCGTAAAGCAATATTAATATTAATTTCTTGCACAAATATGCAACATATTTGAAATGATACGAGCATAAAAAATGCTTATTTAGATATGAAATACTGATAACCTTCGATTAGAATTAAAAACATTTTATTCTCATAGTGACTTGGCAGAAATGTATTCAACGATGCTAAGAGATAATTCCTTCGCATCCAGTCAATAAATCCTCATTATCGAGCTCTTGAGTTAGCGGTGCCTATCCTTCCGAGCCCTAGAGTCCTACGTGACCGTCGTCATCTTTCGCAACTCTCACCTAAGACCTAAACGGCAGTTACTTCACTTCGCTGGAACTTTCCTCAGGGACGGTATGCTGCGACTCCTTCCTGGCTAAGCGAATGTCGGAGTATTTTTTATGTGACCCCGAAGTTACTTGAAGGTTATAATCTAGACCAGCAGTTCCCAACAAAACTTTTTCGTGGACCTCTTCATACAAACATTTCTTTGGAAAGGACCCCAAATCTTAAATATTAGGTATATATTCAGATTTTTAGGAGGCTACACAGTACTCAGAAGAAAAAAGAACCTGTCTCTAGGAGTTTACTTGAATCCGCGAAAGAATGAATAAGTAACATTTAATGTTGAATCTGGCAAATAGACATCGAATTTTTTTAACGGTGTGAAAAATCCTTCGTTATAACGAACTTTAGAGGGGACATAAAATGGTGGTCCAAAACCTGTGATAAGACAGGTACTAGTTAAAGATACCCATCCTGATTAAACCTGGATAGGAATTTTTATGAGAAAGAAGAAAGTTTACGGACAAGCAGGTTTGTGTGGGCTGGTAGTTTGGAATTAAAGGAGGTGTATCGAATTTGGGCTAAATCTGTAACTAGTGGGATATTGAGGTCTCGATGGATGATTTTATTAGTAACAAAATAAGCTTTGAAGGTTTAAAAAAAAGAAAAAGGGCTTCCATTTTAATATAGTCTGATAGGTATTTTTTTAAATACTTATAAAGAAATCATGTATTGTTCATTAACTTCTGCGATACACTATCCATTTTCTGTTCTATTAGCTCATTTTTTTCAAAATGTTAGAAAATGACCAATGTAAGGTTGTGATTTGAAGTACTAGCATTAAACACAAGTGATTGTATCACATAAAAATTGATACAAAACCCTTGTCAGAATATTTCAATCAAAATCAAATCTACATATGAAGCCCATTAAATTTTACATTGGTTTAGCGAATTTATTCAAAATCGTTAGAGCCGTTTTTGAGAAAATAGTAATATTTCAGACATATAGTTGTTTTGAATAAGAAATTTATTATTTTACGACTTTTCGTTCTGTGCTTTTCGTTGTAACACACACACACATACGGACCTTTTCACACGACTTTGTTATATAGACTCAGGGGACCGTAAAACATGTGAAAACTGGAATTCATAAACTTTCACGATCGCAATACTTTCCCTTACTATATATTTCATATATAGGTAAGGGAAGGTAAAAAGAGTTTTTTGTATATTTCGAAGGTTTCAGTAATATATATGTAATTTATTTATATACCTGAGGAGCGGGACCCCCAAGAGAGTTAGTTCCCCTATCTCGCTTTCTCTTAGAGCCGCTTCTGGTCTTCAATAAATCAAATAATTGTAAATAAATATCAATTCAATGTTTAGGTTTACTATCTTTAGTTTATTTATTAAAAGTAAAAACAACAGAAAAACGGACATTTATTCTGCATAGATTGTATAGACGTGTATTATACACAGGCACAACTATTTATTCAAGATTTTTTCGTCCATTAGGTTTCAGAATATCAAGATGAACCTTTTAAAATTTTTATTTTCCAACTCGCAGTATAACTCTTGCAAACAATTTTATTGTTAATATTATGAAGTTATCTCTAACGCTGAGGAGCAAATTATTCTCTTGATAAATCAAGGATATTATTATTATGCTCACATTCATTTATGTACGTTGCAGAGTAATATGGATTTCCATTTATAAAAATCTTAAATGCGGTGTGAAAAAAGGGTACGTGAATATATAATAAAGTATAAAAATTTAGTAGCTTTTATTTTATTTATTTTTTCCTTTACAGATATATCGGGCGATTCATGGGTTCCTGTCAAGAACTATCGAGATTTTTTCTAGATTAAAGGCTTGGTTCTCAACCAAAAAACTCTGAGAAATGAATTAGTCTTTTATTTGAAGAAAACGTAATTTATTTCTTACAGGTCAACTGAAAAATGCTAGAATTGCATATTATTGGCATTTCTGTATTACTTATTATGGGTAATATAAACTTTTTATTTCTTAAAATAAATTCCCATTCATCAACTGATTTTTTTTCTCATCTCATTCAGATTCACTTCTGATAGTTACTGACAAATAGATGGAAACGCTGTGGAAACCGAACCCTCATATGATTCAGCTTACATATTTACTTAAAAAGAATACACAAATCTGAATATAAATGTGATGCTATTGAAATATAACCTAATTTTTAAAAAAAGGTTTTGTTTGTGTTCAAAAATAGAAAAGAAATGATTTAGCCGCAATCATGATATTATTATTTTACATAGAAATCTTAACAATAATTTATTATATAATTTTCCTATCAGTTCATGGTATGATTAGTCATTTCCATTACACGTGGCTTTTCATAATTTTTAAAATTAGTTTTTAATTTTTAGTATTGAAGAATTTGATTTAGTCATCATTTTTATTAATTGATTAAAATAATCTTAAAAATTATTTGTTAAAATTCTTATTAAAAGAGATACATTTGCCTGCTGTTTGTTCCCTTCGTTTGGAAGTAGGACTTTCGAGTATCGAATTAAATCTTATTTTAGGTAAAAATAAAATAAAACAATCTCTTCGTTTGAGAAGTAGAACCAACCATCTTTGCTAGAAACGCAGGCACTAAACAATGGTGGTGGCCGTAAACTTTAAGTGCTGTTAATTTTATGGTGACTTAAAAAGATAGTCAGTTAATGTCAGTAGGTTAGTTAATTCCGTCCGTTCCATTATTATTCCACGAACGGCATTGATATGCTTTGGAAGTGAATATTCATTATTCCATTAGCTCAACGGAATCTTAACTGTTATTTTTAATTAGGGAAATATCGGAGGAAAGGGGACTTAAAACTTCTTCGGTTTTTATTACTGGTCATATAGCAAACCACATCACCAGACCCGCATACTGTCCCTGCTTTCTGGGTAATAAATTATTTGTTTGTAATTATAAATTATTATTATATCCTCATATAAATTATTATACTCCTGTCGCCTATTTGACGAAACCTTACTAGGTCCGGAGTCTAGTAGTCATTTTAATTTTAATTTTATTTATGTTAACTATATAAATTAATTTCAAACGAAC
Source organism: Piezodorus guildinii (assembly GCA_023052935.1). Classification (NCBI taxonomy): domain Eukaryota; kingdom Metazoa; phylum Arthropoda; class Insecta; order Hemiptera; family Pentatomidae; genus Piezodorus; species Piezodorus guildinii. The sequence goes on from CM041292.1 coordinate 153,023,475, forward strand.
CTCCATAGATTTTATCGCAAGCCTATTTTAAATAAAAATATCCCAGTACCGCGAAAAATTAATTGCGACCACTAAACGTTCCTTTCACTTTTTTACAGTAATGTAAACGATTTCTTTTCGATTTGTTTAGAATAAATTTGATATTTCGGGGACTAATGTAGTCTATTTTCCGCTAAACAGAATGTGTAGTGTTTTAATATTGAGTTCAAGGGCAGCGACAAACCAAAATTGGATAACTTTTCAAGAGAGAGAGAGAGAGGAAACACTTGAATGTTCCAAACTCTTGAAAATTTCAAAACAGGCATATTTATAAATTTTATCTATTGCAAATACTAAAAATGAATTTAGATTAGGATATTAAAAGGCCCTATGACAACATAAGGTGCCAAAATAAAATACATACAAATTTCTGAAAAAGCGGCAATATTGTGCATCTGCAATATTTGCATACAAATATTGTTTCTGATTTCAATATGGTTGTTCTTGGACGTGAACTTTCTCCCTTCTCACTCAGGTTAGAATGGGTTGGTTACCTCTAGGATAAAATATACCATTAGAAGAAAAAGGTAAAACTGAGACTCCAGAAAAGAATCATTAATCTTACTAAAACACAGAGAAATGTCTTGAGGACATCTAATCAAACATTTTGTTTGAAGAGGAATTTGAAACTACCCAAGGTAATCAGGAAGGGATACAGCCTAAGTACATTACTTTGCATTTTAACTCTGGATACTGTCCTGAACAGAGTTGAGTCGAAAATGAGACCTTACCACCTAGTATAAAGATTAGATACCTTTGGCTAACCCACCTTAGTATCTCCACATCATCCTACTATAAACCTAAGGCGTGGTCTGGTGGATAGAGCACTAGTCTATTGTTCTCCGCGTCCTGGGTTCGAATCCCGGCCGTGACAGAATATTATTTATTCTGTTAATTAAGGGATTATGCAGATGGGAGGGAGAGGGAGTGACTTTAGGGTATGGAGATTCTCCTGGGGCAGACCCAGCCTCTATAAAGTGGGTACCTAAAAAAAAAATTGGGGAAAAACCTGGCGGCTGAGCGTAATCAAGGCCTAATCACCTAATTGCACAGCCGTTGGCCTAGATACAGTACGATATCTATATGCACTGAGCCCAAGACTCCTAATGGGTTGTAGTGGTACAGGTTTTCCTTACTATAAAACTAAAACTAAAATACTGAGGATAAGAAGAAAAAGCAAGCAGGGAGATTGACGCCTAAGGCTAAACAATAAAAGGTCAGAGCCATTAAGTGATTTTAATTGTCTCGGTACTCACCCTAACAATCCTAGGCTGTATAGATGACCGAATAAATGGAAATTAACGCTAGCGGTGTTTTAATCCTCTTAAGAAAGGTTCATTCAAATGTCAAAAAACACAAAAAGGTAGTTTATTAAAACAATTTCTTATAAATTCTTACATATTCAAGTAATCTTGACTCTGAACAAACGCTCAAGAGCCAATTTTTAATCGATGAAGATACAATATTAAGAAATATATAGGTGAAGAGACCGCGTACAAAACGTAAGGTCAAATGTGGGACTTCGTCAGCTTGGATACTAGTTAAGAAGATGAACTAAGATAGTTTGGCCATGTTTCCAGAATGGCAGAAAACAGAGTGACGAGGTATACGAGACAAGTGTGGAAGGTCCGATATCGAGAGAAAGGCTTGAGAAGGTGCAATCCAGAAGGCTTGGAGGAGAAGATGAATGAAGCAGAAGAGGGTCATTGCTGGATCAAACTCCACAGAAAGGATCCTCACATTGTTGGCGGTAGAAAAGGAGAAGATTAAATAAATAAACCATATCATGGTGAACATATCTAAAGCAGGAAAGAATTTAAAAGCCCGGCAAGAAATAAAAATAAGTATGTGAATTTAAAAACAAAATTATAAATCTAAAGATAATGATTTGGTTTAAGCAATGCATTAAAATTATTTTACTTGTAAATTTGAAGATTATGATTTGTCCACCAAGAAAAATTTGAATAAAATAGTCATGAGTTGAGTAAAATCCTTGTCATGATAAATATATGCAATGTTGCATTGAAAATAATACTCTAAACCTACACCCGCCATTATCTCAAGGTGAATACATTTTTGTGCCGCTGTAACTACGCTTATATTACACCTTCCGGTGCCAGGGTGTTTTCGAAACATTTCCCCCGCCAGCTATAACTGTTTATGGGAACAGAGCCGACCTATGAATTATGTTAATAGTCTTAGTTCTCTTGCTACAGCTGGCAAACCGTTAAAAATTTAAATCCGGCTTCCATTATGTATGCAACGACCGGGGGATATTGTTTTGTCGATACCCTTCTTTATTGGAGCATCTATAGGTTTATGCTCAACCAGAGGATATGTTATGCTTTTAGTTCCGTATTTATTAGTTTGTTCTTTAAATTACTAGGCTATAATTTTGATAATCTAAAATACATTGCCATCCTCATTTCTATGCTATTATGACTCAAAAATGTTAAATTAAGAATCTTTCTGTCTATTTAATACTTAAAAATTAACATATTCTTAAATATCCATCTTTTGATCAATAGTGTATTATAATTTTCTCCTGGAGGGGAAGAAGATTATCTATTATAGAAATTTTCGGATTTCTCCTCATATTTTTAATTATATTAAAGTTTTGACAAGTTGTTTGAAATCGATTTGTTCATATGTTTCGACCGATCATCTGGCTCTTAAATTTTGGATTTATTTAAATGTCATTTTCTGTATTTTTAAACATCGACTGTCCCTTTCAAATTCAACAAAAAAAAACATTCTATATACTACAAAACCGTATTATTTACAGTCCATTTACTTCTTCACTATAGTTCCAAGGCAATGCCAAACGTTTAAAGATGGGTTTAATTAGTGTAATGTCACTTTACCTAAGCTAATCAGACATTGCTATACTGAGAGTTCTAAATTTTTCCTTTTTTAATATTTAATGTTTAATTAGGATAGAGATCATTAAGGAGAACTTTACTTCGTTAATTCTCCGGACCACTATTTTCACCCTTAAATGACGGTATAACAAAGGGCTTTTTACTTCCTTAAAAAATCCTAGCCCATCTGCACGGTTTGAACTCGTGACCTGGGGCATATAAGGCATTATGACCACTACATTTCAGGCAACCATTAAATTATGCTAAGTGTGAAATTTAGATCAATTAGTCTTTCTTTCAATAATATTAATATATAAAACAAATTAATACATAATATAATTGATAGATGCATAAGTGAGCAGTCTATAAAAACCGCGTCGGACACAAAAGCAAGCATACCCCAAGTACCCTACTCTTGCGTTAGTCAAGGTTTGGTTGTACCTATGCAGGGCTGTGGAAACCACTAGGACATCCGCTTGGGTGAACTATGTTTAAATGATGAACTCATTAGCAATACATTAACTAATAAATTTTACTAAAGTAAATCACTTTTAAAAAATTACGTCTATTGTTATGGTCAGATTTTTGGTACTGATCCCTAAAAGCCTACATCTTACCATGAGTTAATTTGAAGTTATAAATGTCTTACAAATAATTTGTTATTCTGTGTTTAGGAAAGATATTGATTTTTTTCCTAGCAAACAGGTTGGGCCAATGTATTGACAAATTAGTCAAAAATTACTTGCAGTGATTTATTATATTAGCACAAAGATGCCATTTTATCATCATATAGACTAATTCGAATGTTTTTAAAAGAAAATTTCTAAAAAAATTGTTTATTATTTAACATATCTGACTGAAATATGGCTACGATTCCAAATTAGGTGTATCACTATTTTATTTGTTATTATGTAAGTACTATTCGGCTCCTATCTTACTTTTAAAAACTTGCACAGTGACAAAGAAAAAAGCCGATAGTCATCATTAGGTTCACCTACTTTTTATTTAAAGAAGAATAAATCTTTTTCCCAGTGGCTCACATCCTGCGTTTGTTGCATCAATCTCGCCAGAACTGTTTCAGTGTATTGAGTGTTTTTGATTGTTCTCTATGGACTTTTCTCATTTCAAACACTTGATCTTATTTTCGAAAGTCTTTCGGTCGTATATAATATAATTATTTTAGTTAAAAAATGCTGTTCCTCTACCCTGTCATCAAAATAGTTTGTAATAAAGCAAATCTAAGGCTTTCCATCAGCTTTTGTTTATATTTAGTATCTATATTTTCTATTACGGAAAACGATTGCGATATTTGCAGTATGAATCATACGATAGAAGATGGACCAGTGTCCACCCTCCCTCGTTTCCTTGGTAACGTTTCCGGGACTTCAGTTCTTCTGCAGGAACTGAGGAAGTCAGAGACAGTTTTGTTATGGGAGGGCGTTTCTTGCTGTCAACAAGATGACTGTCCTCTCTAAATCTTTAATAATATAATAAATAGTCATTAGATGATTCTCCTAGCTTACAGTTAGCCAGATATAACAAACACCGAGATTTCGTGCTGTTCGGAAATATTGAAACCGATTGAACTCATCATTCCTTGATTTTTATTAATCTAATTGGCTAAAAGTCGATGTTATTCTGTTCTTAGATCTAAGGTAGTGGGACAGAGAAAACCATATAATACTACAATAGAATAGGTTAAACTCCGGATAAAATTAAAATGTGTTTTAAAAAATCTATATATCATTCGAAAGGTAATTGGCGAACTCTGTTACAGTCATGAATGCCAATTTTTTCTGTAATTGAATAGGATTGCTGTAGGTGACATTTGCTCGGGTAATGTAGCATTTCTAATATTGAATTTGTTTAATCCTTACATACTGAATACTGAAACGACAAGAAACTGCTCGAAGATACCGATTACTACAACACTTACTAGATAAACGTTCAAAACTTCCAGTATATTACAAAAGACTGAAATACTTCACTATTATCAGATCTATTTGGACATATTGAATCTAGCTTTAGTTCTCTACTAAACCATTGAATTCCTCTCGCATCTAACCCTTCCATCCAAAATCCTTCGCTAAGTTCTGAATGCCCCTTATTTTGTCACAAATCAACTTCTCCATAATGACCTAAACATCCCATTTGTTGCAGACATAGCCCGTCATAATTCACTTCGTTTCATTCTAAACTCCTTGTCCACACAAATCCACTTGTCCGTAATCTATCTTCCTTAGATATTCATGATAACCCTCCGAGGCGATTGAATAGAAGGTGGCATCGGGACCTTCTGCCTTAAAATAGTTAGCGAAGAGCTACCTCTGGGTAGTTTTTTCCCAAGACATTTCACGACTTTTCTTCACTCAACTATAAAAAAAAATTGTTTCCCTTGATGTAAATGACATTTTTGAACCAGGCTCTAAGAACACCAACTACAATCTGCGAAATATTGTACTCACATTCAGAGAATGAATAAAATTGAGAAATCGAATATATGAGTTGTTTATATCCTAATTCTGAGCTGAAGCTACGTGTTTCATTTTGATTGCACTCATGACTGTTCCTTGATTTAATGCTGATACCTTCTATAAAGGATTTTAATACACATCCTCCACTGGACACCATCAAACCTAAAACTTGCAAGAACAGAGTTATCCAACCTTTGTTTGAGTCTACCCTTCGAACGTTTATCTGTCATGCTTGAAATGTAATTCATGCACGTTCGTTCAGAGTATCGTATGATTTCCACCCTCATTTCTCGGTAGAGAACGTTGATGGAGCCGGTAAACTGAACGACAGACAGATTTTATTAATGACCTGAGCCTAAGGAAGAAGTAGGATTAGGAGACTAGATATGTAAACAGCCCGGGGGAGGCTAAATCAAACCTAATGGAGGGCCCATGCCTCTATTGATTCTCACCCCTCGTTCCCTTCTTTCTTATTCCTTTATTTTTCCCGGTTCTAATCTGTTTACATTATTCATTACTCTTGAGCATTAATGATCGTTTCCTTTTTATCGTTATTTTATGTAGTTTTTTTTTGTTTGTTTTTTATCTTTTCGGCTTCTATCCTACTCGTTACACCTAATTAATGCCAAGGAAGCGCTACTTTATTTGTTCTTTGTCAATTTTTTATATTATTTTTTGTTTGGCCTCTAATCACTCAGGAATTCATATTAAGTTGTTAAAAAAATAATTACGTGATAATAGAAATAAAACTGTAAAAAAAGGAAAAGAAATAATGATAACATAGGTCCTTGTTTTTTTTTTATTTGGTGAAAATAAGAATGAAGGCTTTTCGATTATTTTTAATTTTATGACACGACCTACTTATTTATGGTGAGATACTCTAATTTAATTTTAATCACCTTTGTTTTATAATTCTGAATGAAGTATTTTTCTTTAATATTACTTAAATCATCGTTCTTCGGCAATTGTGAATGAACTTTGACCTATGACTTATTCAGAGTTTGAAGAATAAATAATTAGATAATGAAAAAACTCTTTATGTCTTCAAGTATCAGATCAAAATATGTAACAATGTCAAATTTGTTTTATTTATATTTATTATTTAGGATTTAAAAAATTAGATTCACAGTGAATATTTAACGAAGATTAGTGAAGAATGAATTTTAGATGAGTCATTCATATAACCATAAGTCTTTAGAAAATTAAAATTAATAGCAATTAAATTTGATGATATTACCAAATTTATTTTAACCAAAATAAATCCATATTGTTATTAAGTATGTAGTTAAAATTGACGCGTTTCATTTCATTCTGCAGAAATCTTGGTCTAAATTGAAATATATTTTTGTCGATATCTAGTATAAAATTATCAAAGGTTTTTCCTATTATTCTTAAATATTTTACACTATTCTAGTTCAACGACAATGTTATATAATAATGTCTGACCAATTAAGATTTTATAGGTATTTTTTGTTAATAATGTATTTGAGTTTGTGTAAGTTATTTACTAAAATGATTATTCAAAACCTCATGGGCTTTTTGTATCGATGGTTCAGTGCCATTTCTTAATGCCATTTGATGTAAAATAGTTCTTCATAGAGTGAACAGATTACAAATTTCATTTGTAACATTTTAATACTGATTTTACAAGCAGTTATTAGAACTTTTTTTAATGCGGTGAACTGTACTGGTAATTATAGTTATTAAGCTATTAAAGAATTATAGTTATTTTTTATTATTAAATAGAAAAACGTTTTTTTAGTAAACTGAATCCATTTCTGTGCTGAGGGATCTTAAATTATAAATAAAATAGTTATGATCCTTGAGCCGAGGCGTAGAAGGAGATAAGTTTATTCTTGAAATGCTGAATTGGCAGATAGAATACCATTTAGGATTTAGGAATAAATCTATAATCCTTGAAGTGTTGTAAATGGTTTGTCAGGTATACAGATTTGGTGTATTTTTTTTTTTTTTTATCCAGAAAAGGGCTGGAAGAATTTGATCTTGACGATAAATTATAGCTCATACTGACAGTGCAATTTTTTATCTCTTTAGTTCCCGATCTGTATACTAATAGAATTCTATCATCTCTAAGATTGGTATATTATGGTTTAATCAATGTATCGTTAGGATTAAGTATTGTCGTACTAATTCAGTTATAAAACTCATTTCTAGGAACATCATCGGGTTTATTAAACAGAAAGCAATGAAGGATATATTTTAATTTATTGTGAAAAAATTGTGATTTTTTTCCACTATCGACATATTTTGTATGAATTTACAGTTAAGAAGTTTTCTATTGAACGCTTTTTTCAGATATCTTTGTGCAAGAAAATGTTTAAACCAAGGCCATCCATCCGTCCATCTCTTCTCTTTTTGCCTAACACATTGGCTTCTATCTTATGTATTTGTTATCTGGAGTCCTTTTTTTTGGACAAAGTGAAAATGCTCTCTTATTTCTCGTTAGATTTGTGTTTTGACTTTCTGCCAAGTTTCAGGATTATTTTGTGAACGAACACACGTTCAGATGGCGAAAATAAATGATCCAAAACGGAGGAATGTTACATTCGAAACTTTTGCTTCTTAGCCGAATGAGTGCATTCTGTTTAAACTCATTCTAGAAATAGTAATTTTAAAGATCCCCATGTATATGATATGTGAAATGATGATATATATCATGCTAATATTCTCCCAAGACCGAAACGGTATTGGAAAAAATACAATATATCTTTTTTTTTTTAGGATTGAATTATGTATTTTGCTATAATTTAATATTGTTTTATTATTTTCAATAAATCATAAATAATCTTCGAAAAAAAAAAATACAAAATAACCCCCTCCTCAAAATTTGAGAGCTTACGTTTCAAGATCCGTAGAATCCGAATAACGAATAAAAAAAATCCGTTTGTCCGCCGTCCGCGGCATTTCTCTGAAACTACTGGACCAATTTTTTAGATATTAGCCACAAAAATACTAGTCCATGTAACGATGATCTTAACACCTCGACGTTGATATCAGATGTTTAGTTTTAAAATGGCGGCCGATTAAAAGTGATTTAATTCAACAACTCAGTTGAAGATAGAGAAAAAATTTAATAGTGTCTTTTAACCCAAAACAGCGAATAATTATATAAAAGAGAAAACAAATAAAAAATGAAATTTTACACATATATACGCTCATAGCTCAGTTATTTTTTACGTTAGGGAAATGTATTTATAGAGTTTTAGTATCAGTGACGCGCGTTAAAAAAAAAAAATAAATAAAATCTCGCTTATATATACGCTTGTAACTACGTTATTTTCGAATATAGAGAAAAAAATCACTATGATTTTTAACCAAAAAAACGCGAATAATAATAAGAAAGAGAAAAAAGAAAAGAAAAATAATTGAAATTTTATACATAAATATTTTTTTTTGACGGCAGAGAAAAGTATGTATAGAGTTTAAGAATCAGTAAAGCGCGATAAAATAAAAATTATATGTATATTCAAGTAAAAAATGTTTTGCTTTCAGTGCCATTTGATAGAGAATTAAATTTTCGACCAAATAAAATAAGAATAATTGAAATTGGTTAAAAGCTAGCTTAAATATTGCGGTTTGAAATCAGCGGACATGATATGATATGATCCTTTTAGTTATTGTTTTATATATTACTTAATTGCCTATAAACTGCTAGACCCTAATATTTTTATTTGGAAATAATAAACCATTGTGTAATAATTTGCAACGTTATTTTTTATTTCGCGTAGAACATATCTGAAATATTTTAAACAAAACCCATACAGATTGGTGTCATATTGCACTTTCTGTCTTGTTACCCTAACATTCCAAAAGCAAATAAGCAAACCTGATATATGATTAATTTTAATACCAAGTTTAGCAAGGAATGCAGAAGATATTAACAACTGCAAGGATTTGCTCTAGAGGAAAAGGATCATAAATCCTTTGCTATCTGCCCGCAGTTGGGCCCTTTTCCATTTATATCTCTAATCTCCACTGTGGTCATTGGAGCTCTCTACTATACCTGCATGACTTTTAATTCTTCTTAAGGAACAAATTCCACTAGTGTTGAATAAAAATAATAAATTAGTTAAAATGTTTGATCTTCCTTTTTTTACCTTTCACTAATTTGGTTTAAGGTCAATAAAAGAAAAATTATACTTTTTTATTAACTGCCTGTCAAGTTAGGCTAATAAAGCTGAAATTTATATCGACATTCAACATATTTTATTCGTATTTTTTATCTTTGAAATGATAAGTAGCTTTGGTATGTTGGTTATGCGAAAGATTTTAGTCATATTAAGTTTTTCGAGGTGAATTTCTCTATAAATCTATAATACATAATCAATCTCATATGTGTTAATAACTGATTATTAAAAAAAAAAGTAAAGATGTTATACTAATCTTGGCGATAAAACGATTTAAATTCCTTCAGTGTTTAACATATCTTTTCGAATTTCTTACTGATTATTCTTTAACTAAAACATTAAATCGCATTTCACCCTTAGGAAAAAATATTAGATCCTATTTTATTAATATTTGTTTTATGTCGAATTGCGTTACTATCAAAGTGCTAAGCTGATTTATAATAAAGTTTCTTTTAAAAAATACTTAAATTTTACATTCAAGAATAATGTATTAAAAATTAATGACTTAGCTAGTATTAAAGTGTTTTTTTTTGTTTTAGCACTTTAAAGTTAATTTTATAAGCAGGTCTCGAGGCCACCGTCTTTCAGGCGCCTCGGAGGATTATCGGGAATAGATGTAGGTGAGAGGTTACTGACAAGCGGGTTTGACTGGGCTGTTAGTTTGTAATGAAAGGAGGTGTATCTATTGTGGGCTAAGTCTGCAACCAGTGGAATATTTAGGTCTCTATGGTTGAGTTTATTTGTTACAAAGTAATGAACATATAGGATTTTTCGTAGGATTTCGGATTGCAAGGATTTGATACGCAAGGAGTTTGATAGTTTATTGTACCCCCATAGCTCAATGTCATAGGTCTAAATAGGTCGGATAATGGTTATGTAAATGAGTTTTTTGTAGTAAATAGGAGGTTTTGATTGTTTGTCGAATAAGTGTTGTAGTAAGCGGTATCTGCAGGCAGTTTCATGTCGTTTCAGTCTAGTTTTCTTGGATATTAAAATTATATATACAGACATTCTTAAAATATATAAATTAAACCATTAAAAAAATCATGTTCTAGTTATAATATGGGCTATCGTTTCTGTTTAGAGTGGTGACAGCCCTGGAAAAGACCTAAATTCTAAGTCAAAACGTTGACACTCTTTCAAAGTAGCTTTTCCTGGTGGTTCTTTTCATTGTATGTGCTCTCACGGACCTTTTTCTGTTGAATAAGTTATTTTTTATGAAATAATCAATTATGTACTTCTCTCCGTGCTGGGTTCGGGTACTGGCGCTACTAAACGACTAACTTTGGAACTTTTAAATAAATATTTAAAATTTATATTTGTATACATTCTGAAGCATCAAAATGATGTAGAAAAGTAAAACAAACAATGGTAGGAACCTTTGCTGATTTTAGATCAAAAGAGACCGTTTGATTATTTTCCCGTCCAACTTAGCTTAGGCTTGGCCAGACATGATATGGCATGGCCAGCTGCCATTGGACGAAAACGTCACCTCCTGACCTAATTATGTGATAAAATTAGTAATATCTGTTAACACTAAGAGTCAGCGTTGTATAAATAACAAATTATTTATTGTATTTGCCAACATCAGGCTCTATATTTACATCTAAACAGCTCAGTTCCACCTGTTCATCAGTAAGTTTGACGCCTTATTTCTGTATATCAATAACCAATGTATCTTTTATTATATCCTACTTTATATCACTACAATTAATTGATACGAAATGTGAAATTAAATCGTAATTTAATTTTTATTAAATATGATTAATTATAATTGATTACTAATTTACTTTTGTTAAAACTTTATATCTGTATTCACACCTACTAATAAAATAATTTTAGGGGAGCCCGAGGCTGAGTGGCTAGCGCTAGTTTCTCACGCTAAAGGTTGTGAGTTCGAATCCCGGAGGGACGTTTTCAAGCATATAAATTAATGGAGATTCACTCATAGCCTCTCCCCATGGTATGTGAGACTCGTCATCTAACTGGTGGCCACTCACAAAAATAGGCGTAGGAAGTGATGACTCTCCCCTATAAAACTATTCTAAAAACGCTTGTGTAATCTCCCAGGAAAGTAAACCGCACAGCCAAGGGCCTTCAAGGCCTGTCGCGCCACTGGAAATAGAAGAAGAATAAAATAATTTTATTTTTGAAGGAATGACTTTCAATGTTTTTAATCAAACCATAATTTTATAAAACATAAAATAGTATCTAATAGTTACTAAAGATGAAAAATCAGAGGTAGTTTCAAAGTATTTGAATTTTATTGTAATGATTAGGTATTTTTAATGCAAAACTCTGGAAGGAATCTGCATAACTCATGAAATATCTCTGGTAGTTTTATGAAATCGCTCTAGAATATAATGTTCGTTTACTTAAAACAAAGGTTAAACGAAATAAAAGCACAAAAACATTAAATAAAGTTTTAAGTTATATTATCTCCTTAAACGTCTTATATTTAATTGCAATTATCTTATACTATTTACTCCCATTCAGGAGAAGTCCGAACCAGTAAAGTCCTCCCAACGCTTTTCTCTCATTACCTCTGGTACAAATCTTCGAGGAGGTTTTTAGGAATAATTGGAGCTAAATAAGGATTTTGCCATACGATCAAGATGATGAACAAGATAAATGTAGAGAATATTGGTGGATCATTGGAAGTCAAGATCATTTGACATATAAAGAAGTAAGACTGCTTAAAATAACAGAGAATGGATGACAAAGATCGCATTGAGACGATTGGATGCATTTGATTTTTGAGAAATTAGCTGTTCCCTAGAGTTTGAGTCCTGAGTTCCAGACAGGTTTCAAAATATTCATGATAATTAGTGGTTTGTCATTTGTCAACAGAAAACTGATATTTCCTGTTTAGTAATCTATATAACTGGCCTAATCGTTAAGCTCTTTTTTTTTTATCTACTTCAGGCCAACCTTAAAATAAAAATTTCCAGTTTTTAATAATTGGTTAGGTTTTAAGTGTAAATTAGTAGGTTAATTTAGTGGATTTAACTAGAAGTATTTAGAAAACTAATATCCTGTTTCTGTATCTCGATTTAGCAGAAAACAAAAGAGACATTCAGCCCTAATAAAAGTGCTAATCGTTGATTGGTAAAGGGCTATGGATAGCATAAACGTAAATTAACATTGTTTCCTTCTGTTAGAAGTTATTTTCGGATCATGCAATATGATCGTTCAAATATGTTTAAGTTATGTATTGTAATTTAAATGGTTATTATATTTATTTTATTCAAAATACTTATTAAAATTATTTGCTAAAATAGCAATTATATAACAACTAATTTCTCTTATTTTGTTGCAGGTATGAAACAGTCCTTACTTATTTTTACCTCTTACTACATTGATTTTACAGTAAGTTGAATTAATTACAATTTTTAAATTACTTCATTTTAATTATATATTATTTAATATTTATGAAATATAAATTTTCGAGTATAATATTCAAAAATAAGGTATGAACATATCGAGCGCTAATAAAGAATATCATCCATCATAAATTATTTTTGATATCTTATCTCTCATGTTAGTATTGATTTTCGGACTGTGAGATATAGGCTTATTGGTAGAGATCGCATTATTATTAATATAGCTACATACAATTTCTTGCTTTACCTATTTCTTACTTATCAATAAATTAGTTCACGCAATACCTAATATATTTCATAAAGGTCCCACTGTTTCTGCTTTCATCTAGATTCATTTGAAAAATCTAAATCAATTCCTCGATTCCATTAAAGTAGATACTTGTTGAACTGAAAGCAATTTTTATAGCCAAACAATTCTTGGTTTTTAAGCGTTTCTCCCCAAACTGCCGTATTTTCCATCCTTTGTGTTTGCAAAATATTTCCAGAATAATATAAATACAATAATATTTTCAAATCCAGCAAAATTTGACTCTCGGCAATAGTTACATTATTTTATAAAATTCCGGTAGTTAATAACTAAAGGAGAGGAGGTGTATCTAAAGCGGGCTACGTTAACGACCAACGGGATATTGAGGTGTTTATGGATCATTGTATTGGTCACAAAATAAGGAGCATTTAGCAATTTGATGACTAAGGTAATGCAGAGAATTTTTTTTTTGTTGAATATTAGAAGATAGTATCATTTAATAAATAATTGAGACGTTGATTTTCAAAAGGTACTAAAGGACATTTTTTACGAAATTGATTTTTTTACATATTTGTATTCTCATCATTTAGTTCTATCTGAATATTCTATTTGATGTTATCTAATGAATTCTCAAGTCCTTAAAAAACACGATTTAGAAATGCGGTCATTTTCTAAAAGTACTAATTACGCATTTATTTTCGTTCCAAATCATTCTAAAAAAAATCATTTCATAACTTTAATATGATGTCATTATTATAGTAAAAAAATAATTCTAAATTTTAAGGCAAAAAGACCCAAATTAGGTAGTTTAATAATATAGTAATGAGAGATGTTCGCGCTTCCTGTAAAATTTCCTAGAATGGATATAGTACCTTTTGGAAATCAACGTCTCAATTGTCGGTATCTCAGTTTCTTGTCGTTTCAGCCTTGTATGAGGATTTTAGTAAGAAGCATGTTAAAATGGACTCCTATCCTTCTTAAACAGTGTGTTGCTAATATCCACTACTCTTTTCCTTTAATTTTCTTTCCGAGTGTTTTTGGACGAGGGTGTTGAATACCATATTCAATGGAATCCAATTAATTTGTCTCCTCACACCACCCTTGAAGAAGGGTTGATGGAAAGAAATTAGATGTAACGAACAGGGAGGACCCTGAGCCTGAAGAGGGTGATGTAGGAGACTAAAAAGAGCCATGTACTAATATAGAGGCCGCCGACCGCTATTATAGTTCATTACGGTCCTAACTACCCCTAATACGGGGGTAACTCAAGGGCGGCAATCCGACCCATCCAACGGCTGTGCTATACCGAACCATACTCACTCGTTGTAATATAATAAGTAATAATAATAATGAGTATAATATTAGGTACTTTGACTAAGGTTGCCTTGTATGTGGGAATTTTCCGATGAAATGGAAATAAGATTAAATTATTATTAAATATAAAGATTATTTATTAAAAAGAAGATATATCTTTGGAGTGACAATATTATATTATTACCATATTATATCGAGTCAAAGTGACTTTATCCTTCTCTACGAGGAAAATATTTCCATGGTTCTTTTCTGTTCCAATTCATAAAAAATAGCGAATCTTTCTATATAACTGAACTTCCCACCCCTCCTTTCTTGCGTCCATTCATTGAACAACGTAACACAATCAATCAACATTTTTATTCAATAATAGCTTACCCGCTAGACGGTCGCATGTTCTCTTGATTGATATAAACATAACACAAAAACAATTAGAGAAATCGGTCAAGTCGTTCACGCGTGATGTGATGAACAAGGAAAAAGGCGGTTCATTTTTATGTATATACTAGCTGACCCGACAGAAGATGTCCTGTCTTAACTATAACTTAACGAAATTGGTCAAGCTGTTCACGCGTTATGCGATGACCAAGAATAAGACGATTCATTTATATACATACATACATATATATATATATATATATATATATATATATATATATATATATATATATATATATATATATATATATATATATAGATAAAGTAGATAGAGAGAGAGAGAGATTATTATTGGCTTGGAATATTAAAAAAAGAGAGAAAAAAAATCTATAGCCCTAAATAAGTTTTATCTTTTTTTCTACTATCCTGATCCTTCTCCTGACTATATACAGATATAGAGATTATTGTTATCTTGCAAAATTAAAAGAAAAAACAAAACAAAAACCCCCACACTTATCTACCAAAGCGTCTATTTTTTTCTTTCATAAGATTTCCTGACTGATATAAACATAACAATAAAAGAATTAGAGAAATCGGTCAAGCCATTAATGCCTGATGCGATGACCAAAAGAAAAGGCAATTTATTTTATATATATTAAATAGTAGACCTTGTAATAAAAATTTAGTTGGCCGTCAAAAAATATTAGAAAATAGTGAAAAATATTTCTTAACCAACGTTTCCGATCAGGGCTGCTTCGTTCGAGTAAGGAAGCTAAATCATTCATTTGGGAGGAAAGTATTTTTCCTGGTTCTGTACAAAGATATGTTTATAAAAAAAAAAAAAAAAAAATTAAAATTGTTCAATTATTATATTTTTTTCCCAAACGCATGCACGCTCGAGTGCCCCATTTGCATCTACCGCCTCAATTAGTTTTGGGTAGGGCAACATCTAAACCCAAATACCGTGAGGAATGACCACTTGTTTTTTGTTCGTACGTGTTGAGTGGAAAGGAGATGAGAAGGTTCGGTTTAAAGTCTTAGTTTTTTCTTTTCCTTTTACCACCCACCCCGATCGAACTGTATAACAGAGAGAATACCTGATTTTAAAGTCTATCATCTCAGGTTCTCTAAAGAATCTGGAATTGTATTCCTCCTTTCCGTCTGTTTCAAATCAGATTTAATGTCATCTAATTACTATTTAGATATTGTTTTAATATAGAAATATTTCCATTTTTTTTATTAAGCATGGTGGAACATATTCTGCTTGTCTCAGTATACTTAAATTTAAGAAATATGTGAAGTAATACATAGTAATCGATAAAAAAGTAAAGGTTAGTACAAACACTATAGTATTTAGTTTTTCAACATCATGGAGTTTAAGTATATATAATATTCTAAATTTTGCTGTTTTACAGTTTAATGTTAAAAACAAGTAATTAAAATTCTAAATTAGCTTATGATCAAGCAAGAGTTATCATTTCAATATGAGTAAAGATATAGTTCAAAACCCACTTCAATACTATTACATTGACTCAATGCTAAAAAGCCATTAAAAATACTTCAATTAGTATTATGATTGTAATTATTCAACTATAATCATTTGATATGTAATTGGACTTTTTCTACCTTGAAGACATTCAGCCGGTAGTGAATGGAGCGATCACAAAGAATAATTACACAAATTTATCCTGTGTAAATTATAGGTGCTGCATTTTCTCTACATGGCAAGCCTACCTTGTATTTCTGTTGATTACAGTGTATTAGACCTTTCAATAACTTTTATTGACTCTGCAAAATATCATGACACTTCTTACCTACACCATGGAATGCGTCAATTAAGCCATGTAACATAGGATTCTATCAAATGTCCTACTAGAAAAAAAAATAATGGATTCTGAATTATTCTACTATTTACTTTTTAGTATGTTTTTTTTTTAAAAAGTTTAAACCCCGTTTTTACTTTTACAATGGCACACGGTTATTTTTTTAATAAGTTACAGTACAAGAAATAAATTGTTTGATAATTCAAATATTGGTGGTTGGAATTATGGGAAAATTATAATATTACTATAAGCCTTGGCGAACCCGTAGGTTTGATGCCGATACCACCAAATGTTACTAAGATCCGTAAAATGATGACCAAGCCCAAGTCCCCAAAATCAGACTTCACCATTCTCGCACCGAGGTCTGTACCTACCTCTCGGATGCCTACCAGTCGGTTCGCTACCATACTAACTCATTCGGCGTTCCTTCTTCACCGAAATAACACCTTTAAACGTCGATTTGAGTCGCTACGATGCTATCAATTATGCTGACATGATACAAGCTCTGAAATTCCGCGTTGTGTAGCCTTCTAAATTCCCCAGTGAACTCATCTTTTTTAGAACCAAATACTTTTACGTAGTACCTTATTCTCGAAAACCTTAAGGCGTTGTTCGTCCTTCAATGTAAGCGAGGGCGTTTCTCGTAGGTATAATAACTATTTTATAAATTATGTATTTTCCAATGACAAAAGATAAAAGAAATAGGAAAAAATAAAGTTGAAGAAAGTATGGCCGGTCAAGGATTGGTGGAAAAGGAGATATAGAGAAAGAAGCTAAAGACGAATTCGACTAGGAAAACTTTACTTAGTAATGAAAAAGAAAATTTGTATGTATTACCTATATTGTAGTTGGGTGCAGGGTGAGTAATTTACTTTCAAGGTAAATAAGTACTCAGGAAGTCCTGTCAATGGTTGCAAGATACTGCCGGTCTACTTTAAAATCACTTACAATCGTTGGATACTGTCAGTTTGTTGACATTGGAAACTGATTTATGCAGTACAGTGCAATAACAACCAACTTCTCCAACAGTATTTACTGCCTCAAGCTAATCCAGTATTCTGGAACAGTGGTCGTTGACTCATTCCTTCCTCATTCCCACAACATTACAGCCGCTGGTATTAGAAGCTACGAAGGGACCTATAGCATACGCGGAGCAGGCCATGGAGAGCAAACAGTGTTGTTTGCAATGGGAGGGGGCGCGCTGCTCTGGCGCCAGGCCCTGCTATCGACTCAGTTCTTCACTCTTACAGATCCACCACAATTACATTATTTGAGCAGGTCCATCAACGTCTCGCTAACAAGATAATCCATTGCTTTTGTAGACCTAGAGTCTATACCAAGTAGAGCATGTCTCGCATTAGGTTCTTTGAAAAAACAAACAGTTTTAATGCTGAATGAAGGAGCTTGACTATTTCTGTAAAAATATATAGCTCTTTATATTTAAATATTTTTATATGGTAGTGAATTGATTGGTTGTGAGGTAACCTGGATAGAGGTCTACTTAATCCTTACGATGGTCCGTGGTTTTCAATGGCTCAGCAGCAGAATACCTTTGTGTACCGATTTAGCACTGTTCCAACAAATGATTCAAGGACAGAGAAAAAGTGTGGATTATAGATTATGGCTGCTCAGTCAACCAGCTTACGAGGTCCTATTTTTTATTTGTACAAAACAGAATGTTCCTTCACCAAACCTTTGAGTGATCATTAAAAATCGGAACAAAAAACAATAAGAACATTTCATTAACTGTTAATGGGGTCCAGACGTGTGAGCTGCTTCAAGTAGTTGAAAGGGTCTGACCAGGGACCTAGCAACCTTTAGGTTTTTCCAACCTGGTTAAGTTGGTTAATTTCTGTAAATCCTGTATAATATTAGTGTATGTAAACTAATTAGCTATTTCTTATAATGAAGAAGCTGCTTGAGGACGCGGTTTTCAAGAAAAACACATTAATGAGATAAACTTATTTTATTGTGTATCAACGTTTTGGCCTAAATTGTAAATCAGGCCTAAGATGACAAACGTGACAAAGATGACACACCCAAATAAATTTACCTTATTAGAGTATTTTTCTTGATAATCGCACCCATTATCTAATTCTCCATTCTATATCTTCATCGATCGACAATAACTCCATCGTGAGCTATTTTTTAGTTTGAGTTTTATTTTTACTACACTGTTTACTATCAACTAATACAATTCATAAATAGTATATTATATAAGAACTTTGTTTAATATGTATTATAAATAAATAAAGAACCAGTTATGTTTCCTATTTATTCAAATATTAATAATTATTATTCAATGTGTAACCGAGTATACTTCTACTTAGTTTTATAGGCTAAAAACCAACTAGTTTAAGTAGGTCCTGAAAACATTAGTAGGTAGACCATTTTCTTAAAGTTTATAGCGAATTTCAATTATAGTTTCAAAAGAAAAAAAATCCAAATCTATTGAAATTTGATTTTTAATATCCAACTTAAAAAAAAAAAAAAAATAAATAAATAAACATATGTTAAATTCTTTCTACTTATTGAAATTCGTTCTGCGAAAGGTTTTGTTTATGACTCCACTAAGGGTTTTAAAATGTAGTCTAACTGATGTTACGTAAAATATTTTTGCTTACTACTGTGCTCCGGGTCCTGGGTTAGAATCCCAGCTGTGGCGGGATATTATTTATTCTGTTATTTCAGCCGGGGGTCGACCTTAGGGTATGGAGACCCTCCTGGGGCACACACCCAGCCTCAATCAAGTGGGTACCCAAAAATGGGGAAAAAACCTGGCGGCTGAGCTTGATCTCGGCCGAATCACCTCATGGCACGGCCGTTGGCCTAGAAACAGTACTAATCTCTACATGTACTGAGCCCAAAACTCATCATGGGTTGCAGTGGTACAGGTGTTTTTTTTTTAAGATTATTGAAAATGATAATAGAGTCAAATAAAAAAGTTAAACTCAAGATCCGTAATTAAATTAAAGTAATTAATAACTCATAACTTGTATGTATAACTTGTTTTGACGTTTAGAACAGTTGCTGTATTATATTTATACATGTAACTAACCATTCATAATTATAGCACTATTTATATAGATACTTTGATGATTGTCTATTTAGAAAGAATATTCGTAATGTTGATTTGCTGAAGTGTACATTGTTGAATAACATTCACAAGGTCGCAGCTGATTCACTCCTTAGTGTGCATCGGGAAGTGCATTATGTGAGATGCCTTATGCAACTGATCAAGTGGTGATTAAGAACAGTATTCAAGTACTACTGATGTCATAGGAAGAAGGAGCTTCGAATGTTTTGTTTACAATAGCACATATTATATATAATGTTTTGGAATACTGCCGACTGTTGAGACAAATAGATTCTTGCCAACATATTAAAATATTATTTGAATTATTCCAGATAGAAATATAGAACAATTTTTATTGATTAAACATTTTTGTAAACCACTATGAAAAGAAGAAAGTATACCTTTGCAGTTAACATATTTCCACCGTACGATTGTTTAATGAATTTTGATTTATCAGTAAATTCTTAGAATGTCAAAAAGTTTCTATTTTTCTCAAGTTTTATTTAATGGTTACAAACTAAAATGTAATTTTACGTTAAAAAACATCTTTTTTGTTATTCTTAAATTTAATTTTAATTAAAAAACCTTTGACGAAGAAGTTATGTGAACTTATGACTCCGTTCATTACGATGTACACCATACCGCAAAACACGGAGCTCTTAGTCATTCGACGAAAGACAGATCAAGATAAAAAAAATTACCTTTCTTTATTATATGTATGTATATGAGGTCAATATTATTATTTATTTATATATCCCATTTAATTTGTTACATTTCTTTGCAAAATTCTTTAATTTGTTTTCTTGTTGTTTAATTGTTGTAGAATTGCTCGAGGTGTAAATTTGATATAATGAATTAAATCAAGACCTCAAAGCCATTTTGAATCGACCTTCTACTACACAGCCATGAGTTCTTCTTTAATCGTACCCTGCCCCCGTTTTCCTAACGGATTTAAATAGCAACAGTTAAAACTTAGATAAAACAATTGATTATTTTTAGCCTATTTGCTGCCAGCTGTCGTAAACGGCCTAGCATATGGTGGGATAGAAAAAGAAAACAAGAATACTAAAAAAACTTTAGTCCCACTTTTCAAAATGACGTGTTTTTTTTAAAAATTATATTATATTTTTCATGGTGCATAATCATACTTAATCCATCTCATTGAAGCTTGAAATTCTGATATTGTAAAATATAATGCGCTTTTACTAATTAAATGGGTTATATAAAGTATAACATTACTTTAGTTATTAATTAAAATATATGTTATGTTATTTCTACAGTCTGTACAATGCCTTTAAATGAAAACTTTGCAACTTTTTTATTATTTTCAAAAGTAATGCAAGTATATTTTTAATGTATATTTACCCTACTTTGTTTCTTAACGCTTTAGGTTAAAGTTTGATTCTTATTTTGAGTAAAATATTATTATCGGTCCCAGTTAACTATGTTGGGAGACATGTGCCTTGTATACCAAATAAAAAAATCTGGTGCGGGCAACACACGACTTTCACTTACCTACATGTTTAAAATCAATGAAGGAATATATAGAAACGTGTTTTATTAAAAAATCTATTACATTATTATCTAAAATAATCAGTTAGTTTTATGTTCATTTCATCACTCTCTATTAACTTTTAAAAGCTTGTCTATGAGGTAATATTTTTTTCTAAAATCTTTAGCTTTCCAACGGTATATCATACATGTATATTACTGCTCTTATGTTCAAAAACGAAAAATTGAATTAAAAAAATATTTTTTCTGTTTTCTCCTTTAGTTGGGTATCGAATTTATTCAATTTATATATTTACCTGTTTTTCATCAGCGTTAACAAGATAATATAATTATTTTTATTGAATCTACAAAATTAAAGGTACTTTAGGGGAAGAAAATTTAAAATATCGGCATTTAAGCCCTGTCAGACCATTTTAATCAGAATAAAACCTACATGATATTAAAGCCCATTAAATTTTACATCGATAAAGCGAGCTTAATCAAAATCGTCTGTACCGTTTTCGAGAAAATCGATAAAAGGTGCAAAATGCATGGTATACAGCGCCTCTTCTGGTAAGCTCATTTTGATGAAAAAAGTTTTGTCACGTCTCGGACGTATAGTTGTCTTAAATATGAAATTTCAGTTTCATAGGACTTACCGTTTCCGCCCGGGAGTTACCACACACCACACACACACACACACACACACACACACACACGCAGACCTTTTTGCGGGACTTGGTTATTTGGACTCAGGGGACCCTTTAACGTGTATTTCCGTTGAAAACTGGAATTCAAAAATTTTCACGATCGCAATACTTCCCCTTACTATATATAGTAAGTGAAAGTAAAAAACGCTGCAAATTATTACTCAATATTATATGATTTCCATATAACTATATTTAGGGTATAGCATTTTATATAGCTGTTTACAGGCTACTAACGGCACCTTGATCTCGGAAATTCTTACTTTTTTCTCTATCTTCAATAATAACCATGGTTCGGGGGAATTACATCTCTTATAATGTGTATCAACCATATAAGATTGAATTTTTGTCTTTGTTTCTCGCGGTTTACTGATTCTAAATCTTCCTACATACTTTTGCTTGTCTTCAAAAACAACTGACTTATGGGGGTAATACATTGGTAAAATTTCAATTTGTTTTCTATTATCTGTTTTTATGTTTTGTAATTAATCATGGTGTGCTAATTCTAAAACTATACATAGTTTTCTCTATCTTCACACATAACTGATTTAAGAGCGGATATACATGGAGAATTTTTTCTTTTTATTATTAACCTCATTGACCTGATTAGAAAACTATAAATTTCTCTAACTTCAAAAATAACCGAGTTATTGAATTAAAAAAAATACTTTACCGCCAATTTATAACCAATCGGCTGCAATCAATGTTAAGGTGTTAGGATCTTCATCGGATGCCCTGGTATTTGTATGCCAAATTTCGAAAAAATCATCTCTTTAATTTCGGAGAAAAGCTGCGATCGGCGTACAAGGGACGTCGGATGGATTTTTTGAATTCCCTATTCGGGTCGGATCCTACGTAAAATTTTGATGTGGGGAGGAGTATTTTTTTCGTCTATTATAATGATTCATTGTTGAAAATAATAAACCCAAAATAAAACAATCCAGTCGAACTCTCGAAGAAAAAGCGCTAAAACGCTAGCCTGGCGGATTTTTTATGTTCGTAGATTGCTGGATTGTAATCTTGATTTGTAAAACATTTAATTGATTCTTTTAAGGAATGAGACGAAAGGAGGTTTTTTTCAAGCGTTTCGTTTTGGAAGTATACTATTTTCGTAGTTGTTTATGTGTTCAAATAACTTATAAACTTGGCCAGTAGCTCTTAACTTGCAAGATTAATGTTTTATCTAAAGTGCGTTTGTTGCTAGCAGTTGTATTCATAATGCTTGTACTCTCAAGAAGAATTTATATCCTATAATGAAGCCTGAGGGCTTGGCTTGAAGATGGGGGTCATTAACGGCAGAGGAAATTGTCCGCTTAGATTGGCTGCTTGACCCCGGAGTCTTCAAGGTCCTCCCGAAACGTTTCTCTTTGTCGGCCCCCTTATCTGGGAATTGGTATACCTTAGGCGTTTATCTGAAGGTGAGGACCACTCGTGCATTCCGGAGGAGGTATGCCGGTGAAACATTTCGGTAATAAAGGTTGTCACGAGGCACATCTAGAGGGTATATACAATGTCCCTACTCTGTTGGAATAAAAAAATAAATTCATAGATTCATGTAAAGGCTACATTTTAATTTGTTTTTACCATATATATATATATATATATATATATATATATATATATATATATATGAATTACTATGAGGTTATTTTATATTAACCTAAACGAAACCTAGACAAATAACTAGTGGATTCGGCAAACGACCGGGTTGAGGCTGCGAGCAATTGCGCTGTCGCCCCTTTCCCCAATAAACCCTGATAAACCCCTATTACTCGGTTAATAAATAGTTATTTCTATTTTCTAATCTTTTATAGACGCCACCCGAATCAACCCATCCTTCATATTTATCACAGATCAACTATTTAATATTCAATAGGTTAAAGCTATAGGCTTCCAATTAATTACAAATGCCCGATCTGCATAATTGCATGAATCTGAAAATAAGGCCTATCCGGGAATTCCAATTTCCAATTTGGGCTCTACATCCCTACAATCCTAAATCCTTCTTCCGATCTTTAATACTCCTTACTTTGTCGCAATTAAATATCATCTATAATGAACGTTATTAATAACTCATGTTCAACTGACTGGATTCGATACAAATACCACCTTTTAAACTCTGTTCCTTTTAATCCACTAGTGTTAAAAACTGATTCTGACCCTGTGATTTAAACATTCTTTGATCCTCCAAATCCGACGCTTCGGATTTAATTAAGATACCTCAGTGTATTCTTAACTACCAATTAAAAATATCCGATTATTTGAATAATTTAATCATCAGATTTTTAAAAATCTTTTCTAAATTTGTCATCGCGAAATCTATCTCAAATTAATCACTACTTAATTATAGTTATTGATTATTTGCCTGACAGCAAACATCATTAAGGTAGCGAAATCGTGTTAAGCAGAAAAAAAAACAACTAAATCTAAAAATTATTGAATGCGTGTATAGAACCGGCCAAAGAAGCAGAGCTAATTCGTTCAGGTGAAGGGGAAGAACCATTTATCTTCATTTCTGACAGCCAAGTTGAAACTAGAGGGAAAGGTTCTGCACTGTGTTAAAAGATCAGGAGGAATAATGGCGGGTTTGTTTAATGACATAATGATTAGGTATTTGATACTCATTTTCCAACCATCATTATCTATTTATGTCTTCATTATGTCAACGTTAAAATACGATAGTCAAAATCTATTTGTGAAATTCAATATTTCACTTCTAACAGTTACAACACGAGTTATCCATTTTTAGAGGAATTTTAACAAAATAATTCTCAGATTAAAAAATGTCATTACCTATTCTACATGATCTATATATAATAAGATATCAATAAATCATATGTTGAAATAATCGGGAGTTAGTCTTGGGAAAAATCTTTAATTTGTCTTTTCGGTTCAAACATGTGATACTTCATCAGTATAAGCCCGCCTTGGCCCACGGGTACCCTGATGATAACTCATGTTTGAGCCGAAACGTCGGCACAAATTAAAATATTTTCAACAAATGACTCTCGATTATTTCTATCTATGATAATTTGAACAGTCGACCATACATCCTCAATATAATATTTAAATGTGTTGTGTCACATGAAATGTCCGTTTTCAAAGTAAGGATTTTTAATAAAAATACGATATGAAAACAAGATAATTTTATTCGAAGTATTTACCTTATTTTTCTACACATTTTTCCCAACGTGACACCAACTTTTTTATCCCCGAACTGAAAAAATGTGAGCTTTGGAGTGAAACAAAATCTGAAAACGCACTTTTCACTTGTTCATCAATTTCAAAAAGTTTTCCTTTGACAAAATTGTCTAAATTCCTGAACAGATGGTAATCTGTTGGAGACAAGTCGGGAGAATATGGTGGGTGCGGAAGAACTTCGTAGCCCAGTTCTTTCAATGTTGAAACATGGGGTCTAGCTGCCGCTCAGTGAGATCATGAGGTACCATGTATCGAGCTTTTTTACTGTCCCAATACACTTTAAATGTCTGTAAACGGTAGATGCACTTGCATTTAGTTGTGCTGAGAGTTCCTTTAACTGTTTGGTAGGGGTTTCCTTCTTCTGTATGTTTGAGGACATCGTTGTCTATTACGGACGGAGGTCTTCCTCGGGGCAAGTTTTCCAAGTCGGTATCCCCAGCTGAAAACTTAGCAAACCAACGGCGAATGGTCCGTTCATTAACACTTCCTTCTCCAAACGCTTTGCAAATATTTCTAGCGGCCTCAGCTGTTGAATGGCTGATTTTAAACTCGTACAAAAATATTACTCGCAAATCGCGTTTTTCCATGTTCATATTTGGAGGTATACTAAAAAGTGGATGATAATTCATTGGGAAGCTAATGTTTATATTACAAAGGTAGATGATTAGTAACTGTTTACTTTAAATATGTAAACATTCGGAAGAAAACAACAGAGACCTGCGAAATCCTTTATGTATTTCAGAAACTATAAAAACGGACATTTCATGTGAAACAACCCATATTTCATGGGTTGATGCAAAATTAATGCAGGTTTTTAGTAGGTATTGTAAATACGCCATATCTTTACTTTAACCATATATATTTAATCAAAATAATTTCCATCTGAATCAATGCACTTTTGCCAACGTTCAACAACCTTTCTTATTCCACCAGAAAAAAAATCCGAATCCCTGGACTCAATGAAATCACGAAAAGAATTTTCAATGTCGTCCTGGTTTTGAAAATTTTTCTCCCTCAAAAAGTTGTCCAGATGCCTGAAAAAGTGGAAGTCTGTTGGAGAGAGGTCAGGTGAATAAGGCGGATGTTGGAGAACTTCGTAGCCCAACTCGTGCAGTCGTCGAAGCGTTGGTTGTGCAACGTGTGGTCTGGCGTTATCGTGGAGCAGGATCGGCCCCTTCCGATTCATCAATGCTGGGCAAAGACGTTGCAATTTTTGAGTTCCGAGTTCCGCCGCCATTTCTCGTGTGGTTTTGGTTGGGTCTTCTTCCACTTTTGACCTCAGCTGGTCGTTGTCCAGAGCAAGATGACGGCCCCGACCTTCCTTGTCTTCGAGGTCGAAATCTCCTCTGCGAAACTTCTGGAACCAACGCTGCACCGTGCACTCATTAATAGCCCCCTGACCCCACACTTCATTAATATTACGAGCCGTTTGCGCAGCGCTGCGCCCTAATTTAAATTCGTAAAAATAAATTTGACGAAAATCGCACTTTGACATTTTCGATTCAAGACCTTTGAACACACTGAACAAAACGATTTTACTAAACAAATTCATGGTGAAAGAGAGGGTATTAGATAAGGTTTGTTTTGGTATAATAATGATCGATGTTAGGATTAGCTTTGTTTACACAATTGGAATTAAGATATTGCAATAGAGGAAACCTGCATTAATTTTGCATAAACCCAATAAATATTAGGTAAGAACGAACCTCTTCCAATTTCATACCTAAAAATGAACAAACAGATAAAAACATATATGTGAAATAAAGATGAAGTTAAAAATTTCTTCTTTTAAATTTATTCCGTAGTCCAAGTGTCGGGCAGTTAAGGTGAAAGGCCTGTTTTAATATAGCGAATTGGGTCTGTTAGATTTTGAAGATAAAGAAGAAACCTTCAGCCGGTAGCTAAACCACATTTCGTTGCCTATTTTATTAATAACTTAATATGACATTTTAAACACCAATTAATTATATTTTTCTGAAAAGTATACATATATTTTGTCGAAACGCTTTTAAAATATGTGACTTATTTGTCAAGCGGATAAATTCGAGAATTATCTTATTACGTGCATGTGATTTCCGACCAAATTTCTGTAGTTCTTCCAACATAACTACATCCGTAGATATTATTATGGTAAGCTGTCAGGTTAACCATTCTTGTCGACAGGTAAGTGCAAAGTAGGTACAATTTTGTGTTCAGTCACGTGACTACTGAAAACAGGAAACCGTCACTTAAATTGCGTGACTCACCTGAATAGACACTTCGTCTGTCGAACATTTCTCGGCCAATTAAACACATTGAGGTTTTTTTTTCTTCCCTTCTAGTAAATAACAATTGTTATTTTTTAAATTACTGTAGTTTATACCCAGGATGCCATTATTGCTGCTACTAGGTGCCAGGATAAGAATTTCTTCTGTGCATTATTGACAGTAGTCTTTGTACGGAATTTAGTCTTTTCACTTCATTTACTGTCTCCTCTATTAATTCTCACAAAATATTTTTAATAAATATAATTTCTGAAATAGCCGGTTATTTTATTTCCATGTGGCGTATATTACGTATGAACTCTCAACAGCTTGTGCCTTTTAATATTTCTTAAATATATATATAAATATATTTTTATCTTTCACTAGCTCTATTATATATTTTTGAACACATTACTATTTTTATTTTTTCTATAAATTCGAGAATACTGAAAGTAGATGTATCTACGTGTAAGTTATACGTAGATATTTTTGTAATCAGATACGTATCGAAAAAAAGTAACTTGAAAATGTATGGAAGATGTATTGTTAGTAAGTGCATATTCTACAGTTATTAGGGCATCAGCTGAATTAAGAGTTGAATATTTGTATTGATTGGCCAATTGCATCCATTATTATAATAGAAAAACAGCTTACGGTTGACTTTTGGAAGCAGCGTGGTCTAGTAAATAAGACAGTACAACACTGTCCTTCAGGTCCCGAGTCCGAACCTCGACTGTAGCCCAACATTACCATGTTCATGAAAAAATAATAATTTTTTAAAGTCTATTTTAAGTTATTTCAACTATTTACTTTATGATTATAGACATCTTGGTGACTTTATGACTTTTTTTTTTTAATTTATATTTTATTGAATTTTACAACTGTATATACCTTACTTATCAAACTTATATGAATTTTTTTTTTTTTTTTTTTTTTTTTTTTTTATTGAGATATATTACAATTTGTTACAAAATGAACAATAATAATATTGATAAGAGACCACATTCATACTATATATACAGAAAATAATAATAATGGTCAAATTTCATAAAATATAACATAAATTCAAATATATACAATAAAATAATAATAATAAATAAAAAACAAAACAAATCGAAACATAAACCTATTATTGAGATAAATAAAAGTTGGCAAATAAATAAACATCTTACACACAATCATAACTATATACAATATATACAATTGCTAAAGGGATCCCAGCACCTCTATCTCAGCCGCATCACTGGTCTGAGCCAGTGGAGGCTGAGTTAGGGCGCTGTAGCCACAAACATACCGTACATGAGTGGAGGATCTGACCATTGTCAGAACTCCAGTTTAAATGTTTACAATAGGTCTCGTGGCCACTGCCGTTTCAATCTTCGAGGAGGATTGTAGGGATGGGTGGTGCTGGATAGGGTTTGTACTAGAGGGTTAGGATGATGACTAAGGTTCTGATGAAATTTGGAAAATTTGGATGGTACCAGGTCTAAAACAAACGGAATATTAAGGTCATGGTGTAGGGTACAGTTGGTAACGTAATAAGGAGCATTAACTATTGTTCGGAGGACTTTGGATTGGAAGGATTGGATGCGTTTAATGTTAGAATGTTTAGCTGTCCCCCACAGTTCAAGTCCGTAGGTCCATATAGGTTTCAGTACTATCTTGTATATTAGTAATTTGTTGTCAACTGTAAGATGAGATTTTCTGTTTAGTAGTCTGTATAACTGGCCGAATCTGCGGTTGAGTTCTTTTCTTTTTAGTCTTGTATGTGGGTTCCACGTCAGTCTTTTGTCTAGTAAAAAGCCGAGATACCGGACTGTGTCTGAGGAAGGAAGCGGTATGGAATTGAAATTAACCGTTGGACAGGATTTGCGTCGAAGGGTGAATGTGACGTGAGTGCATTTGCTTTCGTTCACCTTAATGCGCCAAGCATTGCACCAGTCTTCGACAAGGGAAAGGTGCTTTTGGAGATTTAGCGATGCTGCTTCAGGATCGGAATTGGATGATAAAATGGCTGTGTCATCAGCAAATGTTGCCAGAAAGGTATTGGGGTCGGTAGGGATATCGGCGGTGAAGAGGATGTAGAGGACGGGTCCTAAGACGCTGCCTTGAGGAACACCGGCCTCAACAGTATATTGTTCGGAAAATTCGGAACCACAGCGAACTCGGAAGGAGCGGTTGGATAATTAGGATCGGAGGATTAGGTATAAGGATTGAGGTAAATGGGTTTTGAGCTTAAAGAGCAGTCCCGGGTGCCACACCCGGTCAAAAGCTTGAGCTATGTCCAGAAAGGCACCCGAACAATACTCCTTGCACTCAAGGGCGGAGGAAATGTGGTCTACAACTCGGAGTCCTTGCTGAACCGTGGAATGTTGAGGACGAAATCCGAACTGATGGTATATACCTAAATACAACAAGTAAACGTGTTGAATTAAAATAAAGGGCGTGAAAAGGCTTGTGAAGAAACTTCCCAGTGGAAGAACTTCAATGTCTATTTAAGTGAGTAGGTCTCGAGGCCATCTTCTTTTCAATCGCCTCAGAGGTTATCAGGAATATGTGAGGTTGATAGGTAGGAGAAATTAAATCGTAAAACTGTTATGAATAATAATTGGATATTATCGTATGATAACAAAAAAAATCAGAATTGAGTTTATTAAATTATCATAACTAAATTCCTGTCTAAATGAAACGTTTTATCAAATTGTAGAATTTGCTGCAGTACATTACTTTTTCAGCACTTAACATAGTTTTTAATAAATGGGAGAACTACTAATAAATATTTGATTTGAGTTACACGATTGTCTTCTGATGGTTAACTTTGTTTAACTAAATGGCATACAAAAGGCAATTCTACTAATTCACCCGTTCTGAACGAAATGGAACGAACGCCTTGCGTGACGGGCTGAGATATTTCAGACAACTTGGCTTCTATTTTTAATTAGGAGCCTATCTCGTTTCCTGATTAATTTTGAACCTGGAATCCTTAATTTTTCGAGATGGAATATTTTTCGTTAATCTTCAGATCAACTTAAGAGTAAATTCCTCCTCCTCTCTCCTTTAATTAAGAATTAACTCTATTTTTATAAGATTCTATAATTTCTTTTTAGTTACATCAATCATTAAACGATTCAATTACCCTGACTATTCAGAAAAGAATTGTTCTAATACTGTATTATCTATGGTTGATTGTTTTCTGTTACATCAGTTTATGAAAATGTGATTGCTAAACTTTAGTTCGTTAAAATGAAAATCATAAACCTTTTCAGTTAATAATAACAGTCTTAGCTCATAAAGCACTCAACTTCTCTCACGTTAAATTCCTTTCACAAAAGCTAACTCCTCGTAAATCTTCTTTATATGGCCTTTTTACTTCATAGATCCTCTGATAACTTCCAGCTAATGCCTATTTCTCACATATATCTGTGGTCGCATCCCATGAGAAACTCACTTTCTCTCCTGAAGGAAACAGTCCATAATTGCTATTCTACCATTTAACAGTAGCGTGGTCTATTATCTCACAGATAGGTCAATTATACTAATTATTTCAAAGGTCGATGGAAAACGATTGAAAATTGCGTCGTATGATCCTTTCCATTTTATAGTATCACATTCTAGAATAAAAGTTATCACTTTTGTCATTGCAAACCCTAAAAATCAGCCTAATTTTGGATTACTAAAAATTATCAAACAATTCTTAAACAAAATCACATTATCTGTTTACTAATAAGAAATGATCCTATTCTTTAAAGTATCTTTATTCTTCCACTTCATCTATTTTTTTTCATTTATCAGGATTTTTTTATTTTGAAATATTTTAATTTTTCTTTTTAACTTGTTAAGGAGCATATGCCTAATTGTTATACTAAAAATAATAACAGTATTATGAAGCCTATATCATTAATCAAAATAATGGCCTCTGATTCATGTCGTTACGATCTCGACTGACTGTTGCCTTAACGATGAAATAATTAAAACTGATGGACGTTGGTAGGCAATTGTTCGTCCGATCGGAATTAGTCTTTATTGAAAGTCTATAAGAAATATAGAACTTCATCAGGAGTCTAACGGTCGAGTGGAGTTCGTTGGGAAAAGAGAGTTTGATGATCAGGATCAGAAGTCAAATCTATGAGATAACTACATAAGTTAATGTGCATACTTACAATTTCTTTTAAGGCATCCTCTTAAAGGAGCTACGAAAAAATAATATTCATTTTTTTTTTATTTGATTGAGAATCAAAAATTAAAAAAAAAAAATATATATATATATATATATATATATATATATAATATATATATATATATATATACATATATATTGTAAATCTCAATTAAGGATTGAAACTAGGAGGTTAGAGAAGAGGTGGAGTTTGTCAAGGAAATAATTGTACCTGGTTTGGATCAAATCGGCAACATAAGGAACATTTAGATCGTGAGAAATGCGATTATTCGAGATAAAGGAGTATTAAGGATTTTGGACTGAATGGTTAGAATGCTAGAAAAATTCGATGGTTTTGTAGAGTCCTTAAATTCAACTCGTATGTACAGATTGGATTTATGATAGTCTAGGAAGTGAGTCTTTGAGTGAAAGAATAGAGGTTCGTCTAGTAAATGTTGAAGTTGCCGAAATATAATTATTATTGCGGAAATTATTATTAATTACTGCTTAGTGCCATTGTTTTGACTACAATTGAAGATCTATAATACATTCGATTTAAAAATTGATAGTGTTATAATTTGTTTAATTATCATGAAACTTCATATTATTGACTAGGATATTTTTAGATGGTTGGAAGTTTTATTGCAAAACGCTGTTGATGTGTATTTGTTTAAGAGTTTGATAAAATGCTCTGATATTTTGTTGTTGGCCATCTCTTGATTTATTAATCGTTCTATAATACAGTTAGGCATCATTGTTTTCAATTGTTTTGAAATATAGCATTTATTTATAGATTTGATGGTTCCAGAGTTCATAAGTGTTAAATGTATCGGTTAGGTAAGATGAAGTAGAAAATATACCATATTGTTTAACATTTACGATAATATCTCCCAGGTCTTTTACGATAATATTCTAATACCAGTTTCAGACACAGTACGTTATTTAGGAATTTTCCTTGGCAAACGACTAACACGGGCATACCACCTCCGACGATTTTGATTAAACTCGCTATATCAATGTAAAATTTAATGGGCTTAAATATCATGTAGGTTTTATTCTGATTAAAATGGTCTGACAGGGCTTAAATGCCGATATTTTCTTCCCCTATAGTACCTTTAATTTTATAGATTAAATAAAAATAACTATATTATCTTGTTAACGCTGAAGAAAAACAGGTAAATATATAAATTGAATAAATTCGATACCCAACTTAAGGAGAAAAAATATTTTTTTAATGCAATTTTTCGTTTTTGAACATAAGAGCAGTGACATAAGAGCAGTGATGTACATGTATGATATACCGTTGGAAAGCTAAAGATTTTAGAAAAAATATTATCTCATACACAAGCTTTTAAAAGTTAATAGAGAGTGATGAAATAAACATAAAACTAACTGATTATTTTAGATAATAATATAATAGATTTTTTAATGAAACACATGTTTCTATTTAAATTCAATTTAATTACTTCCTTAATAGGTTCACGTATTTTTATCTCTGTTTTTGAAAATGGAGGTAAGTGAAAGTCGTATGTTGCCCGCACCAGATTTTTACGTATCTAACGAGACACTACATACTGGCCTAGACATTCCACTGCCACCGTTCGTTTCAATAGACCTGAAATATTGAAAGCTATTAGTTTTTTTTTTTATCTATCTTATGCAGTTTGTTACATATTTTGTTAGCATATTTGCTTATTGCAGATAGCAGATAGCAAATACAATTGTAATGCCAAAACTATGAATAAATAAAAAAAAAAAAATTAATATTAAAAAAATAATTGCTATGAACTGTTTTCCTATCTATTTTACTATATAAAATATGTGGTATATCATCGATTGATGCTTGGAATTGCTGTTTTGTGTGCACCGCTTATTTTTGAAGGAACCGTTTTCGTAGCTGTTGTATCGTGCCTTCATCATTTCACTGATCAATCGCAGTCTAGACCATTGAAGAATTATCTCTTACTTCAATGGACTTTCCTACCAAATCCTCTGCTCTTCCGATTCGGTGCTTCCGTACAATGTCCAGCCAGCCTTCAATGTGTTATTCATGAAATGGCAATCCTGGTAACTGCCAACTGTATTTATCATCAGCTAGAACTGGCCGGCTATATTAAGTTATTCCTCTGACTCACTTCGCATCTGTCAGCACGCGTTTCCTGGAATCTGGAATGTCTGAAGCTGCCGCTATTGCAATGCTACCAGCAGTAGCGGATACCAGAGGGTAACGAGAGGACGATTAATTTTTAAATAAATAGTAAAAATGTAAATAAATGCTTTATATTTACATAAGTTATAGTTTATATTTAATATTTCTCACGAGTACAAGCAAAAACTAATTAACATAAATATTTAATTCGATTACGAATGCAGTTGATATGTCAGATGTTAATTATGAAAGGACTGATCGCGGGACTCCTCAATATTTAATAATAAAATCTAAACTATATAAATCTGCCTAAAATCATGTTTGATATTTTTAATGTATGATTATGAAGTGAGAAAATGAATGCCATAAATGTAATTTTCCCTCAGTTGTTTGTTTATTCATTTAGCGTCACTTTAAGATGCTATAGCTAATCGCACGATGCTGCAGTGGAAGTCCTCAATTTTGACTATCAAGATTTAATTAGGATAAGGATTTTTAACGAATATCTGACATTACAAATGCTCGAGACCATCTTTTTACGTCCCCTCCAAAGGACTGTATAACTAAGGATTTTTTACTCCCATTAAAAATTCTGAGGGCCACCTGCTGGTTTGAACCAACGACCTTGGGCAAAGAAGGCTCTTATGCTAGCCACTACGCCACAGGCGACCCCTTAGTGTTTTGAAATTATACAGGAAAGTATTATTCCCATATAATATATCAACCAAAAGCAGCAGTATATATGTATTAATTTGGTTGGTATGATACGTATACTGTAGCACTATTATTTTACTCATAGCTATTGTATATTCATTATGCAAGTGTTGCAATATTTAAAGGTTCTCAAGAAAATTTGAACAGAAGGCTGTTACTACACAAAATTATTAAATACGGAATCAAATTAATCAGGTAATAATCTGAAAATAAATTCAGGAGTAGATTGGTCCTAATGCTTTACTGAGTTGTTTCCTTTATATCGAATTTAATAGAATCTTTTATCTTTAATCTTTTACTTTGATTAAAGTTGGGTGCATTCCTCAGCTATGATAAGCAATAAAGTTAGAGCTCACGTACTGCTAAAGAAGCTGCTGCATGCTAATACTGCTGATATAATCCTGAATATTAAAATCATCACTCCTTCTCATTTGCGTTTGGAATATTTAGCAATTATTTAAAAAAATAGATCAAACTTTGGTAACAATTCCAAAAATAGCTATCTGAATCACTTCACATTCGTTGTTCTATTCTCTTTCGAAATCTTATACAACACAGTTAAACGTTTTATCTTGAAATAATTGCAGATTTAAATTTTAAACTGGAATTTCATCGTCCAGATGTCCAGTGAACCATCTGATTATAAATGTAATTATTTTATGAGTATTACAGTATTGGTAATCATATATTTATGAAAATGATTTTTTAAGTTTGGTTTTTATTCTTCTCTATGAGAGAATCTCCCGATTGTTGCATTTATAAATATATATATATATATATATATATCTTTAACTTATAATATATATATATATATATATAATTTTTTTTTTTTTTTTTTTTATACCACACGCTTATTCTAGTTTTTTTATCCGTATTTTACTTTGACTTTTATAATTCGTGTTTTACAACTAATACGTATTAATATTATTATGTCATTTATTAATGTTATATTTAAAAAAAGTGTTATCTG
Organism: Piezodorus guildinii; assembly: GCA_023052935.1. Taxonomy (NCBI): domain Eukaryota; kingdom Metazoa; phylum Arthropoda; class Insecta; order Hemiptera; family Pentatomidae; genus Piezodorus; species Piezodorus guildinii. The sequence goes on from CM041292.1 coordinate 153,058,846, forward strand.
AAATATCTTAATATGTTAATAAATTTATAAAATACTCTGCAAAATAAATTGATTTGTTTTAATATATGTATTTTATATTAAATTTCATTTGAATAAACTCAATCTCTTTTGTTTCAGGTTTGTAATGGAACTGCTTGATCCTGTGTGCCATAGATCGAAGTAAATATTTCGTTGAGTTGAAGATTCTTATCAGACACCAGCTGAATTATTAGTAGTAAGAGTTCGACATAGCCTTAGAACTACAGAATAGAGTTACTTTCAAAATACCTATAAATACAGTAGCGCTTGTAACAGTTTCTAATTCCAATGAGAAGGTATTAGGCATATCTATCCCTGGGTTAGAGAAACCGAGTAGGTGTTCCGGTTTTGTTCTTTTCTTCTTTTATGGTACTGGCCAGGTTGGTCTCTCAAGTTTCTCCTTAATTTTCTAACGATTTTAAATGTTGAATTTTGATAGGGACGATTTAGATTTTTTAAACTAGGAAGATTTCAAATAAAATGATTTGAACCAGCAATGACTGGGTTGTTATCTTGCATGACGAAAGGTCTTCCTTTACCAGGGTTTTATTGCATACCAGGAACCTTTACAATACAATCCAAATAGAACAATTCAACAACCAGCACGGTAGAATGAACAATAAAGTTGAACATCGTTATACCGTTCATTTGAACTAGTTTTAAACAGGGTCATTGATACACTCTTTTGAATTTTGAGATTTTTTTATTTTATTTATTTAACATATACATACATGATCAGTTAAAATAATTTCTTTGGCATAATTGAAATGAATTCCCCTCCCCATCCCCCTCTCTTGTTGGTTAAAATACTCATGATTGTGTAGCAAATTGGCTCAAAGGAGCTCGAACATATAAACTTGAGTGTAACAGCGATCCTTCATAAGCACATTTGTGAAAAATAAATGTATGCTAATAATTGTTGTTTGGGGAGCCCGTAGCTGAGTGGCTAGCGCGCTAGTCTCTCAAGCTACGGGTTCTGAGTTCGAATCCCAGTCCCGGCGGGGTTTTTATAAGGATGTAAAAAAATGGGATTCACTTACAACCTCTCCCCCGGGTATGTGAGACCCGTCAGCCAAAGGGTGGCCACTCACAAAATTAGTCGTAGGGAGTGATGACCCATACACTAAAAACAGCAGCATCATGAAACGTGAGTGTAAACTCGCAGGAGTTTATACCGCGAGGCCTAGGGCCTACACGGCCTGTCGCGCCACTGAAAGAAAAAAATAATTGTTGTTTAGAATAAATATAATATAAAGATAACATTGAAAAATTTTATCAAAGTATTTAGTGCTTTAAAAATATATAAAATTTACTTACGAAACATTCCGCTTATCACAAAAAAAATCTTAATAAAAAAACTGATAGTAATCAGGTGTCAAATTGAAATAATATAAAATACAGTGATATTTTAATTATAGCAAGCGTTAATTTATTGAAACATATAATTATAGCTATACTTCCAGAAATGATGTATTTAGCTTTCCGAGGCCATTTTTTTCTCTCTCTTATTCAAATATCAAGCATTTTTATATTTGCTTTAATAAACATGGAAAGTTGTTTGCTGCCTTATATGACGCTTGGGATTTTATCTGATCGTTAACTATGAATAATAAAATATGCAGTAAGTTTTATTTAACTTTTTACTCTTTGAAAAAGGTAAAAAAAAACGAGGCTGTGGTGTTAGTATTTTCAAATAGTTATACGTATTTGTTAATATTTAATTTTACCTTTAATTGCGCAAACTAAAGCTGTACTACCAAACATCAGAGAAGCCTTGACGTGCGAACGGATAATTTTGTTATTTGATCTTTGCATATAAGTAATCCAAAAATTTCGAGGAAGATTGTGGCTATTAAACGTACTAAACTAAAAAATATATAAAAAGAGAATCTGTATGCCTGGTCCGCGCCGTGATTCCAAGATTTAATTTTATTTCAAACTAGTCGTCTACTCCTAAAATATTTCTTAATTTGGAAAAATGAAATACAAGAATTAGTGTCAAAATAACGACGGACAATTATTGTTGTTAGCTTTTACAAATATTTTCGATAAGAAAAATAGAAACTTAAAGGTTAGTATTTATAAAACTATTATTCTACAGAATACCTGGTTATAACATCCCGAACTTTTAAACAAAAAAGCGTTGTGGATGTGATTCTCCCATTAGAAGCATTTCCATTCCGGTCGAAAAGGTTTGTGTTACGATAATCCGTCCTTGTTGCCTTAGTTGGAGAACACAAGGCCATGTAACCAAACAAGTCAAATTCGTAGAGTGTTTTTTCAAAGATTCTACCGTATATTTATTACAGGTTTCAAGAATCATTATTAATATCTACGAACGAGTACTAAAATATATGATATTAGTAGTTGAAACGGTGACCATCTTGGTGATATTTAAGAAAATACGTTCGAACATGTAGAGAAAATTGTGTATTTAGATCCTACGATAACTAAAGTAAGTCAGTCGCGATTAAAGGCGGAAAATTTGTGTTTCAGAACCGAAATTATTTACTCGTGTCTTCTATCAAGAAACCTAAAGGTTAGTATTTGCACAACTATTATTCTCTCGACGGTTCCATACGGATTTTAAATGTGTTCGCTTACTTTGAAGGATGATCAACGCCTCAAGGTTTTCGATGATAAGGTACTACAACAAATATTTGGTCCAATGAGATATAAGGCTTTCAAGGAATTTAGAAGATTACACAACGCGAATTTGTGGAACTTGTATTCTGTCACTATTAGGGAGTCGATAGCATCGCAGGACTCAAATGGGCGTGTAAAGTTCTTGAGCTCATTAAAGAACGAATTCCGAAAAAGTTGGTATGCGTCGATGGGAAGATTGTGTAAAGTGATCTCAGGGGCTTGGGCTGAACGGTGGCATCGGCATCGTACCCTCAGGTTCAGTAAGCCTATTACGTGTACTATTATTACAAGGACTAAAATGAAACCTTACTGAACTTTTTCAACTACATCTACATTCACCTATTTCAACATAGCTTTGCTGTGTTATAATTGAAAAAATAATATATCCCTGTGTTTGACCATGAGAGCCCAAATGCAAATGATATATATATATCTTGATTTATAGTTATGGCATAGCGGGGCTTTGAAAAATGAAATATTGAGCAATTGATGGCCCCTGAAGAGATAAACCATTGAGCGGAAGTTCAAGTGGCCTCGATCGTGACCCGAGCTGGGCTCCAGGAGCCCAAATGCCTTTGTGATTAAGTGTATTTTTGAAACACATCCCTTATCAAGAAGGCTTTGTAATCAGCAACCGGCCGTAAAGATCTCTGTTGGCAACCTCTCCTCTGTCTTTGCCCTCACTATATTTACACGCCACGCCCCTATACTGTTATATTTATAGGGCAACCCTAAAGCTACATTAACATAAATTTGGATTGTTTTAACTTAAATTTCTTTAAAAATATATTTTTATTGAAATTTAAAACTGTATATTATAACACATCAATTAAATATGCCGCTCAATAATAATGTTCATGATAACATGAAGTAAAACTGCCCATTGGCAGCCTTCTAATAGTCAATCTAAACAAGAAGGTCTCGAGGCCATCTTCTTTTTAGTCGCCTCGTTTGATTATCAATAATAAAAGGGGGAGGAAGGATTGAAACTAGTGGATTAGAGTGGAAAAGGAGTTTTTCATGGAAGGAATGATACCTAGCACGTTCCAAATCAGCAACACATGGAACACTAAGGTCATTATGAATGACTTTAATTCGTGAAAAAGTTAGCGTTGAGGATTTAACAATGGATGTTGGATTATAAGGACACGGTACGGGAGGAATTTGATGGTTCAGCCGAGCCCCAAAGCTCAACTCCGTATAAGCTCCGGTCCAGATAGGCCTTACGTTTTTCATGCAAATGAACGTTTTGTTGTTATGTGAATGTTAGAGCGTTTGTCCAGTAAATGTTGAAGTAACTGATGTTGGCGAGTAGTTTCTTGTTTTTCAGTCTTGTTTGTGGATTCTGTATAAGACGTTTTGAAAGAAGGAGTACTAAATAGCGGTTCTGTTAAACCTATAAAGAAAACGTAAAGGTAATTTTAAATTAAAATGAAATTTTGTAAGCACTTGTGAATAAAATAATTAATCAGTTTTTTAGACGGGGCTTGGAATCGTTAAAAGAATCACAGCTATTTTCAAGTCTTTCATATTAATTAAGTATTACTGAATCATTAATGAAAGAATCCTCTTTGATCTTAAATTGATAGCCTGTGACGTGCCTCTTAGACATATTTTTAAAGACTGGAGCGTGGAAGTCTTGTTCGCCATCAAAAACGACTTTTAAACCATGAGTCTTTAAACCTTCGGTAGATGAATTAGGATTTTTTATGTAAAAAAACAAAACAAAAAACGCCAAAAGTTATTTATATATTTTTTTTAACTTACATTTCACAATAAAAGTCGTTCCTAAACGGCAAAATTCATTGCGAAAATAATTCTTTTATGAACAGTACTCTCTTTTTCTTGAATTCAACTGTTTTTCCCGTATGGATGGTTCGAATTCCCCCAGTCAGTTGGTATGATTTATTATACACGAGGTTGCCTAGTACTAATATAACGCCGTTTTGAGAAGTTAACAAGAAGACAAAAGAGGAAAAAGTCAATATTAGTTGTTTGCGATAAATATGTTAAGTGTATGCGTATTAAAATCAGACTAATTTGAATATCCCTTGATTAATTCAATAAATGATTTATTGCTTCTTTACTCTTTCTTCCTGTTTTTTTAAATAATACGCTTGTACCAAATCATTGTTTAAAATATTATTCACAACGCCTCTTTGCAAAGGGAGGATTAAATATGTAATTTCACCAAATCCCAAGCAGAAAACACTATTAATTAAGTTATATAATTAAATGATTACATTTAAATTTATAATTTGCATTAAAACGACAAGGGTGAATGATGATGACTATCAAAACTTTTGATAATGTTAAAATGTCAAAATATTTGCTATAAATTTTTTATTAATTCAAGTTTGAATTTACTTAGTTTGGCTCCCTATTGCCATAAGCTACATTTGTATCTTTCCAGGAGGCCACCTTAGCAAGCTCATAATTAGTTATTTCAGTGCTATTATTAATTTTATTATTACTGTAAACAGTTGATGATTCATTTTATTTTCATTGATTTGTCCAGTTTACTTTTAATATATCCTCAGATAAAAATCTTTACAGTATGGAAATCAGAACATTACCAATGAGCGAGCCTATATACTACTGGATAATTTTCTTTCTTTTTATATGCTCGATTAAATTAATTGAATTCAAATAGAATTTAATGGGCAGGTTTATAGTATTTTATTAGGAGTCATTATTATAGGTAAATACGTAACAAAATGTATACGTAACAAATATCATTTTTGTATGTGGACAGAATTTTCACTCAGTGGTGGTAATATTTAACTGTGTGAAAGCATGCTAAATTATTCTTATTCTGATGAAAAATAAATAATCGTTGATTTAACGGTGTAATTTGTAAATTGAATTATATATTTTTCTGACCCTAACTGTTAACTGTCGAATTAGCATTTTTAATTAGCTGTGGTAACGTTCAAGGATGAGATATTTTTCTTAATCATTGTGATGTAATCATACTTGCTTACCAAAATTATTGTTTTTTTTGTTCTCTATACTTTTTTCATTACTTTAATTTTTATAATTGTATAACATATCTGTCATAATTTTGACTAACATTGAATTACCTGGCTAGAAATGTTAATGTGATGTGCGTGAATGCGAGTCTTCCTTTTCTTAGTTTGAAGTTAGGTCAGGAGTTTACCCAACAGCTATTTTTTAGTCTTCTACGAGGGTTGTCATGGGGGCCTCGTGATCTTGTGGATAAAAACTAGTCTACTTGAGAATCGATCCCCGGCTTAGGCAGAATTATACTTTCTGTTATTTCATCCGTGGAGCGACCCTGGGGTATGGATACCCTCTTAGGGCACACCCAGCCTCTATAAAGTGGGTACCTAAAATTTGGAAAAAAAAACCTAGCGGTTGAGCATGATCAAAGCCTAATTACCTCCTTATACGGCCATTGGCCGTGAAGGAGTACGAATCTCTATATTTAGTGAACCCAAAACTGTTGTTGAGTTAAAGGTTTATTTTTTTATGGGTGTTGTCAGACATTTTTGTTGTGGTTACGAATTTTCATAAGAGAGTTTTTGGTGATTAATAGTTAAGTTCAGAGTGGTTCGGACTTCATTCGTCAACTCATGGCATATGAAGTTCTCTATGAGCTGTTGCCAGCGTACCACTTTAGTAATTGCCTTAAAACATTGGTAATGTATTTAAAAATTTATGTATATGTCTTTTTAGCTACCCCATATATCTGCCCAGTGTGACCAATGTCATTCCTGTGTAAAATGTCAGACTTTCCTTCTTATTTTGTCTGCCTGTGGAATTGAAGTATTGTCATGCTATTAATGGAGAGCTTTATTCTTGTCTTGAAGTTTATTTTAGTAGAATCTTTCTTTTTTTATTCCAATTTTCCTGGGTTTGCTTCAATCATTAATTTGTATTAAATGATGTAAGGTGTGTAAGATTTTGTTCTCTTTAGATTTATTGTTTGCATTTTTTTGTATTTCGGGACGTCATATACATATACATTATGCAAATTAATGGAACAAGAATGGACCCCTGATGTACATTCTAAGGCTGGTGTTATTCTCTGTGAGATTTCTGAGCCTTGGCAGCTAAAGTAAAAATATTTCAGAAACTATTCAGGTGTAAGAAATATTAAATAATTAATCACAAAATTTGAGCAACGATAATTTGTTTTTATTTTTATTTTTTTAATTTTTTATTTATTTATAGTAATTTACAACTGTATTAAAGAACACAATAAGTAAATATGAGGAATGGAAAAAAAAAGTCATGAAAATGTCTTGAGAAAGAACTACCCAGTGGTAGCACTTCACTATTTTAACTCAGTAGGTCCCGAAGCCACCTTCTTTTCAGTCGCCTTGGAGGGTTATCAGGGATATCTAAGGAAGATAAATTACGGACAAGTGGGTTTGTATAGGCTGGGAGTTTAGAATGAAAAGAGGAGTATCTATCACGGGCTATGTCTGCAACAAATGGTATGTTAAGGTCATTATGAATGAGTTGATTTGTAACAAAATAAGGGGCATTCAGGATTTTGCGAAGGATTTTGAATTGTAAGGACTGGATGCGGGAGGAATTAGATGGTTTCGTAGTGCCCCAAAGCTCGATTCCATATGTCCAAATAGGTCTGATAATAGTGATGTAAATGAGTCTTTTGTAATATAATGGAAGTTTTGAACGTTTGTCTAGTAAGTATTGTAGTAATCGGTATCTTCGAGCTGTTTCTTGTCGTTTCAGTCTTGTTTGAGGATATTTTTATTTTAATTTTGTAAAATACAGTTATATTATTCAAGTGGGCGAAGTTGAAGTTTCATTAAAGTACACCTAAGCAGGGATCAGTGAGATGGGATTGCTTAAATATCTTACAAGCTGAAAGTTGGAGGGTGACATTTTCGCGACATTAACACCCGAGAGACAGTTCCATTGGACTAATTGAAGAAATACGCTTATTAATTAACCAACTCAACTTCGTGAGTAGGAAAGGTCGGTTCTGCAGAACAATGTTCTGGCACCAGCCCACAACCCAAATGCCAAAGATAGTGCAATAGTTTGGCATGTTATTTGGCCCCTCTTGATATATGAATCTGGTGCAGGTATTTTATTTTGGTTTAAATTTTTATAATTTCATTCCAATTTACTTGTATTCCATTAGACAGTTATAAATTCCATTAAATAAATAAAAAATAAATTTTATATATCTGTGATATCAAAACATGTGGAACTATTTGAGCAAATTAAAGTTTGTACATCACATATGTACAACAGTAACTTAGTCCCTACCTGAAATCGTTGGCGAAAAGTTCATATGTTTTAGGGCTTTCGAATACCTTATATATGTGTTCATTTCCATCAATTTTCTAATCATATATAAATAATGATTAAAACGTAATAACACAATGTGTAAAGTTAGGAAATGATATTTTAATTTGTTAAACAATCCACTTATGGATTGAAAATCTCAAAAATATGTGAACTCTTGTTGAATGCAAATCTTTAGCATTATTAGTATTGAACGAATTCTGCTGATGTCCTGAAATGAAATTTTATCAGTAGGACTATTTATATAATAACCAAGCGTTCCGAAAATGAATTAAACAGTAATTTCAGGCGCCAAAAATGAAAGAAGGATGTTTTTAATATCAATATTATAATATTTGCGACATTGTACTAATTTAATTTTAGTAGTGTGTTTTAAATTTTAATCGTATCAGATTCATCTATGTGTATTTAAAATCAGCGTATAATCAATTGCGTTATAAAATTTATATTATAGATAATTATTTTTAAAAAAATAGCAGCCTGATGGTTTGTCGAAGAAATAAAATTAAGATTCTTATTTTATTTTATCATCTTCTATACAATTTCTCTTTCATTTTAATGTGTGCTATCACATAACATCATGTTACATATTTTTATAATTAATATATTTATGCAACATTAATGCACTTTTCTTAGATTCTACATATTGATGTATCTGAAAATTGATGAGCAATGAAAACAAAACATTGCCAAGTTTTATTTTATCGTTTTTATTAACACTTTATTATAAAAATTATTTCATCAATGAGTAAAATATCTAATGTATTGTGAGCAGCATAGAATCCCTGATATGGTGTCTTCAACTGAGAATCTCAGTACGGATATGAATCAATGTCTTTGAATAGCCGCATCTAAGCTCTAGAGGATCTTTTCTACTAAAGGAATTTCAAGGCTGTATAAGTGGAAAATAACGATTTGAGTCGCGTTGAGAACCGCATTACAAAAAAGTGTTTGGAATGCTTCAGAAGATATGGATATTATAATAAGGACGCTGTTGCCTTATACGCCAATGATTTATTAATATTCGAAATAATTATCTGTAAAAATTGAAATCAGAATGATCTCAGTGGGGGATGAGGATTGTGTATGGAATACTGTAATTTTTTTACTTATATTTTTAATTTTTGATGTAACTAAGTTTAAATTATAAACGGTTGAACAGATCCGATATCTAGAACTGTACCTTGACAGACTTCTTACTTAGAACCCTCATACAAGACTAAAACAAGAAACTGCTTGACATTTTAGACTACTTCAACACTTACTAGACAAACGCTTCAACCTTCCACTAAACTGCAAAATACTCATGACTATCATAAGGCCGATATGGACTTACGGAGTAGAGCTTTGGGGCTCTACTAAATCATCAAATTCTTCCCGTATCCAATCTTTACAGTCAAAATTAAAGACCTTAATGTTTCATATGTTGCTGATTTGGCCCGAACCAGATACCATTTCTTTCACGACAAACGCCAATTCCACTCTAATCCACTAATTTCTATTCTTTCTTCTTCTTCGATCCGTTCGAGACCAAAAGACGTTCCAATAGGAAGCTTCTCTACAAGTGTACCATGATTCTTATGTATACTTACATTTACTTGTTTTATTCCATCATACAGTTAATAAATTGTAATATTTATTATAAATTACTTTTATAATATTAGATTAATTATCTATTATTTGAGTGCCCCCTTTTTGAATCATCAAGACGTAAAATTAAACTGACAGGAATCCTAAAAGATCATGTATTATAAATTATTAAAATAAAAAAAAAATATGAAGCTTAAAATTAGTTTTATCTTCTCAAGATAATTAACATTTTAAGGTGTTTCGAAAGATGTTTCTTTATTGAAGTTATTCCTCGATTTACCGATGTAGAGTATAAATACTTCAATCCAAATCTATCAAATAAATTTCACCCCGGTTTATTATCACTAGAGACAGAGTGTGCTTTAAATGCGATAATGATAAAGGAAAACGAATACCCCTTAATTATGTCGAGCATTAGCGAAGATCGTTAAGCCTGCCCTGAGATCGCTTCCCTGTTATCGACTGAACCGTGGCTGACAGATGTTTGACTGCCGGTGGTAGTGATGAGGACAAATGGAGTTTGTAATGAATGGTCGCTCTTCGAAATTAGCAACGGGATGATCCAATTCCACCAGAATCAATCATATTATCTGTCCCTCTATAGGATTAGTATAAAACCCCTTTGGAGCAGAACTATTATTGCAATAGGGGATGATTTATAGCATTGTGGATCTATATCATTACGGCCATGGGGCTAGTTTTGCGTGTCTAGTTTAAGAATGTATGTTTTGATGATATTAATCTTGCATTATAAGTTAATCTCCCCTACCAATTACCTGCATTTAAATAAGTGTTCACAGTATTGACTTTCCATAGTGTCATTTTTTTCCTTGGACGTTCCCATAACAGATTCATATTCTCGAAGCATTGCATTCAAGGGTAAATGATAGTTGCGTGTTGTGTACCCTGACATATTGACATACAATAATTATCATTTAACTCACTCCTACATCACTAATAAGTTGAAATACATGCGTTGTTCGATTAAGGCCTTGATTTTTATTAAAGCTTAACTTGATTTATATATTTTTTAACGAACCCTTTTGTTTAAATAATATCAACACAAAAAACACTTTGCCTCTAAGGTAAACTTAGATTTCGTGTGAATTGCGTTTAAACAACTTATGATGAAATATTAAAGAACTTACAAAGTAGTTAACATTTTATTTTATCAGGCGTTACAGTAAATAAATTGTGAAGAAAGTTTCTTAACCAGTTTAGCAATTTTTCTCATTTATAAATATAAAATTATTAAATTATATAGAATTTCAAACAAAGAAAATACCATTAGTCTTGAATTAAAACATAGATTTCCGAAAGGTACTGAACGTCTGAATTTTTTTTTTAAGAATTTGATATACATGTATTTTATTCATTTTGTTATATCGAAATATTTCATCCAATTCCATCTCAAAATCAACTAAGGTCTTTAAAAAATGTGTTCTGAAATTTTGATCCCAATTACCCTGAATAGAAATTTCTTCCATAACGTGAAAAGAAATAATTTTAGATTTTATTCGAAAGAAATCAAATATACTGGTTCATGTCAAATGAATCAGAGATTTTTGCCCTTTCTCTAAAATTTTCGAAAATTGCTATAGTACCTTTTGGAAATAATCGTCACAATAAAATTATAAGTAATGATATATAATTTTAAAATGAAAAAAAAAAAAAAAAAAAATGATATCACATTCCAATATCTTAGAATTCTAGATGAATAAGATCTATTTAACATATTTCTTCACATCAGAGATTATCGAATAGCTCACAGATTTAATTTATCACATAATATAAAGATATTTTATTTAGCAGGGCTCTTGCGGTTAACATTACTGGAATTATTTATTTTGTAACGTGATGGATGTTTATTTCTAGGTATTCCAATTATCCATTACAATCAAAAATCATCATTTAAAATACTTGTTTAATATTTAGAATTAATCAGCTGATGCGCTCGATGATAACAGTCATACGTTACATCGTCTCTCAGATTTTTGCTTTTTTCAGTAGGAATTCGCTAGAATTCAGTCTGGAGAACATCACTAGACCTCAGGAATATTACGGCAGTGAATATTGGAGAAGTTTCGGTAAGCAAAGTTATAATTTACTTTGTACAATCACGAAAAAGTGAAAGAAGGGTCACTGATCAGCTGATTGCCGCTAGCTCGGCAAGCTCGGGCTTGCTTTTCTTTTAATTATCTTTCTTTTATCTTTAATTCTTATCTCATTATTTATTTATTATTATTATTTTCTTAATCAATGAGATATTTTCATCAAGTCATGTCCTCAAAGTCTGCAAGTAAAAGATCTAGATCTGCAGGTTCTATCTCGTCTCCCACAAAACAGAGACCCCGCCGTGAACAAAATAAAAAAATGATTCCACCAGCGACCGCGTCAGCTACCTCATTAGGTTCTGAACCACAGCCCAGCACATCATCACAAGGAATAACTGATGAATCTCCGTTTTTTACACCGAATCCATTTCAGATCCTCCAAAATGAAAAAGAAACCATGGAATCTTCTCCTATACCCAGAGAACCACTACCTCCACCAATATTTGTTAAAAATATTAAAAATTTTAAACTGATGTGTGCGCATTTAAACAAAGTAACAGATCCTAATAGTTATTATTGTATAAGTAGAACCAATGATACTAAAATATCTCCGACTACTGCTGAAACCTACAGAAAGATTGTAAAATATCTGACTGAGACCAAAGCTGACTTTCATACTTATCAGCTGCGCCAAGAGAGAGCATTAAGGGTCGTAATCAGAAACCTACATTCCTCAACACCCGTTGAAGCAATCAAAGAAGAACTGACAGAATTAGGATTCCAAGTGAGGCAAGTCACCAACGTTCTAAAAGATAAAAGTCCACTGCCTCTATTCTTCGTGGACTTGGAACCATCAGCAGGAGTCGAAAAAATCTATGACCTCAGCAGACTGTACTATACCCGTGTAAAAGTTGAAAAACCTTACACAAAGAAAGAAATAGTCCAGTGCCATAACTGTCAGGCATATGGTCATACCAAAAGTTATTGCCATCACATACCACGCTGTGTGAAATGCGGTGAACAGCATAAAACAGAAGAATGTACAAGATCAAGATCAGCACCCGCTGTATGTGCTCTGTGCCTCAAGGACCACCCGGCTAACTACAAGGGATGTGAAATCTACAAGAAACTCAGAACCAGATACCAAAAACCTCAGGATCCGAATGAAACAGCTGTACCAACCAGAAGCAGAAGAGAACCATCAAAACTTGTAAATTCTAACGTGTCATTTGCCCACTTGCTTGGAGGTGGTAACCAGAATCATGAAGTCGAGGCACTGCCGGAACAACATTTTCCTCAACATTCTCAATCTATTGTACAAGAATCTATCCCTCAAAGTTTACCTAATCTTCAAAAAACTCCTCAACATCAAATTTCTCATATCCCTCCACCATCAAACGTCACAGATCTTACCAGTCTAATGACATCGTTCATCTCCGAAATCAAATCTCTTGTTATGCCGCTTATATCACTCCTTACAAATCTAGTATCGAATCTAATCCCTGCCTTGAAAAATCCTTAAATGACTTCACCTAACTCCTTATCCATTCTCCTTTGGAATGCGAATGGTGTTAGAAATCATACTGACGAACTGACAGCGTTGTTGCAAGACAAAACAATCGATGTTGCACTTATAACTGAAACAAGACTAACAACAAAACAACAATAATAACAAACAGTACTTCAAAATACCGCAATACATGACATACCGTACTGACCACCCAGACGGTAAAGCCCATGCCGGTTCTGCTATCATTGTCCACCAATCCCTCTCTCATCATTTACTCCCACTTCCCACCTATGATTTCCTACAAGCCACATCCATAGTAATCAAGACTTTTTCCTTTCCGGTAACCCTCACATCTGCATATTGCCCTCCTAAACATTCCATTTCCAATTCTGAATTTGTATCCTTCCTGGATTCCTTAGGAAATCGTTTCATTCTGGGTGCAGACTTAAACGCCAAGCATCAGCAGTGGGGTTCCAGAACCACGAATTCTCGGGGACGAAATTTGCTGTCTGCACTCAACTCCCGAAATTTTAATATCCTGCCTCCTGACTTCCCTACCTACTGGCCAACCGATCCTAACCGCAATCCTGACATCCTCGACTTCTTTATCCACAGCGGATTAGGCTCTCTCAACTTGTCTTTAACTCGCCTTGATGAACTATCCTCAGACCATAGTCCACTGATCCTAAAAGTATCTCTCACTCCAATTCCAAAACCCATTCCACCATCATTCATCCGAGGCCCTGTAAACTGGGACCTTTTCCGCCAAATCCTGACCGATAATATTGACCTCAGAGTAACCCTCAAAACCCAAGATGACCTAGATAATTCCGTCTATTCCTTTACCACCGCCATCCAACAAGCTGTCTGGACTGCTTCCTCTCCTAAACACTCCAATATAAATCCAGACCAAAATCATTTTCCACAACCTATTATAGACCTTATCCACACCAAACGCCGAGCAAGATCATTATGGCAGCGCACCCGACACCCAACAGATCGCCGCTCCTATAACTTCTATTGTAGACAATTGAAGAGGGAGTTGGCGAACTTCCGTTCCCAGTCCTTTAATTCCTACCTCTCCTCTCTATCAGCTCGTGACAATTCCCTGTGGAATGTCACGAAAAAGATCCTAAAATACCATCATGTTTCCCATCCTCTCCGACGTGGTGATGACTCCTGGGCTGCGTCTGATGAAGATAAAGCCGAGGAATTCGCCACACACCTCTCCAAAGTATTCACTCCTCACCCGGAATCCCACATCAATCACACCGCAAAAGTGCAAGACTTTCTTATGTCACCGATCCCACTTTTCCTACCTCCTAAAGCTATTAATCCCTCTGAGGTCAAATATCTTCTCCAAAAACTGACTCTCCGTAAATCTCCTGGACACGATCTCCTTACTCCCCAGATCCTCCGACAACTTCCGCAGAAAGCTATTATATTCCTTACTTATATTTATAACTGCATCCTCCGCACCACCTATTTTCCTCTGTTATGGAAACATTCCACCATCATCCTTTTTCTAAAACCAGGTAAACCTTCCAACAACACTTCATCCTACAGGCCTATTAGTCTACTCCCCATCCTCTCAAAAATCTTCGAAAGGCTTCTTCTTAAACGTATCCTACCCATATTAGAATCTCAAAATCTTCCTTCCCATCAGTTTGGATTCCGTCCTCAGCATTCCACAGTTCAACAGGGGCTCCGAGTTGTAGACCATATTTCCTCAGCTCTTGAATGCAAAGAGTTTTGTTCTGGTGCGTTTCTGGACATTGCGCAAGCTTACGACCGGGTATGGCACACTGGATTACTCTTCAAGCTGAAAACCCATTTACCCCAGTATACCTCATTCTCCGATCCTATCTCTCGAACCGTTCCTTCCGAGTACGCTGTGGTGAAGAATTTTCTAACCTTTATCCCGTTGAGGCCGGTGTTCCTCAAGGCAGCGTCTTGGGACCCATCCTCTACATCCTTTACACTGCTGATATTCCTACACATCCTGATACCTTTCTGGCAACTTTTGCAGACGACACCGCCATCCTATCATCCAGTTCCAATCCTGAAACAGCATCCTTAAACCTTCAGAGACACCTTTTCCTTATCGAACACTGGTGTAATAACTGGCGTGTAAAGGTGAACGAAGCCAAATGTAAACACATAACCTTTACTCTTAGACGAAAATCCTGTCCGCCAGTTTATTTCAACTCATTACCGATTCCTCTCTCAGATACAGTCCGGTATCTTGGCTTACTGTTAGACAAAAGATTGACTTGGAACCCACATACAAGACTTAAAAGACAAGAACTCAACCGACGATTCGGACAGTTATACCGACTACTCAACAGAAAATCTGAACTTACAGTTGAAAACAAATTATTAATCTACAAGACAATACTGAAGCCCATCTGGACCTACGGACTTGAACTGTGGGGGACAGCTAAACGTTCTAACATCAAACGCATTCAATCCTTTCAATCCAAAGTCCTCCGTACAATAGTAAATGCTCCTTATTATGTCTCCAATTATACCTTGCACCACGACCTTAATGTTCCATTTATTTCAGACCTAATTCCATCCAAATTTTCCAAATTCCACCAGAACCTCATTCATCATCCTAATCCTTTAGCTCAATCCCTATCCAGCTCCACTCATCCATACAACCCACCTAGAAGGTTGAAACGGCAGTGGCCCCGCGACCTTTTGTAAATATATTGGAGTTCTAGCACTGGCTAGATTCTCCACTCAATGTGATGTATGTATGAGTGTGTGTATGTGTATATAGGTATAAGTGAATTATTGACTTTTGTATTGATTCATTATTGTGTATATATTTTATTGTAATTTTATGTTGTGTAAATATTGTATGAATGTAGTATGTTTGATATCATTCAGCAATACTATTAATGTCCAAATTGGGACAGATTGTAAAATTTTCTCAATAAAAATTGTTATTACTAAAAAAAAATATTTAAAATTGAGTTTGTATAACTTCATTCTTTATTTGAAGGATTCGTGACTATTTAAAAAATGTTTTTTTCAATATGAATGTATATTAAGCAAGACTGTCCACTCAGTCAAGACTAAAATTTCTTTTGATCACATCTGTGTTGAGAACAAATAAACACTATCATCAAAACTTAATTGATTGTCATTACGTTTTATAGCCGGTCCTTAATTTTCATCGGCAATTATCGGAATAAAAACCAAAATACCATAGTAATCTTGTTTATTGCTGAACCATTGGATTATTCTTCTGTTGTCCGAATTATAGTTCAATGGGCAGATTATTTAATTAAAGGAACTATTGTTTATCGAGAAAAAAAAATTGTTGAATATTTTTCAGGTATTTGCTGATCAGTCGAATCCGGATTAAATGTAAAAAGTATTTCAGGATGTCTTCGCCTATATTGCCTATCCTAAACAAAACGAGAATTCCCTGAGTTTATTTGAATTTTTTATTATAATTGCTATCTGTTTGAATGAATAAATATATTTCTAGCTTCTTTTCAAATAAAACTGATTGTAAGGATGACTCATCCGAAATCATTTGTAAACATTTTGTCAATTTGTAAATATGTGAATAAAGTTTATTTTATATATAATATGATAGATTATTTAATAAAACACACGTTTCTATTTAAATCCAATGTAAATGATTCTTTAATAATTTATTTTCGTTTCTAAAGTTGTTTAAAAGTTCGTAAATTGATATAAATAGCGGAGGTAGGTGAAAGGTACCAGATTTTTTATAGTTACTCGAATTTGAAAATCCATTAAAAAAACTCAGTCACATTTGCTAAGATCGATGGACCCTCAGGAGTTATTTTTATTATTATTCTGAGTCATGAACCCTCGTCTGAAGAATCAACACTCATCTAATTGTGAGTTGTAGAATGGTGGTCGCGTTCATCGGTCTTGGAGTCTACCATTGTGGGAATGTTTATGAACTCAATAGTGATGGAATGAACTCCGTACAAAGAGTTCGTGACTCCTCCCTTATTACGAAATGGCTGATTGCCGAGAACATAGGGGCTATGAAACCTCTATTGGTCTATGAATTGAAATAGACGGTTCTAATTAGTGAGGCTCAAACAGTCCCTTAACGTTTTAGGGTTTCCTTAACGCTTATGGTCGCTAACCACTCCTAGCCTTAGTCACCCTGCTTTGGAAGATATAACTGCTTATTACGCTGTCTAAGATATATATTATGTGGGCATTATTTATTTAGTTCATCGCCTATGCTTCTTAAGGTCGTTGGGAGAGAAGGGAGAGGAAAATTCCTATAATAATAATTTATCACCCTTCGAAATATAAAATGATTTATGGACGGAACGTTCATCGCCCGAAAGACTTTCTTCTATATATAAATATATTCTTATTATTTTCATCACAAGCTTTATTTACTTCACTTTTTCAGTCTCATTCTCTTACTTCTTCGTTGTAATAATGTCGTAAATATCAGTCGACTGTCCCGACACAGGATCGCTCCTGCTTGCATATATATCTTCTTGATGTTACCCCTTTGGCTCAATGAGAAAACTTCATTAAGTTTGGAATGTCCTGAATCCCATTTACATTCCCTCTCCATCCTAAATTTTTATTTGAATTGCTCGGGGAACTCTTCTATTTTCCCTCTTCTCCTTACAAATAACATCTTAATAATTATAAAGACAAGTTTTTTTTGTTTTTTTTAAACATAATTTATTGAAATTTACAACTGTACTAAAAAAAAATACATCAAGTAAATATGATATTAGAAAAATGACATGGAAGAGACTTGTAGAAGAACTACCCAATGGTAGCACTCCTGTAACTATTTTAAACTAGAAGGTCTCGGGGCCATCTCCTTTTCAGACGCCTCGGAGGATTGTCGGGAATTGAAGAGGAAGAAAGGATTGAAACTAGAGGATTAGGGTGGGAATGGAGTTTGTCATGAAAGGAATGGTATCTAGATCGGGCCAAATCAGCAACATACGGAATATTAAGGTCTTTGTGGATCAGTTTATTAGTTACAAAATAAGGAGCATTGAGGATTTTACGAAGGATTTTGGATTGTAGGGATTGGATACGGGAAGAATTTGATGGTTTAGTAGAGCCCCAAAGCTCTACATAAAGACAAGTTAAAACAAAAGATAGATATAGGAAATAAATAAATTTGAATTAAAAATTCCTTAACATCTCTTCTCTTCCTGTTTTTTTTCTCTCCATGGTCTCATAATCAATGCGCTCAACAAAAAAGTCAGGAAAAAAGAAGAAGAATATTCGCACTTTATTAAAAATTGGTAGCTCCACCTTCGCTCGGGGTTCAGTTTATTTATTTAAAACTACAGAATTAACAACGTTTCGTATCTTACTCGCTTTATGACTATTTCATATTTCAAATAAACTATTTAAATCACATTTTAGAAGTTAAAATAAGTTTCCATAGCATTCCCATTTTGTTTAAAGTGAAATATATGTTTTCATGAAATAGTAATAAATTTAAAATAATTATTGACGATTTTAATTTTAAAGAATTATAACAACTTACCATTTATGTTAGCAACTTAGTTATGATTCAGTACGTAATATTGTTTCTAAAACCTTGCGTACTAAATGGAAGAATATAACTTGCATGATCCTGTTCGACGGTGATGACCTCTCTCTTTAACAATAATATGGTTCATAAGTTTATGGGCTTAGAACAACTTTATAAAAATTGTACGATTTGTTTTATTGAATATTAAATTTTATAAAATCTTGCGCTTTCAAACGGTATATTATACGTCAATGTTACTACTTAGATTTCATAAATACGTTTTTGATGACTTGGTTGCAAAGAATTTATTTTTCCCGTTTTTGGAAAAGCTAAATTGCAATTTATTTTACTTATAAACCTTCAGGAAAGAATGCCCAAAATGATGGATAAAACCGTATCAAAGTCCGTCCAAATTTTTAGAAGGAGTTAGCGCAAACCAAAATCGCGTTATCGTTTTATATATAAAGATATAATCGTGGAAGTTAAGCTTTCATCAGTAAATCTTATAGAAGTTAGGGTGAAGTTAAATATTGAATGATGTCGGGGATTTGGTTAGTTAAATTTAACACACCAATCAAAAAAGTTAATCTAAATTTTCCCCCATGTTTCAGCCTATATTTTAGGCTTCCTCAATGCAATAAATAAATCGAAATAACCTTAAGATGTGGTTGTTATCTTTTTTTTTTTTTTTTTTTTACTTTATTGATGTATTTCCATCTTAAAAATCAACAGCACCCTTAACTGCTTCTTTACTGATGGCACATATCTTAAGAGAATACTTGTCATTAACAAATGAAAACAATTATCTCTTTCCTTTGTTTAAAACCTACATTTGATAAAGATTCACAAATACCGTACATAATAAATGAATAGGCCTACTACACACCCCGTATCCGGACTGATTAAGGTCACTAATAATTTCATTGTTACTGAACAATGATCAACAAAACAATGCGAACAAATAACAAACGTAAAGAATCATTGTTTCACATTCATTATTATCATTCTCACTACATTAAAAGTATTTTTGTATCACAGTCCATTCAAGGAGAGAACCAAAAACTATTTTACTCGCGGTGCTTTGATGTTTTCGTTGATTGTTGTATTATTAGTTGTTTAATTAATGCATTACAGGTTTTAAATTAAATGGTTTATTATTTTAGTCTTGACCATACTGATACACTTTAATTGGTTTAGGACTTCATTAAGTCTAACAAAAATATGTTGATTATTAGTACGTTAACTTTAGACCCAGTTGTATTCTACATCAAGCTTTTCTGCATCTAGCATCCTTAGTCTGTTGAAACACAGTTTTGGGAGTCTCTTTTCTGACAATGACAGTTTGGACCAATAGTTGATTACTTTTGTCATTACATTTAAGCTTAATGGACTTATACCTTTCTCGAGTATAACTATATAGTTAAGGGTGTTCTTGGGCCATCCATATAGGCATTTAATAAATTTTATTTGAGACATTTCGATACCTTTAAAGATTTGTCATTGTCACTAGTTATTTATAAATTTAGATGTGCATATATTGTGATATTTCAGAAACTTGTTTTTTTTTTTCAACTTCTGTTTCAAAATATACGAAAAAGTATTTTAAGTATGTCTCTCAGTTAGGTTACTTAGGTTGAAAAAAAACACAAAATAAATCGCTGCAAATTATTACATGTGGTTTATAATTTTGAAATAACTATATTAGGATATAGATAGGCAATTGAGTAATATGTAGAGCAATAAATAATTGAAACGAAAATAGCGTATCACCACTGCTAATTTCAAAAAGCTATATCTTTGCTGGTTCTTGACCAATTTCAATCATTCTTTTTTTCTTTTTGTAGAAAATTCAATTGCGCTAAAAGTATTTATTTATTTATTAATTAGGATAACAGATTTTTTTATTCGCTATTCGGGTTCTACACATCTAGAAACGTAAACTATGTTCTAAAATAACTGAATTATAGGCTTTCCTTTTTCTTTTTTTGTTTATCGCACTTTACTGTTTCTAAAACTTTATACACATTTTTTTCTGTCTTTAAAAACAACTGAGTTATGAGCGCATTTTTGAATAAAATTTAAATTTAATTCTTTTTTTTTCTATTTTTTATAATTATTCGCGTTTTTTTTTTTTTTTTTTTTTTTTATTTTATAAACACAACATATTTTTTCTCTATCTTCAAAAATTCCTAAGTTATTAAATTAAATCACATTTAATCGGACGCCGTTTAAAAATAACCAACTGATATAATCGTCTAGGTGTTTAGGATCAGCTTTGCATACCCTAGTATTTTTGCGGCAAATTTCGAAAATATTGGTCCAGTAGTTTCGAAGAAATGCCGTGGACGGTCTACGCATCTTGAAACGTGAGCCCTCAGATTTTTAGGGAGGGGGGAATAATTTTTTTGGTAGAACTTAGGTTTTTTGAGAACTCTTATCTTCTTCCACTATGAAGTAATCCACTCATAGCCAATGCGAAGAATGCGATTATAATATTAAATAAGCACATTTCTTTTTTTTTGAAGAATATTACTGTTTCTTGCATTGCTGAATGTATCTTATTATAAAATTCCTTTTCACATACATTAATTTATTTCTTTTTATTTACGATTGGTTACAACCAAAAAAAAGGGCTTAGTTGCAAATTAACATACTGTAATCACTTGGGATTAAAATGTATTATAAATATCAACAGAAAACTGGCCTCAGTATAATGAAGTTTATACTGCTGCTATATATATTTTTTTTTTTTTTGTGTTACTGGAACAAAGCCTGTTGCGTAGGAGTTTTATGTCACTATTAGAAGGATAAAATTAGTTAGGTGTAGGAGTGAGGGCATTAAAGTGACTTTACCTTGGCTTTGGGTAAATTCTAATAAAATTTTATTGTTTCTAATAATAGCGGTGACCCCTGAGGCTAAGGTTTATCGAGTGTTGAGTCAGCGTCACCATCTAGAATGTCCCTCTCTTGTTCTGGGGGACGCAGTCGATAGATTATCCCTCCCTCTGCATAAACTCAGTGTCCTTTTTCTTCAGGATATTATTCTTTTCGAGTTATTTTTCCTTTTCCACACCAGTAAAATGGAGATAGAGGAGAAGAAAAATGTGTATTCTTAATCCATCCATAATTCAAAATGCTTAGAAAAAAGAATGAAGAAGGCTTTAGTCAACAAAATCCTCGTGAATATTCCATGAAACACACGAATTTGATGAGATATCTTCTAAGTTAAAATATTTATTTTGACCAGCTAGTCTAATGTCATTATTCTGACTACGGCAGTATTTACATACAGTACAATTTACTCATTAAGTATGCATAAAGTAATTATTAAACATATAATTAGATAAAAGTTATCTATCATAAATTTTAAAAAGTACAGTTTAGAAAGAGAGAGAGGGGAACATCAATGAAAACTAAAAAACTATTCTTCGATTAAGTCAAAATATTTAAACATGACAGAAGATCTCTCTGGCCAAGATTATGTAGAAACTCAAGCGTAAATACTCTTATTATTAGTTAGTGTAATTTTGAAAAGCAAGAATGTACTGAAAAAAGGAGGATTTTAATAAAGAAATGAAGAGAGCTTAATATATATAAACAATTTATTATTTAACATTTATCGTAATTGTTTTCCTAAAATCATTTTTTTTTTCGAAGATTATAAAATAGTAAAAAATTATTTACTATCCAATGTTTTCGACCCATGTTGTGGGTCTTCATCAAGGACTTCGCTCTGTAAAGTACGACAGCTGAATGAAGACCCGCAGCGTGGGTCGGAAACGTTGTAACAATTATAATAATAGCTTTATTGACATCAGTATTGACAAAAGCCTCTCCCATAACAAGAATTTATAATAGTTAGCTATTGTAAGAAATAAATATATAAACATTTAAAATATTGAAGAACAGCAAATAAAAAAAAAAAGTAAAAACAAAATAAGTGTACAAAAACCTCAAAAACAAAATAGAGGTATTAAAAAAAAACAAAAAAAATTCTTTTATGACTGCAAAATTAATCATTTCATCCTTTATATACTATTTATATTTGTGCTAATAAATAAATTAAAAAAAAAAAAAAACTTATTTACTTATTTTATTGGTACAGGTAATCCACAACAATGGTTATGTTTGCCGACGTAAAATTTTGCTATTCCAAAGATAATTACAAAAAATACTTATAATTCTTTATTTTAAATTTAGTTTCCTAAAATTAAAAATTTTAAGATTTTTTAAATAAGTTATTTGTTTTATTCAAAAATGAAACATCTTAAGAGTATTCAAAGACGGATTTTTTTAAAACTTATTATTATTGTATTTTAAGTATGAATTTTTTCATTTATTTAGATTTTCTCGTTTAGAAATGATGAAATATTCTGCAATGTAGGTATATCAAATACGAATAAAAGCTAAATGTATATTTCTTAATATGTTTATCCGTAGAAAAATGTTTTACTGCATGGAATCTAATTGGAAGAATTGAGTAATTAATTATGTTTTCATTTGAGTTTATATAATAGCATGCTTTAGTGGCATTTTTCTACTCAAAGATAACCCTGATGTTGAGTCAATCAGTGAAATAAACCGCGGTTCTGGCTGCTTTGGCCTTCCCGACCACATGTGCTGTGTTTTTGTCACTCCCATACTTCTCATGGCGGTTTCTACTCACTTTTTTTTTCATCTTTCTTCATTCCATCTTCGCAGTATATCAACCGCCTCTCCTCCTTCGGCTATCTATCAGTCGAGCTTAGCCGAAAAGCTCTTTCTACAACCATGATTAAGTGTTTCAGCGTGTCTTTTAAAGGCCGTGGTATACCTACTTTGTGAGAAAAAAATGTTTATGGGGATATTTTTTATGTTGCAAAAAAATTTAGGAACGAACATGACAGCTCCGCTGTGGGTCTTCAAAACATAATCAGATATTATACTATGAAGAGCTTTTTTTTCTGTCTATTGATTATAACTAATATAAAAAAAAAATAAACTAATAAAATAAAATATACCTAATATCAAAATCTTTTTTATTTGCTCCGAACGTTAAAATTAATTAGATTTCCTTATACACAATTGGTTTGGTTCACTTACCTTAGTACGAAATATATAGTATTACTTTCAAATATGTAGTAAGCGAAAGTATTGTGATTGTGAAAATTTTCAAATCCTAATTTTATAAGAAATTACATTTTTTTAAATTTTCCTCAAAAATGTGTGTTAAGTTTAGCTGGAACAGGAAAAAAAACGTAGCAAAATGAAATTTCATATTGCGTTTCGCACATTGTTACTATTTTCTCGAAAACGGCCCTAAAATTGATGAAAAATTAAGTGGGTTTTATTTGTATATAGGCTTTATTCTCATTGAAACAGTTTTACCTGATTCAAAAGTAAATTTTTTAAAATTTCTTCCCCCACAGTAACTATAAGTTTGTTGATTAGAAATAATTTATCATTTCTTCTTAGTAGCATTGAGAAATAATGGATAAATATGAAATTAAATCAATTATTTTATTTCTTATAACCATTAATCAATAATTTTAAATATATTGAAATATGATAAGATCTATGACCTATGTATGAAACTAGATAGAAGCATTTCATTAATCATACTACTGCTCCTTAATTTGATACAAATAATTGATTACCAGCACATTAATCTCGTCTGATAAGTCAAATATTCATCTAATTATTGTCAAGTGTATGTCTAATTATTTCTAATTAAATATTAAATATGCATTTATAGATATAAGTGCATATATAAACGAAAGTTAATGCCAACAAATTTCTGTTGTTAGACAGTAATATTAATCTCAGATTTTATGATTGGCTATAAAGATTTTTGCAATATGGATCGATAAATTGAGCAATCACTGCATCATTTTTTATATATATTTTTAAATGTATATTTCACTGATGGTTTTAATTTTTGCATTAAGCTATTCAAAATAAATTCTTTGATCAAACTTTTTGGGTTCCGTTTTGATTAATTCTTTGATCAAATACTAATCTAAAGAAATATATACCGTATTTAAAAAAGTTCCGTGACATATAAGTTAGATCCAGTCTATGAATGTAGGAAAAGTTACATTATATACCAAGGTGAAATTCTTTTCACAACAGCTATGACAATCCAGGAAGGAATCTTGAACTTGTTCAGGATCTTGTGTACCTTGAAGTTCCAGCCGAGGAAAGGAAAACTGGAACCTGGAGATTAGACGATCTCGTTATCAGTGGCTGATGACCGTTAGGTAGGAGCTACCCTCCTTTACTTTGGCCCGTGATTTGTCTCAATTAGCCTCCGATTATGGACACCTTGTCTATTCCCAGCTCCCGCTTTTTCTTTAGTCCTTATCCGTTCTATCATCTCTTCCTCCTAATAATTTCATAGTCCCTCATTCGCGATCCAGTTTCGGTTCGTTAGTTTATTTCGTTTGTCTATCCTATTCATCATCAATGAGGGAAATGAGATTAGAGTTTTTCGGGCAGATAAAATAAATGAATCGAAATAGATTAAGCAAACAAATAATCCATGGAGAAATTGGACTAGAGGATATAAAAGATTATTCGGGACCAATAAAAAATAAGATAAAAAATGGAAATCAAAGAGGAATTATTCACAAATATGAATAGATTTATTATTAATATATCATATATAACTAATATGAATTATACTTTATGAGCGGATTAATAGCTTGAAATCAGTAAAAAAAAGGAGGTAAAAGTCTTTTCCTATTTTCCAGAATCAAGTAATACATTAAAAGGTAATTAAATTTCCTTTATATAATGTATATAAAGATCAATAAAGTAATTATATCACCGTTATATACCTACTTTCAGAGAAGAAGAAGCAATAATGTAAGAAATGAGCTGAGGACAGAAAGAAGTAGAAGCGTTGTAAAATGCAAATGGATAAAAAATAAAAATATTATACGAGTGATTCATCCCGATAAATAAATAATAATATGAATTACATATTTTTTTTCATAATTATAACTCTTAATTTTTTTTCTTCATATCCCTATAAAAACGATTTTGTTTAAATTTGATTTTCTCATTCCTCTTCTGTTGCATCTTATGCATTTTAAGAGGGTTCTAATGTGTGGGTCTGGGATTGAAGATCTTTCAATTATGTTTCGTGTCTCGCGATGAGGCTCACTAGTTGTTTGATTTGGTCCAGTTAGTCAGTTTTACTGTCTAAAACTACTAAATTTTTTTTTCTTTCTAAGCCCCATGGGATTTGGCGCTGAAAATCAGAAAAATAGAGGAAAGAATCTAGGATCTCTTTTACTGCATTAGATAAATTTTAAGAGGGGACTGAGGACAGGAAAACTTTCGGAATAGGGATCGGATGGGAGTCTCTTCTAGTGACGGGGCTCACTGGTCTTTTTGAGGTAGTTTGCCAAGTTATGTTTTCTCAGTCAAGTCTGAGTGTCTGTACATAGTTTTGCCAGCGCTGTGGTCGTCCTGTCGGAGTCAGTGTGTTAAACCGTGGGTTCGTGCAGTACCGGAGAACTACTAAAATTACTAAAACTAAAAAAAAAAAACATAATTTTTTAACGTAGGTGGAAATAATCGGGAGTCATTCGTTTTATGAATATTTTAATTTTGCCGACATTTCGGCTCAAATTTGTGAGCCATCATTTGAGCATTACTGAGCCATGTCAAGCATAAAATGTAGTGTTATGTGCTAATGTTTATTCATTTTATGCTTGGCATGGCTCACTAATGCCCTGATGATGGCTCACAAGTTTGCGTCGAAACACCAGCAAAATTAAAATATTCAAAAAAACTACTGACTCCCGATTATTTAGACCTACAATAATTTCAACAGTCGACTATACATCCTCAATATAAATTTCAAACATGAGAATTTGTTATAATTTATGAAAAACATAAATGGACATTTTCAAAAAAATCTTCTTTTTTTTGTAATCGGGTATCCAAACAAGACCAATTTATCTATTTTGGACAATTTGGTAGTAAGTATGTAGGTTTTATGGACTCATATTAATTTATATATACTGTTAAGTTAATAATGATAATTTCATTGTTTTTAATATGTCACTACTCGATTATAAACTATGCAGTATATAAAACATTTTTAATTTCTATTGCGATATCTGTGAGACGTAAATACTGTCATTAATATCCAATTATTCAATTGAAGCATTGTGACCTTAGCAGATGCACTTTTAGAATTGAATCAGCTCTATTTTACTGAGACCTTGTAGATTCGAATTGTTACGCATTTTAATTGTGCAAAATTCATTCGCAATCTTATTGGAGTGAGTTTTTAATATCATCCCTATAATTTCAAAATATCGAATATGAAAATGGCTACTTTTCAAGAGAGCAAGATAAATCAAGTAAAACCAAGTAATATATTTAAAATTCGTCATATTCTATACTTTTTTCGAGGCGTTTAAGGGTGTTCTTAAGGGGCTAGAGTTTTGACAATTTGCCATAAGCCTTATCGTCCGCCATGCAAGAGCAAAGTATCGAATCTTAAAAAAGAGATTTTTCATATTCGATGGTTGGAAATGGTAGGGACGATATGAAAAATTATATCTCAAATAATAACTTATGAATATGAGGGTTTAGATGGTTCGAGTGGCGGTCAAAAACAATCATCGTAGCGAGTCTTCATCAGGAGTTCCAAGCAATCGACAAGAAGCAAGAGCATGGAAAAGTTAAGAAATAACATCGGTAGTTACTTCCTGACTTTTGCCTGGAAGCTCTGATTAAGACCCGTGATTTTCACTATTTTCTAACATTTTTTGACCGCCACCCGTTCAACTTCTTAATATTCAATAATAAATTTTGCATGTATTAAATATGTTTGTGTTAAATGATCTGATACATTTAACTCAATAGTTAATAAAAATCCTGAAAAAACTATAAGCATAACTTGTTTTTACTGAATTTATTAACGCTTGTAATTAGCCATGTGAAATCAGTACGGTTTTAATTATATAGTTAATTTTTTACTTTAAAAACTCTAACCTACCTAACCCAAAATTTAATCGATTTATTTTTCCTCTTCCGAAAGCAAATACATTTTTTTTTTCAAATATTTAAGTTTTAGAAATTATAGTGAGAGACCATTTAAAAAAATAAATACAAAATCAAAATGAATTAAAGTTATCATACATTAGCATAACAGCCTTCTATGCCCAAGATCGCGGGTTTAATCCTGACCGAGGGCTCTATGATTTTTTAATGGGAGTAAAAAATTCCTAATTATCCCATCCTTCGGAAGTAATGTAAAACGGTGGTCTTCAGCCTGTAAAATGTTAGGTACTGGTTAAAGATCTCTATCCTAATTAAACCTGGACTTCAACTGAGTAGAATTGTACGATTAGCCCCAGTAGCATAAATGAACAAATAAATTTATCTTGAATGAGATTTATTTAAAAACCTAACTATCTAACTATAAGGATTAAATCAATTTAATCATTGCATCTCATCTATAAAGCTAAGTATCCTCTCATAAAACTGGAGCACCTTCAATAAACACAGCTAAGCCTCACGCTTTTAAAGTGTCAGCGATGTTATTGTTGAGGCGAAGTATTTGTTATAGAAACTTCCTGGCATGAGTTTATTTATCCGTTTTTTCTTCCTGAGTCCCCTCCGGGACCAACACCCCGCCCTATGATTCATCCTGATCTCCCGCCGCCCTCCCTCACGCCTGCTCACCCTTATCAAACGGATCTGCAAATCGCTCTGGAGATTGCGGGGCCATCATTTAACGAGGCGTTGGATCGTCTAATGACTTCTCTATGGGAGGGTATGTCTACAATAGGCGTAACAGGAATTGGAAACGCGTCTGTAGTAGTTACATTTGACGTAGTTTCCGGAGAACGCTTGGACCCATTTATCGATTTAAGACTATTTGACCTTTTTGTATGTTTAGTTGTAGTTCTTTTAATCCTTCCAACGTTCTATAATACCGATGGAATGATAACGACTTATTATAGATGGATCTGAATATGTTCCTTTATGAGTTCACTCTCATGTCAACATCAGATATTTAATTTTAAATGATTGCTAATTTTAAAATGAATAGCAGTATAATTATGTTTGCTTTTCTTTGAAGAATTATTTATGTAAAATTATTAGGTCTTCATTAGGGTCTCCAGGCAATAAACAAGAAGCAACAGTTGGGAAAAGTTATGCTTTCTGTGCAATTTAAGGCACAAAAAAAAAAAATAGTTGTAGACCTATAGTGTCCAATTTACGCATCTCTGTTTCGTTATATGAAGTGGGACTAGCCAAATTGACATTTTATTTTTAAAATTAATCATCATTAGCAGTATTATCAGAACCTGATTATATTCGAACAGCGGAGCCAACTCAAATAGGATGTTCCGGTCAGTATTTCAGTCTTGTGTCATCGCGCTTGCTTTTGGCGCCCAACCATGCTGATGTTCTCCATCTGTTGCTGTCTATATTTAGCAATAACTTCACACCTCTTCAATAGATTTTTTCATTTATTCGGTTACTGAAATACTTTGTCCACACGCTGACTACTCCTGACGTATAAGCACATAATTAAATACTGAGTTTCGGATGACACTCCCCAATCCCATGTGTGATGATGATGGTACAGATGCTGTAGTTGATTGATGTAAGTTTAACCATTAATTACTAAGCCGGTCATTAGTGGGACAAAGGGTTCTGATGGTATCGGTTTCCGGCGCCCCATCCAACCTAAACATCGTTAACACTGCTTTCTTGGACTCCTCTGTGTTGATCTTGTCTGCTTCTTATAGCCCGAGTATTTGTGTCAGGGTGAGTAACTGTCGTTTTCTTAGAATGTTTTTGGTTCTTAGTATTGTAATGGGAAACTTTTTTTTAACTACCATTTAAAATTTAAATATAGTGATGTGTTATGTTTATGTATCTATACTATTTCGGTTCCTTCAGGAAAGTCTTCTTCTGGATGATTTGAGGCATTAAACCGATTTTTTGTTTTTAAATTGATTTGGATAGAGGAAGTATGTCTCAATTTTAGAATTTGTTTTATTTCTTCAATATGCACCAAATCCCGAGGTATTTTCAGTTAATAGTGGCCTTCGAGTTAACAATTTCTTAAATTATACTTTATGAAACTATATAGTCTGTATTATGGAATAAATATATGTTTTTGCACTATATTTTCCCATTAATCCTGATTGAAATGATTTTATTAAATCATGCAGACGAGTCACCTTTACCGGTTTCCGAAATCATGGTTTTGGTATTAGAGTTAATTTCTGACGTAGTTAAGGGAGTGGCAAGCATTTCTTCTCTTTTTTAAGACATCTTTATAATTAAAATAAAAAGATATCCTATCCTCAGGAGTTGCGTTGTCTAGTGGGCAGAGCACTACACTACTGTTCTCCAGGCCCCGGTTTTGAAACCTGGCTGTGGAAGAATATTATTATTCTATTATTTTAACCTTGGGGGTTGGAGAACCTCCTGCAACCTAGGCACACTCAGCCACTATAAAATGCGTACCCAAAAATGGGATAATGCTTGGCAGCTGAGTGTGATCTCGGCCTAGTTACCTCTTTGCACGACTATTAGTCTGGAAACAGCACGAATCTTTATATGTACTGTGCCCAAAACCCTTCAGGGGTTGTAGAGGTAAAGATTTTATTAGAAGAAGATAATAAATTAAGATTGGGAAATGATTCACGCTCCAGTAATTTTTTTTAGGTGTGATCCACATACGTATTTATGGCTTCAATCGAGTTTTGTATCGTTAGTTGTAATTTGATTGCATCCTCGACCCTTATGTCATTTGTTATAGTGGATAATGAAGATGATTGTTCCTGCGATACACCTCCCTCAAGCGGTAATTTGATGATTACAAATTGGTACCGGCTAAGATGGTGATTGTGAGAAATGGACGCCTATTACATATGTAGAACGGTGACTTCAATCATCCAGGATATATATGACACAATGTGACGATACGTCATCGTATAAATATTCCATTGTCTCCAAAGCAATTAGACTGACGTTTGGGTTCATTGGATGGTATTGCGCGGACCACTCCTACCCCATTACCCGGCCTTGTCCTACCTGAAGGCTCGGCGTCTTGATCACGAATCCTCCGGCTAAGAACGTTCTACCGCTGTCTTGTTAATAAGGAGTTCCACATTGTCACGCAAAGCTCTTATTTATTGCTACGACATCTTGTCAGCTTGGAAAATATTGCCCTATGCAACCGTTGGTATAACGATGACAGCTTAAGCTCTGATGAGGGTGTAGCCCATTCTTGCATTTCATGTTAGAAGGACGTTATAGGCATGCGTAACGATCGGTATTATAGATTGAATTTTTAATTTATTGGACCGATTTTCATCGTATTTATGATTTAGCCATAATCCAAAATCGTTATAGTGTTTTAGTTTATTCCTAATCACGCATTCCGATATCAACATACCATAGATTTAATAACCTATTAAACTTCATTTCATTTCACTCATACTGTATAAATCAACTGAATCCATGATTAAGTGTTTCAGCGTGTCTTTTAAAGGCCGTGGTATACCTACTTTGTGAGAAAAAAAATGTTTATGGGGATATTTTTTATGTTGCAAAAAAATTTAGGAACGAACATGACAGCTCCGCTGTGGGTCTTCAAAACATAATCAGATATTATACTATGAAGAGCTTTTTTTTCTGTCTATTGATTATAACTAATATAAAAAAAAAATAAACTAATAAAATAAAATATACCTAATATCAAAATCTTTTTTATTTGCTCCGAACGTTAAAATTAATTAGATTTCCTTATACACAATTGGTTTGGTTCACTTACCTTAGTACGAAATATATAGTATTACTTTCAAATATGTAGTAAGCGAAAGTATTGTGATTGTGAAAATTTTCAAATCCTAATTTTATAAGAAATTACATTTTTTTAAATTTTCCTCAAAAATGTGTGTTAAGTTTAGCTGGAACAGGAAAAAAACGTAGCAAAATGAAATTTCATATTGCGTTTCGCACATTGTTACTATTTTCTCGAAAACGGCCCTAAAATTGATGAAAAATTAAGTGGGTTTTATTTGTATATAGGCTTTATTCTCATTGAAACAGTTTTACCTGATTCAAAAGTAAATTTTTTAAAATTTCTTCCCCCACAGTAACTATAAGTTTGTTGATTAGAAATAATTTATCATTTCTTCTTAGTAGCATTGAGAAATAATGGATAAATATGAAATTAAATCAATTATTTTATTTCTTATAACCATTAATCAATAATTTTAAATATATTGAAATATGATAAGATCTATGACCTATGTATGAAACTAGATAGAAGCATTTCATTAATCATACTACTGCTCCTTAATTTGATACAAATAATTGATTACCAGCACATTAATCTCGTCTGATAAGTCAAATATTCATCTAATTATTGTCAAGTGTATGTCTAATTATTTCTAATTAAATATTAAATATGCATTTATAGATATAAGTGCATATATAAACGAAAGTTAATGCCAACAAATTTCTGTTGTTAGACAGTAATATTAATCTCAGATTTTATGATTGGCTATAAAGATTTTTGCAATATGGATCGATAAATTGAGCAATCACTGCATCATTTTTTATATATATTTTTAAATGTATATTTCACTGATGGTTTTAATTTTTGCATTAAGCTATTCAAAATAAATTCTTTGATCAAACTTTTTGGGTTCCGTTTTGATTAATTCTTTGATCAAATACTAATCTAAAGAAATATATACCGTATTTAAAAAAGTTCCGTGACATATAAGTTAGATCCAGTCTATGAATGTAGGAAAAGTTACATTATATACCAAGGTGAAATTCTTTTCACAACAGCTATGACAATCCAGGAAGGAATCTTGAACTTGTTCAGGATCTTGTGTACCTTGAAGTTCCAGCCGAGGAAAGGAAAACTGGAACCTGGAGATTAGACGATCTCGTTATCAGTGGCTGATGACCGTTAGGTAGGAGCTACCCTCCTTTACTTTGGCCCGTGATTTGTCTCAATTAGCCTCCGATTATGGACACCTTGTCTATTCCCAGCTCCCGCTTTTTCTTTAGTCCTTATCCGTTCTATCATCTCTTCCTCCTAATAATTTCATAGTCCCTCATTCGCGATCCAGTTTCGGTTCGTTAGTTTATTTCGTTTGTCTATCCTATTCATCATCAATGAGGGAAATGAGATTAGAGTTTTTCGGGCAGATAAAATAAATGAATCGAAATAGATTAAGCAAACAAATAATCCATGGAGAAATTGGACTAGAGGATATAAAAGATTATTCGGGACCAATAAAAAATAAGATAAAAAATGGAAATCAAAGAGGAATTATTCACAAATATGAATAGATTTATTATTAATATATCATATATAACTAATATGAATTATACTTTATGAGCGGATTAATAGCTTGAAATCAGTAAAAAAAAGGAGGTAAAAGTCTTTTCCTATTTTCCAGAATCAAGTAATACATTAAAAGGTAATTAAATTTCCTTTATATAATGTATATAAAGATCAATAAAGTAATTATATCACCGTTATATACCTACTTTCAGAGAAGAAGAAGCAATAATGTAAGAAATGAGCTGAGGACAGAAAGAAGTAGAAGCGTTGTAAAATGCAAATGGATAAAAAATAAAAATATTATACGAGTGATTCATCCCGATAAATAAATAATAATATGAATTACATATTTTTTTTCATAATTATAACTCTTAATTTTTTTTCTTCATATCCCTATAAAAACGATTTTGTTTAAATTTGATTTTCTCATTCCTCTTCTGTTGCATCTTATGCATTTTAAGAGGGTTCTAATGTGTGGGTCTGGGATTGAAGATCTTTCAATTATGTTTCGTGTCTCGCGATGAGGCTCACTAGTTGTTTGATTTGGTCCAGTTAGTCAGTTTTACTGTCTAAAACTACTAAATTTTTTTTTCTTTCTAAGCCCCATGGGATTTGGCGCTGAAAATCAGAAAAATAGAGGAAAGAATCTAGGATCTCTTTTACTGCATTAGATAAATTTTAAGAGGGGACTGAGGACAGGAAAACTTTCGGAATAGGGATCGGATGGGAGTCTCTTCTAGTGACGGGGCTCACTGGTCTTTTTGAGGTAGTTTGCCAAGTTATGTTTTCTCAGTCAAGTCTGAGTGTCTGTACATAGTTTTGCCAGCGCTGTGGTCGTCCTGTCGGAGTCAGTGTGTTAAACCGTGGGTTCGTGCAGTACCGGAGAACTACTAAAATTACTAAAACTAAAAAAAAAAAACATAATTTTTTAACGTAGGTGGAAATAATCGGGAGTCATTCGTTTTATGAATATTTTAATTTTGCCGACATTTCGGCTCAAATTTGTGAGCCATCATTTGAGCATTACTGAGCCATGTCAAGCATAAAATGTAGTGTTATGTGCTAATGTTTATTCATTTTATGCTTGGCATGGCTCACTAATGCCCTGATGATGGCTCACAAGTTTGCGTCGAAACACCAGCAAAATTAAAATATTCAAAAAAACTACTGACTCCCGATTATTTAGACCTACAATAATTTCAACAGTCGACTATACATCCTCAATATAAATTTCAAACATGAGAATTTGTTATAATTTATGAAAAACATAAATGGACATTTTCAAAAAAATCTTCTTTTTTTTGTAATCGGGTATCCAAACAAGACCAATTTATCTATTTTGGACAATTTGGTAGTAAGTATGTAGGTTTTATGGACTCATATTAATTTATATATACTGTTAAGTTAATAATGATAATTTCATTGTTTTTAATATGTCACTACTCGATTATAAACTATGCAGTATATAAAACATTTTTAATTTCTATTGCGATATCTGTGAGACGTAAATACTGTCATTAATATCCAATTATTCAATTGAAGCATTGTGACCTTAGCAGATGCACTTTTAGAATTGAATCAGCTCTATTTTACTGAGACCTTGTAGATTCGAATTGTTACGCATTTTAATTGTGCAAAATTCATTCGCAATCTTATTGGAGTGAGTTTTTAATATCATCCCTATAATTTCAAAATATCGAATATGAAAATGGCTACTTTTCAAGAGAGCAAGATAAATCAAGTAAAACCAAGTAATATATTTAAAATTCGTCATATTCTATACTTTTTTCGAGGCGTTTAAGGGTGTTCTTAAGGGGCTAGAGTTTTGACAATTTGCCATAAGCCTTATCGTCCGCCATGCAAGAGCAAAGTATCGAATCTTAAAAAAGAGATTTTTCATATTCGATGGTTGGAAATGGTAGGGACGATATGAAAAATTATATCTCAAATAATAACTTATGAATATGAGGGTTTAGATGGTTCGAGTGGCGGTCAAAAACAATCATCGTAGCGAGTCTTTATCAGGAGTTCCAAGCAATCGACAAGAAGCAAGAGCATGGAAAAGTTAAGAAATAACATCGGTAGTTACTTCCTGACTTTTGCCTGGAAGCTCTGATTAAGACCCGTGATTTTCACTATTTTCTAACATTTTTTGACCGCCACCCGTTCAACTTCTTAATATTCAATAATAAATTTTGCATGTATTAAATATGTTTGTGTTAAATGATCTGATACATTTAACTCAATAGTTAATAAAAATCCTGAAAAAAACTATAAGCATAAACTTGTTTTTACTGAATTTATTAACGCTTGTAATTAGCCATGTGAAATCAGTACGGTTTTAATTATATAGTTAATTTTTTACTTTAAAAACTCTAACCTACCTAACCCAAAATTTAATCGATTTATTTTTCCTCTTCCGAAAGCAAATACATTTTTTTTTTCAAATATTTAAGTTTTAGAAATTATAGTGAGAGACCATTTAAAAAAATAAATACAAAATCAAAATGAATTAAAGTTATCATACATTAGCATAACAGCCTTCTATGCCCAAGATCGCGGGTTTAATCCTGACCGAGGGCTCTATGATTTTTTAATGGGAGTAAAAAATTCCTAATTATCCCATCCTTCGGAAGTAATGTAAAACGGTGGTCTTCAGCCTGTAAAATGTTAGGTACTGGTTAAAGATCTCTATCCTAATTAAACCTGGACTTCAACTGAGTAGAATTGTACGATTAGCCCCAGTAGCATAAATGAACAAATAAATTTATCTTGAATGAGATTTATTTAAAAACCTAACTATCTAACTATAAGGATTAAATCAATTTAATCATTGCATCTCATCTATAAAGCTAAGTATCCTCTCATAAAACTGGAGCACCTTCAATAAACACAGCTAAGCCTCACGCTTTTAAAGTGTCAGCGATGTTATTGTTGAGGCGAAGTATTTGTTATAGAAACTTCCTGGCATGAGTTTATTTATCCGTTTTTTCTTCCTGAGTCCCCTCCGGGACCAACACCCCGCCCTATGATTCATCCTGATCTCCCGCCGCCCTCCCTCACGCCTGCTCACCCTTATCAAACGGATCTGCAAATCGCTCTGGAGATTGCGGGGCCATCATTTAACGAGGCGTTGGATCGTCTAATGACTTCTCTATGGGAGGGTATGTCTACAATAGGCGTAACAGGAATTGGAAACGCGTCTGTAGTAGTTACATTTGACGTAGTTTCCGGAGAACGCTTGGACCCATTTATCGATTTAAGACTATTTGACCTTTTTGTATGTTTAGTTGTAGTTCTTTTAATCCTTCCAACGTTCTATAATACCGATGGAATGATAACGACTTATTATAGATGGATCTGAATATGTTCCTTTATGAGTTCACTCTCATGTCAACATCAGATATTTAATTTTAAATGATTGCTAATTTTAAAATGAATAGCAGTATAATTATGTTTGCTTTTCTTTGAAGAATTATTTATGTAAAATTATTAGGTCTTCATTAGGGTCTCCAGGCAATAAACAAGAAGCAACAGTTGGGAAAAGTTATGCTTTCTGTGCAATTTAAGGCACAAAAAAAAAAATAGTTGTAGACCTATAGTGTCCAATTTACGCATCTCTGTTTCGTTATATGAAGTGGGACTAGCCAAATTGACATTTTATTTTTAAAATTAATCATCATTAGCAGTATTATCAGAACCTGATTATATTCGAACAGCGGAGCCAACTCAAATAGGATGTTCCGGTCAGTATTTCAGTCTTGTGTCATCGCGCTTGCTTTTGGCGCCCAACCATGCTGATGTTCTCCATCTGTTGCTGTCTATATTTAGCAATAACTTCACACCTCTTCAATAGATTTTTTCATTTATTCGGTTACTGAAATACTTTGTCCACACGCTGACTACTCCTGACGTATAAGCACATAATTAAATACTGAGTTTCGGATGACACTCCCCAATCCCATGTGTGATGATGATGGTACAGATGCTGTAGTTGATTGATGTAAGTTTAACCATTAATTACTAAGCCGGTCATTAGTGGGACAAAGGGTTCTGATGGTATCGGTTTCCGGCGCCCCATCCAACCTAAACATCGTTAACACTGCTTTCTTGGACTCCTCTGTGTTGATCTTGTCTGCTTCTTATAGCCCGAGTATTTGTGTCAGGGTGAGTAACTGTCGTTTTCTTAGAATGTTTTTGGTTCTTAGTATTGTAATGGGAAACTTTTTTTTAACTACCATTTAAAATTTAAATATAGTGATGTGTTATGTTTATGTATCTATACTATTTCGGTTCCTTCAGGAAAGTCTTCTTCTGGATGATTTGAGGCATTAAACCGATTTTTTGTTTTTAAATTGATTTGGATAGAGGAAGTATGTCTCAATTTTAGAATTTGTTTTATTTCTTCAATATGCACCAAATCCCGAGGTATTTTCAGTTAATTAGTGGCCTTCGAGTTAACAATTTCTTAAATTATACTTTATGAAACTATATAGTCTGTATTATGGAATAAATATATGTTTTTGCACTATATTTTCCCATTAATCCTGATTGAAATGATTTTATTAAATCATGCAGACGAGTCACCTTTACCGGTTTCCGAAATCATGGTTTTGGTATTAGAGTTAATTTCTGACGTAGTTAAGGGAGTGGCAAGCATTTCTTCTCTTTTTTAAGACATCTTTATAATTAAAATAAAAAGATATCCTATCCTCAGGAGTTGCGTTGTCTAGTGGGCAGAGCACTACACTACTGTTCTCCAGGCCCCGGTTTTGAAACCTGGCTGTGGAAGAATATTATTATTCTATTATTTTAACCTTGGGGTTGGAGAACCTCCTGCAACCTAGGCACACTCAGCCACTATAAAATGCGTACCCAAAAATGGGATAATGCTTGGCAGCTGAGTGTGATCTCGGCCTAGTTACCTCTTTGCACGACTATTAGTCTGGAAACAGCACGAATCTTTATATGTACTGTGCCCAAAACCCTTCAGGGGTTGTAGAGGTAAAGATTTTATTAGAAGAAGATAATAAATTAAGATTGGGAAATGATTCACGCTCCAGTAATTTTTTTTAGGTGTGATCCACATACGTATTTATGGCTTCAATCGAGTTTTGTATCGTTAGTTGTAATTTGATTGCATCCTCGACCCTTATGTCATTTGTTATAGTGGATAATGAAGATGATTGTTCCTGCGATACACCTCCCTCAAGCGGTAATTTGATGATTACAAATTGGTACCGGCTAAGATGGTGATTGTGAGAAATGGACGCCTATTACATATGTAGAACGGTGACTTCAATCATCCAGGATATATATGACACAATGTGACGATACGTCATCGTATAAATATTCCATTGTCTCCAAAGCAATTAGACTGACGTTTGGGTTCATTGGATGGTATTGCGCGGACCACTCCTACCCCATTACCCGGCCTTGTCCTACCTGAAGGCTCGGCGTCTTGATCACGAATCCTCCGGCTAAGAACGTTCTACCGCTGTCTTGTTAATAAGGAGTTCCACATTGTCACGCAAAGCTCTTATTTATTGCTACGACATCTTGTCAGCTTGGAAAATATTGCCCTATGCAACCGTTGGTATAACGATGACAGCTTAAGCTCTGATGAGGGTGTAGCCCATTCTTGCATTCATGTTAGAAGGACGTTATAGGCATGCGTAACGATCGGTATTATAGATTGAATTTTTAATTTATTGGACCGATTTTCATCGTATTTATGATTTAGCCATAATCCAAAATCGTTATAGTGTTTTAGTTTATTCCTAATCACGCATTCCGATATCAACATACCATAGATTTAATAACCTATTAAACTTCATTTCATTTCACTCATACTGTATAAATCAACTGAATCCAATCATGCCTTCCCTTCCTGATAACTGGTGATCAAGATCACTAGGCTGTTTCTAGGAATCTCCTGAATAACTAATATCACAAATCATATATGGATTAAAGTTTAAAATATAAAAGAACCTAAAACTTTTTCTTAAAAAAAAAACTAGTTCTTTTTCTTTCAAACATTCGTATTACTTTTATTAATTACGGTAAAAACCTCCTACCCATCCATTTTATTTATATATGTTTTCATATAATAAATGCAAACTTGTTTTGCATGAATTCAACACAAGACAAGTGTGCAGTCAACTCACTTCTATGGGTATGAACTTGTTACGACAACATGTACGGAAGTTTGACAATTCTTCTCGTAGCAATTAGGTATAGTTACTTATGTCCTTCTATTGGATGGAAGAAGCCTTAAATTTTCTCAATACATTGTCTTGAGAGTCAATTTTTTTTTTTTTTTTTATTCGGACCAAGAGCGTACGTAGGATATTAATTGAAAGAGAGGGGCTATGAAAATCATTGAGTGGAAGAACCAAGTTGGTCGAAAATATAATTTATTTTTTTCAAACACTGTTTATACCTATATTAATTTGAAAATTAAGTACCTGCTTGGAAGTAGAAACAATCTCTAACAACACCTATTATTCGGATACCTTATTTTTATGTTTACTTTGCTTCACCAATTTTTAGGGGGGCCGCTGCCATAAATCTGACTCATATTGAAGCGTTCTTAGATACAAACTCTCAGATTTATATAACAGTATAGATATAGGTTACATACGACATGCAATGTAACGGGCTATTTATAACTTACTCCAGATTTGTTTTTTAATTCTGAGAAGTATGGGAGTGATTGTACCCATTAATCAATCGACTCCACTCCTCCCTATATTTTAACGCATACCACTGCCAGGGTTGTTATTTCTGATAACTTATAAATAAACAGTTTTTATAATCGTTACAATTCTTTATTCGTTGTGATTCTTCGGATCGTTTTTACTTCTTGTTATATGGGTGTTAAGAAACATTTTTTTTTTTAAAGTTCTGACACAAATTTTAGTCCTTCATCAAGGTGACTCCAATCTAATAATCGGCTTGACGGAGGTCTAAGTAACGGTCCGAAATATCGGTAAGAATTAAAATATGTCATTTGTTTTAGCTGTATTTAGTTTCATTGAGCTTAACTCTACTTCTCTAATTATTAGAATTTGATTTTAATGAGCTATGCAGTTTTAGAAATACACGAAAAGTACATAAGTATGTCTAGTAACGAAAGTTTTCGTTTCTTTACTACTTCATTGTTCACGATCACCAAATCAACGCTATAAAAACAGTAGCTACTTCTTCAATTACCCTTTATGTTACCTTCTATTTGGAATACCTTAGTGTAGCGGGCAATTATCCTGTTAGAAATACAATGGTCTCTGAGGAGGAATGCACCCCAGTACTATTTTACAGAGGACTAAAGGAAAGCCAGATATATCCGAGCTGTTTACAGGTCGTCCCCTAGGTCAAACCTTTAACATCTATTCTTAGTCCAGAGTCATCGTTCTTGCCTGTCTTCTGCAGTAATACTTTTATAAATTCTTCAGCACTCGCAAATACAAAGAAATATATGGTTTTCAGAGTATCCATGATAAAAATACAATGTTATGGTGATAATGTTGAAAAAAAAAACATTATGAGAGAAGTTGGTTGAGGGTGCAGTCAATTTAACACACAATTAACCGTAAACTTAATTTATTGGTGCCAATAAATAAATTACCTAAACAAACAATTTCTTTTCACTCTTTTCTCCTTTAGTCGGTTACCAAAACCGTTCAACCTGTATATTTAGCTGTTTATCATCAATGATGGCATGCTTGGTTTTTTTCAAATCTACAAAATAAAAGGTACTTTAGAGAAAGAAAATTTAATATATTGTCATTTAAGCCAGACTATTTCAATCAGAATGAAACCTGCATGATTAAAGTCCGTTAAATTTTACATCGATTCAGCGAGTTCAATGAAAATTACAAAGTGCATAATATGAAGTCAATCCTCTGGTTAGCCGGCACCAATAAATTAAGTTTACGCTTAATTGTTTAACACACTGTTTGACTGCACCCTCAACCAACTTCTTTCATATATACACACAGTCAACCATTGTCACTTCATGATGATTTCTAACACCCAGGGGCCACTAGATAGGTAACAACCAACAACCTCTTCGCCGCAGTGCTCGATTACAAAACAGATCGTTTCTTCAACCTCCGAACGTTCAAGATTTGTCTTCTTCTTCTCTGGCACCAATAAATTAAGTTAACGCTTAATTGTGTGTTAAATTGACTGCACCCTCAACCAACTTCTCTCATATATACACACAGCCAACCATTGTCACTTCATAAAAAAAACTTTACTTTTTGGACATTAAACTCTTACCGTATCAAATCTCTACAATCCAAAATCCTTCGTAAAATCCTCAATGCTTACTTTGTAACGAATAAGCTGATCCGCGAAGACCTTAATGTTCCGTAATTATAGGTGGAATAGTCAGGAATCAGTCATTTTTGAAAAGTTTTTAATTTTGCCAACGTTTCGGCTCAAGCTTGTGAGCCATCATCAGGCATTACTGAGCCATGTCCAAGCATAAACTCACCAGTTAATGTTCCGTATGTTGCTGATTTGGCCCGAACCAGATATCATTCCTTTCATGACAAACAACATACCCACTCTAATACTCTAGTTTCAATCCTTTCTTCCACTTCAATTTTTGATAATCCTCCGAGGCGTCTAAAAATAAGATGGCCTGGAAACCTTCTAGTTTGGAATATTTTTAGAGTGCTGCCGCTGGGTAGTTTCTCTACATTTCTATTTTCTTTCAGCCTATGCACTGTTCTATTTGCTACGGAAATACACGTTTTAGGAACCTCTGAGTCCGAATAAATAAGTCGCATAAAAAGGTCTGTGTGTGGTAAATCTAGCACGAAAACGAAAGGTGGTACGATATTTTATATTTCAGGCAACGGTACGCCCGCGATGTTACAGCTACTTTTTCATTAAAAACGGCTAACCATAGGATTGACTTCATATTATGCACTTAGCAATTTTCATTGAACTCGCTGAATCGATGTAAAATTTAACGGACTTTAGTCATGTAGGTTTCATTCTGATTGAAATAGTCTGAAATTTTCTTTCTCTAAAGTACCTTTTATTTTGTAGATTTTTTTTTTCACTTATCATTTTATTTACACCTGTAAAAAATATTACAATCAGCAAATGTGCTAAAATCTAAGGAAACATGGCGTGAGCAGGCATGAGGGAGACAGCACCCAGTGGTGCATCCTCCTGACATTAAGCTATTTTATAGATTTGAAAAAAAAAACAAGCATGCCATAATTGATAATAAACAGGTTGAACGGTTTTGGTAACCGACTAAAGGAGAAAAGAGCGAAAAGAAATTGTTTGTTTAGGTAATTTTTTTTCCATACGCAAGTAATATAGATGTATAACATACAGTTGAAAGGTAAAGATTTTAGAAAACATATCACGTTATACACACAGCTGTAAAACGAATGCAGATCGACGAAAAGGGCATAAACTTAAGAGATTATTGTCATTTTAATTATTAAAACATATTCTTCTATCGAAACTCAGTTTTATTATTTAATTTTGTTTTAAGTATAACTATGTTTTAAAATTCGTAAATTGAGTTTTTCATGGAAGTACGTGAAATTTGTGTGTTACGCACACTAGATGTTTTCAAAATTGTCTTTGATTTCTTGACTACAGTAAAAGTGAAA
This sequence comes from Piezodorus guildinii, assembly GCA_023052935.1. Classification (NCBI taxonomy): domain Eukaryota; kingdom Metazoa; phylum Arthropoda; class Insecta; order Hemiptera; family Pentatomidae; genus Piezodorus; species Piezodorus guildinii. Next base: position 153,101,471 of record CM041292.1, read on the forward strand.
AATAAAAACTCAAGGCTGCATATGCAGATGGACAAAGTCAATAGCATTGTCTACAAAGCCAAATTTTACAAAAAGAACATATATATTATTGGGACCTATGTTAGTAACAACTATTGGATTGGGCTTAAAACTCAAATCTGTAAGGGATGTAGTGAATTATATTATATGTGAATTCCGATTATATTAAATTTGATATGAGAAACAGTGAATATTAAAGGTATCATCGTTTACTAAGGTATCATATTAATTCCATTCCGAAGGCCAATAATAGTAAAGGATTTCAGAGTAGACCTGGTGGAAGGTACTTGAGATCAGTTGTCACCAGTAAAACTTGAATCAAATGATAAATTACTAGTCAAGTAATGATTAATATGATTTATGCTATATATATTAATTATGTTATTGTGAACATATTTGAATTATTGTAAAAATAATATTCGTCCTCATAAATTATCCAGAAGGAAGATATAGTGATTTAGTTTACTGCATTAGTCGTGAATCTAACGTTACCTTCGCTTTTTTTTTTTTTTTTTTTTTTTTTTTTTTTTTTTTTTTTTTTTTTTTATTTATTATTATTTTTTGTTTTTTATGAATACATGACTATGAATAAAAAAAAAATTAAAGAAGTACAATCAGATCACGAATGATCAAACTTAAAGAAATCGCAACAAAATGTATAAAATCTATGTTGGCATCTACCTAAAGTTATGGAGCCATTCTTTAGACTGAAGTCGTCCGTGGAAGTTGATGACGGAACCAGATGTTCCCTTGAAATAATAAGATAGAATAAGTATGCATAAGCAGCGTCTGCGTGTTTAAAAAATCAGGAGCCTGTAAGATCCTTCAACTCTGCAAGATATATAACGCTCTGGAAAGTAAATATGGAAATATACAGAAACTTCTCAAGACTTTAATGAGAGAAATCTTCGCCTAACAAGTTATGATAATCTATAAAAAATGATAACAAGCCGAATCAGCCGATTGGCAAGCGAAGCTGATATAAGTGTCTGAAAGCTGCCTTATTAAAATACTTCGGCTCAACTATAACCTCGACTAATGATCAACTTCCTGAGATATAGCATCGTACAGTAGAAGCAATCTGTCTTCTCTGCCTTCTGAAGAATACTGGACTTCTGAAGAGAATGAAGAAACTTCATACTAAATGTATTCGTTGCAATAAAACCATATGAACTGTTCTAAAACGCAGAATAGAAATTTATTTTACTATCCCAAATACAGGAGTAGGGAGCTAAAAATGGATAAACCCTTTAGTATGTGCGCTAAAGCATCTCTATGCTATCTAGAATAAGGCGGTCGTTGACAAATGGCTGTGTGGGACCTAAAACAACATATAAATAGACACCATATATAAAAATTGGACACCATATTATATAAAATTGGAAACCAATAGCCATAGATGGCTACAGAGAGTAGAAAAAAAGTGAAAATTTAAACTCTTTCAATTAATAAGAATATGAATTTTTTTTTAAAGCCTAATGATTAGGAAATCCTTTACGTAGAACATTGGAAAAAACTCTAAAAATATCACAACAAGAGTGAAACAACACATTAGTAATTGAAAAAATAGTAAAAATATAAATATCACAGCATTGGCACAACACAGTATTCAGCTTAATCACTAATTTGATTTTGTAAAACCTACAACTTTAGAAATAGAAAAAATAGTTTCAATAGAAAAACAATCGAATATCAATATATTAACAAAAATATAAAAGATACCTTACATTTTAAAACAGATTCAAAGCACCTTAGTTCTCACTATGCCGATGCAATAGGGAAATTGAAATTGTAAACCATACCTTATTGACCTAAATTTAATAATATGTTAGTGTGTACTTTTCTGTAGTAAATAGGTTGGCCCTAAGCCATTAGGGGCCAATATAATGTTAGGTTATATGAGTGAGTTTCCTTAGTGTTAATTTTTATTAAAACAATTTTAATGACATAAATTATTGACAAAATTTTAATTAAAAATAGATAGTATTTTCATTTTAAATGACTTTTAGGTAAATATAATTTTATGTAACATTATTATATATTTTTTATAAATGATAATTTGTTAATGTATTGTAGTGAGTCCTGATGATGGGTAAGGCTCCCGAAACGTTGATTCGTTTTGATGTTTATGTTTAATTAACTTTTTTTGAAAGATTAAGGAACCAACTAATTATTTATTATCAAATAACATTCTTCCGATTAACCTATTTTTATTATATACGTACTACGTCTTGGGTTATGTTTCTACTCAATCTATATTCCAATTTTGGTTTCACAATTCATAGAGTACTCTTGTAGTTTCTCCCATAAATTCTTAATTGATATTTCTTCTTTATTATTTCAAATATTAATTGTAAAATAAGTTCAATATTTCAATATAATCCTCCCTGTGTTTATAAAATCATGTTTACTTGGTCAATAATGTTTACATATTCTAAAAAAGGATTAGCTTAGGTGCTTTTCTGCATTAGTTTCAACCGAGATTCCTTATCTTTAAGCGGTATTTTACCGGCTCAAAATGGAAGAGAAAAAAAATCATTTTCGTTATTTAATGATTTTTTATTTGCGAAAAGGAATATCCGCTGCACAGATAGTCAGAAAAATGTGCAGTGTGTATGGCGATGATGGCTTAGTAGAAGGCACCGTCTGTAAGTGGTTTGCTCGGTTCAGAACCGGACATTTTGACTTGGAATGTGCAAAGCTCTCGGGTCGTCCTGAGAAGTTCTGGGAGGACCGAATAAAAATATAACCTGAAAGATGAGAACACGATATGAATTTATAACTTGTTAAAGATGTTAACTAGAATTTAAAGTTTTTATTGAAATCACCAGTAAAAAATCTGGTGCGGGCAACACACGACTTTCACTTACCTCCATTTTTAAAATCAATGAAAGAATTTTCAAATACAGTTAGACATAAAAAGACGTGAAATTATTAAGGAATTAATCAAATTCAATTTATATAGAAACATGTGTTTTATTAAAAAATCTATTATATTATTATCTAAAATAATCAGTTAGTTTTATCTTCTTTTCATCACTCTCCATTAACTTCTAAAAGCTTGTGTATGAGATGATATTTTTTCTAAAATCTTTAGCTTTCCAACGGTATATCATTCATGTATATTACTGCTCTTATGTTCAAAAACAAAAAATTGCATTAAAAACATATTTTTTCTGTTTTCTCCTTTAGTTGGGTATCGAATTTATTCAATTTATATATTTACCTGTTTTTCATCAGCGTTAACAAGATAATCTAGTTATTATTATTGAATCTACAAAATTAAAGGTACTTTAGGGGAAGAATATTTAAAATATCGGCATTTAAGCCCTGTCAGACCATTTTTATCCAAATAAAACCTACATGATATTAAAGCCCATTAAATTTTACATCGATAAAGCGAGTTTAATCAAAATCGTCGGAACCGATTTCGAGAAAATCGAAAAAAGGTGCAAAATGCATGGTATAAAGTGCCTCTTCTGGTAAGCTCATTTTGATGAAAAAAGTTTTGTATCGTCTCGGGCGTATAGTTGTCTTAAATATGAAATTTCAGTTTCATAGGACCTACCGTTTCCGCCCGGGAGTTACCACACACACACACACACAGACCTTTTTGCGGGAATTGGTTATTTGGACTCAGGAGACCCTAAAACGTGTATTTCCGTTGAAAACTGGAATTCGAAAATTTTCACGATCGCAATACTTCCCCTCACTATATATAGTAAGTGAAAGTAAAAACGTTATGAACTTATTTTACTGCCCGATACTTACTAACATGTTCGGAAGAACGTCACATGTTTTTAATTTCTTTTTTTTTTTTTCTTTTTTTTTTATTGATATATATTACAATTTGTTTCTATATGAACATTAGTAATAGTGATATATGAACCCATTCACACAATATATACAATGATAAAGTCAAATAAATAAAATATAATATATATGCAAAATGAGAAAACAAACAACAACCTATAACTGAGATAAATACAAATAAATGATATATATAGAATTAAATAATAATAAATATAAAAACAAAACAAAACAAAACATTAACCTATAATTGAGATAAATAAATTTGCAAATAAACAAACATCATACATGTTTTTAATAGCGTATAGTTTTAAAACTGTTGATAATAATATGTGCATTAATCATATATTAAAAAATTAGAAGAAATATTGCTTTTCATGAAGACCTTAGTTTGTTTTTCAATCGATATACAGATAATCATAGAGAACATAATTTATTTCCAACAACCAAGAATTCTCAAAATTACTTTAAATGAAGGTTATACCATTAATTCAAATTTATTTCCGAAATTAGTTTTTTAAAAGCCCAATTGTTGGTCTTATTGATATACAATAAGCCTATAAATCGTGTGAGAGTGGGTGTCATGCTGCAATAGGTGTAGGCTGTCGGCCTCCAAAAAGTTTCTAAAAGGCCCTTAAAGCCTAGTGGAATCATAATTACATCATATTGATTAATATTAATAACTTGTCAGCCTCCTGAAGGTTTATCAAACGTTAATCACTTGGCTAAATAATTACTAGCTTCAAAAATATGTGCGGTCGTGAACCCTGACCCGCTAGGTCATTCTGTTGTAATTTACTCCAGCAGAATCGCATTAATAAGAAAATTAAATGAATACTAAGATTTGCAAGAATAATTTATGAAATAACATCTAGATCCTGTTTATTCAGTAATTTTCTTGATGCTTTGTTATTGTTTATAGCAATATAATCATGCATCTTTTCTGTTAATTAGTTTTTTGGCTTCAAGGACAGTCTTTTCTGAAAACAAAGCTCACCGTTAACGAGTAGTAGCAGTCAGATAGTTATATATTTATGCCCATCGATCTCCACTAAATATTATAAATTTATATAACAAGCATGCTTAAAATTGTTGAATAGAAGACATAACTTTATCCACACGTGAAGATCAAATTCACCATCCCTATATTTCCGCATAGTTATTCGAATTTCAAGATCAATACAACAATACTTATATACTTATTAACAATACTCAGGAAAAAAAATATTCACATGACAAACCTAAACGCCTTTCAATGTATTGGTTAACATAACAATATACAGATACTGAATACATGCGGTTGAAAACATTTATTTTATTAATTTTCTGTAATATTAAATAATCAATGGTCGGTTGTGACATGAATATAAAGGAAGAGATGGTTCGGATGGTGGTCAAGAAATATAAAAAAATAGTGAAAAAAATCTATTTAATATCCTACGTTTTGAACCACGTTGCGCCTCTTCATCAGGACTATAAAACGAGATACCGCGTAAATGTTTGATAATAACAGAAAATAACTTAAAAAATAAAATTGAGTAAAGTTTATGACTTAAGAACAGAAAAAGAAATTAATGAAGACTAAAAAATAGTAAAGAAAATAAAAAATACATATAAGTGTTACAAAATAATAACAAAGAGTCCATTATTTTCATTTTTATGTCATTATTTTGATTGTCATTTGGCTTTCACTTCATGTTACGTTCCATACGTTTCCTGAATATATTCATCCTTCATTTCTCTATTTAATTTTACTGATATATTAACTATTTCTTTTTTATCTTAGTGGATATAATTAGTTGACCGTTGAGAATTACTAAAAGGAATTAGTCCAGGTGGCGGTCGGTGAATGAAACAATTGAGTAGTTTCAATAGTTTATTTTTTGCCAAAGTTTCGACCCCCATTGTGGGTCATCATCAGGGCTAAAAAGATACAAAAGAAACGTATCTCTTAAAATAAGATTAAATATACTACTTTAAAAAACTATTGTGCTAGATAATGCCAATATTATAGCATAAAAGGAACTAGATGTGTAAAGAAATCAATTAATGAAATTACAATGACAAAGGTATAATAATGAGGGGGATATACCAAGCAGATAATGACTAAATATAATGTTCAAATATATAAAAAAAAATTACATGACATAAAAAACATAGAGGAAATACGTACCGTGTTGTAGGCGAATGGAAACTAGGTATAATTTGGTAGTATGGAATGTAGGTAGGTAGATAGGAAAGTACGTACGGAAGATTGGGTAAAATGGAAAATATGTACCGAATATTTAGACCGGATCTGACAACAATAAGTAAAATTGTAGTACTAACATAAATAGAAGTAATTAGATGAAACATATAATAGTAATAATATCGAATTGGTACTAAAAAATATTTTAACAAGATTGTTAAAGTAAAAACCTGTATAATACAATAGTAAGAATAATAATGGATAAATTATATGAAGGGGGTGGAGGAGGTCGAAACGGCAAAAAATAAACTATTAAAACTACTCAATGGTTTAATTCACACGACCGCCACCCGGACTAATTCCGCTTAGTATTTATTTTTTAGTCTTCTCTACTTTATTTTTCTGCTCTTAAGCTATCAATTTTACTAAACTTTATTTTGTATGCTTTTTTCTGTTATCAGACAACAAGAAACATCAAATATCAAAAACAGCTGTATCTTGTTTTTTTAACACTGATGAAAACCCGCAACGTGGGTCGAAACATTAGATATTAAATAGGTTTTTTCATTATTTTTCTTCTTCTTTTTTTCACCACCGCCTGAACCATCTGTTCCTTGCTAATTTTATTTAATATAAAACAAAATTTTCAGCAATCAACGACTTTGTATATTTTGAGTTATTCTTGAAGTTACTATTTTGATACATTTAATTACCTATTTAGTTATCTTCTAATCTTACCATTGATGTTTTGTAATCTAAACAAAATTATATAAAATCGTGTGAAGAAATTAACTTTTAAAAAATAATTGTTTTATTTATTTTCTAATGTTATAGTCATGTTCCCATCATCTTATCCCCTCTCCTGGCCTTGGTTATCTACTCGTAAATTTATCATCAGTGTTCCATAGAAAGGATATTTTCAGATTTCACCTTTCTAGACCCATGACATCAATGGCTACCGATGTGTAAAAACAAAAAAAAATTTGTAACCAATTTGGATCTCCCAACATAACGGTGGCGAAAAGATCACTTTCTAAAATTTCTTGTTTACTGTAAAATATTCTCTCCTAAAACTTAATGACTTGTAATGACCCTTCTTATAAAACACCGACAGTACTGCATGAGTTTGTGTTTTTGTCTCAACAAAAGAAAATTCTTCATATCTTCTGCTTTGATTAAATTTTAAAATAAATTTACTAGTGGTTATTATTCAGTCAGTCGAATCGTTTCAGAAGTTAGAAGTTGTGAAAACCTTACTTATCTCACCGTCTGCGAAACATTGCATGACCTATACTGCACGCTTCAACAGATCATCAAAGTCTAGGCGTCCAGCTATAAGTCGCACCTCAGGGGGTGCGGTAGTCGGCGAAGATCTTAATTAGAGATTGCCGACAGAGGATGTGGCCGGAACGCGTTGATTCCATCTGACAGCTGTTCGCAACCACCCAGCTGTAAAATCTAAAACAGTCTTTAGGCCTTATCTGCACTTTAGTCATAATTGCTGCTAATAACCCTTTACATGAGATCCAGTGTGGTATTACATGAGCTGATATCTACAATCTGTCGCAACTCCTCGTACGCCAATTACTCTTTATGATTAACAAGTGCCGAGTTAAATAAACACAATTAGACTTTACTGGGAAATACATCAATGCTGCTAATAGTTACTTTTTTTTTTTTTATTTTGAAAAACAAAACATTTAGTCGTCTTCCTTCTCGTTTGATATTTTCCTCCATACTTAACTATAGAAATGTAAATTACAAATATTTAACTATGTTTCAAGAAAATTACCCTGTAAAATAGAGCCTCGTGTGATCAATAATGCCTATACATTTAAAAAAACATCTATTTTCAAAATTCATGTTGTGATGTTCCTTTTTATTTTTTTAAATTTGAAATCATATGCGTACGTATCTTTAAGGCAGCGCTACTAGACAAGAGTATGGGAAAGTAAAATATGAAAATGTGTGAAGATTTGATGTGACGGCGATAGTGAATTATACCCTCTCACACACTTTCAGCCTATTATTAAAAGCATAAAATAACCGTATTTTTTAAAAAAGTTCAAACTCTGAAGAATGGTCACTTCTCATGTTTATTATTGTATACATAAAGGCAAAAAGCTCTTGAAATGTTAAAATTGCATGCAGCGCACCTAGGGATATTCCTTAGAATACCTTCGGGTAATAGAAAGTCAAATATCCTGTGATATATGTATATATTTTATATTGTGTATAATGATAAAAGCAGAGGAAAATAAAAACAAAACAAAAAAGTTTATCTTTTTTTTTTTTTAATTTTAATATAAATTAATATTTAATTTCTAAAAATAGAGGTTCTAGGTATATTAAAAAAACATATATTCATAATATAATATAACTTTTTTTTTTTTTTAAAGGCTGTGTATTTTATTTTTTTTTGTAAAAAGTAATATTTAATGTTATCCGAATTCATCAAACAGAAATTATCCCTTCCTCCTCTCCAGCTACCTTCGCGAACTTTCAAAAACACTCGCTTTCACGAATTTTCCCCAACCTCTTCTCTCTCCTTTATACAATGTCAATATTGCAGTGAAAATTCACATGTATTACAATATTTATTTATAAACTTCTTCCTAAATCTTTGAAGGAATTTCTAATTGTTTTTTTTTTTTTTTTTTTTTTTTGCAGGTATGCGTTATTATATACTACTGTTAGACATTCCGACCATAGTAAGTACACAGCGTATGCATAACATTTTGGAAGGATAAGTGTATCAAGTATGCCGAAGTTATTATTATGTAACTTAATCTTTTAGTAAATGATTATTTGCTTCTTTTAATCGAAAGTTCTTTTAAATCTATGAAAAATGTAAAACATCTTTTTATTACCAATATTATTATTGTCGGGTTTAGTTCGTATTTTTAATTGAAACATTTTATGCCGATATTCTATTTCTTTTAGTCACCCTGCCAAATACTTGCCTTTTAAGTGGCACTTTTCTACACACAATTTCGAAAATGATAGTGAAATTGAGAACTACAACGACAGTAAATACTCCAGTAACCTTTTTAGTTATTTTATGCTGTTACCGAAATGCAGTTACCAATGCATTTGACGTTGTTTTTTTTTTCTAATAAACTGTTTGGACACTTACTTCTTTTAAAATTTACAGTTGATAATTGACCACTTGTTGTAGTCTTTAGCTTTTCTCCATTTCTTTCCCCTCACTTTTTTTTCATGAGGTCTGTGTGACACCCTTAACGAGCCCTACATCAAGTTATCCCGTGGAATGGCTCTCCATAACAGCTTAACTAGGGGAGAATAAATCCTTAAAAATAACTATCGTCAACAGGAACAGCGATCCAAACAATGGTGCCATTGTTGTGACAACTGGCACAGTTGTACAGAACATTTAACAAACAGCCGACAACTGGGGTCTCCCGCTTCCAACCCTTCAGCAGGAGAAATTCCCATTTATTGAGAGCCGGTATGTTTTCATTTTCTTTAATAACATATATTACACAGATATAAAGAGGTAATTTACTTTCAGACATGTTTGTCTTATTTTTTTTTTATTTTTATTACCTATCAGGATTTCAAAACAAATATTTTAGCTACACGGTATTATTTCCAATGGCAATACACGTAGATTACATTTAGCTAAAGTTATTTGCAACCATTCATTTTACTATGTATTTGTGTAACATTTTGCTTCCTTCTTAACTATGATTTAGTTCAAAAACTAACAGATATGTTTAAAATCCATTCATAAAAAAAGGTATAAACAAGCATTAAAATAGTTTCCAATTACGTATGATAAAAGAGGGTCACCTCTGATGTAGTGGCTAGTAGCATAACAGCCTTCTTTGTCCAAGATCGCGGGTTGGAACCTGGCAGATGGCCCTAGGCTTTTTTTATTGGGAGTAAAAAATCCTTAGTTAAGCTGTCTGTCGGACTTGGTGTCAAAGTTGGTCTCAAGACTGGTTCTCCTTAAAGATCACTATCCTAATTGAACCTGCATAGGAAAACTTTAGGACTCTCACTGTAGTATCGTCCGATATGCCACAGTAGCATAAAGTGACGTTTGTTTGTTTATTTATTTAACGTCACTTTATGCTACTATGGCTAATCGGACGATGCTACAGTGGGAGTCCTAAATTTTGCCTATCCAGGTTTTATTAGGATAGGGATCTTTAACGAGTACCTGACATCGCACAGGCTCGGGACCACCTTTTAACGTCCCCTCCGAAGGACGGCGTAACTAAGGATTTATAAAGTGACGTTAAATGCATTAACAGTATCATAGAATTAAAAGGAAGTCATTAACGTTACCGTTTATTTTATTTTATATTTTTTATATGGATCAGCCATCTAATAAATCATGGATCAATCTGATAATGGTCATACGTAAAATACGTTTTAGTGACAATCTTGTCACCAAAAAAAGGAAACAAAAACATTACCTCTGAATTAACATTGATAGGTAAAATTTAAAATTGTGTTGAAATAACTGGGTTTACCTTCAATTATAAAACACTAATATTGATATCTTAGAAGAAAAAAAATTATTTGAAAAGGAATTTCTAAAATTATTAAAAATATAACCGTATTTTGTTTTGTAAAAATTGCCTTGAGAGCTACGTATATTAGTCATTTCATTGGTTTCACCCGTCTTCCTTAATAAAAGTTTTATGAATCTACGGATGTTAGCTATAGGGTCCCTGAGATTGTCATATAAGATTGATGTACATAGGAGTGGACAATACCGAGGACCCACGACTGGTTTCTATTAATCATAGACAATTATCTTCCCACTAGGTTCATTAACACATAATGTATGGGCGAGAACACAGAGAAACCTCCGACTAAAGCTAACAAGGCCCTTATCATGGAGCCTCCAGCCTGGAGTTCCAGGCGTGAATTATTATCTCACTAGATGTTCCCAGTCAGCGATACTGGATTTTGGATATTATGTTTTATTACGTGAATTCATTATTAATATTTGAAAATAGATAGTTTACTTTGTTCTTGTACTCGAATTTTCTTCATCATCTAGAGAGTGGACCCTTCTTCGAGAAATAAAAGTTATTTGTTCTGATTTTTCATTTTATTGACATTTTCCGTTTGTTCCTATCATGTACTATATGTTAATGAAGTTAGTAATGCCTGTGTATGATCTTGGATTCGGAAATAAATAACAGTTTGTCACATTATTAACAGTTAAGTCGTAATATTTTACCAAACATTGACAAAAATTCAAATCTGCACCAGGGATACTTCTAGCCTGAAGAATTTGTAAAACCCTATCGGAATGAGAAAAATCGATGATTTGATATTTTCTTGTTGAATTTTTATTTAGAACTGTATACAATATTAGATATACAACATAATAGTAAATATGCAGGGTGAATAAAAGTCATGAAAATGTCTTGAGAAAGAACTACCCAGTATAGATTTCGATTTGACTTATTTTGTATCTCGAGTGTCGTTGAAATAGTCATGGGAATTTGGCGGAAATATTGCTTTCGCTTCACATTTATTAACGTTACTGTAATTTACTTCAGACAACTGGCTAAATAATAACTACAAGAATTATGTTATTTTGAGCAATTGCACCAAAACATCGTAGATCTTTTGTACAGAACATCAGTTCTTTTTGAAAAGTATTTACTTTTTGAAGAATTACAAGCAAGACTGATTTAAAAATTGTACACATATCATCTTGTAACATAAATTATTTTAAATGTCCGGATAATTTCAACGTTTTATGTAATTTTTTGTTGCTCACAGCAGTTTCGTTATTTAACTATAGAAAAAAATCACAACAAAAAACCTACATGATTTACAAGGATAAGTAATTACATAATAAAAACCTACATAATTTATAAGAATAAATACATATATAAAAGAACATTTAGAAAATTAATGACAATTAGTAAGGCTACGGACTAACCATGGATGTACAAAAAAAAAATTCTTAATTTAATAAAAATAGAAAATGATGGAAATTGTGTAACATGCCAAGTCCCTGAAAAACCGCGCCATATTCTATTCAGGTGCAAAAAATATGGGAATAAAAGAAAAGTGGTAGTTCAAGAAGAAGAAGAAGCCAGATTTTTACAACAATTAGATAAACAAAAGTTTATAATAATCAAGCAATTCTTCATTTACGCTCAGTATGAAATCTAAAACAAAAAAAATTACTTCATAGGATTTATTTTTATTATAATATTATTATTATTTTATTTTTTCTATCTCGTTTTGAGTCTCCTTCCTCTCTCTTGACATTATTTCATTTTATTCTCTTCTTTTATTGATTTTTTTTTTTATTATTTTTGGTTCCGTAACCTAAGTTTTTTTGGTTTATTACTTTAAAAAATCAATCTTTGAAATCCACCAAAAAGAAATAAAAATTACCCCTGCTCAAAATTTGAGAGCTTACGTTTCAAGATGCGTAGAATCCGAATAACGAATAAAAATAAATCCGTTTCTCCTAATCTAAATACAAAAATTGTTAATTGTTATTGTTATAAGTGCCATTTGATAGAGAATTAAGTTTTGGACGAAATGAAAAAAGGATAATTGAATTTGGTTTAAAAGCTTAGATATAGCTTTTTGAAATCAACGGTAGTGTTATGATATAATGCTTTGAATTAGTGCTTTTCATATTGCTTAATTGCCTTATAAACAGTTATACCCCAATATTGTTATTTGGAAATGATGAACCATTGTGTAATAATTTGCAGCGTTTATTAAATTATAGCAAACATTTATTGTATTTTATAGGATTTGGTGACAAATATTGAATGTCACTGGTATAAAAAAAAAAAAATTAGTGTGCTAAAAATTGGTCGTTCGAAAGAATGTGTATGGTACGTCTGTGCATCGTCTTAACTTATAGAATCTTTCAAATAGATATGTCATCACATAGGAATATCACTAATAGCTCAACATAGATTATTGCACGAGCTATAATTAACAAGAAAAAAAAAATTCCAAGAAAAATGTTGTCGTTGAGGGATATTTATTAGAGTAAAATAAGACAGAGTGGCTGTATCCATTAAAGGCCAATAAAAGGCGATTAAATGTAATTGAAGGAAAGCCTTGATATAGGGGACCGGGGAAACATTGACAGACATCTGACTTATGGCTCAATGCTTCAGCCAGTTGGTGCTTCGGCCCACACGGCATTATTCTATCTAATTCTATAATACCTACTTACTATTCCGTCTGACACTGATCCAACTGATAACATACGGTCTATTATCAATTGTAATGTTCTTTTTTTATTCAGCATGTAATTCAAAGTTGTTTATGAACTGGTTGCGGTACAAGGAATTAAGATATCTGATAGAAATAGTACAAAAATAAAATATCAGCAGGATGTTCAGAGACATCTTAAACTGGAAAAGAAACCGGATAGGAGGAAATTCACAGATCATTTAACCAAGATTGATATATGACACTATATATATTCTAATATTCGAACACAATATATTCTAAAGAGCGTCTCGGTTTTGTAATAAATTATATTAACAAAGACTATATTTCTGGTTTATTATTATTATTATTATTCGATTAGACCATTAGGAGATCACGATGGTAGACTATTTTGAAGCATATTTTAATTTCTTTTTGTTCTTCTCCTCTCCCAAGAAACCATTTCTGGTTAATTAATTTCTTGATTTTTTTTTTTTTTTTTGTAATGATGGGTTTTTATTTGCCGTTGAACTATATGTTGTAGAAGTTCGTTAGTGTTGCGATCAGGAAGAAAACACACCATTTTTGTACTTTTCTGTTATTCTTAGGGGACTGAAGGTCCCAGAATAAAATTTATTTTTAAAATTTCTTTCATTCTTTCACCATTTATTTGTGTGCCGACGTTCCGGCCTAGATAGCCTTCATCACAGCTTACTATATGAAAGTTTCTCAATAAGTCATTATAGTCAAAGATAAGGGCTGGCTTATTGATAAACTCTTAAAATAAAATAAAAACTATAGAAAACCTGATGAATACCGAAACGTCGACACACATATAAAATAAGCTTGTCTTCTTGGTGTAGTTTATTTCTCCATCATATCTCTTTTCATTTTTTTTTTTCGTTCAATGCTCCTGAGTCATGTTTTCTTCGTATGTTTTTCGAAAAGTCGATGATCCTTAAAATGTTTTTAATAGGTTTCCATCATACTCACATATTTGCATCATATTTCAGCCATTTATGAACATATAAATTGTAAAGAAGAAAAAACTGTTTTCTAAATTATTATAAGAAGCTACCTATGAATTTATAACTATTATTCATTTTCTTTGTCATTTGTTGTAACATGATTTGTCTGTAACATTATTCCGAAGGGACTTGTCCCAGAATAAATAAAGAATTTATTATTATTATTATTATTAAAGTGCAAAACTCCAAACTCCATTATCATACACTATAAAGTGTTTTGATCCAAGAAAAAATGAGTCTTTCTCTAATGCCAAAACATATCCAAAAAATAACATTCTAAAAGTTTTATTTACAAGTTGAAGGTTACCAGTGCCAGCGTTTGATCAGCGATATTTGTTAAAAATGATGGTAGTTAACAAGAAAGAAAACCGAAATAGGATTTTAAGGAAACAAAAATAGAAAGATAGTTCTAAATATATGTATAGTGTAATCATTAGTATTATTCATGTATAATCATCTGTGTACATTAAGACATTGGTACATAGGTAACTTTTTTCATTTGAACCAATACAGCTCCTAAATGGTAGGTCCTATCAACAAATGTAATACAACAAAAAATGTTTTCCACTAATTTTCTGACAGTGAAACTTGCGTAAAATTTCCAATCCGAGCAAGAGGGTGTCAAATTGGGGGTTAAAAAATGTTCTACAATCCAAGTTACAGACCCTCAGCCAAAAGATCTATATATGCCAAAAGGAGCCTTCTTAGATTTTACATTAACAAACACAGTAAATGGTCCTGAAACTACAAAAGATTGTTTTTTGATTTCGCATATGAAAAAAAAAAAAAAAAGATAATGACGGGAGACCTTAGTATATATTTATTTATTACTTTTTTCCAAATGACCTTCAAGATTTGAAACCAAATCCTATATGGTTATACATGTAAAATGATTTACAAAATAATGGAAATGAGAGAGAGTATAGAAAGATAATAAAATAAAATAATTTCTGTGAGTTCTTTTATTTGATTTTGCATTGCGTGTTGATGAAGAACTGTTTGGTCATCGACAGCTTTCGTTTATCTAATGTTTGCAAAAAAGATGGCTTCTTCTTCTTCTAGTGGAATTACCTCTTCTCTGTCCTTCCTATATTTTCTGCATCTGAATAGAATGAGGCGCGGGGCTTCAGGGACATTGTATGTTGCATAATTGCCATTATTTTCTATTTTTATGAAGTTTAGATACTTCTTTGTGCAACCATGATGAGTACGCAACCTTACTAAGTGTGCAATTTCTTCGCGATCTAGATGCAGGTTCTTGGAGAACCATGGTATCAGTTGGCTGGGTTTAATAATAATCCTTTCCTTTAGACTGTGACTTCCAGTCATATCTCTCCTCCCATTCCTTGATTGTTTCTTTATGTAAACATTTAAAAGTTCTGGAAGAGGTCCTTTGACATTTTCTTTTGCAGTTTGTTAATATATAGGTTATGTTAACGTTTAATTATTATTAAATCAATTACTTAAATATCTTTTGCTCCTAATATTTATTGTGATTTTATTCTTCTATAAGAGCTATTGCGGAGAAAGCAATATAACTTCCCTTTTCCCTCGTTTGTAATGTATCGAGTTACTCCAAAGCTGGAAGAAATAAATATCTTCCCCTCGATGGGCTTTGCCTTGGAGGAGGAGCAGTGAATGGCTTGCCTTGGGGCGGGTTCAATTGCTCGCAAACATTTAATATCCTCAATGATTTATTTTAATAATACTCTTTGACATTATTTTTTTGTTTTTTTACTTTTACTTTTACCTCACAACAGGGTTAGTACCTTGTTTATAGAGTCTCATACTAGACGACCAGACTTTTTCTTTCATTTGTGTTCTTCCAAATCTATAACATCATATAATCTTCTTGGTTCTTCCTTGCGTTATCTTATCTTCCACTACTAGCTTTGCTACTTATCCCTAGGGCATGCGGGAATCGTAACCGAAGAATATGTCTTATTGTTGCTCAAATATTCTTTTCTTCTAGTTACAAGATATAATCCGAAATCAATTAAATTTTGAGTATTAAGTAATCATAAAAATTTAAAAATAAATATTTCCAGTATATGCTACTTCTAAGGTTAGTAAGTGAATAATGATCAGTGTAGTAAATTCTACAACTTGTGGCATATATTCTCGTGATAAAGACATTAATTATGACAGATAGAGCTTTGATGAACAATGATGTTGACATCTGGTCTTGTAAAATCGCCTCGCTCAACCTACGTCACCTAATTATCATGCGCGGTCATCATAGATGACTTCATCAGAGCCAACGAGTCTACTATTTATGAACGATGCCAGTAAGTCTTAACTTAAAAGCATTATTACTTATAATTTAAGTCTGGATAAAATTATTATAGACAAATTTAGATAGGGTTGGAAATTGTGGAAATATTTTTGTGAAATTCACTTAATGTTAACCATTAAAAAAAAAAATATATTAATTCTGAAAAAAAATATTTTATTTAGGATTAATATTGATCAATACCATTTCTGCATTCAATCAAAAGTCGATCTACCGTTCCTTTTTAAGTTTGACTATTTGGCCTCATTACTTTAATTTTATTTTTTCAATTTGTATCTTAATTTTCACTGTTTTCCATGTTTAATTGTATGTTATTCTTTAAAGTACCGATATTATCTTTGTACAACACACACACACACACATATATATTTTTAATAATTAACTATTTATTATGATATGATAAAAATTTTATAGGCAGGAAAACATTTTAGATTTATATTAATTCTTAGAGAACTAGCTGTTCCAAAACAAAATTTCGGTTTTCATTTCATTTCGTGGACCAAATTCGAGCAAAACTGTACCCGTCTAACATAACCTGCTCTAGTTAGGATTGTAAAATTTAAAAAAATAAATAAATAAAATTAAGTAAGCAGTTTTACTAACTACTTATTATTTTGTTCTCATCTGTCTATTTATTTTAGATTTATGCATTTTATGTTTAATTTTTATCCTATCTAAATTTTTTTATTTAAACATATTTATTGATATTTACAAGTATTATTATATATTATATTACAACTATTTTATTATTATAAAAATACATCAAGTAAATGTGATGGACATATGGTAAAATGACATGAAATACATGTAGAGACACCACACATTGACAGCACTCTAATCTAAAAATTTAAATCAATATTTGTAATTTTTTAAACTTTACGTTTTCGATAGAGCATAAACTTATTTATTTTTAACTTTTATAACAATTTTAATCTGTTGGAGTGAATAAATTTATTTTTAGGTTCTTTTTAAATAATTTAATCTCTCCTACGTTTCGGCCTTTGCCATTTTCAAGGATCCTTTAATCAGTTCTGTATATATCACTTATAAAAATATAAATTGTCACATGATTAATTTTTTTTTTTTTTTTTGTGTGTAATATACAGACTGATTAAAGGATCCTTGAAAATTAAAATGGCCGAAACGTAGGAGAGAGAAAAAATAAATGAAGGATTTTTGAGTGTAAAATAGATCGTTTTTATTTTAAAAGAACCTAAAAATTAATTATTTTTCTAAACGTGGTAAATATGTTGTTTGCTGATTGGCTATCTGTCTTAATACCGGAGCCAAAATATTTCGCCTAACGTAAAATAGAAACTAGGACCGAAGAAAGCTCATTCAAGGCTGTCCTAGTTCATTAAGTGACGAATTGTTAATGAGTAGACTATTGTCTATGAGCATAAATTAGAAAAGATAAGCACACATGGAGCCAGCGGACAGGGAAATAAATGAATGGAAGGGAGGCTGGTCTGGGGACAGACAGCATTAATTTCCCGTCGAAGACAAATGCCGGAATAGGGGAATAGTTGATGACGTCAGTGGGGGTTTTTGCCCCCCCAACGGTTATCCCAGTCTTGAGTTCAGGCAGGTCCTACCGTCTACAGCGTGTCTGTCCTATAAAGACATGTCCTACTTAAGGGTCTCACCTGCTAATCCATATGCTAAAATTCGATCAGAATTTTATTATCGATTTAATCGAGTTTTTATTGATCAATTTGACACGATATCTCTTTATACTTTATACGATTATAGCGAAACTGTAGACATTAAAAACTTAATATATAAATTTTTTTTTTTTTTTTTTTTTTTTTTTTTTTTCTTACCCTCTGGTTTTATGTAAATTATTTATTTTTTATGAAGCACATATAATATAATGAACTTGAATAGATTATGTGGGAATCTTTCAAATTAAACATCGATTAAAACTTTATCGTAACTGAGTAAACTATTATGAATATAAAATTATGGTATTTAGCTTTGTGATTTAATAAACTTTTAAGTTTTATGAACCGAAAAAGATCTTTGGAAGTGGTTTATTAACTCTACTTATACACTTATATTTACTTATATGTTAAAATTGCACTTCTACTTATATGTTAATATTTTTGTATTCAAATCATTTAAAAAATTCAACGGCATTTACTTTAATTGATTATTACCAATTTTAATTTGTTTGGATTGTTGTTTAGTAATTTCTCTTTCGATTGTATGACAATCATGACTCAGGGGTACTCCGTACCTCCACAATGACCCGAAAGGGTAGATGCGGAATAGCAAATAAAAAATAAAAAAATTTAATTTGTTCCTAAAGATAGTTATTATTTAAATCGTTTATATTTTCATAATTCATAAATAAATAGGAGATATTGGACAGTTTTTAAATTATGATGATTAGGGCTATTGTAACTTACTTAACTGTGATTTTGGATTGATAGTATAAAATGTTTAATTTTTTTGTTTGATTACACTTTGTGGGTTACAATTATGGGTCAATTTTAGTTTAATGCTAAATAATAAATGTTCACTGGCACTATTTTAAAATTTCGTGTTGCGAAAGTGTATAACTTTCTAGAATAATTTAGTTTGTAAGTATATATACATGTATAAGTGGGATATAGTGGCGTTTATTTAACAGATAAAAAGGAATAACATTTGAATATTGAAAAGCCCACTGTAGGTATTTCAAAAATTATGTTCATGTAGCGGTCAATAAATAACATTTGAAATTGTGTTTGCAAAAACAGTTCAGAATATTGTTGAAATCATTGCTTTTTAAATTTAAATTAGATAATCTTATTGTTTGGAAGTGAATGAATTTACGGGATTTTAAGATTGGAAGGGTATTGCAGCTAAGATCATAGGAAGGACGGATACAATTCACAATACCCTTCCACCTTTAACTCCCGTTTATTCAGTCTAAAAGCTGATTTGTACAAGCAATTTTTTTTTTTTTTTAATGAATATTACTAAGTTAAGTTTGTTTGATAAAGTAATGGAGGAGAATAGAAGTAGTTTAGATTATGTTGAGGAGGGAGCGTGATGACAGCTGTTATGTGATTTGGAAGATACAAACAGCTTTACTCAGTTTATGCATTAGATACATTGACCCCTCGGCGCTCACATGTCACTTGTGAGACCTAAGGTCTGTGCCTTCCATTAGCCATACCAAGATGAAGCATGGAATGCTTTAAATTCAGGTTTTTTTAGCCGATAAAATATTTTTTATTATTGCAAGGAATGAGTCCGGGTGGCGGTCAGTAAATGAAACTATTTATTGCTTGCCAACGTTTCGACCCCCATTGTGGGTCATCAGGGCTTATCGTGGGCGAATGGAAACTCAAATAATTATATCCACTACTTTTTTATTTCATTTGTTTATATCTGTCATATTTTCAATTATTTTACATGCTTTTCAAAACTTCTTCAGATCGTTCTTATTAGCTGACTATAGTGGCTTATGAAGAGACCATATTTTGCATGATTAATTGCTGGCATTTGATTGGAATAGACAGTGTTTAATTTAAGTAAAAAGCCTAAAAATAAAAATGGATATTTCTTGGACAGAGATAAGTAAATTGCTAGAAAAATTATTTCTAGATTCTACCGTATTATTTATTAACTCCTTGAAATAGTGGTGTGATATCACTATATTTTTAATTAATAAAGGGGTGAGGGACCCTAATTTTGGACCAAAAATTCCATCGATGTTTAATATAACATCTTGATATTTTATTATTGTCGTCTATCTTTTCCTGTTTTACGTCCCAAACTTAATTTAATTTTTTTTTTTTTTTTTTTGTAATCCACAAGTATTTTCCGAAATTTCTCATAGGGTATTATTTTTTAGACGTGGGCAAGACATTCTGTTTCACCCCTCTTATTAATTTGTAAAGAAACCGATTTGAGATATCAAAACAACCTTTCTATCCTCATTAGCTGGTTGAGACCGCGCTTTGTCCAGCGACCAGATGAGCAGAAACTTAAAAAAAAATTATCAGGTGCCGAGGGACTTTTAACTCGACATGTATCCTACGCTCCCAACCCCTGGCCTGAGATACCCCACTATAGCCTTAATAGGCGAGAAAGGGGTGAAACAAATAAATAAATGAAATCTTTACTATCCTCAAAATTCATTTAGTTTCATAAATTATTTAATTGAGCTACAAAAGCGAACTATCCCTGCGATGTTGAATCTTCGTTAGCATTCTCAAAACACTGTAACTCTTACTAATGAATTGGTTTCGTGTGGGATGCTTACAAAAGGAAAAATTAGAAAGGAAACCGCCTTTTAGAGTAACAAAGAATGGAATTCCTAAGTTTGCTTGAAGAGAAGAGCCAAACAAAGCCTTCCTTTTTCCTCTCTAAATTAGCGATTTACATAACAAGCTCCGGTCTCCTCGGCCAATGTTCACTCGATTCTTCTCCAGTTTTAAATTCCGTTTCCCTGTTGTTTCCTTATCGGTTCTTTTTTATTTGAAGTTTTATATTTCATTCGTTAGGCGGTATATATTTTAGGAAACATACAAGCGTTTCACGAGAAAAGATTCACAAAATATTTTTATTTTTCATATTCATACTGTTAAACTTTCGTCGTAAACCTACGGCATCCTGCCATCCTTTTGTAATAATCCGCTGCCACTGTCCCAGTTGAACAGATCCGATGCCTAGCACTCCTACTTGACAAACGTCTATAACATGTAATCTGCTCACTAGACTCAAACGACGAGAAACTGCCCGCCTCTTTCGGTTTCTACATCATCTACTTGACCATTATAAGGCCCATCTGGACTTACGGAGTTGAGCTTTTTGGAGCTCTACTAAACGATTAAATTCTTCCCGTATCCAATCCTTACAATACAAAATCCTTCGAAAAATCTTTAACGCTCCTAACTTTGTCACGAATAAGCTCATCCATAAAGATCTTAATGTTCCATATGTTGCTGATTTGGCCCGAACCAGGTATCATTCCTTCCATGACAAACTCCACTCCTACTCAAACACACTAGTTTCAATCCTTGCTGACAATTCTTCGGAGCGTCTAAAAAAAAGACGGCCTCGAGACCTTCTAGTTTACTGATAAATTAATAATAATTAATTAATTAATAGTAAATAGTATATTAATAAGGCTCTGATGTTATATTTATTGTGGTCGTATATTAGCAATCAATGTTAACTGTTATATAGGTGAGAAGTTAGCTAAGGGTGCAGTCAAACACTTAATTAACTGGAAAGTTAATTTAATAGTGCCAACGTCTCGGCCTAAATTTCAGGCCTTCTTTAGGGCTATAAAACAAAAGATAACAACTAGTAGTAGAACACAATATATAAAGATGATAAGTAAAAGAATAAAAATTATACTGATAATTAAAAACAAAAGGGCAAAAGAAATTGAATACACAGTCAACCATTCTCACTTCACATTATCTATTATAAATTAAAAACAATAATCGGGAAAAAATAATAGGCTTAAATGCTAGCATATGGTTCTTTGATTTATATGGTTTAAATACTTTTATAGGTAAATATAATTTTTACCTCTTTTTTTTTTTAATTACAAATATTGTTCAACACTCTTCCTTTTCTAACGTCTTCTAGAAAAACACGTGAATTCTCTAGAAATCCCTCCTGCATCATATAGTACTAATAGCTCTCCGAAACGGTTGCACATTCTTTGAACTCCCTATCTGCCAGATTACGGCTCTTTGGAATATTTTTAGGGTCGTGTAATAGCCTAGAAACCCAGTTATGCTTGGACACCCTTCTTGTCGGTCATACCGGTGACTGGATGGTCAGCTGTATTTATAGAATTCCTTTGGACTGAGGAGTGGTTCTTGAGGTCCGAGAATAGATATGATAGAGCTGTAGGCCGGAATAGAGATGACCCCACGCCGGAGAGCACTTATGGAATGGCTTAGCTCAATCTTCTGGTCTTCCAAAATCTGTCTCGGTTTAGACTTTAGACTTAGACTCTATCACCTGTCAATATTTATATTACTATTAATGTGACCATAACTGGAATAATCATCTGCTGTTTCTCGAGTTATTGAATGTTGTTACAAAGAAACTGGACCTCGTTCCTGACCCTTTGGAAAGAGAGAATTTAATCCGGCTGTCCTTGGGCGACAGTGAGATTCATTGAACTCCAGAAGACGTGTACGTTCCGTCACAGCTAAAGATAAAATATACTTATGCTAATGATACTTATAATTACGATTTAAATAACTTCTACAGAAAAAACAAACAAAGTTCGGCACTTGGTTAAGTAACTGCAAACCGAATTAAATAAAATATGCAATCATTAAAGTGTACGCCAAAAACCTTGCAAAGAGGTTTGTATAAATGGTATTATAGATACATTGATTATTATCACTGCTTCAAAAATGAAATACACAAAGTTCTAAAAGTACGGTTGTTTCCTTTTGAACAATATAAATGGAATAGTGGTAAAAATAAAATTCCCATTTTTTTTTTTTTTTTTTGTTACTAACTAAAGCATTGTTTGGAATAGTTCAAATGTAAACCAGCAGGCTTATGTTATAATGGCATTAGTCTCAAAATGGATTGTTTCTGGTCACCATTACTTAGCTAATCGAAATAGCTGTTCCATTATTTAATTAGTGACATAGAAAACAATTTGTAGTACTTTATGTATTTCGTTTTCGAAGCAGTGAAAATAGTCCATATATATATATATATATATATATATATATATATATATATATATATATATATATATATATATATAAACGGCTAAGTTTTCAGTTATTTTACCATAATTCTGAACTATTTTTTCCTGCAGTAGATCAAATAATCATAATTATAAGTCTCACGTCATATTTTATCTTTAGTTGTGATGGAACTATTTATATTTATATATCTGTTTCTGTGGAATCAACTAATATGAAAAGCAATAAATACAAACTAATTGAGTTATGGACATATTTATGCGTAAAATTTCATTTCTTTTTCTTTTCTGTGTTCTATTGTTTCTGAATATTGTGGTGTTTTGTTAAAAAAAAAAACTCTAATAATTTTTTCTCCATCTTCGCAAATAACTGAGTTATTGAATTATATCACTTTTAACCAGCCGCCATTTTAAAAATAACCAACTTATATCAACGACTGGATGTTAGGATCATCGTTGCATGCCCAAGTATTTTTATGGTGAATTTCAAAAATATTGGTCGAGTGGTTTCGGTGAAATGCCTCGGACGGCGGACTAACGGATTTTTAAACATTTGTTATTGAGTTATACGTCTGTTGAAACGTAAGCCCTAAAATGTTATGGGGAGGAAGGAGGATAATTTTTTATTTGGTGGATCACAATAAACCAAATTTTACTTTTGTTTATTTTTTTTTTACATTATTGCTTTGTATCGATACATAGCAAGCATTTCAGGTATTTTACCTGATTTTGTTGTTTTGGGTTGATATAAGAACCGTTCAAAATACTATTTATCTGGAAAAATTCTGGTTAAATATTCTATATTGAAGTAATAAAATATTTCGCTGACCAAGTTGAAGATATTATTTAATTACATAATTCCGTATTATTCAACTTTTCTAGTAGTAGTTTTTTCTTTAACCTTCAATTGATTAATAAAAAAAATATTTTTGAACCAAGATATGCAACCAAGATCAGTTTGGAGGTCTTCATCCTACTTTTAGAAAACGTGAATTCACGTCATTTTATTTTCCCTAGATGTGCTTTTAATGGGCTTCCTCCCGACCTGCGAAGCTGCAACAACCCCGTGTGTTTTCTGGTCGATTAGCTTCGAACAAGGCGACAGTTCCGAGGGCAGCCGTGCAAAAAAACGATTGTGGTCGAGAGGAGTTGAAAAAGGACAAGAGAGGCGGCCCCATAGCCAGGTTCCTCCTCGCCCGCAAACTGGCTCAATAACATAATTCAATCGCCTATTGAATAATTGTCTACAATAAACTTGCTATCATTTATCTTCCTCGTTTATATGCGACAGCCGGGCACGCTGCCTTTAATGGCTCCGAGGCCTTTGTGGGCCTTTCAACAAACCCTTTAAATTCAATTTCTGTGGGTTTGTATGAACTTGTTGTAGCAGCTGCCTAGTTGAAGCGCTTTCAACTTGCCTATTCAGATGGAATATTTCTAAAGAAGCTCTTAATGAGTAACCATTTTTCATTTTTAAATATGCCCGGCGATGGAATTATTATTTTTTTAACCCGTAGCCAATGATTATTGATTTGATAAAGGTTATTGATTTGAGATTCATGATCGTATATAATACTTTTATTATTCATGCTCCTTCTTTTGGTTTATTATATTCAATAATGGACCATTGTAATCGACCAAAAAAAAAAAATTATCCCCCTTCAAAATTTTAGGGCTTACGTGTCAAGATGCGTAGAACCCAAATAATGAATAAAACAAAAATCCGTTTGTGCGTCGTTCGCCATCCGCGCATTTCTCGGGACTAACTACTGGACCATTTTTTTTTTTAATTCTCCACAAAAATACTAGGGCATGCAACGATGATCCTAACACTTTGATGAACCTTGACGTTGATATCACCTAGTTATTTTTAAAATTTGGAAAGTTTGTGAATTGTATTTTATTTTAGAGAGATATAAGTAACTACGTTATATTAAATTGTTTGATGTTAAAATTTAAATCTTTTCTAAGAAAATGGAATCCAGATCAATTAATTTTTTTCTATCACAACGGGACCTATAGGGAGCTTCCTAAATATCACTGTATGTTCTGATGTCTCTAGATTTTGGTATTAGGGGAACTTCTGTTTTGGAAGGGTTTGAAGAAGTTTAAAAAACTTAGCAAGACTAATACTAGATGTTTAGTATTTATTGTAGTATTTTAAATCAATTTATTTCTTCTCAGTTGTCAATTTAAGGAGTCTCTCCGCCTTTTTATGGATCCGCTGCTCTCTTAGGCAATTAATCTAAATTTTTTAGGTATGAGATATTAGATATACTCGATGGTTTGTTTTGGAATCGTCCAAAAATGTCCTTTAGTATTATATTAGTTTAAAGTTCTGGTTAAATATGATTATCACTCGTGTCAGTCTAGGTGAGATAGCCTCAGATATTTATTTGGACACGCTGGACCCTGATTTATTATCATATTTTATCGCCTTATAACATACGTAATGTTCTGAAACATTGATAAAGCCGGGGGCGCTGAATGTCAAGAGCGAGGAGCGTTCACCCCGCGCCCCGTGGCAAGCTGGCAGTCAGTCCCGCCGAGTTTTCTTTCTCTCATTTTTTGTCGGCAGCTTTTTGTCGAGCTGATTGCATTTCTAGCAGTCGCTATCCTTTGTACTCCGTTGTTAAAGATTGTTATCTGATATAATTGTAGGTTACTACATCTATTGTATCTCTCTGACCTTAGATGTGTATTATCTTGCTAAGGCAGCATGAATCACAGTGCATCTAAAATGACTATCCAGTTTATTTTCAGTCCGATTATCCTTGATATATTGATTAATAATTTTTAATCTATAGTTTTGCAATAATTTAGGATGATATTTACAGATGCTATGGAAAATACCATTAGTTGATTCTCTTGTTTCTACCATTCTTATCTTTATTTGTTTTATTTAGTTATTTTAGAGATTTGTTTTTTTAATTTTTTCTTCCTCATTAAGTCTTGTAATCGTATATAAATCAAGAAAAAAATTTTTCCTTCTGAACAGAAAATTTCTTTCATTTGTTTTACGCTTAGAAGGAGAAAAAAAAAATTGCACAAAGTGTGAAAAACACTTTCAACGATTGAATATCATTAAAGTTCCCATCTCTGACCTTTAATTTTATTAATTTGGTTTAAATCAAACAAAACACAAACTTTATTTCCAATATCTTTTATTTTATTTCTGTACGTTTCAAGAATATCATGTCCACTCTTTTTTGTCTAACTAAACTAATTATATTTGTTACTTTAACTCATATATAAATCTTTTTAACCTTAAGGAAAATGAATGAAATCATTAAAATTACTGTAATTGAAATTTAATTAGTCATTTAAAATTATACATTCATAAAGTTATAAATAATTATCTTGTTTAGGCAGTATGAATCACAATGCATCTGAAAAATTTTCGGTTTGATTATCTTCACTATATTAATGAATAATTTGTAATTTACTAGTTTTGCAATAATTTAGAGGGGAGAACATTGAAAAAGTGTGAAAAACACGTTCAACAATTAAAATGTCATCATCAATTAAAGTTCCCATCGTTTACCTTTCATTTAATTAATTTGCTTTAAATAAAAAAAAAAAACAATGAAACCTTTATTTCAAATATATTTTATTTTTGATGTTTCAGGAATATCATGTCCACACTTTGCATTAAACCATACTATTTATATTGGTTATGTACAATATGTACATTTTTTTTACCTTAACGCAAATCAAGAGAATAATTAAAATTACTCGTAATTAAATTTTATTAATCATTAAAAATATTTACATTTATAAAATTATGAATAATAATAGTTAATAAAAAATTGATTATAAGTTCGATAATCAATTTTTAAATGATTTCGGCATATTTTTCCGATATATATATATATATATTTTGCATTACATTAAATGATGGTCCATTAGGCTTTTAATAACAATAGTTTAAAAAAATTAAGTATATATACTTATTTCGCAAGAATGTGACATCTATAATAGGTGAATATGAACAAAGTTCGAAACGCATTTGTGTTCTCTAAATTAGAGAAGGAAATATGGGTTTTTCACTCATCTAACATTTTCGAAAGAAAAACAAATTACCTTATTTTAGAATAATTTTTTATGCAATAAATAATTATTTTTTTATTCCTTAATTTCCTTCATATTTAACCTTTGATTATTTCAGAATAGTTATTTATGTGTGGTCGCTTTAGAGTTATTTTTAACAAATGCTCTGTTAACCTCGTTCCATGTTTTCAAAAATCTCCACAACTAAAAAATCAAGAAGGGTCTTGTTTTTAGATCACCGATGATGATATACTATTGATTTGTTCAACATCTATCTTCTCGATTGCTAGGTTTTGCTCCTGAACTAACTGAAGGACCTATTGTAGTTGGTGAGGAAACTTCAATCGAAGGAAAATATAACTGAAAATGCTAGGACAAACGGCAGGAAATGAAAAGTTCATCTACCTAGAAAATGAAAAATACGAATTACTTAGAATACCCTTTAAAAAGTATTATTTTGATTAGATTTTTGGAATATTAGTTTATTTACTGACCTATTTTTAATAGTTTATTTATTTAAATATTTTGAAGTAAACTAATGGCAAAACCATGGCTTGTATGTTTTCTTTTTGTTCTCCTAAATGTTTACTGATGTATACTTTCCTGTTTGCTCTTCCTTTCTTGTACCATGTTTGGATCGTGTAATTTGGGGCAGAACATATTATCCACACTGTTTCTGCGCCTTTTTTTTAATCTGACCTCTTTCTGGTACCATTAATTTAAGCGACGTTTTCAAATAAGGTTGTTGTTGTTTTTTTGTTTCGCTGTATATATTATTAATTTCTTACATTTGATATCAGGAAATTAGAATTCCTTTATAGAGATTCTTAAAACTATGCAATTCTTGACTGTATATATTTCATGGATATTATTTCCTCCAGTTATATGGTAGTTACAGGTCCTATTAGCTTGTCAAGCATCGGCCTCTGTACACAGTTAAGCTATCTTCTTCAAACATCGGTCAGAGATAAACTTAGTGTCTCCAGTTGCTTTTGGATCCCAGTATTCAGTCCCATGTATTTCTTGTTATCTTCAAACAATTCCTAAGCGTTTTATGGCTATATACATCATAACGAATCATTACAAGTATTAAACATTGCAAAAATTGTAATACACATCGAAAATTATATTTAAATGATTATTGATTTGTAAAATTACCAAATTTTACCATTCTGACTTTTCACAGAAGTAGTCAATTCATTTATTCACAGTGAGCGATGTACTCTTTTAACGATAAACATTGTTTTTAATCATCTTAGTTTATATAGAGAACTCTACCTGACTAATTAATTATTTTCAATTATATATGTATTCAATACTTGGAATTATTATACTATAGTAACATTAGGTTACTATTTTTAAGCGGAAAGCTTCCGTTTAAAACAATTATTTTATTTAATATAAAATTAAAAAGATAAAATTTTATTAAATTGAAATAAAATTTAAATCTTCTAATTTTATCTTTATATCATCTTCCAAAAATAAATCAGCTTGTTTTAGGATCGGCCAATTAATTTTGCTCGTATGCCATGAAATTTATTCATTCAATTCATAAATGATTTTGCCCTATCAGGCCTACATTTCCCCATTAATAATTCATTTCAAGAGTTGGTAAACAAAAATTAATCAACGGAACAATTTTCTAAGTGTTAAATCACTCTGGAAAATACAAAATAATTCCAGTACTTCAATCCAATACATTTTATAAACGAATTGTATATTTTTATCTCAATATAGCCATAGTTATTTGAATAATCATCAGAAAATATTCTGGAGAAAATCGAATATTTAATCCACGCTTTTGTTATTTTACAAATATTCATTTTGTAATCTCAGAAACATCAGTTACTTAGAATTGAGTTGTACGAATTTGTAGGTTGGCATCCCTTGTGGGGCTCTAAAATTAAAAATCAAGGAGAAGATTTATCAACTTCACTGAAAGGAAATTTAATGTTTGATTAGGGACTAAAGATGATTGTAACATAAAAAAGGAATGCGGCTGAAAAGGGACTTTAGTTTGTTTTAGGACATAAAACTGAGCAAACAGGAAAACAAAACCTCATCTATCTTAAATTTAAAATAAACTATTCACAGTTTTGTTATTATTCTTCATCACCATTATTGGTAATAATTTTTTGTCATTGTGGTTTTGTTACCCACCATAAAAAAAAAAGTTTCACCTATTGTGTACCGTTTTTTCTCTCCCCAAGGTCTATAAATGCCAATGAGGTGTACTTTTTATTGTCCTCTCTGATACACTAGACTTGTTCATGCTGTCCTTCTAAACAAACGAAGTTACATTGGTTTCTAGGTTCA
The DNA here is from genome assembly GCA_023052935.1 of Piezodorus guildinii. Classification (NCBI taxonomy): domain Eukaryota; kingdom Metazoa; phylum Arthropoda; class Insecta; order Hemiptera; family Pentatomidae; genus Piezodorus; species Piezodorus guildinii. The sequence goes on from CM041292.1 coordinate 153,131,041, forward strand.
TTAGTCAGAAAGGAAAAGAATCTTTAGCTATGCGCATAATTGCATAACGGGCTGCGGTGACGAACTGGGATAGAGTCATGGACAAGGTAGCGCAGATCGAAATAATTAACAATTGTAATGAAAATTTGTTCTATGTTCTATCACTCGTAGTTCTAGTTTCAGAAAGCAAAAATTATTTGAGGTATAATGTTACTCATCTAGTATTGTTAATATTTTTTTCCTACTTGTAGTAATATTTTTTTTAAATGAACAGATTAGTCAAATGTAATTTGAATTGACGTTTAATGGTAGATTTACTATCGTGAATTACTAATTTTAAAATCATTATAAAAAATTATATGAATTAAGTTACTATTTAATGTGTGCCCATAATCCAATCTAAATGTAAAGAAACGGTGAGAGAAGAGATAAGTGAGAATTCGTTAGAGCGAGGTCTTGTGAGAGTTCACGAAAATAGCGTGAGAGGAGGAAGGCAAATTAAAAAAAAAAAAAAAATAGGATAATAACATCATATATTTTTATTATTTTAAATCCTATAATATCATTAAATATTATTTTTTAAAACAATATAAAAAACTCAATGATAAATTTATAAACGTTAACTCTATTTTAAGAAATTAAATATTATTTATAATAAAAGTTACTACATTATTTATAAAAAAAAGTATATTCATTATAATACGTTGAAAGTATGTGAGAGTGTATGGTAATTCACTATCACCTAGTATCACGAATTTTCACCTATCTGTTTTCTCGCCGTGTAGTGTGGCCTTATTTATAATGCCCTAGGAGCCACTAAAATATGTAAGAAGTTCGATGCGATGTTGATGTTGATCTGACTATACATATTGTTAAAAATACGTAGGTCTAGTCAATTTCCGTAACCAATAAAACGTACTCTCCTGTAATTGATCTATTCTTAGAGATGAACTAGGCGGAAATTTATTGTCACAATATATATTTGTTTTTCAAGAGAGTTAGGAAAAAAAAATGTTGCAAGAAGAAAAGTGGGAGCTATCGTTCATCATTTCTAAATTTATCTGATGTGTGTTATTTTTGTATTTATTCAGCCATCCAGTTCCATTCGTCGCCCCTCCTCCTGTTCTCGTGAGGCTAGGCCGTTGGCTATTACAATCTTTCATTGCAAATATTATTGTTACGATAAAAGTAGCAGCTCACATTTCCGCAAGTTTGGAGCAAGCTATAATAGACTATGATGAAATTGAAATCACGCGGTGTGTGTATTTCTGTGCATTACCCAATTGGAACATTACCAAGGATTTTTGTGTGCCAACTTGAAAGTACCGTTAAAACCTCCTTCCTGTTCTATCCCTTCATAGCTGACCTCTGAATGCTTTTAAATACTTGAAATCATCATTCCGGGTATTTGTACCTTTTTTTGGTTCATCGATTGCGATGTATAAAAAACCTCTGTATTCATCTATGTTTGCTGAACTCATCAACACATTAATTTAGATCTCCAACGTAAAACCTTATAGGGTAAAGGCACCAATTGCTGACACATGCCCATTCTACCTTGAAAAATAAGAGTTTTAGGCCACCTATTAATTAGAAATTGGCGCCAAATCAATGCTATATTAATTTTCAACATATTACCATCATGATAAAGTCAACATTGAAGATAAGGTCTGCAGGAATGAAGTTTTAGCATCAATCTCTTCTGCTGTCAGATCGTTAAAGTTTTTACTAAGGAGATGGGTCTCGATTTCATCCATTATAACCATTTATTATTTGTTTTTAGATTCGAATTCTTTTCTATCAACATCATATATTGATGTAGGGTAATAACCAATAATCGAGTTATGTGTAAATTACTATTAGAACAATTACTTTTGTAGTGTGAGCATATGTTTTTACACATGCCTTTACCCAATTACTGACAATTTTGTTAATAATTAGGGTTTTCAGTGAACTTTAGCTCTAATGCCTAATTAACTAGGTTTTCTAAGATAAAAGTTCCGTTCAAAACTGAACTGTTTGAGAGGGCCACTATTTAACCGCATTGATGGACACAAAAAAGAAGAAAATCCGTGTACTGAAGAACCTAGTGAATATTCACAAGTTTAATCCCTTGTACTTCGATATGTTGTGATTAAACGACTGATAATATTATTGAGTTCCTAACGTGTACTGTTACTTAAACATTAGTTTTGAATCCTATTACTTGTTTTGTAATTTTGAAACATTTAGTTTTCTATTTTAAAGTTGGAAAAAAAATTATTTTTATCTTGGTACAGAGTGCCAGGAATTGGTTCCTCACACTGTCAGTAATTGGTGTGTTCATGTCAGTGATAGGAGGAAAAACACGCATCCAAATTTTATGCAGAAAAATGGATTAAATTCATCAATTTGATGGAATTCAATAAGCAGAATAAAAATAATAGATGTTGCCCTAATAGAAATATTTTGAATGGCAAGGATCAGTCAATAAATACAAGAGAAAGTTTTTAAAAACCACAAAATTGTTCTTAAAGTGTCAGTAATTGGTGGAGTTACCCTACGTGTTTGCTGAAAGCATAAAATCTACGATACTTTATTCATTTCGTCAGTTAGTTTAGGAATAATTTTAAATAAAAAAGTGTAGACAAGAATGGATAATGTTGAGGAGGAGAACATCCATCACACGCACTCCAACGGCTGATGTTGGATAAGGGTAGAGGTTAGTATAGTTTGAATACATTACCATTCCCCTTACATCGGGTAATGTTTCCTCCGCTCTGAAACCCTTTTCTTGTTCTCCATTTTCTTTCTCCGATTCCTCCCATCAGGCTGAGTGCTGTGGTTGAGTCACCCTGTAGAGGAAGTGATTCAGATTCGCTATTGCCTCCTATCTAAGACTGGGGTCAGTTACAATCGGTGTTACAAATGGTTGTAGACTTCCTTGTTCCGTTGGTTTTTGCAATATGTTATTTCTATTCCTCCCTTTTGATGTTGTCTCAATTAATTGAATCAATCATACTAGAGAATGATACAACCAAATTCCGTTTGTATCACAGAATTCATTAAGATGTTAAAAAAATAAGGAGACAAAGATATGGTTGTAGTGCCTTCCTTTTTTAAATTAAATTATTTAAATTTAAATTAGGAACGAAATAAATAAAAATGCATGATATAATGAAGATTTTAAACCTTTTTAACGGAAAATACTTACGATAGGGGTGGAGCCTCTGTACTTAAAATAAATTATGGAAGAATTTAAAAAAGAACGTTTTTTTATCTTTAGTAATCAATGTAGTTCATCCGTTTTGAAATAGTATTATTGTAAAAATATGTAGATTTGTAGATGTTTATTTATTTAACGCCCATTTATGCTGCTGTAGCTAACCGGACGATGCTACAGTGAGAATCCTAAATTTTGCCCATCCAGGTTTAATTAGAATAGGGATCTTTAACCAGTACCTGACATCGCACAGGCTTGGGACCCCCTTTTAACGCCCCCTCCGAAGGACGACATAACTAAGGATTTTTTACTCCCATTAAAAAATCCTAGGGCCACCTGCAGATCTGAACCCGGGACTATAGGCATAGGAGGCTGTTATGCTAACCACCATGCTGCAGGTAATCTCCAGATTTATAGAGACGGTTCCTAATTAAATGATTTAACATCTGCCAACATCATTAAACAATGGTTTTCACCTTCAACTTTACAGTGATATATTTTATTAGAGTTACTCATAATCTTAGTTAAATATTTTTTTTTTTGTTCATCGATTTATTATTATGATATAGAACTTAAATAATAAATAGGCTCTGATTTGTTGTTGTCTGTTTACCTTATTGTCTGTAGTTTTGAAAGGTAGGTCAGGTTTGTTATATTTATATATACGAGATATTTTGGTTGTTTCTGTTTATCATATGTTTGGATCTACTTATGTCATGTAATATCTGTTGATGAATACGAGAGCTTTTAAGCTACCCATTAAAAGCTAAATGATGTAATTAAACATTTATTAAATTAAAAAAAGTTTCATAAACATATTCGGATAAAATGAAGTTGCACCATCTTACCACAAACAACATAGCTTTATTTTATTTAGCATACTAGAGCATTTGCATTAGGTCGCTTACGTTCTTAAATTAATATCGTTAATCAACAAACGTAAAGGAATGTCCGTACTCTTATTGTTAGGGTAATAACAATTTTATTTAACATGCTAAATCTTCTTAGCAATATTAGAGAACTTTAAAAATAATACAAACTTTGACACCTTATCAAAGCAAGAGACAACGTGACAGCCGTATAAAGTATATGCTTGCATTTAACACAATCAGTCTGTTAAACAGTATTTTTCATCGCGTGTTATTATAGAAATATCGAATAACATAGATATCACAATATCACATCCCCAATTAAATATTGTCAATATACTTTATATAGCCAAAACCAAAAAGCATTGTTATATTCCTTTTGATCTTGTACAATTCTGAGAGCAATATGTACCTAAGAGATAAAAAATTACTGAAGCTGATACACCTACTGTTTACAATTTTATAGAAAAAAAAATTAGAAAACTTAAGTATTAGAACGAGGAACAATTTTAAGTGAGCATTTAAGAGCAATTTCTGATAGGATATTCTGAAGATGAGATGATAACACTTCAAAACGTTAATGATGTATAATTGGATATGAGTTATGATATGCTAATGTAGAAGGGAGTGTCTAATTTAAATATATAGTGAATTTATGCTCTTGTAGTTAGTGATTTTAAATTAAATATCAGATACTTCTTAGAATGCATACTTACATAGAAAATAAAAAGAGAGGTATCAATAGTTCAAGAAATCTTGATAAACACGTTTATTCCTAATCTAATAAATGCAACAATTTAAAAAAGAAGAAAAAAAAAGTGATGGGATAAACACTGAGAATATAAATTAAAATGTGCTAAATTGGTAGTTGGGCTAATCCCCATTGGGTCTTCGTCAATTTTCATTGGACTATGGGGATTTGCCAAGTAGGTGTAGTTAGTGAAGTTGGGATAGAACCTCTCTCCCTAATGGAATCCGGCTTGGAACCCGCGATACTGGCAAATAAAGTATCGATACCTGAGACGTATTTATGTATATTATAAGATTTCTAGAAAACATTAATTTAGTTTAATTACTTTCAGCACAAGTTTATTATTCAATTAAATAAACTTCTGTATAAAATGTGTTAATGAAGATTTAAAAGTTATCAACTGCTCTGCAGGCTAATTAGAGCTGTTATTTGGAAAATTTTACGTTTTATTAAATTGAACTGTTATTAATCAAGGGACGTCTAATGTATATTATCGTTTAAAGTAGGGTTTTATATTGGTTTTCTCAATTTTTGTATATCTGAATGTTTGAAAAATCATGCCTTCTCCGTGTTTGCAATGGAAACTTTTCTCTAGGGCTTATGTAAAAGTGCTAAATGTTAGCAAATCAAACGTATAAATGGGTAAACTTTGGCTTGGCTTGGACAAATTTTGGAACCAAATATTTCTGCATTTAATTAAATTACATATATTAAATTATTATTATTTTTTTTTAATTAAATAATTTAAACCGAATGTAATAGTCAGAAAAAATTCAAATTGCTGAAACAGAAAAAGTTGGTTTCCCAAGTTTCCCCATCTACACGTTGGCGTTCGGTTTGGCATATGACTGGCCAAGCCAAGTTGTAAACACGTCTTGAATTTACTGCTTACGGACGACATTCCTCTTCTTCATGACTATTCCCTACTCCCTTCAAGGTTCCCAAACACAACACCTTTGTAAAGTTCCAACATTGTCTACTACAGAGCGGGCAGGAAGCTCCGTACCTAGATAAGAGATACCTAGAGCGGAGAGGCTGGCCTAGATTCTGTAACGAGGAGTTCCTCTGCTACCTGTACAACAATGGCAGCCACGCAGGTATAACCTACGTGGAGGTAGTTAGTGTTCAGGACACCTCATGCCTTTCTTCTCCTTGTGCCCTGTTCCTCTGCTCAATCTCTGCCTCAAAATCCCTTTGTGCGTTTCTAGAAATTTACTGGTACAATGGAGTCCATTGAACATGTTTGGATTTTTAACTGAGGATGGGAAGCTTCAAATTTTCTAAAAAAATGGTTGTTGAAATGGTAAATGTTTTCAATTAACAAGAAGCTTATTTTATTACAAACGGCAGAAATAGAGATTGTTTAGTTTTGAATGCTCCTATTATAAGCCTTAGAAGTTTCTTGTTTCTTTTGTTTCCCTTTTTATGCTTGACATGACTCCCTAATGTCCTAATAATGGCTCAAATGTACCAGCTCGAAAGTTCGAAGAAATTAAAAGAATTTTCACTCGGCTGACACCTGATTGTTTTTGCCTACATTCTTATATTCTCGAATTTTCATTTCCTTCCGCCACTATAAGAAGTTGTTTAATTTAGTATACGATTATAGATAGTTATATTATGTCTTGGAGCCGGTTGCTTTATATTTTAGATCGGATGAGCTAATCGGGAAGATTGACCACCGTTTTTCCACAAGACTAGAAACTTACTAGGGGTTTGTTGTGCCAAGACCAAAACATAACTGGACGATACATCTGACTTGTTCAATAGCTGCTGTTTACAATAATATTCCCCCAAATATCATTTCTCACACAAATCCTGCAAAGTATTACTGCAATGCTAAAATGCCAAAATCCTTTAGTGAGAAAAAATTGCTGAATTATTAAATTGAAATTACTTATTGTTATTGACTAGTCGTCCTATATACCACGTCATTCATTGTAATGTTCTACCTTATTTTAAATGGTTTATCATTATTTTTCTATGATTTGAGTATTATATGGTTGAAGTTTGTAGTTATATGCCTTTATTTTATATCGTGTATATATTTACTTGACTGCATTTCTACTTTTTGGTTTTTCGGTTCAGTCATTTACCATTCCTCTTATTTTCTTCAAAATGTTGACCCCTCATTGAATGGAAAGAATATTTACATTTCCAGTTTTACTCGGAAAGTGTTCTAAAAAGTAGGATATCCAGTCGGATGGCTGTAATGTATGTATATGATTAATTTTTGTTAATGTTTGCGAATTTATACCGTATATTTTAAAATAAATATTTTTAATATGTTTAAAACCGGTGTGACCTGATACAAATTGATTATAATCCTACTTTTGCGACCATGTGAAACCACATAATATGAAAAATATATAATTGCTGATTGTATGGTGAAGGGCTTTCTGAAGTTTTGAAATAAAATACAGAATTGTAAATAAACTAAAAAACACTTTCGTGAGACCGGTGATATTTTACGGTACAGAAACATCAGACAACTACAGAAACAGGAGTTCACAAGTATGGAAGAGTTGTTAAATATAGAGAGAAAAATCTTACGGAATACATATATATGGCCCTAAGAAAGTAGAGGGGAGAGGGGTGGTACAGAATGAGGAATAATCAAGAATTTTACAGGAAGATAGAATATATAAAGACAACAATGAGAAAACGAAGAATGAGATTTTATGGTCATAAAATCTTTGATAAGGTTCTAGGACTCAAGAACATAAAGGGCTATCCGGAACAGACAAAAAGCAAAATAGCCTGAAACTGAAAATAACAAGCGACGTTTGCACGGATTAAGTCAAATTCCGGAAACTTGTTGATCAAATGAGAGTCCTTAAAAAAGAAGAGAGGTGTGCAGGAGAGAAGTGGTCGGAAGAGAGGAAGTCTCAGCACTCCGAGAGAATGAAGTGTGGAAGAGGAGAAAGTAAAAGATAAAAGACTAAGTGATTTATTCGTGATCCAGAGTTGGACTATATCGAAATAAAACAAAGAAAATAAAAAAAAAAAAAAAAATACCCGTTAATAATATGTTGAACAAATACGCATATGAATCACTAGATGTTTTATATATACATCTGGTAAAACATAGAAAAAATGTCTTTGGTACATAGATGAAATTTATTAGCATATTTGTGAATCAGTCTTTGCATTACACGATGTATAATTAAAAATTTGTTTTTATTTGGTTGTTATGTCTTGAAACAAAACAGGTTTTAGTTTTCTTTTCCAACGCATTTAAATTCTTGTATCTCTTTCTCAATCGTCGGAGCCGTTCGCAGATGGAAGCCAGTTGTTCATTATTATACCTTTTTCTTTCCAAAGGTGGATGCTAATTCGGCTGAAATTTGTTCAATGCGGATACCAGATATGGAATATCACCAGTGTACCTACAAGCTCTAAAGATTTCTTTTTAGGATGCATGTTTTGAGCTGAGGGGTACCATATGGCGTTGTACATCTGTGACATGTCGTACGAACACATTGATGTACTTTTACTTCCTAGCTTATAGCACTTTCTCGAGATAAAATAAAAAGAAAGAATCATATTTCATCAAACTTCAATGTATACGTGTCCATGAGGGAAAGTTTCGCGTCTTAAGGGCCTGATATTTTGATAGTGTTGCACAAGATGTGCTAACATCAACCCGGTGATTACACGGAGAATACAGATATGGTCTGACAAATAATTAATCGGCTCGAAAATTTATTTATTAACATAACTCACGAGGCAGTTACAAGACACCTGGCTATATCTCAAGCAGTATATTAGCATTTAATAACAAAATGGTTTACTGTATATAGAGGGAAAGTATTATCTCCTCATAAAAGGGGGCTTTATGTGTGAGTTATGGCCACTAAGGTATATATTAGGAAGTTTAAAAGTATTTTAATGGTCCTTGCCGAATTCGGCACTTAAAAGGTAAACCTCTCACAGCAATAAAACTTACGTTATATTGGTGGAGATGTGGTGCAATAAACAACACTCTGAAAGCTCATGATTGTGTTTTTTCCTATCATAACTAATGACCTAACTTGAATTCCAAGTTTATTTTATTGGGGCAATAATGGCCTAAGCTGTCAACAAGAGTTTAAAATTCAATATTCTGAGGATGGCTCAAATATGAAATTATTTAAGTTTCTGAATTAACGAATAAGCACTTGTACTTATAGCACACATTTTAAATAAACAATATAAATATTCTACAACGGTAATCATCTTCCTTGTAAGGATCCATCCGACACTCACTGAACCAACACCATTATTACTTTAAACTCAATCTGCTCAACGATGTCGGAATCAAGAATTTTTAAATGGTAATTCCATACATCTCTCTTACCCTATACTACAATTGTCTCGTTTAACAATAAAGATGTCGTCCATTAATTAAAATATTTCCGTGTAGTGTAGATTTATGATAATGATAAAGCTGGAATCATCTTCAGAATAGGGCGGGAGATCCTAAAACGTTGGTGACATGTTGAAAGGAACAACAAATAAATAAATAGATTGTAAAATAATTGTTGCCAAGATATCGTACGTTTTAGTTACACTTAATGACAAGTATTTTATGATATGCAAGGTTAAGCATTTTTTACCTGAATTGTTTAATTTCATCATTGTTACAAATGAATCTGAGTTCCATTTATAAAATGATGCTTTCAGAAAGACGTTTGAGTTCTTCGCTTCCTAGGAGACGTATGGGAGTAGCTTTCTATTAAGGTTCCTTCCCTAAGAAAGGATGCCCAACCAGATCAGCAGATGATGCTTTGGCTTTTATCCCTCAACTGAATCATTGATGTTGAAGCCAATAAAAATAAATAAATCTATACCGTTATTTTAAACATGAGTAGTTCATGTCATCTCTTCTACAAAAATATTAGCACTGATGAAGAGGTAGTGTTTTCTATGAGCGGATTCATTGCTATTTGGATGAGCTCGCAGCTCCTAAGATGCGGACGATATTCCAGCCGAGTGACTATGAGTGATAGGTTGGCAGAGTTCCATCACCATCGCCCGTTCCCAGTCCTCTGATGTCCGTCCCGATCATCGCGATTGACTCATTACCCCTTCGCAGCCTGCCAGGTGGCAACCGTATCCTTCGTGCCTACTACTTTACAGTCTACTCTCTCTCATTCCCGAGGATGTCCGAATTTATTCCTATCCCCTCTCCTCTCTTGCTTCCGTTTCTATTTTCGGGTTTGATCATTTCCTCCATTCAAAATTCCTTTTATTTAAATGTTCAAATTTAATGTTCTTAAGAGGTTAATTAAGTTTATTTTTGACCACGTCTTACGTAATTTAATATAAATTGTATAGGCTAATGGAGTCAATTTGGTTCGTATTCAAACTTTTGCAAAATTAAGTTATGAATATTTTCAAAGAGTATGTACTACACAGAATGTATTGTATTTTTAAAAAATTTCTTTCGTTGGTTTACGTAAACTGCCAATAATGGAACAGTATTAATTAAAACTGAAATATGAGTCTAATTGTGTTAACATCAGGGAATCCCATGACTGTGCAGTGCACTAGCCTATTCGATTCCTAGTCTGTCCGAACTTTTCCTTGCATATAATTCTCAGCTTTTCTCCGAGTATGTGAGGCAACAATAGTGATAACCCTAACCTATAAATCATCATTTTGAATCTCGTGTGTTCTCTAAGAAATTTATAATATGTTACAGTTAGATGTAATATTTATTGAATTATATATATGGTAGTCGTATTTGGAGCTATAATTGTAGGACTATATCAGCTTTATTTATTTTAGAAATAATTCAACGTTTATTTTTACTATAAGTGGTACTAATTGTACCAATTAAAAAAAAAAAAAAACCTTCTGTTGTAGACTGTATAAAAAAAATAAAATAAATAAAGCTTTAAATTTAGAATTTGTCCAGAATAAGAGATCTCCAAAGTAGTTTACTAGCGAAATTTAAGATAGACTGCTTACCTAAGAGTCGCCTGCTTCCTGACTTCTTGAACGGCCCCGCACTGGCTCGGCAGTCTCCTCCAACTGCTCCTAGATTTTCTCTTGCAAACTCACCGTATGTAACCATATATCGTCACGGACCACAAAATACGACCAGGACAAAATCTCAACTCACACTGACGCTTGAAAAAACAAAAGACAGTCTAACTAAACAGCTGTGTAGTATCCACGGCTCAACCTAATTAAATTTAAAAAAATAAAAATACTATTATTTTTAATTCTCTTACGCGCGAGAATCAATAATTTGATAAGTTGACCTACCCTGCGTGTTTTCATACAAGCAGTTGTGGTTGCCAACCTAACTACATTCTTTGAATCATAAAATTTAAAGTGCTTTTATTATAAATTATTTGTGAACTATGTTTAATAAGCTGTCACATTTTATAATAAGATGCTGACAATATTCTTTTTATTTGATTCGTAGTATTGAGTAGATAGTCTTTCTTCTACTCAAGATCAAGTCACTGATTAAAATCATTATTTCATTATAAAGAGAGTTTGAAGATCTACTAACCTTGTCAATTGAATCCTAAACTGGGTTTAATGCTCCCTTGAATATCACATTGCCATTCAAGCTCGCATTGAGTCGAATTCCCTGCCAATTGGCCATACATTAAACATAAACTGCCGAAATGTGTTTGTTGTAATGAAAGTCTAATAGGACTGCCGAACCGCTTCTGCCGAATGCCAATGGGTCTTAACGCCCCAGCGGAGCATCGCACCTTCTGGTATCGTGCCAACAGCCTAACGTGTCAATTGAAACATTAATAAGACTTATTATAGTGCTTTATCCTAATTGCAATAGCTCATTATCTTTCATAGTGTTTGCTTCGGTTCGCTTCGGTTCAAAAATTATTATTATATCATCTGTGAACAGTAGTTTGTAATTCAGTTAATTTGTTAAAGATTTTAGTGTGTTATTATAATTTAGTGTTGTCAATTTATATTGATTTAACTGTTGTTAACATCATTTATTTATGAACGAACTTTAGAGCAATGCAGAAGATTAAAACTGGCAACATCAAGCGTATTGTTTTAATGTTGTGTATATATTATTAAAGTTCAAAATAATGTTAAAACGTACTCATGTATCCCTTCTGAAATAGAATATTTAAAACAATGAATATAAATACAGTTATACTTATCCGTTTTATACTTGCCAAATATTTAAAAATAAAATATCAACGTAAAAAAACAAAAAAAAAAACACACTAAATAACAGGCTCAGTTATGTACTCAGTCAAAAGTTATTTGAGTGTAAGTATATTCTGTTGAACAGTTATTAAATAAAATTGCTACCTGACGTAAACAATAAAGGGTGTCCCGAGCCTGTGCTCGTTAAAGATCCCTGTTCTAATTACACTTGGATAGAAAAATTTTACGACCCCCCACTGTAGCATCATCCGATTAGCCACAGCAACATAAACGGAAGTTAAACAAATAAAGTTGCAAAATCTGATCACAAAAAACTCTCATAATCGGTTCAGCAATATACTAATAAATAGAATTTGAACTGTCATTCGGCACCCTGAATTTAGTATCGTTAGCATACACAGCGAAATAATTATATTCACTCGATATTATATATATATATATATATATATATATATAATATATATATATATATATATATTTATATATATATCTTATCTGAATAATCTTTTTGTTAATTAGTAGCCATTGTGGATCGAGATTCATAATAGTGAAAATACATCTTTTACTTGAGAATAAAGTAACACATAAATATGTTACTCTACAAAGGTAATGAACAGTTGCCTGTTTACATATTGTAGATAATTTTCACCTCACCATCAGTTTGTTTTTAATTATTTTTAAATGATTCATTAGCACGCAACCCGGCGTGGAGTCAAGGACTCATTAGTCAGTTTTTCAAGTCTGTTCCTATTGTCTGGGATTTCTATGAAATATTGTCCCTGTTTCCCCTGTTATGTTACTGGAGTTTTCCCTGCGTAATGCCGTTTTAAATTACTTTTTTATTTTATGACAATTTATTTTTATTTTTATGAATCTATATTTACGTTTAAAAAAGATGTACCAAAAACCTTCATACATCAGTGAAGTATAATTTTATTTAAGCTCATTATTTATATTATTATTTGTCATATATGATGTATATCATACGAGAACTTATGTTATTTGTGCGTAAGTAGATTTCCTTGCTCTACTTGAACAGGTTTTGTGTTTATTTGAAGTCGATTTTATTAACCTCTAGTACATGAAACCTTTCTGTTACCTATTACCTGATGATTTTCTATTACCTTACTTAGTGAAACTTATTTTTCATGTATTATCTTACTCATCATTTCTAAAACTAGTATTAAATTAAATTATTAATATAGCTACTTTTGAGAGATATAAACTGCAAAACCTTATCACTGCCAAGAAAAAAAAAAAGATTCTAAAATAATGCGCTAAACGATAAATTGTGATTATTCCTTAAATACATCACGCTTGTTATTCTATTGCTTTTATTGTTCAGAATGAAGATATCAGCGTTGTTGATACCTTGGAAATTTTTTTTGGCCGAAATGAATGATAAATATCTTAAATAAACAGTAATTATGAGTGATGTAGCAATGTTTAATTTCGTATTTTATGATTGTACGTCTTGGAATTTCGTTGCCGATTAACACTGCTATTAGCTTACTCACGTTGATACCATCAAATGTAAAAGTCAAATAACATCCCATTGACGCTTATACGCTAGATGTGTGCTGAGATATTGCTTTAGCAGATGCTTTACCGCCTTTCACCTGACTCCCGATTATAGATTCGCCGATGGAGAGGATGTGCGTGAATTTCCGTCGACATTAAACGACGAGATAAGAGTAGGGTGGCCATATGGTAAGCAGATCACGTTGCGAGGGCTCGGGAATGGCCAACTTACCGCCGCCCACTTCACGCTGAATAATAAACCCCCTCTCATTATAATCTTCATTTCATATCCTCCTTGCTCCTAGTACGAATATTATATTGCCACTTAGCCCCATCATTATTCTCACACTGCACAACCGTTCAATTGAACCATGCCTCATAATCGCTCAAGTGCATTCAGCATCTAAAAGTAATTCGTGATATCAATATAAAATCACGCTAGGATGTATAGTCTATAGACTGTAGAAATTATCGTAGGTAGAAATAATCGAGAGTCAGCCTTTTTAAATATTTTAATTTTGCCGACGTTTCGGCTCAAACTTGTAAGCCATCATCAGGAAATTTCTGAGCTATGTCAAGCATAAACTGCAATGCAGCGCTTACAGCTTGCAATGCAGCTGAGTTTATGCTTGGCATGGCTCAGTAATGCCCTGATGATGGCTCACAAGTTTGAGCCGAAACGTCGGCAAAATTAAAATATAAAAAAAAAAAACTGATTCCCGATTATTTCTACCTACGATAAAGGTAAATAAAGGCCGGTAATTAACATAAATAAATAGTTTAAGAGATATGAAAATCATTTGTATTGTCTGTTGTGTAAAATAATAAAGCCAGAGGGTATGATAAAATAAAAAAAATAACAAACTGATGTTTCTGCCTCTATGCGTAACTAGTATATTTTTATATTACACAGTTAATGAAGTAATATGTGTTTCGTACGTTTGTGTGTTTAACGTTTTGGAGTAGTCTTGCCATAATCATCTATTTTTCGAATGATTGGGTTGTCGTTTTGTGCCAATGAGTATGTATATTTTTCATCGATGAAAGTAAATCAGAAAACCTAATTGAGACACGCATGTATCGAGTATAATTATTTACAATTTCCATACATATGTTTTGAACCACCTCCATTTTCCGGTTGTTGGAATCACTCCAGACTGGGACAGAGAATATTTCAATATAGGACGGATGGCTGTTTTTTTATATCCATTTGTTGATAGGTCTTTTGTTGATAAAATTCTGGCTCTTTGCATTTGTCATGTTTATGCTTTGTACAAGTTAAGATTATGTCCATTTCTAGTCCTAAATAGTTTATTGACTGGGCCCATGGGATTGTATTTTCGTTCATAATTATGTTTTTTGTAATTGGCGGCTCTCTCTTCTTGAAAATTACATTATATTATTATATTGCTTGCGTTTTAAAATATGGCGTAAAAGACGATTATGCAACTGGCACGACTCATCCTAACGCTGGTATTAATATTCCTCAAAATAATTCCTTATTTATTTAAAGTAATTATGGTGATACGGTTGAGTTTAGTGGTGGTTTAAATAAAATTGTGAAGTAAAGTTGTACATAGACGATTAGGTTGAAGATTATTATTTCTGTCATAGGCGCTAAGAAAAGATGCATTGCCGGTAAGTACTTCTTTGTTGTAACTGCACTGCAATAGACACTAACCTTTTTTTAACAGGATCGCATCATATTTACAAGTTATCGATCAATCTGAAGTATTATTATTAGGTCTAATTACTGTAAACAATTATACGGAGGCTTAAAGTTTAAGCAAAACTTTAATAATTATATAGAATATCTGGTGTGTCCATTTACGCGATATTTCTTTTCGCTTTGAGTTATGTATACAATAACTTCATTTATATTTTTTGATTAACATTTTATTTATTTTTTTAAACTTTTATACAATTAAATTATTACTTGAGCTTGCAGAATGCTTAGAAAAACACATAATAAATTATTTAATTAAAACGTAATAGAGTCACAAATGTCAATTATCTTAGATAATGAAACCCTTATAATGTATTATGAATTTTTATATCATAATTTACCTCCACCAAAGGTGGTTCATATTTTATCAAGCTGAAAATTTGTTTCACAAAATAATCGTTTATTTCCTTATCGTGAAGAAATCTGAGTTCAAATATCTATACCACTCTGTATAAATATTATCTATGACGGTCATAAAGACGCTACGCCGTACTGAAATAAATCTGTCCTCCACTTCTAGATAACTCAGACGTTTCCTGTTGAAGAAGGCTGTGACTTCATGATTTCATTTGTTAATAAAATAAACTTTGCTTCTGAATCCTTATCAGAATACCTCTTGGTATGTGTCACGTTTAATCAACAGTTCCAAGCTTCCCTAGAATGTGATTAGCATTTTAAATTCTGTTTTCAAATTCTTTACTGAGCAATTTAATCAAGTTTTCAATATTGAAAAGTAGGATACAAGTGATGATTTTAACTTTCTTGACATGTTTTCAGGGATCTTGCAATTCCAGTGCTTTAACGTCTTATATTAAAGCCACTCCCTTCCTTATTTGTTGTCTTTATTTATTATTGTATTATATTTTTTCGGAGCCATCGAGTTTATCTGAAAATTAAAAACAATTTAAAAAATAAATACACCACCTTATTTTCCTTAACAAGTATCTTAGATTCTTATTTTTTTAATCTGTTTATTGAATAGAAATAGGAATCAGTACTAACTTCATTAAAAGAAAAGAAAACAGTTAAGAAGTGCAATATAAATGATTTTGGTTTATTTTTTTTCAATAATGAATTTAATATATGACCAAGAAAAAAAAAATAAATAACGCCTCTTAACATTCAAGATTCTAAAGCGTTGACTGGTATCGAAAGTAAAAAAAAACGCCAGTCCCCCATATTAATGTAGGAATACTTAATTTAATGCATTTACTTGGTTCGCTGTAGATAAATGACAAGTATCAATAAAATCAGTTACGTTTTGTACTTGAACTTAAATATAAATTGACATTATAGCTCTGTCTTCATTTAGCTTTTTGAGTAATTTAAAACTATAAAAATAGGTTAATTGCATATATAGTATGATAAAACATATAGTATATATATATATATATATATATATATATATATATATATAGGAGTATAATATTTTTTTTTTTTTTAAATATGCAGCGATTTTAATCATATTCTTTGCATTTTTACTTACTGCGGTATCAACTATTATATCATTAAATATTTTATCTCAAACTTAATTTATTATCTGTGTTTTTCTTTGTTTTGTTTTTTATATATATATTTGTATTTCAATATTTCTTAATTCCGTCTTTCTTTATCCATGATAAATATTTACAATTTAGGTCGAAACGTTGTCATTAATAAACATTTAAGGTTTCAATTATTTCTCTGACCCGGATCCTTTAAGGGTGATATTAAAATTAAATTAAATATTCTAGGATATCTCAAATTTGTATACAAGCTGAATTGATCCTCGTTCGATGGATTTATTCTTGTCCCAGGAGTTCAACAAAAGTTATAATTATAAACATTCCCAAATTTTAAAACATGTTCATTCCCTATACGGATATATAATGTTATAAAATATAATACCAAACTATAATTATTAGAAAATAATAAACCATTGGATAAAAATATCCAGCGGTTTTTAATATTTTATTTTTATTTTTAACTCACTGAAGTATCAACTATTATATCATTTAATATTTTATATCAAGCTTAACTTACTATTTGTATTTTTCTTTATTCATTTTTATGTATGTTTATTATACTTCCCACAATTTCTTTTTTTTCCTGATGAGATCTAAAATTAAGGTAGAAACGTTGTCATTAATGAATATTCTGGGATTTCTTAATTTTGTAGACTACCTCGGTTGAATCGCTTGATGGATTTATTCTTTATATTCCATAAAAAATATTTAAAGAAATGTTGATTATTCCTGAGTGTGAGTTTATTTAATAGAAATTGTGTACTATTTTATTAGTTCTCGTGGTATAGGACGCCACCAATAGGCCGCAAACGACCACCGACGGCCTACCCTGAAGGTACGCTTCTAATCCTGGGGCTAAGAGACTATATCCGTTGGCCCGAGGGCTCCCCGCTCTTCCAGATAGGGTTGGCTTTTTTGTAGGCCCTAGAAAATCCTCCTCGGCGGGGCTAGGTCAGGGCCCTCCCCGCTGTTCTCATGTAAATCAACATTGCTTTCTCACAGGTCGTTCGCTACTGCTCGCCGCATTAGCATAATGTGTCCCTCTGTTTGCCTAATAGCCGCCCGGCGTTCTCTCAACCAACGTCTTACTCATGACCCTCGCGGCTGTATCGTTGGCCATGTTGACACTTTGAGGTTTTATGATCGATTAAAGATCAAGTACCAGTCCATTACTCAGCAGATTGTTCTATTAAACGCTAAATTGAATTTTACTACTTCCTTAACGACATTAAACAATGCATTGCAATCTGGTCAATCATTACGTTACAACATTGTAGAGAGTTGTAAAGTTATTTCAACTACTAATTCCTTTAGAACTAGTAAGGAAGCAATATCTGGTATTAACTTGAAAGAATTGTTCTGTATTCTAACAAATGATTGTTTCCTGTCATTCATGCTTTCTTTATATAATCTTCCAATCTTCTTTTTCCCTTATTGCAGCTTTTCCCATCTCCCTTCCTTGGCCAACTTTTTATTGTTATTACTATGTACAAGAATTAAGAATTCAACCTTTGTTTATGCTTGTATCTTTCATAAGCGATTAATGGAAACGATGTTAGAAAAACGCTCTCATGTCTCTACTTGGTACGCTGAGTTGAAGTGGCTCTACCCAAAATTCCGACTGCAATACTTCCTAGGAACCTACCTTTATCAATTCTTCAAAACCAAAAAAACCCTCGTAAATTTACAATATGTTTACCCCATTCTCCTCTGTCCACTCTATCAACACAAGATCCCAGTCTTTAAACCTACTGATTTCCTCTCATAGAACTGTATGTAAGATACACTCACGTGTATCTTTATTCTGGAATTCCTTACCTAAGTCCATTCGTACATCTCAATCTTTAACTGCCTTCAATCATCAACTATTCATCCATCTCCTATATAGAATATCAATCTACCGTGGCTTTGTTAAGTTGAACTGTTTAACCTCTATGTTCTTTACTCAATTTTTTATTTTCTTCAATTTTATCTTAATTTTTTATTCCTTAAGTATATGTTTTTGTTTATTCAAAATTCTTTTAGGTAGCAATATTACCTTTGTACAAATGTATAAAGTTATCATTATTTGCTATCCATTATGTATTTAAACGATGTATATAATAAGAAAATTTGTACAGCAGAAGAGGAATTTCTAAAATGTACTGTTATATTATAAGGGGACCTGCTGTCTTAGAATAAAATTTATTTTTCATTCATTCAAAAACTCCAATAATTACATCTTAAAGTTTCTTATAACTATTTATTTTTTGGAACGTGATGAATTTTTCAGTATTGTAAACACTGTTTATAAGGAACTCTACATTTTCTTGTAACTTTTTAACTAATAAGTTTCTTATCCTTAAGTTTAATAAAAAATAATTTTATTGTAATTTTTAACAACATTATAGTTTATATTATCTTAATTATATAAATATATAATATAATATATATTACATTATTTACATATGTAACATATATGTAACATATATATATTACATATTCTATTAAAAATATATCTATATAAATACCTTCCATAGTTGGAAAATGTAGAGTTTATGTCGAAAGAAGACGTTGTTCTCACAGTTATTTATAGTATAATATATTTTAGTCTTCATTACAGATTTATTTTCAATCCTTTTATTTTTCGAAAAGCTTTTTAGAGAACATGTTTTTTTTAATTAAATTTAAATCTGAGAAAATTATTTTTGAAAGGAATTACTCAATTTTATACTATGAAAACTATCCTTTAAGTGTTAGTCAAATTATTCAAGGGGCTTCACAATATTTTTTCCAGGCCAATTCCACAAGCATTTTTTTCCAGTCAGTTCTCTTGGAGATAAAGGAGTTTATGTTTATCTTATAAAATTTAGGAAAAATGAATCTTAAAAATTTAATGTTATTCTGAAAAAACGGAAATTCTATATTTATTTTTTTGTGTTCCAATTAACTTATAAATTATCCTATCGTAAAATTCATTCAATTGGCGTTTATTGAATTTTCTATTAGAAGAGTTAATTAATTATATATTATATATAAAAAGTCGAAATAATCGGGGTTAACTTCCAAATCATAAACTGATTAAGGGTATGATCCCTCTTAATGGATGTGACTTGGACAAACAATTTTTTTTTTTAATTGATATAATTAAATTATCGTTATTTTAATAAAACCGTTTATATTTATTTATTTTTTTTTTTCGTTTTTTAACAAATTATTATATGGAAGATGTCTGAAAATTATTCATTTACTTGGTTAATCTTTCATTTGTAACTACAATACATATTTGATTTATTTATATTTACCTCAGCCTTTTGTAAATCTCTGAAGTATATATTTTATTACGTTTTTATTGTATTTGATGATATTTTCGAAGTCTATTGTTTTTAAAATAAGTTGTATCGTGCTTAGTTTCTTAATGCTAAGATTCATATAAAATGAGAAGATTACAAAAACAAAAGTCTGTTGCACAGTAATATAGACCACACAGTAATAGTTTCAGTAGCAAGTTTCCAGCCTGACTAATGAAGAGGGGATGCGCATTCAAAGGAACGTTTTGCATACGAAAGGATGTCTTTGCAAATACGTTTAAACCTGCCAACTCCACCCTATCTCTCGTTTAGTTATGACTGAAGCTATTGCTGTATTTATAGAAATGTTTTCTAGGGTTTAATATTCCCTTAGAAAAGAAGAGGAATCACCATTGTTGCTTGGATTCGTATATTGTAGAACTAAGAAATAGAGTTGAAATCTATTTAAAAAATAAGTAATATATATCTAAGGTAGGCCAAAAGATCACAGCAATTTTTTTTTTTTAATTATGATTATATTTAAAACAACATGTTTTTGATTTATCTATCTCAGAACGGCTACTTTATGTTATAAATGTTTTTTTATTTATTACTTCAAAGATCTAGTACGTTAATCTTCTATCTTAAAGTTGAAGGTAATTTTTTTTCCATCGTAAATTTTCACAATTTATTTTTATTATTTCATTTTCTTTTCTTTATATTTTAAATTATCTATCATTCATTTCTTTATTAACCGTTACTTTTTCAATGTAATTTGTTGATCAGCTAACTAATAGTATGATTGTATATTCTTCTATTTTTATCTACTTAATTCTTATTTTGTTTTTTTACTCATTCCAGTACCATACATTATATCGACCAACTTGACTTATTCTTTTTGATCGTTCCTATTTCTATATTACTCACTGCTTATTTATTATTTCATATACAACCCTTTAATATTCGTATTTTCTGTCTTTCTTTTATTCCTGATGAATAGCTATAATGTCGATCGAAATATTGTCATTAACAAATAGTTAACATAATTTATTTACATGTACAATAATGTTAATTTCCTGAACATATCAAAACGGTGAGTCACCGAAAGTCTTGTTATAAATCTATAAGCTGTAGCGCGAGATATTTTATACTTTATATTGAAGATAATTTACATTATAGCACATATTCCTAGATATATATTTGTAAATTTATTTTATCTCTTGTTTGAAAAAAAAAAAAAAAA
This sequence comes from Piezodorus guildinii, assembly GCA_023052935.1. Taxonomy (NCBI): domain Eukaryota; kingdom Metazoa; phylum Arthropoda; class Insecta; order Hemiptera; family Pentatomidae; genus Piezodorus; species Piezodorus guildinii. Next base: position 153,152,255 of record CM041292.1, read on the forward strand.
ATCACACTACAAGAACAGTAGGTGTTCATGTAAACTGCTGCTTAGGATTTGTAAACAATGACGGTCCAAAGTGGCCACAATACGTGACCACGTTCCAAGCGTTAGTTATCTTTTCTTTCTTCAAAGTCAGCCAGAAAAATATCCCACTAAATCTGCTGACAGCAATGTTGAGGAATGTGTCGCTCAGCCCAATGGCTTCTAGCACTTCTACCAATATTGGAAGTTCCTTTCAAAACCACTTACTCAAAAATTTTATTATTTTTCATAAAGACAAACTTTTTCGTGCTTATAATCTATACATAATAATATTAACGTCCTAACTTTAAGATAGACAAAGGATATTTGCATTTTAGAAGAAACTTGAAATTTGTATTTTGTTTAATCCCTTCATTTGATTGATTGAGTTTTATTCCAAGATCTATATACGGCAAAATTTATTGATATAAAGATAATAATTAATATATATGATATGACTTACAAACTGGATTGAGGTGGTTGTTAATATTGTTCTGTTGAATATAATTTCTAGTAGTTTGTTCTTAAGCTTAAACGTCAGAACACACTTTTAAAAAACATTTCGAATTAGTCATGATATGCTTAATGATGAAATATCAAAGTACAAATGACCTGCATTTTTGGTGTAAATGCTTAATTAACTATACGTTACCATCTTAAATTACGAAAACGACAAATCGTTGATCAGCCTTTCCAGTTTAGGCGCCAATTTCATGGTTTCGTTTGGGAAAAGAATAAAAAGAACTGCATTCCGTAATGTAGACATCTCCGTTGGATATTTATATCATTCTTTTCAAGTTTTTAACTGAACTTTTTTTTAAATTTCCTTAAGTTTACGAACTTATGTGAGGCGTTAGAATTCAAAATTCCAAGACTAAAAAAAGGTTAGATAATAAATAATACCTGTCCAGGCTTTGTCATTTTTACTAATTTGTCCTGAAACTGGCTGGAGCATATCCATTAATATCATCACGTCTAACGTTATGGGTCTAAAAATAAATTACTTGGAAAAGGTCTGATTCTTGGCAGCTTCTATTGGGATCGAATACACACATACCAGCCGAATACAAATGGCCTGCGAAAGGATGCACTTTTAGTGCGCTCAATTTTGCAATATATGTTCAAAAAAGGTTCAGTAAATATAATAAAATTTATTTCTAAAATGAATTTACATATTTAGATATAGTGAGGGAGTTAGTAACAAATGTGGTATAATCGACATTTCATAAAACGTTACATGACCATGAATTAATTTAACCACAGATTCGATTAACTTTGTTTGTATTTCGACATCAGTGGCAGTCCGCTTTTATGACTCATATCTGATGTCAGCTTCTAGGACCCCACTGCATAAACATAAATTGCCCAATATACTGACGTAACGTCAGGGAATGAGTTGTAGAAAATCAACATTATTCGAATGAATCTAAATTATATTATTCATAGTTCCCGTTGCCTTCTATGATGTAATTTTAAGGTTAGGATTTCATAACAGCTTTAAAGATATACTGTTTAAACTTTCAGTTGTTTGTCAGAATATTTTTTATTTATTATATTAAACAAATTAAATTTATTCTTTGTTTTTGTTTCAGGTAATAATGACTCATTGGTTGTTCATGATTTTGCTGAACATAAGGTATTTCTTTCCTTTAAATCATCATTTTTTTATTTTATTTTCAAGTGTATATCGGAAGAACATAAAGCTTTGAGATGATGTAAAAAATATCGACTTTTGCTTAAGATTAATATTTAATCAAATGAATGATTATAACTTCGACGAGCTCTATCAAGGGCCATAGCCAAACTATTTAACTATTACAAGATAAGTCCCTTTTATTCTTTTACATTCTTTTCTGAATCAGAAAAAAACGGTGCATTCTTAAAGTGATATAAAATTTGGGAAAAAACATGAGATAGTATAAATATTATTAATTGAAGGTTTGTCTATATCGATTGTTAAAACAATGAATATGCTTTCACCATTGCTTAAAGTCATGGAAAAATCCTAAAACAAATCTATCCTCTTATATGCATTATTTACCTGACAGTGCTAAGTGTAAACCTAAAATTTAAACTTCTGAACAAATGTCTTTCACATTTTTGTAAACGAAAACGAAATTAATAAATAATTCGCAGACAAAAACATACTTTAAAATTTAGGTTAAACAAAAATTAGGCCAATCTGTTTTCTGCTTAAACTCTACCTCGGGTTTACGGATATACGGGAGTTTTCTCAGGCCAAGGGTGAGGTCGGGTGATTTATGCTCGAGTTAAAAGTCCCGCAGCACAAATATGCGAATTCGTAATTATTTTATTCTAAGTTATTGGTCATCTGATTGTTTGGCATTGCGAGCTAATCCACTAAACCATTCCGATCCCTGAACTTAAAATGATGTCTACAATCTGAATATTGCTTTTACATAACACCCTCCATAATATTGCTGCAGAACGTTTACCCTAGTTGTTATTTTACTGGATGTATAAGAAGTTATTATTAGTCTGATAGCTTTTATGCATAATTTATTCGTTAAGTCGAACATACCTAATCTTCTCCTGTTAAAACGAAAATATAATTTATTTTTAACCTTAATTTTTTTCCTTATTCAGAAAATATTTTTGTTATCGTTTATAAGAGCAGGTGGTACAATAGCGAAGGGTTGCGTGGTGCGGGGAGAACTGTGAAGATGGATCGGCCAGATAAGATAGGACAGGTTTGGTGTAGGCTGTTTACAGAATGGCCGTAGCAGGAAATAGAGACAGATATTTCCCCCATTCTCGGGAGATATAAGATCGTACACTAATGGGATGGGAGACAGTTGGCAGACATGGATATGTATCAGACCAGGCATTACTGATATCGGCGGGGGTTGGTCCCCCTGCTCCTGACTCATGACCGAAGCAGACTTCCACCACCCATGGACCGCACTGGCTCCCCGGAGATCAATGGAAGGAGTACTGTTCTGTTGTCACAGCGGGCGGCTGTCGCGGTTTAAATGCTCTATTCTTTTCAACATTGGCGTTACAATAGGAAAGTCGAGGGGGGTATCAAAAGGCCTAGGTCAACATAGGGATTATTGACCTTCATCAAAACAACTCTGCTAATTCCGATCCTTCTAAGGGATTTATAATGGGGTGGTTCTGATGTAAGATATATCCATAAATCCTGCCTTCACATCGTTACTAGGACCACTTTACCAATATCTTGGATAATAGATGTTAGTGCAGTACTTAAATGAGAAAAGCCTTATAAGCTATTAGCAGCACCGAACCACCTGCAATACGTTGTTTGCTACTTTTGTATACTCCTAGATACTTAGTCCCAAACTAACTTAATGATGTTTTTATTTATTTTCGCTCTTATTATGTAGATTTTTTCAAACACACATACTCTTACATGCACCTTATTTTTCTCCAGACAATATTTATATTAGCTGTTTTTAAGAATTTACAATAATAAACTATTGCAGATTTTTATAATTAATAAACAATATCAAAAACGAAAATAGAATAACCAATAGAGATTTCTTTTAAAAAAAAGAAACATATGCTTTTTCACAACGTGTTCGCATCCTCAATATAAGAATCACCAGAAACATAATCATTAAATAAAATATAAATGACAATGGCGGAAGTGCGTCCGCTTTTCATAGAGCGGAATTATTCTCGTTAAGAAGATAGATGGTGCATTATATTTTAGTTTACGTGAACATTTTATGAAATACTTTTAAATTTGCTCAAAACTGTTTTGAAAGTCCCGTGATGAATCTGATTATTTGGAAGCCATAATTCTTGAGAAACTGCTATGGTCCATTCTCCCAGATGGTCCTAAGATTTTTTAATAGGAGTGAAAAATCCTTAGTAATGCTGTCCTTCGGAGGGGACGTAAATATTTGGTCCTGAGCCTGTACGATGTCAGGTACTTGTTAAAGATCCCTATCCCTAATTAAACTTGGATAGGCAAAATTTAGGGCTCCCGCTATGGCATCGTCCGATTAGCCACAGCAGCATATAGGGGCGTTAAATAATAAACTTACGATTCATGGAATATGGTAACAATAAATATCGATTTGTTCAATCTGGATTATAAAACAATCTTTACGAAGTTTTTTGTTATGTACTCTGTAGATTTTTTCTCACTTGTTTCCCAATTTAACTTCCTCTTAGCTATCTTTCCTTCTCTTTTATATCAGTATTTGGCAACCCTTTCATTCATAAATCGAATAGAGGTCAATATCCAAACGTTATATCAAACGGAAGTTGATAACTAATCAGATCTAAACTGTCCTTCCTGCTGGCTAATTTGTACATTCCGGTGATCATCTCGAATATTTTAATGATTACCTCATCAACGAATTAATAAAGATAAATGAAACATAGAAGTGTGTATTTATATATTTCACTTTTTTGGATTCTGACATACTGACAGATAGATTGAATTTATTATTCTGTTTTTAAGGTCGTTCTAAAGTGGATATGAAACGCTATTGCAATGTTTTGTTAAGACATTTTCATATCGTTACAAATTCTTTTAATTTTGTTGTAAAATAATTAATTGAATTAAATTATTCTTTAAGATGTGAAGAATTATTCATCATGTGGCTATTAGTCCTATCATATTATAATCTAGTTTCCTTTCTATTCCCTTTGTTTTAATAGAAATATTTCTCATATTTATATATATGAGCTCCTTTAACTTCCAATATTTAATTAAAATATTTTCTAAACAATACTATTTAAAAAAAGACAAGAAATGATGATCTATTAAATCAACATAATATAGAAGTCTTGATAATGGGGACAAGACAGATGCTAATTTTAGAAAATATTAAATTAAATAAACATATTGGATGTGAAAGATGCTCATTTATAACAATATATATATATATATATATATATATATATATATATATATATATATTTTTTTAATATAATCCTTATTGAAATATATAATAAAATACTCAAAACATAAATGTTGTACCAAAGTAGACCACTATCTTAAGTAATCACATAGCATAAACTTAAGATACAGGCACATTAATAAATGAAAGAAAAAATAAATAGAAAAAATCTTATAACTTTCAATTATAACAATATAAGGAAACTTCCTAAGGCTAGGAGGATAAAAATAAACTGGATTATTACATGGATAACATCAACAACTATATGATGAATTAATCTTCTTATCTTAAAGAAAAAATGGATAATAAATTACATTAACACAATATAGAAATCATGATAATTGGGACAAGACCCGAAACGTAGATAAATGATAGTTTTAGAAAAACTTTTAATTAAAAGGGCTCATTTATTTAAATTATAATATACTGCAATTAGTTTATTCTTCATACGCATACAGTTTTAGAAATGTAGAGAACACTTTCTATGATTATTGCCTTCTATTACCTCTCAAAGTAGAGATAATTAAATGAACTATAAGAGAGTTTATAATAAGTTTCTTCGTATCAGTTACCTTCTCAAAAAATGGTGATTATTCTTCATTAAAAAAATTGCTTATTTTTTTAAAACGTTATTTCGGAACCAGTACAACATACGTGAAATATTTCGATTAGGGCTCTTATTTAACAATATTTAAATTACTTATCAAAAAGAGTAATCAATGTTTTTCCAACTGTATACGAAAATAACGTAGTAATATTAAATTCTCAAGCTCACTACTTAATTAACGTCGCAACTGCTATCAAGATGATTGCACTTGCACCGAGTGCTGGTAAACTGTTCGTTGAAATTTCAGCTTGTATTGTTGTAAAAATAATTTTAATTTGCAGATCTTTGGTAATGAATAAGTTCCTTAACAGAGGAATTAATGGGGAAATAGCATTGGAATAAAAATACTTAAATCAATAAAAATCACTTATGTTCTCATATTTTTATATTTCCTACAATCCAAGTACATGCTTCATGATAAGGGTTATTTTTAAATTTTTCCGAAAGCGGGGGATTGATACGTGACAAGGCTCAGCCAGCAATATAAAACAGAATTTATTCCTTATCTTTTTTGAAGAGCTGTTGTTTCCGTTGATAAAACTAATAGGCCAATCAATCAATAACATTTTTATCTTTAATGGTTTGTTTGCCATTGGTAACTTCATTGATAAATTACTTTTATTGCTTGAATCCTTTGAATTACCTGAATTTCATTACACGAATTTCTGCTTTTGGAGGATCCAAAATAAAATATTATGCTTAGCATCAACCCAAATTTTGTAACAGTTCCATTGTTTATTGAAATGGTGAACAAGCATATTTTTATAATATATTCTTTATCATTATATTTCTTATATTATATCATTATATTATAATTTATTCTATATGTTATAATGACGGCTTTTCACAGGTTTAAACCAACAATAGAGACATTTTTATTGTTTTAATATTCAATTACTATTTTTCAATTTTTTATTCAAATAATATTGTGGCACGTACTTTTCCAGTGCCAAAGAATATGCTAATAGCTAGAACGTAGAAGCAGTTTTAAAAATGAATTGAAAATTATAAAAAGTTATCGAAATATATGTCCTGACACTTTTCTAAAACTAAAGTCGTCTTAGCTGAATCTTTTAATTTCAAGTAAACTTAATACATACAGCTCTAACTTCGTTATTACTTAAGAGTGAAATAGTATTGTAATACATTCTGTGACAAAGACTTAAAAATAAAATATTTACTTTTAATTGAGTACATCTTAAATTAAAGTCATATAACATTAATATATGCCGTTATCTCGTCGAAAATATTTATCAATTTCGCTTTATTGATTTCACTGATATTTATACGCTTGTATATTATTGCTTCAAATTTCACGATGTGAAAACATTTTCATTTTGGGATATTTATTGTCCTGATATTAACTAGTACAAATAGGGTCACGTTAATTGAACCCATGCACGCTTTGAATCCTGCCTAATCTTCTGAACCCGTCGAGGTTCAATTGGAACCTATCTTTGGTAATTCGTTCTGAATAGCCTCTTCCTAAAGAATGAATGACCGATTATCAATCTCTTCCAAGGTCAGATAACTCATTCTTGAAATTCGGCTATCCTTCATATTTGATGGCATTTTTGAGAATACTATTGCCGCAATAATCTCATACGATTTACTTGTATTTTATCTTGTTATTTCATGTCAACTCTTATTTGTTTTATTTTATTTTTTTTTAAATATGTTTACAATTTGTTGCCCTTTATTATGGATAACTAATTTTATTTTATTAAATCGTGCTCGTAATTACATTTTGTGTTTGAATTTATGAACTCAAGATTTTGAGACTACTTCTTACTAATATTTATTTAAATGTGCACGTAAAAGTTTAATGAAATGAAATGGCCAGTGATTTGGATAGAAACTATAAAAAAACACCTTTACCATTTCTGTGTTTGGAGACTGAGGTCATCTTTTTTGACGCCTTATATGATTTTGGGAATTGATCGTGAAGCAAGATTAGAAATCAGTGGGTTTGTGTGGCTATGGGATTAATATTGCGAGGTATACTCAGAGACATTAATTCACATTCCATATATCATTAAAGAGCTAAGAGAGTTTGGTGGATTTTCAAGACAGGAGAGGAATTTCCTGCAATTATTTAACTTGAAAACACACACCTTAAGATCCAAAAAGACCTAATTACAGATTTTGCAACAAGTAGGCTACCCAAAATGGCGTAGTTGTGATGCAAGAAATTCAAATTGCTGATCTTAAATCTTGGATGTGTGCAGCTATTTTATAAAAAGATACTTACGTACGTATCTTAACTATACCAAACCATCAACTCCCAACATCCTCCCTATATCTATGATCTTCTGCAGTTCAAACCCTCAATTCATCCACCAGAGACGAGATCCCGTCTATTCAACGTTTAAAAAAATATGAATGCTCCTTTCTGGCCCGTTCAACTAGTTTCTGGAATTACCTTCCATCAACCATCTGTCAAATACCTTCTCTTCCAGTACCTTCTAGCATCCCAAAATGACGCCGTTAGATAATATAATAATTTTAGTAAAATTGCATTCAAATTTTTATTTTTTTCCACAAGTATTTATTTATGATTTTTAAACTTTTTTATCTTTAAAACTTCTTTTGGTTCAATCGTTACAATATTTTTAAAATTTTATGTTGTCATTAGAAGATCTTATTATTGTGGTATATTATTTTTATTTATGTTTAATTTGTTTGTTTTTCATTAATTCTTGGCCAGATAAAGATCCTTCATTATTTCAAAGCTTATGTTATACTTAGAAGACTGAGTATCAGAATGATGTAAATATTTACTTATTTTTATTTTATATTTTAACTCATTCATTTTCCATTTTGTTCAACACAAATATTTTCTGAGGATTGTATTTATTTTAATTATTTTTATTTTGTATTTGTGTATATATTCTATCTATAATTATATATATATATATATAATATATATATATATATATATAATATATATATATAAGTATAATTAATATATATGAGTATATATTATATCTATAATTGTAAATATTAGTTAATTATGTTCATTTTGTCTGTTGGCCAGACATGTTTTATATAATATACTGTGAAAATTTGTTATTCTTAAGGGACCCGGTCCCAGAATAAAAATTACTTTCTATTCTATTCCACGTGAAGATAAATGGTAGTAAAATTTCATTCGCCAAAAAGGTGTGAAAATTGGATTCGGAAAGCTGTTTACAAGCAATTAAGGGAAGCATTGAGACTCATCTCTTCCGGTTTTCAGAGGGCTCAGCGCCTGGCAGCTGCCATTATTGGCTCATCAATTTTGTAGTTAAATTTAAAACTGCCACTAGTCAGGCGTCACTGGAAGCCTAAACACAATACGAGGAAGCTGTTTGCTGGAAACCAATCGTATACTATTTCAGGAAAAGGACATTTATCAAGGCCCATCACTTTGGAGTAGTCTTCTTTCGGCATTTATTTTCGTAAATTCTTTCTTATTGTTTCTTTGCAGTTAAATGAGTAATTTAAAACAAAATAATCTGATAAATTCAAATGGTTAAAACCATTTAAATATGAGCTCGCACCAAGTTATCTTTATATGTGTATATCGTATTAATAATACGGTCGGTTGGAAAAATTAACTCCAGATAATAATAAAAATTATTTGTTGAATCTGATGTTTCGGCTCACTTTAGGGTATCGATCGAAGGAAGGTAAATTTCATACAAAGCAGATAGAATTATACCATTCATTGTGTGTTATTAAATGCTTAGTTTCAATCGAATGAACTAAAATAAATGTTGAACATTAGTCGATTTTATTTGTATGAATGTGGCCAAATATTTAATAATTTGACATGTTATTAAAAGATTTAACAAATGCTCTAAGATTGCGAAATAAAAATTTAAATTTGAAGAATACTATCTTAAGACACTATCTTCTCTAAATATGAGACGTTTAAATCAAAATATGTTAAATATTTTCATTCGAAGTGATGATATTGAAGTGTTAACATTTAAATAAAAAGGTTATGTTAGAATCTAGTATTTTATTTTTTTATTCCCTGTGGAATATTCTTGATATCATGTCTTATAATTGACTGATTTTTTTAGAATCTGTTTTGTAAATTTTTAAGGTATACGAAGAGCCTTCAGCTAGAAGATCGAATTAAATTGGATGTAAGGATAACTGTACCTTTGATTTTTTTTTCTTTTTTTTCTGTTAAAAATATAGTTTTTTAAGTCAACTACTTTACCTAAGTTTGAGTTTTTACCAGTTACTATCGCTGTAAGGATTCATCCTATTTCTTGAATTACGTAATTATGTAGCTTGGAAAAATTGTCTTCAAAAAAGAAAATTTTAATAAGTATCCATTCCGTGACTAGGATAAGTGAACCGTGCCCTATTAGTTTTCGATGCGGGGGTTTATACCCCCTTTCAACCATCTGTCAAATACCTTCTCTTCCAGTACCTTCTAGCATCCCAAAATGACGCCGTTAGATAATATAATAATTTTAGTAAAATTGCATTCAAATTTTTATTTTTTTCCACAAGTATTTATTTATGATTTTTAAACTTTTTTATCTTTAAAACTTCTTTTGGTTCAATCGTTACAATATTTTTAAAATTTTATGTTGTCATTAGAAGATCTTATTATTGTGGTATATTATTTTTATTTATGTTTAATTTGTTTGTTTTTCATTAATTCTTGGCCAGATAAAGATCCTTCATTATTTCAAAGCTTATGTTATACTTAGAAGACTGAGTATCAGAATGATGTAAATATTTACTTATTTTTATTTTATATTTTAACTCATTCATTTTCCATTTTGTTCAACACAAATATTTTCTGAGGATTGTATTTATTTTAATTATTTTTATTTTGTATTTGTGTATATATTCTATCTATAATTATATATATATATATATATATATATATATATATATATATATATATATATTATATATAAGTATAATTAATATATATGAGTATATATTATATCTATAATTGTAAATATTAGTTAATTATGTTCATTTTGTCTGTTGGCCAGACATGTTTTATATAATATACTGTGAAAATTTGTTATTCTTAAGGGACCCGGTCCCAGAATAAAAATTACTTTCTATTCTATTCCACGTGAAGATAAATGGTAGTAAAATTTCATTCGCCAAAAAGGTGTGAAAATTGGATTCGGAAAGCTGTTTACAAGCAATTAAGGGAAGCATTGAGACTCATCTCTTCCGGTTTTCAGAGGGCTCAGCGCCTGGCAGCTGCCATTATTGGCTCATCAATTTTGTAGTTAAATTTAAAACTGCCACTAGTCAGGCGTCACTGGAAGCCTAAACACAATACGAGGAAGCTGTTTGCTGGAAACCAATCGTATACTATTTCAGGAAAAGGACATTTATCAAGGCCCATCACTTTGGAGTAGTCTTCTTTCGGCATTTATTTTCGTAAATTCTTTCTTATTGTTTCTTTGCAGTTAAATGAGTAATTTAAAACAAAATAATCTGATAAATTCAAATGGTTAAAACCATTTAAATATGAGCTCGCACCAAGTTATCTTTATATGTGTATATCGTATTAATAATACGGTCGGTTGGAAAAATTAACTCCAGATAATAATAAAAATTATTTGTTGAATCTGATGTTTCGGCTCACTTTAGGGTATCGATCGAAGGAAGGTAAATTTCATACAAAGCAGATAGAATTATACCATTCATTGTGTGTTATTAAATGCTTAGTTTCAATCGAATGAACTAAAATAAATGTTGAACATTAGTCGATTTTATTTGTATGAATGTGGCCAAATATTTAATAATTTGACATGTTATTAAAAGATTTAACAAATGCTCTAAGATTGCGAAATAAAAAATTTAAATTTGAAGAATACTATCTTAAGACACTATCTTCTCTAAATATGAGACGTTTAAATCAAAATATGTTAAATATTTTCATTCGAAGTGATGATATTGAAGTGTTAACATTTAAATAAAAAGGTTATGTTAGAATCTAGTATTTTATTTTTTTATTCCCTGTGGAATATTCTTGATATCATGTCTTATAATTGACTGATTTTTTTAGAATCTGTTTTGTAAATTTTTAAGGTATACGAAGAGCCTTCAGCTAGAAGATCGAATTAAATTGGATGTAAGGATAACTGTACCTTTGATTTTTTTTTCTTTTTTTCTGTTAAAAATATAGTTTTTTAAGTCAACTACTTTACCTAAGTTTGAGTTTTTACCAGTTACTATCGCTGTAAGGATTCATCCTATTTCTTGAATTACGTAATTATGTAGCTTGGAAAAATTGTCTTCAAAAAAGAAAATTTTAATAAGTATCCATTCCGTGACTAGGATAAGTGAACCGTGCCCTATTAGTTTTCGATGCGGGGGGTTTATACCCCCTTTCAACCATCTGTCAAATACCTTCTCTTCCAGTACCTTCTAGCATCCCAAAATGACGCCGTTAGATAATATAATAATTTTAGTAAAATTGCATTCAAATTTTTATTTTTTTCCACAAGTATTTATTTATGATTTTTAAACTTTTTTATCTTTAAAACTTCTTTTGGTTCAATCGTTACAATATTTTTAAAATTTTATGTTGTCATTAGAAGATCTTATTATTGTGGTATATTATTTTTATTTATGTTTAATTTGTTTGTTTTTCATTAATTCTTGGCCAGATAAAGATCCTTCATTATTCAAAGCTTATGTTATACTTAGAAGACTGAGTATCAGAATGATGTAAATATTTACTTATTTTTATTTTATATTTTAACTCATTCATTTTCCATTTTGTTCAACACAAATATTTTCTGAGGATTGTATTTATTTTAATTATTTTTATTTTGTATTTGTGTATATATTCTATCTATAATTATATATATATATATATATATATATATATATATATATATATATATATATATATAAGTATAATTAATATATATGAGTATATATTATATCTATAATTGTAAATATTAGTTAATTATGTTCATTTTGTCTGTTGGCCAGACATGTTTTATATAATATACTGTGAAAATTTGTTATTCTTAAGGGACCCGGTCCCAGAATAAAAATTACTTTCTATTCTATTCCACGTGAAGATAAATGGTAGTAAAATTTCATTCGCCAAAAAGGTGTGAAAATTGGATTCGGAAAGCTGTTTACAAGCAATTAAGGGAAGCATTGAGACTCATCTCTTCCGGTTTTCAGAGGGCTCAGCGCCTGGCAGCTGCCATTATTGGCTCATCAATTTTGTAGTTAAATTTAAAACTGCCACTAGTCAGGCGTCACTGGAAGCCTAAACACAATACGAGGAAGCTGTTTGCTGGAAACCAATCGTATACTATTTCAGGAAAAGGACATTTATCAAGGCCCATCACTTTGGAGTAGTCTTCTTTCGGCATTTATTTTCGTAAATTCTTTCTTATTGTTTCTTTGCAGTTAAATGAGTAATTTAAAACAAAATAATCTGATAAATTCAAATGGTTAAAACCATTTAAATATGAGCTCGCACCAAGTTATCTTTATATGTGTATATCGTATTAATAATACGGTCGGTTGGAAAAATTAACTCCAGATAATAATAAAAATTATTTGTTGAATCTGATGTTTCGGCTCACTTTAGGGTATCGATCGAAGGAAGGTAAATTTCATACAAAGCAGATAGAATTATACCATTCATTGTGTGTTATTAAATGCTTAGTTTCAATCGAATGAACTAAAATAAATGTTGAACATTAGTCGATTTTATTTGTATGAATGTGGCCAAATATTTAATAATTTGACATGTTATTAAAAGATTTAACAAATGCTCTAAGATTGCGAAATAAAAAATTTAAATTTGAAGAATACTATCTTAAGACACTATCTTCTCTAAATATGAGACGTTTAAATCAAAATATGTTAAATATTTTTCATTCGAAGTGATGATATTGAAGTGTTAACATTTAAATAAAAAGGTTATGTTAGAATCTAGTATTTTATTTTTTTATTCCCTGTGGAATATTCTTGATATCATGTCTTATAATTGACTGATTTTTTTAGAATCTGTTTTGTAAATTTTTAAGGTATACGAAGAGCCTTCAGCTAGAAGATCGAATTAAATTGGATGTAAGGATAACTGTACCTTTGATTTTTTTTTCTTTTTTTCTGTTAAAAATATAGTTTTTTAAGTCAACTACTTTACCTAAGTTTGAGTTTTTACCAGTTACTATCGCTGTAAGGATTCATCCTATTTCTTGAATTACGTAATTATGTAGCTTGGAAATAGTCCAATCCTGAAATCTGTAGTGTTGATAGTCCTTTGCATATATTTGTTTAAGAAGATGGTACTAGGAGTAACAATGATTCTCCAATCCAAATTGTCTTCAAAAAAGAAAATTTTAATAAGTATCCATTCCGTGACTAGGATAAGTGAACCGTGCCCTATTAGTTTTCGATGCGGGGGGTTTATACCCCCTTTCATCTCCTTACACTTACTGCCTATAATCCCTTCAGGGCTTCTCATTTGCATATCTTCCTTCCAGTTGTAGTCCCTTCAACGAGACGGCTGCTCTAAATCTTATGATTCCTTCATGGAGTAGAATTATTTAAAAACTAATAGTACTTCAATTCCTTTATTATAAATAAAATAAAATTAACTATTAAAAGACATTTATACATCTGAAAGATTTTATTATTATTTGTCACTAAAAGGAATTAGTCCGGGTGCCGGTCAGTGAATGAAACAACTAATTAGTTTAAAGTAATTCTCAACGGTCAACTAATTATATCCACTATTTTTTGAAACATTGTGATCCCCTCCTTACCAGAGTTGTAGTAAAGACATTATTATCTATACATATCTGGTCATCGATTCCCATTGATTGACTCCTTTAAAAAAATATTTGACATTATTGCTACTTTTTCTTTCTTATTTTTCTTTTATATTTGTATTCGTTCACTTTTTGCATTTCTATGATTTTTTTCAGTAGTACCTTATTTTTTACAGCTCTGTCGTGTTAGGATATAGTCGGAAAGGTCGACATTGATTAAATATTATTCCAATAACTTCCTTCTACTTGAATAATTATTTGGGCCATTGTTTTTAAGTATGTATATATATATATATAGATGCAAGATGCAAGTACTTCCTGGCATCCTTCCTTTACCAAATTATCCGATCTCTCCGCTCATCATACATTTCAGATCTCGTATTCAAATCCTCAATCCATTCCCGCAACACTCGTATTTTGCCTTCTGATCTGTGTATTGCGTCGCATCGAACCGCAGCTTTTGACAGATCTTTCATAATCCGATCGTCTTCCATATTCGTCTAGTACCCTTCTGACATCAAATCCCGTCTATTCAATTACTTCCTCACCATTCAATTTCCAAAAAATTCTGACTGATAAAATTTCCTTAAAAATATATGTAAATATAAAAAAGCTAGATATCTTAGTAATTTTTCATTGTTATTTGTTTTTTTGATGCATGATAATTATTTATTTTTAATTTAATAATCTTTTAAATTTTTTATAAATATTTTTACAATAATTAATTTTGGGGCTATATACTGATTGTTTTATTGTTTTAATTTCCATGTGATTTATCTTATTTATTATTCTTCACTGTTGTTTTTTATTTTACTATTCTTACTCTAAGGCAATAAGTCCTAAATTTATTGTATTTTGTATTATTCCAAAAGTACTTTTCCTAGAACATATAAATAAATTATTACTATTATATAGATTTTTAAAACAATGGAATATCCTTATAGGACTAAACATCGCTGTGAAACCTTAATTTATGTTTGCCCTTGGAGATTCATCGAGATATCCATTTGGTTGCATAAACTACAAAGGTCTTAGCACTTTATAAAGAGATGAATGAGTGGGCCTAATGGAATTCAGATTTGGCCATGGGGACAGGTGTAGAAGGTCGCCATTTTTTCCTAGTGGGCGAAACATCTACTCAAGCATGGTCTTATTTCATCAATTATGAACACTTGAATGGACATTTTTACCTTGCAAACACTAAATCTGTTTTTCTTAAAGTGAATGTTTTATCTTTTTCTAACCTTTTATGATTGAAGTCTTATTTGATAATATTTCTTTGCAAAATTTAACACTAAATCAAGCTGTGGTTATGTATAAAACGAAAATTATTGAAGATATTGGATATTCATAATATAAAAAAAAAAAAATACAATTCATCAGCATTTTTTAGGCGGTAAAGTAAATTTTCCTATTTCTCTGGGTGTTTTTAAATTATTTTATTTCGCGCTCAATAAACGCCCTTTCCTATCCTTTCAAGGCAAACGGAACTGATTATCCAACAGGTTGGGTTACAAATCTATTCTAGCCATAGTGGGATGTAAGTTCATTTATTTGTGGGACTGCCTTAAAATGAATTTCAAATCTCCCAAGCCAGGATTCAAACGTCTTTTGACACAAGATTCCTTGGGCAATTTCTCTCGGTCTTCGTTTTCACTACCTCCATTTACCTATATTTTGTAACTTATGTTTGCATATTACATAACAACAATAGTTTGGTAAAAGGGTTTCTCATTTCCTCTTCTAATATTAATTTGTTGTTGACTATGAATTAAAAAAACTAATCTTATCTAGGTATTATTAAAGTCGTTATAGATTATTATGTTTCATTAATTATTGTTTTGATTGTGACTAAAAAAAATAACTTTCTAAAGATAACGCTTTTAATAGCTGTTGCAATCGATACTGAAATGAGCGCCACACAATAAAAGATATCATACCCAAAATACAAAATTTGCATTATAATCATTACTCCGGTATATATACCATATATAAATAACGTCTACTGTATTTATTTGAAAATATTCTTTCAGTTGGGTTCTAAATTCCAAGTAATTTTCAATTTTGTCTTGCTTTATTTTTGGTAAAGTAATTTACATCGCATTAAGCCTTATCGTTTCTGCGTTTTACTCAAAACCAGAAAGAACTCGCTGGAGGCACTGGATGAATACACGACCCTGTTAGTCTATTATTATTTCCTCCCGAATAGCCAGATTGTTAGAAGAAACTGGTTATTTTCTGAAGTCAAGAAATTGGTTTGCCCGCAAGAAGGATCTTGGACCAAGTACATTTAGAGATTCTTACTGTGCAATAAAGTGATCAAGAGATCACGCCCAGCCACTAGGTTTTTTCCATTTTGGGTACTCGCTTCATAGAGTGTGGTGTACCCCAGGAGGGTTTGTCTCCATACATCAGGGTTGGCCTACGGCTGAAATAACAGAATAAATAATATTCTGCCACAGCCGGGATTCGAACCTGGTACCTGTAGAACAGTAGACTAGAGTTTAACTTTTTTCCATTAAAAAAAATATACATACATACTATATATATATATATATATATATATATATATATATGTATGTATGTATGTATGTATGTATGTATATATATATATATAAAATATATATATACATACATATTTATTTATAATGAGGGATTACTTCATAATATTTATAAGGACATCTGGGTTTTTATAGTAATTTTTTTTTGTGCCGAAAGGTCAAGGATTCTTGTTTCTCCTTTAAAATTTGTGTTATTCTAAGCTTTTTTTAAATTGAAATACTGCATGGTCATTTAATTAATTACTTATTAGTCTACTTAAATCCTTCATCTACTTGGATCACCAATGATATTTAGTTTCAATCTAAGTTAGTTTTTTTTTTTTAATTTATTATCCATTTTTACGTGTGTATATATTTATTTTATATAAATCACCATTTAAAATCGATTCTATATTGAATTGTAAGCTTAAATAAAAATGTTAGATCTTTGATTGTAGAAAAGTGATGGTAACATTAATATTATATTTATTATACATTTAATAATATTTTAAAATTTATTAGCTACCTGTTGCTATGTATTTAATGTATAAACTCATTTGAAATTAGTTATTTTTCGTGTTGTTTTATAGTATTTTATTGCCAGATGGGAGGTGTTTATAATATTGATTCTCGAAACACATCTGATTTTATTACATAAAGAATAATATAGTTTGAAGTTCTCAAGATAAAAATTGTACATTTTTCGCATTTATTTTTATTTTTTAACCTTGTATTTATAAGAAGTTTTAGGATAGGATTTCTCAAAATAACGATGTAAGATAAAATAATGGTTGGCATAGTACCCACTATAACTGCCGCGATTTTATCGCTTCTTTCCGAGGGTTGGGTGTATTGTATCACTCCGCATTATCAGAAAGGGATTGGACACAAACCATTCCCACAGGAGATCTTAATGACCACCGTTTTTTATAACCATTTCTCTTCCCATATATATATATTATATATATATTATATATATATATATATATATATATATATGTGTGTGTGTGTGTGTAAATTAAAAAATATCATTCTGGTTCTGGTATTACTTTGAAAGACGAAATTAAATTTATAATATCCATGTTGAATCCTCCCCAGGTCTTGTCCTAACTCATGCGTAGAATACAAAGTATCATGAATTGAACGTTGGAACAACAAAAAACAGGTTCCTCTGCGACAAGCTTCTCATTTGGTGAGTTCTCTTGGACAAACTCCTTAAATCCCTAGTAACTGCTATGAGGAGAGATGACGCAGGAGGACAGTGTTTACAGAGGGCTTGGTAAGGTCCAAACTTGGCCACTTGACAGATCCCTATATTTAGACCGGTCTTCGTACTGTGTAAACCTTAACCCTGCACATTATTCCTCCAAGGCCCTGATGCCAGTAAAGCATACAGTTTATTGTAGGCTAACAACCATGCCCTTAAATAAGGCTCATTCTCATTCTCAGAAAAACTCTCACGTTTTCCTAACTTGTTTCAGCCTCTGTTGTAGTAATATTCATTCATTCAGAATTTTTTTGTTTTTTTAAATACTCTGACTATATATATCTAGTGTAAACAGAATAGGACGGTTGCAAAATACATCAAAATTTCTGATTAACAAAAAAAAATTCAATACATGTTACATTTACCCTTAGACGCAGAACCTGCCTTCTAGTTTATATACACAATAACCCAATACCACAATCTAAAACAGTAACATACCTAGGACTTATTTTTGACAAGAGGTTGACATGAGGCCCACACGCCAAGATAAAACGTAAAACTTTCCAAATTTCCACCAGACAGAAACTTAATGTATACTCTTATTTATTAAAATCAATATGGACTTACGTTTGCCGAATATAGGAACCTGCTAAAAAGACACTCATACGAAAAATACCAACCTTTCAATCGCAATATTTAAGACTAGCAACGAACTCACCACCGTATGTTTCAAACGATACCCTTCATACTGACCTACGAATTCCAACTACAACAAACCACATTCCATCGACATACAAACGATTTCACGACAAACTAATGGACAAATAAACAAACTTGTGCAAAACATAGCTTCAACTGACATACACATCGGCGTAAGCTGAAAAGGAGTTGGATGAAGGACCTCCTAACATATAGTTGTGTTTATGTTAGGAGGATGCACCACTGGGTGGTGTCTCCCTCATGCCTGACCACCCTATGTTTTGTAAGATTTTAGCACACTGCTGATGGTATTTTTTTTTTACAGGTGTGAATAAAAAAAAAATCCTTCAGCTTGTTTACTTAAATGTATAAAATAGTGCTATATCTTATAAATATTGTAGCTGTGTCTATTCTATTGTTTTTCTTTACTTAATCATGCTGTGGCTAATCGGACGTTGCTATTTCGGGAGTCGCAAATTTTGCTTATCCAGTTTAATTAGGATAGAGATGTTTTATGATTTCCTAAAATGGCACAGGTTCCCGATCACCAGTTTCCATTTCCTCTTAAGGACAACAGAAGAAGGAATTTTTACTCCCATTAAAAAATCCTATGATAATCTTCTGGGTTTGAACAGTGTTTATTCTATAAATTAGTAATAATTTCATTAAAAAGTTATCAAACTTATTTAGACAGGAGGTTAGTACTACATACCTTGATTTCCTGGGTTTATGTCCAGCTGTTTTATCAGATGCTGTCGATCTACAGATCAGGATATTCTAAATCTTACCCACCCACTGCATTGGGACTAGCAACCATTTAGTCTCTTCAAGAACACCTTATTGCTATGCCATTGTCTGTAGAAGAGTTCACATTAAGTAACCCTAAGACTTCTCAGGGGTTGTAGTGTTACAGTTTTCACCTTTCTGATAATGCATAATATACCCTCCTGCAGAAAAAAACTAATGATAGAATTGAAAAAGATAATAAATAATTAAGGGCGTCAAACCTTTTATTTACTTTCAGCTTTTATAACTTCTACGAAATCCACTAAAATTACTAATACATGAGAATATGACTATCCTAGAACTTTTATATACCATTTTATTGCACCGATATCTACGAACTGTCTTATTTTAAGTTCATCCTGAGTGGAAGACCTAGTCCAGCCTGATTGGGTTTGCCGTTAAAAAGTGAAAGAAAAAAGGGAAGGCGCCTCATCCTTATCGCGATGACATAGGGCGGTCTAGAATTCAAGTGTCCTCAGTCATTGTCCCTGTAACATCATTAGTGTAACTGTAACCGCAAAGTCAATTTAGAGATTTTTTTTCAATTTTCTGTCCTCTTAAGTACAACCCTGATTGGCTTCTTCGACTTCCTTCCTCAAACAATGTTCTTTTCAATGTACAGTAGAATTTTTACCTACAAGTTGTGTTAATTTTTCAGGTGTTTTCGTTTATTCCTTTAATGTCACTTAATGATTTTATAGCTTAAAAAAAAAAAGAAAAAAAAAAATTCGTCTTAAACTAATCACTTAAAATTCCCACTGGACTTTAGTAAGAAAGTAGGGAGAGCACAATGGGTTGGTAAAATCATTTTTTCTTTTTTTTTTAGTCTGTAAATTATTACTTTTTAATTATGACATTTTCCTATCCACACGGGTTCCTAAAATAGATAATTTTATTCATAATTATTTCTTTAATTTGGCACACTCCTTGCCGTGTCCGGGCCTCTGCTAGGAACTTCCGCCCGTTGTCACGGTTTTATGCAGTCACCATTCATTTTTGCTTCCTCAGGACTCTCTGAGCGTCAGCAGATACTTACTCTTTCCATTTACATCTCCACCTCCCTCTTTTTCTTAATTCGCAGAGACGTTCTTTGAGGCAATTCCCATTCACTCATATATAAAAAGTCTTAATTGTATTTGTAAAGCTGTTTCCACAACACGTAATAACCATTTCCTTCAACCATTAGAAAATACAGAACTGATTCAGAAAGTAAAAAAAATATATGTGTGTGTGTGTGTATATTCCTCAGGATCTTTTACAATGGTAGAAGATAGGAGAGTGTATGGTACGGCACACAATGTGTGAGAGAAGGTGTGTGAGGGATTGTGTACAATGGGTACCTGACTCAGTCGTGAGCTATGATGCAAGGAGGAATACGAAGAGACTACTTGTGATGCAGCCAACCCCGTTCTGGGTAGGTCGTTTCGCCCCCTGCCAAGCCTAACTCATCAGGTATATTAATAGCGATGAGTTGGAGGAAACCGCTACCCTCCTCTGTCTGAGTCACTGGATAACACCTTTATACTGCCGAGGATGTACCGTGCCGCACATAGTGAATCTTAAGGATGACAAGGACGACCTTTGATTTCGAAATTAGAAGGTCCAATCGGAAGGCTTGAAAACCTAAACTATAAAGCTTTCAATAGACAAAATGTGGCTACTAATGAAATTAATACTTATGGCCAATTTTCCCCTCCTACTATTTTTTGAAAACATTACAATTAACGCTCATATTCTTAGTGAGTAATTTCTGCAAATGCGAATGGCGTATTTTTAATTCAATCTCTTTAAGAGAATTATAAAATATTAGTTAAATAAATATATTTAGAGTTATAAACTAAAATAAAAAATATTTGACTCGTAAATGTAAAAAAAAAAAAATGTTTTTATTGCTTCAAATTATTCCGACAGAATTGTAATGAATTTTATTTATTTATTTTTTCGTCAGGAATTTCTTCAATATGAAGGATTCCTCAACCGAACTCCTGCCCCAGCAGTTCTTTCCATCTCTGCCGGTCCATCGCGTCCTCCTCCGACAGCTCCCTACCAGCCATAGTCTCCACCACTCTACCCTTTCAACTAACTGGCCTCTCCTTCTTCTACCATATTCCTCCCAATCCATAATTATTTGTTTGGTAATCAATTGTTCCCCATTCGTTGTACATGGCCGTACCATATTAGCCTCCTATCTTCCACCACCTCAAGAATATTGTGCTTTATTTCAAGCTTCACCCTTACGATTCTCTATATTCTTGCCACTCTCCTCCAACAATACAGAATGAAAATTTTTCCCCTGGGCTATGCTGAGTAATATAAAGCTTTGTATATTAGCTTCTTCGTTTTTACCACTAAATTGCTGCTCCAAATTATGTGTTGATTCCCACTGCTTTTTTTTTTTCCGCTTGTGATTCTTTTTTGGATTCCTGCAAAAAATTAAATTTATTCTGAATCATTTTTACTATAATTTTCAATACATCTTAAACTTTGGGTAATGGTGGACGAACTGTAGCTATGTGTCTCGACATTTCCTGATGGACTTAATAAAATTGGTATTGGATGATCTCGGGATAGACCACATAATTCTAGATATTTTCACGGATTGGACTAAAGACACCCTTATGACTACATTTGTTTTTGTTTTTATTTCCTACTTGAACCTTCCATAGCGAGGAAATAAAATAAGCACGGAAGTTTAATATTACCAAAAGTGAAATATATAAACGTAAAAGGGCAAGCTTAGGGGGCAGTAAGAGATTGAAAAATATCAGGAGCGATAAGAAAGTTGAGTACCTGAACCCTCTGAGGAAGCAAAAGGTAAATAGCAGTGACAGGAACAGCTTCCTTCGAGATAACTGCTCCGATAGCTGAGCCCTGGGGAACACCTCAATTAATACTTATCTTTTCAGTGGTTGGTTTCTCCTCCTATGAATGCCAAACTTTTTATCTTCCTCAAAGATGTCCCGCGAATCAGTTTCGCTTGGATGGAATTATAACCTTATCAGTATCGTGTACCAAACTTTACTAATTTGAACGTTCTATGGAGATATTTTGTGTTATTACCTAATACAGTTTTCAGTAACGTCCAGTGGCGAATCCGCGGGGAGGGAAAGGAGGAAGTTCAGTTTCTATGTTATTAATTTACATATTTTAAAGATTCTATTAATACGGGTTGCTCTACATTTATTTTTGTGTTATTAATGGAAGATAACCAGAATAAATCACATACATAAATAGATATTTTGCCTTTCCAATTAAAACGCTTTTGATAATTTATTTTTCGGTAAATGCATAGTTGGTATTTTATTTATTCAAGTAATCTTCCGTGAATAGAAAATCAATACGCATGATTCCCATGCATAGGAGTTTCCGATTTTTTAAAAATATTTCTTTTCGTATGGATCTCAGATCACTCATTGTAAAGAATGTAAGAATAAGACACATATATATCTTAAAATCGTGCGATTTTACGCTAAAGGGAGACCTAAACGATGATACTGACCGGACAAGCTCGTATTATTACTGTATTCCTATATCAATCTACTTTTAATAACTCTATAATATGTATTTGTGACAACATTTAATTACTTTAGCTTCTAGTAAAACTAATCTTGTTAGTTTTAAAGTAATATTGAATTGTATTTATTATAAGATTTAATTAAAGATAATTGCACACCCCTCCCTCATTATCTTTCACGCACGTAAGAATCTTGTTAAGCTTTTTTTTCATTTAAAAATGCAAGTTCAGTGCCTTTCTTCCGTTTTTTTTTTTTTTTTTTCAATTATTAATCCTTAATGCATTTTATTATGATTCTGTCAGTTTAATGAAGATGTATTGAAATGTATGTAAATTGGTATTTGTACATTTTAATAAGAATATTAGAGGAATGCTATAAGAACTTGACCTTTCTGTTTTGATCCTCTAATATTTATAGGTCAAACGCCTGGAGAAAAGGGAGTTTATTTAACGAAGTCCTTTTGCAAGATTTATGGGAGTGGTCTGGAGGGTTTGGAAGGGTCCTAGTTTATGTTGGACGGCTGGAGTGTACACTTAGCAGGCGGCTGGATCAAAAGAAGGCTAAGCAATAACACTTGCCTCAGAAACCATAAGCCGCAGTCGGTCCGACGTGGTTGCTGACACCTTCAGTCCATGATTAGCTGGGACCGTCGTTTATGAGGCTAAACGTTTATCAACATTAATATTTAAACCTGGATTTATCTAATTTAATACGTTCACTCCGGGGTGAGTATCTACGTTTTTTTGCGTGAGGATGGATTGTCTGAGCTGCTTACGCTTCGTGAGGCGGGGCGACACTGTTGCTAAGTTCCAACGCGCTAAATACGAGATTGTAACAGTTTTGACATAACATATGATTTGAAAGAGAAATTATGGAAATACTTAAAAATGATTCTATTTTGAATCATTATTAATTATTCACTACCTACTTTCTATGCCTCATCTTCAGATCATTAAAAATCATCTAAAATACAATTCAAAGGCATATAAAGTACCTCGAAACGTAACGTGGTTAGAATCAAATTTTATATATGCCATAATAAATAAATATATAAATAAAAAGAAGAGATTGTTCCAAATAATACATTCAGAATTAAAATTACTCTTCTATTATAATAATTGATATAAAAAAAAATCTATTTTATTATTTATTATTAAAAGTGTCTCTTATATTATTATTATAAAAAAATATTATATTCTTATATCATATATTATATAGAACAAAAATATGAAAAGAAATCACGCACAGCTAAATCAAATTCTTAAGGAATAGTAATCAAATGAATTTAACCAATAGTCCTTTGAGAGGGGATCATGAAAGTTATAAATATTTAATAAATAAACCTTCATGCTTGTTGATTCCTACAACATATATGTAGTGTTGAGAAAAAATAAAATAAACTAATTGTTTTATAAACTAATTTTCTGAAAAGTGACTCACCCGTGATGCACCCCTCCCCACGGAACAGTCAACTGTGAACCACCGGTGTGAACTAGTTAAGGACCATTAAAATTGTAATCGTTTTCTGACTTTTTAAGACCGGAAGAATAAAGAGCTGGGGGATATAGGGCGATACAATATTGCTAGAGCCCTTGGTTTAGAGGTAACGGGTACTTGATGCGGAGAAACGTGTTCGTCAAGTGGCCCTGTACAATACCTCCCAAGTGGGGCGGGAGTTCTGGGTCATCCACTGTTATAATTTGGAAATGGGGGCATTTGATGCTATTGAATGCATTCTTGATATTTCAGCTCCGATTTTATATGAATTATTTGTTCTGTATAGTTATTATTATTATTATTTTACAGTAAGATAGTCGGTTACAAGTCAGGCGTTAATTTGTACCTCGTAAATTACTTTCCTCTGTATTATATAATTTTGGATTTCACTTGCCTATATAATATATTGTAAGGGAAAGTATTACGACCGTGTAAATTTTCGAATTCGAGTTTTCACCGATAATACACGTTTTGGGGCTCCTTGAGTCCAAATGTGCAAGTCCCGAAAAAGGTTTCTGCCCGCGTGTATTGTAAGTTTAATTCGAAAACGATAACGATGAAAACCGATTTCCTATTTTAGAAACGTATATGCCTGAGATGTTACAGCAACTTTTTCATCAAAATCGGGCAAATTTTTGCGATTTTCTAATAAACTGTCAATGTAAATTTTAATGGGATTTGATATCATATAAATTTCATTCTGATTTAAATAGTCTGACAGGGCTTAAATGCTGATTTTTTTAAATTTTCTTTGTCTTAAGTACCTTTAATTTGCTAGATTCCAACAAAATTAATCATATTATTTTATTAGCATGGATAAAAAACGGGTAAATATACAAGTTGATTGAATATAAGAATAAGAATGTGTATTTATTTATATAATATTTACAACGTCCACTCGATGCAAATATGTTTGGTTTCATGATTTCAGTGGACCTTTTTTCATGATAACAGTTTTAATCATCCTTCGAATTTACTCATGATAATACAATATTTTGTTTAAAACAGTAGGAAAAGTAACACAAAAAAAAAACCTATACAATATAAATTAAAATATCAATTTAAAAGTACATGTTTTGTTCTTTTGTGCGTGTAGCGCTTTAGTGATAAGTTGAATGAATTTGGTATCCAAACAAAGGAGAAAAACAACAAAACAAATCAATAGGTAGGTTAAAACCCAGTATTTAGTTGTAAGAAGAGTCCTTTGACTAAGGTATTGTTTTCGTTCTAACAATTCAATTAAGATTTCTACTCCAGAGTACTTCGTGTCAATTTTTGTTTTTTATTTTTTGAATATTTTATTTGTATACAATTCTTATTCTTTATGCAGTGAAAATTACTCTTGACCGACATGACAAAAGACGGTAGATCAAAGCTGCCATTGCCCGTATCCTTGACTTCTAGACCTGAGGTGGACAAAGGCTCCACTATTTCAATGAACGCATAAATTACGTTTTTCAGTCCTCTTTATTCATTCGTTCGTTAACCGTGAGTAGAAGTCTCGATGGCTGCGCATTCCTTCCTTCTTTCTCTGGTAATAGTCAGAATTTATTTTACTGACAGGCTGTATGTTTCTTTCTTATAACTGAAGAAAGGGATGTCTCTTGTATACTTCTGTGTTGGAACCAATATTTTTATCCCTTTCTTGAAATTGTTTGTTAGTTACAAAACTTTTACAGACTAACAATGTAACTCCCACAATAAGTTGTATAAACTAAAACAAACTAAAAGGTAAAATAGCTTTGAATTCCTAGCATTTAGCTAACAATTTAAATTTATCTAGGCAGTGTGCTAATATCTGTTGACATCAATGTGTCCTGAACTTATGATAATTTTTTATACTAATTTCAACATTTTTCTTGTCGAACTACAACTTTTGAATAATATAAATTATAAATAAATTAATGTAAATCTTGTTGACATAATTATATATTTCAAGAAGAAGAAAAAAGCTTTACTCTCGGACGAAGTCCCCTAAGATTAATATTACATCTGACATAATATAAGATCTATATCTGGCCAATAACATAATATGTAGATAGATAGTTAAACGTTTTATTCATAAATTTTACATGTTTCTTTACATTGTCTACATAACGCAGAATACTGGCATGGATTTCCGTCTGCCATAAGTTGGTTTATTTATATATATTATAAAAAAAAACAAAAAAACTTACAATGACAAAAATAAATAAAAGTTATGCATTATTGTGAAAAGATAGTGGGATAATGTACTTGTTTCCCATATAGAATAAACAAAATATAAGTATAACTTATTTGTGCGGAGATCCAATGCACCCCATCATGAAAATGTCAAATGGTTAGACATAAAACAAATGATTAAATGTAGAAATGGCAAATAACATATTTGCTATTATTTTAATTTCCTATTTAGTTTTAAAACTAATGTAATGTGATATTCGTATGGATCCCTTTTAACTTTAATATATCCCTAATATTCAAGTCCATTATAAGGTTCTTGAGTTCCTTTTGCAGAAAATAATATGAAGTTGAATATCTCGCTAATATATCAGATAAGTTAGTAAAAGTAACCTTAAATAGGTAATTTAAAAAACATTTAATTATAAATCATAGAAAATGGGAATTGCAGAATTTGAACTGTAGATGCCTGTATTAATTTTTAAAAAAATATTGAAACATAAATGTCATATTTAATTGAATAATAAAATGAAAAATAATATTCTGAAATGTAGATATTCGAAGGATGACACAATTTCTTATTTAATTGACCAATTTAATGATCACATTTTTCGATAATTGTTGACTAATGATGGCATTAGCTGTCACACATTCTTGAGTGACATAGATCCCGCTTCTGAAGAAAGTATTTCTAAGGCATTTACATAGTTATGTAAGTTTTTTTTGTAGTTTTTTACTACAAAAATGGAAGTTCGTTGTGGTAGGGGACGAATACCTCTGAAACTATCGAATTCCTAGATGTTGGAGATGTCTGAAATATTTATAATAGGAATTACTCGCTTAATATATATAGATATTGTTTGATGAACTGTGCATGTCTACAAAATAAAACATCCGCTTTTGTTTCTTTGCTTATAACTATTTTTGTAAAAAAGAAAGGAACAATAATTCTTTGGAAAAAATTCTATTAGCTATTTATATAATTAGGAATCTTTATTCAAACATGAAAAATTTCACAAAATCAATTTGATATTTTACTTATATCTTTGTGATAGATATGTTGGTTATGTTACATAACATTATAAACTTAATGAATAGTTTTTGTAAATTCAGAAAAACAAAACAAAAATAAACTGTTTTTATAAGAATAATTATTTTGAAGTATTAATAAAAATAAATTAACAAATAAAAGGTCAGGTCTGTCCAGTTTCCAAAATATACTGTATAGAAAAAAAATGTCATCTATTCAAAAATCTTATAATCCCGCTTCCATTTCTAAATATGCCAGATAGTTTAACGTTGAACTTCATTGAAAAAAGTTCAGTGTTGAACTAATGTATTAAAAGGTAATTCCCTATCTTATGATTTTAATATCTGTAATTTTGTTTATTCATTATTAATTTTATTTGTTTATTTCATTTTATTTTTTTGTTTTACATCTCTCCTTTTTTTTTTTTTTTTTCTTTTCTTAGTTGAGTTTACCAAAAATAAAAACAATTGATGTACAAAATAAATTTTAGAAAATAAGCATTGTAATGGAGCTCGAATCAATGTCTTTAAAACAGTGCAGATGTATTCTGTTCAAATAAGGATTGATGTAAAAAAAAAAAAAAAAAAAAAAAAAGAAATTAAAAGGTAACATTGTAAAAATACCATGATGAAAAACAAATTTATTTACTGTTAATAACATATAATGAAAGATATATTTATTGTTGTAAAATTAGAAAACTAAAGTTTTATTTATTTTTTTGAGTTGAGTTCCTAAGCTTCGTTGTTTTTCTGAAATATTCATTACTATAAAATCCGGTCTTAACTGGAACTTAAAAAATAATAAAATAGAATAAGGGAGATTGATTTCGAGTTGTCCTGCTACCTGACTGTATTTAAGACCTGGGTGATATATCTGGAGAAGACAGTGATATGATTTACCTGTGTCCGTTTGTGTGGAGTTTTTAATGTATATAATTGTGTGATATTTCTTAATCGACCGGACATGAAGGCATAGGGCAAACTGATGCCGATCTTTGCAGAGGGTAAGATATATAGGGAAGGTATTATGGGAGAAGGAGATGGTAGATAGAGATGTCAGTGGAAGATGACGGCCCACCCACGGAACCTATCTTAAATAGGAGCCTTTCACTGGTCAGCTGGAACCTCATCTGGAATCTCTTTATACATCGGCTCCTTGTCCATCTCAGGCCTCTTCTTACAGTAGCCATTGATCGGATAGTCATTACAATCAGTCCACTGGTCGTGGACAACTCATTTTATATATTATATATATATATATATATATATAATATATATATTATATATATATTATATATATATATATATATATAACACACACATCTACATATACACACGGATATTCAAACTTTCATTTTAAAAGCTACGAGTTAGTTAACTTTTATATTGAACTAAGTTGTTTATAATAACTATGTTGAGTAGGGTTATACAATAGAAATATACCTGAGATAGCAGTGAGTTGAACTTTTAAGTATGCCTATGTGTGACAAAAAATAGATTATTGTTAATTGTCAAATATTAATTTTATTCAGTTTAATGTACAATACCATGCCAGTAGCAATTAGCGGTACCCGTGATTATCTAATACTGACATTTTGCTTTAAAAGACGATCATTCTATACCATTGTAACTTCTTTGTACTATAAATGCGTATTTTTTCCACTCAGGGATGAATCCTTCCAACTGAATAAGCTAGCATTTTTTTTTTAAGATTCAGAACTAAGTTCTATCATCTTTTTAAAATTTAAACTTATTTCAGCCTATTGATCATTTAAAAAACCAACAACAATGAAACATATGAATTTGATAGAAACCTATACACGAAACATGGCTATGAAACGAAATATGCTTAAATATATTTGTTATAAGTATTTTAGTATCTATTGCTGATCAGATTAAGACGATTTTGCTTATAAGTAGTTAGAAGTTCAAATGAGTACTAATACTTTTTCAGGAGGTGTAAAGTTTTTGAGATATTCGAAAACCTATTTTGTTTTACGTTTTAGAAAAATAGTTTTTCAACCACTTAAAAGAAAAAGTTTTCCAAACCCAGCCTTATTGCACATCTAGACGGTATGACGAACTTCCAGGAAAAATTTCAGCTACACACCCTAATCATTTTTGATATACTGCGATGACCAAAAAATTGATTGAAATGGGACTTTATTTTATAAATATAGAAGAAGATAAAACATTTAACTTGTTACTTAATTTAAATTTTTTTACGAGTTTTTTGTTACTTTAACAATTTTCTGTATGTTAAGTAACCATTATTCCTGAAATAATGTTATTAGGTCTCCAAATATATTATATATATATATCAATATACAAAACACTTATTTCCGTGAAACAAATTCAGTCTTGAAAATTATTTCTTCTAGAGGTGTTTGTTAAATGTTTTGATTGTTTATAGCTATACATCCTTTATTACTAATATCAATGAAGATGATTAATTAATTATTGCAACTTTAATGAACACAGAAATAGATGTTTGTGGTAGATACCTGCCGAATTCGGCATTAAAGTATCATATTTTTTTATTTAGATATAAAAAACGCCTAATAAGCGTTTAATTAATATAATTAGTTTTTTAAATATCTTTAAAGTTATATTTGAGAAAATGGCAAAAAAAACAAAAAAACAATTATCGTAAAATTAATAAGGAATGAATTTATATATATATATATATATATATATATATATATATATATATATATATATATATATATATAACTTTTAAATTAGTATTTATTTAAGTCGATTGATTTCATAAATTATCTGAGATCATTTAGGAAATTTCAATAATCTATTACGTGTATCTTCATGAAATCTTAGCATTACTCAGGACACAAACCTATTTTTTAACTGTTAATAATACTAATAAGTACAATAAAAGCACAATAGACAAATAAAAAACAAAACAAAATAATGTTTATTCAACTTAATGTGGGTGAAATATATATATATATATATTATATATATATATTATAATATATGAAATAAATATAATTCTCTCGTCAGTGGTTATCTTTATGGTGAAAAAATATTTTTTCGTATGATTCCTGATATTTTTATTAAGTGTAATTTCCTATTCATATTTTTTTTTTTTTTTATGCAGTTCACGTTGCGCTATTATTTTTTTTTATAAAAATTCATAGTACTCCCTCTCAAAACAAAACAATAAAGATATTATAGAAAATTACTATTTTATTTTACCAACTTTTACGGCAACCTTTTTGAAAAAAAAATTTGTAGCTTTAATTATGATCGGTAATTGTTTTAATCAAGTCCAGTTAATTAGTTTTATACTGAAGCTCTTTGAACAAAATAGAGAAATGTAAGATAGTTGTGGGAAGGAGGTAGGTGGAATGCAGAAAGGTGTAAAATGGAGATTGTTATAAAAACAAAAATAATATGAAGGCAGTAAAAAGGCTTTGAAGCCCGCACTGCTCTTCGGCCAGGATGGACTGTGCCCAATCACGATTCTGCACGTCTCATTCCTACTGGGCTTTTTATTTATTTTTTTATAGCCTTTTCTTTTGAGGTAAAACCTTTGAAAACTGCAGGTTTACTCTTTATGTATACTACTTTGTTAAAGCAGTAAAATAAGTATTTTATTTTACTCTTTCACTATACAATTTGTATGAGGTCATAGGCTCTTTAAAAAGAACCGATTAGCTATCTATAGTGCTTTTGCCTTCGTAATCATTATACTTTTATAATAAAGTATAATAATACATCATTATGAATGAATGAATACGTCTCTTTGATGGGTTTTGGATTCAAGGGAGTTCATACAAAAGATGTAAAAATGTAATAAAGATTAGTAGAAAAAAGATATTGCTCAATATCGCCTTTCTAACTTTAGTAATGTTCAATGTGAACTGTTTTATGTTACCATTATCTTGTACTTGTTTCTCATACTGTAAATCTAATTAAAGAATGGAGTTTATATTGCTAGAGAAATTATAAATGATTATATATTCATTAAGTTTCCTCGTGAACATTACTTTATGACTGTGATCTATTTACTACACGACCTTTACAGAAATAACTGAAAGGAGTTATCTTCGAAGGAGATTTATGGGTAATAATTCTCGTATCCAATGTTTTGTGTTAAACATGCAATAAATTTATGAATAATAATCAAATCAATGTTATGAATTACATAGTTAAATTAAACAACCAAGTTCTGAAAACGCTGCAAATCATTACACAATGGTTTATTATTTCAGAATAACTAAATATATTAGGGTATAACTGTTTATGGGGAGCCCTTGGCTGAGTGGCTAGCGCGCTAGTTTCTCATGCTACAGGTTGCGAGTTCGAGTCCCAGTCCCGGCGGGGCTTTTATAATGATGTAATTAAATGGGGATTCACTCGCAATCTCTCCCCCGGGTATGTGAGACCCGTCAGCCGAATGGTGGCCACTCACAAAATTAGGCGTAGGGAGTGATGACCCTACACTACGAATTTCATCGTGAAACGCGAGTGTAATCTCCCAAGAGATCACACCGCGAGGCCCAGGACCTGCACGGCCTGTCGGGCCACTGAAAAAAAACAAAAAAAAAAAAAACTGTTTATAGCTGCTAATCTTTTCGATTTTTCTCTATCTTCAATAATAACCGAGTTTTGGTTGATTTACATCTATTATAATTTGTGACTTGATTGGGTCCTAAGTTTTTGTTTTTTTTTCGATTACAAAGGTTCATTATTGAAAATAATGAACAAAAAATTAATACTTTTTGTTTGCTTGTTCATTTTTTAATAATTTAATTATGCTACTGTGGCTATTCGGAAGATGCTACAGTGGGAGTCCTAAATTTTGTCTATGCATATTTAATTATGACAGTTATCTTAAATTGGGAATACCATTCTACTCCCTTTAAAAATCCTAGGACCACCTGCCGGAATTAAACTCGCGATCTTGGGCATAGAAGGCTGTCATACAAGTCACTTCACCACAGGTGACCCCTACCCCTCAAAAAAAGAAGGTTTATTCACCAAAAATTATTATTTATTATTTTTTTTTTTTTTTTGCTTTTCTGCTTCTACCCTTAAGGTTCATTATAAATTTATTTAATTAAAAAAACGAGTTTATAAGTCGTTTCTATCATATACCGTAACCGGATAACTCTAGGATAACTAATAGGATATAACTATATAGCATATAATTAATAGGATAACTCTATTGCTAAAAGTCTATTCTAACCAGAGTGGTTCGTTGGAGATTCATTCAAGAGATGAATTCCCTCCTGAATGTATACTAATTTTGTCAGCTTTAAAGATATTTTATTAAGGGCTTGGACATGGGATGCCTGCCCAACACAAGACCATCTGCAACTGACATCACCTCATATTATCTTCTGCATTTCATAATTACTTTATTGTTTGGTTTTCTCATTGTGAACAGTGCCCGAAGATTTCATTGTACTAATAATGAAGGCCTTTAGCTTTAAACAATTTAAGCATCGCAACAAAATGTAGCTTTGTATACGTATACATATAATACGTATAATACATTAATTTATGAGTATTTTAATGTAGCTTATTTAAGATATTTAATTTTTTTTTTCACTTACCTTCATATGAAATATGATCGGAAAGTATTGCGATCGGAAACATTTCCGAAATCTAGTTCAACGGAAATACACGTTTAAGGGTCCTCTGAAATCCAATAGAAAAGTCAGCAAAGGTCTTTGAGTGCGTATGTCTAGTTAGAAAACGATAAGATGTTTAAAATATAAAAGGAGCGTATGTACCTGAGATGTTACAGCAACCTTTGTCATAAAAATCGGCCTTCCAAGCATTTAATACCTTTTAATGATTTTCTCATAAACGATTTTGATTAAACTCTCTATATCATTGTAATATTTAATGAAATTCAATATCATCGGTTTCACATCCTGATTTAGATAGTCTCACAATGCATAAATACCTATATTTAAATTCTCCCTCAAAATAATATTAAATTTTCTTGATCTCAAAAACAAATATGATAACCAACTAAAAGAGAAAAGAGGGAAAATATTTTGTTTTCTAAACACACACAGAATAAGTAATATAAATGTATAATATACCATTGGAAAGTTGAAAACATGTTATCTTATATAAATAGTAGTGGACGGTAATGTAAATTGTCGAATTGGGCATCAGCTTCAAAGTACTTTTTATTTTTATATATTAGCATTTATAAAAATGATTAAATATACAAGTTGAACGAATTTTATAACCAACTAAGGAGAAATGAACAAAATATTTGGGTAGGTATTTTTTTATAACTTGTAATATAATATTATGTAATATAACCATTGAAAAGCTGAAGATTTTAGAAAAAAATATTATTTTATATACAAAGTGTGGAAGGCGATGTAAAGTGTCGAATAGAGCATAAACATAGGTGACAATTTTATGCTGTTATATGATTTAATCCAAAACACATGTTTCCAACGAAACTGAATGCAATTCTTTGAACTCCTATTTTATTTAAAAGTTCATAAATTGATTTTAAAAACGAGGTCAGTGAATGTCTTGTGTTGCGAGAACAAAAATTTGTAATAGTGTAACAGTGTAGTTAATAAACTCTGTTATTTCCTAATTCAATTTTTTAACATTTTTAATCTTGCAGTTTAGTTTATTTTGCGAAGATATTTTTAGTTTGTCGCACCATTACTGGGCTCACTCAGCCTGGAAGTAATTTGAGAACGAATTTCAATAAAGTGGTGCCTGAAAGTAATGAAGGAAATACGGGTGGGTGATCAGGATGTACAATAGTATTGCAGTACCACCTACTGGGGTTGCCTATTCAGCTCACCTGGGCTCCGCTGTGTAGGTATAACCTTTGTTGCATTTATTATTTCCAAAGGTTTTACCGGTCGAATCCTAGAGAAAAATCCCAGAGAAGTTATCAAGCTTAAACTAATCTCTTTTTTTTTTTTTTTTTTTGTTAAAGTTTAATTGCTTGTAAGGAAGTGGCGTGTTCTAGTGGATAGAGCACTAGTCTACTGCCCTCCGGGTCCTGGGTTCGATTCCCGGCTGTGGCAGAGTACTATTTATTCTGTTAATTCAGTCGGGGGGCCGACCATAGGGCATCGAAGCCCTCTACAAATTGAGTACCCCAAAAAAATGGGGAAAAAACTGGCACCATTATTGACAGATTATTAGAATTTTACTGACCCAAATAAATTTCTTAGTGAATGAAATAAACTCAACTCTGTCGATTGAAATAGTTTTGAATTTTTTATATTTAAGTTAATCATAAACTTAAATATTGAAAATTGCGTTTGAGTTTCGAATGAAATGCGATAAACACCACGATAAGTATAAGCAGTATTTGTAATGGCTTCGCTTTAATTTTAGGATTAATGTGCTAACGGTAACTTTAATTTTAATTTGATTAATTGTAATTAATAGTTGTGATTTTAATTATATAAATTGTAATTAGTAGTTGCAAATTCAATTAATTTTTGA
Source organism: Piezodorus guildinii (assembly GCA_023052935.1). Classification (NCBI taxonomy): domain Eukaryota; kingdom Metazoa; phylum Arthropoda; class Insecta; order Hemiptera; family Pentatomidae; genus Piezodorus; species Piezodorus guildinii. Next base: position 153,187,461 of record CM041292.1, read on the forward strand.
TTGGCTGTAGTAAGTTTAAATTCAATCAATCTCAAGATAATATTACATCTATCCAATAACAAAGCTCGTAAAATATATCATTAATCTGTCGTTTGAGCTTGAATGGTTATTGATGCTCCCAGAACAGGTAATCTCAAGTAGCAAATAATATCGCTATCATTAATTCTTAATATTATTTATTGTTAATTAACTTAATATTCGTGTTTCACACTTAAAGATTTTTTAATGTTATAAAAAAAATATCAATAAATTATAAGAGAATAAAAGAGAAAAAATTATTATTAAGTTAATAAAAAATCAAAAAAAAATCGAAAGGCTGACGACAAATTATAAAATTATGTTGAAGATGTATAGTCGACTGTTAAAATTATCGTAGATAGAAATAATTGGGAGTCAGTCGTTTTTTTTTTAATTTTGCTTTTGCTTTATTGTTGAAGCTTGTGAGCTTTAGTATAAACTGGAAACTGGATAAACCAGTTTATACTTGACATGACTCAGTAATGCCCTGATGATGGCTCACAATCATGAGCCGAAACGTGGGAAAAATTAAAAATTTTCAAAACAACGACTGACTCCCGATTATTTCTACCTAAAATAAAATTATAAGTTTAAAAATAACAGCTAATACGTATCATCCATCAGGTAAACTGCAGCAGCTAAACCAAATGACATGACATTAGGTTTATCAAAAGATTTTTAATCCAGTAGAGTATTTGTTTGTTTGTTTATCCATTAAACGTCACTTTATGCTATTTATCGGACTATGACGCAGTGGGAATCCTTAATTAAACTTAAACGAGTACCGGACACAGTACAGGCTCCGACCACTATTTTAGGTCTCCTCCGAAAAACGGCATAACCAAGATTTTGGGACATAGAAGGCAGTTTATGTCTTTCGGCCATCACACCACAGATCACTACAGAGTATTTTATTTATGAAAATAATTCATCATGATTCAGATTGATCTATATTTTAATAAGAATGGCTAATATATAATTCGCAATTTTGGTTTTCAAGAATAATGCTCAGAAATAATTTTCAAATAAATTTTAAATATTTCTCTTAACGTATACAAAATTGGAGTAGGGAATATTTCACTCCAGAAAATCTATTTTTATCACTCGAACAGCTGTGTTACTTTTCTGTTTCGTATAGTCTTTTTATAACTATTCCATTTGAGATTGGAGTTTATCATATTTTATTGGAGAGGCTATCTGTTATACTAAAACAATATAAGCCCAAGTTATATCTGTTATAATGACTTCTTGGGTGGTTACCACCGCAGTAGAAGTTTTTTAATTGGCCTAAGTAAACAGAGGCGGGCGTGGCGTGGGGCTAGCACGCAGGGTGCTCTTAGGATAATCAACTCATCACTCAGCCCTTGTGGCTATTCTACCTTCCTTTAGGGCGTCATAATAACACACTCCTTCCAACCTCATGGTTTGGTCGACCTAGTCCGCCTTTGGATCTGGGTCTCCTCTCTTCGTGGGAGGCTTTTATTGCCACTATTCAACTGACTATATCCCCATGAAAAAAGTTGGCACGCAAAGAGGTTTTAAGGGGTTCACATCATTTTTCGCTTGTGGGTTATTTTCTGGATATAACTTAATTGAGTGGCTTGCAGAATTTCAAAAATGCATCAAATTCTTCATCGGGATATAGTCGAGATTTTAAATACAAATCAAAGATTGTACCAGAAAACGGAAATTCAAATCGTTTGAGTCTCAGCTTTTCTCTCTACTTTATGTTATGATATCCCTAATATGCATCTCTAAGAACTTATAAAATAAATATGAATTTGTAAAAAAAAAAAAATTGATGAGCGCAGCTCACGACTTTCCCCTACTTTGTTAACATTTAAATTTAACAAATTTAAATTTGTTTAAGAAATTTTTAATGAATTTAAGATTTCAATAATTACATTCAGTTTCGTTGAAAACATATGTTTTAGATTAAATTTACTGTCAAAGAACTATGATTCGGAAGCAGGGGGACATCCCATTAGAAACGAGAGTATTTTTGGAAAATATGGACTAGAAAAGAATCAGCTGGACTCACTGAGCATCTTACGCCTCCATATACATTAAGGCTAGCCTGGATTTGTAAATTTTCCAAGATTATATTTTTAAAATCATAATATGGCTAAATAGACTTATTCGAGAATATATATCTCCGTTCTTTTTAGTTAAGATTGTCTTCAAGATTGATTAGTATGCTCTGTGTTAATAACAACTCAGTAAAGTTGAGCAGCCGATCCTATTGTGAATTTGTCCAGCATAATTTTTTTATGTACAACAACAAAACCCCAAAACAAGTTTATACCCTATTCGACACGTTGCGTTACCTTCCACAACATTCTATATAAAATAACTTTTTTTCTAAAATCTTTAGTTTTTTAGTGGTGTATTATATTACAAGTTATAAAAAAATAAAATCACCCACACAAATATTTTGCTCCTTTAGTTCTTTATCAAATTTGTTTATCGGTGCTCATAAGATGATAGTTCAATTTTTTCAAATCTGAAAAACAAAAAGTACTTTAGAGAAAAAAAAAATTAAAAGTTCGTCATTTAAGCCATACTATTTCAATCAAAATGAAACCTACATGATTCTAAAGCCCGCTGAATTTTACAAAATTCAAATCGTTTAAGGTAGTTTAGAGGAAATTGTAAAGGGTGCAAAATGCATGGTGTAAAGTAGCACTTTCGGTCAGCCGTAGGTGAAAAAGTCTGTTTAGCAACTCGGGCGTATAGTTGTTTTAAATATGAAATTTCAGTTACGTATATGCTGAACAACAATTCATGCGTTAGCTCAAACTTGAAGGTCTTGCTTTTATAAAATCGTTCATGAATTAACATATTCGACTTTATTTCTTTGAGTAATTTTCTTTTCTTTTTTTTTTTTTTTATTCACCCCAACCTAATCTTTGAAGGGTATGTCGGGTCAGGGGGTTAGGATCGGGGATAAATGCCATGATAAAAGCCCCTCGCCACCAAGACGCCTAATCTTTTTTTGGTTTCAAGTTTCTGGTCATCTGTGGGTGCTAGCCAACGCGCAATCAAACCCACTCAGCCATCCCTTCTATGAGTGATTCCAAAACATTGGTAGTGAAATAAAGTTAAAGGGAATGGAATATTCTATTTGCTGAGAATTATTACCTATATCCTAATTACATCCTTCCTTAGAAACCGCAGCTCGAATCAAGAAAGTTTTTTTGGTAGTGAAGGGATAAGGGTTTAACTTCTTTAAAATCTTAAAATTTAAATATGATGGGTTATCCTACAAGTTACAAATATATTCTAGTAAGTGGGTTGGTCAAGATTATTTCATCGGACATAATAGCTAAGCTTGCACCTTATAACTAATAATTTATTATATGAATGAACCATTACTTATTATATTTTCTGTGGGGACATTTCCTCTTTCCTCTTCTGGATTCTCCATTGATTCGGACACTCCTTTTTGGCTATAATGTTGCCAACAATCAATCCCGACATTTGCCGATTTCAATTTCCTATATCAATTTCCTCTTTATAAGATTTCTTGGTGTTTTAAAGAAATATTTCTGCAAGCATTTATATAAAGAGACCAGCTGTGTCATCCATAACTTCAAATCATATTAGCAATCACGTAGGAAAGGCAGTTCTGTGATGGATGGTCGGGAGGAGGAAGGACGGACAGATCTCAAGAGAGGTGATTAATGAAGAATAGTCTGAAACTCTTAGAATAACCAACATGACTTCTCAATACTCAAAAGGTTAAAGGAAAATTATTATTGATGTATTAATTATTATATCAACGATATTCGGTTAAATAAGATTAGGCAGTGCTTAGTTTCCAATTTGTGTACTCATTACTGCTTAAAAATTAATCTAGATTGTATTTTAAATAAAACTGTAATTGAGAAATTTGAAACTAACAGCCAATAGCACACATCCTATAAATTTAGATGTTTATCGATCATGATATAACAGTTTACATCATAATGAGTAAATTTTGATTATTTTTCAAAAATTCAATTCTATTCAAGCTTTAAGGAAATCAGTATTTAGCAGTTTTTCCTAAAATATTAATGTAGCCGTATCAGTATTTCATTACGTCAGATCAAAAGATGACGGTTCGGCCATGAGTTCAGTGGCCCAGTATCCACTCCAAGGCCAAAATAACGGATACCAAGTTTCTTTCATGAGACGAATGAGTAATTGCATAAAAAAATTATATTTTTGCTGTGTGGCTTCTTGATTTATTTATTTTTAGTTTGCTAATAAAGATTCAGCCTGTAGTGTGCGGCGCTTCCAAATAATCGTGGTATTATACAATGCGGGGTAATTAAATATTTTGACTAAATATATAAAAATAGCACAGCTGTTTTTAAAGTACTTGTTCGCCTATAATAGATCGTTATTAGTAAAAAAGCAAGAATCTGCAAAAATAGTTGGAGAGTAATAAAATTTCACCCACATATTTAAAGACTATATCTGCAGAGGTAATGACACGTATTTAATTATTTTTTAGCTAAAAAGAACTAGAAAAACATAGACCTGAATACCCCGTTTTTTTTTTTCTGAACCAACGGATGATTCTTATAGTCCGGTTTTCTTGCTAAGGTCCGTTTGAAACATGTCTTAAAAGCTGCTGAAGGTGGAGTCACAGGAAGGAACACCTCCTGGAGCGGAGGCTGATGAAACAATCGCCGCTGTAATTACTGGAAGACAGCTGGAGAAAAAAGAACAAGTTCCTTGACAATGGTCCATGTCATTGGAGTCCTATGAATTCCCTTTTCATGTACCGACCATTCCAGCTCCTTCCTCTACCTTGTCGGCGGGGAATTGATTCTTTAACCTCATCATTGTGCATTTGTTTCAGAAGCAATCTTTTGTCTCTTTCATTTTGCAATTAGCAGTGGCTATGGGAAAAATAATCTCGGAGTGTTGAGGTAGATGATGGGTCGGATTCCTCTCCCATATCTTTTTTTTTTTTTTTTTTTTTTTTTTTTTTTCTTACCCTCTGGTTTTATTTTCGAACAAAATACAAATACAAATATAATATGTATAGCTGTCAGATTTGTCCTTCTGTTACCCGGAGGTATTCTAAAGAGGATTGCTATATGCGCTGGATGCACTAGTAATCTTTCAAGGGCTTCTTCTAAGCCTTTATTTATCCATTGCAAAATGGGAGGGACCATTCTTCAGGGTTTTGGCAATAAATTGAGTTCAGACATAGTCCGAACTCCTTCCCTCGGCGACAACGTCAACGAGAGGTAGTGATCCTTGCCACCTCCCAGGCTTGGGTGGTGGGGTGATATCAGAAAATAATGGATTAGCACAGGCCTTCAGCCCATCAAAGAATTTAATGTGCCTCCGGCTGATATATTCAGGCACTGTTGGCAATACTAATTCCTGATGAAGGATATGGTTTCTGGCCCTCTGTAAGTTGGTACCTCTGACAATCCGCCGAAGGATGGAGTTCTGGAACGTCTGTAATTGTTTGAGAGTGGACTAAAACAGATGCCGCATCAAGGGCGCACCATAGAGCATAGTCGGACGTATTATAGCCTTGTAGATCTGTAGTTTCAGCCTCAGTGAGAGCTGAGGTGACGTGAGTAGATGATTAAGTCTATAGCTCTTTCTCCTGGCCAGTTTGAGTCGTTCCCGTACGTGACTAGATAAGGTGAGGTGCCTATCTAAAGTGACGCCCAGGTAGAGGATTGAATTAGAGACTGGCAGTGTTTCTCCGTTCACTTTAAAATCAGTGGGCAAAGCGCTCTTCCCCTTCTGGAACGACATGACAATAGCATCTGTCTTCTTCGGGTTCACCCTAATGCCAATCTCCTTCAGCTCATCTACAATAGTGGTCGATTCTCCTTGTGCCAGGGTGAGAGCCCTTTTCGGTCTCATACTAGAAGCATAGATGCCAATGTCATCGGCGTAAGCTGCTACCAGTGCCATTGGGTGCTTCATTGAGATCACTTTTGCTGTAAAGATCACAAACAATAGTGGTCCCAATACAGAACCTTGAGGAACCCCACAAATGGTGTCCTTTGAAGTTGACAATTTATCGCCTACCCTTACGACGAAGGATCTCCCGCTTAAGTAGCTTCTGATCAATCGGCATAATGAAGCTGGAAAACGATAGTCTTCCAACTGGCGAAGCAGTAACTCGTGGGATACGCAATCAAACGCCTGTGTGCAGTCCAGCGAGATGAACGCCGTGGCTTCATTGTTCTTCGTCATACGCTCTATGGTGTGCCTCTGAAGTTTCACTAAATGATGATCGCAGGCTACGCCTCGTGAGAACCCGGTCTGTTCTGGTGGAATGATGGACTCCTCACTGCAGTGCTCTAGCAGATGGTGATGGATCAGCCTCTCGAACACCTTGCTCATATGCGAAAGGAGACTGATAGGCCGATAATGCTCTGGTGAGTCTCCATTCTTCCCAGGCTTAAGTAGCGGCACTATGATCGCTTGCTTCCAGTCATCGGGGAAGTATGAGATCCGCATACAGGAGTTAAAAATGTTTAATAAGAAGGCTTTACCCCTCCGAGGTAGCATCTTCAATAGTACATACGGAATATCATCCAGTCCCGAAGCCTTGTTACCCTTGGTGCGTCGTAGTACCGACTCAAGCTGTCCGAAGGTGGAGAATATCCTCTTTTCATTAGGGGACGTTGGTCTTCCCGCAGGTAGTGTGGGAGCATTTAACAGCCGATCATCTTCCCTCGCCTTATAAGAATCGGCCAAGAGTTCAGCCTGTTCCTCAGGGGATAATAGGGTGCCACCTGATGTAAGGTGTACACTCTTCCTCTTAGTAACGTGTGACCTCACAAGTCTCCAGAACTGACGATGATCATCATGAGTCCTACGGAGTTCCTCGTGCCATAGGAAAGTCTTCCATTCACGCATGAGGCTGGCTATCTGCCGGGTCATCGCATTGATGGCCGGTTTCAAGCCGTAGTCACAAGTTCGGTGGAAAATATTCCTCAGGTTGTTCCTTTGTGCAATGAGAGCAAGAATGTGGCTCGGTGGTTTCCTGAAGGCGTTTGGCTGAGGACTAAACCTTGGTATGGTAAGATTGGCTGATACATGGACGGTGGTGGTGATATCCGAGATCGCCTTCTGCACCTCTTTAACAGTTCTTAAGTACTGTATCTTTGGTAGGGTATCATCCACACTAGCCCTATATCCTTTCCAGTCGGCCTTGTGGAAGAGGAACTTGCTCGCGGGTGGTGTTGCTGGAGTTCCCTCAAAGGCATATAGCACAGGCCGGTGGTCCGACGGTCCGTATGGGAGCGCTAGGCACTCAGTAACAGTGTGAAGGTCCCTGGTCAGGAGTAGGTCAAGTGTGGATGTCCAGTCAGGTCGGGCCGCATGCCTAAAGGTGTGCACTCCAGGGTGGAAGACAGCCATCCTGGTCTTGGTGATATAGGTACCCATCGGATTGTTGCTACCGCACAGCCAGGCAGTGTGCCGGGCGTTGAAGTCCCCTAAGATGACAAACCGACTCTTATCCTGGGCGTGCTGCAGCAATAGCTTCATAGATGTTAATATAGCCTTGGGTCTCCTATAGACACAACAGAAAGTAAAACGTTGTTTTAATCGAACATCTACTGTGACTATATGAGTACCCTCTGTAGAAGCTACTGGGTTAGGTACCAACCTCGATGGGATATCTCCTCGAACCAGAATCACTACGGCCTCGTTAGCCCCGGGTTGACAAGCCTCCCGGTATGCAATATACCCCTGAAAATACAGTGAAGCAGAGGTGGGTAGTATAGTGTCGGTCAGCGCCACCACCGATGGCCGGTGCTGCTGCAGGAGGAGTTCTATTTCAGCCTTCTTCAGTAGTAGGCCTCGAATATTATAGGAAATAACTAAGTGCTCAGTCATAATGCTTAGCGATGATCTTCGTCAGCATCTTCATCATTTCTCGAACAGTTGCCATCATCTCTGCGAATTGGGCGTTGAATAGAGCATTGCTTGGATGTGCTTGTGTATTTAATGTGAATTGCGATGTTGAGGAGTGAGCGGGTGCTGTCATTGGTTCAGCTTCTTCATGATGCGATGTTGGGGATGTTCTCTGTAGCTGCTGCTGCTGCTGTTGCTGCCCGGCGGGTCCGCCAAGTAGTTCAGTGAAAGCCAAGTTAGGGTTGACTAGCCTACTTGTCTTACTTGAAGGGGCTGCTACATTTATAATTGTCCTCTTTCTCATCTGGATCAGTTCTTGCCGGCGGGGACACTCTTTGGAGGAGGCATGATGGGCTCCACTACAGTTGGCACATTTGATTGGTGCAAGTCGTGGGCAGCTTCTTTCTTCATGAGTTTGGGCGCACCGGGGGCATTTTACTGTCCTCCCGCAGTATTTCATGGTGTGCCCAAACTCTAAGCAGTTTCGACACTGTGCTGGGCATTTATCTTCTTTAAAGGGGGTTACCCTAAATCTAACCTGGTTCACATGGCGAAGAGCCTGTACATTTTCGATTTTTACCGTAGGCTCAGTGATGAGCAAGATGGCTTCAATCGGGTAGGTTACTTCTCCTTGTCGTTTGGTCAGGCGCTTGGCCATCACGAATCCTGGCAGCCTTTGTTTCACTTCAGTGGCGAACATATTTAAATCACTGTCAACATCGAAGCCATGAACCACAAACTTCTTTGTCCTCTTGGTGCCGCGAGGTGCATAGGTGTGGAATTGCACCTTATCATCACGACGGAATAGTTTTACCACGGCATAGTGATCGGCATCATTATCCAAGTATAACCTCGTCTCCTTTGCCGAGGTATTTGTAGTAAACTTTGTGATCTTCATTTCCAAGAGAGTCGCTCTGAGAATGGGTTGCGACAGTGGTGGCCTGATTATTACTGGTGGCGGTAACCTCTTCTTGGGCTGATCATTGCCTGACTGAGTGGGAGCAATTGGCGCAAACTGGTTAGAGACAGGTGTCGGTGGAGGCCCGGCGACTGTCCTCAGTTTTTGGGAATTTTTCTTTGAAACTTGGACAAATCCCGCTTCATCAGCTCCACTTGACGGGCGCTTCTCGCCTCTAGCCTCTTCCATTATCATGGCCGTCGAAGTCGATGGTTCACCCATATCGCTAGATGGCCGCGTATAGGGGCAAAAACTCTTGTCAGCGCTACGCTGCCCGATTGGCAGTTAAAGATTATTTCCACGGGATAAGTGTGGTCTTCAACAGCATAAGGCGCAAAGCTAAACAAGAGCTGACGTCAGAAAGTCTTCAAGCGGCAGTTCTTCTTACTTCTTCCACTGCTCGTCCCTGCTACTTAATGCTAAGCGATAAGGTTTTGTGGCTTGTTACCACACAAAAATAATATTCACGAGTATCAACTAAATACCAAATTAAATTGCTTGACTCCCATATCTTGAAATTCCATCTCCGTTTTATGTGTCTCGATTATAAATGATATATTTATATTTCCAGCTTGTATTCGTGTCTTATGAGATGATATAAATTTTAAACAATGAATCGCATTACCACATGATTGATCAGTATGTAAATAAATCTCCTGGACATTTGTAACAATCATACCAGTTGATAAAAAAATATGTTTTTGCTCATGTTGGATATTTTTCTAGAATATTTTTTTTTTTTTTAATTTATGGAGTATCATTCGCTTATGTTTAAAAGGTGGCATAATATCATAAGTTTTTCTTATTCAGGTTATGATTAAAGGACACGACCTTCTACAAATAAACGAACCATCTCCTAAACACAGACGAATGAACACAATATATTGTGAAAAACTCCCATTTATAGAAAAAGTGACTTATACCATTTTTCCCATATGATCACAGAAATATTCCTTCTCGGGCTTTGAAAAATTGGATCACTTTAAACAGTTTTATCAAAAAGTTATTTTATTTTCCTATTTTTATTTTCAATAATTAACCTTTGCTTGTAATCGACCAATAAAAAAATAAAATAAAATACCCTCCTCCCTTAAAATAAGGTATCACATTTCAACATTCTCCTACAAAACAAAAAAAGAATCATTGAAATCGGTCAAGGTATTGCAGAGATATAGCGTTTCGAAATTAGCAGTGGTGACAGGCCATTTTTCTTTGATTAATTTATGGGTTTTCGTATGTTTGTAAACAGTTATATAGGACCTTATATAGTTATTTGGATATAGAGCTTATATATATTGTTGTACCTTAATACAGTTATTTGGAAATAATAAATTTTGTGTAATAATTTTCATAGATTTTTAATATTAAACAGTGATGTGTGGGGAATTGGTTTTTAATATATTATCAGTTTTGTATTGCTTACAAACTAGTATATAATTTAGAGAAATTATATTTTACGTTAAATTAATATCATGCTTTACACATATTCTCACCACTAATTCCCTCGCTTTTATCTTAAATATTTTTACTTCCAAAACATATTATTGTACATAGCTTTATAGATATATTATCAAGTGCAAATTTTGCAAACAAGTAATTTAAACTAAGCAGAAACTGGATGAAATCCGATCTTCACGAACTAGGGCTGAACCCCAATACATCAAAATGGACGCATATCATGTTCTCTGTCATGAGCCCACTCAGGGGATTAAAAGCTGTAAATATATTTGTTACACCTTGACGTCAGTCTAAATTAATTTGATGCGCTCCATCATGCATCTTAAAACTGACCACAAATATTAAAGATTTTAGCTGTATTACAGTTATATAAATTAAATTAATTGATTTATACATCAAAGATAAATTAATAGTTTCTATTGAAGATTATCGATGAGGTGCCTTGTCTTCGACTAAAATAAAAATTTAATTTTAAAGATTATCTTTTCAAACAAAAATTCATGAAATTCGGAATGCAAAAATATATGATTTTCGAATTATTACTAGTTGGATTATACACAACCCTCCAAAGAAATTCCGATATGACGGGTCAGCTAATTTCTTCAAGTGGGTCCAGGAAGGATTCTCAAGTAGGCCCTCGAAAGCATTTGATAACTTTTAGCCGCTGTCACAATATTCCAGGCACAGTTTAGGCAATATCTGGACCACCATCGAATGGATTATTGTACTACTGACGTAACTTTTAGTATTTCCCAGTTTGCTTGTATCATACATGTCATCATTTCTGTAAATATTAACCAAATAATAGGAAAAGAACTTGAATCCTTTTTTACCAGAATGCTTATTATTAAAAATTAATTTAACATTCATCGACAGATTTATTCATAAATGAAGTAGTTTTACTGATATTTTATCGTAAGTAAACTATTTAAACCCTCCCCTCCTTTTACTTATTTATAAAATAATAATTTAGTCCTTTGAATTTATTGCTTGAATTTCATACCACAGTTTTGTATTTTTTACTTAAAAATTTCGATTTCCATCAGTTTTTTCGGAAGGTGATATTGATTAGAATAATACCATATTTAGGCCACATTTTTCTTATATTTTTAAGTACATTTATAAGTATAAAAGTGTTAATATTTTCTAAATTAAAAATATGTATATGTTTATCTTGACTTAAATTATTTGTTAACAAATTTTGGTTGAAATTAATATACAAATGCTCTGACCTTCTAATTAACTTCAAAAGACCCATTTACATGACTATAATAAGACCCATTTTGACTTAAGTTGAGCTTTAAAGCTCTTCAAAGCCATTCTATTCGAATCCTATCAAATCCTTACAATCCAAAATCTTACTTGTTCCTTACTTCGTTACAAATATAATTATCCATAAGGACCTTGATGCTCCGTATATTTATTTATTTCGCAGTACCTTGCCTTGGGGCAAACAACGGGTGTTGCTAGAATAGCATGGATGAAATGCTACTTACCTATAGCTATCTTTGAGTGATCAATTCGCTCAATTTTCTTCTCACCTCACCCTCCAGCTTCGTTTCATTCTTCTGTTTTCAGAGATTATCCTCTAAAATCCGGTCCAGTCTTTCCTACGTTGAAAAGTAGACCAACTGGCGTTCCCCACCAGTAAGTAAACGTTCGGAAGAATGGATAGTTCGTTTCAGACACCAGCATAAGCAGTTCGCCCTCTGAGAGAATCCAGAGTCCACAATCTCCCCATGCTTAATGATCCATATATTGCTGATCTAGACTGAACCAGACAACTTTTCTTCGATGACAAATTCTACTCCCAATCTAATAGAATAGTTTTTATATCTTGTTCTCCAAATTCATTACCAAAGAGGTATTTCAAGCGTCTTCCTCTGTTCGTCATTACATAACTTTCTGTCTATAAATAAAATGACCATTTAGAGAGAAAGGGAGAGAATGGATAAGTACAAGTTTATTATCAATCTTCAAACCCCGAAGAATACCTTATTTGACAGCGATACCGGGAAATTCCTCTGTTCAAAGATTATTTTGACCAGATTATTCTTGGAATATTCTTTTGAATCAGGTGCTTTTATAGCTCCTGCTACCAATGGTTGTTCGGTCAAATCGATATTGATCTGAAGAATGGTGGCCCTGCTTCCTTTGTGACCATTAGACAAAAAGTAATTAGCTACCATAATGGCATCAGCTCATCAGGCTATCAGGGGCCGGATCTGGCGGCGGAACTAGGTAATGATGATAGAGGTACGCCCTGGACTGGGGGGCAGATGTCGTCCTGAACCACGCAGAGCTTGATGCACCTGGATGAAGCATTGGATCCTTGGGTAGGATACAGTAAAACCGATCAGATATTTCGCTAAAACTTTATCTTATCTTCCGAAAATAAACATCTGCTCTCCGCCAATTGACGCAATTCCGTTCACTTCAACAGATCGGCTGCAGTTTTTTTTCCGACAGAAACATTAGTTTTTAGTATTTCAGAGTTTTCGTGTGCTCTTATTCCTGCTATATTTTATTCAAAATTTTATGATTTGAATATTTTCGAATTTATCTCTTATCGATTGAAACTGATATATAAGCATGGAATTGTGTTTTCGATCTTCCTATTTTTCTCATCCAGCAGCTTTTAAATCAAATTTCACTTCCAATTACTAAAATATTTATTTCTTCTTAGTATTATATTTGATTAATGCTGGTAATCCTCAACTAAAAATATGTTTTAGAATACACGTTCCTAATATTAACAGTACAATCCCTAATTTCAGTAACTTGGTTTTCATATGTAAAACTCTATACGACGCAATATATACCTACTTCGTAGTCTCAAACAGGTTTGTCTCACATTATCCAAAGTTGTGAATAGTTTTATATGAACTTTTTGAGTAAATTCTTGCTTTTCCATTTAACTGGTAAAGACACAAAGTTCCTTTTTAAAGTATTTTGGATCAATCATAATACGTTTTCGTTATCTAACCATAGACTTATTATACCAAAAGTTTATAAAAATGAATAATAAATGGTCCATGCAAATTCCGTTTATTCTATTGTTATTATTTGTTTATCCTCCGCCGAAATGCTAATGTCTTAAATGGGAAGTCATGTCTATTTTATTTTTTAGTCAAAATATGATTTAAGTTCATCGCTTCTTCTGTCCTTTTACTGAAAAATTCTCTAGTTTTTTCCAGCCACGAGGATTATACTGAATCAAACAGACAATAAACGATATCTTGTCAACTGGATATTATGTTTCATTAAAAAATCTCATGATGTGGAAGTTAATATGATAATTGTTAATATATTAGCTTCAAAAGTTGAAAGCTTCGTTATTAAAGTTGAAAGCCGAAGTAAGTTGGCGCTCTTATTCTTCCTCGAGGATGTCAGCGGTGTGGTCCTATTGAATTCAAATAGGAACCCGATACCGACAATATCTCTCCATCTCAGTTTAACATATATGCTAACTTAACCAGTTGGTACTTCTTTATTTTTTTCTTTTCGTCGGTTGCTTTACTCATCCACACATTATCAGTTCACAAACTTTTTCGTCAACAGTGAAGACAACAATTGTTTTTTGTACTACAATGACCAGTACTTTTTTTTACGTTACCTAAGATCTATATTTGATGGAGACAATTCAAGTTCTGATTCTATATTCGAAATAATTAATAATAAATAACATTATAAACAGATTACGTTTCTGAATATGCAACCGAGATAATAAAAAAGGAACTTATTCGCATGCCTGTGATTACAAGCCTTTTTGATGGTTTATATGTGATCTAAAAACCACAAATTTTGAGGTTGATAATTTATTAATAATTTTTTGTGACGTCGTGACAGATAGGTATATAATTTATTTTTATCGAAGCTTATTTTTTTTGGTAAAGCTGCAAAGTAATTAATTTTGCATAGCATTCTATCATTGCTAAAAAACATGTTTCCCCGATTCAGAAAACCAGAACATTAGAGACTACAGATAAAGCCCCTTTGGCCCTCTATACAATAAGCGGGTATCTCTATTGTTTTTGTTGTTTTGTTATACATTATGGTATATTTAGTGTATTGAAACTTCTTTTTTTTTTTTCTTTTTTTTTTTATCATTCGAAATCTATGTTGAATTTACAAATGCGTCTGATGTACAATGTTAAAATAGAACTTCACTGGACATATTAGAAAGTAAGATCTTACATCGTACAGATTATAGTTATGAACTACAAGTTTATGATTCTGATTTTTATTTATTTATAATTTTTTTTTTTTGTTCACCCCTTCCACGTCTTTGAAGGCTATACGGAGGTTTCTCGGGCCAGGGGGTGAAGGCGGGGGATAAATGGCGAGATAAAAGCCCCCTCAGCAACGAAACTCGAACTCGTAATTATTTTTTTCACAGGTTTATGGTCATCTATAGTGGCTAGGCAACACGCGCTAACCAACTCAGCCTCCTCGCCCCCATTATGATTCTGATTATAAGTAAACAAAGATATGCTAAAAATAAAATATCATCATCTTCATACTTGCACAGCTTCTTCGCGCTGAGACGTGAGGCTCCTCCCTGATTCTTACCGTCACTTCACTGTATCAACATATCTGTTTTCGCCCAGATGGGCTCCTAAATACTTAGAGCAGGCCACTACTCTAAATTTCTTCCATGATTCTTTTGAATTTCTTTTCCTCCTTTCTTTTATTTGTCTATGGTTTATAACCATTTTAGCTAGAATATTGATTTCACAAAAGGATTTGAGTATTGTATTACACATCAACATTATTTTCAAGAAGCACCATATCATCGGCAAATGACAGCAGAGAAAATGTAGTCAAATTCTTTTTTATAAGATTTAATTTTGTCATTCTCTCTTTTGCTGATGTTACTGCTGAGCCCTCATAAAGTCATTTTTATTTTATCAGATCCTTCTAATCAGAAATTAGTTAATATTAGTTGTTTGTTGCCAATAAATGTCCTACCGCATGTGCCCGCATGATATTCTCCACTTGAAATACAAGCCTTGCGTATCCCCACCCGTATGGAACTAGCTTCTTCCGAACCCCTCAAGAACCGGTACTATCCCTAAGGTGAATGAGTTAGGAAGTCAAGAGATTTTTCCCATGTCTTATATATTATGTATATTGAGTCTCTCCAATCTTCTGGAAACAGTCAACAATAATGTAACTTAGAGATCCTCACTATTGGTCATGAAGATTTGAAGTCTTGTGTAACCAACTTTATCACCGCGAGTAATAGACCAAGACTCCACATATAACTCAGCTGAATCATTTTCGTCTCGGCAAATTATTCACAATAGATGTGATTATATATTGAACTCAATAGGACGCTTAAGTGCCTTCACACATAACAACCTGAAGTATTGTTTGCAATACTATCTCGATTAAAATAAACAACATAAAAACTTTAACTTATTGGAATTGATAATATAAATTGAGTTTGTTATTGTAATATAAGGGTAACAAGGCTTCGGGACTGGATGATATTCCGTATGTACTATTGAAGATGCTACCTCGGAGGGGTAAAGCCTTCTTATTAAACATTTTTAACTCCTGTATGCGGATCTCATACTTCCCCGATGACTGGAAGCAAGCGATCATAGTGCCGCTACTTAAGCCTGGGAAGAATGGAGACTCACCAGAGCATTATCGGCCTATCAGTCTCCTTTCGCATATGAGCAAGGTGTTCGAGAGGCTGATCCATCACCATCTGCTAGAGCACTGCAGTGAGGAGTCCATCATTCCACCAGAACAGACCGGGTTCTCACGAGGCGTAGCCTGCGATCATCATTTAGTGAAACTTCAAAGGCACACCATAGAGCGTATGACGAAGAACAATGAAGCCACGGCGTTCATCTCGCTGGACTGCACACAGGCGTTTGATTGTGTATCCCACGAGTTACTGCTTCGCCAGTTGGAAGACTATCGTTTTCCAGCTTCATTAAGCCGATTGATCAGAAGCTACTTAAGCGGGAGATCCTTCGTCGTAAGGGTAGGCGATAAATTGTCAACTTCAAAGGACACCATTTGTGGGGTTCCTCAAGGTTCTGTATTGGGACCACTATTGTTTGTGATCTTTACAGCAAAAGTGATCTCAATGAAGCACCCAATGGCACTGGTAGCCTACGCCGATGACATTGGCATCTATGCTTCTAGTATGAGACCGAAAAGGGCTCTCACCCTGGCACAAGGAGCATCGACCACTATTGTAGATGAGCTGAAGGAGATTGGCATTAGGGTGAACCCGAAGAAGACAGATGCTATTGTCATGTCGTTCCAGAAGGGGAAGAGCGCTTTGCCCACTGATTTTAAAGTGAACGGAGAAACACTGCCAGTCTCTAATTCAATCCTCTACCTGGGCGTCACTCTAGATAGGCACCTCACCTTATCTAGTCACGTACGGGAACGACTCAAACTGGCCAGGAGAAAGAGCTATAGACTTAATCATCTACTCACGTCACCTCAGCTCTCACTGAGGCTGAAACTACAGATCTACAAGGCTATAATACGTCCGACTATGCTCTATGGTGCGCCCTTGATGCGGCATCTGTTTAAGTCCACTCTCAAACAATTACAGACGTTCCAGAACTCCATCCTTCGGCGGATTGTCAGAGGTACCAACTTACAGAGGGCCAGAAACCATATCCTTCATCAGGAATTAGTATTGCCAACAGTGCCTGAATATATCAGCCGGAGGCACATTAAATTTTTTGATGGGCTGAAGGCCTGTGCTAATCCATTATTTTCTGATATCACCCCACCACCCAAGCCTGGGAGGTGGCAAGGATCACTACCTCTCGTTGACGTTGTCGCCGAGGGAAGGAGTTCGGACTATGTCTGAACTCAATTTATTGCCAAAACCCTGAAGAATGGTCCCTCCCATTTTGCAATGGATAAATAAAGGCTTAGAAGAAGCCCTTGAAAGATTACTAGTGCATCCAGCGCATATAGCAATCCTCTTTAGAATACCTCCGGGTAACAGAAGGACAAATCTGACAGCTATACATATTATATTTGTATTTGTATTTTGTTCGAAAATAAAACCAGAGGATAAAAAAAAAAAAAAAAAAAAAAAAAAAAAAAAAATATATATATATATAAATTGAGTATTAATTCATAGTTCTCAGTTCTTCAAATCGTTAATTTATGTTCTTCGGTTGTCATCTTATATTCTGAATCAGTTACGATCCAATTAATAAATACTATAGGTTTGATAGAATAAGGTCCCGAGTAACTCTTAGTGATAAGAAGGGCAACGATAACGGGTGTGGTAAAGGCCTGAATAAAAGATGAGAGGCGACCGACCACGTGTCCTGGGCGTGGCTGCGGAAACACGCGGCATTTACCCCTCACGCCTTTTCACCGAACCCATTTTCAATTTTATTTCCTCCACGATCAAATTTATTGCCTCGTCCGCTTCCTCTTTCCATGGCTAATTGTCGGTCTGATGGTCTTCACACCTCCGCCTTCTCCAGGTGTCGTCTTCGTCCTCGGTTAGGTGGTTTGCTTAGTGGCATTGTTTGCCTGATTCCTTCCCAAGATTGATTTTATAAAAGGTTTCGTGACATGATCAAGGTATAACAAAATCATTATATAGCGTTAACATCAGGACAAATGTCCGACACACAATAGAGCTGGAGACGCCAACGAACTGGAAATGGTGCACGTGTTATCTTGGATTGTATGCATACCTCACAGTCACCTAAGGCTTCATTTTTACTTAATATGAGGCCTTTCTGGGTTTCATTTGATTCAGTTTTGAGTACCACCCATAGATTTTTGAGTTAGTAATAACTTTAGCATGCTCATTTACAGCTAGATCCAAATCATTGTTGACATAATAAAGTCCATTTGATTTTTTAGCTTTCAAAACGGCATCATTTGTTTGGCTATACACAAGAGCTTCTCTTAAACTGAAGACAACCGAAAAACCTTTGTCAGTCATTTTACCTACAGATAACAAATTTGTTGTCAAATCAGAAACACATGATGCCCCGGGGAGTTTAATACCATGGTTTGAACTTTTAAATTTGACTAGACCTTTAACTTTTATTAGTGTTTGGTGTCCACTTGAAGCAAGCTGCAGCGCATTATGATATTAAACATTTGACAAGTTAACGAACAAGTTTTTTTCTCCGCGTAAATGTGGATTGCTGCCTGAATCTAAACACCAAGCTGAAGGTTCGATGATATTTCTTTCAAGAGAGCTGAGGCAAAGCTCTTCTGTGAGGAAATTTGAATGTTTATCTTTTGACCAACAATCTTCAGTAGGGTGGTTGTTCCGTCCACACATTTTACATTTGTGCTCATATCTATTTTTAGGTCTCCCTCTTTGGTATCACTTATTTTTATTATACTTTTTTTTTTTGAAAAATTTGCACCTTCTGCTTCTTGGGAATTTTATGAATTGTTTTTCCATATTGGAATACCAGGATCATTTTGTGAATACAGATAGATTATTTTAAGAACCATAGAGCTGCCCGACTACATTGCTGGTTTGATTGAAGGATTGAATGCTTTGAGTCCTTCACACCTCGGTGATGGACTTGTTTTTTCTTCAGACCACTTCTTGATAGGACGTGCTTCACGGATAACCAGCCCTCCTGTCTTTTTTTTTCATATCAATCGCTCTGTTCCTATGTTGTAAGTCTTCACTGAAGATATTAACCCGGAGGTGATGACTTCTATAGCTATGAATTAATATAGCATGTTTCTCATTCTAAAGATAAGGAAATGTCACCTTTCCTCTTCCGAATTCGCCATATTATTCTCCATGGTGTTTAATTTGTAACACGCGACTTGTATTTTTCATCTAATTCAAGATAATTCTATAAGATTCATGTAACTATTATGATCTATTTCTATCCTTTGACATAAAGCTCACCTGCTGTGTGGTTGGTAAGAACAATCTACTTTGTTCTGTAGACGTGGTATATTGTATATTCTCTTTAACGGAGCATTAACCTCACACGTGCAATGTGCTATGTCACTCTAGGCCTGTTATCTGTTTAAATAATCCATAAAGTCAGATATAATAGCGCTTAACAGCTCACGTTAAGTACATATTTCTCGGAGCCATGATCCACTTTTCTTTCTAAATCTTTTATTATTTCTTAGGTGTTCGATAGCAGAACATGATCTGATCTTTAAATTAAAATAGTCGAATATTCCTTAATGATTGACATTTATTTCTTAATATTTCCTTTATATGCGGATTATAATTTTGGAATTTACTTTCTGACCATTTCATAATTATTGAAAATATCTAAAATCCATTCAGTCATTCTCTTCCAGTTTTTTTTTAAATCTTGTTTATTCGTATCATACTCCACTGCCCAGCGGTATTCTATACTATAGTTCATTCACCATACCTCATGGCTCACCCCCGTATATCCTTACCTCCATTCCCTTAATCATGAATTATTCCAGAATCAATTATAATATTTCTATATAAACCATGCTGCTTGCATATACTTGTAGTAGTTGTTCAGAAATCCGATTTTATTCAATAGATATTTCTTAATCCTGAGTAATAGATAAAATAAGACCTTACTAAGTCAGACTTTGGGTTAAAATAATGCTTGTATACTGCTAGTTACGTGAGGACAGGAAAGCATAAAGAACACTGACGTCCGTCATAAACATGCTTGTATCGCAGCTGTTCAGAATCCTGATCTCTCATACCTATTTGACGTATCCCCAAGTTAGGAATATTTTCATAATTTTATTAAATTCGTTTGTCTAATGTGTGGTCAAATAGATTTTTCGATCATAAATTGCTTTCGATAACGACTGCATGTTTCATAAAAAAATCGTAATTTTTATACATGATGATAGTTCTAAGTACAAGATTTTTAAAAATATGCAACTATAGTTCTAAATATAAGGTTTTTAAAAATATGCAAACTATAGTGCGGAATCCTCCAAACACCAGACGATCTGTGAATACGTTGACCAAAAACGAAGTTCCTATAACGTTCTTATTTGTTGAATATCGATGTGCTGGACTTTCTTTTGGACTATTTTAGAAACCATTTGTTGCGAGGTTAAGAAGAATTTTTGGTTTATTTTTCTGATACACCTACCGTTTTATTATGTTTATTGTTATGAAATATATAGTAAGGGTAAGTATTACGATCATGAAAATTTTCGAATTCCAGTTTTCGACGGAAATACACGTTTTAGGGTCCCTGGAGTCCAAATAACCTAGTCCCGAAAAAGGTTTGTGTTGGTATGGTAAGTCTAGCGCAAAAACGAAAAATCGTACGGGAATGAAATTTCATATTTAAGACAACTATACACTCGAGATGTCACAGCAACTTTTTCATCAAAATCGGCCAACCAGAAGAGCCACTTTATACCATGCATTAAGCACCTTTTTACGGTTTTCTCAAAAACGGCTCTTACGATTTTGATTAAACTCCCTAATTGATGTAAAATTTAATGGTCTTTAATATCATGTAGGTTTTATTCTGATTGAAATAGTCTGGCAGGGCTTAAATGCCGATGTTTTAAATTTTCTTCCTTCAATCTGTCTTTGTGTACATTCCAAAAGATTAACCATATCATATAAATGACATTGATAAAGGACGGCTAAATATACAAGTTGGACGAATTTGATGAACAACGAAAGGATAAAAGAGAAAAAATATTTTTTAATGTAATTTTTGTTTTGTTTTTATATTAAGAACAGTATATATTATAGACATATAATATACCGTTGGAAAAAGAAGGATTTTAGGAAAAATATTATCTGATACACAAAGTTGTAAAAGGTAATATAAAGTGACGAATAGAGAATAAATTATTATTACTGATTAACAATTTAATGTAGTTATATTATTTAATCTAAATCATTTGTTTCCAACGAAAATGAATACAGGTTTTATTAAAATCAACTCAGAATATTTTAAGAAGTATATTTAATGGTTTTTTAATTAATTTTAACAGTCGAGGTAAGTGAAAGTCGTGTGTTGCCCGCACCAGATTTTTTAATCTTACTAGTGTAGCTTTCTTCTTGAATATATTGTTGCAATACTTTTTAAAAAATCATTTTACAAAAATAAATATATATATTTGTATACAAAAATATAAAATATATATATAGAAACTTAAACAATAGATATCTACAGTAGATTGAGATCTATGAACTTTATCTGACCCATTTCCAACGCGATGATACTTTGTTCCGATGGTTGTTAACATACCCGCACCTCTTCAGAGCCCATGTTCTTTCAGTATGTTAAGGTTTTCATGATGGCCTACTTTCAATAGAGCTTAGTTTTTTAAGTATCTGAAAGAATTTGTTTGTTTTTATTCATAAATTGTTTATTTTTTCAATTGAAATTCAGGCTTGTACAATAAACTCAATAACCTTGTACAATAAACATACGTGTACAATAAACTCTGGGTTTGCTTTCAGTGAGCTGTGAAGATGACTACAAGGATCCATCCTACGCCGACGATGATGGAGGCCTTGATGAAGACGACGAAGACGAAGATGCTAACGCTCCTCCGCCAAAGATAATAAGCCAAGGAGGCAAGAAGATATTTTCTTTTGGCGAGACCGTTACACTTCCCTGTGAGGTCCAAGGTGGAGGTAAGTGTACTTCAAATTTAAACAAATTAATGACGGTAAATGAATTATATATACTATAATATTATCAATATAATAAATATATAATATATGTTTATGTCTCTCCATTCAGTCAAAATAATATTATTCTGATTATTTAAAAAAAAAAAAAAAAATCTTGGAAAACAAATTTTATATGACTTTGGTTATTAGCTTGAATTTAGTTTTTAACTTATAACGAAGTCATAACTTTCATCTTTCTCGCTGAAAGTGGATATTAATCCTCCAGATCCGAATATTTCTTTCTGAATTCAGATTTATCAGAAGTGAGGCATTTTTATTCTAGTTAAGTGAGATGTTAATTCCTGTAATAAATGCATATTTAAAAATTTATTATTATTTTGTTTTGTTTTAATAGCTCGAGCTGTCATTCAGTGGCGACTAGGAACCAAACCCTTGTTCTTCGATCAAATATCTCAGACTGACAACCCCCGGTTGTCTCTGGATGATCAGTTCAGCCTCCACATCAAAAATATCCAGATGGAAGACGCAGGTGAATACCACTGCCAGATCATTGGCAGTAATGATGTGCTTGTTTACAACGTCGACGTATTAAGTAAGTATAAATTGGATGCACTTATTGCTTATTATTCTGTATTATATTTTACATCTGATACTTCGTGATTGTTTCTGGCATTATTGATATAACAATTCTTATAATTAGTAATTAAAGTAAAATATCTTACTTCTACTTCTTTAGGATTTTTTTTTTTTATGATTTGACAGCTTTTATTATGATTATTAAATGAAGGGTATGGGGAAAGAACCCAGCAAGTCACTTCTTTTTGCCTTTCAATTTGTAAAGAGAGAATGAATATTTTTCCATTCATGCGGTAAAAAGTTGTTAATGGTTTTACTTTATAGATAAAACTTCCCTGGTTAGTATTCTTGAATACAAGGTTTTTTTTCTTTTACCTTATCCGTGCATCATGGAAAAATATATATTTTCTTTTGGATATAAAAAAGAAAATATATCTAAATGAGTTGCCTGGTTTTTACCCCAACCCTATCTTTCAAATTATCATCTAATTTATATCATGATGATGGGCATTCATGAAGAACGTTCCCCTCTCTCTCTGTCTTGTGAATATTATTAAAAAATATATATTTATAAGAATAAAATGTATGTTTTTTATTCCCAAGCATGTTTTTTTTAAATTGAGAAAATTTTAAATAATATATATCTTGGTATTAAAGAACTTGAAGACAGAATTTTAATTAAGACAATAAAGGACCAATAAGATCAGTCCATTTTAATAAATTTAACTACAAACATATTATAGGACATTGAAAAAGTTCTCGTTGCTTCTAGACAATGTTTCATTGCAGAACTCTTTACTATTTGCATTTTCAATTTGAATCATAATGCGGTGTTCAAGAACTAATATCTAGTAAGCTTGAACTTTATTCCGTTTCGTTCACCACAGTTTTGGGCAGTTCTAAAAATGTCAAGTTTTGTACTAAGTAAAGAGATTTCACTAAAAATGTTACAGCACTATATCAAAAAAATAAATCTTTAACAATTTTAATCTTGGAGATGAAGAAAATTGGCATATTAAAAAAGTTTGAAAAAGTAATTTATTGAAGAACCTTATCAGATGCTAGTTGAACTTGGAAAATCATTACTAATAGATAAATAAAATGAAAAGTAATGTTATTTTGGAACGAGAGGTCCCCTAACAATAACAAGATAGTACAATAAATAATAATGTCTAGTCATTTAAGACTTCAGTTCAACAAAAAAAAAAGACGAATTTTGTGACAAGGAATAGATATCATCTACAGCTTTAAATTTTACATATGTTGGGAATATTGCTTGTTTAGGAGATGATGAAATAGTTGATGTTTAAAAGTAGATAATAATAAGGCTTTACGAATGGAGATAGGCAAGGAATTCCAAAACAGGATAGCATGAATAACAAATGATTTTTTGAAGGAAGTAGATCTGTGGGAAGGTATATATAAATTTATAGGTTGGGATCTAGTATTTACTGAATGGACAGAGGAACAAATGGTTAGCATATCAAGAATGTAAGGAGGTTTTTTTTGTTTTGAAAAATAGGAAGAGAAAGACACCAAGGAGACATTGTTGACGGAAAGAGGAATAGAGCCGTTTTAAAATCAGTTTACCTACTAGAAACATGAGAGCACCTCGAAATTCCACATGTGAATGTTATGAAAGAATTCATCAGTCTCTTTAGGCTCATGTCAAACTTCTCAGACAGCCCGCCATATACGAGGCAACCGCAGTCAAATTGGGGGAAAATGAGAAAAGAGACCAGTAGCCTGTGGGTTTTAGGTGGGATAGAATTAGGAAATCTTAAGAATTGTTTTAGGATAGCGATGGATTTTCAGGTAGTTTGAGAATAAATGGTTTCATAACTTTTGATAGCATTAGCAGTGATTCGGAAGCAGGGATATTGGGTGTCTTATAAGTTGAAGCAGAAAGAAGTCTTCTCACTGCTTCTTCAACAGTAGAAAAGGAGCAGTTTTTGACACCATATTATTGTGCATGTGGCAAGCGATGAAAAATGAATGCAGCAGGATAATCACAAGCTTAAAATTCTTGATTTTGCAAAACTGGTAAAAACCTACCTTCCGATTACAACTTAGTTCGTTTGATGGCACATGGCCTGGCTAAGCAGCTGTCCATTCTTATGGTTATACCGAAAAGCGAGAAAAATCTTGAATAGTCTTAAAAGATGAGTAATTTTTCTGATCTGGAATTCACAGACTCTCAGAAAAATATACAGTAGAAGAAAGTAGCTGCTAGTGATGAACAATGCTTTGAATGAAATGCTTTTTACCATTTATGTTAACTGAAAAATTCTTTTCTAAAAAATAAAAACAGCTAGAACTTAATCAAGGTCCTAATATATTTATGTAATGAGGATTGGTATTTTTATTATTCATTTTCAGGAAAGAAGATATGGCAAAAAATGTTTTTTTTATTATTATAAACATAGATTCATAATCTTTCTTTTGATAAATTGAATATGGTAAAAGATATAGTACATGTAACTATAATAACTCTTCCTACTAAAGCTCTTTATTAATCTTATGTAAGCATTTTATATATTTCTTTCTTTGATGTTTTGCAGAAAAACCAAAAATTTTGCGGTTATATCCTGAAGGAACATCTAAAACTTTAAAGAAAGGAAGCCCACTTACTCTTATGTGTGATGCTATTGGTGTACCTAAACCAGAGATTTCATGGACTCATAAGGTAATTGATATTGTAATACATAACTTAACATAAAAAATTATAAATATATATATCATTATGCCAAACAATAATAATTCAATTTTAGTCAAATAAGCAACCAATGTTAAATGGGTTTCAGAAAAACAAAACATCTATAACATCTACAACAAACACAAAACATCTATATCTCTCTATAAACATTACTTTATTTTTTATACCGGTTAAAGCTCACACTTGCAGTTTGCTGTCTAACATGATAACTATAGTCATCAGGCAAAACTCTTCCCTTGATGAACCCAAACATTAAATGCTCACTTAATTTTTTTTTCTTGAATAAAGATTGGTGGGCTTTCTAAAGATTCAATCCTTGTTTTCAAATATGTTTCCTAGGTTTCTTCAAAAATTAAAATGATATATACCTGATTAGAGTTAAATTCTCACCACACTCTTCAAAGGCTGGTTCTTAAATGTTGTTGTCCATTGACTGAAAGCAAAACAACTAAAAAATATTTTTTTTTGTTAGCAAATAAAAAATATATGATAAAAACAGATAATTAAAATAAAATTAATATGATCCTTTATACTTATATAAATTTTCTCTAATATTAATTTGATTTAATTATTTTAAAATTTCACAGCCTATCTGTGGTTTTTCATGTTACCGAAACTGATTTTAGTTTTTTGTAACCTAAATCGAATTCAAATTTTCTATTTTCCATTTGGAAGCATTTTTGCTGTTTGCTAGTGTTATTTGTCATATTATACGTTTGAGGGAATCAGCATTGTGATCGAACATCATTTATGAATTTAAACTTTGGTAACAGCTTCTTCTTGCAGCTGATTTCACAGCTTATTGAAAAAATCTGTAGGAACTTTTGTGTTTCAAAAGAATAATATTGGTCTGAAGTCATGCCAAATGTTTGCAAGTTGAAAGCTAAACATTGTAACTAAGAAATATTTAAAATATTGTTGGAGTCTTCGTTTTGTCAATTATCATATTTCATGATGCTGTCTCCTTCATGTATGCTATTTTTCATGATAAAATGATTAGAACTATCTCTTCTCTTTTTATTATATTTTTATTTATTTATATATAAATAAAACTTTAATGACGTAATTTTTTGCCTTATCTTCAGATTATCCAATAAAAATCTAAAATACAATTCAATATCATAATCATAATCACAACATAACAAATAATATTCAAATTTTTAATTCAATTATCAATATTATATTCCAAAATTTGTTTCTAAACTAACTGTATTTAAATTGTTCTTACAGGCCGCTAATGACCCACTTGGGTAGATGCGGAATATTAAAAATAATAAAAATAAATTGTTCTTACAGAATTTTTCCATATTGCACAAAAGTTGGTCATATATATCATGATCTCTTTACTTATATCAAAAAATCAATAAAAAAAAATCATTTATGTAAAAATAATTTCATCATTAATTGTTAAAATTTTTATTTCACTATAACATAAACTAAAATGTTTTCAACATTTGTACTATTATTTAAATGCAAGTATGAAGCAGCCTCTAATTTCACTCCATTCCTATACTTGTTAATGTTTATATATATATAGCTACTATTTTTTTTTTTTTGTTTAGAAAAAACATTCCCATGTAGAAGAAACTTTATCTGAAAAAACTATTACAATCGATAAAGTGTCTAGGAAGCACAGTGGTGATTACACATGTACTGTTAACAACGTAAAAGGAAGTGACAAGCAAACAATTACAATTATAGTAGAATGTGAGTATTTTAGTTTAGTGTTATTTGGAATCTATTCCAATTGTGTACCCTATGTGGACTTTTTTTTTTTTTTTTTTTAAGTTTTATTTAGAATTTAATAACTTGGTAATTCATAAAATAAGCATAATGTCATCGTTTAAATTCACACTATACTTTAATAAAGACAGCCTAATTAACAACATTTTAGGTTATATTAGAAATTTTGGTTAATTTTATTTTACTTTTTACCAGAGCTTTTATGTCTTGTTGCTCTGAAATGATTATTTTAATGCAAAACAATTATATCATTGGAAGTAGTATTAAATTTACAATAAAAAAAAAAAAAAAAAATGCAATTGCAAGTAATATATTTATCAGACATGTTTGCACATATTACATTATATTATTGCACAGATTCACCAGATGTGTTTCGAGGGATCAATGTTAAATAACTATTGTATTTTACTTTCAAGTATTTGTATGTATTTTTTAATTTTCAACTTAGGAAGCCATAACTAATGATAAGTATAGAAAAATAGAGAACTATAAGCGACCGTGGAAAATAAGAATTGTAATTGTAATATTACTTAACCAAAAGTAAAAGTTTCTATGGAAGCCTAATATGATTTCTATTGGCACTAACTGTAAAATTTGAAAATTCTTTTCGAGTTTGGTTACGTAACCTACAATTTTACATATTATTGATATGATTTTATATTGTATTATGATTTACCTGAAGTTTTAGAGCTAAACATTAAGAAGGTAGAATTTAAGAATGAATAAATATCAACAATTATATATTTATGATTTGATAATTAGATTATAATTTAAATACAATTATTATTATTGATTTGCAGATGAGCCAGAAATTGAAATTTCTAATGAAATCGTTCATTCGGGAGAAGGATACGAATCAGAATTAACATGTGTTGTACATGCTCATCCTGGTGCTAAGGTAAATTCTTATACAATTTTGTTATTTGATACCCAAAGGCTAGAAAACTACTTAGCTCTTTTCTTGTATGTTTTTATAATAAAGATATTGGTAGTTTTGATAAACAGATAAGACAAAACATTCTGGGCTTATTCTTTTTAAAATAACCTACAATTACTTATTTGAAGACATTTAATTAATTTAATAAATGATTACAATTAACTGCTACAATTGTTATTTATGAGTCAAACAAAGGGGCAATGGGTTGAAGTTTTTCTTCTTAAAAATTATAATTTGTTTGTGACATATGGAAGAGGTAGTGGGGACAATGGAAATAACTTAATTGTACTTACTTTATTTTGGGTTTGAATCCTAGGCCGGGTTGAAATGTATTTTTTGACGTTTCCATGTAATTATATTTGTAACTTATTTTGCCTTAATGATGGTAGAATCCTAAATAAAACTCTGAAAAATAAGTAGCCAAGGTTGTGGAAAGAAATTGTTACCTATAATAATGGTCTGGATAGGATATAAATATGATATGAAATATGATTTGAAAATAAGAAAAGAAATTTATATATCCTGAGAAAATGGTTTTGGTAAGAAGACACAGGTTGGTTAGGAAAAAAAACTTCTTGAATATAGCCAAAGAGAAAATATTGGAGCTGATAGATCTATCAGAGAAGGATAGAGTAAAATGATAAATGATTAATTATAATTATTAAAAATAAGCAGAGAGTAAATATATATGTATAAATTCATTTTAGGTTACTTGGTTTAAAAATGAACAACCTTTGAAGGAATCACACCATATTTCTCAAGTCAAAAATGGAAATAGCCATAGCCTTCGAATTGCAAATACTAAAAGGACTGATTTTGGAAATTATAAATGTGTTGCCAACAATTCAATTGGTACAACATCCAGAGTTATTTCTCTTTCTGGTAAGAGCTTATATTAATCTTTATTGTATTATTAGTATGGTTTATTTTAATTTAATTTTACCAAACAACTACAAACACTGTGACATGAGATTGTTTTATCTAATATATAAAATCTTGTTTCATGTTGTTTTGATGTTGCGATCCTCCAAAATGCCTGGACTGATTTTTATAGAAGAATAAGTTGTAAATTATATTTCATATAGGCTGTCCATAATTTTTTTTTTTCTGTGTTTTAATTATTTGACATCAAAAAATATCTATAACCCCATATTTTCACCCTCTGCCCCTCACCTTAACATTTTTAGTCGTTATTTTAGTATTTTTGTATGAACAATGTCCAAATAATTTAACCATCATTCGTAATTCAAATGTCTGGTGTGAACAACATACAACTTTCACTTACCTCCATTATTAAAATCAATTTAAGGACTATAAAATTAAGTATAACTTGAAAAAAGTAAAAAAAAAAAAAATACATTGATTTTCGATGGAAACATATGTTTTAGATTAATTAATCTAACAACAGAAATTATCATGTACAACAGTTACTTAGCTTTATCCACTTTATCACTCTCCATTACCTTATACAACTTTGGATAAAAGATAACATTTTTCTAAAATCTTTTGCTTTATATTATATATTATACACTATATTACAATTCTTATGTTCGGGGAAAAAAAAATCTAACTGAAAAGATATTTCTGCAGTTTTCTCCACCAGTTGGTTATGAAATGCTTTCACATTGTGTATTTACCCTTTTTTTATTTCACTTATCTATATGTGAAATATATAGTAAGGGAAAATATTGCTATTTGAAAATTTTCGAATTACAGTTTTCAATGGAAATACACATTTTAGCGTTCCCTGAGTCCAAATTACCAAGTCGCACAAAAAGGTTTGTGTGTGTGTGTGTGTGTGTGTGTGTGTGTATGTCTGTGTCCTAAATATAGGATGAAAACGAAAAGTATGACGAAAATGAAATTTCATATTTGAAACAACTATATGCATGAGAAAAGGCCTACCAGAAAAATGCTATTTTTTTATTCAACACCTACAATATTTACTAAAAATAATTTATATGACAGAACAACATTTGCCGGGTCAGCTAGATATATATTTTCTTATTGAAAATAAAAAACTTGATTTTTCCTGATATTTTGGACTTGATGATATTATTAAGCATATGTTTAATGTACATCTGTCAATTACTGATTTATAAATTGTAAATGATAAATGAATTTACAGCAAAAGTATTAACTATTAATACACATGTGTATGAAGAAAATTCACAGCAGTTTTATAAAAAATAAATTCTAATCTGTAAATGTGTTTCCTCCTTATTTTAAAAAACTTTAATGATATTAATGAGAGTATTATTTTATGATTATCAGAAACTGCATTTGTTTTGCAAAACGTGGAGATGTAAATATTTTAGCATTAAACGTGCTTGTTATAACAATTTATGCAATCGGTAAATTACTTTCCTTTTTTTTACTCAGAAAAAGTTATTTAAAGTTAGCATTTTAAAGTTATAATCTTTCATTATGTCACTTTTATAGTTATGATTTTATTTTTAGAATAAAGATTTTTATAATCTTAGTACACTATAACCCTTCAATAACTTTTTATTTCTTTTAAGGATACATTTAAAATATAAAAATGTTTTTTTATTAATAAGATTCATTTTATAGATTTAAAAGATCCTTTTTAAAAAATCAAAGTTGATATGCTGAATTCGTAACAGGTATAACTAACATTTGCCATGAATATTTAGAATTGACAAACAGAAAGAAATTTTACAGTTCAACATGGGCACTGTTAATAATTATATTATGTTGGTAATAATTTATGCCGAAACTTAAAAAGATTAAGACCACTTAATTGAAATGTTTCTATGACTGCACCCCCAACCAACTACTTCTTAATTAATGGCCAGTTATGGTGGAAAATTTTTAGATCTGGAATTTGTCTGCCTTTATTTTTTTAAACTATTATCATAATATTGTATTTCAAATTTTTTTAAAGGTACTTTATGTTGTTAATTTTTTTTTCTTGTCATCAATTTGTATGCCAGAACATGCTAAGCTGCTTGACCAATGATTTTCATTGAACATGCTGCCAATAGGTGCTCCTACCAAAATGTAGTAACCAAAGTAACAATTTCCTTAAGATAATTGGCTTTACTTATATTTAAATAAAATAAAATAAAGTGCTGATATTATTCATGGGATGGTCAATATTTGTGACTTTATAAAAATAATTTACTTATTAGAACTAGATTACTTAGTATTAAAAAGATTCTTTTGAAACAACAAATGTTTAAACATTTACTATGTATATTGCCTAATTATTCCTTAAACACGGATATCCATTGTATATCTGTGTTTAAATTAAATCACTCAAAAAAGTGGCATTTGTTTTTTTTTCCCTGTTAATTGTAGTAATCTTAAGTTCATTCATGTTTTAGTTACAATGTTCATTTTTGGTGAACAATAAGTAATTAGAATTTTAATAAACTTACCTTACAATCTCTGGAAGTGGTGTGGTCTAGTGCATTTAGCACTAATCTACTGTTCTGCGTGTCCTGGGTTCGAATCTCGGCTGTAGCAGAATATTATTTATTCAGTTAATTTGGCCAAGGTTATGGGGACCCTCCTGGAGCAGACCCAGTCTCTATAAAGTAGGTACTCAAAAAATAGGGAAAACCTGGCAGCTGAGTGTAATCACGGCATAATCACCTCATGGCATGTTCGTTGACCTAGAAATAGAACAAATCTCTATATATACTGAGCCCAAGACCCTTCATGGGTTGTAGAGCCACAGGTTTTTTTAACTTAAAACCTCTCCAATCTAATTAGGAGAATTCGACTGCATTATTATCAAACAATACTTATGAATTTAAAATATATTATTTTTATTTTTTTTTAAATATACGCAAAAAATTAGTTCATTTTCAACTTGATGATTGTGTGTTGTTTTAATTTATTTCCTATTTTAAATTTAAATATCTTTACAGATCAGGAACCAGGAAATGCCCAAAATAAAATAAACATAGGTAATATCTAGCCACAAATGAATGCATTTGCACACAGTTTTTTGTTGTTTGTATTTTGCTGAATTTTAAAATATTTTAAATTGTTTAAAACAGAAACTTTTTGCATAGGAAATAAAAATCATTTTACCAGTTCTTCAGTTGAGAAAAATATTTA
Organism: Piezodorus guildinii; assembly: GCA_023052935.1. NCBI lineage: Eukaryota > Metazoa > Arthropoda > Insecta > Hemiptera > Pentatomidae > Piezodorus > Piezodorus guildinii. The sequence continues at coordinate 153,219,454 of CM041292.1, forward strand.
TATATATTTATTGCTTGATATATGATATTTATTTTTTAAATTTTGATCATTTATCCTTTAATGGAATAAATTGTTGGTATTACATTCTGTTTCTGTGCTTCATCTTGAAGTTAACTAAAACAAAAAGATGTCAAATAGAAAGAAAAAAAAAAGTATTTCTGGAGACAATTTTAAAGGACGACAATTTTGAGACAATTTTAATATTCAACAAAATTCAAAATTTAAGATTCAAATATTTCCATCATTCCCAAATGAGATTAATAGGTTTATATTCATTGATATATTTATTTTTATAGATATATTTTTCCCACTAAATTTAAGCTAAAATTTAGCGACCTGATTCATACTTCATTTCTGTTTTGTTTTCACTCACATATAGATAATGGAGATAATTTTGATAATTAAGGGTTTATTTGTACCTTTATTGCTTTAAATACTTTAGGTTACTGTTTGTAGTTTTGTTGTGCATTTAATTGAGAAAATTCCCTTAAACTCTATGATGAGAATTTAATTACCAGTTACATTTTATGTATTGGAATAAAAAAAAATTAATAATCAATCAATTTTGTTATTTATGCAGTCAATTATTTTTTTTTTAATCCATATTTTTATTAAGTAATCACTCCGTGTGAACTTATAAATTCACCAATGTTTTAACATCTAATGCTCTACTCTTAAAAGTATACTAATGTCACAATATCTTCAATAACTATAGCAATGCGTGTTCTAATAACTTTTGGCTGGATAAATGTCTATTATAATGCTTTGTTTTGACTTACAAACCTGTTATGTGACAGTAACCCTACAGTTATGGATTACTAATTTTTTCCTATTAACAATCTCTAAATTTATTGTCTTCAATAAAAGTAAGAATCATTTGTATTATATTGAGTTTGGTTCTGGGTTATGTAAATAGCCTATGTTAACTAACTTTATAACCAGTATTTATTGTCTTTTAGTGTATTAAAAAAAAAATTATATAGCTATAGAAATGTAATATGTATTGATTTCAGATTTTGGTATACTATTTCTTGATTTGTAGTTTAATCTTTTAGATTATTTTTTTATAACTTTAATATTTAAATATCGTTCCTCTGGTTTTAAACCACATACTAACTTCATGAATTTAGAGCTAGATATCTGTTAATTAGATGCCCAGCTGCAACTCATACTATCACTACTTTCCTTCATAGGATCAGACGTTGGTGTGCAAATCAAATGTTTGATAGTCTGAGAAAAGTGTATATATATATATAATGTTCTGAAAATATTCTCTATTAAAGACAAGACAGAAATTAGATACTTGAACATACCTACTAAACTAATAACTAAACATACCATTATGGACATATCCATTAAAAACATGCCACCACTAATTTGATCTATTGTTAAATCTGAATTAAATGGTAATAGATTATAACATAAAAAATGCTTTATAAATGCTAAATTTAAGTTATTGTTATTTAAGTTTAAAATTCATTATTTGTTCAAGCATAGCAATATTATTTTAAATGTTAGAGAACCAGTAATTTAACAATATTGTGTACATTTAATAGGCCTGCCTCCAGCTCCTGTTTTTGAAAGCACTACTATTGCTGAAGATGAAAAAAGCCCTCGTCTCACTTGGAAAGTGGTTAGCCGTTCTCCAATTGAGCAATTCGAGTTAATGTACAAAAAACAAGAGGTAAAATTTGTAAAATATTTTGTCATAACAAAATAAATTAATGGCTGTTATAATGTGGAACTAATTTTTTTTTCTAAAATTTGATGGTCACATTTTTAGGGCTTCTATTTTATTTTATTTATTTATTTTACTGTAAAACTAGATTAATACATAGAAACTTAATATTATGTTTAAAAAGAAAAGAAATACTTTTGCCATTTTAGGTACTTTCCCTGTCAAAAAATGAAGTGTAACCAATAAATTAACCACAATCATTTTGTATTATATTTCAGGATGACCAGTGGAAAACTGCAAGTCCAACTGTTGACCGTGAAGGTGAAAATGTGTATATTGCAAGGCACACTTTGAAAAATTTAGAACAGGGTACTTACTTTGCTCAAATAAGAGCCAAGAACAACTACGGATGGTCTTCACTTTCTGAAATGAAATCATTCTCAGGAGGTTCGTATTATAATTTAAGTTTTATTTGATATAAATGGCTTCTTATATTAGTGATTGCTAAGATTTACTTCAGTTCTTTTGTTTGCTTTTTTCATTTGCGCTATTTAAATTTAGTTAAGTAGTTTATCTATAATGTAAGCATTATGTTTATTTTTACTTTATTTTGCATAATTTAATGATGTACAAAGGGTTAAGAATGACATTTGAAACATTCTTGTATTAAATTAATTAATATTTCTTTAAATTCATTCCTTCTATTCTAATGTCACTAATTTTTGTCATAATTATGGTCTTACATATCACTACATTTGTGATGTTACAAGACAATCACAATCTTTGATACTTTGAGTTTCCTGGCCTAAATGTTTTATCTGATCACCTTTAAGTACTGCCTATCTGATATCTGATCATGCCATATCTTCACTTTCTCTCATTAGCATTGGAGAAATAAAATGAAGATGAAAATTAAATGATTCTGCCTTATCCTATCCTTTTTTTAACTGATTCTCAGCTGTATACTGTCTTCCGATCCTATGGTTCACAATGATTGTTGATTGAGCCGGGAATTAATACACTAAAGACAAACAATGCATTCCAAATATCTAATGCTTGCGGCAGGGTTCTTCCCATATGTTAATCTCCAATTGTTATTCCATACTGACTCTATGAACCCTACTTGATGCCTTATATCTCTATAAACTGATAAATCTTTATGGGTCACTACAACAGCTGCAAAAATTTAAAGCCCACTGTCATCCTGTCCTACTTTACAACTTCATCAATTCCTTTCCCCTACTGTTTTCAATCAATCCATTAACCTTACTGTTAAAACCTTGTAAGTAAACCATATTTCCTACTCATATATATTTTTTCAGTCCACTGGTAAATCTCAAGACAGCATCTTCGGTCCATTCTCTTTACTGTTTATACAGATTATATTCCAACCCATCCTAGCACTGTCCCTACTAGATATTTTGATTAAACATATAGTGTGTTATCTATAAATAATGACCCAACTGCTTCATCCCAAACTCTTCAGTCACTCATCACATCCAAGTGTGACTCGGAGACCACTTTGACTACTCCAAGAAGAGTGATGTCAGTATTGAAACAATATAGAATAGAATTTCTCCTTTGTTGCAAATCTATTACTTCTTGCCCTATAGCATATTCCACATATTCCTGTTGAGCAAATCCTGTACCAAGGATTCCATCTTGATATGTGTTTTGCATGTAAGCTAGATTGAAACAACACAAGAATCAGCTTGTGAATATCGACTGCTACTGCCCTAATAAACACTCCTTACTTCCAATCTACTAAAAAAGCACAATTATAGGGTTCCACTAAGCCATCAACTTCAACCAGCATCCAATCCTTGCAATATCAAAGTTCTTTAAATATTCCTAAATTCTTCTTATTTTGTTACTAACAAAATCATCCATGAAGACTACAATTTCCCCTTTGTTGCTAACTTACCTGAAATAGACATATAAAATGGACATATTGTACTGTACATTATTTAAAAGTGTTTTTCAAAACATTTCCAGTAGCTTTTGGTGACTCAGCACCACCATATCTTGAGAAATACATTAATACTGTGGCATTAAAGCTTTACTTTACATATACCTCTTTTAATTTTCAACTCCCTTCCCCCACTAGCCATCTTTTCATAAACCTGTCTTCCCAATATATCCCCTCTAATTGGAATAGGTTAAAGTGCTAAGAATGGGTTCTTCCTTCACAAAATTATAACAAGATCAGTAATCTTATTTGTGCAAACTTACTAATTGTATTATTGTAATACAGTTAGAAATTACAAAAAAAAAAATATTCATCTGTTTTATCTGTTTAAAATTGAGTGCTGCTGCTCATGTGCAGTACAGATTTAGGGTGCAAAAGCTGTACTGCACATGTCCAAGTGTATGCATAACCGGCAAACATAACTGACATGGGAACCAGACCTATTAGAATAAAAGAAAATAGCACTTCCTTTAGGATATCAAACAGAGATGCTAATTAGAAAGACATTATCAAGTCTTTCAAAATACAGTAATATTATGTTGAACAAAATCACCTCATTTTCATACTTGTTTAAGAGAAATCATTTTAAATTCTGTATTTCTTTGTCTACATCTCCAGCCTTATATTCTGTATTTTGCATGTATCGCATGTATCAGACATCAGATGTTTGAAATATGTCACTAATCATCAGCACATTAATGATCATTAAAATTATTCACATTAGAGGCCAATAAACATCATAAAAACATCTAGGACTCATTTAAACACTAATACTTGGTGAAAAGAAAGTTGTTTATCAGTATTACAAGACATAAACATATTCTACCATTTATCATCATAAACTAAATATAAATATAGTACTAATTGTTTTTAAATCTTACAAAACATTTATTCATCTTCTTATATAATAATGGAAAGAATTGGGCTATCATTAATATGTCTATTCTAACCCTTCTTTTTAGAATTTTATTATTTATTTATACCTAAGTGCACAACTTTATTTTGCTTCTTATAACATCACGCTTCTTATAATTTATTTGGTTTCCTTTTCACCTATAATTACAGATGTTATTGGAGAAAGAGGTGCTATGCAGTCTAAATTATTAGGTAAGTTTATTCTTAATGACATCTGTTTGCTATGTTACATTAATTTGCTGTCAATAAAAAATTGCTTTACATGTGTCACTGACAAATCAAAAAAAATAACTGCATCTTATTTTTATATACATTTTATTAATCAATATTCATTCTTGATGCATTTGTTATAAATTGATTCAGTGATATTATATTTCTTCATAAATATAAGGTACATCGGGATAAGTGGATCCTAAAATTTCATTAATTCAACATCTGATTGACCTCACTCAAACTCACTATTCCATTTAGAATTCTTTTAAATTTTAACCATAGATTTATCTATGATATCTCAACACGTTCGATCAGTATTTGATAGCACCAAGTACAAAATTATGAGTTTACCTCTTTCCTATGGGAATGTAAGCAAGATATTACCACTTACTTTGATGTACCTTATGTGTGTATGGTTGTAAGTATATGTGTGTGTAAATATATTTGTGTGTATGTATGTTTGTATATATAAATGTTCATTCTATAGTACAATAAGTATGCAGTTTAGCTTTCTGAATTCCTTCTTTATCACTTATTTGTGTTTATATACACTAACACTGATACATGTCTATATGTTTTTATTCAACCGAAAAAAAACTTTAATTAGCTTAATCAGTTGTTATCCAGGCATAACAGAAATATCTGGCACTTATTAAAGAGCTGTAAATACAAAATGACGTCTTTAGAAAGCAACTGATTTTGTTTTTAAAAAAATAATTGAAGATATCTTATATTGATTGATTTCCTATATTTTTAAAAATTATATATTACATGCTGGCTAGTACGGATTATAAATAGCCAAAAATATGACTGAAAATTTATAAAAATTTAAATTTTGTCATCTGATCACCCCAAAGATCATGAAGATTTTAACAGGTTAAGGAAAATAGTGATAATTTGAACTATCAAGATTAAAAGAGCATGTGACTACCATAAAGAGTACAGACTAGAGGATTTTAGGATTATGATTCCGAGGACCACTTGCGAGCCTTGAGTAGTTTAGATTAGGAGAGTAGGTGTTGGAAACTAAGCATACTCTATTTTGATTACAACAAATTAATGATTACCTAAAAGAATTATAAGATATTAAAGAAAATAAACTGAGTTTTATTATGAGTAGTGGCAAACCCAATACATAGTTACTGCTGAAAATCTGAAATACCAAGATGTTACTGGTTATCTATATAGTTTTTCTTCAATAGTACATGCTGACAACACAGACAACTTACAGCAACCTACAGGGCTCTCCTGCAATTTTGCCAAAAACAGGATAGAAATTTTTCAACATTTTCTTTGAGAATATGTAGAGAATAACAACCAAAATTTAGAACACGTAATTTTTAAAATCAAATGAATAAAAACTGTTTTCAGTAAAATTTTTAAAAACAAAACCATTTTTTTACATTGTTTTTTTGTACAGCTCTTTAAAAAGTGCTTTTTTATTTTTATTTTATTTTATTTTATTTATTTATTTATTTATTTTATTCGCACTGTTATATATAATTTAAATAATTGTGTACAGATTACTTGTCTTAAATCTTAATCGGTATCTTCTTTCAGTTAAATTAGTACCTTTTCTTACCAATAAATGTTTTTATTGAAAAAATATATTTTGTATTCAAATGATTTTAATGCAAGCAATAGTTCACAATTCAGAACTAGATTCCCATTGTAACAGCCATCAGTAGCATCAACATTTTTTATCTTTTAGAAGTTCACTTTGAATTATTATTCCACAGAAGAATCTGTCAAAAGGCTTCTTATTTCAGAAAAGCTGCATTAAAAATGCTCGATTTTGGCAAATGAGTGTTAGGAGATTTATCATTGTATGGGAAAAAAAATCCTAATGCACATGGAGATAAATAAAACTGTTGTCTGTGGAGTGTGTGTTCTCCAACAGATCTTAGTTCTTCTCTCCCCGTTGCATCCCTGATATTGGAAACCAGTAGAAACTAAATAGGCGTAGGGATGTGGCGACCCCATCGCCCGGCCGAAAGGCTGCAATCAGCTACTGGCCCTCCAGGTTGGGGGAACAATACACTAACACACATACAGTACACAAGCACAGCACACAATACACAAGGTCACCTACAGTACACTCCCTAGGATCACCTTCCCTAGGAAGCCGCCCTGGAATGGGTGCAGGTATGCATGCACCAAGGAGGCAGCCCCACCAGCATACTGGGATACGTAGAGAGGGTTAGTGGCCCCACTATCCGAAACCAAATCACTACGAAACCTCAAAAATCAGTCTCGGATGTGGATGGTCTGGACGGAAAATGACGCCGCAATCATCAACGGCTTAACCTAGGAACATATTATCACTCTACAGGCCTGGAGCACTGAACGTACTTCTGGAACAACTTGACAAGTACAAGATGGACATTACTGCCATCCAAGAGCTAAGATGGACCGGCAAAGGAATTCTCAAGAAGAAGCGGCACACCATATACTACAGTTGTAATGAGAGAGAGCACACGTTTGGAACTGGATTTGTTGTGAGCAATTCTCTGCGTCTCCTGGTACTAGACTTCAAACCTATCAGCCCACGAATGTGCGTATTGCGCGTTAAAGGGAGGTTTTACAACCTGAGCATTTTGAGTGTCCATGCACCGACTGAAACTTCAGAAGAAGAGGAGAAAGATGAGTTCTATGAGGCACTAGATCGGGCCTTCAACTCGTGCCCTGGTCATGACATGAAGATTGCAGGGGACCTCAACGCTAAAGTAGGCCGAGAAGAAATATACATCCCGACTGTTGGTAAACACAGCCTCCACGAAAGTACTAACGACAATGGACTGAGGCTCATCAACTTTGCTGTCTCCAGAGATCTTTTTATGGGAACTACAATCTTCCCTCATAAACACATTCATAAAGGAACTTGGACCTCTCCTGATGGAGCTACTGTGAACCAAATTGATTACATCATGATAGATAAAAGGCATATTAGCTCCCTCACAGATGTTTGAGTGTATCGTGGCGCAAACGTAGACTCCGACCACTACCTCAGCATTGCTCATATCATAGGCAGAATTAATACCTCAAGACCAAGATCTCAAACATTAAAGAGAAAAAGATACAATCGGGATAAGCTGTTTGATCCAAAAGAAAGGATGAAATTCATTAAAGCAATGGATCAAGTGCTCTCCACATCTGGCTATGAAGAGAACGATCTAAATGAGCAATGGAATAAGATACGATCAACAATATCCGAGGTAGCGGAGAAGATATTAGAAGAAGAAGAAAGGAAATCAAAATCTCCATGGTTCGACAAGGAATGTTCGCTTGCAACAAAAGACAAACATAATGCATATCAAGCACTGACTGCAAGATGCACTAGATGCACGGTTGAAGAGTATAGAGTTCTCTTTTCCTATGGAATGGAGAAACGACTCCATAAAAGAAAGAAAATATCCTGAGAGAGAAAGGAACTAGAGGCAGCTGAAAGGCTTATATCTATTGGTGATACCAGAAGATTCTACGCCTCAATCAATAAAAGCAAGAAGCCCTTTAAGCCCACCCATTCAGCTTGCAGGAATCGCGAAGGCAATATAATTGTTGAGAGGGCAGCGTGCATGAATGTATTGAAGAAACACTTCGCGAATATTTATGCAGGACATCAAGAGGAGGATGAAAACAACTACCCTCAACTCTATCAGGATGGCGATAGCTGAGCTGATGGGGAAGAGGTGGCTGATGCTTTGGTAGGGTTGAAACACCACAAGTGCCCCAGGGGTAGACAATCTACCAGCCGAGTTGCTCAAGTACGGTGGTGAACGTCTGAAAATAGCCCTACACAATCTGATTATGGACATCTGGGAAAAGAAAGATATGCCATCGGAATGGAGGAAATCTTTAATATGCCCCATATTTAAAAAGGGGACCCCTTTGATTGTGGAAATTATCGGGGCATAGCCCTCCTACCGTGCGCTTACAAAGTCCTTTCAGGCATTCTGTTTCAACAGCTTCTTCCATACGCAGAAAGAGAATTAGGCTCTTACCAATGTGGGTTTAGAAAAGAAAAATCCACAACAGACCAAATATTTTGCCTCAGGACTATATGGGAAAAGGGACATGAGTTTCGTATAACCACCCATCATTTATTCATAGACTTCAAAGCGGCATATGATAGTTTGGATTGAAAGGGTCTCTATGAAGCCTTTAGACAGCTGAAGGCCTAATAAGACTGATCAAGATGACCATGACAGACCTCGAATGCGTTGTACAAGTGCAAGGCGATCGCTCAGAAAGTTTTTCGTCCAGAAAGGGAGTGGGCCAGGGCGATGCGCTAGCATGTTTACGGTTTAAACTGGCTCTAGAGAAGGCAATAAGAAATTCAGCAATTCAGACTACAGGGACTATTATAAATAGAACCATACAGCTCCTAGCATACGCCGACGACATCGATATAATCGGACGCTCAAGGAAGTCAGTCGAAGAGGCATTCCTAACTCTCGCAGAAGCAGCAAGAAAATTCAGTCAAGTGGTCAACCATGATAAGACCAAGTATATGATCACTGAACAATGCCCAAGACATCCTGGGGAAAAGGTGGAGTTTGGAAATTGTCTCTTCAAATGGGTCTCTGAGTTTACATATCTTGGCTCACAAGTCACATGCCACTGAATACACAATGCCATTGAAACAGAGATAAATAAAAGGATGTTGGCCGCAAACAGATGTTACTTTGGTTTGGGGCAGCATCTGTCAAGCAGGTCAGTGTCCAGGAAAACAAAAGTCACTCTGTACAAAACATTGATTCGCCCAGTCCTTACGTATGGAGTGGAGACATGGAGCATGGCAAAAGGGATGTATCAGAGGTTGGCCGCATTAGAGCGAAAGATACTCAGAAAGATTTTTGGACTGGTGTTGGTTGGTGGAGAGTGGAGGAGAAGGAAAAATGAAGAGGTTTACATTCTCTTTGGAGAGCCTGACGTTGTTAGCGTAATCAAGCGGCATCACCTAAGATGGGCTGGACATGTGGCCAGGATGGAGGAAAATGAAACTCCTATAAGATTATTGACGGAGATAGTCCATGGCTAGAGGAGTGTTGGCCACCCCCGCCTTCAATGGACTGATTGTGTGGCCGCGGATGCGAGGGATTTAGGAGTCCACAACTGGATGGCTGCAGCACAGGACAGAAACTTGTGGAGGTTGCTGGTTGAGGAGGCCTGGACGCGTCAACGTGTTGTAGCGCCAAACCAATAATAATAATAGTAGAAACTAAATGAGCTTGAGGTCTTGGGGCTATTATTGTTTCAACTTATGAGAAGGTTTAAAATTATGGTCTGAGCTGGATAAGGATTATGATGACTAAGGTTCTTGTGGATTATCTTTGCTTTGTCATTATTTTGAGAATTGGAATGAAATAAGGTCAAGAACATATGGCATACTGTAATAATGAATTTGTTTTTTTTGTGGCATTACATGAAGAATAGGCTGTTGTTTGGAGGACTTCAAAAAGATTGAATACATTTCCCCAAAGCTCAAGCATCTAGGTCCAAATAGGTTTCAGAGTAGTCTTTTTTATAATTATGTTTAATATATTGTTTCCAAATCAAAAATGAGATGTTTTGTCTAGCATTCTATACAACTCGTCATATATTTGTTTAATTCAAGTAACTGGGTTTCATATTAGTCTTTACTTATTTTATATTTCTTCAATCAAGGAGAGGTGTCTCTGTAGATGAAATACGTCATTTCAGGAATATTAATGGGATGATTGGATGGTAGTAGCAATAGAAAATGATGCCCAAAGGGTATCAGGTTTTGTATAATACCACCTATGAATAAAATGAAGATAACAGAACCTAGATTGCTAACTTGTGGGATACTGACCAGATAACAGTTAAAAATTCTTGCGTTAAAATAAATCATGCGGAATTCTGAATTTTTATTTTTTAGCAATATTAAATGATATTTCATATGCAAAAATTATTAAATTATCTAAATTGGTTGAAAAAAGTATTCAACGATGTGGATAAATTATATAATTGTTAAAAAAAAAAGTATTAAATTGGTAGAAAAAGGTACTATATCATAATAGGAATATTAAAATTATAGCAAATGATTATATCAAAATGATAAAATTAATCTTTTTTTTCTTGCATATTAAAATATAATGTAGATAATGGATACAAATTATAATTATTTTATTTTTTAGAAGAATCAATGGATTCAGCTGCATGCAACCAAGAGATTAGGTTATCTCTAGTTTTTATGATGTCCCTTTTTGTTGGATATCTATTCTCCTAAGAAATAAAGGTAAATATTTTTTAAAATGTGTTTATTATTAATAATACAAAGCTCTATTAAAATTGCTGAAAATATCTGGTCATATATTAATCTTAAGATGCAGCATGGCATATATCTTGTCCAACATAAATTTGTTTATATTTATTTTCCCTCAAACATTTTCTGTTATTTTAAGAGAAATAAGTTGACATATTGCATCTGAAAGAAATATATGTATGAACAAAAACATAGAAATACATTCAGAAACAACTGAATATATATATTTTTTTAAATTTTACAAACTTGTAAAACTCAAAGTTAAGATTAAAAAGCTAAAAAAATCATAATTTATTTTAAATGGAAATTCTAATAATAGCTCTAATTTTAATTCTCTTAAAAAAAAAATAAATAAAATAAATTGAGTAACCAGTAGTTTATCTTTCAGGTGCACATCAATGAGCTGGAATAATGAACGAAATGAAGATGAACCATAAGAAAGACTATCAGAAGATTGAGTATGCCTTACGACCTATACTGAGCTTCTCTAATATGCTTATTTTGTCCAGGGATCAGTAATAAAATTAAATTTTACCTGTTGCTTCATATAAATTATCATATTTGTTGAATCAATATTTAGTAATTGCATTCTCTTTTTTGTCTCTTTCTCTTCATTTATCTGAAAGAGCTTTTATAAAAAATTAATTTGTGTTAAATATGAATTTTAAATTATTGTAATTAGCATATGTATAGTCTTCCTAGTGTTCAATATAAGAACTTTTACCTTGTAAACAAAAAAATTATTTATTGAGAAATAAGTTCCGTTAACAGAAATCCTTAATTTCATTAAGGTTATGGGTTATAATGTACAAAATTATTCGTATTATTAAGATTTGTTCAAAGCATGAACATTTGCTTGATTGTGTAACTAATTTTTTATTTTATATTTTTATTCCTAAAATCAGAAATTTTAATAATTAATCTCACATACATGAATTGTTAATAATTTATCGGAACAACATTTAAAACCAAAGTATTTGTTTTGTATAAAAATTGTTGTGAATATTCAATATATACCACATGTTATAGTTTATAATTATGTTTAAGTATGTTAATAGAATCTTAACTAGAATAGGATAGCTGTGTGATTGTCCCTTCTTATTTAAGCTTCTAAAATATTTAGAGTTATGAATATTGTTGAATAACTTAATTTTGTGAGTTAATACACATACCTATATATTTATATTTCTTATTTAAATTAACTTTTTGTCTTTTAGTAGTATGGTATGACTTTGAATCTATATAGTCGTTCATTCTCTGTAAAAATATAATTTTTAATCAAAGTTTAAATTAAATAATAATCATTATTAATTTTCACACAGAGTGCCTTTTCCAAGTCACAGCAAAAAATTGCTCTTACAGTTTGAAGTATTTTTATATGATTGTAAAGTTATTATTAGATCTATAGTCCATCAAGTGAAAAATCACCAGGGAGAGTTATCCTTGAAATATCCTTAGCATATCCTTGCCATACCAAACCTCTGGTCCTCATCTAGGTCAACAAATGAAATAATAAGCCCAACTTAACAATGTTTGAAATTATAATTAAGTGATTATATCAATTTATTTTTAATTATTATATAATTTCAAGTCACTATTATGCATCTTATCAAATGTCATCTCATAGTGCTTTAGTATTTTTGGGCTATACAATTTTTGGACGTAATAAAATAGAAACACATATGCCAAATATTAAAAAAAAAAACTTTGGCAAATCATTAAAATCTGAAAATACTTATACAATATGAGATGATTTTGTATTAGATGCAAAATAATGATTTAAAATTATGTAACAATTGTTAATTAAATTATTTATAATTGTTTAATTATATATATGTATATAATTGGCCAGATGGTTTATGGAAATTCATCAAATTTTTTTAGGCGAGAAACATAGGGTCAGAGGGAGGTGTAAGTGGATCATGCCTTGTGGTATTGGTGAGAAGAGGGACTATTTCATTTTTATTCTTGTGTAGGAAAGACTATTATAGGACCATTTGACAAAATTAAACACAATGTTTAGTAATAGATTGGCAAATAAAAGTATTCATTATTTTATGTATAGACATGTTAAATTGAAAAATATTAAATGTAAAATCACATGAGTGTCAGGTATCACATAAGAGTCCAATTTTAAATCTATTTAATGGCTACTTTAAGCCTTTTATTTAATTTTTGTAATATATAATTTTTGTATATTTTATTAATACACCTTATATCTGGTATTCAAGGAGCCTTATAGTGTATACAATTTAAGGTTGTCAGGAAAAAGTTTGAAAAATAACTTTTCTGCTACACTGACTCAATTTTGTAAATATGAATTATTATTGTCGAGGTGGGATTTTCACCATTGTATAGTTAGGATGTATGAAAGATATATTGTATTTAGTGGCTTATAATATAATAAAATAAATTAAATATTTTTGTCTTTTAATAACCATTCCTACAATTTGTTATATATACATTGAAGTTTTTTTTATGAAAGTTTCAAATGGCTGTTAATCCTAGAATGATAGGATTATCCTCCAGAATAATTGGAATGTAAGTATTATATTTATACAGTATTTTATACTATCAAATCGTTTTAATTAGAAAAACAAATTGTTTGATCTATACTCACTTTGGTTTATATGAGTAATGATTACCATGGAGTTATTAGCTATCTGATAAAGAACTCAGGATACTCCCAATGGCAGATATCAGCTTCCTGACTATGTTGTTTACAGAATTCACATATGTACATGAAATACATTATGGTTGATTCTTGATTTAATTTTAATGGAACCACCCTTGAGGCTACCTTTATAATAACAAACATAATCATAGACATTGGTTCAAGAATGGTGTAGTTGATGAGTGAACTTACATATCAATTAAAAGTTAAACTTATAACTACCCTTCTTTCTTTGCCATTATCATAGAATTTTGTCAAATGGCTGACTCTATATTCTCTTAAATATATATCAGGAAAATATTGCTGATAACATACTGATAAGTATCAAATAATGTCAAGTGACAATAGGGTCATAGCATTTTTAAATAAAATAAAATAAACTACTTTAAGACAACTCTTTAAGGATTTTGGACTATCGATGTCTAAAAATATAAAGAACACAGATCCAATTAGAGTCAAATACAGTAAAGGAACCTACAATCAATCAAAATTGTTGCTCAAGATTGAACAAATAGCTTGAATAAATGTTGATCTACACTCCCTGTCAAAAGAATTGCAACAACCATAATTCTCAGGATTTTCTTGGTTTTGACCTTAATCCAGACTTTTTTAATATTTATTAGGGATTAGACATATAATTTGTATGCACTGTTTACCAACAAACGATGGAATTTTGTTTCATTCATTCCTTTCAGTCCATGTTTATCTTTCATTATCCTCAAGTTTGTTCTCTTTTTTTTCTCTAGTTAAAACAATTAATTTTTTCACAATGAATTGTTTAAGTCACGATGATTCGGTCAGAATCATCACTCTATGAAGAAAGTAAATCATTGCGAAACACTTTGGAATTCACTATTCTACTGTTTCAAGGACCATAAAAAGGTACAACCAACATCAGGACGTCCCAGGGTTACTAAGCATATAGATGACCACTTCATTAAAATACAATCAATTCGGAAGCGTAATTCTACTGTGCCTTCCATTAAAAACTTTATCGCTGGTGTTCGAGGGATATCAATCTCGGAGTCAACGGTCATTAGAAGACTGAGAGAGTCAAACCTCAGGTCAGGAAGGCCAGTGAAAGGTTCTCTTCTCCCTGCAGAACACCGTGTAAAAAGATTAAGATTTGCAAGGGAACACCAATCTTGGACTGTAGAGGAATGGAAAAAAGATTTATTCACTGATGAGACGAGAGTGTCCCTTAACAGACGTGAAAGAGTTTGGAGAAGGCCTTTAGAACGGTAAAGGCTGTCGGTCAGTGCTGCATGTTAGAGACTTTATAGATCTTTATATTTTTCTAATAGAAATTATTAATAGCCAGCTTCTGTTTTTTAATATTAACTGATGTCATGCATTCTTCAATTTTAATTTGGATGGGCAAAAGTCCTGTCAATAGTACCGCAGCCTGATATGATGATGCATGGTGGTAGCCCTTGCACATTTTGATTGAAATGAATGTTTAACTTTAATCTGTGTCCCTCCGTCTTGCCATGTCCAAACCACATAAGCTGCCGAGTTTCCAGGACATCCTTTATCAGGGAACTCCCAACTCCTCCATGATTCTGTCATTATGAATGCAGTCACGTCTTGTTCTGCCTGCAATCCTTCAGAGAAACCCCATCTCTGCAGTAATTCTCTCCAGCCTGCCAGCATCACCCAGCTTTCTGCACCATATAGTAGTACAGGAAGGAGGGATTTCTCTACGGAATCTGCAATTAGGAATATCATCTGCATACAGTTGAAGCTGTACCAGAAATGGAAGTAGATTCCTTCACTCCAGGAAATACCTTTCTGTTCACCTTTTGTAGATGGCAGCTATTTCATCCATAGCTGTGAATTAGCAATGGGCTTAAACTATCCCCCTGTTTGACCCCTCTAGCTATGCTATAATAGCCAGTTTCCTTTCCCTCCAGTTTGACTGTTCCCTTTGGATCTTGGTATATGGATTTTATGGCTTCCACCAGGCTTCTTGGAACATTCTTTGCCCTTAGTGTTTCCCATATTTTGGTTCTTGTTATCCTCATTAACTCCATTCCACCAAATGTAACAAACTCTCCAACTACAGTTTTCTGTCCTGGAGCTTTTCCTGTCTTAATCTTTTAAATAGTTAGCTCATTTAGTTTATATTAAATGCTTGTTATAAGTAAATATCTTGCATTGTATTTTGTCAAAGCATTGTACACAGCTATGCGATCTATAATTATTTCATAGATTCTAATTTAATATTATTTAAATTTCTCCAAATATTTTTGGAACGACTTACAAGTAAATTGTAATAGATACTACTAATTGTTTTCTTTATAATGATGATTGAAACTAATTAAAGTGAAACCTGAGATCACCGAGAGTAAAATAAACGGAATGAGATTTTTTAATAACCTGTTTTTAAAAATGTAATACATAATTGCCTATTAAAATGAAACAGATGGTTTAAATGTATATTTTTCATCAAAATTTGTCTAGTCAAAATTAGTCAAGAAATTATTTGTCTACATCAAAATCATGAAATAAAAACTTAAAAGCACAAAAAATTAATGCTATTTTTTATATTGAAGCATAAGACTGTCCTACTTTTTAGTCAAGAAATTTAACTCAAAATGGTTAAACAATTTATTATAAACAAACATGTTAAAACACATTACAGGTCTTCAGAGGTAAAGAACACGATAAAGATATTAGTAAAAGGTTCCAACAATAGAAAATAATAAAAATATGAACATGGTATATAAAGAATAATATAAATATCAACAATATAATTAATGGTGGTTTAAGACAATTCAGTATTTAATATTAAAGAAAGAAGTTGGAAAAATAAAATAATTGCCTATTGATACATTAATATTGGGAAGAAGCTGTGAAAGAGGAGTGGGATGGAGGACTGTCACAGGACAGATCTTAGGGTCTGGCTGTATAAGAAAGTATCTTGCACTGTTCAGCTGTAAAATAAGTCCGAGTAAAAGTAAGTAAAATATTGATTATTTAAAATTTAATTCTGAAATATAGATTAACTAATACTTATTTAGTTTGAATAAATCATATATTTTTATCATCCCTACATAAATGTAAATTTCTCGTTTGGGACCCTTGAATAAAAGTTTGCTGTAGTGAAAAAAATTCGCATAATTAAGGTTAAGACAATAAATATCTGCTCAATTGTAAAAAGTTATATATACATCTGATTTAATTTATATACATAGATATTTACAACAAAAAAATAACAAATAAACAAAATAATTTCTGTCCAACACATAGTAGGCTGAGTTGACATTGGTATTTTTATCAAATTATAGAATACAATTAAATATTATTTAGTTAAATTGACATGCTTTGTTTCATAAAATGAATAAAACTGAATGATACAATAGCAAAATTCTAAAAATTAAGTATTAGGACTATTACACATAAATACTTTAAGTATAAAAAATTGATAAAAAAAATAAAATTACAGATCTAAAATTTTTGTAAATTATGAGGAAACATTTTTCTGTTCCCATTTAAAATTATAATTTGATACATACATATATATGATACATGTATAAACATACATACTATATAAAACAAAATTAGTAAATATCATTCAACATCAACAATAACTGGTTTAGAAATGGCATCATGAAAACTAAATACCATAACACAAGATAAAGTACTAAATCGCATTTGAGAGCTCTTTAAAGTATCATTAATTTTTTGTTTTAACAAAGGATCAGAAATCAACTCAGTCCTTCGAGCAACTAATTCAGCAGCAGATATTGTGAAAATTTTATCAATAACTTCAGATGCGAATGTTACTTCTAACTCAATACCTCTTGCCATAACAACAGCATTCACAGCCCATTTGTCTCCTTTTAATTTAGGTTTTTTCAAAACTTTCACAACACGGGCAGGTGTTTTTACAAATGCAGGCCTTTTTTTAGGCGGAAAAGCATCAGATTTTAAAAAATTATTCTCGGAAAAATCTAAATCAGATGATATAGAACTATTAATATCATGGCATTCGGGTTCATCTGTTAATTTGGTGAGAGGTGATTCACCCTCACTAAGATAATCAAAAATTATCTTATCCTTTCTCGAAGAATTCATGCATGATTGTTCACTTACAGATGCACTAAATGAAGTTGAAGGGCTTAATTCATTTGAACCATAGGATTCTTTTAATTTGTTCTTCAGCTCTGTAATTTGTTCATACTGTTTTTTGCTTGCAGCAACATTAAAGACTTGGCATTCTGGAAAACTTTTTGAAGCATTATCATTTAGATAAGATTTTGTTGAATTAGAAGGTGTACTTTCCACAGTCAATGTTTTTTCTTCAATTAGTTCAAAGTCATCATCAAACTCTAATAATTCGGTATTTTTCTTAGAGTTTATTTTTTGTTCTAATTCAGCCATGTCATCATCAAAATCATCAGCTATCAAAGAATCAGTTATGCTAGTAAGTTCTCTTCTTTTGGAGAGATGACAGTTTTGGACACAGAGTTATCTCCAACATTGGATTTAGGTCTATTTCTGATCCCAGGAGTACTAAGGTATTTTACTTCCCTATCTGCCCCATCTGTAGAAACTTCATTTTCAATCACTTCAGCTAACATCATCATAGCTTCTTCATCATCATCAAATCCATTGTTATTATTAACTTTTGATTCAACATATTGTGGAGTTTCTTCTTTAAAAGTACCAAGATGATATGGATCAGGATTTTCTGGCAACTTCAAAGCCCTGGCAAGTATGTTTTCCGTTGCATTAGGAATATGTAGAGCATCTACTTCACCACCTAAAATCTGAACGTTTGAGGGCCTTAAAAAAAGTACTCCTTTTCGACACTCAAGAGGACCAACTAAAATAGCTTTTTTACCCGGGACTAATGGTTCTCGTAAGTGTGGAATAAAATTATCCTCAAATCCTACAATTGTTATAACCCCATCAGTGATTTCAATCTTTAATGTTCTATGGCTGGAAACAGTTTCGGGGGTATTAGAAGATGTATTTTCACAATCGACTTCTAAATTCTTTATAGAATCTGGTCTTCGAATTTTTTTGAAGTTGTTTGTGAAATGAAACTGCAATGTTTACAAAATAGTTTAATTGAACAGCATATCGCTCTTGTAAGACTATTTTTTCAGCACTTAAACAACTGTCAGGAAGTACTTGGACACCAATATCAGACAAATCCGCTAATAACCACTGTTGATAAACAAGTTCACTCAGCTGTTTCAAGGAGTAATTTCCTTGATCCTTGAAACATTCAACACAGGATGTTAACCAATCATTGTTAGGAGGAATTTTAATAGATTTCATTCGCAGAAGACGGGATACTTCATCAACTGTACCCATAATGATTAAATAATTAGCTAGCAAAGAAATTTAGTAAGTAATAAAAGTTAGAGGAAATAAACTCAGTGATTCTCATCTTAAACGTTATAGAATGTAACCATAAATACAATAACAGTACCATTAAACAATAAAAGTTTCTTCAAGTTGACCGCCACAATTGAATAACCAAAGAGGTCGAAATTGATTTTACATTGCTGTGGTAGCTGCAAAAAGTAAAAAAAATGCTTTTAATTAAATAAGAAAAAATTTACCACTTAAACCCATAGAGGTCAAGGATGAATTACATTGACAATTATCCGCAATGTTTATAGACCAAAGGCTGAACAAGAAGGTGGTTTTGTTTTAATCCTAAGTTGCTTTTTGTAATAGTCCAGTATTCTCTGGCGTAAGTCAGTATGGGAAGGAAGAACGCAACAAGAAGCCTTCTTATCAAGATTTTTTCCCAATTATAATTCAATGAGAACAGATTGTTTTTAAACATCGTACCAACAAGTATGTATCATCTCCACCAATACTATTTAAAATTACAATTAGTTGTATAATTTTTCTTTAGTTTTGGAAATTTTCTTGCAGTCAAGTATCAATTAATTTACTTGACAAATTAAGTTTTATTTGAACAAGTGAAGGCATTTTGTTTCTAATTAATCAAATCTACCTCTTATCAAATAAAATTATCATGAATGAATTTGTCTCGAAGAGTCAAAATGCGCCTAAGTAAATATTATGAGTAAATTGTATTGTCGAAAAACAATTAGGAAATCTTTTGAAATTAGTGACAATTTTGTAGAGATAGATTACTTAGAGATTATGTCAGCAAATCCTAATGGAGTAAATGAAATGAAAGTTTGGATTCAATCCTAAACGGTTTTTAATCAAGGAAGAATGTGGCAAGGTTATTAATTTACTAAATTTAAATTACTAAAAGTCTAGTTAATCTGTGATAGTCTGTGGAGTTAATTAAATAACAGATCAGTGATTAAAAAAACAGTGCTATGGGTTTGCAGTTTGCCTTTTCATCTCCAGTGAGTGTTAACTAGACTTGCGCGTCCTGATAAATCAATATTCGCTTTATAAACAAGAATATAAAAAAGGCATGCATGAATTGCTTTCTTTAAGTTGCAACTTAACAAGGTCGGGCATATGTCTAATGTGTGACGTCACAGAACGTTGAAGCTTGGATAAGAAACACTGCAGCATTCTCCCTACTCTCCGGATCTCATGCCAAAGCATAACCACTTTGTTAGATACCTGGACCGCTGCTTACGAGACAAGATATTTAATGGACAATAGAGAATCAGAAAACAATTTTTTGAAATTCCTAAAAATGGGAAATACTATACCCAGGGAATGGAAAAGTTGCCAACATAAATTGGCAGAAATGTATTGATAGCATTGAAGACTATTTTGATTTAAAAAAAAAAATTAAATCATCCCCTTTTTTTTTTTTTTAAACCAAAATCCTGCATTATTTGCCGGACAACATATACATTTATGAAACACGTTCAATACGCATGAACAGACGTCTGCCATTTATGATACCTGCAAAAAGAACACTAAAAGCAGACCATCATATCTATCCTTCCTATCATAATTTCTTAAGAAATGTTTTTTTTTCATCCAAGTAATATATGTAGCTAATAAAATTAAGAAAATACTCCATTAGAACAAGATTTATTACGGCATATTGAATATGTATAGCAAAAGACACTGATAAATTTATTGGATTCAGGCTTTTTAAATACGCTCTAAGGTGAAATTTCAAAATACTTCATCCAATATAAAATGATGGAGATATTTTCCCGACTGCACTGTGGCATGGTTACACAATTTAAAGAAAACTTCTCATTTTCTAAATGTTTAACGTTAGCATCTTATAGTATATGTGTTTGTTTGTTTATTTAACGTCACTTTATGCTACTATGGCTAATCGGACGAATCTTTGTTATATTAAATGTTAAGTGGAAACAGAAAAAGGGAGGAGAGAGATCATTATTACTTATTTTAAGTACTTTTATGAAACATAGTGCATTATAAAAACATTTACGTGATAACTATATTTGTTTATAGAATCTAAAGAGGAAAAGTGACTATTGATTTTCTCACTTATAAATCACTGAAGGATGTTTTATTATTTTTTAAATTTACTTCTTATATAAAAACATATATATAAAAATTTATAGCTTTGTATATTTATAATGAAATATGGTATGGGATTTTTTAGTAAAAAAAAAAAAGGATAAAACTATTATGGTAAAATCAAAATGGCTTCAGATTGATCGCGTCTCGTTTACGAAGTCCTAGATGTAGCCATTGAATGTTTTCTTACCCAGTAAACCCCATTCGGTTTTGTTTAAATGAGGTATGTTTACTGTACCTTAGTGCTATTTGATCCTGTTTATATTGTTATTTTAGACATGTTTTCTCTTAAAGTAGTTAGTTTATTGAGGCATAGATTGTAACCTTTGTTTGTTGTTATATCTCAATTCATTATTGATAAATTGTCTTGACTTAGACAGTTATTGGTGTTATAATACATAGATATATTTGAGATAATGATAATTACCAAAGAATTTTTATATCTGTCATTACTTCTGAAAACAAACCCCTACTGCTAGAATTAATCTCATTAATCAATTTCAAGATTTGTTTAAGAATGTCCTTAAACTTTTGGTCAAGAATCTATTTGATCTATCAACTAAAATTTTATTGAATAAATTTCTATTGAATATATATGTAATCACTATTCTATAAGTGTTAACATATTTCCCCAACATTGTCATTAGATCTTTGATAGTGGTTTATATTTTGTGAAATATGTGTTTTTTTTTTCAAAAATTGATGTTTTTTAATTTTGTAGGGAATAGTTTTACTGTTTGTGGTACAGTGTTGTAGATAAACTATAATTTACACATACCCTATTTTAATAATTAATATTTAAGGGCTTAGCTAAATGATGATAATTCTAGTTCAGATTGTATTCTCATGACGATAGCAGCTGAGGAAAGATCTCAAATTTAATAAAGGCTTATAATACAAAAAAAAAAAAAAGCTCATCATTAAATATTTTATTTAATTTTTATTTCATAAAAACTAAAGGTAAAGTTACTCCAAAGCGAATAGTTATTTGATATACAACATGAAATGATTTTTAAATCTAGGCACACATTAAAAAATTTATATATACCATTTTCAATAAAAGTTTAAAAAGAAATAAAAGTCATAGAATACATTTATCATATATTTATTATAAGTAGGTTAATAGTTAATCACTTGTCAGTTACTATTATTGTTCATAAACCTTATTATTTGTGTAATAATAATTTTAATTTTTTTTTTCAGATTTTCTGATTCAAAAGAAAATTTTTAGACAAAAATCTTAATAAGCAGATATTTATTAATCATGTCATGTGGCAGAATGGTGAAACTACCCCTAATTGCAGTTTCAATTCAAAAACTACTTTAACAGAACATTGCATTAATCATATTCAGCAATACACCAGCGAATACTTATATTCATGTAAATTTTGTAACCAGGTGTTTTCTCAAAGAAACAGATGGTGTACCACGAGCGTCAGCATACAGGAGATACATCATTTCCTTGCAACTTTTGTACAAAAGCTTTTGCTAGAAAAGATCAGCTAAATAACCACGTGCATAGGCATACTGGGGAATCTCCTCACAAGTGTAATTATTGTACCAAAAGTTTTACGAGAAAAGAACATTTGACAAACCACGTTAGGCAGCATACTGGTGATTCTCCTCACCGCTGTCCTTTTTGTACCAAAAGTTTTACTCGTAAAGAACATCTAAATAATCATGTCCGCATTCATACAGGTGAGTCGCCACACACTTGCGAGTATTGCAATAGAACTTTTACCAGAAAAGAGCACTTGAAGCGTCATATAAGACAACATGTTCAAGGTGCTGAGTTTAATTGTATAGTATGTGGCACACCTTTTCCCTCTAAAGAGACGCTTGTAGAACATATGCAAGCCCATCCCAGAGATAGGCCATTTATATGCCCTGATTGTGGAAAGGCTTTTCCCCTTAAAGGAAATCTCATGTTCCATCAAAGATCTCATCAGAAAAACGGTGTTGTTGAGAAACCATTTAGGTGTGAACTTTGCCATAAAGATTTTATGTGCAAAGGGCATCTTGTTTCTCATGTTCGTAGTCACTCTAGTGGAAAGGGTATGGATCGTTTGGAAATATTATTGAAAAGAGTAATGCTTTCATGTTAAAACAACTAATGAAAGGAGAAACAAGTGACATGACTGCACAGGTTATTCATAATCCTCCAACACCCCAACCCTTACAAACTGTAAGTGTTGGAACTCAAGTTGGTCTTCCAAGTCTTGGGCTACCTGCCAATCTTCATATGCAAACACCACAATCACTTCTGTCAGCTGTGACATAAAGTAATTTTTGCCCCAACTTAAATTATAATTATTATTGAAGCTTGTCTATGATTAAACCATTAATTTCATTCGTGCACAGTGATAAGTGTAATTGAAGTTTGGTGTTGATATTTTTATATGCCTTAGTTAAGATGCCCTTGATTTTATTTGTTGTATAAAATGAATTTTAAAAAATATATTTAATTGTGAATGAACTTATAATGCTTATGTTACCGAATAATATTTTATGTAGTAGAAATATTAATGGAAATTACAGTCTTGTATATGTCAGGTTTCTTTTTTTTTTTTTTTTTTTTTAATTTTTTTAAATACTTCGTAGCTTACAAATTTATAATTAGTCTTTCAGTGACTTTGTTGTATAATTTAATTTTACTATTTTGATAATGAAATTATAATTATAAGGGTGTTTGTATTAATTTTAATTTAATTTTATATAGATCCTATAGTAAAAATTTAACTTAATTGTAATGTTTGTTAAAGTAAATTCTAAGAAAAAATCTGAGTTGTTTGTAGTTAAAATTCATTTTCCTGTCTCCTAAGTTTTATATGAATGGTAAAATAGATCTCAGAATAATTTTTATTTTGTTTTCTGTTTCTTCAGTGATAAACTGCTTTATTAAAAATAATTAAGAATTAATTATTTTAATAACAAATTGATTTTTAAGGCATTCCCTTATGGTCACCTAGATAAAAAAATATAAAATAAAATAAAGCATAATACTTTTTATATTTATCAAATAATTGACAATTATTGACTAGAAAAATAAACAAGCCCTCAAACACAGTAGGTTTAATGATAGGCTATAAAACTTAATATGACTAGTTAACGAATTGTTCTATCCAGCTTTCTATATAAACATACATTTTTTAAAGTAAATTTAATGCAACTGAACAAGTAATACTTAAATGAAAACATTTTTTTCTCTTATAAAATACTTATTACATAATTTCCAACAGCAGAAATTAATATATTTACAGAATATAATTTTACTTGATGTTCATAATAAAAAAACAGACTTATATTGGACATATTACTTTGATAAAATAGCCCTGAAGGCCATGTTGGACAAGTAATGTGGGGTCAGAATTTAAGTGCTCTCAATTCAGGAATGGCTTTGATCACAAGAGGCTATTTAAATTAAATTGCAATGGTCCACCAAAATAGATCTTAAAGTTCCTATGTGATTTAAACAAAGGCGATCTCCAGTTCAGTAGCTTTCTATGATAAGTGTTAAAAAGATGATATGCCCATTTGCCTCACTTGTTCTTTTAACCACTATCATAAAAGAATACGTTAAGGGGGGGGGGAAGGTTTGATAAGTGGAATGCATGCTCCTTTTCAAGAACCTTATATTATTGAACAAACAATCAATTTGCAAGTTCATGAAATCAAAATAAGTTTATGAAGAGCGAACTTTTGACAGTCTAGATACATTTAATACAACATGAGGTTCAGTATCTGCTGTGTAGTAAATATTAATGGTCATAGAAAATATTCAACTATGTGTAATAATGCATATACTTTAAACATTTCAAATTAATAAAATTACTACTTTTCAATCGACTGAATTGATACTGTTGAAGGAATGGATAGCAGTGTTCAAGATTACAAAAAAGAATGATACAATTATGTCTAAAGAAACATAACGCTATAAGAACAATTAAAATTTTATGAGATCAAACAACATATTTATATATAAAATAAATAATTTACAACATCAATTAAACATGTAATAAACCAGCAAAATATAAGACCTAATTATAATATAAATAATTTATCTCCACTTAACATGATTACTATTTTTAAGAGCTATTTGAAATAATTAAAAATTGGTCTTAGTATATGTTTGCTAGGGACACAAAAAAGTGGATAACACAAAATGTCTAAACACTTTGTTTATTTTAAATTATATCTTCAGGTCTAAAATAAATATGCAGTACATTGAGATCTGTTATGAGGGTCATTCCATGCAAATTCATCCAGAGATTTTAGGATCTTAAATATTCATGCAATTTGGCACAATGTAGTATACTTTCATATAGTTGGGATGATACAAACAATTTTATTATCCTATCTTAACTAGTTTTCAGTTTAGAGTCACCCAAACTTTAGTGTTATCATAACATTGGCACTCCCAGAGAAGCTGACTTGCTCTAAGAAATAAAGTTGTACCATAGTTATTTTTTTATCAAACAGTATGAAAACTTCAGATTGCATGAAGAAAACTATGATTATTTCTGGAATAAATAAATAATTAATCACATATAATTTTAAAAAATAAATAAAATGTAAAGCTGTGTAATAGTTAAAAAAAAAAATATATTATGAACCAAAAGCGGAATGTCAATAGAAAAAATACAAATTTTATTATACCATTATATTAGCTGACAGATGGAATAAAATAATTATGGGATTTTACCTTAATATAAAACAAATTATTTGATTTAAATGAACAAAACATTTACTTAATTAAACTATGGAATTTTAAGAAAAAAAATGTATTAACCAAATGAAATTAGTTAATCAAAAGAATGAATTTTTCTCAATATTTATAATGATAATAAATTAATTGTAAAATATGATGTTCCTGTAAAAAAATATAATGATTTAAGCAAAAGCATGATTTTTTCAGTTATGATGATGCTACCTACTTTAGATTGTAGCTAGTTAGTAACTTACTGTTTTTAGTTCACATATTATGTTATATTTTTTCTAACAAGATGTTTAAAAAAATACTAATTTGTGAAATCCCATGTTTTTTGTATATATATATTGTAGCTTGTACCATTATAAGTAAATAATAATCTATTATTTTGCATATTATTAACATTTTATATATGGTAGCTAGTGCCAACATAATTCCTAAAAATCCTCATTGAATTTGATTCATAATAATGGGGTTTCACCAATGTAATATTTAAAAAATATACTTCTATCTAATTGGAAAAATGTAACATAAAATACAATATTCAAAATATTATAAACCAAAAGCATGATTAATTTTTTATGATGGTACTACCTACCTTATATAATAACAAAAATATTGGGATTTCTTGAGCTTAATAATTAAAAAAAAATTGATTTAAATGAATAAACATTTAGGTAATGGATGTTCATGGAAAAAAAAATGTGTGTGTGTACCAAAAGCAATAAGTAAGCAAAATAATGGGTTTTCTCCAGTACTTATGATGGTACATGCAAAATATATAATAATATAAAATAAAAATTTACATTAAATTTTCACTACAAAACAGAAATGTATTCTTCAGAATATTATCCAAACTGAATTCCATTATTTTTATTATTATATATTATAGCCAGTATCATTATAAGTACTGAGGAAAATTCATTCTTTTGCTTAACTAATTGCATTAGGTTAATATTTTTTTATTTTATTTTTTAAAGTCCATACTTTAAGTCAAAGTTTTGTTCATTTAAATAAAATAATTTTGTTTTATATTAAGCAGGTAAAATTCTATAATTTTTTATATTGCACCTGTTAGTAATATATGGTTTCTAAAATTTATTTTTTCTATTGATGTTTCGCTTTTGTTCATAATAAATTTTTTTAAAACTATTTGTTATGCTTTACATTTTTTATAATATAATACTTGATATTTTTATAAAAATTATATGAGATTCATGAATTAATTATTGATTTATTTTAGAAATAACAGTCTTCTTCATATAAAATAATCAAATTTTGTATATCATCCTAACTATATGAAAAAATACATCGTGCCAAATTTAAAAATATCTGAGATCCTAAAATTTCTGGATGAATTTGCATGGAATGATTATTCACCCATGAGTTATTGTTGTTGAAGTATAGATAACTAATCATATTCTAATCTTACAAAAAATAAATAAAAGAAACTAGAGAAAAGTAATAGGAAAAGGAAAACAAAATAAATAGCAAAACGTAAATCAATAAGAAATATATAAAAATACGTAATCACCTAAATTCTAATATGGAAGAGAGAAGTAGCTCAGAGGGTGACAAGATACTGGGCGAAGATACTAAGAAGAACTGAAGGGATGAAATAGAGGGCAAATAATAAGGTTCTAGGATATGGAAGGATACATAACATGAAAGGAAATTATGCATGTTTAAAGAAAGAAAACAAATTATTATTTTTGTGAATCTGAAATATGATAAAATAGGTTGAATTTATTCCTGAACACTTTATGGTTGAACATACCAATGAAGATTGATAGACTGGAAAGAAGTATTTTTCAATATTTAAAACTGTAGCAAGGATGGTCAAAACCTCTAATAACTAATTGGATCATCCCTAGCAAACATATCATAGATTTA
This sequence comes from Piezodorus guildinii, assembly GCA_023052935.1. NCBI lineage: Eukaryota > Metazoa > Arthropoda > Insecta > Hemiptera > Pentatomidae > Piezodorus > Piezodorus guildinii. The sequence continues at coordinate 153,247,257 of CM041292.1, forward strand.
AATAACAAATCAGATCCGCGTCCGATTAGCCAGAGCAGCATGAAGGGACGTTAAATAAATAAACAACAACAACAACAAATCAGATCCATAAGATTAAAAATCCAGCATGTCTTTTTTTTAGCTTTAAGTTTATAAACTTTAGGTGTAGATAAAAAATAAGAAATACTTATAACATATAGATTTTTTTTATATATAAGAAATGATCCTGATAAATTAAATATTTTTCAGTACATGATTACAGATTACAATTTATCTATGCCAGACTGTGATTCCTTCTTAATCCTGAAATAGAGAAGAATAGTACATTAATATTAATTAACTTACTTTATCCTTTGTTTGGAATGAAAAAATACTTAGAGAACAATTACTCACCTCAAACCTGTTTTATTATATTAATCACGAAGTAAATTAAAAAAAAACTATGTCTTTCATGGAGTAGAATAAATATACAATGAAATACATTCATGCTGTTACAAACAAGTTTGCAAAGATAGTTTTTTGTGATAATATAAAGTGACTAAATATTTATGTAACACTTGGTCCTTTCACCCAAAAACTTCACATTTATAGACATAAGAATAAATTAAATTTTCTAACATATTTATTTTGTAATTTTCATTAAATTAGAAGTTGTATTTAAGGCTAACAGATTTTAATGGATGTACTTGAAGTTAAAAACATTATTTATAATTATGCTAGTTTAGTAAAATAAAAATATTAGAAACAAAATATTGATGGTTGACGATTTTGAAACAAATTTGTATTTATTTATTTGTTAAAAAAAAATACATGATACAAATACTGATACTTAAATAATGAAATTTTATGGCATAACTTATTTATATATACCCAAACAATTCATATAAAATTGGTACTTCTAAATAACACTCTTATATACATTTTTTAAATGTAAGTGAAAAAAAAAGGTGGTGAAATGAGGATTACATCCAATAATGTAAAATTTCAAAGACTTCGTTCTAAAGTGAGGTGTTTATAATACTTTAAACTTTTTTCTTTGCAAACTTGGATGTAGCTTCAATTAGCAAAACTATATTTCGATTGATAGTGAACCTTGTAATTTTTTTATAAATGTTTTGTGGAATAAATTGTTTAGGAACAAAAATATCAAAACATTTAAGATAAGACCTTAATTTTTCATAAGAAGTGCAAGAATCTTCTTGATAATATACTGAAAATATTTTGTTTTTCAATTCTGTAAGCATAATTTTGATTGCTATGTTACTCCCATTTTCACAAAGCTTCAGGTCTTCATCAGTCAGATGAAAAGTAATACTAGATTGAACCAAACCAGCCATTATAAGAAAATATCTGTCTTCTGTTAAATCTTGAGGTCTATCAATGTAAGCATTCAATTTTGTGTTAGTCCGCCGAGGATAGGTGAAAGTCTTAAATTCATCTTCAGAAACATGATTGTCATAAAAATCTTTTGGTCTCTTTAGAACTCTAGACACATCTGGAATAATTATATGTGCATCCTTGTATTCCTGTAAAACTGAATTCCAGCCTAAATATGTTTTTGCAGTACAACAATTTCTCATGTTATCCATCATACTTCTACGGAATACATCCATACGGATCAGAAAACCTAGACCTGGAAAACTTTCGACTCTGTAAGCCCAAGAATAATTACCCGATACACTTTTATATCCATATGGATTCCAAGCAGATATACCTAAAATAGAACTATCTTTTTCTAGAATGTGAATAAATTGGCCATGATAAAACAAAAAGTCTGGGGAAAGTATTAAACCTTCCTCTATCACAATAGCATATTTCTTGAGTGGAAATGCTTCATGTATAAATTTTAGGCCAAAATTTATCTTATCATTAGTCGTATTATTATATGTTATATTAAACAGAATACTCCTAAAACCAAATATTTGACAAACTTGGGGAACTTTTGTTTGAGATTCAGTATAAATGACAAAAACTGAAGCTGAATGAATGCCTGGTTGGTAATATAAGTGTCTCTAATGTAATAACTAAACTAGACAGAGAGCCAGATATCACTATTATAGGGGTTGAAAAAATTGGATTACCAATAAGACTTCTATTAGTAAGAAGGGATGGAGTATAAGGTTCATGCCTTGATAGCGTATTACAAAAATCTTCACACATCAATTCGGTAGTCGTTTCACATAGTTTTTCTCTGGCTATATTTTTCCGTGGAATGGGGTCAGGAGATATAGCCATAGGTTCAATTTTTCTAGGAACACATAATCGTTCATCAATTGCTTCTCCCCACCTTTCATTCTGTGCATGTGTAAGGTTTTCTAATGGTGTAAAACCACCAATCCCTTTCTGGGAAATCATATACCACTGAGATCGAAACTGCAAATCTTGAATTTTGCCACTCCCTAGATCATACAATATAGCTTTTGCTTTCTTACTCAATTCCTTGGATGCTTCATCAAATGTAAATGCAATTATTATGTCATCCTCCTGAAGGCTGTTGGTTAGCCATGACTCCAGAGATGAACTATTATGGCTGTATAAATCAAAAGTTTGCATAGAAACAAGTTGTAGATATTTAGTTTCTATAACTGCAATGTTTAAGCCTCGCCCTCCTCCTCCAACATATTTCCCTTGCACACACAGTTTAGGTTGATCATCTTTATCTTGGCCAGTATATATGTGCACAGGAAAAGTATTATCAGAACAAACATGTTTCAACCCACAGTTAGGGTATATTTCAGATATTTTAATTTCAGATTTTAATGATTCTCTGGATATTCCTATATTATCTACTGTAGTGTTGTCAAAAAATATAACACCTTTTTGGGAAATAAAGTAATCAAACCAATCTGGATTTGAAGTCACAATAACAACACAGGCAATTAAAGCAACCAATATCAATAATCTTACTTGCGATACGATTTTGTAACATTTTAGCAAATATTTCATTAAAAACATGTTTACATTAGTTCGAGAAATGCATTTTTAAGTGTCGGCAGAAAATAAAATATGAGAAAATATCTATATTTCTAATTCTTGAATTTAAACTTCTCGCACAACTTCTACGTTCTTTAACGATTCGGCAAAAATTGGTAATAGAAAGAATTATATTTATTATCTGTTGGGTTGTCCGAAAATTAATTCAACTTCATGGTTTTAAAATAATATAAAGGAGACAAACTATTTTTATTTATCAAACTATGCTCAATCAGAGACGGATCCAGGAACAGATTTTGGGAGGAGAGAAAGTTTCCTTTTTAGGGGGATAGGAGATATAATTTGTTTTGGAGGATTTATTCCTAATGTATTTGATAACTTTAATCTTACTTCTAGATTAAAATTATTAATAATTTTTTTCTGTTATCTATTTTTTACACAACAACAAAAGCGTATAAGATCATATTCTCTATCTATTTAGGGTTTTTCCATTGATTGGCTTTCGTTTCTTCCCCTAGGATTTTTCCTAAAATCCAACTGATCCATTGCTACTTTCTATTTGTTAACGAACATTTTGAGTTGTAGTTAATTCTTTTATTTACGAGAAGGAGGAAGTTATTCTCAGTGAGGAAGTGGTACTTGTCTTCTTTTATGGTGTATTTCTCTGTGCCTTCGACGCGTTGTAAGTCGCTATAAGTGTATTTTCTCAAAGGCCGTTCCATTAGAAATTCAATTAACATCTTCATAGGTGATTAAGATTCCGGATTACCTTACTACACCTGTTAGGTGCAACTCTAATCTTTTCCTCGACGAGTCTCAGGAAGCCCTGCGGACCCATCCCTTATTATAGTTCATTGTTGGATGTATTCGAGAAGCATACCTCGCCTTAGAGCTCATTAATTAAGCTAATTATCGTCAATCTGCTCTTTTGAGACTTATGTAGATCAATCAAATGTTGTCAATTTATGTAGAGGGATGAATTCATCAGAACACTCAGCACTATTACTGTATAAACATTCTGAACAATAGTCTCCAGTCTAGACTCTAATCAGTCCCACGAATCTGACTAAACCTACTTAGTATTAGACCTGTAAAGTATACTTTCCTAATAAACCAAGTAATGTGTGATGTTGAAATGCTTTCCTTGCCTCATTCCTGATTAGGTTATCACCTCCGTTGGACGAATTTGATTCTTAGACCTATAAGATGACATGATGTGTCACGTTAGTTTTTCCTCAATAGAATGATCTATGTTCTCAATGCTGTTGGAGACTACAATATAGCTGCGAAGTAATTCTCAAAACCTAATTAACTTGTCTTTAAGTAAAATCAATAGCAGTTTCTATGAAGCCAGGCAAAGGAGTAACCCCCAGAGCGTCCTATTTTCATGATCGTCATCTCTACTCGAAAATAAGAAGACAAAAGATAAATCGAAAAATACCAATAGGCTACATCATCTGATTATATTACCGCAGTTCTTAATATTGACTAAAGTTAAAAATCTGCATATCCATCGTAAGGTCTAATCTGCACTGTAGTGCAATCACTAAATCCATAAGGTGTCAAATCAAGATGCTGGAAAAAACTCTGTTCTTCTGCGGACTGCTAGTGCCATCATATTCTAGAGAACAAGCAGTTTCAGCATATTATAAGTTTCCAGATTTGATGGTTGTGAGGATTCATAAACCGAAGGTATTTCAAAGTCTTTGGTTAGATTGAAAGCTTCTGCCAACTCAGTCTCGTAAATGTCGTCCAACACTCAAACCTCAGAGGGTACAAGGCACTGTCACAGATGGAAGGAGGTCGGGCTTTGTTGTTTATTCCGCGTCACATTTATTAGTACCAGCGTTTTTAAAGGTCCCCTCAATGTCCACATAGGTACTAACGCTTTCCACATTTTTAACAAGAAGTTTTCCACTCCAAGCTAGAAGAACGTGGCTTAAACAGGATGGATGTTCTGCACATTATTCACTGGGAGCCAGCCATTGGTGTGTCCAGGATTTTCGTTAGGACGGAACAGGCAGGTTGAAAATCGTTTCGGGAAGGAGGAAGACAACTAGGCTGAAAATTTGTATATGTTTATTCTTTTCAAACACTGTATATATACGTACAAATTAAAAAAAATAAATACGAATTTGAATGGAAAGCCATCTATAACCACACCTTTTACCATAATACCTTATTTTACTTTTATTTGTCCCAACAATAGTCCAAAACTATGAACCAGGGGTGTGGTTACAGAAAGTTTTCAGTGAAGGTGGATGGACCGTGATGGTTCAGTCAACTGGCCTGCATACTTAATTTTTATTAGTTGTGAAAAACTAAAAAGTTTTATTATGGAAAATCCAGCGAACAGAACCTAAAAGATACGTAAAAGGCTCGCAGAATCTTGCTGGACAATATCGTAGAAAAAATACCAGTCGTGCTGTCGACATTTTGGAGAGGCAATTTGAGATGTGCATTATTATCTATACTAAAAATTGTATATTTGAAAAGCTAATGTGATAGTTTAACATTGATTGAGGAATATAATGTATGTATCTTCCTTCAGAAGCTAAAATATATTTTTGTTGTTTTTATTTAAACGTAAATTGTGTATGAATATTTGTTTACTTATGATTATTGAAGTAAATGTTTCTCTTGTTAAGTTGATTGTCATTTCGATTTCATTCTATCAATTTTCCATTCATAACAATAGACAAATCATTAAAGAAACTACTGTTTGTGTTTTACATAAAGAATACTTCTCTAACAGGTTTGAAAATATTTTTAATTGAAATAAGTTGAAAAAAAATGATTAAACGTTATAAATCTTTTAATTCTGAGCATATATAATTGCTCTTTGAGGAGTCTTTCATATATATTTGTTATATAACAATGAATAAAGTATAATTTATTAATTAAATTCGGCCAAATTCACAAACAGATACCAGTAGAAGGCATACCCTTGATATGTTCTAGCTTTGAAACATAACCGTTTTGAAATGATCATTACTACTTTGGAACATAAATGTATTTTTGGGGACCTGTGGTGTAGTGGGTATCATAACAGCTTTCTATACCCAAGGTCACGGGTTCAAATCTATCAGATAGTTTTAAGATTTTTTAATGGGGGTAAAGAATTTTCAGTTATACCGTCCTGCGGAATGGTATAAGGTGGCTCGGGAGAGCCCTTTCGATGTCAGGTAATCGTTGAAGATCCCAACCCTAATTAAACCTGGGTTAGCAAAATGTAAGACTCCTACTGTAGCATCACCCAATTAGTCACAGTAGCATAAAGCGACGTTAAATGAATGAACAAACAAGCAATCATTTTTTTTTCAATTTGTGGGTTAACCCTTCCACATAAAAAAAAAAAAAAACACACACTTTAAATTAGTTATATTATGCTTTTAAAATTAATCGTTTTGTATCCGCTGAAAATCAATCTTTTTTAAAACCACTTAGAGAACGAATTTTCCCAAAGCTTATAGTATATCTAGACCGTAAAAACATCCAGGAAAAATGCCAACTTCACAATATTTTAGAGATGCTGCGATGATCACAAAAGTGGGTAAAATGGTACTTTCATTTATAAAAATAGATCATTGGGGAATTCTCACAGTAAATTTACTTAAATGAAAAACAAAATTATTTTAATTAGGTATAGATAATTAAAAAAAATTTATATATTTCATTGTTTTTGGCAAGTCGGACAACTTAGTCGAAACTAATTGAATATGTAATTAAATTTATCTTACACATTATTGGGTGCATTTTTTTACAGTAGGCGGTGGAGTAATAAATAAAATACAAAACATTGAACCACGTAGCTGTAAAGTCAAGTAAAAGTGAATAAAAAAATGTTGGCTTACCGTTTAAAAGAATTCGCGGAAGTATTTTAATTATTATAGGAAGCATGAGAAGAAAAAGTCGGCGTCCTTCTTCGAGTGGGGATTTCTGGTGGTCGGAGGTTGGCTCCAGTCCGCGTCCGACAGTTTACTTGAGAACAGCAGAAGCAGAACCAGTGAGTAACGCATCTTTTTCTCCTTATATCAGTTATTACTATTATAACTTATATTACATTAAAACAGATTATAATATTATATAATATGACTTATATTTACATTTATTTGAAAACATTATTTGTTTACTAGTATTTTTTAAAGTTATGTTGTAAAGAAATGTCGCTCAACCGATAGCCAAACTAGAAAACTTTCATAACAGTTCTCATTACGATTAATTTGTAAAATAAAAAATGGCGTAACTGTAGGATGAAGAATCTGCCATTCCTACGAGGGAGTAATTCCCTAACTATAACTTCAAAAAAAAAAAAATTGTGAGTAATACTCACGAAGTGATAAATAGAAAGTGGTTTATTTGGAAGAATTGTTACATAATTTTACTTAAATTAGAATTAAACATTCAATAATTTGATAAATGGAATATCAATTAATCAGGGATATCAGTTAACTGTATCAGATTTTAAAAATTAATAATTATTATTTACTTTAAACTGTCATAAATAGAATACAATACTGACGGATAAAATCGAATCTACTAGAATGCAATAGAAAAATGTTTACCAAGTCCCGGGTTCAAATCCGACTATGGCAGGATAATTATCTATTCTGTTATTTCCGCCGTGGATTGTCGTTGGGGGAGGGAGAACTTACTGGAGTATACCCAACCTCTATAAAGTCGGTACCCAAAACTCAGGAAAAATCCTTTGAAATCAGTTTCTTGCTCGGCCATTGGTTAGTAACAGTGCAGAGCTCTTCTATATTATTCTATATGTACTGCACTCATTTGCATCTCTACAACAGATATTAACTTTTACTCAAAGTAATAGACTAACTGTTGTGTAAACAATAATAGTAATCGTTAAATATTTTACCTAACATATTTGTATATGCATTTCTTTATTAGAATGTTGGTGCCTGTTATAAATGGTGAGGAAGTCGTACTGATCACCTTGGCAAAGTTTTTTTATTTTTTATTTTTTTTTAACAACTCTGGAGTAGACAAATCATATAAAATTTTCTCATTATAAATATTTTCACCTTCATTTTACATTTTAAACATGAAGGAATGAGTTTGGCTTCTTTGTATCAATATCCTCAGTATTCAAATCAACCTGATGGGGCCATAACACCTATTATCGTACCACAAAAACTGTATTTATGAATTTTTTAAAGAAACTATTGGGATTGGTATGTCATCCATTTTATAAATTTCGAATATGACCTAAACAAAATTGACAAACATGTTTTCTTTGCAAAATATGAGAACAAGGAACTGTTAGTTTACTTGGGCACCATGTTGGAGACCAATATTCAATTGGTTTGGTATAAATTTAATCAAATTTCAAGTTGGATTTTTGTTTTTAAACTTGTCCAAGAATGACATTTAATTTTATTATCGATAAACATTTGCTCTGAGGACTTCATTTTCCGAACGTATTTAAGAGGAATGTTGAGGACCCTTTCTTTCTTGGCTGACGTTTGAAGATGGTTCTAGATCACTTCGCAAAGTTACTCTCTTCTCTAAAATTAAACTAATAATGAAGAAAACTGAAATTTCATGCAACATATTTGCATAAATACATTGTGGAATGTGCCTTTTGCAGACTAATTCAGCATCATAAAAGGGTTTTTTTTTTTTGTCATACCCTCCGGTTTTATTATGTATTATTTTACAAAATATACAAAATACGATATGTACATATATCACTGGATATTTGTCCTTCTATTACTCAAAGGTATTCTGAGGAATATTCCTAGGTGAACTGCATATAAATACGCGTATTAGCATGCGCATCATAGTAATTCGAATTACTGTTATTATTTACGTTCCTTTCCAGTATTTATATCCACAAAAGGATTTCAAAAATACCTTCTATTATAAATCTTAGAGATGAATACGCAAATAGCGGGAACAAAGACCATTCCATTATCTATGCAGGATATCGAGGAACTATCTTTGGCATAGCAGCTGATTCATCGAAGCTTTCGTAGTATCGTCAGGATTTCTTAGGCAACAAAACAACAAACTCTTTAATGTTTCGCTAGTTCGAGTGTTCGTTTCCAGGTTTTCATCAGAAAAATATTAATTTTTGCTCATATAATTCTTATCTAAATAAATAAATAGAGTATATTATTCTTATTGAGAATACTGTATTTTAAAAGCGATGGAATATGGATAATGGACTGTATTAATGATGAATAAATACGATTATCAAGACGTTATGGTCTGCAAGATATCGAACTGATTAGAGATTCTGATTAAAAATTTGACTACTTATTACCGGAAAAATCATTCTCATTTTATCGAATTAAGATTCCATATATTTTTGGATTGGTGGTGAAATTTTTCCAGAAAAAAAAAAAAAAAGTATTGCTGTCTAATGATTTATAATCCGAAATAACGCTATAGTCTAGACCAGTGTTTCCCAACACAATTTTTTCGCGGGCCCCTTCACGCAATCATTTCAATGGCAAGGACAACCTAAATCCTAAATATTAGGCATATAATTATAATTTTAGTGGGCTACACCATATCAAGTACATTGCGTGCAAAATATCACTACCGAAACTATATATTCTAGAAATGGCCTATTGGAGAGAGTGGAAATGAAGAAAAAAGAACCAGGCTCTAGGAGTTTACTTCAATCCTAGAAACAATGAATATCTAAAATTTAATGTTGAACATGGCAGATATTCCTAGAATATTTTAAAGGGAAGGGAAAATCCTTCGTTATGCGGTCCTTCAGAAGGAACGTAAAATGGTCGTCCAGAGTTAAATCAGGTACTCGTTAAAGATACTCATCCTAATTAAACTTGGATAGGTAAAATTTAGGGCTTTCACTTAAATATGCAGATATCCACAGTAGCATAAAATGACGCCCAAAGAATAAAAATATCCTAAAATAAAAAAACTTATACGAGAAGGTATTTATTTTAATACTTATAAATAAATCAAATATTGTTCATTAGATTGAAAGATAGAGTCTGTTTATTTTTCAAAACTACTGCAAATAGAAAACAAACAATTTACAAAATTCAATAACGAAAATCAGACACACTACATGGTCTATTGACCGTCCGTGGAGTCTGTGTTTATTGACAAAACTAACCTTTTATTTATCAATATAAATAATCAATAACAAAATAAGAAACAAACACTTCGGATGTTATTTATGTACTAAAATCGAAATCACTAATAGTTAAATTCTTTCGTTAACAACATTCTATAAGAGAAAGCCGATCTTGAGAAATTAACTAATGTTAGCCAATCTTTTCCATTTATTAACTCTAAAATTTGATCCCAAGTTAAAATAGAAGTATTGTTTTCTTCATAATTATCCATCTAATCACCTCCAGAGAACATTTGTCAGTGATGTAATTAACTGTGGATAAAAGAGGGAGGTTTTGCAAATTTGAACTTTCAATGTTGCTAGATTATTTTTCCATAATTTAATATCATCACAGTTAGATAGATTTAAATTACAATTTAATCCATGCGATTCCTTCAGATAATGTATGTATTTGAATCATGCTATTTTTTTCTTGATTATATGGAATGCTAATGTCTGGTGGTAGTTTCAAAATTCTAATAATATAATCGAAATGCATCTTTAGGGTTAACATAAATAATGGATCTACATACACCTGTTTCAAAGTGGAGAAAATGAGTTGGAGTATATTTTGGTAATTTATTGTTAAGTTGTTGTTCATTATCTTGCGCGAAACATCATACATCTTCTGTTCGCTTTACAAATATTTTGCGTTAAGATAATTAAAAATTATTCTTCTATGACATCTCGCGGACCAACAGTTGGGAACCACTGGTCTTGACAAAGTTGTGAAATTATCAATGATTAATTGATTTTACAGACAAAATTACAACTTTTACGTACCAGAATGTCGGCTTTTAATGCTACACCTGCTTAAAACGTATTCAAACTTCTCTTTTCAGAGAAACATGTTTCTCAGGAACTAAAAATGATTAACTAACATTTATGGGAGGATGAAGTTTGTTTCTACCTATTATTGATCAAATGTATAGAATAGAAAATAAACTTTATTCTGGAACAATGTCCCTTAAGGATAACATTAATGAACAAAATAATAATTTATATCTGGCCTAAAACAATATATAACTACATTTAAATAACAAAAGAAAGAAGAAAAATATAAAATAAAAGGTCATTGTGACATCTCTATGTACATATTCTAGAAATAAATAAATAAGAATTAACTTAAAATATATCTTTAACATCTCATTAAAGTAAATACATGAATCACCTCACATAAATTGGCATAATAAAAATTAGCTTACATCGGACTGGAGGGAATGGAAGTATTGAAAGAGGAAGGATTTAAACGATGATAGGGAAGGAGCATGTATGTCGGATGTTTGACGGAAGAGTATTCCATAAGGCAGTGGAACGGTCTAAAAAGGAGCAATCATATTTTTGGTTATGTGGAAAGGAGTTTGGATGTCGAACAGACGGGATCTTGTATACTTTAGTTCCGACAAAGCTGTGAAACTATCGTTAATTATTAATCAATCATTGGTAATTTTACAATTTAAATAGACAGAATAAATTTATTTCATGTACAGACAGCATTGTCTCCACAAGGTCCGTGAATTTCCTTTAATTCCTACTAAAGGATATTTGTCCATGGAAACGGGATATTTTATTAGCTTCTTGTAGCAATAAGTATTTCAGTCTACACACCGACATTTCTGGTGTTAAGAAGTATGCTTAAATGTTTTCCTCAAGGTAGTATCCCAGGATCAAACCATCAAATTCTTCCTGTATTATCCTTACAATCCAAAATCCTTCAAAAAATCCTCAATGCTCCTTACTTTGTAACGGATAAACTCATTCATAAAGACCTTAATATCCCATATGTTGCTGATTTGGCGTAAACCAGGTATCAACCCTTCCATGACAAACTCCACTAACATTCTAACCCTCTAGTTTCAATGCTTACTTCCTCTTCTATTCCTGACAATCTTCCGAGGCGTCTGAAAAGAAGATGGCCTGGAGACCTTCTAGTTTAGATTACCTAGTGGAGTGCTGCCAAAGCGCATTTTCTCTTCATGTATTTTATCTGACAGCTAATTTACTTGATGTATTAACTAATACAGTTGTAAATCTCAATAAATAATAAATAAAAAAAAAATTATGTTAGCCATGTCAATAGACTGCAGGTGCTTAACTCTTTAGAACTTATTTATGGAACTAGAATTTTTCGTATCATTTTTTAAAATGAATTATGTGACAAAACTGCTTTTGCTCAGGAAAATGAGAATAATTGCTGGATCTTAGTTTGTGTCATGAAAGGCTAATCGTCAGATGGAGGCCATGGATAATAATCTTAATTTCCACCGTTAGTCAAGTTAAAATAAACCAGTTCCGTGTGCTACATTTTCGTAATTTCCAATTTGTGTCCACGAAGAGCAATTTCTGTTACCAAACTGAAATTTAACATAATATATGAGAAACAAGAAGAATATCATGGACACAAATTATTTCTTGAAAGAGTTTTCATCTGATGGATATTTAGCTTCTATTAAAACATTGTTGAAAATAAGCTTTTTCAATCACCTATATACCTATATTCATATACCTAACAAAAATGGATATTTTGAACTTTGAACCAAAATATTCAAACCATAAATATTCATCAAAGGAAAAAAAAGTAGACATACACCTGATATGTTGTAGCAATGTTATTACCAAAATCAGCTGACCGGAAATGCTACTTTATACCTGGCCTTTAGCACCTTTTTACGATTTTCTCAAAAACAGATCTAACGATTTTAATAAAGCTCTCTTTATGGATGTAAAACCATTCTGATTGAAATAGTCTGATAGCTTAAATGCCGATATTTAAAATTCTATTCCTTACCTTTAAAGTTAAGTAAAGTACCTTTGATTTTATAGATTTGAAAATGTTTACCTTATCATGTAATTAGCATCGGCAAAGAACAGATAAATAAGGTAGCCGAATGAATTTAATTACCAAATAAAAGAGAAATGAGCACACATTTTTTTTATGTTATTTTTTTTTTTTTTTTTTTATAATAACGGTAATATACCGTTGGAAAGTTAAAGATTTTAGAAAAAATATCAACTTATACAAAAAGTTGTAAAGGGTAATAGAGAGTGATGTAAACTAACTGATGTTCGTAAACAATAATATCTGTGGCGGTCGTGATTATGTGCTTAAGTCAAAATCTTTCATTTTACAGGTGAGCGACTTAAGCTTTACGTAATACGCAAAATAGAGTGATTAACAACAGTATTCTTCCCATCTGAAATTTCTTCCACCAAGAAATTTCTTTAACCAATTTAACACGACGTGGGAGACGGTCTGAGGGAGCGATACGTGGAGTTAACTCATTTTTGATATAACTCGAGTTATCTAGTTTTTCATGACCGCCACAAATTTAATGAAACACATGTTTCTGTTGAAACTCAATGTGATTATATTTTTTTATCTTTAAATTTATTCCAAAGTTCTTAAATTGATTTTATAAACGGAGCTAAGTGAAAGTCGGGCGTTCCGCTCACCAGATTTTTTTCTTCTCGATACAATTTATTTCTTAGTATCGAAGGTTTATCGCCAAACTCAACATAGAAGTAAAGTTTATATAGCTTTAGTTGCAACTATTGTATTATTAATAGGTACTAACATCCTTAAATATGATGTAGGGTATAATAGTTTCTTTTTTTAAGACGAAACCTTGATGGAACTAAATATTCTGATTAGTAGTCCCATATCAAGGTTATGGAATCGTACCAGGGTCATGGATCGCTAGAATGTGTTGTTGTTTTTAGTTTTTTTTTTTTTTTTTTTTTTTTTATGTATCATCTTTTGACATTATTGATGAATCGAAAACTTTCAACTATCTGTATCTATTTGCGTTTTTATAATTGGTTTTCTCACCTTTGATGTAATCTTACAGGCATCTAACTTAACGGTAATTGAGTGTCCGATGCTAACAAATGTTGACAATATTTGAAAGTCGAATAAAAAATTGATTTTATCTATCGAATTATCAATCGAACTTATGTTCTCGCATCAAAATGAGTAATACTTTTCGATATTAGCAATATTATTCTGTATTAAGAACATGACCCTGAAGAATGGTCCCTCCCATTTTGCAATGGATAAATAAAGGCTTAGAAGAAGCCTTGAAAGATTACTAGTGCATCCAGCGCATATAGCAATCTCTTTAGAATACCTCCGGGTAACAGAAGGACAAATCAGACAGCTATACATATTATATTTGTATTTGTATTTTGTTCGAAAATAAAACAGAGGGTAAGAAAAAAAAAAAAAAAAAAAAATTAAGAACATGTAAATAATACTAAAAGAAGTGTTAGTATTCACCAAGCATCGGCTGTTGAGACTTCCTTAACGTCCAACCTTGGTTATCTTCATCCTGATTGTCAATGAGGTACTGAATATTTTGGTATTTTATATATGACTTACAGAATATTTCATACCTACACATTAAATTTTAAATAATAAATTTTCATAATTTAATATTTGTTTTAAGCCATTTATGATGTGAAAACCAACTGCCTATACTTAAGATATGTGGGGAGCAAGTTTGTTTGTTTATTTATTTAACGCCACTTTATGCTATTATTATGCAATCGGACGATGCTACAGTGAGAGTCCTAAATTTTGCCTATCCAGGTTTTATTAGGATAGGGGTACGAGTACCTGACATCGCACAGGCTCAGGACCAGGTTTTAACATCCCCTCCGAAGGACGAACTAAGGATTTTTTATTACCATTAAAAAAACCTAGGACCACCTACGGGTTTGAACCCGTGACCTTTGGCATAGGAGGCTGTTATGCTAACCACCCAGCTACAAGTGATCCCAGCGGAGCAAGTTATAATTCTATTAGGAAATACAGGAAGAGTTTTTAATGTTAATGTAACTTAATGATGGAGTTTTTGTTGACCGTTTCTTTTAGCCCTGATGAAGGCCCACAACGTAGGCCGAAACGTCGGCACATAATTAAAATAGCACTTGTTTTAAATGTGTGTTTCTATTTTATGACCGCAACCCCAACCATCTTCCTCATCTAATGTAACTTAATGTTTTACCATTAATGTTTTAAGCTAGGTAACTTAGAGTATTAGTAATTAAATAAAATTACTTTAAACCGTTTGGCAGAGTACAAATAAATAGTGGGTAAATATAGATGAACACAATAGGAATATGAAATGTCTAAAAACTGTCTCGCTCTACTCCAGCGTTAAAGTCACCAGCTAATTTCCATTAAAGTCTTCCTGTTTCAAGAGAAAACGAACTAATTTAAAATCTTATTGAAAACAGTTGGCTTTATTTCGCATTCTATTTATACAATATTAAGTGATATTTACTTTAATGAAAAGTTCCTAAATTACTTAAACGACTTAATACTTTACTTGCACACATAATTAACATATTTATTGGAATTCTAGCATACACCTATTAAATTAGGTACTACAGATATCTGTAACATATATATATATATATATATATATATATATATATATATATATATATTTTTTTTTTTTTTTTAATAATACCTTGAATATAAAAAAAATATTTAACATGGAAGTCATACGCGTATCTCTTTGTTTTGATGTTGCTCGAATAAATAACATACTTCTTGGAAAACCAGTGTGTAGTCTATTTGCAAAAGACATACTATTGTAGAAAGTTAAAATGATCAGTGAAAGACAATTTAAATATGAAATATCAGATATTACTATGTTCTTGGATTGTACGAATTCTCATTACTTGGAAATACATTTGATATGTCACTCACAACTTTTTTAATTACGAAGCCAATACCAACATTTATTGATATATCCTCACAGTCGATCTGATCTTATATTTTAAAATTTATGTTTAGCTTAGTAGCTAGCTTGAATGCTTAAGGCAAGTTTCCACAGAATCTTATTGGCGTCACATACTACAGAAAAATATTTTTCAGACATTTTGGTCTATTTATTGAGGACTATTTATAGAAAAACAATAAAATTAGTTTCTATGCTCAAGTGATTATTGTAGTTAATAATTGTAGTCTGACGTAAGAATGGTCAAAATACATGTTTTTTTCTTACAATGTTCTGAAAACTATTTTCTAATTGTCCCAATAACTTCACTTCGACGTTTCTATAAAAATACTAAGAGAACAAATTTAGAGTTAAGATTTCTAAGAAAGAAAGTTAGAAGGACTACAATTTTGCAATGCTCTGGGAATTCCATTTATGCAGCAGGCACGCTTTAACTTTGTGTTTTCTGTTATATATTATATAGCAAATGTGAAGAAATGAAAATTATCGGGGCTTATTTAAATGTCTTTTATTGTTTTTCTTTTAGTAAATAGTTTGGTACTTCTGACAATTTAACCCTCACATTTCCTTCTTTTTTTTTCATTTCATCGTTCACCTCTACAGATTACTATTTGCTTTCATTCACATATTTGGAGGTATCCAACTGATTGTCTTTGGGGTATTATGTGAAAATTACATATTTGTTTAAAACATTATATATTTGAATAGGTATTTTTTTAATTGAACTAGCTAATATTTTTAATATGAGATAAAACACTAATCTCTCCGAATATTAATTATCTGAAGGCAACAAGTTTCTTACAAGATTTAATAGTGACCGGTTTTTATTTTTAATTTTTTGCTCACAGACTAGGCCAAACATCTTAGAGAAAAATATACTTTTCAAGGAGAGAGCTGGTTTAATAAAACGTAACTAGGTTGAATAGTTTATATTTGTTAGAGCTTGAGATCACACTTTAACGATATGGTTTGTTTGTTTGTTTGTTTATTTATTTAACGTCACTTTATGCTACTATGGCTAATCGGACGATGCTACAGTGGGAGTCCTAAATTTTGCCTATCCAGGTTTTATTAGGACAGGGATCTTTAACGAGTACCTGACATCGCACAGGCTCGGGACCACCTTTTAACGTCCCCTCCGAAGGACGGCGTAACTAAGGATTTTTTACTCCCATTAAAAAATTCTAGGACCACCTGCGGGTTTGAACCCTTGACCTTTTTTAGCATGGGAGGCTGTTACGCTAGCCACCCAGCTACAAGTGATCCCCGATATGGTTTGTTATAAAATACACCATGTACCTATAATTATCACAAGTTCACAAAAATTAAAAAAATATTTTATATCGATACTAAATAGTTGTAGCTAACTAGTAGCAATCTCATGACAGTTGGTCATTGTATCTTGAATCACCATTGTTTTCTTTTTCTGTGTTGAGCGAGGTTTTATCACAATGCCTGCTTAAGGAATACCTTTTTATATGCATATAACCACCACAGAATAACTGCGAATTTCCCAATGCGGACAGAACCTTGAAAACTGGTTTCTTAGAATATATACAACAAAGTCTCAACAAAGAGAAATGCCAAGAAACCAATGGCCTGTTTTGAATGATAGATCATTTTGTGGTAAAGTGATGTCAGTCATTTCATTGAGTTGGTTCTAATGTAAGTTCCATTTCCACGACTTTTATGAGGAAATTACTGTTTTGTATCAGTAATTTATAGATATTGAATACTCAACAACTCACTGATAATGAATCATTTTTTTGCCCTTCCTCAAAAACCTAAAAGTTATTTATTTTATGATGCAAAAAATAAAAATATATTTTATCTTAGAAAAGGGCCATTGAGTCACAGTTGATGTTGACTTGAATGATTCTCGGAACTGAACATTTCGTTTTGAAATGACGGCCAGTTAGAGATTTTATAGGTCTGTAACTCTGCAGTTTATGAAGATGACTTAAAATTAGGCCGAAACGTTGGCACAATAAATTACTTAATTGAAGTATTTCGATGACCGCTGCCACTCCCCCCAACCAACTTGAACTGTATTCAAACATTCTTCCATTAATAATATTTAATGCTATACGATATATGGATTTTTTTTTGCTATATTGTAAGTAAATTGGTGATTTAATCATTTCTTATTTTTTGGTATAGGATAGCTGTTACACATTTATGAATTTAAGGTTTATGCTTTACATTTTTTTTTTCATTCTATATTATATTTATTTCGTGAATACGTTTATGACTGTTTTCGAAAAAGTCAACGAGCCTATCAGGAGACTACATCTCGTTCATTGCCCTCTTATTTCGACCTGTTTCTTGCAGAAAGAGGTCTCCTCCTTAGCTCAGCCTTATCATTCTCTGCATCAACTGGACTTTTAATCTTTTATAAATAACTATCAAGTACTAGCTCTAGATTATAAATGAATAAGATACAATCAAACTCTGCAATCTTAATGATAATTTGCACCGAAGCTACTATAAAAACAATTATAGCTTGACATTTTTAGGATATTAGGATATCTAGCTGCTCCTAAGCGTACCGTCTTGTGGTATAGGGTAATTCGGAAAATACTGCAGGATTTTAGGTTTTTCCTTAAATGCCTCTTTATATAATAAACTAGACTTTTGTTAGATTATGGATTTTGAATGAATGTCAAAACTTATCACTCCTTTTCCAAAAAAAAAAAAAAAAATAGTTTATTTTCCTGCGTAGCATTTTGCTTCTTGGAAACAATAAGTCTTGTGAAATAATAAGTGGGTGCACCATTCAAGCGTGGTTAAAAAATCTCCAAATGGAAACTTCAGCCTGGAAGACAGAGAAGCCCGTGAAAAGAAGTCAACTCTTGATGACGATTCGGAGAAAGAAAATGTCAAAACAACATTATAAGAACTTGCCCGGACAGTCGATGTAAGAAAATTGAACGTCGATAACCACTTCAAGGCGATTTGAAAGGTGAAAAACACGAAAGTCGAGTTCATCACACACTTGACACCATTCGGGTTCATTCTCTGAGGCTTCTTGAATCCTTGTAACTCCACCACTGCTGAACTGTATAGTGAACAAATTAACGTAATGCATCAGAAATGGGCAAAATTGGATCTTTGGTCAATCGGAAGGAGTCCAATATGTTGTATGACAATGATCAGTCACATGTATCACATTACGTAACGAAAATAGTTGGGGCTTGGCTCTGAGACTCTGCCGCACCACCCCTATTCTCCTGATCTCTTGCCAACTGATTACCATATTTTTAAATAACATATTTGTAAAGATTTGAGATTTGCCAAAGAAAATGAGTATAAAACCTTAGAATTCCAAAGTATATTCCGAGGGTATGGGTAAGCTTTGTTGGCAGAAATTCATTGGAAGTAATGGAAAAATAATTCGATTAGTATTAATTTTTTTTTTTTTTTTTCAAACTAATACTTAATGCTCACAGGCTGTCTCAACTCACGATAAAATAAAACTAAAACAAATTTTAAGTGGTTGGTAATAGGATAGGAGAAACCAATGATTCATCTAATTTGGTTGTTTGGCTTAATAATATTTCCCTAGAAATATTAGCAATTTGCATTTAAAATATTCCTAATAATAACTGATATAATGAAGCGGACAGAATGTGGTATAAGTACAGAGGTTAAAAAAAAAAAAGATAGGTGAATCACTTTCTCGGTCAAGATTCTAACCCAGACCTTGTGATACACTGCCGACCTCGCATTTCCAGTTAATCCACGTCCAAATCCGTCTTCCTACAAGAACGTTGTTTTCTTCCTCAGTTCAAAGTGCCTCGTAATGCATTACCTTGGTTAGAGATTTGTATCTTTTAGGAAGACGTTATTTTTCACTATAGCACTGGCATGCTAATAGCTAGAATGTGTGTTTGCTAGGTGGCCTTATTTTAAGTCAAGTTCACATTGCTTCCTCATCTTGTATTTTTATTTCTTGAATGTTTTATTTCCTAGCATAGTAGTATTTATTATTTTGGTACATAAGAAGTGTTGGTTAAAATATTGCTCTCTGACTGTTCAATAATAAATATAACCCTTGAATAGGGAAATCAAAATTTAATAAGAATGATAATTCATCGAATTTTTAAAAAAACCTACGATTGTATATATATATATATATATATATATATATATATATATTATATATATATATATATATATATATAGTCATCAATGACATTTTCCACAAAAACAGTAGGAAATGGCTCCCACCCTCCCAAAATAAATAAATATGTAATAAGGCATACATTTACATACAGATCTTCATATATGTACATACTGAATACCTACAAGTGACTCACTGTATGATATTTGAGTAGAATACATAGGTAATTTATTGTGTAATCCGTTCTGGAATTGATTTAATTTGGAAACACCCTCACTTACTCTTTAATCTCCCCAAATAAAAAAAATAAAATAAAAAATTCCTGTATTCCGATCAACCCCCGACAAAGACGAGTACTAAATGGTTCTCTTGGTTAGACTTCTCTATGTATGATAATTAACATATTACTCTGTTGTGCGAGCTATGATTACCATACTGCGAGATAACTACCTTTTTCCACGTTATTTCTTATTGTGATAGTAAAAAAAATCAAAAGCTAATGTTAATGAATCAAAATTAGATTATATAACGTAATAGAGAAAATTATTCAAATAAGTGAAATAATTTTTAATATCAATCGTGCATATACCCTGTGCAAGGAAGAAAACGGCTGTGAAAATAACCGAATGGCTACAGGTCATGGAACTTACGTCAGTGTTTCACAACGGAGAACTGGTTTAAGAATGTTGCTAAATAGAAAAAAGGAAAAGAAAAAAGGCTATGATTATGAATGAGTTTTCATCTTACTTGCTTAGATTTTCCCCAAAATCTATAGTGATTAAATCTTTTCTCGATAATGTTGCGTTAGGATACAATATATACCAAATTTTAACATAAAAGAACCCAGAAAATAGAATTTAAAATGAGATAAATTGTAAAGTCTGGTGTGAAAATTTGAATTAGGTCTAGATGAAGCTTCTAATTTTCTTTTACATACAATTTAGAAAATGACCCTATCCTATTGAAAAATGGGGATTTCGGGATTCAATTTACTAAAATTTATCATAGGTGCAAAACGTTTAAACAACAAAAAGTTGTGTGGAATAAGAGAGACACAATATGTCAACGACCTTTTTTTTCCTTTTTTTTTTTTTTTTTTTTAATGTGCAGGGAATAAATTTGTACTAGTGAAGTATTTTTTATCTTTTGCTTATCTTACTTCTTACTTTAAACCTGAGTCTTTTATACCTAGTTTGTCTTTTAGGGATTGAAGTGAATTTTTTATTTTCCTCATAAAAAAAAACAAGGAAAAAAAATGTAAATCTTTAAAAAAGATTGAGGCTTATAGGATTCTCCTCAGTAATTTGAAAAACTAAAAAGTTGGGAAATTTTAGATTTGATAAACTAATTACGAAAATCGAAAAAAAAAAAAAAAAAAAAACTTCATAACCTAAAAATCGATATTTTATTTTATAACAATGATTTATCTTGTAGAAGAAATATTATATTGTGAAATTATTTGAACTTTATATTTTATCTTTACACTAAATAAATCGTCGTACTATGGACCCAGGTATGTAATGGAGGACATGTTTTTTTGATTCGTAAAATATATTGTTTGTTTATTTAACGTCACTTTATGCTACTGAGGCTAACGGAGGATGCTACGGTGGGAGTCCTAAATTTTGCATATCCAGGTTTAATTAGGAAGTGATCTTTAAGGAGTACCTGACATCGCACAGGCGCATGACCATCTTTTTACGTCCCCTTCGTTGGACGGCACAACTAAGGATTTTTTGCTTCCATTAAAAAATCCTATGACCTATGAACTGGTTTAGGCATAGAAGGCTGTTATGCTAACCAACATGCTACTGGTGATCCCTGTAAAAGAATTTTTAGCGGTACATTCGATAGAAAATATGCGATAATTTGAACTGGTAAGAATTAATATGATAATTTCATGTAGTTGTTCAGGTACAAACATTCAAGCGAATACTAAACATAAATTTTATGAATTGCAGATCTGAAATTCACCAAATGGATGAACTGATTGTAAGAATAGAATTCTGTAAGGTAAAGTTTATGTTCTTGGCAACGGCATAGTTTTGTATAACTTGGTGTTAATTATGAAATAGAAACTATTAAAATATGAAAGACATATGCGTTGTTTGTAGTATTAGTAACATTCTCAATGGCGTAACAATAGCCATTTCAAAACTAGTTAAGTATTTAGGAGTCACCCTGGACTATAAACTACTTTTCGAACATCACATTGACATTAAAATAAATAGTTCCCGCAAATTATTATATAAAAATTAATTTGTTTTTAGGTGATGATTTTGAATTTTTTAAAGTAGGGTATACTACTTTAATAAAAATTCAAAATCATCACCTAAAAACAAATTAATTTTATATAAATCTGTTATCAGGTCTATAATTACATATGCATGCTTAGTCTGGACTCTTGCAAGCAAAACACATATTGACAAATTGCAAGTATTTCAAAATAGATTTCTAAGAATTATTAATAATTATCCACCATACACGAAAATAAGTACCATGCACAAAGAACTGGACATCCCTACAATACATGAAATTATACACCATCAAAAAGTATCATTTTTCTCAAAATACCAATTGACTGACGATAACCATATAAAACAAATTGGTAATTATACTATATTATCAACTTCTAAATATAGCATAAGAGAACTAAACATATACCGTTATAAAAATTCTAAATTACTAATAATATTTTAATAATCTGTTATTTATTATTTTTTTTTTGTATTATTTCTCTTTTTTTTTTGTTTTCTTTTCTTAGTTGGGTCTTTAAAATGTTTACCAACAATAAAAACAATTGATGTTCAAAATAAATTTTAGCAAATAAGCAGCGCATTGTAATGGAGTTCCAATCAATGTTTTAAAACTATGCACATGTATTATATACGAATATAATACATATTTATACATTTATAATACATTATATATTGATTTAAAAAAAATAAAAATAAATAGTAACATTGATTTCAGTCAACTTTTCGATCATTAAGCTCATGGTGACTAAAAAATTTTAAATGAACTATTTTTTTCCGCTAAATATAAATAACGTAAAGTTTTAAACATAAAATACAGTGCCGAATATTCAATCAATAATTTAAAGACGTAAAATACTGCTACACAGCTTTGACGTGTATCTAATGAATGTAATTGATCTTACAGTGTGACGAATATTGAAATGACTGATGGTGTCGGAATACATAACGATCGTATCGCTAAAAGGTAATATGAGGATGACATAATGTAATAGAGGTGAGGATAACAAAAGAAGTTGGTTCTATTAATGTTTTTCAAACGTGATTTAAGCTTTCGAATTGTGACACAAAATGATACCTTTAGTATAGAAATTAAGACTTTTGAACTCGTGTAATTAACAAGTAACAGTTGCGGAAAGGTATAATTATTTTAGAGGGTTTTCAAGGAATTCTATGGCCGGCCTCTAAGCAGTAAAGACAGAGGCAAGAAACCACAAGGTTCTGGATAGAACTTACCTTGGCATAGATGACTATCAGATCACTGCTATAAGAAACAATAGCTTCCATTTTATCGAATCATTGTTTACAACTGAACTGCTATTATTCTCCAAGACATAAATTCAATTCGCTTATGTATATAGACTATGTGTGTTACAAACAAATATTGCGTTTGTTCTCTAATTTATAAACAAGACGAAGCTACCTTATTTTTAATTATCGTCCTAAATACGATATTTTAATACGATATCTGCCATGTTTGAATATTTAAAAAAATTAAATTAAGGAGCTCTTTGCAACTCAATGAGAATATGGAAAGGTTAGTGACAAGAAAGAATGTTATGATAGAACGAACTATAATACTGTATATATGGTATCCATATAATGTATCCAAGCTCGTAATGTTTTATTAAAAACGAAGATGAAAAGTATTCATATGAGCACATGATTTTTTTTTTTTTATCATATAGAAAATCTTTCCCTATTTATCGTTCCTATCATCATCATCATCATCATCATATTTGTTCTCTCTTCTACCATCTTAACGATGTGAGGGTCCTGGTTATAGAGTCTGGACCAGATGTTTCCCTCTTGTACCAACTCCACTCTTTTATTTTAATCTATTCCACGCCGCCTGCATGCCTCTTTTACAGTGTCCTTCTAGAAGGTGCGGGGTCTTCCTCTGTGTATTTTCCCTTCCTTGCAAGTCACGTCTTTCTGTAGCTTCTCCCTGGTTCCATCTTAAGAAGATGTCCAAACACCTCAGTCTAGGCTGCTCTAGAATGGTATCTGCCAGTTTGACATCGAGATTAGCCCTTACGGTGGCGTTCCGTATGTTATCTCTCCGTGCCTTTCTTCTATTTTTCGATGATACCTAATTCTCAAAGCCTGTATCTGACTCCTGTGTTTTTTGGGGAGGGTCTATGATTTTGAAGGAATCTCGATTTATATACGGCTACTTTAGTCCGCTTTGACACCTCTCTTCTCCCGAGGAAATCCCGTCTGACGGTACTTAACATCTTGCCTGCTGCTCCAATTCTTTGGGCCACTGCTTTGTCTATGTTGCCACTGTCATTGAGATAAGCTCCCAAGTATTTAAAACGCTTGATGTTTATTGTTCTCATACTAAGGAAACTACTGTCAGGCATTTCTTTGCCGTATAGATCAGGCAATACACGTTTCCTTAAACTGACCGGTGTCCTATACTCCATTTTAATGAACGAGATACAAGGGTGTACGAATGATTTTTATTAGAAAGGAAGGGTAAGCAGGATGCAAATATATGTGATTTTTTCTAATCAATTTTTAAACATCTGAAATTGAAGTAAAAATTGAAAGTACGGAAGAAAAACAACCTCTATACAAAAACAAGGACTTAATCCTGATTGGTTATTTTATGTTAATAAGTTTTAAAGGGAATCGTGGCTCAACAAAAAAAGTCCATGTTCCGCTGTTTGATTCACGGAGGAGCCAGAGTGACACGATGATTCGCCCTATAACTTAAAACGAGCTAACTAAGATATGAAACATTGGTTAGTAGAAAAAATAATCTTCCTTCGGTGACATCCATGCTTGGATAATTAAAACGGTGGGTCCACAAGATGAGGTATCCTTAAGTTTTCTGTAGCATCATCCTTCCCTTCCTCTCAGTATTCTCTGGTTTTATTATAATGGAGTTGAGACTGTATCATGTTATAATAATTTTCATATCTGGGTAAACAATATAATGTAGTTAACATCGAAAAGTTAGTGTGTTTTTTTTTTTATTTATAATATATCTTTTTTAGGTACCAAAAGTTGGAATGTACCACAGGATTTTAACTTTGGTCATTCATATGACAACTTTAGTATTGTAACTTTACAGAGTATTCAAGGTCAACGTATTGAGCAGTCCTTGGATGTCTGTTTAATTCCAATTTCCTACAACCTGGAAAAATCTACAGAAGTAAGAGACAAATACGATTTAGGCGCGAAATTGATTTATTATGTCATTAATAAGAATATTATTCGATACTCATTCTAAGACTTTGGAATAGATAAATTAAGATAAGCATATTGATTTATCAAATATTATTGCCAAAAATAAGTGTTACGTATTCCTTATACTGCCACAGATGTAATCGATTTGAAAACGTGCAGACAACTGCTGGGTATTGCGTAATGGCAATGAGTGAGCAAAGTTATTTTGCTATGTCATATTGAAAATAATCGAGTTCCCAAATGCAATTTTGAAATAGGATTTCCTTTTAAGTTGTAAAAATAATAAATCATTAAAATACTTCATATAATCCGACTATGACATACAGTTACTTATATAAACTGTTTTAAATTAGGATTTGAACGTAACGATTAGTTGAAAGATTACTACATTTGGTGCTGAACAGGAGTGGATTCAAGGAGTTTTTTAAGGGAGTGTCACGGGGAAGAGGAGAGAGAGATTTTTCACAAGATGAGCCTAGGTTAATTCCCTCCCAACCCAATAAATAATGAGGCTCAAACGGCACACTTTTGTATCCGGCCTAGAGTGGTCAAATTTTATTTTTTTTGCGGTTCTAAAACTGAATCTGAACCTTTCCCCTCCAGCTATAATACATTGGTAACATGTAGGATGACCAGTTCTTTTGGATTAATTAGATTAGGTAATAACGTTTAACTTCTATTTTGGTCTCTCCTCCACCCCTATAAAAGTTCTCTCAATTACTTTGTCGGTATTTATTATGTTTATTAATAATATTAAATTTTTTCTTGTTGTTAGTAGTTATTATGGATAAGGAGCGAGTTTCCTCTAACTCCTTGGAAGTACTGTTTCTGGTCAAGTAATCAGCAGTCTTGAGTTACGCATTTTGTTAGCACCTGTATCGTTTTAGAATTTCAGGAAAGGTATTACTCGGAATTTCGTTAAGGAGGATTTGTAGAATATGTCATTATGAATAAAATAAAAAATCTTTGTCAAACTGTAGCTTGTAATAAGAGTTAATATATGCAGAGCTAGTTAATATTTATATTTAACATGTAGCCTTAGATACCTGGATATATATATATATATATATATATATATATATATATATATATATATATATATATATATATATATATATATATATATATATGACTCTGAAGTGACTGCATTAAAAGTGAATGTGAAGTAAATGAAATGAAGGTATTTCAGACAATGCCCAAATATTTTGCTAACATTTCAAACTTTTAGGCACAAAGGACATCTATCACTTATAGCATTTAGCAACAATATATATTATTTATTTATGACTATATGTACATTAACCAAGTATAATTTACTACTTTCGAAAACGGGAGAAATAATGATTTTTTTTCTGTGGGCGCCACAGGCCTTTGAATTCTTTGGCCGTGCAGTAAGATTCGTAAGATTCCACATCGCGATTCTCGAAGATACATTATAGGGTAGGGTCATCGCTGACAGTCGCCTGACGGGTCTTACATACCCGAGGGAAGGTTGTGAATGAATCTCTCATGTGAATGAATGAATCTCCATTTAATTACATGCTTGAAAAAGTCCTACAGAAACTGAGATTCGAACCCATCAAATCATTATTGTGGTGGACTAGCGTGCTAGCCACACAGTACTGGTTTCTCAAAATAATGATTATGCCAGTGTTAATAGTCATAAGAGAGTTCAGGGGACCATTGCCATTACATCATTACAGCGATAAGCTGAGTGGTTGATTGCCAATATAGCGAATAGATAAACCACAGATTTGTTTAGATAGTTTTTCCGAAAAATAAGTTTCATAAAGAGCGATAATGTAGTTCTTTGTATTTGCGATAAAAAATGTCTTTGAGGATTTGCTGTTGTTATTCGTCCTTGGATCCTATGCTAATAACTGGGTTAAAAAGAAATGTTCCAACCGAGGCATGCAATACGAGTTGGTCCCCTGGCAACCGCCTTGGTGGGAATCCCGAGAAGTTCCAACCGGTCCTCTTCCAGTTTTATATCACCCTCCATTCCAGGTTATTGGCATTATTTAAATATTTTTTAGGTGGGAAACGGTATTTTTCACCTGCTTGCTTTTTATCGAATCTTTGTTGATTCTAAAGAAGTAAAATTTTGAATAATCTTTTGATAATTTTCTCATTGCTTACAGGGAACCGCATAAAAAGTAATTTTAGGATATATTGAAATATTTTATACCTAGGTGATATTTAAAGACGAAAAAAATTTTCATAAACAAATGATATATATATACATATGTATATATATATATATATATATATAGAGAGAGAGAGAGAGGGAGAGATTTTTTTCTTATTTATTACTTTTAATAGTAATAAATAAGAAAAAAAAAAGTAAAAACCATAATTATTTATAAATTTCAGCTTTTATTTTTACTCTACCACAAACACATATATATATATATATATATATATATATATATATATATTTTTTTTTTTTTTTTGTAACAAACAACTGCAGCCAACCATGTTCCTAATGAAATAGAAAATTAAACTTGTGAGAATTCACCATCTGTACATTATCTTTTTTTTTTAAAGAAAAAAACTTAAAACTTCCCCT
Organism: Piezodorus guildinii; assembly: GCA_023052935.1. NCBI lineage: Eukaryota > Metazoa > Arthropoda > Insecta > Hemiptera > Pentatomidae > Piezodorus > Piezodorus guildinii. The sequence goes on from CM041292.1 coordinate 153,275,176, forward strand.
GTTTTTATATACAATCCTCTATATCTTGAAAATTGAGAAACTTTTGGATGTGGATTAAATTTTAATTGATTAATGGAGATTTATACGTTAAGTAGATTCCTGTTAAAAAAATAATAATAATAAAAAAATAGAATTTAATAAAATAAGTAACCCTTTAATGATTCTATTTTGGCTTATATCATACAAACTGACCTTTTTCATGCAAAAATAATAGTATTACCTTGTACTGTAGGTGGTGCATTTGGTTAGTTCTAATTCGGTTGGTAATCTGCACGTCTATGATCGTCCTATGATTCTAAATCTAATGTCTATAATCTTGAATTGTGCTCCTAACTATTAGAAAGTCACATGTGAAAGGGTGTAACTGGACTTGCGTTAATCGTTACTCAAGATGTGTAACATCTGTCTGTCACCTGTTATACAGTACCGCAACCGTCCAGCGAAATTAGTCTTAAAATAAATTTAAATAAGGATATTAAGAACGAAAAGAAAACGAATTAAATTGTTTATAGAATCTCGTGGTGATTACACCAAACAAAATTAATTTTATATTAACAACGATTTTTTTTATGAGTACTGGTATTTATACGCTAACTTAAATGTTTGATTTATTATATGGCTATAAGTTACATTTTTTATATAAAGATTGGTTCTCTAAAATAAAACAATATTGGATTACAGTCACTGTACTGTAATTTTAATTGGAGGGAACGAAAAATGCCGGTTTCTACCCTTTGTGAAAGTTGGTACTCGTCAAAAATCCCTATTCAAATAAAACTTTTATTGGCAAAATTTAGGACTCCCATTGTAGCATCGTCCGACGATTAGCCACAGTACCATCATAAATGTGATGTTAAGTGAATAAATAAACCCTCACTTTTTTTTTTTTTAATGTTAATATGTTTATATCAAAAATTGTCCACTAAGGAAAAAACAAAGTAAGCTGTGTAATTAACAACCTAATTAAGTTGGGCAGCACCACTTGTTCAATAAAGTGTATCTCTCTCTTGTCTTTTAGATTTAATCCAGGATGCTCGGTGTTCGTAGCAACGAAGTTGAGCAGCCGTTCGAATTCGGAATTTATTACATAGAATGATCATAAGTTAATCATATTCATCACCTTTAATGTGATTAGTATTATTTCATTTGTTGAGATACTCTAAAAATAAAAATAATTATTAGTAAATACTGCACTGTTTGTTTATTTTATTTAACGTCCCTTTATGCTGCTATGGCTAATCGGACGATGTTACAGTAGGAGTTCTAAATTTTGTCTATCCAAATTTTATTTGGATAGGGATCTTTAACGAGTACCTGACATAGCACAGGCTCAGAGCTATCTACACATTTATCTATATTTCAGCAAAAACGTCACTTCCGAAGTACAAAATTATGCTATTAAATAAAGTATATTTTGACCTAAAACTAACATAAGTCTCAATTGGAACTATGATACGCCCGCCTCACGAAAACATATATAGTGAAACAATAAAACTTGTATCGAACAGTTTTATTAATATTTACAAATAGCTTATGCTATTTATCGTATATAATCTTAAAAAAAACTAGAACAACCAGTTTCTGTTGCTAATGGCCAAACTTAATGACAGCCTTCGGTAAATACAAAATGCAGCATACGATAAAACCCTGATGGAAATATTCGGCGAACTGTCATTTAAATCGCCGAATAAAAAAAAAAAAAGTCTTTAATTTACGTCATTTTGAGAAATGTTGATCGTTCAATACGACCAGTCTAATGACAGTGCCATTAAGACGTGACGCATGGGAAATGTTTCGATTAAGACTAATTCAGGAGAGATTTGTTGTTTTTCTTGTGGCCATATCATTATTTTTTTCTAAGACGTTGTCATTAAACGACTTGTCAACTTTCTGTCGTCGTTCTTAACCCTTATCTCTTATGTCTTAGATTTATGTGAGGAACAAGACACGATGTTACATTTCGTGGAGCAAATGAATTATTTAACCTTCCAGATTTTAATCCAAATTCACATATCAGTAAGATGGAATCTATAACAACTAGTAGAATCTACGAGCGTATTTATGGAGTTACCTTTGGCCTAACAGCTTTTCTTTACCATTAAATTAAAATTAAGGATCGAAACCTGCAGATGACTCTGGCATTTTTAAAGAGAGTAAAAATTCCTTGTTTACTCTATCTTGGAGGAGACGTAAAATGGCGGTCCCAAGCCTGTTCGATGTTAGGTACTTCTTAAAAATCCCTATCCTAATTAAATCTGGATAGCCAAAATTCAGGACTCTGTAGCATTGCCTAATAGATTACCAACTTTAAATAGAACTTAGATGGAATACCAAATATTTTACATACATTGGTTTTACAATCATTATCTTCATTTATAACGGTAATAATTAAAGTAATAGGTAGGCTGTTTATAAGTATTGATAATTCAGATTTTAACAATGATAAATTCAATGATTTCTGAATACGCCAAAATAACTTGCAGTAATGGATTCGACTGTTTAGGCAGATCAATGATTGTTAGCAACATCGGTTTTCATATTGATCCATTTATAAGGCTTAATCATATAGGTGGCGTGAATTACAGAATAAATTCTGAATTGAACGCTAATGAATCCAATGACAAGTCAAATGTGCAAATGACTAAAATTAGTCATATATAAAACGTGTCCAAACCATATTAATTATTACGCTAGTAGCATAATGAGAATAATGAAAAGAGAATTGGAGAAATGACATGAATGTGGATGGAAATGGAATCTCGGATGTGGCTTTGAGCAATATCTCATTACAACAACTGACGCAGTCTTTACACAAGTTTAATTGCTGTTAATTCGAGGGTTGGATAAGCAAGTATTAAATCGGAAAATCATAGAGTTACTATTCCATATAACGTCATTATTTAATGCATGTGTTCTTTGCTATAATATCGTGTAATCTACAAGCATGATGTTTAGAAAATCTGAAAAAACAGACTCCACTGCCTTAGATACCTTACGATAGTGATGCTAGAATACTTATACAGTTGTTACAATTGAATATGATGTTAGTGACTTAAAGATTCATCCCAAAATATTTTAGTACTCTAGAAAGATCTTCGTCGGTAAAATTAAAATATTTTGAAAATTAAATTTTACTCATGATCATAAATGAGAACTTCACTTTTACTTGTAAACTTTGTTTAAAACTTTTTTTTTTTTTAATTTTTGGTTAAAAATGGAAAATATAATCATGTTATTATTGGTGACGCAGCTGCTATATAAGTTGAAAATTGAATGGAAAAAAGTGGATCGACCTTGTAGTCGAGAAAGCCTCCTAGAGCTCACAGAGCCCCCATAAAGTGGGTATTTGAAAATTTGAGAAATATTTACGATTGAGCTTGATCTTTGCCTAATCAACTCCTTCTACAGCCGTTGCTCTAAACACAGCACGGTTGTTTAATAGTGTGTATTAATACATTGTAATAGTACACGTATGTACTGAATACGAGAAATTTCATGGATTGATGTAGTACTATTTTTTATTACTTTTTAGATAATTTCAACTATCTTATTTAATCTAAAATAAAGAATCCCTAGAGCGCACCAGATTTTTACTATCTCCCCTGGGCTGACAAATTGAATTTTCAATAAAATTTAGTCTTTTAAGTGGAATTTGTTTTTTATTTAAGTAAAAATGAATCCATGCAGTATATTTTTATCATTCATATAGGATCTAGCATTAAATTTAGGTCAACCGAAATGAATGAGACGATATTTTAAGTTTACATTCAATGCAGGTCAATCTCTGACACTTTTTCAGGCAATTTTATTAGTACTGCTGGATAATTATTTTTTACTGTCCCATTCTGGTAATCCGAAAATACAAACTGCTCTTTATATTTTAAGCAATATTATGACTCAAAAATACTAAAAAATCGCATTTGTACTTAGCTAAGCCCAAAATAGATATACGTTTTTTAAGTTTCGATCTCTCTGCCAACACAAACCCACTTTTCCTTAACTCTTATCGCAGTGTATTCTCGATAAACCACCGAGACTTCTGAAGAAAAGATGGCCTCGGGTTCTGCTAATTTAAATAAGACATTGAAGTGCTACCAATGTATGGTTCCTTCAGAAGATACATGGGCTTGTCGTTATTGTAACACAATTGTAAATTACAATGAATTAAAAAAAAATAAAAGCATTTTTATTATTTCTTGCTTAACTGCTAATATTCATGGTTAAGGTATGTTTTATGTGTTGGCATGTAAACTACATTCTACTGTATCGTGTTATAATAAATTATAATTATTACTTATGGAAAAAGGGTTTATTACTGATTCATTTAATAACTTTTTTCTTATCATTCAATGCAATCAGTTCAAAAATTAATGGTAATATTGAAATGAACAGCTTACTGATTGAACTTCTTTAATTTAACTTCAAATTTGACTGTGATTTTTACATATATATCAATGGAACTGTAGTTATTGCGCACAGCCATTTGAGAAAGCTATAATTATTTAGTATTTTATTTCCGTGTGGTTAGAGTCAAGGGTCACATACGATTTCATCATTCGCATAGAAAAGCTGTACTCAAAGGAATTTATCGCAAGAGTATTGCACCCATAGTCCTTGTAATTGTGCGGCATAATGAAGCTGATTGTATAGAAGGTGGTGGTAAGGATATGGCTCCGTCCTCAAAACCAAGTTCCGAAGGAACCACGTGCTGCTGAGCATGGTACACACCGTCAGACCATTCTGCAATTCTAACTGAGTTGTTGAGTACTGGCTCATTTGTAAGATAAGTGACTAAAACATGGAATAATGAAGCATTTACAAGTCAAATATCATGGACGATGTCTTATATAACATACTATAAGTTAATGTATGCAAACATTTTCATTGTTAATAACTCTTAAAAGTGAAGAAAAAAACATTCGAAAATATTACTTTGATATAAAATCAAAAATATTTTCTAAAATATTATAAATAAGAATTGATGTATTTAAGACCTTACATGTTATTAACTTACTCATATTTAAGACCTCACTATTTAACTGAAAATGAATAGTAAAGTAATTACTTTTATCTTCACCGTTTGATTCCATTACTTATTAAAAATAAAAAGCTCGAGAGAATCCAAAATCTATCCCTGAGAATAATTAACAATCCCTCTTGTTTCACAAAAATATTCACAAACATTGCATGCTTGAAACTTCCCTCAATATAAGAACTAGTTTTATCCCAAACCAAGATATTGCTATGTTTTGACCGGCTGCTTTCCTAAGGCAGCGGTAGCTTCAAAAACTAACTTATTTGATATATTTAATACATGTATAGACTAATATTTAATGAAACCATTGGATTTCCATTCCAAAGGTATCGTGTTTACCAATCCCAGTAGGTGGCATGCAGGGTAAGATTAAATTAGACAGATTTCAATAGATTCATTATTATTTAACTTACTTGAACATATACAATATATTTACACAATGCCTGAAAATATTAAAGGAAATTATAGTTACATACAATATTACAACTAAAGCAAATACCTTTAAAAAACTTAGTCGGCTGGCAAAGGCGGAATCAGTCTTAGGCGCCCCATCTAGGCTCTTAGATCTCCAGCTGCTCTCTGACCCCAGAAGGACCTCGCTTCTTCTTGAGGAAGGAACTCGACTTATCTTGGATGGAATAAGACTAACTCTTCGGATCTTCTCTCCACATCATCGTCATATGGGAAGTGCCCCGGTTGGCGGTACAGCCTTTGTGATCTTATCTTAGGCTACCGCTGGAGGAAACTCCTAGGGGTCTCTGGTATTAGGGACCGAGGGGAAAACCGGGGGGTAAACACCTTTTGAACTTTATTTTATTTATTTATCCCTTTTCATCTATTCATATTATTTATTGTATTTATTTATTTTATATATTTATTAGTTGGTTAAAAAAAATCTCAATTTTTCCTACAATCATTACTACATTTAACAACATGTTAAATTAATCTTTGGTACAAAAATCCTAAATTTTTGATTTTTAATTATAACCGAAATCATTTAAAAATGATTGTATATAATATAAAAAATTTCTTTCTTTATTAAAAAAAATTGGAAACTACAACGAGTTATCACGCTTAACTGCATAAATCACATTATCAATCAAATATGACATTCTACCTAATGAATTGTTGTTTAACACCAAGTATTAAGTAATACAAAAAAAAAGAATTTTTTTGTAAAATTTAAGCTTTACACTAAAATATTATTTAATAAAATTTATGATACACTGAATAATGATTAAATTAAATTGTAATATTTAAAAGTTTAACTCAAAAACAGAAGTAAGTAAAATGTTCTTACTAAGTTGGTTTTGTTTCTACCAATAATTTACATATTAAAAATATTATCGTTTAAAAAGAAATAACACGAGAAAAACAAACTAAAGAACTAAAGAAGATAACGCGAAATGGCTCACCGAAATTTATAATTACTAAGAGAATATGCTATTTATCATGGTTTGATCTAGAGAAAAATAGCTATAAAACATCTTGTGGCGTCGACACATGAAGGTTATGTCTCCTTGGCAACCACATGTGTTGACGCCACAATCTCAAAAAGTTATAAATATTGTTTTTCAAATTTTGTAGGGAAGATTCTTCAAAAACAGACTGTCCGGAAAGACAAATAGGTACGACACTCCATGAAACAGTCTCCCGTCGCGGAAGAACGATGGTTTTAATCACCTGTTAAGTAATAAAGTATAAGACATAGTAATTGGTGGCTCAAGTTGTATCTTTTCTCACGCCTCATATTTCATTATCTTTTATGTAATTATACCAGGTAATTTACTGAATGACATTGATCTTATTTTATTGCTTGAATAAAAAAACGTCTTAGTGTCTAACAAATAGGCGTATGAATCAAAAGATTAACTTCGTTTTTTTGCTAAGGATATTTTTAGTGATTAATATTTGTTTAGTTTCATTCCTTCAATAGGATAACATGTCATATCGACAATTACAACGGGAAAAATCTGGTGCGCGCTACACACGACTTTCATTTACCTAGGTTGTGAAATCAATTCAAGAACTATTAAATAAAATAAGAGTCGAAAAAAGTTTTATGAATCATATTCAGTTTCGTTGGAAACATATGTTTTTGATCAAATAAGATAACAATATAAAATAGTTATGTACAATTATCAGTTAAGTTTAAACCCTATTTGTCCCTTTACATTACCTTTCACGGATTAGTATGTAAGATAACATATTTTCTCGAATCTTTAGCGTTCCAAGAGTATATTGTGCATCTGTATCACTACTCTTATGTTCGGGAAAAAATTACCTAAAAAAATGATTAGCTCACCAATTTATAAATAATATAGCCAACACAGGATTTTCAGTTAACACCGTTATTAAAACCAATTCAAGAATTTTTGAATACAAAGATAAACAAAGTTTAATGAATTCATTACATTGAGTTTCAATAGAAAAATGTTTTATATTAAATTATCTATTATATTACAACAATCTGCTATTTTCATCGGATTTTTATCACTCTCTATTAACTTTGACAATTGTTTTTATAAGATTATATTATTTCTAAAATCTTTAGTTTTCCAACGGTATATTATACGTCTATATTACTAATTTTATGTCCAAAAAAATAAATATTGCATGAAAAATCATTTATCCATTAGTTGAATATCGAATTCGTTTAACTTATTAACTGTTTTTTTTATCAGTACTAACAGAATATCATATTTTTTTTTTTTTTTTTTTGGAATGTACAAAATTAAAGGTAGTTTAGAGGAAGAAAATTGTAAATATCGGCATTTAAGCCCTGTCAGACTATTTCAATCAGAATGAAACCTACATGATATTAAAGCCCATTAAATTTTACATCGATACAGTGAGTTTAGTCAAAATCATTAGAGCCGTTTTTGAGAAAATCGTAAAAAAGTGCAAAATGCATAGTATAAAGTGGCTCTTCAGGTTAGCCGATTTTGTTGAAAAAGTTGCTGTAACATCTCGGGCATATATTTGTATTAAATATGAAATTCCAGTTTCATAGTACTTTTCGTTTACGCGCTGGACTTACCACACACAGACCTTTTTGCGGGACTTGGTTATTTGGGCTTAGGGGACCCTGAAACGTGTATTTCCGTTGAAAACTGGAATTCGAAAATTTTGATGATCGCAATACTTTCCCTTACTATATATATCATATATAGGTAAGTGAAAGTAACATGGGTTTTATTCAATAATCTATTATATTATTATTAACAACAGTCAGTTAGTTTTATCGGATTTTTATCGCTCTATCAACTTTAACAATTTTTTGTATAAGAGACTTTTATTCCTAAAATCTTTAGCTTTCCAACAGTATATTATACGTCTATATTACTAATTTTATGTCCAAAAAACACAAATATTGCATCCAAAAAAATGTTTGCTCTTTTCTCCTGTAGTTGAATATCGAATTCGTTTAACTTATATATTTGCTGGTTTTTTATCAATGCTAATAAGATGATATTATTTTTTTCAAATCTACTAAATAAAAGGTACTTTATTTAATGAAGAATATTTAATAAATCGGCAATTAAGCCCTGTCAGACTATTTCAATCAGAATGAAACCTACATCATATTAAAGCCCATTAAATTTTTATATCGATATAGTGAGTTTAATCAAAATCATTAGAGCCGTTTTTGAGAAAATCGAAGGTAATCGAAAAAGGTGCAAAATGAAAGGTATAAAATGGTTCTTCTGGTTCGCCATTTTCTGTGCAGTGACGTCTCAAAAATATACATGTAATTCTTCTTCTAATTTAAATGAATCAGGAGTTAAACGATGCTAAAATAAAGTTTTAATTATTACAATTTGTATGACATAAAATAATCAATTGGATAACATACATAATTAACAATGAACATACCTAAAATAAAGAATTGTTTAACTATCATAACAGAGATATAACCTCCCTTGGTGAAATATTAACATATGATAATGAAATCGAGAATAATAAAATTCTTGATTTTACACCTCCGCTGGTCGGAGACTCTTTTTATCCAGGAGAAAAAGAGTAAGGAACCAACTTACTAGAGTGGAACACATTCGCTTCCTTCCGTTTTTTGTTAGACTCCACTTCATATATAGATTTGGAAATACGTTTTCTAATTTTGGGTGGCCCTATTCTGACTTCGTCCAGCTTCCTCCTGTTCAAACTATTACCATTCCAAGGGAGGTTATATCTCTGTTATGATAGTTAAACGTATTAATCAAAGGACTGTTAAACAATTCTTTATTTTAGGTAGGTTCATTGTTAATTATGTATGTTATCCAATTGATTATTTTATGTCATACAAATTGTGATAATTAAAACTTTATTTTAGCATCGTTTAACTTCTGATTCATTTAAATTAGAAAATGTTTAACAGTCCTTTGATTAATACGTTTAACTATCATAACAGAGATATAACCTCCCTTGGTGAAATATTAACATATGATAATGAAATCAAGAATAATAAAATTCTTGATTTTACATACATATGCTTCTAAAACATGAAATTTAAGTTATATTAAACGTATTGATTTCGAACTAGAATTTCCAAACAGACGTACATACACTCAGATCTTTATTGAGACTTGGTAATTTGTATTTGTAGAACCCTTTAGGGTTACACATCATATATGTGTTAGGGTCACATAGGTTATACATGTTTTAACATGTATCGTCGGTGAAAACTTGAATTCGAACTTTTCCACTATAACAATACTTTCCCTTATTATATATTTCATATTTCGGTAAGTTGAAGTACGAATTGAACCAAACACGAACAAGATCCGTAGATAAGAAAATTCCATTGGTTGGTTGGATAGGAGTTAATCGAGATTACTCAGAAAAAAACATTTAATGAAAAAAATTACGTATGGCTCTGACCTTTCTCATACAGGATATGACAATTACATCCTGTAAGATCTCATCAATAACTACCACCATTAGAGCCACAGCTTGGGATAGGAAGATTAAAAAAGGTTCTTTAATCTCCATTTTGTACGAACAGTGCATTACTGTTAATAAATAAATTCAAATTTTATTAATAATTATATAATATTTATTCAAAATTAATAATATTTAGGAACCGTCAAAATACTCAGGTTCTGATGAAGTGCCCTTTTCCAAGGTGATCCAGATCTTCATAGCAGGTTCCAGCATTTTCTTCTTATTTTGTTTAGTTGGTATTTTTTTTTATTTTGTCACTATTTCTATGATATAGCCAAAATAAATGATATTAATAAATAAACGTTTAAAGAAAAGATCCGATTTACGGTCTGTTTTTCAACCTTGAAATTGGAAGATAAACCTTTATCCGTCTTATAAGACAAATAAAACGAACCAGTAGCTGAAGATCGTAAAATAAAGTCAAGAAGAAAACCCGAAACGAATCGTTTTCAATAAAAAAGAAAATAAGCCTTTCCTTGAACCTGCACATCCAAAACTTTAGCCTAGAGTTAGTTATATAAAAAATAAGATTATCCAATCTAATGAAGAAACTTTAACAACAGTTTAACAATAGATTTTCCGAAACAATAAAGTATGCTGTAGGTATTTTAAAACCGTTTTGTTTATAACTTAATTTTTTTAGAAATAAAAATACGATTGTCATGCGTGGTACTTTCGAATTGTTTTACGAATTTCATATTTTTAAGGTATCTTTAATTAAAAAAACCTCCAACGACCTATCCATATTATACAAAAGGATATAAATGTCCAGCACATTGATTCTTAGTTCAAAATATGTACTGTTTTTACGTAAAGTTGTGTATAAAAATCTGATCTTTATTTGCTGAATTTCTTTAGGATTTAGCCTAAATTCTTAAATATTTCATTGATTTTGCTTTTTTCTGCAAATAATACTTGGCTAAAACTTGAGCCTATTGTGACTTGCTGAAGTTGTTTTTGAAGTAATAAATTTTAATTTATTAGAAAAACGTTCAAATTTATTAAGATTGTTGAATTTCGTTGGTATGTTATATTCTTTAGTATAGAAATATTGAATTAGGATTACAAAGATGTTATATATTTTCTTTTTACAAAATAAATTAGTCATAAACTTATCTACGCGCATATATTTGAGCTGTTCAGCACATCAATGCTTTGATTTTAATGAGTCAATTATGTAATAATTGTACATCACAATAAAAAAGCACTCCTTAACTTCCTTTCCTTACACCATTATTTTTCTTCCCAATCTATTATATAGTTTTTCTACGTTTCGGGGTTCTTTCCCCATTATCAAGACATTTTTTATAAACATGTTTTTAAAAAAAAAGTCTTCGTAACAGCCTCCCATGCCAAAGATCACGGGTTCAAACCCGCAGGTGGTCCTAGGATTTTTTAATGGGAGTAAAAAATCCTTAGTTACGCCGTCCTTCGGAGGGGACGTTAAAAGGTGGTCTCGAGCCTGTGCGTTGTCAGGTACTCCGTAAAGATCCCTATCCTAATAAAACCTGGATAGGCAAAATTTAGGACTCCCACTGTAGACTCGTTCGATTAGCCATAGTAGCATAGAGTGACGTTAAATAAATTAAAACAAAAAAAAAAAAAGTCTTGATAATGGGGAAAGAACCCCGAAATGTAGAAAAACTATGTAATAAATGGTTAAGAAAAATAAATGTGTAAGAAAAAGAAGTTAAAGAGTGCTTTTTTATTGTAAAATATTAAACAAACTTCCTAAAAAATTATAAAAGAAAATAAATAATTGTAATGGATTTATCTAGCAAACCTGAATTCTCAAATTATATTTGTAAAAATGTGGTTAAAATGAGAGAGACATTTTCGTATTCCAGTGGCTGCTCAACTTCGCTGTGTTTATGCGAGTATTTTTGCCATCACTATATTTACATTTATTAATGTTTTATCTACTAAATTTCATACATACATAAATTTTTAATGTAAAATATAAATTTTACAAAGCACTTGATCCTTAATTTTGTATCTAATATTATATTTTTATCGCTTACAAAGACGTGCGTTGATCATGTTTCGAAATTGGATTTTAAAAATGTTTTTCATTATCAGAATATATTTTTTTGAAAATTGTAGGATATTGCAATTTACTTTTTAATTTGACAATAGAACCAGTCAGCTCTTGAAATTTGGATGTTAAACATCTCGTAGTTAGGAATAATAATAACTTTGAATAGCAATTCAATATAACATAATAAAAATAAAGATTTATAATAAATACATAATAATATTTATATTATATAATTATCACTAAAATAAAATAGGGTTATGGTTGGGATAATAGGGGTATCCTCTTGGTCTCCACCGGTCAGTCCCCTCCATCCAACCCATCTCAGGTCACAGTCGAGATCTGTCCAGGCAACGTACAACTTCTTCTGTCGACCTTCTTCTCATGTTAGTCTCGCTAATATTTATATATTCTTGTGTAAAGTTTATGTATATTTTTTTTTTTTTTAAGTGAAATAACTAACGCATTCTCTTACTGCCTTTTACAGTTAATCATGTATTCGACATTAGTGCTGTGCTTGGCAGTTCTTGGGAGTTCTCTTGCTGCTCCAGGGCATCTTATGAAGACAGTTATTGTGGACAAAGAGGTGAGTGTTGATTATTAAAGTAATTTATTTTAAAGTTTTGCGTGTGATTACAACATACTTTTTACTCCGATGTATATATTTGTAATCATTTATTCTCGACCCCTTCGTGTAACATACCCATTTCTTGAACACATTTTAAGGGATATGTATGAAACGTTGTTTCTCGCCTGTATAGAATATAATAAATAAATTAATAGAAATTTTAGAAACCTATTGGCTACTTTTATTAAAACAATATGAACCATACTGATTATGTAATGTTTGTAGTTCTAAATCTTATAATAATAGGAAAAAAAAATTGAGAACAAAGTTTTCATCATTAATATTTTTTTTTCTTATGGTTTCTAAAAGTTTCGATACATAAATAGCACACTTCAGGCTTCTTTGAAAAAAAAAAAAATATTTTTTTTAAACAGTAATATAATGAGTAAATTAATTATTAAATATAAATAGTTATTCTATATTTTAGGAAGTTTTATTAACACCATCATATTTAACTTTTTATTATTCATTTAGAGGAACTCGAACCTTTTAGCTGTTCATTATTAAATATCTAAAATTTATATAATTTAATTTTATATTTTCAATATTTACGTTCTATTTTTACCAAACATGTAACCCTATTCTAACATTATAAATTGAACAAAAATATATAATAATTTGAATACAAATATAAAAATTTAAATAAAATATAATAATTCAAAAAAATTATTGAATAAAATTAGTTTTTCATTTTAAACTATATATTTTAAAAAAATATTAATAACGCCATTACTTTTAATTTGACTTTTTATGTTCTGGTTCATTTTTCATCCAAAACGTCATGATAAAAAAAAAAATATATAACTAATTCTCTTATTATATTCCTACTGGAATGTTTTTCTGGTTTAAGCTTTTCTTCTTTGTTTCTGTTTTTTTTTTTTGTTGGAAAAATGTATTTTTCATTCAAAGAAACCTTGAGGGTTTTCCTTTCTTTAGCGGTGCGTTTCGTTAAAAAAAAGTGTTAAAATAATATAAATAATTGTTTTAACTTGTTGGCTAACTAGGCGTAGGTAAGGTACAAACATAAATTTGATGCATACCCATCCATAAATCCAGAAATAAAAATAAAAAATAGGCCCCATAATTTTGGAAAAAGGTACCCAATTTTAACATGGTTTTACAAATAGTAATAATTCACAATTGAAGAAAATCTTATAAACTCAAGTGAGTTCATCTACTTTATATAGCTGACGAATTTTCAATCAGATTAACATAAAATTACATATATGTTGTTTTATTAATACTAATTGTGCTATGTGATAAACCAATAACATTCATTCATTAAACTGCTTATTTAGAAAAAAAAACAAAAACAAATACAGTGATGAAATTATCTTACAATAAAACATAGTTGGCTTAAATATTAAATTATTTATATTTGCGTACAGTATCGCCGTAGTGATTTCAGTATTAAAAATAGTTAAATAAAATAAAAACGACACATTTTTGGAGCGACCTGATAATGAAGACTTATTCAATGTGTTTCGCTTTGTTGTGTGCTGCTGGAGAAACAGACTCCGGAATAGGAGTACAATAGACTATTTCGTCATTTGTGCACGTGCATAACTAAGTATCAGTTGTATAAGGGAACGTTAACTTCCTGTTCAACTCCTAGTAAATACGAAATAACATATATTTCTTATTCTTTTTATGGTTATTTGAAACATCTAGGGAGGTGTTGTTTACTACAGCCGACCCCGAGCCTGGAGGCACCATCGTAAAGGAACACTGCTATTTACAGGAACCCTACCCAGGCCTCCTTACCTTAAGATTATAGGTCAACAGTTTCTTTGCTATACATTCCTCTGCCAAACAGGTAGTATACAGATATACTCAGGTAGTTTGGGCCAGTAATATATCACTTTGTATTTAAAACTACCTGTTATATTTTTCACATTCACGAACGGTTAGCCTTCTGGAGAATTGGCTGACTGGAGTAGCCGAATTGTACCAAATTTTCTATATACTCGTTGTTACACACTTTGTTTTGATGTAAAGTTGTAGAAATTAGTTTGGTTAACAGTGATTACTTTCTGATTAACATTAACAGTAGGTAATTTAATATAAGTGCCCCATTTGGTTTAGTTGCCATGTTCAGTAAATATAGGACTAATTTAATCTCTGCACAATGTACACCTACGTAGCGCAAATTGAAGGCTTTTAGATCATACGTAAAGGTTTATGCTTGGCCATTTATTGTCGATTCTAGGACTGGAGGATGGTCAGGTATTTAAATAAATTTTTGGTCGGTCAAAAGTCCGTAGATACTAAAAAATCTGAATATGCAGGCAGAACACATGGTCGAACATTATACTATCTTATTTCATTTATTTTTTATCATCCTTTATGTCCTTAATATTAACAATTATAAATTGACGTTTCTCGGCTTCTTTAATGAACGTAAAATAAAAAAAAACTACAATAACCCATGAAGGCTCTTGGGTTGAGTACATAAGAGATTCGTACTGTTTCTTGATCAACGGCCGTGCAATGAGGTAAATAGATAATGATGTAATTAAATAAACCGAAATCACCCTCGACCTTTTGGTTTTTCCCCATTAATTCGGGTACCCATTTTCATGAAATTCATTCATGAAAATCTCCTGAACCATCTCTTCTTTTTAAATATTATTTATTAATTCATCAATAATACATTTTCAATGTTTCGAGGTCCATATGCCTCATATTCAGAAGCACTCGTCAAAAACCAATAACAATTCAATATTAGACTACATTTTCAACAAATTAACAATAAAATTATGATTCAATAACTCTATAGCACATTATATGCCTGTTTTTTAAAAAAAATATTTGTATTTTATCAATACTTACAAAAAATATCATTCAATATTGGCCATATTTCAAGAAAATCTCGTAATTTTGTGGCAACCCCGGGTACCCAATTTCTTGAGGCTAGGTCTGCCCCAGGAGGGTCTCCAAGTGTCGCCTCACTGCCGAAATAACAGAATAAATAATATTCAAACCCATTATCCGGAGAACAGTAGACTAGTGCTATATCCACTAGACCAATGATCCTTCCATAAATTTACCAAAATATTTAAGATTTTTTTTTTTTTAGATAGCATCTTTCTCATGAATCTTCCTAGTTCCTGTGCCGTATATAACAAAGTACAAACAGAGGAAATAAAAAGGTTTTATAGTTTAATCTCCGCTTTATAGTTTAATTAAAAAAAAGGGTTTAATCTCCGCAAGCGTGCGGATTATGAAAAGGTTTCCCCAATGCCAAATTTAACGTCCATAGAGATTGGATCAGTAAAAAAGGCAATAAAATCGACGTCTTTGGATACATCGCCGGGGCCTGATGGGGTGTTAATCCGCACGATAAAATTTTTCGATGTATCTCATATAATCAAGACAATTGCGGAGATAATGTTGAAGGTGGCCTACGTACCAGAACCACTTCGGCAAGGGCGCACAATTTTAATATATAAAGGCAAAGGAGAAACAACAAATATCTCTTCCTGGAGGCCGATCACCATCTATTCAATTGTGCGCCGAATTATAGAAAAAGTTCTGGACCAAGAACTCAGGAAGCAGGTCACCTTCAGTAGGAATCAGAGAGGTTTTATTAAGGGTCTTCCGGGAACGCACGTCAACGCGAGAATTATAGAGGCAATATTGAAAGATGCCAAAAGTAAGAAAAGTAACTGCGCTGTTGTCTTTCTCGACGTTGTCGGTGCTTTTGACAATGTTGGGCATGCACATATAACCAGGTCATTGGAAGCGAGGGGTGTTTCACCGAATCTCCAAAACGTGATATCAGCTCTCCGTTGCACTAATGTAATTAAAATTAACATTGGAACCCACACCACGAGCCCGATTAATGTTCTACGCGGGGTACCACAAGGCGGTCCCTTGTCATCGTCGCTGTTTAATCTAGCTATAGATCATTTATACCGGGACCTGTGCGACGTAGAATTCGCAACAAAGTTTGGATACAGGTTAAAAAGTGACCAAGATTGCGTGGTCCTTACAGGTTTCGCTGATGATCAGGCGGTCGCGGCGCATGACAAGGGTGCAGCGGAAAGGATAATAGATGGAGTACAAAAGATCCTTGCGGAGATTGGTTTAGCGATAAATTCGGGAAAAAGTGTGGGTATAGTGCTCAACAAAGGAGAGCTGGAAGCAACGACGCTCTCCCTTGAGAATGGAGATAGCATCCAAACTTTGAGGCATGGTGAAACCATAAAGTACTTAGGATGTTCATTCTCGGGGGAGCTACGATTCAATGAGGAGGCTGTGACAAAGCTGAATAAGAACCTGGACAAGTTAGTCACCTCTTGCTTGCTTAAGCCTGAGCAAAAGCTCAACATTGTGAATCAATATTTGTTCCCGGGTCTCATATACCCTCTCCAAACTGCGCCCCTCACAAAGCTACGCTCAGAAATATTAGAAGGTATCGACACCATGATTCGCAGGAGTGTCAAAGCCATCATCGGACTCCCTGCGAACACCTCCACGGCGATGTTGTACGCTCCCAGGAGGTACCGAGGACTAGGATTGATCCGCTGCCAATGGGAGGCTCCTCTACAACACTGGTCCATCGCTCAGCGACTGTCCAATGTGCCGGATGCCCTGTTCCAGTCCACATTCGATTATTCGACGGAAGTTGCCATATGTACTGAGAGACTGGGGGTTGAGCAGGGACACCGGAGTATGAGAGCTCTACGGCAGTCGCTACGAGAAAACTCGTTCGAGGAATGGGCCAGCTGCAGGTGGCAGGGCATTGGGGTACGACATTTTAAAGAAACCCCGAAAGCTAACAAATTTATGTACGAAAAGCAGATACTTTCGGGGTCTGAATGGTCCAATGCTCTGAAACTTAATATCAATTATGCACCCCTGCGTGGAGTCCCAGGTGTCAGCGGACAGGTCAGAGATGTTGGGTCCCTCTGTCGCAAATGCAACAGAGAGCCAGAAACACCAGCTCACGTGCTGGGAAAATGTCCCAACAACTCCCTCCTGATAACACGTTGTCACCATAGAGTAAAGCATGAGTTGATGAGGCTCCTTAAAGAACGAGATTTTGCCTGCTTCGAGGAAGTTTACTGGGATCCACGCGATATGCTGATATCGTGGCATTTCCTAAGACCGGAAATTCGGCTGTCATTCTGGATCCCACCGTGAGATATGAATCTAACGACCTTGAACAGGCAAGTAAAGTGGAAAGGGAAAAGAGAGGAATCTACGAAAAATGTATCCCTTTCCTCAAGGAAAAGTTCCGCGAGAGCTATGGCGAGAGAGACTTCTACGTAAAAGGCCTTTGGTTCGGAGCCCGCGGAGCTGTGCCAGGTTCAACAAGGAGCTTCATGGAGGACATAGGTGTCGATATAAAGGACGTGGCAAGAATAGCAGAAAGTGTGATTCTCGACTCCCTGGGAATTATACACCATCACATCTACTCGTAACAGGTATAATTGGAGGGGCATGCATGTGGTTCTGTGTTCACTTATATTTTTATTTTAACAAATTTTTTTTTTTTTTTTTTTTTTTTTTTTTTATATATATACAGATATTGATTTTGGGTGCTGAGTGTTTTGGTATTGTTTTTATTTATGATAGTGTGATTTTTTTAGTATGTAGTTGTTAAATGTATATATAATTTGTTGTTGTTTTTTTTTTTAATTTAATGTTCGATGTATATGTATAGATATATTTAAAATGTAAAACGGTAGAGAAGGAAAATAAAAATAAAATAAAATAAAAATAAATAAAATAAAATAAAATAAGTAGGGATGAAAAAAAAAAATTTAAAAGAGTAAAAAAGGAAAAAAAAATTTGTATTTATAGTTAGATAAAATATTAAGAATATTCCTGTAGGAAAGAATTGGTATGCTGTGTTATAGCAACCCAATTAAGTTGGGCAGCATCATTTTGTTTATTTATTTATTTATTTATGAATAAAGTGTATCTCTCTAGGATATGCTCCTTCTACATCCTCACTATGAAAATGTAGAAGGAACATATCCTTCCTGTTATTACCTATAATTCCTACTAGTACCTAGTATCAATATTAATGAAATTTTCGAATATCCAGACATATATTTTAATAATTTATGAGACACCATGTACTTTAATTGGCTGGATTATCACGAAAAATATTTTTTCTGTTAGTGTTTTCTTACACGAGAAATTCTTCCTCTGCACCTCAAGATGGTACTTACGTCATGGTGACTTGATAATTATACAGTGCTGATTTAAAAAATTAAAGAATTCTGGAGAGTCATTTCAAACACCTAATTCAATGAGTTTCAAAATTTAAACATAATTTGTATACTTCTGTAGTGCCTATTTCCTGACTGCCAAGAACCTAAAATCCTTTAAAATCTTCTGCGTTACTAATATATCTAACTTTTTTTTTTACTGATTGAGAAAGAGGGGCTGATTTAATCATGTGTTTAAATTTCAGTGACAATAAAATGCGTACCATGAATTACTTGATATATGAAGGACTATTAAATGTATTTATTAATCAATAAATTATAAATAAATTTGATTTAAATCCGAATAGTTACATGCAGGAAGTCGAGGGAATTACTTATAAGTCCAGACTTTGAAGGCTCCTCAATGGAGGTAGAAGGTTTATTCACAAATGCACAGATACCAATGCACAAATTTTATTCACAACCTGGTATAATCATTTGATCGGTATTCTTCTATAGCACTGCTATTTATTTTCGTATATAGAATTATTTATACTCTGTCTTATAAATACGGTCAAGAAACTTATAAATTCATATATGATAATTAATGCAATACCAGTATGGACACAATGAAAGGATATCTACCAATGGAAATAAGTAATTCATGAGTCAACATTGTCAGTATTATGAATTAGTTTGTTTATTTTATGTAAATATTCTAGATTTACGAAAGCTTTTTTTTTTTTTTTTTTTTAGTTTTTATGTTGTTGTTTAATGTGATTGAATATATTAAACATGTATTTAATGTAGATTAATGAAAAAAAAAAACATGCAAATATTTACACTAAGATTTTGGTATTATTTCTTAATATCATAATTATATATATTTAGTAATACACATTATGATTACGGATTCAATGTTTACATTTTCTGATAATGACAGAGATATGGATCGTTTAATCGACAGCCATTTTTTATGTCGTTATTTTTTGTATATTTTAGTTTAATTTGAAAATAAAAGGTCTGAAGTTCAATGCCTGAGATGCATAATTCAAGTTCCTTAACCCAACTAGAATTCCTTCTCTAATTTCTCGGAAAAAAACCTTATTACCATTATTTAATTTAGAGACAAAGAAATGTCTAGTTTTCCTTCAAACGGAGAAAATGTTAGTTCATCCAAATTGCGCCAATTTAAAGCATTTACGCGAGAAGAAATGAAATGTCAACGGCATTACTTTACTTAAAGCTGAGACCTTCTTCTTTTTTTTTTTTCTTCTTTTTTCCTTAAAGGTCAGATATGTGGCTCTCAACTTGTTTTTCCTAATTTAAATGACATTTTCATACAGTATTAGCTCTCCTTATAAGCTGGTAGGAAGATGACAGTTCACAAGAATAATTCAGGAAAAGTTGATGAGCCAGGATTAGTTCTATTTTTGACTAATTCTAAACTGTAAAATAGTGTTAAATTTATAATAAAATTTATTGGATTATTTAAATTAGTTATTTTTTAAACTATTAAAGGAATAATTGATTTTATGCAGATTTACTCCGAATATTTAGACCAAGGGCGGAGCAACAAATAGCCACGCTCAACCCTCTCCTCTGAAGATTATCAGGAAACAATAATTAAGGGAATAAAAATAAAAAATAAATAAAATAAAAAATAGTTAGGTCTTTAGATAAAACTTATGACCTATGACCGTCATCGACTTCGAGGATTTGCGTTTTTAACATGGATTATAATACAAAATAGTTCTGAAAGGAGTGGAATAAAATCGTTGTTATTTCCCACTACAGATGATTCTCTACAAAAGACTGTTACAGCTTATAGAATGTCTATAATGTAGGAATAAACGGAATCACAATGAAATATCTTGCTAAGTTTTGTTACCTGGTATCCCTTTCTTATGGAGTAACACGCAATTTTTTTTCTTCAAACCTGCAACAGTTACAAGTTTAGTTCATTAGGGCTAGACTTACCGATGACTCTACTTGATAATAAATGCCTAAATAAAGAGGATTTTCGTTAGTGGTGAACGGATAATCAGGTTGAAAATCGTTAGAGGGGGAGGGCCAAAAGGATTAAAATTTCGTTGTATTTTTTTCAAACACTTATTATATATATATTTTTTTTACGAACAAATAAGGTATATAATGCAGATTTACTCCGAATATTTAGACCAAGGGCGGAGGCAGGAGGGAGCAACAAATAAGCACGCTCAACCCTCTCCCCTGAAGATTATCAGGAAACAATAACTGTGGAAATAAAAATAAAAAATAGTTAGGTATTTTGATAAAAGATATGGTTAAAGACCGTTTATACTTCTAAGCATGTGCAAACCGATTTCGGACACTTCAAATTATTTTACTTAACTACTAAGTCCTGTTAACATGTCTACCATTTTAGGCCAATTTACACATAGGGAATTGAGCTTTGAGGTTCAATTAAACCATCGAACTCTTCTCGTATCCAATCCTTATAATCCAAAATTCTCAATCTCCTTACTTTGTAAAAGAATAAAGTTCTGTATGTTGCTGATTTGGCCCGAACAAGGTACAATTTTTTCCATGCAAAACTACTTTCCCACACCAAAACTCATTAGTTTCAACCCTAGGCTTGCTTTTTGATTCCTGATTTTCCTCCGAGATCATGTCTTTGATTTTTATAAGATTTTTTCCCCCATAATTTTCAAAATTGTGATTTCGTAATACATCGGCATTACATTACAATATTAATATATATATTGCTGTGTTTTTGACCGGCTGCTTTTCTAAGGCAGCGGTAGCTTCAAAAACTAGCTTACTTACTACATTTAGTCAATATATAAACTATTTTTAATGATACCATGGATCTCCTTTCCAAAGGTATCGTGTTTACCAATCCAAGAGGTGGCATGCAGGGTAAGATTAAATTAAACAAGATTCAATTAATACGTTATTATAATTATTCACTAACAAATATAAATTATATCAACACATTGCCTAGAACTTTGATTGAGAATACTGAGGGACATTTTCTCTACTACCTTTGCCATACAATATTACAAATAACGATATACCTTTGAAACACTTAACCGGCTGGCGAAGGTGAAATCAGTCTTAGGTCCCCTTTCTCGGCATCATCCTCCAGCTGCTCTCAGAACACCGACGGCCACCTCCTCTTCTTGTAGGTGGAACCCGACTCACTCCTCTTGAGGATAAAACATGACTGACTCTTCGGTTCTTCTCTCTCATTCTCTTCACCTCAGGTGGGCCAATATGGGAAGTGCCCTGGTTGGCGGTATAGCCTTTGTGCTATTATTCTTATCTTTTCACACCATCTTAATATTCTTGTTGGCCGCCGCTGGGGGGAAACTACCAGAGGTTTCTGGTACCGCTGGGGGGCCCATACCGCTGGGAAATCTAGGGGGTTAGGTAAACACCTTTTGATGTTTTGCCGACAAAGGTTCGTTATCATTAATTGCTTAATATTAAAATTATTTAATTACGAACTCCCTTCAGTATCCTCAATACATTACAATATATATATATATATATATATATATATATATATATATATATATATATATATATATATATATAAATATATATATATATATATATATACATACATATTAATTACACACACACATTAATTTCTGTTTATAAACAGTAATTGAAAAAAAAAAAATATATATCAAACGAAATTTTCAATCAACTTGACCTCCTCCGACTAACGAAAATCCTTCTTCTCTGATTTAGGCATTTATTATCACTTTTTGTAATTGGAAGTCCAGTCTTAATGAACTAACCTTGTTTTAACAGTAACTGTTACAGGTTTGAAAAGAAACTTGCGTAATACTCCATAAGAAAGGGAAGAAACTAAACATGGCAAGTGATTTGATTGTAATGCTGATTAGTCACACATAACCGACATTCGGCAAGCTGTAACAGTCCATTGAAAAGAGCCATCTCCTGTGTTAAATAACTACGATTTCATTCCACTCCTTTAAAACTATTTTGGATTGTGCCCATGTTAAAAACCGCAAATGCTCGAAGTCGATGATCTGTTTAAGACTTAATGGATTGTATCACTATTTTATCAGCTCTATGCTTGCAACTGTGGAATTTTCAGTTGACTTATCAAATCATCCAACGAGAACTACCAAAATATTTTACTAATCTAGAAATCTGAACATATCTGTTGTTAATAGCTTTAGTAGATACGTTTATACGCCAAATACTGGCATGTTAATATTGAGACAAATTTAATTTATTGATAACAAGTAATCAATCATTCCTTTATATGAAAAAGTTTTAAAAGTGTGACTATTTTACAAAAATTAATTTTTTTTATATTTCACGGTGCTCGCAGCATTTTTTTCACACTCACTCCTTCATGTGTCCTATACAAAAGATCTTACGAAGAGCAGGCCGTGTCACATAAGTTGTGCTAGGATTCGAAATTTTTAACTTTCTGTAACTTTTTTTTACAACATATTTCAAACATACATGTATGCAAATGAGAGTAAAAAACGCTGGAAATTGTTACACAATGGTTTATTATTTCCAAATATCTATATTAGGGTATAGCTGTTTATATGCAATAAACTAGTACAAAAAGCAATAAATATTTCAAAGGAAAATGGCCTATCACCTCTGCTAATTTCAAAACGTTATATCTCTGTTATTTCTTAACTGATTTCAATGATTCTTTTTTCGTTTTATAGGAAATTAACTTAGGAAACTTAGGTTTAAATTAGGAACTTATTAATTAAGGTTCTACTTTATTAATCTACAGACGGATTTTTTAAAATTGGTTATTCGGTTTTTACGTATCTAGAAACATAAGCTCTCAAATTTTGAGGGGTGTGATTTTTTTTTTTTTTTTTTATTACACACCTCTCAATAGCTTAACATTGAGTCTGGACCTTGTCTTTGATATGAATTTATATTTATTGATTATTCATTTTATGGTTCTTTATTGAGCTGTAGCACATAGAGTGATTGTATATAAAAAGAGATAATCGTAAAATAGACTTACCATCCCTGAAATAGCATATTTTGGACTCATACTCTGAATTGCACCGATTTGTTAAAAACTGCATGTCGGAAATCCGACCAGAATAAAAAATATCAATGCACCCTCCTGAAATTCAGTGGGAATTACGGAGAAAGTAAAAACATGTATTTATGTGTTGTGAAAAAGCTATAAATATACTTTAACTGACTCATCTTCTTGAAGGATTGCAAACATAACAACGTTTTTTCCTCCAACAGAAAACCTATTCTATCAAAACTTAGTTCTTGTCTCATTTTAGGGAATCAGTCAGTGACAACATTAAATATTAAACAAAATAAAGTTTCAGCGTCATGTACACCGCGTCCAGAGAGTGTGTGTGTGTGTCTTATAGAAAATAGACCCCATTGCGAATAATTTTATGATAATCAATAATTGAGTCTATTAATTCAATTTAATTTAATATATTCAATTATCTATCAACATAGATAAGAATAAATCTTATATTACTGATATACAAATTAAAGTACAGACAAATCTAACTTTGGTCGAATAGAGGGTTCTGAAAACGTGCACTATTATCTAACAAATAAAAAACACATTCCTCCTTTAATTGTAGAAGATCATTTGATATGGTCTGCTGCAATCACCCTGTATATTTTTAATGAACAATAATTAATTTCGGGATCTGAAGACTAATTGAAACAATTAAAAGCAATTTGATTTAAGCATGAATTGAGGAAATGATGAGTTCACAGCATTTTCAATAAAAAATTATTACGTAAATAATAACTCGGGTACAACAGCGAGTGATTTACTATAATTCTGCGTATTAATGGAATTTTCAATTACAATACCAATTTTGAATTTATTTTTAGAAATATTTCTATCTGGACCTAAGGACTTGAACTGTGGGGAACAGCCAAATTTTTTAACATCAAACGCGTTCAATCCAAAGCCCTTCGAACAATAGTTAATGCTCCTTATTATGTCACCAACCATACCTTACACCACGACCTAAATATTCCATTTATTTTGGACATTCCATCCAAATTCTCCAAATTCCATCAGAACTTATCCATCTCCCCAGTTCTTAGGATCAATCCCTATCCAGCTCCACACACCCTTATCCTGCTAGAAGGTTGAATCGGCCGGCCTCTTGTAAACATGTATATTAATTCTAGCGCTGGCTAGATCTCTCACTCAATGTGCTGTATGTTTGAGGATTGTATGACTTCTAGACTTTGTAAATATTTTATTAATTCTTTATTGTATATTATTTTTTGTAAATATTGTATGATGTTATACTGGATCACTGTTATAAATGTCCTAATAAGGACAGATTGTAATATTCAATTAAAAAAAAAAAAATAAAAAAAAAAATTAGAAGAAAGACTTTATTAAGAAAAGAGTATTTTTGGCATGATAGTGTTTTTATTCCTAAGCATAAGAAGTATTCTTCCGATGGCATAGTGTTGATATTGGCTAAAAAGAGGACATTTTGTGTCAGGGACGAATTTGCTTTGATCCTGCGTGTATTATTCCTTGGCATTGAAAGGATTGCTATTATCTGGACAAGGTTAAAAAATAAATCTTAAAACCTGCAATGTATTTATCTTTCCCCAATCCCTCTACTTCCTTCTTAGTTTGTTTAAAATGTTGTCATGAAAGAATTCATAAATTATATTAATGCGGTAGTAATGTATATGAATAGTGATGGCTATTCTAGTATGAAAAATATTAACAACTAAGTAATAAATTACATACGAAGGCGTATGCAGAATTTCCGTTGGGGGTTGGAGAGTAAGTGGGTGAAAAAAGTTAGGAGGGGGAGGTGTATATCCTTGAAAATATAAGTTGGTCTTTCAAATACTGTATATGCGCATATTCATTTGAAAATGAAGTACGTGATTAGGAGAAAAAACAATTTCGAACTACACCTTTTGGTTTATTTTAGTGTTTTATCTTTTATTTTTATAATTTTTATTTGTTTCCCCTGACGCGGCTTCCCACTGGCCTGCTTACGGCCATGACTTTACATTATTTTTCAGATGTTGTTGAGCAGACAAATTTTCAGTAAATTATTTATCCATGACATTATCTTTGCACATTCTTGGTTAATTATTTTAAATAAAAAATATAATCAAGTCCGAAATCGTTAGAGATATAGTAAATAAGCATGATAAAATAATAAGAAATATACAAAATTAAAATTTTGCCACTATTATTAAATTATATACATGGTGAATTTCTCGATGACTAGGCAATTTAAAAAAATCTAAATTATTATGGCTATTAGTTAAAAATCGGTAGAAAAATAAAGACTGGTGGTTAAATTCGGCTGATATAATTTGGAAAAGCACATTAACATTCTCTTGTCAACAGAAGAGCCCTACGGAATCAGGTTTCGTAACTTGTTTCATAGAGATTCATCATAATAAAACTTAACCTTTACGCTCTGGTTAGAAAAGGTTTTTAACCTACAGGTCAATCCCCTCTTCTTAAGCATATTTAGAGTACGTAAGAACGAAATAGAACAAAGAAATAGTGGATTATTCAGAATTACTTCATAAGAATAGAGGAAATGGGCTAGAAACATATTTTTTATAACGTCCAAAATCTCACAGAAATTTCTCAATTGTTTGTATTCTTATTTCTAAAGTTGTGTCACCTACATCAGTAGAATGGTCCCTCCCATTTTGCAACTGATAAATAAAGGCATGGAAGCCCTTGAAAGATTACTAGTGCATGCAGCGCATATAGCATTTGTTTGAAAATAAAACCAGAGGGTATAAAAAAAAAAAAAAAAAAAAAAAAAAAAAAAAAAAAAAAAAAAAAAAAAAAAAAAAAAAAAAAAAACCTACATCAGCAGGGGACCTCATGGAATGTTTTATTATCCACCCTGACATACTTCTTCATGTTCCAAGCGACCAACTATCTATACACAAACTGATTGAAACAAGGCGGGTTTTTTTCCTTTTTACTCCACAATGCCTCTATCTTATCCCTGAAACAACTTCAGGAATTAGAAACAACAATGGGTAAATCCTGCAAGACCTAGTTATATAAAATATGTTTCTAAAACATTTCCTGTATTCTTATAGGAGTAATCTAGAATAATCAACTATTTCGTTGTTTTCTTTCTTACGTACTCTAAATATTGCAAAGAAGAATAGATTTGATCTATCGGTTAACAACCTATTATAACCAGAGCGTGAAGGTTGAGTTATTATGCGGATCCACCATAGAATAAGTTACAAAAACCGGATCTGAAAAGGATCCTTCTCACTCGCTAATCACTTGGGTGTATTCCCCAACCATTATGGCGGCCACATTAACTCATCAATTTTCACTTGATTTTTTTCTCTTCACCTAGTTTTTAAACTAAAATCTCAGATCTACCATATCAAGAATTACCTATCGAATCATGAAGAATTATCATCAATTTAAATCGCAAATAGAAAAAAAGTAGTTTTAATTTTTAACAAGAGATAACAAAAAAAAAAAAAAAAAAACGTATAGGGATCACCTGTAGCAAGGTGGCTAACATAAATTCTTCTATGCAAAGGTCACGGGTTCACACCCGCAGGCGGTCCTAGGATTTTCAATAGGAGTAAAATCATCTCATCCATAAAGACCTTAATGTTACATATGTTGCTGATTTGGCCTGAATCCAGATATCATTCCTTTCATGACAAACCCATTCCCACTCTTATTCCCTCTAGTTTCAATCGTTTCTCCTCTCTAATTCTGACAATCCTCCAAGGCATCTGAAAAGAAGATGGGCCCGAGACCTTCTAGTTTAGAATATTTTTAAATAATAGCAAAAGCATTTTTTAGAATATATTTAAGCTTCTCTGCATGTGTTCATGCCTTTTTATATTTCACTTAAATTTATTATTTGTATTCTATTATACATTTGTAAATTCTAATAAATAAGTTTAAAAAATTAATTTTAAAAAATCCTTAGTTATGCCGTCCTTCGGAGGGGATATAAAAAAAATGGTCCCAAGCCTGTGCGGTGATAGGTACTCATTAAAGATCCTGTTCTAATTAAACCTGGATAGGCAAAATTTAGTATTCTATCGTCCGATTAGCCATAGTAGCATAAAGTGACATTAAATAAATAAACAAACAAACAATAAAAAATATATAGTACATTAGCTCCATAACTTAGAAAAAAATGTAAATTGATAAACCTTCATAAATTCAAGTATTTTACAAATATGTTTTTAGCAGATATATTTTTTGATCTTATAGGCTGATATACCCAACACAGTTGGCGGCTCTCTTGGTGCATCTGCGTCTTTTGGTGGCTTCTCAGCTGGAGCTGGTAAGTGAAGATTTGAAACTGATCAATTAATTAATTATATTGTTCATAACAGAAGTTGTGATAACAAATTTGATTTGTAAAATAGTAAACCATATATTTGATATACATCCAAAAAAAAAATCAATTCATTCATTTTTGAAAATCAGTACTCTTAAATTTGTATTCATATCAATAACAAAAAAATATTTAACAAGCAATCTAAAATTACAGTTATTTATTACTTTTATAATATTAATACATACAAACTTTTTTATATTTTCCTAATTACATAAGACCTCTATTTCTTTATTAAATTTATTAGGTCTTGGTGGATCTGGTGGTGGAGGTGGATTATATGCTGGAGCAAAGGCACCAGAAGGGTCTGCTCAAGCTGGTGAGTTAAATTTTAATGCTAATCTGTTAAATTCAAATTAAAACACTGAAAATAACTGAAGAAATTTTAGTGCTATGAAATAGTGTAGTTGTTGAATATCTTCTAATCCAACTATACTTCAAAATTTTGATTTTAGTACAAAATGTTATAACTAATTACTTAGATTTTAGAACTCTGATTTTTAATTTTTAAATAAATTTTTACTAATGTCCATTTGTACCATTAAATTTATATAACCTAGAATCAGGATCAGATCTAGTATTCAATAAGCGTACATCATATAAAAACCATTAGTGTTTTTGTTTTATATGGTTATAGAATTGCTTAAAAAGAACCTGAATGTCAGTAATGCAAAATTAAATTAAAATATTTGGTCTTTGAATGCAATAGAGGGTAATTTAAAATATTCGTGGGAGGAAGTATGGAAATTAAAACATATGTAGTGTTTCATTATAATCACAAAACTTTTTATTTTTTACAAGATACATTTGGTATTATTATACAGTTATTATAAACTTATAATATGAATGGCATGAAGAAAACAAAGCATTTAAGTAAATCCTTAATAATTATGTATATAGTAGGTAGCTATATTGTCATAATATATGTTATTATAATGTCAATAATTAGCATCTGTTTTCTTTAGGTATTGGTGGTGGTAGCAGCTCATCAGCATCAGCTAGCGCAAGTGCCAGTGCCGGTGGAGGTTCCACAGCAGGGGCTGGAGCTGGACTGGAACCGTAGGAGGTACAGCTCAAGGAGGTGGCTTCTTCGACAGGATATTCAATGTAATCTTTTAATAGCTTTGATTTAATTTGGTCATTAGTAAACTAATTATTGTAATTTGTGATTATTTAAAATAAAAAATATATTTAATTTTATTTACAGATTCCAATTTCTATCCTCCAGTCAGTCAATACCCATCTTAATGCTAATGGTAAGAGAATACTTTTATTTTTGTTTTGAATTTAATTAAATTAATATTTGAATTTAAAGTGGAACATCCAATCTACTTATGACAATATGGTACCACCTCCAAAATATGGTTTTCACCCAAAAAACATTTGTTCTTAAAATTCCTTTCTTCCATTAATACAATCATTGTTTCAGGAGGAGTGAGAAAGAGGGTTTATGTAGCAGGAGGTGCCAACGCTGGTGCTGGTCCAGTTCCTGCTGCTCCATCTCATGCTGGAGCAAGCGCAAGTGCAGGAGCCAGTGCAGGATCTGATGGAGTGGGAAGAACTGATGCTGGAGCCGATGCTAGCGCAACCGCATCTGCGGGTGGACAAGCGTCGGTAGGTGTGCGCAAGAACTACGATGCAATCTTTAATGTAAGAAAAAAGATATCTCATTAAAATTGTCTTCACTTCAAAGTAATTGCACTCATTTCCTCCGATGTATTATCTAAATCATCTAATACTTAAATATTTGAAATTATTAAATTAAAATTTATACAGTTTCTTTCATTCTGTTCTACAGTTCTTTCACTTTTTTTTAATGGGATGCTTTCTTCCCTTTAGTCTTTCTTCATCATCTCTTCGTTTTTTCCAACATAAGTTACTCCATCTCATTTATCCATTTTCATTTAAAATTTCTTGACAAAAGGTATAAAGATTATTACTTTTTTTTTTTTTTTGTGTGCCAGTAAACGTATGGCACCCTAAATAAAGCTGTAACATGCTGTTCAATTTTATAATTCAAATGACACAAAATACACTTTTGTTTCATATTTTACACCTGCTTATGCACTCACTTTCTCTTTCACTGTGATCTAGTGATAGTTAACTATTGCTTAAGAGATACTGACCAAGTGACTTTGATTCTCATCAAAATTAAGAGTAAGAGAAGAATAAAATTATTTGAAACAAGAGTAAATAGAAAATTTATCAGTTGAAATTTGCTGCAAACATTAACAAATAATTCAGACATGTTTATCTTTATCTAGGAAGTCATAATTTGAGTTTCAATCTTTTTTCCCCGAAGAAATAAAAATATGTACGACAAAGTAATGAAACTCTCCTGGATACTGAATTTTTGAAATAGTAATTGTAATAGTTCAGTGTTTTCTTCATTGAATTGTTAGCCTCTTTCACTTCACTCTTAAATTTTTGTTAAGTATCTTTTGACAAATTTATTGTTTGTTTCTTTTAGTGAAAACTTGGCTTCTCGATCCTCTTGAATTTTTTTTTATTCTGTCAATTCTTGTTGGTGTCAATATTTTTTAAATTATGTTTTATGTAGACACTTCTAGGCCTTGTATGACAAGTTAATTTAATCATTTTATCTTTTTGATTAACTGTTTTATCCACTTTCAAATCAGATATATTATAAGCCATTTGCCTTTACTTCAGGTATTATGTGTTCTTATTTTTTTTAATTTTAGAAATTTATTTATCAAATTGATTATAATTGATTAAATTAGAAAATACTATTTCATTATAAGTATCTTAAAAAAATAAATTG
Source organism: Piezodorus guildinii (assembly GCA_023052935.1). Classification (NCBI taxonomy): domain Eukaryota; kingdom Metazoa; phylum Arthropoda; class Insecta; order Hemiptera; family Pentatomidae; genus Piezodorus; species Piezodorus guildinii. The sequence continues at coordinate 153,306,150 of CM041292.1, forward strand.
TAAGCTGAAGGAAATAATACATATCCTTTGTGCCTCTCAGTAGAAATTCACAATAAGAGCATTCTCTTACTTTTCTGTCTTAATGTGTACTGCCAACATGACTATGTTAAAATTTTGATTAACTGGGGTTAGCTCAAAAGTGTATTAACATTGATTAATACTTCATGGCCTTTATTAATACATCACTACATCAGTATTGACAAAGTTTTATAGGAACATGAAATAATCATGAGTAGTTACTTGAAAGCAGTTACCAGTTAAGTACAAGTACTTGTAAGCAGTTACTAATAAAGTAATTAAAATTATTTTTTAAAGATTTTTAATATTTCGTGAGAAATCTCTAAGAAGTGCTGCAAACCTAAAAGGAACCTTGGCCAACTTAATGAGAAGCCTCCAAATTGTGATTTTAAATATTTTTATTTGGTTTCTAGAATTAATCAATATCGTAAAAGAGTTTAAAAGTAATATATTTTTAAAATATTGTAAATGAAAAAATGTATTTTTCATAATAATTTATGATGTAATTGAAGAATGTCAAATTCTGTGATATTTTTTCTCATTTAATAATAAATTATAATTAAACTTTTTTTTTTCAGATTCCAATAACAGCTTTGAAGTCAGTGAACCAGTTCTTGAATGGAAAATGATTACATCATAATGCACATAAATTAAATTAAAAATAACTGTTTTTTTATAATTGTACAATTTATTTCTTATTTATAAATTAAACTTTTTTGTATATATTTTTTTCTTTCTTTTATTTAATCCAAAGGGGTCCATCTACTTCAATGATGATATTTTTCTAATTCTCTAAATGCTTTGGAAGATTTAAAACATTTTATCACAAACAAAATCTTTTATATATTGAATTTGTTAATGGTATTAGTGTCAATGGATAGAGCTAAATGGTAAGAGCTCCAACATGAGGCCACAATCTACCCTTGGGTTGGTTTTTATTTTATTTTTGGGTATGAATTATTTATTTCTTAAATATAAAACTAGTTAACAGGTAGGTACTTACCCCGATTTTAATGTCACATTATTAAAAATGTTGGAAGTTAGCAAATCATAACATTTGACTCCTCAAAATTTCTTTTATTTTGCACCAAAGTTGTGGAAATAATTTAACAAAAGGACAATATTTCATCATTCTATTTAGTTGGGGCTACAACCCTAGGTGGATCTTGGACTCGTGTTGAAACTTTGGTAACCCAATTCTATTCATTGCCCCTTCCTTCCAGTTTGGTATCCCTAGTAGTTTCCAAGAGTCAGCTGCCATACCATTGAACCATCTTAGTCTCGGTTCTTCCTCCTTGTGAAGTCAATCCTATCCTTAAGGACTCTTTTTGGTATTTATTCCAACTTCATCTGAATCTCATGCCCCAACTCGACTTTCCAAGTTTAATGAAACCAACAAAAATTTAAGTCATTGTATAGGACATATAACTCCCGGTTCCTTTAGGCTCCTCCAAACTTCCCCTTCTTTTACAGAACCGTAAATTTGTTGCAAGATTTTCTGTTTGAATATAAGCTCATTTTCATTAGCCTTTCTCATCATTCATGTTTGTGAGGTATAGTTTATTGTAGGCATTATGAATGTCTTATACAATCTTGCTGTAGTTTGCTTTCAAAATACACTCGACAGCAAAAAAAGTGGACCACTATACATTTCTTACAAAAACACTGAAAAAACCTCCACCCAATGGAGGTTGTGGTTAGAAAATATGAATGATAATATGCCTCTAGGCTTCCTGATGAAGTATAAATCTGTATCACCATTGTCTCTGCTAGGCCAGTTGGTACTACCTATATACCATTCAATTCAATTTTGATTTCAACTTTTTTGAACAGACTTCTCAAAAGTGATTTCAGGATGGCCAAGGGTGGCAGGACTCGTAAATGACAGATTTATTGTTATGCAGACATGAAGAAATCGTATCCAGACAGCTTAGAGGCTACAATCTGCAAGGAATTTGGTGGTAAGTGTGGATGTGGTGCCAAAGTACAACAGACCAGATCTTCTCAGTTAGGATGATAATGGAGAGAGCGGGTGAATACAACATCCAGACTCACCATATCTTCGTGTATCAATATGTATATGTATATGTACAACGAAGATGAGAATATATAAGACACTGATTAGACCGGTTCTCACATATTCTTCAGAGTGCTGGACAATGACAAAAGCCCAAGAATCATCCCTATTAAGAATCTAAAGGAAAATCTTAAAAAAGGAGTCTGGGGCCAGTGTATGAGAATGGTACCTGAAGAATATGGAAAAATGCAGAGCACATGTGTCTCTATGACGACCGAGACGTAGTTCATTTTATAAAATCTGGGTGCCTGAGATGGGGCATGTTGCAAGTATGAATAGTTATGAAATCCCCAAAAAGCTCCTCGAGGAAAAGATTTATGGAACCAGAAAAGTTGGTAGAACTCATTTGCGGTGGGAGAATTGTGGGGCGACAGATGTGCGGAACATGCTGGGAGTCAGAAATTGGAGAGCAGTAGCACAGAACAGGGAAGACTGGTGGCTCAGACTAAGGGATGCCTTGACTCTTCACGAGTTGTAGCGCCATCGATGAAGAAGGTGATGATGATGTGGATGTGGTGCGTAGGAGGTTGCATGAAGTGAGCCTGCATTCCAGAGTTGTAGCCAACGGGCTTATTTTGACTGCAGCGCACCAGGCAGCTTACCTGCGATTTTCTTTATATTATCGGCACTGTATAGATGAAGAATGGATTAAACTACTCTTCTCACATGAGTCACAGTTTTCCCTTTATAGTCTAGATGGATGAGTAAAAATGTGTAGGAGGGATGGCGAATGGTTTGCTCGTGTAATATTGCAGCAAATGGTACAGTTCGGTGGAGGCTCTCTATTAATTTATTATTTCATTAATTTTTTTTTTTAACAGTTCGATATCTTATTTTCCCCTAGAAATTATCATGTTTTCTATTGACCTTATAATCCACCTTTAAAGAAAAAATAACACTACCTTATGGGATGTAGTAGGTAGTTGGTTGTATCAGTATTTTTTAAGAAATGTATGGTTGTCTGCTTTTTTGCTGTTGAGTGTAGTTGGCTCCTAATCCTCAATAGCAATAGTTAGCCAAAATATAATTGCTTAGTCGCCACGACCCCCTTTCTTCTTTCCTCGGAAGGACCTATTTCTATAAAAATCTCACCTTGCTAAGCTCTGCCTGCCTTTGACACTTTATCATCAGTTTTGGCTTCATTTATCTCAAAGTTGCTCGTCAAATTGGCACGAAAGTGTTTTTTAACTCAGATTTGGACCTAGCAACAATTTATGTATTACCAGTAAAGATCTCAACACTTCTCTTGAAAAATTTCTCATATCTGTATTTTTGTTTCTCTTATATTCCAAATTATCCCACTGTCTAAACTGCTGAAAATTCACACTGTATTTTGAAATTGTCATCCAGATAATATTTAGGTAAACGTAGATTCCTACATAAACCAACATTGTTCTTCTTATGTGGCACTGTGGTCCATAGAGAATATTGGCTTCCTCGACCACTCCCCTCCACTCTGATTGATCCTTCGCTGATTTCCTCCACCTGCTCATCTCTAGTGACTTCAGTTCGTTATTGATCTCTTCTTACCTTTGTACTTTTGGCCTGCCTCTCTGCCTTTCTCCATATGAACTACTCCTTGTTATTTGCTTAAGGAGTCTGTTATAGCTGATCCTATGAACATGTCCCAACCATCTTATTCTCCCTTTTTAAATCTGGTTCTGCATACATGTCACTTAACTCCGCATTTGTTTTTATTATGAACAGATTTCCTTCTTTTGTTATACTATAATTCATATATTGATAATATACTATACTCTAAGGTCTCATGTCATAATATAAGCCCTTCCAAAGCCATAAGATTGGTTTTGTGAAAACAATATGAAGCTTAAGTTGGGCAATTTATGCGCCCTTTTCTATTTCCTACTCAGGTTGCTTTACTAGCACTAGAACCACCTAGAGTGACTTCTGCTCTGGTTAGAGAGTGCAAGCAAGCATTAGAATTCCTTGCAAGCCTCAGCCATGTGGATTAAGTTTGTGTTTCTAGTTATGAAGGAATCCCAAAAAATGAGAACCCTGACCAGCTAGAAAGACAGAGGCAGAGCTCTGAATTATGGGGATAGAGTCTTAGATTGATAAGTATCTTGAGAAGATATCAGTGAAAAAAGTTCCTGGAGTGGACATAGGCAGTAACAGACAGGGAGTGGAGGAAACATGTGAGCTGAACTAGCCAAAACAGCTTATTATAAAATCCGGTCCTTTTAGAATAAAGGGGCTGCTAAGCCTTTATATAAATGATCTCTGACTTATAACCATAGACCTCACAGGACACTACAGGCTTAAAGGGCACTTGAAGATATATGGGGTAGCAGCTGATGAAATATGGGGGCATGCACTAGAGACTGGCCTGCATTACATACAGACTATGATCGTTCTGTGCCACGAGGATGCTTCTCCCTCAGACAGAATTCTTGAAAAAAAGGCTTCCTCCATCAAAAAGGAAATTCCTCCTGAACTTTATCAGGAAGGCCAAAAGGTTTATGTCGGAGGAATACTTGGTCAGACTTTAGCTTGGCATTCCTTCATTGAGAAAGGAAAAATGAACCTTAGGTCACATTGCGGACAGTCCCACCTTTTCCAGTACTAGAACTGTAGCAGTCTTACTAAGCATATCCATTAAAAATTACCTACCTATAAACAAACTTTTTTTTCTTTTTTTAATGAATCCTAATTCTTAGCTGAACACAAGTAATGACAACTTCAATTTAACAGCTAAAATTTAACTATATATATATTTTGAATTAAATTAAAAGTAAAAAAAAAAATAATGGTGATTATTAAATAATTTTCTTTTTATTGCAAATTATACCCAGTAACCTACTTATCTCAAGGTGATATACAACTTAAGTGAATGGCTTATGAGCATAAGGAAAATATTAAGTCAAATAAAATTGATGTCAACTAAACTGGTATTTAAGTCCATTTTTATGTTTTAAATTATTTATGTTTTATAAATTAAACGTTTACAATTTATTAAAATATGTATTTTTAGTGCATGGCATACAGTTCCACAAATATAAAGTACTCTTAAACTAATAAAGAAATTTTAAGGATTTTTTAATTTTTAAAGAATCATAAAAAACTTTCTTTTTCAACAAAATATAATATGAAAACATTAAAAAAAAAGTATAGTGTAGGAATATAAATTATTTCAGAGATTGATAGCTTAAATTTATGTCTACATGATATTTTTAAGGGAATACTAAATAGTATTTCTGAGGTCACCCCCATTACCTGAAAACCAGTGCAATGGTGTATTGTAAAATAAGATGAAGCCTTTTATTGAAGGCATTCATTATTTTTATTTTCTAATATAACAATTTACCATAGTTAAGGGCAATGATTAATTGTGATAGATATATACTTCTATACTATATTTAATATAAAGAAATATAAGTAAATTAAATAATCGAATATAAAGATTGACAGAATGTCGAATATATAAAATCTAAATCAAAAAGAACAATCACATATATGCTTATGTACAATATTTACAAACAATTTATAAAATTTTGAAACCAGTTAGGCCATACACTCATGGGTGGCAAAGCAGGATCCTAGGAAATCCCTATGTGGTGATTGACATTTATAGTTGTTTTGTTTTTTTGTGACAATGTGAATAGAAAATTAAAATATATATTTTTACCTCATTTCTATTCCCTTCCAAATGGTCTACTTTCCGAAATACGGTATAGTATATTTTTTTTTTAGAATCTTTCAGATTGAATAGAAGAATCCAAAACTGGTTATTCAAAATATAATCTATGTTGTTCTATTTTATACTTGACATAATTGACCTAAATCACATAAATTACGTCAAATATATAACTAAATATTTAGATCACTTTAACACAAAAATCCAACATAAAAATATAAAAAGTTTCATTTCAAAATAAGTATAACAAATATAAAGAATATTACGATACCTAAATCTTTCACTCAGTGACATCATACAATTTAACCATTCAGTGATAGATGAAGTCAAAGTTCCTGAAATTTAAGTTGATCAGCAATAATCTATAATAATTAATTTAATAACCTCTTCAACGAATTCCAAACAGACAATGTGTGAACCCAGAGTGAAAACTTAAACTATTTATAACTTGGAATCACATACAAATTTGTTCTTTCGTAATTTCACTTTCTTTTCATTTCCACGCCGTCCTTTAAAATTTTATTTTTATTAAAAGGTGATTACTGCAATTTTATAATAAGAATTTTGTTAATTAAAATAAGCGAGTTTTATGGGTCAAAATCAAAAGAGAAGCTAAATATTCTAGAAAAGATATCAAAGTGCTGTAATCTGGTTCTTTTATCTTTAAAACAAAGGAGCCTTGTCAAAGAATTTGAATAACACAGTTAATTGAGAATTTTTATAAATAAAAAAAAAAATTGAGTTTATTATCGTTATTTTAATTAATTACAAGAATAGACTAGGGCTGGAGTGAAAAAATACTTCATTTTAGACGTGATTTTCGTGCGGTACATAACATAAAATGCAATATTACCTTCATTACATAAAGTTACATTACCTTAAAACGTGCAAAAATGATCGCTATTGTTTATAATTTCATATATGAAAAGCTAACCTTGTGTCAGTTACCACTTCTGAATTAAAATTATGCATAACGTTTAGTACTGTGAGAAAAAGTCTAATTCTAGTAAAACAATAAATGACGAGGAATTAAAATTGAAATCCGATCTTTAAGGATTTTAATTTAACCATCAAACAACTAATAATATAAAGTAAATGGGTAGCTGTGTTTTAGTTGGTTATGAAAAATGACTATGTACTTGTAAATGTTTTATTTTTTCAGTCCATTATATTTATTTATTTGCTATTCCGCATCTACCCTTTCGGGTCATTAGCGGGTCTTGATTCTCCACGTTTATATTGAGTTTAACAGACCAATGTCTCTAAAAAACTCAAAAAGTCTTAGAATTATGTCTTCATCATTTCCTAATGCTTCTTTTAAGTTTGAAGGTATGTTATGTCTTGTTCTGTTGTTAGTGTACCGTGTGCATGATGTTACAATGTGTTTTATGGTCAGTGTTGTGTTACATGTATCACAGAATGGCGGATCCAGGCCTCTCATTAAATATCCGTGTGTAAAGGCTGTATGGCCTATCCTCAGCCTTGCTAGCACTACCTCTTCCTTTCTACTTTTTCTGCATGATGTGGTCCAAGGAGATACATCTTGCTTTATCTCTGTCAGTTTAGTACTGGAAGTGGCCCATTCAGTTTTCCACTTGTTAATAATGGCCTTCCTGCAATGCCTCTTCCACTCTTCTGCTGTGGTTATGTTCACATTTTCAGTCGCAGGTTCATTCAGCCTCGCCTTATTTGCTTCTCTGTCGGCTACATCATTTCCCACAATACCGCAATGCGACGGGACCCATGCAAGTACAACTTTTTTGTTGAAATTTTCTTGCAATCGCCAAATACAATTAGTTATTTCCCTTTCTAGGGAATTGTTTGATTTTGTATCAGCGATTGCTTTAAGTGAACTTAATGAGTCCGTCACTATGAGCAAGTAATTGTCATTCATTGTCTTGACTAGCTCCAAGGCTTTATATATTGCAAACAGTTCTCCAGTAAATATGCTGTTCATTCCGGGTAATATGAACCTGAGATTAATTGTATCACTTACCACAGCACATCCAACTTCATCACTTACTTTTGATGCATCGGTATATATTATAGAAAAATTATTATATTTCTCTTTCAATTCCAAAAAAATAGCTTTTCATAAAGACGCGATCTTCAAAAGATTTCCCTCTTTTTGTAAGGGTTGTGTCAATTCGGATAAAATTCGTATCCCATAGATCGAATAAAAAGTCGTTCAAACTTAAAATATTATTTACGTTTAAGTTTAATTCCGGCAAAAGATCACTAATTCTTCCTTTGATGCCAATTTTATAATTATTGTCATTTATATCGGATGCGACAAGTTCGTAGTTGGGATGGTTCTTTTTAGACAAAATGGATGCTGCGTAAGAAAGAGTTAGGTAAGCTCTTCTCAAGGCAAGACTCGGTTCTCCACTTTCTGCATATAAGCTATCAACCGGCGAAGATCTGAATGCACCTGTACAGAGCCTTATCGCAGTATTATGAACGGTGTCCAACAGTTTAAGTGTTGATTCCGTAGCTGAACTGTAAACTGCGCTCCCGAAATCTATTTTGTTCCTGATTATCGTTTTATAAATGAAGAACAGAGTTTTTCTATCAGTCCATTATATTTATCTTTGAGGAAAAACTTCTCCTTTTCGAATTTCATAAACAAAGGTGTCTTATTTTAGAAAATCATTCGTGAATATTCCGATGATATTAAAATTAAATATATTTTCAATGAATACTAATACTATTCCCAGAGATGTATATTTTTCCAAGTATTTGCGCAAATTATCTTTGAGAAGGCTTCAGATATATATATATATATATTTTATTTTATTTTTAACGCCATGAGGACGATGTTTTTTCTTCAAAATCATGCCTTGATACTGAACAAGAAGAACCAAAATTTAAAATTTCCGTTTTTGAGGCGTCATTATGTCATTGTCGATGACCTGAGTAAGTGAGCAATAACTTTCTTTTATTGATAGAAGACTCTTTGTTGAGGGTCTATTTATTCTTAAACCTTTCAAATGATTGGCCATAGATGAATCAATTTAACAAAATTTAACAACAGGCTTACCTCCAAACTGGGTTCTTCATAACTGTTTTTTATATTATTTAAGACGGTTTCCTTAGAAATTATATTTACAAACTCGCTTTTTTAGGTTAATAAAATAGATTTCTGAACGAAAAAGTCAAACGTAATATTTTGGAAATAACAAAGCGTTTATAAGCTTTAAAACTGCGGATCCTTCCAAGGAAGTGAACGCCTCTGTGACGGATATTACCCTAGATGGTGAACAATATATGATGAATTTCGATTAAAAAAACTGCAAAATAAAATAAGCCGTTGAACTGTGAATTGTGATTTGACGGAATAACGTAAAATTCTATTCTTCTTGTCGGTCACAGAACTATTGCATGAAGTCTTCAGATAAAAATAACAGATTAGGCACAATTCGAATAAAAAAACGCTACAATTACATACGCTACGATGGTTTATTATTTCAAAATAACCATATTAGTTTATATAGCTGTTTGTGAGAAATTAACTGATATGAAAAGCAATAAATAATTCAGAGGTAAATGGCATATCACCACTGCTAATTTGAAAACGCTAATATCTCAGCTAGTTCTGAATCAATTTCAATAATTCTTTTACATTTCGTAGAGAATTTGCAATATACCTAAGAACAAAAACTCTAAACATATTTTTCTCTATCATCGAGAATAACTGAGTAATGAGCTTATATTATATATATATATATATATATATATTATATATATATATATATATAATATATATATATATATATATAAGCGAGTATATAATAGTAACGTTTCAACTTTTTTTTCATGCGCTTTACTGATTCTAAAACACTTCAAATATTTTCTCTATCTTCAAAAATTCAAAAAAAAAAACTGAGTTATGGGCGTATTCATGGGTACAATTTCAATTTTCTCTTTATAATTGTTCACGGATTTCTGGTTAAAAATAACTCAAATAAATTTGTTCTATATCTTCAAAAATAACTTAATCGGCCCCATCTTAACAATATTCGGCTGATATCAACGTCTAGGTGTTATGATCATCGTTGGAAGTCCTAGTATTTTTGTGGCGATTTCAAAAACTTTGGTCGAGTAGTTCTACGAAAAGCCGCTGACGGTGTACGGCAGACAAACGGATTTTTTTTTTAATCGCTCTAATTTTGAGGAGGATGCGGATTTTTTTTTTTTTTTTCGGCCCATTGCAAAGGTTCATTATTGAAAATAATAAACCAAAATTATATATTGAAAAAATTTAATATTTTCTGAACAGTGTTTGATGTTGGAATACATTATAGCACATAAACAAATAGGAAAACAGGATTAATATAAATCCCATTAAGTTTCTAACTAAATTTTAATTATATTAACCAACAAAACGGAAACATATAATTAACAAATGGCATATTTTACTATTCCATTTTTAGAAATCGAAATCATGCTCATACGGATGCTGTTCTATATTCACAACGTATGGACGACCTTGGAATATGTACAACATTATCTAACGTAATATGCTTCCCGGTTTCAATATTTGGATGTGTTATGATCGCAACTGGATGCGGAAGAAGCGCTGGAACCACGGAATGCATGCCAACCATCAGATCGATAACCAAAGGCCTTTTTATATGCACAGGAAGCAGCCTATTACCGATTTTCTTCTCGCTTTCGCTGTTGGCGGTACGACAAAAGAGGTGAGATAGGAATCATAGAAAACAAGTCGTTAGAGAGAAATACAAATGTTTTGCTGAACGGCGCCAACGGATTTGGAATGAATCCAATCAAGTCGAGGATTAAAGGAAAACTCTAATAATGAGTAGCTGCTTTGATCGATGTTATTGGACCCTTCTTTGTCAACACAGAATGATTATCATCATTATCGTACACAGATGAATTATTATTTTTAATATCTATTTAAATACGTAACTCTATTTAAATCGTTCTTAAATTGATAACTTACTCTGATGTATCTCATCAAAATTGAAGATCACATAACAAAGTGATATAAGTCTTTAACGTAAATTTTTAAGTGCCATATTAACGTGGAAAAATTTCTGGAGAAAGAAAATAAAAAATGAATTGGTTATTCCAAAATTAAAACTAAATAAAATGCTTTCGCAGATGTATCTGACCTAACTAAATAGTTGCAATTTGACAATGATAATGATTTTATACTTGTGAAATGTTAATTTTGAGAGTCAAACCTATTAAAAAATTCAGATTTCTGTCTCAGTTATTTTTTCTATTGCCATGTCCTAATTTTTGGTTGAGTCTCCGAACAAAACACATATTTAGAACTGAAACTTAATAAAAAATAATTTTTTAATTATTTCATTCAAAACCGTATTACCATAAATGCATCAAAGTTCAGAAAAGGTTTTCCTGTCTAATTCTTCTTCTATTTGTGCACTATAAATATGCATAATATTAAAATTTTTTTTCTAATTACCTTTTCCTACATTTGATGATTCAGGGTTCTGTAACCAATCTCTTGAAGTGTCTCTGTGTTCTTCAAATTCCAGATACAAAAATTATGATATAAAATTTGATTGAAATTCAAAATGTTTCGGCATTCTGCCTCTGCTTAAAACACAGTTTCCGTTCCGACTGTTACCATTAACAATTCTGTTCGGTCAACGTAACCAACCATATAATAATAGTTTCATTCCTACTAACTGTTTGTTTTTATTAATATTTATTTTTATATTTTATATCACAACAGCATTAAATAAGTTAGGGCCCGGTCTGACGATATCAAAAGCTTTTGAAATCCGATTTCAAGAATCAAAGCTTTGTTGATTATCTGTAAATATCGATAACTATTAGGAGAGCACGATATCCAGGAGGGAATCACAAGCCCATATCTTCCTTTTGTCTTTTGACTGGGACGAGGCGATCGAGATTAAAAACCTTTCGACTTTCTCTATACAATTTCCTTCTATTTTAGCGCTTCATTTTCCCTTTTTTAGTCAGCTATTTTAACACTTATAATGATATTTTTCCATCGTCAACTCTTCTTTCATCTATGGAAATCCAAAATTTACTTTTCCCTACTAAGACATAATTATCATTACATTCTGGACAGGTGATGGAGGTCATTCTAAAATTATTGGTTATTATTAAGTGTGCGAAAATATGTGTCCAAACTTTTCTCATAATATATTTTATCATTTTTTTTCCTTAAAGCTTTTATTGGGGACAAAATTATTTTTAGCTATAGGATATTCCTCCATATGATAATATCTGAGAAAAACTAAAACTAAATACTTTTAAGGTGGTTAAGGGTGGTTAGCATGTGGTGTAGATAGCTCTACACCCTCTTAATTATAATAGGGACTTTAACGAGTACCTGACATCGCACAGATTCGGCACCACCTTTTTACGGCCCCTCCAAAGGAAGGCATAACTAAAGATTTACTAATTCCGTTAAAAAATCCTATGGCCTTCTTCCAGGTTTGAACCAACAACCTTGAGCATAGAAGGTTGTTATTCTAGCCACTACACCACTGGTGAACCCATTTTTGTTTTTAAATATAATTTTTGTTTGATCTTTTATGCTTTTTTTTTTTCTGAAAAAATCATCAAACTCTCTACAAATGAGAAATCCATCCAAAAATTCAAAAATATCTTATGAACTATATGCTGAAAGATTGTCTAAGGCACTCATATGTACGTAGTTGCAAAAAACTAATAAATAAATAAATAAAATGAAAAATAAATAAAATGAAAAAATAAAATAAATAAATAAAATGAAAAAAATAAATAAAATGAAAAATAAATAAAATGAAAAAATAAATAAAATGAAAAAAATAAAATAAATAAATAAAATAAAAAATGAAATAAATAAATAAAAAAAATAAACAAAATAAAATAAATAAAATAAAATAAATAAATAAAATGAAAAAATAAAATAAATAAATAAAATTAAAAAATGAAAAAATAAAAATAAAATGAAAAATAAAATAAATAAATAAAATGAAAAAATAAAATAAATAAATAAAATTAAAAAATGAAATAAATAAATTAAATGAAAAAATAAAATAAATAAATAAAATGAAAAAATAAAATAAAAAATAAATAAAATGAAAAAATAAAATTAAAATATAAAATAAATAAATAAAATGAAAAAATAAAACAAATAAATAAAATGAAAAAAATTAAATAAATAAATAAAATGAAAAAATAAAATAAATAAATAAAACGAAAAAATAAAATACATAAATAACAAATTAATATTGAGGATTCTTTTTTCAAAAATGCCGAGCTGAAAATTACCTGTTATTTTACAATAGAATGAGCCTGATATCCTCGTACGTTGATTCACATCTATGTTCCGCCTATTGCAATGAATAATGAAGGAATGACCTTCATATTATACATGAAATATGAAAAAAATCTATAGTGTACAAAAGAACGCTCGATTTCATTCTTACGAAATTACAAGTGTCGTTTCTGTAGGCATGCAGGAAAAGCACCTAACTTATAAGAAATATTTAGTTATGAGTGGACATATCTTCTGAGGTCTGCTATAAAAACAAATAAAATCGGGATTTCTAATGATAGTCCGTTCTAACGAATAAATTTAAGTTTCTCAATACCATATTGTTTAAACTTTTTTGGTTTATTATTTTCGATAATGAACTTTTGTTCCTAACACCTATACGTTGATATCAACTGGTTATTTTTAAAATGGTAGCCGATTAAAATTTATTTAATTCAATAACTCAGTTATTTTTGAAGATACAGAAAAAAGTTATGATTGTTTTTTAACCAAAAAACCGCGAATAATTATAAAAAATAGAAGAAAAAAAAATAGAAATTTTACCTATATATACGCCCATAACTCAGTTATTTTTAAAGATGGAGAAAAATATGTATAGTTTTAGAATCAGTAAAGCGCGATAAACAAAAAAAAAAGAAAAAAAAATTGCTCCTGATTAATCAATTAATAAATACTAAAAATATAACATATGGAATTAAAAATTTGATATGGAATTAAATTTTCGACAAAATAAAAAAAAAATCATTGAAATTGGTTAACAACTAGCTGAGATATTGCGTTTTGGAATCAGAGTGATATGATATTATCCTTTGAATTATTGGTTTTCATATTACTTAATTGCCTATCAACAGCCATATAAACAGTTATATCGTTATTGTTATTTGGAAATAATAAACCATTGTGTAATAATTTGCAGCAATTTTAATTTGGCGTGAAATAAAAATATTTCCATGCTTCTGGATTTGAAAGAATTTTTAGTATGAAACATATTACATCAGTCACAACTCCCAAAATATCATAACACAACTAATAGAATATAAATAAGCATGAACTTATAACAATCACTACGCTTGAGGTTCTGAGATCAGTCATTAGTAAGGAAGATCTATTTCTAGACCCAGATATGTAGTGGTAAGTATCCACCCAAAACAAGTTACTAATTACTACTAAGATTAATGATATTTCTTCTTCCATAAAACGACCTTGGCCTCTTCAACTATTCACCTCAACTCCGAACGATCTTCTATTCTTACACCCACTAACTTCAGATATATATATATTGTACACACATATCGTTTTAATCTATTAAATAAGTCGAAACGAAAATAAGTCCAAAAACTCGACTTCTAAATATGGTTTATGAAGAATTTTTAGTAAAAAAATCTTTCCCTCCCCTCTCAGAAAAATATATCACAATATTACGGAACCAAGAAACATAAAAACATGGCTCACGAAGCCAATTAGCAAGCCTATCCGATTGTAGATCAGGACTTAGTCGATATTATTTAAAAAATATATATTTAAAAACAAAAAGGGCTAGCTAGTATCGTACCTGTTTCAATGTCATATAACGTACCTGTTAACGCCACTTATACCAGTTTAACGTGTTTCGTTAAAACTAATTATTACTTATAAATTTAAACTTTTATAACCAAAAAGTACATTTTATTATCTTCATACAAGCTTTTTCAACTACCTTCAAAACATATGTTTTATTTACAGAAGGTTACTTTTTGGTTAGCCACCTGGTACACATTTTATAAAATATATACAAATAAATTTAATGAACATATAAAAAATATTCACAACCAAAAATATGAATTAGACAAATTATGTGACCAAGTGGCTAAAGCGATTTATGCCTGCGAGTGGTACTATTAACTGAAAGTTAGGGTACCCACTCCGCTACACCAGTATATTTATTTATTCTAAATTCCTCACAAACTTTGAACAAACACTTTTATCAAGTATTCATTGATTTGGCTAATAAGAAAAAAAACATATGTTTTTTTTTAACTGTTGGAACAGAGTGGATCGAAAAGTGTGGTTATTACCTAATATTGTGTTTGATATTATCTTACCATTTTTACCTTTACCTTTTATCTTGTATCACATATACCTTATTATACCAATTATTCATTTATTTGATTTATGTTGTTTATGACTCCAATTTATCTGTTCTGCAAAACATAAATTAATATCCAGAAACAAGTCCTATGAATCAGCTTAACTTCCAGGCATAGCGTAAGGAAACCCGCCCGCTGGCCCAAACAGTACCATTTTGAACTGTTTGATTAAGCCCAAATACAAATTGCTTTCAAATGTACTAAAATAATGCTTGTTTATTTATATTTTATAAACAATCATCTAACTAATATCTATTCAGTATTTCAATAGTTAAGTCTGTAAAAAATTATTAATTTTATCCCAAAACAACAGAACTACCCTTAGAAATCAAAATTTCTTTTCTTTTTTATTTATTTAAAGAAATTTACAACTGTATTGATTCAACACAGCAAGTAAATGTGATTGATATAAGATTAAAACACATGATTGTCCTGTGAAGAAACTACCCACTGCAATGTCCAATATATGGTAAGAGGTCTCTTGAACGTCTTCTTTTAAGTCGTCTTGGTGGATTGCCTGGAATAGATGTTGAGGATAGGTCACGAATAAGCGGCTTTGAGTGGACAGGAAGTTTGGAATGAAAGAATGTATATTTGTATCGGACTAAGTCTTCAACTAATGGGATATTTAGGTCTTTAGCGATGATTTTATTTGTAACAAAGTATGGAGCATTAAGGATTTTTCGAAGAATTTTGGATGTTAGGGATTGGATGTGAGAGGAATTTGATGGTTTAGTGGACCCGCATAGCTCAATAATGGTTATATATCGTATATGATTTTTTTTTTTTATAAATTGGAAGTAGTGAGCGTTTGTCGAGTAAGTATTGTAGTAATCGGTATCGACGTGCAGTTACCGTCGTTTCAGTCTAGTATGAGGGTTCCATGTTAGGCGTTTATCAATGTAGAGTCCTAAGTACCAGATCTGTTCAACAGGAGTAAGATATCATTAAAGGATATGTTGCCCCGGTGGGGCAGGTGGTCATAGGTTTACGACGTAGAGTGAAGGTAATTTTATAGGATTTATTTTAATTTTCCAGTTTTGACACCATTCTTCGAAGGCTGATAGATGGTTCTGTGGTATTTGGGATGCAATAACAGTTTCGGGCTGAATCGTAGGTCTCCACCATAGTCACAAATTTAGGTCCAAACGTCGGCACACAAATATAAACAGCTTTCCTTATTAGTATGTTCTTTATTGCTTTTTCCACCCCTAACCAACTTCTCCGTCATATATACTCTACCATCTACCATTGCTCCATCATTCTAAAATTCTTTCTTGGTTTATACTTATATATTTCTTATTAATAGTAATAGTGATAGAATGCCAATCATTTGGAATTATTAATTCTGAAAGTACCCTCAAGAAGAAAATAAAAACAAATCAGTTTAATTGACTAACCAAGAGACGAAAGCATCCTATCTGCGAAATATGCCTACGACAGTGCTGTTATCACGAGAAACACAGATCCTACAGAGGCCAGTATCACTTCGAAACACCACAGTACAAAACTGGTGTAAGAAATGGAAACTAAAAATTAACCATGACAAGTCACTACTTGTTACATTTACACTCAGACGCGGAACCTGCCCTTCAGTTTACATAGACAATAATCCTTTACAGTAACAATAAATCAAATACAGTAACGTACATGGGACTTTGAAAAAAGATTGACATGGGGCCCACATGTCAAGATAAAACGTAAAACTCTTTTAACGTAAAACTTTCGACTCAGACTATTCCGATACATATTCTACTATATATATCTATATATATTCGATACTATATAGACACTCTAAATTACGCATTAGATAGAAGCTTAACGCTTATACTCATTTACTAAATCCTATATGGACTTAAGCTTGCCAAATTTACGGACCAGCTAAAAAAGACACACATTAAAAAAATACAAACCTTTCAATCCAAATTTTGAAGACTCTCCACAACGAACTCTCCAGCGTATGTTTCAAACGATACCCTTCATACCGACTTAATAACTTAATAACGTATTCCAACTGCAAAAAAAAAAAACACATATGATTGACTAACAAACGATTTCACGACAAACTACATGGACACGTTAACAAATTCGTTCGAAACATGGCTACAACTGACATATCTGACATAACTCGACATAGGCTGAAAAGAAGTTGGATGAGGGGCCTCCTGACCTGAAAGTATTGTTGGGCTTAATGTCAGGAGGATGCAAACAATGGGTGCTGTCTCCCTCATGCCTAACCATGCCATGTTTTCCATATTTGTGAAATACAACCCATTTGCTTATTATATTTATTTTATAGGTGCAAATGAAGTTATCGAGTTAAAAAAATAAAATCAGTTTATTCGGTACAGAAATTTTAGAATAGAATTTAGAACTTCATTTGATAAAGTAATACGATAACAAAACACGAAGTTTTTCTTTTTTTTTTTTGTAAGATAACAGTTTTTCCTTAGATCTGATAAATGTGAAAGTTATTTATGAAATGGTAATATATAAAAACCTAAAATGTAGGCCGAAACGTACGCATCCATTAAAATAACTTTCCTTTTATGCGAAAAAATCTCTATTTGAAGTATTTTTCATTTTTATAATGAACGTAATAACAATAGCAGTTGTTTATCTTTAGAGCTTTGGTCATGACAGTTAAGGTAGTTACGTTGCCATTCTTAAATATTTACACAGTTATGAATGGCGTTCATTCATACGTTCTCGATTGATGGCGTAAAACTACATTGGTCACAAGACTGTTGGGAACGGCTTCATACATTGTAAAAATATAAACCAATAATTTAGATATAAACTTTTATATCTTAGCATAAGGTTGTTGGCCTTCACTTTTCTACGTGCTTTATTTATAGAAATAGCTATTTTAAGTGACTGAAAGTTCTAATAAATATTTTTCTTAAACTATTAAGAATTATTGTTAATTTATTTTTTAAGTATGAGCAAGACTGATATGATCTGATATCGGAATGTGTAAAAAGGAAGACGTGTATGTTGCAACACCTGTTGAGTGTTTCCTAACAGAATGTCGTTTATGAAATACCTGCAGAGGAGTCTGAAAGAGATAAGAAAATAAACTCAACATGATGATAAATTATTTTAAATGCAATAAAATAACTTCTAGTTCAATGAAGTATCTATCAACTAATAGTTTATTTATAAATTGAATTTTCAAGATGGAATTTTATTATATTTTTTAATTATAAATTTTAATTGTATAGTTTATGTGTGTATAATTTAAAAAAATTGTTTGCCTAGGATTACTGATTGGTTATTCTAAAGGAATGTAAATAAACACATTGCTGAAGCTATAAATAAAGAACTAATTGAACTGCTTAGTATTGAGGACAATGCTGCACATCCAAATGGCCAGGGTTGCCATTATACACCTCCTTATATAGTTTTAATGATCCCAAGCAGATATATAAATGAGGGGTTCATTCATTTCTCTTCCATACTTTCATTTGGTCATCCAAGGAGTGGTGGGGACCTTTCTGGGCCAGGTTTACTATCAGTCAGTCACTGGTTCTTGAGGCAACATACACCTTCATTGAGCAATCTAAGTGCCACCACCAACCACAACTTTGTTGTTATCTGAGTAGGTGCACACAGTACAATTTTTTTTTTTTCTTTTAAATAATAATTTTTATAATTTCATATATTTTAAACAGAAAAATGATGACCAGGATGATCCAAATAAGTAAAATAAAAGAAATATTCTTGATATTTTGCATATTTCAAATATCCAACTCACTACCAGTAGGGGACACAAGCATAAGCGATAGCATTAGAATGAAAAGGGATGTAAATATAATACAGGACAAATTAATTCAGACTCTGCATGTAAGTTTAACTTGCTAGAAATTAAATATAATGAAGGAAACTATTTTTAAACTAATATACATTAATTTGTTTTGTTTTTATTTCCTAGCCACAACCAATTTTGGATACTATTACAGAAGCTGAAAAGTGTTGTAATTTACAGCAGCATCCCATTGGTAAAAAACTTCTTTCAGTTATTGAACAGGTGACAAGTGTAGCTGCTAATGCCATTCAGGTAATTAACTTAATAATTAAACAAAATCATATAGCTAAAATATAATTATGTTTTAAATTAATATTTTGTTTCCAAAGCTCATTGTGTACTTTTTTTTATTATTAAATTTAAAAAAAATCTGTTGATAGGTATAAAGTCTATTTTTTTTTCTCTGAAGTTTTTTTTAATCAGAAAGAATTTTCAGAAAAACCATTCAATTTCTATTAAATTTTAAAAACTTTTTAAAAATTAACTTAATAATTAAAACATAATCATATAGCTAAAATAAAATTAAATATTTAGTTTCCAAAGCTCATAGTGTACTTTTTTTTTATTATTAAATTTTTAAAAAAAATCTGTTGATAGGTATAAAGCCTATTTTTTTTTTCTCTGAAGTTTCTTTTATCAGATAGAATTTCAGAAAAACCATTCAATTTCTATTAAATTTTAAAAACTTTTTTAGACATAATTCGCTTAAATATTTGTTTAAATTCTTTATATAATCACAAACATTTATCAATTTAATAATAATAAGAATTAATAATAAGAACAATGATTTGTTGATACTATTTTTCATGAAAACATTCTCTTTCAAAGGAGTACAATGAGCTCAGAAAATATAATTATTCTGATACAAATATTGAAATTATAATTAGAACATATCCAACAAAATAAAACATTAAAAAAGAAGAAAAAAAAAGCACCACGAATTATAAATATAATTTAATTATTAATTATGAGTTAATTTATGTATATAAAAAAATAAAAGCAACTCAACAGCTCAATAACTAAAACTTTAGACTAATATTTAATATGTATATAATAATTAAAAATAATGAAATACCACCAATTTATAAAGAATACAATCATTCAGTAATACATCAAAAAAAATACAATGGCAATAATTAGAGTCAATCTTTTCTTTTTCTTAGTTCTATCATCAGCTACCATAAAATTGATTTTAATATCATTATGTATTTATGTATTAATATGTGCATAATAAAAAATGTTTTCTTTTACAGGTTCCAGCTCAGAAAGTTAATGCTATCTCTGCTAGTGTAACAGACTACTTGAACCAAATTGGAGCTAAGTTAGTTGGATTACAGAAATAAGTTATAAAAAGAATTGTTTGGGTGCATAACTTAGTGGTTACCAATTTCATATTGCTGTTTATTTTGGCAGTATTGGAAGTAAAATAATCAATTATTTATTTAATGTAAATGAGAGTCTTTTATAACTAAGTAGTGTCCTACTAATGAAGACTAAGCTAAGTATCAGTACATTTTAGTACCAACTAGCATATTAACTTTAATTTTTATGAGTACAAAAATGTCAATATATGTGAAAAACCACTACCTGAAAAATTACCATTTTTCTTATATTTATTACTATTTTATAATATTAAATTGTAAATAAATTATAATTTTTATAGATTATTTTGAAATTTTTCCTCCTCCATAGTTAAAAAAATTCAAGTAGTTAAGACACTGTTACAGTGCAAGACGCAAATTAAGGAAGGATTGGTAAAATAGTTATAATATGAAATTTAAAATAGGGATCAAATAAAAATTATTCAGGAACACATCTCTTAAATTATGTAGTGATTGTGATGAAGAACATTAAAAAATCAGTTCTTACATTTTTTGTTAATGGAAAAAAAAAAAAATTTTAAAATGGCATCCATAAAGAGGATGAGCTGACAAGAAAGAAATTCCCAACTTAATTGAGAAGCAAAGTAAGGAGGAACATGAGTTCCTATAAAGATGTATTATTTATTTGGAGATAGGTTTCCGGAAAATGAGATATTTAAAACCACTTATTTTTGGCTTCAGTAAGCCCTGACCAGCTTGTCTTACCTAATAGTTACTAATCTACAAGTAGGGTAGGAAATGTTGAGTTTTATTTATTGGACCACCAAGATATACATTACAAACCACCTAGACTGTATTTGAGTCCAGCTTTCTGAATGAACATAAGAAAAGTGATGCCTTATGTTAGATAATTTATAAAATTGTCTCATAAATATTGGCAAGTATATATTTAGTTTTATTTTAAACTGTCTTTTTGCGGTTTCAATTCAGTCAGTCAATTTGAAACAGGGCCACTTCCATTTTCTTTCACCTTGAGTTCTGTGAGTAGTATATTATGGTCCTAAGCTGGGTTGTTATAGTGTACTATTATAATAATACTACTACAGGGCAGATTAAGTTACTTTGTGATATCCTTCATTGTCTTGTACCATTTGTCAAAAGATAATAAGGAGTTCATCAAGCAGGTTTTTGAACCGCTCAATGGTTCTCTAAATTTTCAACCTAAGGATCATAAATGATTACCCTTGATTATGTTTTTTTTTTTTCAGATTATAAATAAACTGTACACAAGTAACATATACACATTATCCACAGATCTTTAAATTACAAAAAAAGTTGTCATGGAACGACTACTTTTGGCCTACAATAACTGTTCTTTATAATTTTGCATTAACCTATGACAGTTAATATTTAGATAATACATTACAGCAGTGTACTGCTAAACCATGGAGTCCCTGGAGGATAAATAAGAGATTCTCAAGTTTTAATACAAAATACTTTCCAAGATTTTCGTTTGAAATATTAAGGTACCTAGGTCTATGAAATGCCATTGCTCAAATATAGCTTCTTCCTTCAAACATCCACCATTTTCCCAACGTTAAAGAAAATATTCAACTTATCAGATTGTTAGGAACAATCAGCTAATAAAATAGAAACAATAGTTGATTTATATTCGAGTATAATAACTTAAAATAAGATTAATCAACTCATAGAAGTAGACTAAATAAATACTGAAACAAAATATTACTTTTCACTAGTTTTAGGAATTTGGTGGACGTCATTGCCTGAGGGATCTCTTGAAAAACGATTGTCAGAAATGCTGACATTATATGACAGGTGGAAAGACTTTGAAAGTGGTTCACAATGTGTTGGAGAAAAAAAAATAATGCTTATTCTTGAATAAAAAAAAAAAAAATAATAATGAATGACAAAAAAAGAGGTTAAAACTAAAATATATTATGTTATTAAGGAAAGGTTCCGATATTTAAAAAATATATAATATAAAAAAGAAATGGTATCATTAGGTTATTAGTACAGAATTAGTTAGGAAATAAAAATATTTTTTTATTGTGGTGGGAAAACATAATACATTTTGAACTCTTCTTCTGGGTATTGGACCCAATGTCATAGGAAATTTTACTGTTCTCACAATCAGACTACCTCTTTGTGTTATAGTTAAAAGATCAGTTGTTTTTAGTCAACCATTCAAGAGGTTACTAATATTGCTGCTGTCTGATTTTCGAATTTTTCGCTAGAGAATAATTGCGTATAATCTTTATTTATCATAAACGTGATTTTATTTAATTGAAGAAATCATGGATACTACTGACATTGGAGATCATTCCGTAAGCTTTGCTAGTGAAATGGTCTTCGAAATTATATATTTCGAATTTAATGTTTTATAAACACGAACACCAGTATTTTTAAAATTTAGTTTACAGGAACAGTTCTGTTTCTTATCTCATTTTAGTGTTTTTTTGTTTGTTTTTTATCCTTACATTTTCTGAATCCATTTCCTTCCTTTTCATTTTCACTGATTTTCTGGACCTAGAGCTTGTTAAGGTTAATGGTATCTATTAGTAGTGCAAGGTTATATTTTATATATGTTGCAGACTATATATATTATTAATCAAATTATTATTACATGTAGCTAGCCATTAGTAGTGGCAAAGTATATTTGAAGTCTTCTTTCCAGAGCTGAACCAAATCTCAGGTGGAAATTTTAGCAAATGGCAGAAAATTTCTGATGTACAATGCTGTGAACATTTTTGAAAAATATAATAACATTGTGCAACATGCTCATTAAACTCTTATTTGTAATGTCTAAAACCATACTATAAAATTGTTAGTGTAATTCTAATATTGAGTTTCAGCTAATGAGCTTAAAAGGCATACCATTTTATTTATTGAAAAAAATATGGCCTATAGTAATGTATAATCTTGCTAATGAGATCAATTTGCTCTGGGAAGAAAATTGTTTACTAAGTTAAATGTATACGGACTTACAACAACCAACAGTTGACAACATATACGAACACTATATATTCGTTTTCACAGTAAACTTAACGGACATGACAATAGACTGATTAATGACATGTCAATAGCTGAAATGCCAGTCAGAAGAAGGCTAAAGAGAGGCTGTATGAGGGACTTCCTCGGATAAAATAAAGCCATGGAAGGGGAGCTGCTGGGCATTTTCCTTCTTCATGCCTACCATGCCTGATCTCAATTTGTACAGCACATTTGCTGATTGTCAGATACATTCTGACAGGCGTGAATATAGATATAAAGAGAAAAAAAAAAAGTTAAATGTAAAAAAAAAAAAAACCTCAGTATTTTACATTCAGGTATTGTAAAATAGTTTTTATTAACATTTGCGATTTGCCAACTTTTGACCATTATAATTTTTATGATATATTAAACCTACCACACCTTCAACATTCCTTTAGTCCTTAGATCCACTGGACCATACTGCTGCTATCTTTGGAAGATGTTTTCCAAATTTATCCAAGCAGAAATTGCATTCAGGAATATGTGATTAAATTTTAAGTAGAGAGATTGTTTATCTTAGCCATATTTACATTGTTCGAATATTATTGCCAAATCCATTTTCAGTTATTTTAATTTTTTCAATTAGCAGAAGTGAAACAGGCTTTTATATCTATTTAAAATTTATTAATGAAAGTCATGACAATGCTTGTGTTTTCCACTCATTCCATGATGATTTAGGGAAAGGTACAACACTGTAGTCCTGCTTAGCCCAAAATATATGGGCTAGCTATGACTTTTATGTGTAAGGTAAAGGCATTTTTCGAGTGTTTGCCAAATATTTTATCTTGAACGTATAATAGTAATTTGTTAAATAAAATGTTGTGTAGAGGTTCTTATTCCCTATTCATTGTCCTTAACCAAAAAATGTAATAATTTCTAAAATAAAATTTTAAATTATAGATTAATTGCACTGTTTAGATACTTGTTTTATTTATTTTTTTGCATTGTGCATGTACATTTTAAAAATTACAGTCCTCTTACAGGATTACTGTTTGAGAAATATGTTCAAATACTGCTTTGATCTTTCTCACTACCCAGATAATAATAAAATAAATATAGAGGAAATAAAAATTATTTGTTTATTACCTGTTCTTACCCTTATTTCCTATATCTACCCACACTGCTTTTCAAAAAAACACATTAAGTATTCTCAGAAGATGGTAAGGTATTAGGCACATGGATATCAATTTTTAAATGTTATTGGATAAACATCACCTAACATCTTCCTCCATTTAATAAAAAACAATACAAATCAATTGATCAATCAACAATACAAAATAAAGCAAAGTGCCACTTCCTTGCTTTGTACTGACTTTTTCAGAGTAAATATTATGGAAGACAAATTATATACTAACTTTTCAAGTATTTATATTTAGGGTATATGTGGACAAAGGTTTGGAAAAAAAAATTGATATATGTGTTGATTATTCTCCAATTTAAGTGGGCCTAAGACTGAGTTTTTGGAAAGTCATAATGGATACACTTCATTTGAAATATAGAGCATATCAATGGCCAAAATTTTCTTCATAAAAAAATTAAAAGTGCTTACTCTTATCCCCACAAAAACCTGTATTTTTTCATCTTTTGGACTCTGTCATCAGTATATTTTAATAATCAGGAAATATATTTTAATTCAGAAAAATTAACTTTGAATAATGTTTTTTATTTAGTAAGCCTGAATACATTAAAATTATCAGTAAAACTTGTATACTTATTAAATAGCCTGAGATTTGGGGGCTTTGCCATTACCATCTAATTTGATCATGATTTAGTGTTAGTGGGTTGGGAAACAAATTAATTGGCTTCCTGAATTTTCAGCCATATGGTATGGAGGACCAAAAGCTCTATTGATGAATTAAATAAAAAAGTTGTTGAGTTTATTTAATGATCATTCATCAATCCCTCTTTATATATATATATATATATATATATATATATATATATATATATATATATATATATATATATATATATAAAACTGTGTTTAACGATGTCATTGTTGAATGTAACCTTTGGAAATCGTGCATAAATTCTTAAGGTTTTTAATATAATTGGTATTGAAGGCTCTCATTTATCACAAGGATGTCCGTAATATAACTTCTTGTTAATCGTTGCATAAAACCTGGAATATGACCTTTGGATGGTAGAACTGGATCCACTTTCATCAGCATAGTAAAGACTGGTGTCAGACCCTTGGCATCAATCCTCAGAAGTTTAACCTTTGTGTCTACACTAACAAAAGGAATATAACAATCAGAACAACCCACCTTGGTGAGATTGTGGTCTATATAGGGAAGTCAAACACTTGAGAATTACCCTTGACTATAAATTAAAATAGTACAGACATGTTCATTAATCCTGCATCAAGTGCTTAAATGTCTATATGTGTGCAAAAGGACTGTTGGAAATACCTAGGGCCTTAGACCTAGTCCTCTGAATACACATGACAGCGATAAGGCCTAGGTGATATATGCTTCCTTAGTGTGGTGTTGTATCAATGTCCTGCAAATCTAATTATCTGCTTGTTAGATTGGAGAGACTATCATGCATTATGATAACAGGAGCTATGAATACTGCTCTGATTGTTGCAATAGAAATTCTGCTGAACTGAACGTCATTGCACATAGCAGTAGAAACATGGGCACAACACTGCCAGCTGGCTCTTAAGTTAGGAACAAGATCTAAATCTCTGGGCTACCAGGGACCTGGTAACCTGTCCAGGAGGATTGATAAAGATTTAGTGCTTGCTATGCAGTCAGATCTTTGGATCAAGAAATATATGGACCAACTAGGATTGACTTGCGAAGATCTTACTATGGAGTTAATTTCTAAACAAGAGAATCCTTTATGGAATTGGACTCGGTGATGGGAATTCGGCAAATGAATAAACTCAGGGAGGTAATTTCTAATTTAACTGGCAAACAAACTTCAGCATGAAGTAATGGTAATCAACATATGTGCTCAAACCCTAACCTCAGAAGGGTAAGAGACAGAATTATAACTATCCACACTGATAGGCAAACCGCTATTGGGGCTGTACGTGAATCGGTCCTAACTAGAAAGGGAGTACAAGAAAAATCTTAACACTCTTTCCCTTTGGAATTAGGTCCCAGTACAGTGCCTGGTCACTCAGGTAATGAAATAGCTGATAGCCTCACAAGGAAGAGTTCTGCTCTGTTTCCACACCTGTACCTATTTGTGGGATAAGCCTCAGCTATGCAGACCTGATTAAGAAGGCTGCTGGCAGGAAAACAATCTGTACTGGAGGGATACTAAGAAGCAGTATTATCCCAAATTGTTCTTGGAGAAACCCTGCAAAGAAGTTACACTCTTCTCCCAATGGACAGTAAATTGAGATTTTTCAAAATTTTGAGATGGACACCTCCTTAGGATAACCCTGAGGAGACTGATAGAACTATGTACGGGATACTGTCAGCTTAAAAGTTTCTCCACAGTGGTGTTAGTAGCTCACCAATCTGCAATTCTGCTACAGGAAAATTAAACTGCCTATCATGTGATATGTAATTCTGAAGAAACAGATACTCATTACTTTGTCAGTGACCGTATTTCAGATACCAAGCTTTGAGAACTTATCAATCCTTACAGTTTGCTCAGATTCAAAAGGCAATATACCTGTATGAGCAGGATAATGAACAACACTCAATAAGCCTACTTGAGGCTGCATTGCTGGATATAAGCCTGAAAATAAATAAATACAGTAAGGTAGAACTTTCTTCATCACTACCTCTTTGTTTTCTTAATAGCTCTAAAGTAGTTAAATGCACTTTTTTTGTGTTTGTTTAGCTGTCAGTGTTCTTAAAAATATCAGATGTTATTTACACCCATTATGAATTAATTCCTCTTCACAGTCAATTCTCTTTGTAGAAGCAGAAAATATTTACCTTGAACCTGGATTTTCCACTTTCATCTCTTCATAAAGAAGCAGGAATCCTCATCTCAGTGTTTGCCGATAGCATCTTCCTTGGAAGATAAAAGAGTTATAGACGCATTTTAATTCAGTGTTTAAATAGTATTATTTCAAAGATTTTTGATAAGATTAGTGGAATATTTCATCTGTAATGTATGACATTATTTTGCCTAACTTTTAGGAAAATATTGTTATTGGTAATTTTCATACAAGAGGAAGTTTACTCAATTGGAGAATTGGGTAGGATGCAATGAAAGATATATAGGTAAATGTATCAATTTTAAATGGAAGACCTTAAAAAATTTGAAACTGAAGTCATATATTATAGATGGAAATAATCAGGAGTCAGTCTTTTTTTAAATATTTTAATTTTGCCAACCTTTCGGCCAAGCTTGTGAGCCATCATCAGGGCATTACTGAGCCATGTCCAAGCATAAACTCCTTTCAAGCATAATCGTCGGCAAAAATTAAAATATTTAAAAAAAAAAGATGACTCCTTATTATTTCCTCCTATAATAGTTTCTACAGTCGACTATACATCCTCAATCTGAGGTCATATAATGTAGATTCCTTAGCTGCTAAATTTATTTTAGTATTTCAACATCTGATTGCTTGAAAATAAATAAGTTCATTAGTAGCTTTCATTAATTGGCATTCAATGCAGACCTGATTAATAAAAAATTATTAATTCAATGCTTTTGCTTCATAGGTTTTCTGAAAAGATGTTTGTTTTGTCTTAATGTTTTACTCCTTACTATAAATAATATAGTTTTAGTTTGTACAATGCCATTCTATAATTATATTGATTTTATTTTACTTTTAGAATGAATCTTCTAGAGATACTATGTCGTCCAAAGGCAAAAATGAAGATTTTGAACAAAAATTGTGAGTAACCTATTGTATTTACCATTTTCTCGGTAAAACAAAATTTAAGTTATGTTGTCGAACTTTAAATGTGAGACTTTGAGAATCTAAATTTTTAAAGTTTTATTAAAAACATAACGTACAAATGTTTTTAATCATTTTAGGGTTTTTCCTTATCAAAAATATTTATCCACATTATTACCTAAATGTTACATCCAAATTTAACAATATCCAATGTTGATTCATCAAAATTGTATTCCTAATAACTCATTCATCACTATATTTAACCCAATAATTATATATATTTTTAAACAATAGTTCTTAGAACTGTTTCACCAGGATACTTGCAAATTAACTATTTCTTATCAATTAATTGCAGGAAACTGATCGTGCGAGAAGGTTTGAATATCTGTTGAAGCAAACGGAAATTTTTTCTCATTTTATGACCAATCAGGGGAAAACCAATAGCCCAACTAAACCCAAGGTTGGTCGACCTAGGAAGGATAAGGTGCCTTCAGTGAGTGGAGATGTTGCAGAGTAAGTTTATTTTTAGAGAATTGAGAAAGTTTTCCTCAATCTTTACTTTTTAATTTTGTCCATACTTATAGTCCATCTTCATAAAATTAAAGAATTATATATATTTTTTTTTCAGTTTAAATTATATTCCCTTGTCTTATCTTATCTTATCTTATATTCCCTTAATGAGCTATCAAGTCTATAGTATTTAAAATTTGGCTTACAAACAATTCTATTATATTATTTTGTTCCTTATTCGATATTATTTATTATCCTATACTACTTTCTGTACTGATTGTTTTTACAAATCTCTTAGTTATCAGTAATAAGTACCATAATTTTAGCCATCGTCATCGAATGACTGAACAAGAAGAGGATGAAGAATTGCTTGCTGAAAATAATGCAGCTCCTAAAACCATTGCTAGATTTGATGCATCACCATTCTACATTAAAAGTGGAGAGTTGAGAGACTACCAAATACGTGGTTTAAACTGGATGATATCACTTTATGAGCATGGCATTAATGGTATACTGGCTGATGAAATGGGCTTGGGTAAAACTCTTCAGACTATCTCACTTCTTGGGTACTAAATAAATATCAAATCTATTTATCTAAAATAATGGTTATTTCAGCAATATTTCTCATTAAAATATTATTTTTTAGTTACATGAAACATTATAGAAATATCCCAGGCCCACATATGGTTATTGTGCCAAAGTCGACTTTGGCCAACTGGATGAATGAATTTAAAAAATGGTGTCCTTCTCTACGTGCTGTATGCTTGATAGGAGACCGAGAAGCCAGAGTAAGTTGTTTATTTCAGATATTAAAAAAATAAACAAAATACAGATGCTGCTTTAATTTATTCTTAATTAATCAGTACTTTTCATTTTAAATTTCTAAATATTCATTTAGAATTGATAAACTGTACTTTTGGTTTAAAAGTGGGGGTTTTTTAATAATATAATGTTTACTAATATTACAATCATTTCTTTCTAGAATGCTTTAATACGAGATACCCTGATGCCTGGAGAGTGGGATGTGTGTGTTACATCATATGAAATGATAATTCGTGAAAAAAGTGTATTTAAGAAATTCAACTGGCGTTATATGGTGATAGATGAAGCTCACAGAATCAAAAATGAAAAATCTAAACTATCTGAAATAGTCAGAGAGTTCAAAACCACAAATAGGCTGCTTTTGACTGGCACTCCATTGCAAAACAATCTTCATGAGTTGTGGTCTCTTCTTAACTTTTTACTACCCGATGTATTCAATTCATCAGATGTAAGATTTAAAAGTTATATGTTTTAGTTTTAGTTACTGTTGGAATTAAATGTTTTTATCTACATTTTTTTTTTTTTTTTTTTACAGGACTTCGATAGTTGGTTTAATACAAACAACTTTTTGGGTGATAACTCTTTGGTTGAAAGATTGCATGCTGTAAGATATTCTCATTTTGTTAATAAATTTTTTTTTTGAAAACTTTGATTTCCATTTGAAACTGTCTAACTTTCTGATAGGTTTTAAGACCATTTTTGTTGAGGAGATTGAAATCAGAAGTTGAAAAAAAATTAAAACCTAAGAAAGAAGTCAAGATATATGTTGGACTCAGCAAAATGCAGAGGGAATGGTAATTTAATGTTGATGAAATTGAGTATATATTATATAATTGTATAATAATGTCTACTTATTAATATAATTTCTATAATTATAATGAAATACCTACTTTGTTTTACCATGTTATTTCACAACAGTTTTTATAATTAATGATTTTTAAATTTTACTTCATTTTTTTTTCATATAATGAAATGCTCTTGTATCTTTTCAGGTATACAAAGGTATTGATGAAAGATATTGATATTGTTAATGGTGCTGGTCGGATTGAGAAAATGCGTTTGCAAAATATCCTTATGCAGCTGAGAAAGTGCAGTAACCATCCTTATCTGTTTGATGGGGCTGAACCTGGGCCACCTTATACTACTGATGAACATCTGGTACTATTTTGAGTCTAGACTAACTTTTTATTAAGTTATTTTTATTTTATATTTTTTAAGCTTAATTATTATATGGTATTGGTCATTGCTCAATATTGTAGTCTGATAGCCTACCGTGTTGAGGAGAACATAGTTGTTCTTCCATCAAAGAACTTCACATTTGCTGTAACTGACTTTTGATCAAATCATATTTCCTGTTCATTTATAATCATGGGTAAAGGTAGAGGAGTAGAGGAAGGCTCTTTCTGGGCGAGCAGAGGAGGGGACTTTCTGTAGATTAAAGTAGACAGTCTGAATTGTCAATCAATCTTCAAATTTCATAATTTATATTGTTATTATTATTACATATTTTCTTTATTTCAGGTTTATAATAGTGGAAAAATGGTTATATTGGATAAGCTTCTTCCAAAACTGCAAGAACAAGGGTCTCGAGTTCTTTTTTTAGTCAAATGACCAGGATGATTGATATTCTCGAAGATTACTGTTATTGGCGAGGATATAATGTAATTAAAACAACTATTGATATGCTTTGATGAACCATCATCATCATATTTAAGTTTTATTTGTTCTTTAGTATTGTCGTTTAGATGGTAACACACCTCATGAGGACCGGCAAAGGCAAATTAATGATATAATGAAGAAGGTAGCAAAAAGTTCATATTTATGCTTTCAACTCGTGCTGGAGGTCTAGGTATTAACTTAGCCACTGCTGATGTTGTGATTTTGTATGATTCAGACTGGAATCCACAAATGGATTTGCAAGCAATGGTATGCAACTATCACTATATCATGGTTGATAAGAGTTGGTATCTTCTAAAAATACTAATTTATTTTATTATTTTTTATCTTTCAAGGATCGTGCTCATCGTATTGGTCAAAAGAAACAGGTCAGAGTTTTAGAATGATTACAGAAAACACTGTTGAAGAGAAAATTGTAGAAAGAGCTGAAATAAAGCTTCGTCTAGATAAATTGGTAATCCAACAAGGTAAGTATCAAGGATTATTATTTGTTTTTCTATGTGCAGACAGATTAATTGTCTATGTCTATGTATAGTTGATTCAGCTCTATAAATCTCAAGGTTAAAACTGTTTAAAGTTTCGTGGAGGATTCTATCATGTTTTGTGTTAACTGGCCTCTATATTTGTGCTGTTGTCCATTATGGATATAAAGTTGTTTTACAGTGTTATATCTTAAATATATTTTTTTTTTAATTATTAGAGAAATTAATCCTCTAACGTTCTTGACTTTTTTAATTGTGGTACTTTTGTGTTTCATCAGGAAGGCTAGTTGATAATAAAGCAGCTCTGAACAAAGATGAAATGCTCAACATGATCAGACATGGTGCCAATCACGTGTTTGCAAGCAAAGATTCTGAAATCACTGATGAAGATATTGACACCATATTGGAAAAGGGTGAAGCAAAAGTAAATTTTGAACTATATTATTCATTTTTAAAATTTTATCAATTATAATGTAATAATCATTATACCACATTTTCTCCAGACTGAAGAAATGAATAAAAAACTTGAACAACTTGGAGTTGATTCATCTTTAAAAGATTTCATGATGGAGGCTCCTACTGAATCTGTTTATCAATTTGAAGGCGAAGATTATAGGTGTCATATTTATTGTTTTATTGATGTTCTTTCCATTTTTCTTATAATTACAATATTAGCCACTAATGATGATAATATGGTTTTTAAAGAGAAAAGCAAAAAGTTTTTGGAATAGGGAATTGGATAGAACCACCAAAACGAGAACGTAAAGCTAATTATGCTGTTGATGCCTACTTTAGAGAAGCTTTGCGAGTTTCAGAACCTAAAGCTCCCAAGGTTTGTTTTTCTTTACTTCTTTTATGAATTAGGTTGTATAATTTTGATGTTTATCTAAATCATTTTAATTATTTATTGTTTAATAATATTAGGCTCCTAGACCTCCAAAGCAACCTATAGTGCAGGATTTCCAGTTTTTCCCTCCTCGGCTGTTTGAGCTATTAGATCAAGAAATATATTACTTTCGGAAAACAGTTGGCTATAAGGTTAGCACTCAAGGTTTTGTTGATGTTTATATTGGGATTTATTCCAAGTGACTGAAAATACTCTAACTTTTCCCATAGGTTCCAAAAAATCCAGAATTGGGTTCAGATGCTTCTCGTATCCAAAGAGAAGAGCAAAGAAAAATTGATGAAGCTGAGCCATTGACTGAGGAAGAAGTGGCTGAAAAAGAAAACTTATTAACACAGGTATCCATTTAGATATTAGACATTTTGACATGATTAAAATAAAAAGATACATTTTTCCAGAATCTATGCAATAAAATTGTATACATATATTTTAGTATATTCAAATTTTTCAAGTAAAATGCACCTTTCCATTCTAATTCATAAAAAAAAAATTATATCTGTCTTTTTCTGTTTCCCTTCATTTGTTCAGAATGATGTTGCTATACTCTGAACTAAACATCTTACTTTATTGATATGTGACTATATTTATTATTGAAATAATTATAATGTAATTATGATAAAATTAGTTATAGAATGAATGTCCTGAGGATGGAGTAGATCCCTGAAATGGGGATATTAATATTTGGGTCAATCAACTTTTATTTGTCTTGTAAGTACTATGTTTTGTCCCTGACCAATAATCGCAGTTCTAAAGAAAATTAAGTGGTTTGTTGGGATATGTCGCATTTATCTTAGTTTTAAGCAAACGTACGAGTAAATTATTTTAAATAAATCACTATTAAAATGGAATTTTAATGGTTGTCCAAGTGACAAAACATTGGAAGTAGTGTTTTTTTGTTTGCTCCCCGTAGGTTAGTACAATGATACATTACTCTATACAAAATATACTATATGGCAATTAATTACGCTTGTACATAATTATTTATTACAGTGTCTACCATGATGCCATGATACCATAGATTTTTTGCTGTTTAATTTTAACGAGCTTTTTGCATGTTCATTTTAGTCCCTATTATATTTTATTATCCTGATTTCCACCAGACAACGTTAAAAAAGTTTCGAAACCAAAATATTTATGGCTTGGCTAGTGCCTGGAGAACAAGTTGATTAATTTCGTGACAACACTCATCCAGTCGCCATTTAGATTTCATCTTTGCAGTGACCCCAGTAGGCTGAGTGTGTTTTGAAAAAGTGGGTGGCTTTTTCGTGTGTCTACAGGACAACCTGCACAGAAATGTAAGTATTTTATGTATCGTTATATATATATATATATATATATTATAATAATAAAAATATAATTATTGTACATATAGTTTGTTTTTGTTGTTTTTTTACATAAAAAAAACAAATACTGGCGATTTCAATCCTAGTATCCTCTTACGACACCTGAGTATGTCCTCTGGAAACCATGTCACGTAATTTATTTATGAAAAGTAAATTGAAATCCATCCTATACAAAGTGAGAATAAAGTGACAGTTTACAATTTGACTGAATTTTAAATGGTTCAGAAGTCTATTTTAGTTGTCCAAGGGACTATCTTTACTAGAGTCATGTGGATTTTGGAGTAAAATTTACTATAAATTGTTCTGCTCTATGTGTATTCTTAAAAATAAATAATTATCTAGCAGCATATGTGTTAAAATATACAAATTTTTAAATAAAATTAAAAAAATAAAATTTATTATTGATGTACACTTAAAAGTTGATTGACCCATTTATATAATTTATAATAGAATTCCTTTAATATAATTATAATAATCATATCAATAAATTAATTTTTTTAAATTATTGCCTATTTACTATTAATGTTCTTTAAATTAACTTCCTTTAGGAAAAATAAATAAATTATTTACATATATATTTATCCTTCATTAGGGTTTTACTAATTGGACAAAAAGAGATTTTAACCAGTTCATTAAAGCTAATGAAAAATTTGGACGTGATGATATTGACAATATTTCTAAAGATGTGGAAGGTAATGGATTATACTTTTGATTCTAACAGCATATTAATCAATTGTGTTGTGACCTAAGTCATATATAATTTAAGTTTTTTTAATAAATTAGGAAAGACTCCTGAAGAGGTGAGAGCATATTCTGAAGTATTTTGGGAAAGATGCAATGAGCTACAGGACATTGATCGTATAATGGGGCAGATTGATAGAGGCGAAGCAAAAATTCAGAGAAGAGCCAGTATTAAAAAAGCTTTGGACACCAAGGTTATTCTAAAGTTGTCTGAGTTAATCTCTTGTTCTTAAAAGACATATATCTTTGTTTCAAAAATGGTTTAAAAAATGTTTTTTATTTCAGATGAGTAGGTATAGAGCACCATTCCATCAACTACGAATAGCTTATGGAACAAATAAGGTAAAAATTACACAGAAGAAGAAGACAGATTTCTTGTATGTATGCTGCATAAACTTGGCTTTGACAAAGAAAATGTATATGAGGAACTTAGAGCAATGGTGAGGTATTGAAACTTGTTTCTAATACTTGTTTTTTCTCAGTTTGATACAATTTATAATTCCTTGTAATTTAACTTGTTAGTTATGTTATAATCATTTATTTTTCAGGTGTGCTCCTCAGTTTAGGTTTGATTGGTTCATCAAGTCTCGAACAGCTATGGAACTGCAGAGACGTTGTAACACATTAATCACATTAATTGAAAGGGAAAATCAGGAATTAGAAGAAAGAGAAAAGGCTGAAAAGAGGAAAAGTAGAGGTGGTAGTGGCCGTGGTCCCAGCTCTGGGAAACGTAAGGGAGAAGGATCCATTTCATCGCCACCAGTATCTATACAGAGTGATAAAAGCAGCCCTGCTCGGAAAAAGAAAAAGTTCATTTCAGTGGAGTAAAGTCATCATCTTATTGGTAAAAAGCTTCCGATTACCATTATGAATTCATCAAAGAATAAGTCTCTTTCAGGTACTCAGATTTTTTACCAAGGTTATCTCTTATCAAAAGTTTAGTTCATGTTTTCTACTGCCCTATAGATTGCCATTTTTTCTTTTCTTGTATCTCAAATATCTTTTGTACTAATTTATTTAAATTGTTTAATAAACCTTTTTGCATTTTATTTATACCACAGCAGCATTAGTCAGTCTCCTGTGGCTTTATTGCGAGTTGATTATTATCTTATTTAAAATTAGTGCTAATGTAATCCATGAAGAGTTTTTGGATGATCATTTATTGGAAAATATTTATTTATCAGTCTACATTCCATTCTACAATAATGATAAGTGTAGCATTGATCAATAAAAAATATTTGTATGGATTGAAGTGTTAGATCAGTTAAAATAAAATTATATTATTAGTAAATAGATTTAGATCTACTAATGTAGCAATGCAATGATAATCAAATTGAACAAAGCTTCTGTTATATCAAAGCTTAAATCAGTTTGGCTCAATGTTGGTAATGATTATTTTATTTTTCTATTCTTACAGAATGGGTTGTTGTTTTTTTATAGAACACAATTGAAGTACATTTCAGACTGAAGAGTAAGTAACAAATTTATTGAAATAATAAGTATATTTAAATTTATATCTGAGGGTGTGTTTTACCTATTATCTCTTTTATTTATTTTATTTACTATATCAATCAGAATTTATAATGTAAAATACAGTATTTAAAAATTTCAAACCATTCTCTTTTTCAACTGTAATAATTATTTGAAATGTGATCATGATTTCTCATCATAAATTTCTTTAATAAATTAAAATTCTAGAGTTTTAAGTGAAAGTTGACTAGTTGATGAACTGTTCAGTAAAATTCTACATCGAAACCAAACAGAGCACACAGAAGGTAACCTCACTGATAAGTCATTATTATTTGAGAAAAGGTAAGGATTTTTTTTTTTCCACAAAAAAAATTTTTTGTGGTTAATTTCAAAGGTTTATTATAAAATTAATAAACTTAAAATGGGAAATAAAATTTGTCTTCATATTAATTATTTATTTTTTCTCACAATAATAAAAATTCTTATGTTATGCCAATTAATGCATGCGTTATCAGTTTGATGCCCTAAAAAAAATTATTTTGCATCAGTATACCAACTAAGCATTTGAGAAAAAAAATGCATTGAACTATGGTATTATTAATCAATATAGGATTACTTAAGATTGTATTTACTGATTTATAATATATATTTTAGATAAAGAAGTAAATAGAATCATTCATAGAAAACAAATTAAGATAGTGGAACCCTAATATAATAATCAGAAACCTTTCATCGTACAAATTTATAATAGCTATTCAAAAAGATATATTTTTATTTTCATATTTTTTAAAAATAATTATTGGTATTTTATAAAATTAATTTTTTTTTTTTTTTATGCAAAACGGTCTTATAGACTAAGCAAATATCCTTTTCTCCCAACTTTGCCCACACATTTCCCTCTCTTCCAGCCTCTTCTTCATTCTTTCAGACTGCACTCTTCTTTCTTCCTCGCTCCATACTCTCTCCTTTTTCACCTCTTTGGCACTTACAAGGACCTTTGTCTTTCCTAATTTTTCACTGTATTCATCTCTATTGAGACAATTTATCTCTGTTGAGAACCAAGAAAAAATATTCCCAACCTCACTGTTTCTTTCCTTATCCGGGCCCTTTATATTCTCACATTTTTCCATAGATCTTCTTATTTATTCTTCTCGGGCTCATCCTTACCATATGCCCATAGAAACGCAGTCTTCTTAACCTAATGTCCTTTTCCAGGTCATCCATTTCTTTGTATAATTCTTTGTTAGGCCTCAGCCTATATCCATACAGTAACTTTACCGGCCCATAAATCATCCTCAAGATCTTCCTCTATTTTTCCAAAAGTTTCCTTAAGCTAGGAAGCGAAGCGGTCTCCATTCCATACAGAATAACCGGTTTGACAACCCTGTTATAGTGTCTTATTTTTGCTTTCATTGAAAGAGCCTTTTTATAGTATAGGCTACAGCTGGCAAAGCTGAATCTTTCCATCTTGACCAGCCTTTCCTCCATACCCTTTCTCTCGGATCCATTAATTCAAATAATTAAACCTCTAAATACCTGAAGCTATTTGTGACCCTGATTTCCTGATGTTTTGGTTTTGAATGTATTTTGTTTCAACTCCGTTTTTTTAATGATATCTGTGGAACTAACTCTTTCAGCAATTTCTTTTAGGGTGTTTAGCTGCTCTATTGCTTCATCCGCAGATTCTGCCTGAAGGGCCAGATCATCAGCATATGCCAGACAACTTACTCTGACGTTATTCTTTTTGGTCTCTAATTTTGCCCCCATACTATTTTTAACCCATATCTCCTTCATTACTTTATCCAGCACTACATTGAACAGCACCGGGGACAGACAATCCCCCTGCCTGAGCCCAGTCCTGATCAGAAAGAGCCCACTGATGACTCCTTGGAATTTCATCTTCGAGGTCGTGTTGGTCAGTAAATTTAAACTTTATTAATTGCTTCTTTTTTTTTTTTTTTGTTTTTTACTTGTCTGACAACATTAATTATGTAAAAATTATTATGGGAAATTTGCAGTACCCAAAACTCATCTATGTTTGGTAACATGTGTTTTCATCTTTATAATGACAATGTTTTATTTTTAAACTTAATCTCTTAAAGTTAAATGTCAGTAGCAGTTAACATAGTTTACTGAGAGTGGAATAGTCAGTGGAAACTTGAGGGCATGCTATACAATGATAATTTAGTTCTGATAGTACTCTCACAATAGTTGCTGGAGAGGGGAAAGTTGTTATTTTCAATAAAGGCCTACTATAACATTATATATTACTTGTAAAATAACCTTATTATATCATGAAATATTCATTTTCTAACAGCTTAAACAAATAAACAGTAAAATTACATGAAAACAAACATTTGTTATTTACAAATTATGACAAAGTATTTTTTGAACCATGAAATTATATTTTTATAAAAGATAAAGAAAATATTATTAAAGTTATTTTAAAAATATGGTTATTATGCATTTATTATAAATATGTTGATGGTGAAGTATTATCACAATAGGTACTTGTTACTCACTATTAGTTGTTACTTGTCTATCACTCTCATAGTCATTTAATAATTAGGGCAATTATAAAATTATATTATACATTGATATTTTCATTTCTAATATCTTACAATATGTTTTTTTAGCTTATAGCAAAGTGAAAAAAATAGGTTAGAGTTAACAAGTTAAGTAAAAATTACTATTGACTAGAACTTAACTGTAAAATATGAATCACCCTTAAAGGTAATAGTACATATAACTTATGAATATATATATGAAATATGTATTGTTATTATTTTTTTTTTACTTATTTTTATAATTTTTAGCTGATATAAATATTTATATTTTAACAATATAAAATAATAAATGATCAAATATTGAATTTGATTCCTTTTATAATCCTATTTACTCTGGGTTCTTATGAATAATTTAAGTGACCACAAAATTCATTGTTATAGATACAACAAAAATATCAACTGTACTAGATATTAATAGTTATAGTCTAAATATTCTCAATAATAAGATTTTGGCTGCACTATATACAAAATATCGCCTTGTTTCTTCAAGAAATTATCCAATATTTTTGAGAAATCGAAAAAATACAGTTTAATAAAAATGTGTAACTTATTAAAACCATATCTCCCAGAAATCTTATGGCATATACATTAAATACCTTGGTATTGCTTGGCATCAAAATTTGACGAATGTTTCGTGATAAGAATTAATGGAAAATATTTTTTGTAATTTAAAATTTGTCACTAGGACCAACCGTTTAGGATCTATCTTGGTTTGAATGAAAAAAGTTATGATTTGACATTTGTAAGTGTTGGGGCTACTTTGGCATGCTTTTGTTATGTTGGTGATGCTCGATTTTTTTACAGTTTCCTCATCGGAAATTAAATGGAGAATATTTTTGGCTACTTACTGTGGGGGTCCACAAGATCCTCCTAAATCCTAAAATTAGATATATATTTAGATTTTTAGAGGGATAAACTGATATCTCACACGTTAAATGAGAACTACCTTTATCGAAACTCTGTATTCTAGAAATAGCATAGTGTGGGAAATGGAAATGAAGAAAAAATAATGAGGCTCTAGGAGTTTACTTTATTCGGCGTGAAATTGAAAAACTAAACTGTAATGTTGAACCTGGCAGATGGCCCTAGGATTTTTAAAGTAAAAAATCTTTCGTTATGCCGTTCTTCAGAGGAAATGTAAAATGGTGGTCCAGAGCCTGTGCTAAGTCAGATAATCCTTAAAGATCACCATCCTAATTAAACATGGAAAGTCACTAAATTTGATCCTATAGTACTTATCGAATAGAGGTATTATTTGTTTGTGTTTCATCATTTTTCACTCAGTCCTTTTTAAGATATTTTACTATAGACATTACTGAGCTGGAAAGTAATCCTTTTTTGAAAATTTATATTGAAAGAAAGAAAGAAGCTCACACGATCACAATTTCTAAAACAAGTAGTGCAATGATAAGGCTATATAGGGAAACCTAATTAAGCTTGAGAATCATTTCTAACCTCCCTTGTTACAGAGCGCCAAAGGTTTCAGTTTATGTTAATTTTCGTGAATTGTTTTAACCATTTTCTTGGCTACTTAGGTAATGTGTTGTAAGGACTAAAATTATATATAATACACTTATAATCATTCTTGTTTTCGTTTCGTTATTAACTATGCAAAATTATCTGAGTTAATATTTTTTAAATAAAACTTTATTTTAACAGTGAAGAATTTTATAACTCCGGAACCTGTATAGTCTCAATGACCAAATTTATATAACTTAAACACATCGGATAAACAGGCAATCTGTGTTAGTTTCATAATTTTCACTCAGTCACTTTTCAGATGTTTCCGTGAAAAGTTCGCGAAAAATTAATTTTTGCCAATTTTGAAATTTCATATACAAAAAAGGACTATTTTCTCAAGATCGAAATTTTTACAACAAGTAGGACTATGACTAAGCTATATAAGAAAAAACAATTAAAAGTGAGTCTCTTTTCCTTTATTTACTTTTATCTCGTTAAAAGTCTCGTTTTTTATTCATTTTTGAGAAATTTTTAAACAACTTTCTTCACTATTTACGTAATGAGTTGTGGGAAAAAAGTACAAAGCATATCCATATCTTATTGTAAGTTTTTGTTTTGATACGATATCTAAAAAATTACAAGAATTAGAAAGATTTTCCCAACCCATGTTTTCGCCCAGGAAGCTAACTTAAAACGGCTGCAACACTAAAAGTATTGGCCAGAATTTTATTTTATTTATGGTTTTATATTCACGAAAAGATAAAGAATAACTCGTCAACAAATCACCAAAAAAACCAATGACAATGACCCATACACGAAAATTTAAAACTTATTCTCGGTCATACAAATGCTCATAATGAAATCAAATATTGTTTTTGTGTTCTACGATAGATTTGTCCTTCAAACTCATTATTTTCTAAAATATCCAATTTTAAGGTTGTGATTTTGCAGTAGCAATCACCTATCAGATATCACTATTATATAACATAAAATGTTGAATTTGTCCCTGTAGAGCGTGTGATTATTATTAAAAGCTAAGGCTTCACACATATTTTATGTTAAGTTCATTTAAAATTATTTGCTAATGATCCATCGCGGACCACTAGTTGGGAACCACTGGTTTAGGAGATATATTGCTTTGAATAAAAAAAAAAAAAAAAAAAAAAATACCAATGTCTTAATGCATATAGATGATTAAAAATAAATTTTGTTAGTAGATTTTCCATTCCTTATTTACCTTCAGTACTCCATCCCACCGTTAACAATTCCCCTAACTAAATTTCGCCAACTTGGAAAATCAATCGATTATAGACTGAAGAATCCATAATCTATTGTTTTTCCCAGTCAGGTAGGAATACTAAAGCCACATTTTGATAACATCATTACAAAAAACAAAAAAAAAAAAAAACTACTCAAAGGTTGTGGAACCAGTATAGAAAATTACGTCTTGGATTGCCAATTAATATTGCGTGACCTAAATTAGCGCAAATTATTTTCAATTTAAATATTTTCAACCTGCGTGCGCTCTCCAATGTCATTTTTGTTTACAATCTAAATATTTATTCTCCCATATCAATTTTTTAACGATATTATCGATAGCAAAAATTGCGGATTTCACGATTAGAGAGATGGGGTGGCATACTCCTATAATTAAGTTCCTGATTGTTATTTGATGCGATCTAATGACGCTGATAAAACTGCACATTACATTATCGTTGGATAGTGATGGAAATTTCAATGTGATTTATAGCAGTTGGGAATGAGACGTAAATTTAACGTCTAGTTTAATGATATAATATTTTCAAAATAAAAACAAAAACCGCAATTAATTTGTACTTTCACTTACATATATATGAAATTATAGTATTGGAAAATATTGCGATCGTGAAAATCTTCGAATACTAGTTTTCAACGGAAATACACGTTTTAGGTTCCTTGAGTCCAAATAACCAAGCCCCACAAAAAGGTCTGTGTGTGTGTGTGTGTGTGTGTGTTATGTCGAAAACGAAAATTCGTACTATATTGAATATTCATATTTAAGACATAACATACGTCCGAGATGTTACTCCAGAAATTTCACTAAACATCGGATTGCAGGAAGTTCTACTTTATACCACTTATTTTTAAACTTTTTACGGTTTTCTCGAAAACTGCTCCAACGATTTTAATTAATCTCCCTATATCGATGTAAAATTTAACAGGCTTTAATTTCATATAGGTTTAATAACGATTGAATAGTCCGACAGGGCTTAAGTACCGATATTTTAAAGCACCTTTAATTTAATGGAATCAGAAAAATTACACATATCAACTTATTAAGCTTGATAAAAAGCGGCTAAATAAAAAATTTAAACGAATTTGATAACCAACTAAAGGAGAAAAAAGGCAACATATTTTTTAATTTGAAAAAAATTCAATTTAAACTAATTTATTTTAAGTGAAGTGAGAATGGTTGACAGTATGTATAGGGAAGAAGTTAGTTGAGGGTGCAGTAAAATAAACATTTAATTAAGATGAAACGTAATTTAATAGTGCCAACGTTTCGGCCTAAATTTCAGGTCTTCTTCAGAGCGATTGAAAGTGTGAAAACCCAACAATGATTGTGTTATTGAATCCAGCATTATTGGGTTCTCCATCGTTGTCGCAACTGATACTTCTATGGAATGTAGTTCAATAGAAGATATGTTCTTCAAAGATCATTATGATTCTGAGATGTCAAGGGTGAGATGTGGAGTGAATTATCTGAAGAGGCATTATTATAATATGTGCGAGAAACAATTTATTTTCATCTCTAACTGTATTTAAAAATTGTTAAATTGATTTTAAGAACGGAGTTAAATGAAA
Organism: Piezodorus guildinii; assembly: GCA_023052935.1. Taxonomy (NCBI): domain Eukaryota; kingdom Metazoa; phylum Arthropoda; class Insecta; order Hemiptera; family Pentatomidae; genus Piezodorus; species Piezodorus guildinii. The sequence continues at coordinate 153,349,132 of CM041292.1, forward strand.
GTCGGGTGTTGCGCGTACCAGTTTTTTTTTTGTTTTTTTTTTTGTACTCAGCTGTTAACCGACTTCAATACTCATTGGTTTTAATGTTTTAAAATACACATTTTATCATGTAACTAGTATATTTAACTCTGTCTATATAATAACAAAAAAGCCTGAATATTAGATAGAGTTCCTTCAATAAACCGCTTTCACAAAAAGACTCAATAAAAAATGGAGTCGTTTGAAGGAATAATTTGGTTCTACAAATATATTTTCCTTAGCCAGCTTAACAAGGTCCTATGAAGTGGCTGATCCACGGGAAAGAAAAACGAGGAAATTTCCCTTTTCCCCTTAAATGACCACAGAAAAAATAATCCATGGATATTGGTTAGATTAAAATAATAAATGTTGTATCCACTTGTGACAGCAATTTTTCGAATCTTTTGTATAATTAGTGAGTTCAGCTAAATTAAGGTTGATACTCACTAAGTGATCACTAATTTATTTCGATTACGGTATATTCGATTTCTGTGAGATAATTAATTGGTTTTAAAAACGTCATCAGTAATTTAAAAAATCTGGTGCGCTCAACACATTACTTTCACTTTCTTCCTTTGTCAGTAAATTTAAAAATTTTAAATGCAATTGGAGATAAAAAAGGTTAAAGAATTACATTTAGTTTCGATGGAAACACGTGTTTCAGATTAAATAATCTAACAATATAAGTTATTATCTCTTTATTATCTTTTTATCTCTCCATTACCTTATACAAATTTGTATAAACAATTTTTTTTTCCAATATATTTATCTTTCTGACGGTATATTATAGATCTATATTATTTTTTATTCTTATTTGGGAGAGAGGGAGGGAGTAAATTACCTAAACAAATATTTTGACCTTTTCTGCTTTAGTTGGTTATCACTTCGTTCAACTTGTATATTTAGCCGGTTTTTTTTGTTTTGTTTTCAATGCTTATATGAGGATAGGTTTTATTGTTTTCAAATCTACAAAATAAAAGATACTTTAGCAGAAGAAAATATAAATATCGGCATTTAAGCCATGTCAGACTATCATCAGATGCCATAGAATTAAAGCCATTAAATTTTAAGCCATTTATATTTACATCGTTAAGCCGTTTTTAAAATCATAAATGCAAAAATGTTCTTCTGGTCCGCCAAATCTGTTAAAAAAGTTGCTGCTATACCTCAGGCACGTTCGTTCCTAAAATATGAAATTTCAGCTTTATACGACTTATCGTTTTTTAATCAAACTTACCACGTGCACACACAGTTTTTGCAGGAGTTCGTCATTTGGACGCAGAGGACTATAAAACGTGTGTTTCCGGTGAAAACTCGAATTCGAAAATTTTAACGATCGCAATGATTTCCCTTACCATATATTTCTTTTTTTAGGTAAGTGAGAGTAAAAACTGAGTGATCCCCTTCAGCTGTATTTTTAAACACATAAAACTACTGCGACATAAAACTACTACGGCGAGACTTCGCATCGGGCATACGCAGACTCACACAGTCCATCTCATCCTTAGGCAGCCCGAACCAATGTGTGACTTTGTAGAGTGCCTCTCTCAATAAAACATATAATTGAAGCACTGCCCAAAATTCCATGTACGAATGGATAAATTTAATCTACCAAGATCCCTGAGTGAGAGCTTGAAGGACTGTAGTGAAACAATTTAGTTAACTACTCAGGTCAAAGAATGTCATCTGCTCTAGGAAAATAAGGAAATAAAATTGGAATAAATTAATTTTTAAAGAATAAATAAATAAAAATTTTGTGTGCTAATTTATTTTAAACGTGTTCAAAAAAAATCTGTTAATATAAATATATTCGGTGCTAATAAGCTAGTTGAGCACCTATTCCAATACCATAAACCTAACCCATAAAACTACAGTAATAAAAAAATTCACAGTCCGTTGTCCGTAGCTTTTCTCCGGCACTATTGTACCGTGTTTTTTATATTTTGTCTATACTAATAATGTCGTATAATGGTATCAGAGCATTTCACAATGATCCTCGGAAAATCAGGCTAACATCAGACATTTGGATTCTGAATAGTGGCTATGTAAATATGTTTGACGCACATTACTCGGCTATTAATGAAGGTTAAGAATAATTATAGATTGTTCTGGAATCAGGGTACCAATAAATTATATGTTTACTGGTTCCCATTTCTTATAGTTCTTCGATTAATCCATAACATGTCTGCTTCTTTAAAAATATAAATTAATTGCTAACAAGGCTAAGTATAATAAAATAAAAAAATACAAAGCTATCAGAAGTTGGTTTGAATAGTAACTAACCATAAGTTCCATATGTCTATATCTGTATATTGTATGTATGTCTATATATGTATGTTGTAATATGTAACAATATCATTACTTGATCTGGAGATGTGACATACTTACAGTACAACATGTTTAAATAAATAATTTGGATATGAAAATTATACAGTGTATGTTGTGAATTGGGGCTATGAAAAAAATAAAATAAATAAAAAACAATAAACCTAGGACTAGTTTCTGGACCGCTCCTTCCCTTCTCGTGGCACACTGCTGGTAATAAACTTTAATAAACCTTCTACTGCTCTTGATGGTAATAAAAGTTTTAGATAATAGTACAATTATAAGTAATATAGCTATAAGTATATTGGATAATTTCATTTCAGTAATTTTAATATATTGGGTACATGAATAAACTTATGTTCATTTATCATCAAACGTATTTCATTACCTAACCTTTAGGAGTCTACTACGTGAAGCTATAAGTCATCGATAATGTCAAATGTTTCAGTAATTGCTAATTATCCGTTATTCTGGAGCTGTCTCGGTGCGGACTTATCTTATAGAACAAACATATTTTGTCATGCAATGGAAAATGACAGGGAGTTGATAATTCATTATGACGTTGGAGCCAGGAGCTATTTCAGATGGGAATGGATGACTATTAACTACACGGAACAAGCCTCAAGGCCCATCCTCAACTAATTTTATAATTCTTAGTTAAATTGGAAAAATTGGGGGCGATGTGGTGTTGTGGATAGAGCATTAGTCTACGGTACTCCAGGTCCTGGGTTCGAATCCTGGCTGTGTCGGAAATATTATTTATTCTGTTAATTCAGTCGGGGGACGACCCTAGGGTATGGAGACCTTCCTGGGGCAGGCATACCCAGTCTCTATAAATTAGGTACCCAAATAATTGGGAGAAAACCTGATAATGGTTACGAATTGAGTGCTTAAATATTTCTCAAAAGTTGAAAGGAAAATGGTATATATTATTAAAACTGCTAGTTATTGCTAATCAATTGTGAAACGTGGAATTCTCTATCTTCATTTGATGGGGGAAGTGAGATGGGACCCGTGAAATTTTTGTTGGTCTGAGAGGACGGTTTTCCACAGCTGATGACAACAATGAACTACTTCAAAGATTTTGTGTAAGGGTAGAAAACGGCTGTGTGTCCTCATTTTTTTCACATTGAGAGAAAACAAGCCTGGAGGATACCAGACAGAGGAAATGGTCCATAAAACCAATAGTTTGGGAAAAACGATCTACTTTAAAGAAGTTAATTGGTAACATTAACTTTCTGGCTTAATCCGCAAGTTAATGTAACAATAACCCGTATTACACTGTGTGCAAGGCAGAGAGAATAAAGAAATGAAGGTGTTTTCGTAGGAAAACTCGAATTTGAAAATGTTCACCATTACAAAACAATTAATAAGTGAAAGGAAAATAGATATTTTCGATCGTCATATCCACTAGGAATTTTTACTTTCACTTACTATGTATAATAAGGGAAAGTATTGCAATCGTGTAAATTTTCGAATTCCAGTTTTCAACGGAAATACACATTTTAGGTTCCCCTGAGTCCAAATAACCAAGTCCCGCAAGAAGGTCTGTGTATGTGTGAGTTTGATTTTTTGTTTTTAAACATAAGTGCAGTAATATACATGTATGATATACCGTTGGAAAGCTAAAGATTTTAGAAAAATTATCATCTCATACACAAGCTTTTAAAAGTAAAAGCTTTTAATAGATTTTTGAATCAAACACATGTTTCTATAGAAATTTAATTTAATTTATTACTTTCACTTACTATATATAGTAAGGGGAAGTATTGCGATCGTGAAAATTTTCGAATTCCAGTTTTCAACGGAAATACACGTTTTAGGGTCCCCTGAGTCCAAATAACCAAGTCCCGCAAAAAGGTCTGTGTATGTGTGAGTTTGATTTTTTGTTTTTAAACATAAGTAACTCCCGGGCGGAAACGGTAAGTCCTATGAAACTGAAATTTCATATTTAAGACAACTATACGCCCGAGACGTGACAAAACTTTTTTCATAAAAATGAGCCTACCAGAAGAGGCACTTTATACCATGCATTTTGCACCTTTTTTCGATTTTCTCAAAAACGGTTTGGACGATTTTGATTAAACTCGCTATATCGATGTAAAATTTAATGGGCTTTAATATCATGTAGGGTTTTTTAAGATAAAAATGGTCTGACAGGGCTTAAATGCCGATATTTTACATTTTCTTCTCCTAAAGTACCTTTAATTTTGTAGATTCCATAATAATAACTAGATTATCTTGTTAACGCTGATGACAAACTGGTAAATATATAAATTGAATAAATTCGATACCCAACTAAAGGAGAAAACAGAAAAAATATTTTTTTAATGCAATTTTTCGTTTTTGAACATAAGAGCAGTAATATACATGTATGATATACCTATTTTAAGCTTTTAAAAGTTATTGGAGAGTGATGAAAAGAATATAAAACTTACTGATTATTTAAGATAATAATATAATTGGTTTTTTAATAAAACACATGTTTCTATATAAATTCAATTTGATTAATTCCTTAATAATTTCACGTATTTTTATCTCCAACTGTATTTGAAAATTCTTTCATTGATTTTAAAAATGGAGGTAAGTGAAAGTCGTGTGTTGCCCGCACCAGATTTTTTTTTTATCTCTAACTGTATTTAAAAATTCTTTCGATGATTTTAAAAATGGAGGTAAGTGAAAGTGTGTTGCCCGCACCAGATTTTTAAGGTTTTGTCTTTAATACCAAAAACAAAGGCTTGTCTTTATCTTATTGTTAATAGGTTTTGCAGAAGTAGTTTTCAATACATTTTTACGCTACAGAGGTAAAGGTACGCCACGATTACCTTTTGAACTTATGTCGGTCAGTAACGACATGTCCAATTAAGATATTCACTTCCGTGCAGCAAGAAGAACCAATTAGTGTAATACACATTTTATTTTCATTTGTTTTAGTTCTTGATGCCCGTGTAACGATAAAGGCACCCAGTGTGCATATCCTATTTTTGTCTTTATACTAGTGCCGAAGTACCTATAACGATTTTGATTTAAAGTTTTTTCTTGTAGTTGTTTAACTTTTTATTTTGAGTACTTTTCGGAGAAAAAAAAAATGATAAAAAGTAATTATATTTAGTGCAATACTCAAATAAGATGTACAATAAAATATGAAAAGTTTTCCATAATCACATTAAAAGTAACTGAATTATCTACTGAATCCAAAACGAATCGTCTAGATAGAACTACTGTTAAAAGAGATAGATATTTTGGACATTATATGAATATTTTTAAAAGTAAGTTGGTCAGTAACGACATGTTCACTTCCGTGCAGCAAGAAGTACCTACTTTTTCTCAAAACATCATTAAGGTTCAAAGATTGTTGTATTTAAAAGATTTTTAGAACAGTTTAAAGGGCTCTTAACGTACAATTTCCGAATCCGTTACCTGCACCGTTACAAATAATTGCACTACTTTCTAAACCCCTGGTTTAGAAAATTCAGTCAAAATATGACAAAAAAAAAAGCAAATATTTTCTTCGTTAGGTTGTTAATGATTATTTATTATTTATCGTGTAAAGAACGGTTTTTTTTTTTTTTTTTTTTTTTTTTTTTTTTTTTTTTTTTTTTTTTTTTTTTTTTAGCAAAGAAAATGAATTGTCGATTAATGGATTTTCTTAATGATAAAGTAAATCATTTTCAGAAGTTAGGTAAACAAGGGTTGTATTCATCCGAGACTTCATAATCACCGAATACTTAATGATAAGTTTCTAAATAAAGCGATCAATTGATATTGTTTGTTTATTTATTTAACGTTCTTTTATGCTGTTTTGGCTAATTGGACGATGTAAGAGTGGGAGTCCTAAATTTTGCCTATCCAGGTTTAATCAGTCCAGCTTTAACGAGTACCTGACACCGTACAGGCACGGGACCACCTTTTCACGTCCCCTCCGAAGGACGGCATTACTATCAATTGATATATGATTAATATATGTAAATTTTCAAAAGCAAGTACAAGTAATGTTAGACATAACTACAGGAATATTTTGATTCCTTGACACTATTGATCATTGCAAGAAACGATACTGTGATTTATTCTGGATTTCTGTTTTACATAAATCTGGAAATATTGTTAAGTATTGTTTTTTTATTTCTTAATATTTTTCCAAAATGAACTATTGTAATCGACAATGAAAGGTGAAAGATCAATTTTTTAGGTACGGTAATTTAATTTTTCACCTATAAGAGACGCGGAATGTAAATATGGAATGGAAATTAATATCTAGAATCAGGGCACCGAAAATTTATATTTTTACTATTACCCATTTCCTTAGTTCTTTGATTATCCTGAACATGTCTGATTATTTTTTAGAAAATAAATTAATTTCTAACTAGGCTAAATATAATAAAATAAAAAAAATCAAAGAAATCAGAATTTTATGATAGCAACAAATCGTAACTTCCATATATAAAGAACTATTTGTGAATCAATAAACTATTTGAAGTGTTCTTCATCTGTTAGTATTTTGTCTTCGATAATCAATGATTGGAACGACAAAGGTTTAATATTTCGAAGTCTCCATATCAGAATATTCTTTCAACTTTACATTAGTAAAATTATTGGATTTAAATTAGTAAAAAAAATTATCTAGTCTTAATTGCTTAAAGATGCCAAATGCATATGCCTCCCTAACTTGGCAAAAATACTTCATACGAAAAGGTAAAATCACCAATCCTTTATAGTTTTAACAACTATGATTAGTAATTTTTGTATCTATTCAACGGATAATAATAGTTATGATAATATAATTCATAAATTTCAACACTAACGATGAATTGAAGGTAATCAAAAATTTTGATTGTCATCTTTGCTCACCGATTCAAAATTTTAAATTAACATTCTACAAAAATTAAAAAAAACTATTCTTATTTTACGGTTGGTTACGAGTATGTACACATCTTTTAAACAGCGTTTAACGATGATACATCTATGCTTTTTATGTCAGACAAATTTTTGACTATTATATGAATGTTATAATTTAATACGTGAACTTCTGAATGTGGCTCGACATTGTCTCGAATGTGTTTATTATGGCTATATATATATATTCTAACCATTAATTATTAGTTATTACTCTAATTGCTACCTTACAACTATTTCCTACGTCATCGAAGCAGTCGTGGGAAACCCGACGGAAGAATGAGGTACAGAACTGGCTGAATCCTTTATAATTTCAAAAAGTAAATTTTATATCTTTATCACGTACTATCATACTGTCTATCCGGACGAAATTATTTGCATGAATCACTTTTTGGAAAATATGGAGAATTAGTTGGACCTATTAATACCTACGGATTTAATAATACATATGATTTTACAGGAAAATAAAGCATTTACATTAATATGAAAGTTATAATCAACTTTAAAAAATCATACCTTCTTGATATATTTATTGTTTACATATTTAGTTATTTTATGGGAGCTGGTGATGACAGCTGAATTGAAAATTTTCAAGGATTTGAAAGATTCTAAATATATACTTTTTAATGGAAGGAATTGGTACGGGTGGCGGTCAATGAATAAAACAATTAAGTAGTTTCAACTATTTATTTTCTGCCGACGTTTGAACCCTGTTTTGGGTCATCATCAGGGCGTATTGTGGGTGATCCACAATGGGGGTCGAAACGTTGGAAGAATATAAATAGTTGAAATTGACTAATTCCTTCCAGTAATTCTCAACGGTCAACTAATAAGTCCACTATAACTTTTATTGTTAATTAAAAATGTTTTGTCGTTTTAATATTTAGAAAAAAGATACAACATTCAACCTTTTAGACATGAAAGGTCTCTATTATTCGTTAATATTTGTAAATCTCTATTTAGTGTGAGGTTTTTAATATACATGTTAATATTCAAGATTGAGATAATAAGTTAAAAATAAATAAATAATTTACCGAAGTTAAAATTATTTAAGTTTCCAGGATTATTTGAATTTGTTCATTAATATAATGAGTAAAATAAAAATCCGTTGTTTTTTTAGCAATTGTCAATTTAGCTACAACAAAAACATACTACATTGCGGGATGGGCTAGATAACAGCTTTCTGTGCCCAAGGTCGTGGGTTCAAACTCGAAAAATGGCCGTAGGAATTTTTAATGGGGGTAAAATATCCTTGGTAATGACGTCCTTCGGATGTAGTGTAAAAAAGTGGTCCCGGACCTGTGCGATATCAGACCCCTATCGTAATTAAACCTGAATAGGCAAAATTTAGGACTCCTATTATAGCATCGTCCGACTATTTTTTTTTCACACTCTCCGGTTTTATTATTATTTAAAAATACAATATATAAATATATTTCAGGATAGTTGACCTTTTATCACCGAATTGTTCTTCGTCCGACTAGCCACAGTAGCGACATTAAATTTATAAACAACCAAACAAACTTTTCGAGATTTGGTTATATGCACTCATATGACCTTAAAAACAGCTTTTTCCATTGAAACACTTTGAAAAGTCTGGTAAGTACAGTTTCTGTTTTAGTCCCAAATATGAAATATAAAAAAAATATAGATTATTTATTATAATATACATTCATGAGTTATCATCTTAGTTTTTACATTATACTTTATTCAAAAAAACGTATAGTATGCAAAGTATATTGAAATATCAAAGCTTTAATAACAAAATACAAATAGGCATCGATAATTAAATATGGATTGAATTCAGCAAGGTGGATGTCATGAGGATCCTTGCATATTTGCGAAGAGCCGTGAGAACGCGCCCTTAAAACGTAGTGGCTGGCCATGAGTTCAATGTTGAGAGCAGTTTATAAACAGAGCCATTCCGAATGGCATGCTTGACATTCACGAATTTGATAGAAACGTTGAGAGAATTTCTATGAAACACACAAACTATTTGATGCTAAAATTGATTGCATAACTCGGAAGTGTTTCCAAAGAAGAAAAAACTATTTAACTGAAATTAAATCTGCTAATTTAATTCATGGTTTAAATCAATGATTGATATTTGTATGTTTTAAAATCAATATAAAATATGGAAGATACAGGTCAATCAATTATAGCTATTATTTCAAACCACATGATATGCATGTATTAAGTAACACAGACATTATCACGATTGCTATTTAGTTGAGTAGAGGAAAGAAATTAATTGATATTTATGTCACTATTTTTTGTTATTTATACTAAGCAATTTTAATTTTGAATGTATCATGCGGTTGCTCCTAATCACGTCTCCTTCTAAGGTTAATTAACAAACGTGATACCGCTTATTTTTCTCAACGAAGAAACTAACAACTTAGACTATAATTGGACTGATATTGAACAAGTAACAGCATTATCTTATCAGTTATTTTCATTGAATGTGTTTCTCAATTTTTGCTTTTCTGGACAAGCATGCTACAGTTAAAAAAATGAAATAAAAAAAATACCAAATAGTTCTTACTGTTGAGGTATCAATAATTCTTTTTCTCGATCCATTTTAATTTACTCTTATTTAATTTAGAGGTTTTTAGTTAATCCTTACTCATTTCCTTTGAGGACATACTGAAGTGAATTATGAACATTTTTTCAAGATCTGTCTTCGGCACTTCAAAGAGATCTTACGTTAACCACTCATACGGAGAGTTTAAGTGGCTACTTTCCTCGACTTTTAACATTTCCTAGAATCATAATTTTACCAAACTATGAACCCTCAACATTCTCCCTACTTCTACAGTCCTCCTTCAATTTTAAACCTCAGTCCACTCACTTAAAACAAGTGCCATTCTGACCTTTATGTTCACAGTCACAGAACCAAAGTTTTGATCGTTCCTTTATTGTCCCTCTGGAGTTCTCTTCCAACCCGTATACACCATGCTGCTTCTTTATCCTCATTCAAATCCTAACTTTTCCATTACCTTCTGTCATCCCTAACAGATGCTCAGCAACTGTGAAATTTCTATTCTAGATATCAAACTTTGAATGAATGAAAATAATTCATCAATGACCAATTTAAATTTTGTTTATCGATTCATTCGTTTTTCATTTTGTTGAACACAATTGTCTTCAAAAAGGTTATTATTTTTTTTTAAATATTTTTTCTTCTTTCTTGTATCATCATTATAAATAATAATTAATAAGCGAGACAAATTTTACATTACATTTCCAGAATAAAATTATTTTCTGTTCTAATCTATTGATTTTTTTCGATAATGTAAAAAGCTACTTTAATATTTAATCCTTACAGAATATATTATTTTTAATGTTAAACATCTAGAATTATTTATTAATACACAAATTATTTTAATGATGCGAGTTTGTTTTATTTATTTATTTAACGTCACTTTATGCTACTATGGCTAATCGGACGATGCTACAGTGGGAGTCCTAAATTTTGCCTATCCAGGTTTTATTAGGATAGGGATCTTTAACGAGTACCTGACATCGCACAGGCTCGGGACTACCTTTTAACGTCCCCTCCGAAGGACGGCGTAACTAAGGATTTTTTACTCCCATTAAAAATGATGCGAGTGATTGTTGACCATAGCGCATAAGTTATTTGAGAAGTTGGTAGGGGGTTCATTCATCAGATAAATCACACGAATTAGATAAACTAATTTATGTGGCTACGTTTCGGCCAAAATTTTAAGCCTTCACCAGGAATGTTCCTGTGCTCATCCAAACAGTATTTTCTTCAGCCAGCAGCAGCCCTGATGAAGGCCTAAAATTTAGGCTGAAACCTCGGCACACAAATACTATAACTTTTTCTCGCACCCCGAACTAATTTCATTTATCATAAAAAGCATTTTAAGTGCTAAATGGAACCATCTGATGTTATAAATGGCATAAGCATTCTGCCATGATATTATTTTGATTTTTTTTAAGTACAGCAGATATAGTTGATCTCCATGGTCGTAGACAGGAGGGAGTGAAGAAAGTCACTTGCCCGTATATATTTATGTAATGAATAAAAATAAAACATAAACAAATAAAAAAAGGCATAAGGATTGTGATGATTAAATCACAAGGATAAATCAATAACAAACATGTTGCGTGTTTTAGACTGCCTGATTCATTTTCAAGATTGACATAGTGACATCTATGACTAGTCAATCAGAGTAGGAGCTAACTAAAACAAAGATACGTTCATAGGCAGAATATATTAATAGTCTCATAAATGATTTTTACGTTGGTATTGTGATCGTGAATATGTTCTTATTCGAGGTTTTAGGGGCTCCTGAGTATTGCGATCATGAAAATTTTCGAATTCCAGTTTTTATGTATTTCCAGTCGACGGAAATACACGTTTTAGGTTCCCCTGTGTCCAAATAACCAAGTCCCGAAAAAAGGTGTGTGTGTGTAAGTCTAGCGCCAAAACGAAAAGTCGTACGGAAATGAAATTTCATATTTAAGACAACTATACACCCGAAATGTTACAGCAACATTTTCAACAGATTCGGCGAACCAGAAGAGCCACTTTATACCATCAATTTTGCACATTTTTACGATTTTCTCAAAAACAGCTGTAACAATTTCGATTAATTTTTCTATACTGGTGTAAGATTTAGTGGGATTTAATATCATGTTGGTTTTAATCTGATTTAAATAGTCTGAAAGGGATTAAGTACTGATATTTTCTCCCTCTTAAGTACCTTTTATTTTGAAGATCTGAAAAATTTAAATACATCATCTTATTAGCATTGATAAAAAACGGCTAAATATACAAATTGATTGGATTTAACCATCAACTAAAGGAAAAAAGAGCTAACATATTTTTTTAGGTAATTTATCTTTTTCTGAACATAAGAAAAGTATATATACTGTTGACTTATATATACCATGGAAGACTAAAGGTTTATGAAAAAAAAAATGTTATCTTATATACAAAGTTGTGTGAAGTTATGGAGAGTGATGAAAAGCAAAAAATAGAATAAAAAAATAAGTGATTATTGTAGGTGATAATATAATCTTAAATACATGTTTCCATCAAAATCAATGCAATTCTTTAGCTTTTTTTAAATATTTTTAATCAAATATAAAGTTTAAGAATTACAGTTTGATCTAGGTTAGTAACACCAATTTTAGCAATTTAATAATTAATAGTCCCTGGTTTTAGAAAATTGTTTAAACATTTCTATGAAATTTAATAGAATCTCTATGAATACGATCACTACAACTTCAAAATTCGAGAAGTTTTGAGATGTTCGCACAAGTTTTTTTTTTGTAGTTCTTGGTTGTGGCATGCTTTCACGTTTTAAACTGAGTACCTACCTAACGATAAAATCCACAATATGAATCGGCAGAATAAATATCTAATTTAAATTAATCAATTTCTGCTCTATTCTTGAGTTTTCACAGATTCTGTATCTTGCTATTTAATTTAAACAATTATAACTGCCTTTTCTGAATATTTTGCATGATCTAGCTCACCTTAGGTTTCTCTCTTCTTCCTGATTCTGCCATTCCCCAACCAGTCCATTTTCGAAAAAAATTCAGAAATTTCTTTTCTGCTGGTTTAATCTGACTTGATAGTTCATCAGGCACGACCTAACTCTTATTAACCATCTGGTCATTGAATATAGTCTCAGACACCCACCGTAGAAGGCTTGTCTCAAACCACAAAGCCCGATCTCTGTTTTAAGTTTTGCTTTACTAGACAAACCTACTAACCTTCCTCTATTCACAAAATACTCATCAACATGATTAATATAAGGCCAATCTGGAATAACGGAGTTGAACTTTGGGGCTTTACTAAACTATCGAATTCCTCCCTTATCTAATCCTTACAATCCAAAATCCTCATTTTGTCTAGAATATACTCATCCACATGAGTAGTGACCCTAGGGTATGGAGACTGTCCTGGGGCAGACCTAGCCTCTTTAAAGTGGTTACCCAAATTGGTGGAAAAACCTGGTGGCTGAGCGTGATCAAGGCCTAATCACCTCATTGCACGGGCGTTTGCTTAGAAACAGTACGAATCTCTATATGTAATGAGCCAAAGACCCTCCATGGGTTGTAGAGGAAAAGGTTTTTTTTCTTTTAAATATTATATGTACTACTCTTTTTAGGCTCTGGCCATATGAAGGATATGGCTTTTTGTTTATTTAATACTATTGAGGCTTTTATTAGAGTATGTCCCTAAGCTGTTGGAGAAAGAGAGATATTAAGAGTGTTATTGTAAAGAAAAAATATTCCAGTTCCCATTCAGAATTTTGGTAAGGAAGTTACATTTCAAGTATTCTTAAATGGTTGTATAAGAAGTTAGAATGAATTATTGCAAGTATCCTAACCCCGCTATATATCATAATGATTATTTGCCATGTTTCCCATTTGGAAAAAAAAAAAAAAAAAAAAAAAAAAAAAAAAAAAAAAGTGAAATACCAAGTCATTTTACGAGCGGATAATCTTTTCTACTGAAGGATTAATGAAGGATATATTGATAAGGATAATTGTGGAAGAGTGATGAAGAACGGAAGCCGGAACGAGCTGGTGGGGATGGAAGCTAGCCCATGGGGATTCCAGTCCTCAGGTGACTCTGGCGAAGGCCGCAACTTGCCGATGGTCACTCAGCACCTCTGATATAGGCTGTTATGGCAAAGTCACCGGCTACCAGTAACCGTTTGGAGTGAGTAGTCGTTACTTCTAGGAGTAGTTAAGTTTAAGCTCTTTCTAAATAGTATTCACGTTGATTTGGAGGACGTTTCTTATTAAAAAACGCATTTTTGGTAGCAGATGTACAATAATTTATTTTATTTATTTATAATATTAAAAAATAAACCATTATATTTTTTAGTTTATTTAAATTCTTTTAATCTATATCCGTTACAGATATTTTTTTATGAAACAATAGAGTAATAATTATCTCAGATACAACTACTACTCAGTACATATCAGTATATCAGCGTTTATATGTTTAATAATAATTCTATTTATATTTGCTTTTAGAACTAGTTTAATTTTATTAGTTTTATATTGTATAGATTTTTAATATTGTAATGTATAATGGTCACAACGGTAGGACGTTTTTATTTTTAAAAATTAACAAGAAATGTAGAAAACTTTTTCTAGTGTTAGAATTAAATTATAACAAGTTAGAAGAACATTTGGTTATTTGTTTCAAGTGTGCTAATGGGCCTTAGTATATAGTACTCATTTTACCTTATCAGAACATCCTAGTTCTCAATGTGTGCCGGAACTGCTACATTGTCAAGAATGTATTTATTTTTCTGTGCTAAATTCGTTCCAGTGACGTATCAGCTAGCAAAAGGATTTATTTCGGATATATTTATGCACATTTTTTTTTATCACTGACATATATATGAAATACATAGTATGCATATGGAATATATAGTATATATATATATATATATATATATATATATATATATATATATACATATATACATAAATATATGATATATATAAAATATATAGTAAGGTAAAGTACCACGTTCACTAGAAATACTTGTTGTAAGATCCCCTGAGTCCAAATGACCAAGTCCCCAAATGGTCAGTGTATGTGTGTATGTATTTGTGTGTCCGTGTGTTAAGTTTAGCACGAAAACGAAAATTCTTACAATACTGAAAGAATACTATACGCTCGAGATACTATACTATACAGCAACGTTTCCATCAAAATCATCTAACCAGAAGAGCCACTTTATACCATGCATTTATCACCTTTTTAAGATTTTCTCAAAAACGGCTGTAACGATTTTGATTAAACTCCTCATATCGATTTCATGGGCTTTAATATCATGTAGGTTTGGTTCTGATTTAAACAGGGCTTAAAGGGCGATAATTTAAATTGTCTTCTACTAAAGTACCTTTAATTTTGTAGAATCTATAAAAATAACCCTATAATCTATTGAGTACTGATAAAAATCGGATAAATATGTAAGTTGCATAAATACGATATCTAACTAATAAAGGAAAGACCATTTTTTTTTTTTTTTGTGCAATTTTGGTGTTGTTGAATATGAAAACTGTATATAGACGTGTAATATGCCGTTGGAAAGCTAATGATTTTAGAAAAGTTATTATCTTATGCACAAAACTGTAAAAGTTAATGGAGAGTGGGGAAAAGCCGATAAAACTAACTGATTGCCATATATAATAATATAATAGATTATTTAGTAAAACACATATTTGTTTCTATTGAAATTCTGTATAGTTAATTTTTTAGCAAATTTCAATTTTTAACAATTCAAGTGCATTTAAATTTCTTAAAACTATTTAAATTGATTTTAGTAACGGAGGTAAATGAAAGTCGTGTGTTGCGCGCACCAAATTTTTTTCTTTCAATACCCATTTAGTCATTCTGTGTGCCCCATCAAACTTAAGAAGAAAATTCATGTAAATAAAAAAATAAATTTAATTCGCAAAACCCCCCTGCTACTATTGTTATTGGTTGGTCGTTTTATATGTTTGATTTAAATATTGGTATTTTTCTGTTTTACTTTATTGAGAAGTCTTTTGCTACCTCTGTTATCAATAGATATAAAATACTAACCAGATACAAATGTTAAAAAATAAAAAAAAAGAACTGCGAGGAGAAAGAGACTAATTGTATTTAGAATAATAAAGATCTGAGATCATGGCTTAACAATTTTTTAGAAACTTTTCCTTAAGAATATCTGACTGCTGTAACAGGAGAGACATTTAATGATCCTTCAATATAACCTTAGTTATAATTTTGGATGTTATGAAGGTTTGAATAGACTGACAGCTTCCTTAAGTTATTTACATAAAAAATTCCTCATTTTTAAAAATCTATATTGTACATAATACGGAAGGATGAAAACTCGTTTTACCGGTGAATGAGATAAGACAGATGATCACAAGGTTTAAAGTGGCCTGAATAATATGGATTGGTGGCAAAAGACTTGCATTTCAAGCGGATTAGAACGCAAAGGAACAGTGATTACCATCTTGAAATAATGTTAATACAGTAATTAATCCTCAAGTAACAGCACTTTTTTTTCATTACCGACATATTGCGAAACACATGATTTCTTAATAATTTCAAGTAGAGGTAGCAAACAGTGTGTTTCTTCACCATCACCCAAGCTGTTCAGGAAAAATGACATATAATTAAGAAATTATTAGTTATAGAGGAATTCGATATTATTACCTATTTTACTGCTGTTATTCTCAAAAATAATTCTTTTGCAAGAAATATAAAAAATTGTGATATAATATTTATCTCGGTCAACAGAAAAAAAAAAAAAAAAAAATTAAAACAAATAGAAACGAGGTAATCTAGTCATTCATGAATAAAGAAATACTTAGACAGGATTTAAAATGATTTTTCAAAACTGTAGATCGTCCTGTAGACTTCACATTTCAAGGCTTACGCATTTCCTCCAAAGCATGGGAAAAGGTCATGGAATTTAATATTTTTTTCCTAGTTCGATGTAAAAATTATTTGTTTTCATTTTTTTGTTCTATTCAACGAAATAAATTTTATATCACAATTTTTTTTCCGACGGTAACCACAATTTTATAGTTGGGTTAAAAAAAAAAAAGCTTCGTTCCAATCCTTGCCATATATTTGTTTGATTATATTTATCATTATTTCTATACTTTATTACTGTTTCTAGTTGTTTGGGTTCTGTCGCGACATCAGGATTTTACTGTGTTTCAGGATATTTCCTTATTATGTTTCGTTGCGATCAATATTTATATACTTTTCTCAAAAAAATTCATCGAATTTATTTTTTTCACATTGAAATTATAAGCATATCTAAGCGGTAAAAATGATTTTTATTTTTTTTGTATAAGTATTACACCAGTTTCACTCTTCCCAATAGCCTTACTAATTCATCCTGGTAAACTTTTAACTGTGACCAATGAAATGGTTACATAAATATTATGTGATTTATTTTATGTAACGTATTGATCTTTCGATTCATTTTAAATGTTGTTAAATCATGAATAAAAAATGTGGTGCGCACAACGCATGATTCACTTACCACCAATTATAATTAAATTTAAGATCTTTTAAATAAAATTAGGGGTGAAAAAAAGGTTAGAGAATCACAAAATGAGTTTCGATAGAAACATATGCTTCAGATTAAATAATCTAATAATAGGAATTAGCAACAAGCAACAATTAGCAAAACAACACTGCTTTCTATATAAGATAACATTTTTTTCCAAATCTTTAGCTTTTCAACGGTATATTACATTTATATCATTACTATTCTCATGTTAAAAAATATGTATGCTCTTTTCTCTTATAGTTGGTTATCAAATTCCTAAAAATTGTATATTTGTTAGTTTTTTTTATCGATTCAAATTAGACGATATGTTTAATTTTTCGAATTTACAATATTTAATGTAGATTAGAGGAAAAATATCGGTATGACCTGTCAAACTTTTTCAGTCAGAATAAAACCCATTTGATATTAAAGTCCATTAAATTTTACGCCGATATAGCAAGTTTAATCTAAACCGTTAAAGCTGTTTTTGAGAAAATCGTAAAAAAGGTACCAAATACGTGGTATAAAGTAGCAATTCCGGTCAGCCGATTTTGGTGTCACTTTTATGTTTTAGCAAACACACAGACGGACACATACACGCGGACTGACAAATGACAAAATTATTTTTAAAGAAGTGGTCAATGTTTCATTCATTTTTTTTTTGCTAACTGAATGCATTAAATATATTTATTTAATATAATATATTTTTCTTGATAGTCGTTTTTTAGTTTCTGTCTTGAAATCAATTTATTCACCAGGGTTCCATCTGACATGTGACTTCCGGCTTCTTCATGTTTTTTTTTTGAGATAATGATCATTTGTGAAAAGTCGGTGTAGAAATTGAAGACACGATCGAAATCAGAAAGCGGCTATGATGGCAGAAGTAATTTAGTCCCTGGAATCCTTAATTGGTGTTTAATATTATTGTGATCAGGTTTATGTAATATGGAACAGAAAAAAAAGTAACTATGCAACAACAGTTTAATGATTGGATAAAAATCTTAAGAACCGTGCTATTTGACCAGGTTACAAAACTGAATTAGATAATTTGATTTTCTAAACAATATTATGAAATTTTTAAACTTTTTCAACTTTAATTAAACTTTTCGCTTACCAGATGGGAGTATAACACAAATTTTCGTTTCTATTCAAATACCGACCTGGGTATAGATCCCTCCAGGAGTACACCTACTCTCTATAAAGTGCATACCCAAAAGTTGGGAAAACAACTGGCGGCTGAGCTTGATCTAGGCCTAATCACCTCTTTGCACGGCCGTTGGCCTAGAAACAGTACAGATCTCTTCAAGTACTGAACCCAAGACCCTTAATGGATTGTACAGCTATATATTTTGTTTGTTGTTTTAAGTACAATGTTTAACTAGAACTCTTACAAGTTTGATGTCCATTCTCGATGTTACACATCTCATCTCTTTAGACTTAAGATTACGGGAGTGTAGAGAGGGGGGAAGAGAGACCTTAACATTACCATGCTGACATCCTTGGATTCGAATATGTCGGGTTAATGACCAGGTTTTTTAAAAAACATTATCATACTCTCAGAAACACAATGAAAAATTGTTTATTGAATTCTGCCTCCTTGTAAGACTATCGCTAATTACGTGATGTGGATAATCAATCAGAATGAGAGCATTCGGTTTCTCTAGGTAACTCAATCAATATTTCCTATTTTTAAAATTTTCATTCTGAATGCTAGTTTAAGTATTAATGTGCTATGATAGATAGAATAACTGCTGACAGCAACTGTTCGCAAACACGCAATCGATACATCATTGTTAAAACTGACATTTCAAACCCAAATGGAAAACAATCTATTGAAAGTTATAACTCGCAGGTTTAATAAAGAATGGTAAAACACCTAAAAATTACGTCGCCATCATAGATTTTGTGATATATTTCTTAGAGGGTTGCAGATTCATAGACGAAAAAACGTAAAAAAATAAATAAAATATAATTTAAATAATAATAAAAGAATAACAACAAAAAAACCTAACTAAACAAGACTTATTTGTCAATTATGTGAAATAATAATTTATACACTTCTGCTTTATTGAGTCAAATATATAATTACCTGGTTGTAACCCGCTGTAAGCTAAGGCTCGCGAATATTTCATTTTTTGTTGATTTGCATATATGGTAAGAATGACTATAGTAATATATTTTCGCTAACGGTCAATAGTTACTCTTTCAACTGTTTTTATGGACAATGAACAAAGTCATCGCCAGATGTTAATTTCATTCTGTTCCAGTTAGAATACTATACCAATAAAAGAGGCATACCCATAAGTAATCAAAATGTTTTAGCATTTAAACATAATCGTTGTATATCGTCACACTACGTTTCCAATATAAATGTGTATTAATCCCACTCGTTGGTAAATACTTTTTTTTTTTTTTTTTTTGTGTACCAGAAGTAAGTTCTTTAGTGTCAAAATACCGAAATGTTTTATGGTCGTTTAAAACCATTTTAAAAATTCAATAATAATGGAACGTGTTTCCATGTTAACACAAAGTATGGAAATAAAATGCTTTAATGTATTTGTTATATATATCTCTACTAATATTAAAATGATTTTGTTCTCATATTGTTAAAAAAATTGGACTACCTTTCAAATTACATATAATGCTTCAAAAAGTTTTTGAGTTATTTGAAAAACAATATTTTTTTTATTATCCAGTTGGACGAATTTTTCCAAACACAGCCTTATCGCACATTCAGACAGTAAGGAGAATCTCAATTAAAAATTTCATCTTCATTGGCTTATAATTTTTGAGATATTGCTATTTTTACTTTCACTTATCTATTTATGAAATATATAGTAAGAGAAAGAGGGAGCGGCGTGCCTAGTGGATAGAGCGCTAGTCTACTGTGCTTCGGGTACTGGGTTCTAATCCCGGTTGTGACGGAATATTATTTATTCTGTTATTTCAGCCGGGGGAGGAAAGGGGGGGGGAAACCCTCCTGGGGCAGACCCAGCCTCTATAAAGTGGATACCCAAAAATGAGGAAAAAAACCTGGCGGCTAAGCGTGGTCTCGGGCTATTCACCTTATTACATGGCCGTTGGCCTTGAAACAGCACGAATCTCTTTATGTACTGAGCCCAAGACTCTTTATGGTTGTAGTGCCACAGATTGGTTTTTTTGTTTTTGTTTTTTATAGTAAGAGAAAGTATTGTGGCCATGGAAATTTTCTAATTCCAGTTTTCAACGGAAATACACGTTTTAGGGTCCCCTGAGTCCAAATAAACAAGTCTCATTAAAAGGTCGGTATGTGGTTTGTCTAGCGCGAAAACGATAAGTTGTATACAATTGAAATTTCATATTTTAAGAGCGTCTATGCCTGAAATGTTACAGCAACTTTTTCATCAAAATCGGCCAAACCAGAAGAGCCCCTTTATACTATGCATTTTGCTTAGAAGTTAATTCTGAAAAAAAAATATAATTTTAATAATCAACCAAAAACTACAATTGTACACCGGGTCAATTAGTCCTACGTTGTGATAATCTTTAAATGCCAAGGAAACACACAAAAACTCAAAAGTTATTGGGTCACTTAAATTCCTAATTTTCTAAACCGTTGGTAGTTTGTTGTTTTTAACGTCTAGCTTTAAATATTACCTTAAAGTCTTCAGATAAGCAGCTTAAAGATTATAAGCGGGAGAAATAGCGTAATTGTTGAAGGCTAATGCTGAATAAGAGGTTTCAGGAAAACTAAGTGATGTCTTAAAAAGTAAATTAGAAGAAACTGTGATATAGATATGGTAATTAACAATTATTACGTATTTTTAATTTGTTCTTCAATATACAAGATTAAAGTAACTTTCCAAGGGGCAACTTTCTGAGTTACTTAAGATAAATAAAGTAAATAGCTGTTTAATAAGTTCTACAAAATAAGGTATGCTAAAAACTTAAGCACGTTTTAAAACTTCTCTTTTTTTTTCTGCTAAATCGTTATTAGTGAAACGTTGGAGAAATGGTTTCGAGGAAAGATGTTTTTTGATAGATTTATTGACGATTAATTATTGGCAAACAAATTAAGGAGGAAACGTTTGAGCGGAATAGTTCAGTTAGTTACAATCAAAGAGGAGAAAGCCTCATACAATTTCACGTCGTTTAATGTATTACTGTAATTAGTAAAACTGGCGATTATTTAAGTGACAAAATCTTATTGTAAGTTGCACGCCCAGTAAAAGGTAATTCCAGAAGTTATTTAGCCAAACCATATGTAGTTAATTGTCAAACTGTTTACTGTTGCTATAGGCAAACGTAACCATTTCAGAGCACTTATATGAATAAAATAATCCGTAGGTTTTTTGTATAATTTTTCCTACAATCGCAATATAACCTCAATTTTATTTCACCATATGTTTGCCATTTAGGCTAATGTACTATAATCACAAAAAAAAAAATATTTTCTGATTGTAAGGATGACTCATCCAAAATCATTGTTAACATTTTGTCAAAATGTAAATATGTGAATAAAGTTTATTTATTTTTATATATATAAATAAATTTGTCCACTCATCCTATAGTATAACAATCTAATCACAATTAATTAAATAATAACATAATATACATTAAAAAAGTAAAGAAAATTTAAATTCAATAAAAAGAAGCTTATTGAATAATATCAATATTTAGTAAATCAACTATAATAATATAATAGATTAGTTAATAAAACACGTGTTTCTATTTTTTGTTTGTTTGTTTATTTAACGACCCTTTATGCTGCTGTGGCTAATCGGATGTAGCATAGTCCAGTGGGAGTCCTAAATTTTGCCTATCCAGGTTTAATTAGGATAGGGATCTTCAACGAGTACCTGACATCGCACAGGCTCGTGACCACCTTTTAACGTCCCCTCCGAAGGACGGCATAACTAAGGATTATTTACTCCAATTAAAAAGTCCTAGGGCCACATGCGGGTTTAAGCCCGGGACCTTTGGCATAGGAGGCTGTTATGCTAACCACCATGCTACAGGTAACCCCTATACATGCTTCTATTGAAATTCAATTTAATTAATTCTTTAACAATTTATTTTTATCTCTAAATGTATTTAAAAATTCTTAAATTGATTTGATCAACAAAGGTAAGTGAAGTCTGTTGCGCGCACTAAATATTTTTAATTTACTTATGTTTTCACATATATCTACATAATTCCTCAATTGTCCCATTCTGCGAATGAATGGCAGTGTTGTACAATGAAGATAATGATTAGGCCGTGTTGATACCTCAACTGGGCTAGGCATCTGATATACAGTCGACAAAAAGAGTTCATGGTCTCTAGCTTTTACTGGCCAGTAGCTAACATATTTAACTGTTAACGTTTTCTCTCTTTGCAGTTGTTTGATTTTACTAATTGTGGAACTGTTAAATTAATTTTTAGCAGTTTAGAAATACTTTTATTAGCTAAAGTACGTGCATAGGTCGTATTGCCATTAATCGTCCTGGCAAACATTTCGGAAAACACTGTATGAATCAGACGAAAATTCATGAGAGACAAAAAACCAGTGTCCTGTTTAGTAAAATAGAAATATTATCATCATAAAAATTTATGAGCAATAAAGATTAAATTGTAAAATTTAGTTGAAGTGAGAATGGTTGACTGTGTGAATATATGGGGAGAAGTTAGTTGCAGGGTGTGCAGTCAAATTAACATACAATTAAGTAGAAGCTTAATTTAATATTGAGTATAATTCGGCCTGAATTTCAGGCCTTCTTCAGGGCAATAAAAGGAGTGAGAACGCAACAATGTCATTTAATATAATAGTTTTTTGGATTCTCACTCCTTCAATCGCCCTTATGAAGGCCTGAATTTCAGGCCGAAACTTAGGCACTGTCGGAAGTGAGTACTATGTAACGAACTGTGTTGGTTTGTTTAATCGGAAAGTAGTTTATGTAGAGTGGAGAGGAGATATCGTGTAGTGATTTTTCATTTTTTGAACCAATCATGCATCGAATTTTAGAAATATAACTTTAAAAAATAAATAGAAATGTGAGTGTTCACAGCGAATGTCTTGTTTCACTAAAGTATTATATAGAAAATATTGACAGGGAAAGTTTATATTATTAAAAGACTCAATGAATCCTCAACTCTTCACCTAGATTTCAAGGGAATTCAGTGACGTAATAAAGCTTAAACCGCTAATAAACAACCTGAAACAACAACCTGTCATTTGTATTGACACATTGATACTGCCAATAAAATATCATAAATACTAAATCATTGCCAATTGGATCCAAAGGATACCACTAGAACGGCTCAAATGTAGTACAAACATAAGTATATTTATAAATAAATAAGTAAATATATATATAAATGTCTCTGTGTGTGTATATGTGTGGTAACTCTCGGGAGGAAAGTCCTGTGAAACTGAAATTTCATATTTAAGACAACTATACGCCTGAGATGTTACAAAAACATTTTCATCAAAATCGGCTAACCAGAAGAGCCACTTTATACTATACATATTGCACCTTTTTATGATTTTACAAAAACGGTTCTGACGATTTTGATTAAACGCGCTATATCGATGTAAAATTTAGTGGGCTTTAATATCATGTAGGTTTCATTCTAAATAAAACAGTCTGACAGGGCTTAAATGCCGATATTTTAAATTTTCTTCTTCTAAAGTACCTTTAGAATTTTGTTGATTCTATAAAAATAACTATATTATCTTGTTACCACTGATAAAAAACAGGTAAATATATAGATTAAATGAATTCGATACCCAACTAAAGAAAAAACTGAAATAATATTTTTTTAATGCAATTTTTTTTTGTTTTTGAACATAAATGAATATACATGTGTAATATACCGTTGGAAAGCTAAAGATTTTAGAAGAAAATATTATCTAATACACTAGCTTGTAAAAGTTTATAAAGAGTGATTAAAAGCCGATAAAACTAACTGATTATTTTAGATAATAATATAATTGATTTTTTAATAAAACACATGTTTCTATAGAAATTCAATTTATATATAAAATAACACGAAATATAAAAGTAGTATATGTATATATATATATATATATATATATATATATATATTTATTTATTTATTTATTTATTTATATACATTTATATATACTTTTTTTTTTAATGCGTTAAATAAAAATAGCGGTAAATTTTTCAATAAAATATGAACAAAAAAAAGACCCTAAAACATAAGGAATATATCTCACGTATTCGTTGACATAGCGATTAATTCATGGTATCTTCTCAGATGATCTCTTGTTATTATGATAAGAGTTATTGCTATTTAGCCGCTCTATTTCATAGGAATATTATTTTGAGGTACTGAGCATGGCAGGATGTTAATATTTGCAAGGTTGCAGATAATTCGATGGGATATTTCGGGATTTATGTTCCACGTGGGATTTATGTTAATGTTCCACATCCTTCGGTTTTTATGATAAGTGATAGCAGAGTTCGGAATGCAATAAATTTATATTTGCTCTCCGATAACATTGATATCCGTCAAATATTATCTTGATGATGCTTGCTCTAAGTTACAGTGATCTCGTCGATAAACCTCTCTTAAAAATCACATAGATAGGTTAATGGATTTAGGTATTTATGCTCCATTCCGGCATGATTCCTCCTATATTTAAAAAAGTCATTCATAATGGCATTCGAAACGACAAAGCCAATAGCCAAGGCCGATTGTAAAAGATAATATGTTTCCTTCCTCCGCTCATTACAGCTTTCTCCCAACTTATTCTGAATATTAAAAATATAATCAAATTTTATATTCTTATCTTTTTCCATTATATATCCTCACATACATTTGCTAGTTTCAGGAGCATTATGAAATAGAATAGAGGATGTTAGGAGCTATCTGTGTGCTATTTTAGATAATGAAATGGGTAGCAAAGACAATACCTAATTTCCATCCGTACTTGCCTCAGTGAGGAGAAAGTTCAGCAGTACGATATGTTAATACATCTTTGTGATTTACGGAATGAAAGTATTTACTTTTACAATTTAAAAAGTAAATACTTTCATTCCGTAAATCACAAAGATGTATTAACATATCGTACTGCTGAACTTTCTCCTCACTGAGGCAAGTACGGATGGAAATTAGGTATTGTCTTTGCTACCCATTTCATTATCTAAAATAGCACACAGATAGCTCCTAACATCCTCTATTCTATTTCATAATGCTCCTGAAACTAGCAAATGTATGTGAGGATATATAATGGAAAAAGATAAGAATATAAAATTTGATTATATTTTTAATATTCAGAATAAGTTGGGAGAAAGCTGTAATGAGCGGAGGAAGGAAACATATTATCTTTTACAATCGGCCTTGGCTATTGGCTTTGTCGTTTCGAATGCCATTATGAATGACTTTTTTAAATATAGGAGGAATCATGCCGGAATGGAGCATAAATACCTAAATC
This sequence comes from Piezodorus guildinii, assembly GCA_023052935.1. NCBI lineage: Eukaryota > Metazoa > Arthropoda > Insecta > Hemiptera > Pentatomidae > Piezodorus > Piezodorus guildinii. The sequence goes on from CM041292.1 coordinate 153,374,854, forward strand.
CATTAACCTATCTATGTGATTTTTAAGAGAGGTTTATCGACGAGATCACTGTAACTTAGAGCAAGCATCATCAAGATAATATTTGACGGATATCAATGTTATCGGAGAGCAAATATAAATTTATTGCATTCCGAACTCTGCTATCACTTATCATAAAAACCGAAGGATGTGGAACATTAACATAAATCCCACGTGGAACATAAATCCCGAAATATCCCATCGAATTATCTGCAACCTTGCAAATATTAACATCCTGCCATGCTCAGTACCTCAAAATAATATTCCTATGAAATAGAGCGGCTAAATAGCAATAACTCTTATCATAATAACAAGAGATCATCTGAGAAGATACCATGAATTAATCGCTATGTCAACGAATACGTGAGATATATTCCTTATGTTTTAGGGTCTTTTTTTTGTTCATATTTTATTGAAAAATTTACCGCTATTTTTATTTAACGCATTAAAAAAAAAAGTATATATAAATGTATATAAATAAATAAATAAATAAATAAATATATATATATATATATATATATATATATATTATATATATACATATACTACTTTTATATTTCGTGTTATTTTATATATAAATTGAATTTCTATAGAAACATGTGTTTTATTAAAAAATCAATTATATTATTATCTAAAATAATCAGTTAGTTTTATCGGCTTTTAATCACTCTTTATAAACTTTTACAAGCTAGTGTATTAGATAATATTTTCTTCTAAAATCTTTAGCTTTCCAACGGTATATTACACATGTATATTCATTTATGTTCAAAAACAAAAAAAAATTGCATTAAAAAAATATTATTTCAGTTTTTTCTTTAGTTGGGTATCGAATTCATTTAATCTATATATTTACCTGTTTTTTATCAGTGGTAACAAGATAATATAGTTATTTTTATAGAATCAACAAAATTCTAAAGGTACTTTAGAAGAAGAAAATTTAAAATATCGGCATTTAAGCCCTGTCAGACTGTTTTATTTAGAATGAAACCTACATGATATTAAAGCCCACTAAATTTTACATCGATATAGCGCGTTTAATCAAAATCGTCAGAACCGTTTTTGTAAAATCATAAAAAGGTGCAATATGTATAGTATAAAGTGGCTCTTCTGGTTAGCCGATTTTGATGAAAATGTTTTTGTAACATCTCAGGCGTATAGTTGTCTTAAATATGAAATTTCAGTTTCACAGGACTTTCCTCCCGAGAGTTACCACACATATACACACACAGAGACATTTTCGCGGAACTTGGTTATTTGGACTCAGGAGACCATAGAACGTGTATTTCCGTTGAAAACTGGAATTCGAAAATTTTCACGATCGCAATACTTCCCCTTACTATATATAGTAAGTGAAAGTAAAAATGTATAATTTAGAATTTACACCGCAAATAGATTCTAAAGTAATTTAAATACTTAATCAGAATCTTGATTCATAAATATCTAAATGAGTTTCTAATCATAAATAGTTCTTCGTTCTAATAGTCCTACAATTCTTATATAGCTCTAGTAGTAATAGTTCTATAGTTCAAATTATTAAAATTAAAAGAAGAACAATATGAAGACTATTAAACTTTTAAATAAGAACAAATGTTAAGGAATATTTGACGATATTATTCCAATGAATTTTTATGTTCTTTTTAAAATTGTAATATTTATGTTCTATTTAATATTGTAATATTTATGTTAAAATATTGTTCTTTTTTTAAGCTTTGATTATTTGCTTAGTTTCTCTTTATAGTCCTCAAATATAGTCATTCCTCAAATTTTATTTTTGCTTCCATATTTTATTACTGTTATCTTATTATAATTTAATGATTTTTTTTACATATTTTAATTACTTTCATCCATTATATTATTATTTCAAGCTTATAATTAATTTTCTAATTATATTGGTTATCTTGTTGGATTGGATTTGGTTAGTTGCCATATTGTTTCTCTAAGCCCTGATAAGCCTACAACGTAGACCGAAGCGTCAAATACAATAAGTGTTACATATTAATGTTTTTTTTTTTTTACAATCTTCCTCATTAATTATTCTCAACGATTAACTAAACTCCATCATTATGTAATTATTTTAATTTTTAATTGAAAAACGTTTTGTTGTGTTTGTTCTAACCTCTTTATATATATATATATATATATATATATATATATATATATATATATATATATATATATATATATATATATACAATACTACGCAATACAAAGGAAAATTCATTCATTAATGAAAACTCGAAAATTACCTGTGCAGTGAACTTCTTACAACTTTGGCAGTCAAGAAAACAATAAATCAAACTAAAAATAGAATGTATCTTCTATATTCCCCATAGGGGATAACTGTCAATAGAGCTCCAGGCACAAAAAGCATATTGTTTATTCTTTTTTATTTTTATCACGTTAGACGTTGCAGTAATAATTCTATTTAATCAAATTATTTCTTGTCATTATATATATATATATATATATATTATTGGACCAAAACTCACGGACGAATATTATAGGCTTCACATCGCGGCAGACATTGGAATGAGACGACTTAAATTTTATGGACACACTAACAGACTCCCACAGACTAGACTCACCCACAGAATTCTCAGATACATCCAGGGACTCAAGACCACTACACCCTGGATGACACAAATCAAAATTGATCTAGAAAGAGTTCAGATTGATTCAGCGGACGTAATGGACAAAGGCGTCTATAAACATAAAGTGTAAAAGTGAGAAGTGATGTCAGAGAAAACAGCACCTAAAGCCCAAAGGCCAAAGTGGACCGAAGAAAGGAAGAGAGCCTTCAGTGAACGAAGGAGTACCGGAAGAACAGGAAGAACAAAGAACAAGTAGTCATAATTGTTTCGCGTGGTCTGGTAGATGGTAATAATAACGTGTGTAATAATAAGGATAATATATATATTTTAATTTTATTCTATTCTAAATTTTATTCTATCGTATTTACTATATAGAGGTATAATCTGTATGAGTTTCATTATTTCTCACTCAGTCCTTTTTGAGATATTTTACCATAAATAGTACTGAGCTGGAAAATAACCCTTCTTTGGAAATTTATATTGGAAAATGTAGCTTACATGATTGAAATTTCTAAAACAAGTAGTGCAATGATAAGTCTATATAAGAAAAAATGATTAAGCGTGAAAATCATTTCTAACCTCCCTTGTCATAGCGCGCCAAAGGTTTCAGTTAATGTAATTATTCGTGATTTTATTAAGCCATTTTCTTGGCTACTTAGGTAATGTCTTGTAAGGACCAAAATTATATGAATAATCTCATCATTTTAGTTTTTGATTAGTTCTTAAATATGCAAAATTACTGAAGTTAATTATTTTTAAAGAAAACGTTATTTTAACAGTTAAGATAATTTTATAACTCCGGAACCAGCTTAGTCTCAAAGAACAAATTTATATCACTTAACTCATCATATATATGAGTAATCTGTATAAGTTTCATAATTTTTCACTCAGTCCCTTTTGAGATATGTCCGTGTAAACATAGCGAAAAACGGATTTTCACCAATTTTGAAAATCTATATACAAAAAAGGACTATGTTCTCAAGATAAAAATTTTTACTGAATGTAGGACTCTGACTAAGCTATAAAGAAAAAATATCAAAGGCGAGTCTCTTTTCCTTTATATACTTTTATCTCGTTAAAAGTCTCTTTTTTTATACTCTTTTGAGAAATTTTTAAACAACTTTCTTCACTATTTACATAATGAGTTGTGGGGAAAGAAGTACAAAGCATGTCCATATCTTATTGTTAATTTTTGTTTTGATTTGATATCTGAAAAATTAGAGGAATTAAAAAGATTTTCCCTTTACATGTTTCTACCCGTGAAGTTGAGTTAAAACGGCTGCAACACTAAACGTATTGGCTAGAAATAGTTTTTATTTGTGGTTTCATATTCACGAAAGGATAGAGAATAACTGGTCACAAAATCACGAAAATCAAAAATATCGAGCGGCAAAATTAATGAAAATTGGACGATTTCAAATGGATTGACCCATATATACACTCGTATATATAAAATAACACGAAATATAAAAGTAGTATATATATATATATATATATATATATATATATATATATATATAATGACAAGAAATAATTTGATTAAATAGAATTATTACTGCAACGTCTAACGTGATAAAAATAAAAAAGAATAAACAATATGCTTTTTGTGCCTGGAGCTCTATTGACAGTTATCCCCTATGGGGAATATAGAAGATACATTCTATTTTTAGTTTGATTTATTGTTTTCTTGACTGCCAAAGTTGTAAGAAGTTCACTGCACAGGTAATTTTCGAGTATTCATTAAAGAATGAATTTTCCTTTGTATTGCGTAGTATTGTATATATATATATATATAAAGAGGTTAGAACAAACACAACAAAACGTTTTTCAATTAAAAATTAAAATAATTACAAAATGATGGAGTTTAGTTAATCGTTGAGAATACTTAATGAGGAAGATTGTAAAAAAAAAAAAAACATTAATATGTAACACTTATTGTATTTGACGCTTCGGTCTACGTTGTAGGCTTATCAGGGCTAAGAGAAACAATATGGCAACTAACCAAATCCAATCCAACAAGATAACCAATACAATTAGAAAATTAATTATAAGCTTGAAATAATAATATAATGGATGAAAGTAATTAAAATATGTAAACAAAATCATTAAATTATAATAAGATAACAGTAATAAAATATGGAAGCAAAAATAAAATTTGAGGAATGACTATATTTGAGGACTATAAAGAGAAACTAAGCAAATAATCAAAGCTTAAAAAAAGAATAATATTTTAACATAAATATTACAATATTAAAAAGAACATAAATATTACAATTTTAAAAAGAACATAAAAATTCATTGGAATAATATCGTCAAATATTCCTTAACATTTGTTCTTATTTAAAAGTTTAATAGTCTTCATATTGTTCTTCTTTTAATTTTAATAATTTGAACTATAGAACTATTACTACTAGAGCTATATAAGAATTGTAGGACTATTAGAACGAAGAACTATTTATGATTAGAAACTCATTTAGATATTTATGAATCAAGATTCTGATTAAGTATTTAAATTACTTTAGAATCTATTTGCGGTGTAAATTCTAAATTATACATTTTTACTTTCACTTACTATATATAGTAAGGGGAAGTATTGCGATCGTGAAAATTTTCGAATTCCAGTTTTCAACGGAAATACACGTTCTATGGTCTCCTGAGTCCAAATAACCAAGTTCCGCGAAAATGTCTCTGTGTGTGTATATGTGTGGTAACTCTCGGGAGGAAAGTCCTGTGAAACTGAAATTTCATATTTAAGACAACTATACGCCTGAGATGTTACAAAAACATTTTCATCAAAATCGGCTAACCAGAAGAGCCACTTTATACTATACATATTGCACCTTTTTATGATTTTACAAAAACGGTTCTGACGATTTTGATTAAACGCGCTATATCGATGTAAAATTTAGTGGGCTTCAATATCATGTAGGTTTCATTCTAAATAAAATAGTCTGACAGGGCTTAAATGCCGATATTTTAAATTTTCTTCTTCTAAAGCACCTTTAGAATTTTGTTGATTCTATAAAAATAACTATATTATGTTGTTACCTCTGATGAAAAACAAGTAAATATATAGATTAAATGAATTCGATACCCAACTAAAGAAAAAAACTGAACTAATATTTTTTTAATGCAATTTTTTTTGTTTTTGAACATAAATGAATATACATGTGTAATACACCGTTGGAAAGCTAAAGATTTTAGAGGAAAATATTATCTAATACACAACCTTGTAAAAGTTTATAAAGAGTGATTAAAAGCCGATAAAACTAACTGATTATTTTAGATGATTATATAATTGATTTTTTAATAAAACACATGTTTCTATAGAAATTCAATTTAATTAATCCTTTAATAGTTTCACTAATTTTTATCTCTAACTATATTTGAAAATTCTTTAATCGATTTTTAAAACGGAGGTAACTAAAAGTCGTGTGTTGGCGGCACCAGATGTTTTATCTAGTCTTTTCTAACCGTACCAGGAAAACTTAAATAATGTGCTCAGTACAAAAAACATCGGAGGAGAGACAGGGCAGCTTATATCCGCTTAATAACCTCTATAAAAGGATTTTGTGTAAATTGAGGATGACTGACATATTTTATATATATTTATCCTTGTAACATTTTAGCACGTGTTTATTGTATATAGTTAGTTTGTATTTTATACTATTTTGTTTTGTAATTTTCTATTTTCATGTTCTTTGAGAAGCTCTGCTAATCATTTTTTTCTCAATATAATAATGTTAAGTGATAATTGCCTCGCTAAACTCAATAAAATATTTTAAGCTTGTCAAAAATAGTAAACTCAGATCGGACTTTCCGAATGAAGTAGATGAATTGGTACTGGTTGTGCGACATCTGCATTTCAAAGTTGTGATCTCAGTCAATGAAAACCTACTTTATCCTAACTATATAATATTTTTCAGTACGTATTGCAGTTTACTCCCGTCAGCGAAAACCTGATCCGTTGTTTCGGTTCCGTTCTTTTCGGTTCAGTCACACTCATTCACTTGCTACTGTTCACCGCCTCCTCTCACTCGAAAGGTTTCACTGTCACTTTCCCTTTTAATATCACAGTTCTGTATCCTCCATTGGAGAGTTTACTGTCTGTTGGCGATGTTCAAGACTCCGAAAGGCACAATACTGTTTCAGTAAAAATGTTATGAATTTTATCTCGTTAAATACATGATGCATCTGGAAATTTGCCTGATCCTGGGGATGCGTTCAAAGCGAACTAACCTAAATATCATACTTTCAGAAATCCAGCTGTATATGGAAGTTTTGGTACTCCTCATATCTTCGAGGATAAATCAGGTAGTTAATGTGCGAGCAAAAACCCTGAACCGATGAAATCCATAATACTTCACATGACAATCGACAATAACCTTTAATTAATTATACTTAAGTCATTCGTTCTAATTACAATACCCGCCCGACCTTCAAAACCCGTCTATTCAATCATTTCCCGTCCGTTCAATTTTCTTAAGAATTCTGAGTTTCAAAGTGTTAAGTGATTTCTTGTTGTTTTTTAAGCATAGCGTGTATGTTTTTTCTTAATCACAGATGTGTGCATGTTCTCAATTTTTTTTCTTCCATTAGCATGAAAATTTACCTATAATATTTTTTTTGTTATATTTATATTTTTACTAATTGCTTTTGCCTGTATTTGTTATCCTTACTATAAGGTACTAAAGTCCATATTTATAGTCTTATTATTATTATAGTTGATGATAAATGGAATATTATAAAATTTAACAATTAAAACTGTTATCCAAGCCATTTATTAATAATCGTTAAGAAATAATGAAAGAAGAATTATACGAAAGCAGATTCGATTTCAAATTGTTGGTTTTCTGAACCTGTATTTGACCTTCAAATCCATAAACCATGCTGAAAAGGTTAAAAACCCTTTAATTTAAATGCAATTTCACAAAGGCATGACAAGAAGAAGTGTGGTAAGGAAAGATATTCAATTTGGCCATGATAAATTACTCCAGAGGGCAGCGAAACTCTTGATACGTAACGAATTCCTAAACATAAATAAAATAAATAAACAAAAAAGATTGTTTGAGATAAAAACGTATGATAATTAGCTGTTGGGAACCAGTCCCTTGGAGGAGGTTAGTGAGGCATCTGTCAAGGCCTGCTTCTTGGTTTTGTACTTTATGCCTCTTTTCATCTTCTCATTTTTCCTAGTTTGGTAAGCATTTTTTCTTTAATTTATTGTACTTTATAAAAAAAAAAAAAAATAAAAAAAATAATGTAAAATAAAAAAAAGAGAAAAATGGCTCTCCATTTTTGTTAAGGTCTTTCTTTATATTTAAAGATTCCAAGTTATAAAAAAAAAAAAAAAATACTTAGAATATATTTCAAGTTCAACGAAATCAGTTAAAAAAAAAAAAAAAAAAAAAAAAAAAAAAAAAAAAGATTATTGAGAAAATTTAAAGCCAATTGCTCAGAATCGTTTTTAGACCAGATTCAATTGCTGTATATATCTTAGATGTTCTTGAAATTTACAACTGTATATTATAATACAACAAGTAAATATGCTGCTTTGTGATAAATGCATGAAAAACATGAAGAAAAACTACCCATTGGCAGCACTCTAGTAGTCAATATGGTCTCGAGACCATCTTATTTTCAGGCGCATCGGAGGATTATAAGGAATCGAGTAGGATGTTAGGGTGGAAACTAGCGGAATGGAGTTTCGCATGGAAGGATTCATCCTTGGTTCGGGCCAAAACAGTAACATATGGAACATTAAGGACTTTGTGGATGAGTTGTTGTTTACTTAAAATAAAAATATTATTATTAAATATACATATATTCGTTGAAATTCACAACTGCATTAACATGAATACATCAAGTAAATTTGAAGAAAATATTTTTTAAAAAAGGCATGAACATGAAGAGACTAGAGGTTGCCCTCCAAAAACTATTCTAAACCAGAAGATCTTGAGGACATCTCAGATGCCTCGGAGAATTCCTAGGAATCGAAGAGCAAGCAATGATTGAAACTTATGGGTTAGAGTGGGTATGGAGATTGTCAAGGAAGAATGATACCTGACTCAGGCCAAATCATTAACATTAAGGCCATTAATCAAGAAGCATTGAGTATTTTACGAAGGATTTTAATGTTTGGATTTGTGAAGAATTTGACGGTCTTGTAGAGCCCCAAATCAATCCCATAACTCCAGATTGGCTACATGATAGTCATCTAACAAGCCTTTTGTAGTTAAATGGGAAGTTTGAGCGTTTTTATGGTAAGTGATGATCTAGACGAAAAACACTAAATAAACATCAATATTTATTATAAAAAATGAAACTTAAAAAACTAATTACAAGACGCCAAGAGAGAAATTCATAGCAACGCTGCTCAAATACATCGGGTTGCTAGTCACACAGCATAATCATCAATCTATACTGGACATATTGCACATACTAATACTTTGTTTATACTAACTTATTCTCATTATTTAATTTCTATTATTTACAGTTCCATTTTAACTTTATATATTTCTCTCTAATTATAACTTATTTTATTTTCCTTTAAATGAGCTTTTAGAGGAGATTTTAATTATCACTAAATAATGTGATAATTTTTTTTTTTATTCGTATTTATTACAATTTGTCATAATAGGCAATAATAATAGTGATACAGGATCTCATTCATACAATATTTGTGATAATTAAAATATATTTAAAGCATTATGTAGAAAGTAATAATTACCTGATTTTTTTATTATGATTTTTTGAAGACTTATTTTGGTAGTTTAATTCAGGAATTGACTCAATGAACAAACGTTTGACTGTTTATTTATATATTTTGTTTTGTTGGTCTGTTCTAAAATTCTGTATTATTCAGAAAATAGAACAGTTGTATTTTTTTTTTTTTTTTTTTTTTTTTACTATGAGATCGTAATTTTTACCGAATAATGTGAGTTAATATTGATGCTTATTATTATTTTACTAGCTGTTGCTCGCGACTTCGTCGTTTTTAAAAAAATATATTGGGCTGTCTGGAAAGTTCATAGAGAAATTTGGACAACAATTAAAATTGATGATCAGCTTAAAATTTATATATTTAATCTACAATATAGTTACCACCATTAGCGATTACCCTTTTCCAACGGCTTGAAAGGTCCATTATCTTTTTTTTTTTTTTTTAAATCACTATTCTTACTCCTGAAGAATAATAAAAGCTCCGTTTTGACGTCATCATCTGAAGAGTAGGATTTCCCTTGTAGACAATTTTCGAGGGAACAGAAAAGATGGAAATATATTTATAGTTTGATTTTGTGGAAGGAGCTCAAAATGTATGGATCCCTTCCAATCCCGCCAAATACTGAGCATCGCCTCTCTTGGATGCAAGCCGGCCTTTGGTGTTGCGAGCGGCATCGTTCCAGGCAACCCCCAAGATATTTTTCGGCTGGTGTTGATGTAGAGAATCCATTTTTTGTCACCAGTAACAACTCGTTTCAAAAATGGATCCTCCACATTTTTTTCAGCAGTAAATCAAAACATGAAATCCTTTCAATAAGCTCATGGGGAACCCAAACTTCGTAACGACAGACGTACCCGGCCTTCTTTAGGTGATCAAAAACGGTCGATTTGCACGATCTTAACTCCGCATCTATCTCATAGACAGTAATTCGTGGATTGTTTGCAATGACCGTCATAATATCTTCAATGTCAAGAGTTGAATCATGGCCAGCCCGGGATTGGTCTTCCAAATTGAAATCTCCTGATCTTAACGGCGAAAACCACTTCTGAACTGTGCTTTCGAGAATTGAATTCCTGCCATACGCGGCACGATTTTTTCTTGCAGTTTGGGCTGCGTTTTTCCCTTGTTTTAAACAGAACAGCTAAAATACTAAAATACGCCGAAAATGAACGGAATGGTCACTCATGTTGGTTTGCAATAAACTGCATTACTGAGCCTTGATAAAGACGAATTCAGTATGTAAACATATTTAATTCCATGAGGATGGATATAATCGATTCATACGTGTTTAAATGTTTGCCCATGTTATTAATTAATTGTTACGACAAAAGTTAACTTAACGGGATATTGAATTATTTTAAAATTTAAAGGTAAATCATTTAAAATCGTTGGGATGCGAGGTCAATTTTCTCCGTTTTTTTCAGATTTACCACTTATTCTTCGGTCCTATTGGTTGCAGCGTGATGTTATATAGCCTATAACCTTCCTCGATAAATGGACTATCCAACACAAAAATAATTTTTCAATTTGAACCAGTAGTTTCTGAGATTAGCGCGTTTAAACAAACAAATAAACTCTTCAGCTTTATAATATTAGTATAGATTAGCTTAGTTAAAAAAAATTGTCCCTAATTTTTAAATATTTTTTATTTTTAAAAACAATCTATATTCACTTTACAAATTATACTGTCCTAACTTAATGTTCAAGCTCTTCTTCGATGTTGGCTAAAAAATCGTATATAGATTTTTTTTTTTTGTATCTTGTGGATTCCTATCTTCTGTTAGATGCTAAGTGTGGATTTCAGAGGAACAGCATTCCACTTACCGAGATGGCTTCTAACTTAAGATATGTTGAATCCACCTCCGATATATATCAGACCGTATGAAAGAACTTTGGTTTTATACTATAAAGAACGGTTTATTCAAGTATTACTTAGTAATAATGAATATTCTATAAATTAAAACATATATATTTAGCTAAAAAATAATGAAAACATATTTAGCTCTTAAAGAATAATCTTAATGTTCGGAAAGGTCTTATTCAGCAAATAATATGAATGCGTATTATATTTATAGTCTGAGTAACTGTGAGAAAAAGCTGTGCTTTCATTAAAGATAAATTAATTCGTAATTAAAATATATAATGGAAAGGAACTATCTAGGTATTACTGAAATAATTAATTATTTGAAAAAATATGTTTTTACAGTTCAAAGATAATTATATTTATGGTTGTCTTATTGATTGTTTTACTTATAATTCTACTAAATTGTAAGTTTGAAAAAGGAAACAACGAAAATCTAGTGCTTACAACACACGACTTTCACTTACCTTCGTTGTTAAAATCAATTTAAGAATTTTTAATGACAGTTATGGATGAAATATGTAGGTGAGTGAAAGTAAAATGACTAAAGAATTAATTACATTGAGTTTCGATAGAAAAATGTGTTTTAATAAATAATCAATTATCTTCCACAATCAGTTAGTTTTATCAGCTTATTATCACTCTCAAATTAACACGTCTATATATATATATATATTTTTTTTTTTTTCTAACCCTCCATAATTTATTTATTAAATAAGTTTACATCTACAAGTATATACTAAATCTTAAATCTAACTACATACTACGGGAATTAGGGATCATACACGTCTATATTGCTGGGTTTATGTTTAAAAACAAAATTGGGGCTCTCTGCTTCATTGACAAGCCGCCAGGTTGCAGCACGGTCAACATGGGAAATTCATGTTAGTTCATGGGAACCCCAAACAGTTAGTTATATCAGCTTATCATCACTCCCAATTAACTTTTAGAATTTTGTGAGATATTTTTTCTAAAATCTTTAGCTTTCCCACGGTATATTATACATCTATATTACTTGTGTTTAAATATTGCATAATTTCATTTTAATCATAATGAACCTTACATGATATAGAAGCTCTTTAAATGTTACATCGATATCGCGAGTTTAATCAAATTCCTTAGAGCCGTTTTTGAGAGAATCGTAAAAAGGTGCAAAGTATATGGTCTCTTCTGGTCAGACGATTTTGATGAAAAAGTTGGTGTAACATCTCGGGCGTATATTTTTTTAAAATATGAAATTAGTTTCGTAAAACCTTTCATTTTTGAGCTGTACTTACCACATGTAAGTAGTGTACCACTTACACAGACCTATTTTTGAAACTTGATTGGACTTAGGGGAACTTAAAACGTGAATTTCCAACGAATACAGAAATTCAAAAATTTTCACGATCACAACACTTATTATTATTACACATTTCATATATAGGTAAGTGAAAGTAATATAAATAAATAAATATTAAAAAAAGTTATGAAGAGATTCTCACTTTTCTGTTTTTATGGTTCGCTTTCTATCAAAGGTAAAATGAATAGTGAAAGCGCTATCTGTTGATATTACTGCTCTTCAACCAGAACGGCAGTTTAAGGTACTCTCTCCTAACTTTATAGTCACTAATTATTTTTGCAATAATGGAGTTATTATCGAAAAATAAAATCGAGTAATTTTCATTATAAAATTAAGCCGTCATTTGCATTTAAAAAAAATGGAAACCTTACTCATTACAGGGTTAATTTTGGAGCATTATTACTTGTTAGTGAATATAAATACTTCTACGAACCCGATGTGATTTTTAAAAAAAATATATTTTATTGATTTTTTTTAACTTAATGTACAATACATAGAAGTAGTAAAACGGCTAATATCACAAATTTAGGCGATAAATAGTCTCGTGAAGAAGCTACCCAATGGTTAGCTAAACATAACTATACAATGATTCTTTTTGGTAACACTGTAATGTTTATTTTATTAGCAGGTCTCGAGGCCACCGTCTTTTCAGGAGGATGTAATTGTTAATGGTTAAAAAAGGAAAAAGCAAAACAATTTTAATCCAATAGCTTACTAATAGGTGAGTAGACCGAAATCAAGCTCGAAATTACAGAATAAATCATTATTTCGCCACAACCGGATCCAAAGCCTGGACATGTAGATTATTAGCACCTCCTGAGCTACCTTTCTCATATTGTTACAAAATTCTTCTAAACATATTTTATGAGGTTATCCTACATTTTGGCTAAGATTTTACCATTTTATAACTCTTTGCTTGTTTGTGAAATTACGAAAATTCATCCGGTTTCAACATAGAACGGACATAATCTAATAACACATTGTTGAAGCGCCCGTTAAATATTTCGCTATCGTTTGTCATACTCCAGGAAATGAAATAACGTCTCAGCTCGTGAGCTGTAATTTAACCAGAAATTAGGGGTCTTATCCTAGCAATATTGCAATAAATCGTTTGTTTTTTTCTTTTTGATAGATTAATTCTTTATTTTCCTTATTTCCTAACTTCCATGCTATGTTGTTTAATAGCTTATACTGAAGTTTTGCTCTGAAAAGAATAGTATTCTAATACAATGTAAATACGATTGAAAGATCAATAGGCATAATATAGTGTGGGACAGAAAGATTGAGTTAGCATCAAAGGATTATAAAAAAATATTGGACTCTATAAACATTTTTGTTTGCTCTTTCGTCTAAAGAGGACCATGGCCCCGTTTAAAAGTTTCCCCCCTTTCACCTGTATCATCCAGTGGCCAAATATCAATGACTTAAAAAAAGTTTAGTTTTATGCCAAAGAAAAAAAATAATTTCTTGATCCTAGTTTGAGTAACAATCAAATAACTACAATAATTAACCATTTTCGCAACATAAGTTACAGTTAATCAATTATCCATGGATTTTGCAATGAAAAAAAGGCACTTATTCAGTGATCTTTTGTGCTTTTAGACAAAATCTTCTTAGCGATAATGCTCCAAAGATATTTTAGATAACATACGAGTATATAGAGAATACTCGTCCAAAATTCGTTACCCTTGTTCTATGAAATGATAAATAGTTTTACCTCAATTCAATTTTGGAACTTCGTTTTTAAAAAAGTAGTTCTTAGGGACTTGTACATTACTACCACGTTTTTTGTGCCATCCTTCCGATGTGAGGTGATGACAGTGTAGTAATAAGCACGTGCTCTGAATGTGTCTGTTCGAAATATGATTTATTCTTTTTTATAAATGATATTTATGTGTGATTCTTATCTCTAAAGGACCAGTTATTGACCTAGTTCAGAAAGTTATAAAAGTTATAGGATTTATATGTAAGTAACAATTAAAAAAGTGCAAAAAATGTGAAGTGGTGGAAGGTTATAGTGCTGCAACCCATACAGTGTTATGTTAAATTGGATAAATAATTAAGAACCATTTCTTTTATGTTCGGTTGTTCAAAACAGTGCACGGTACTTTTGTTTATAAATAGGATCAGTGATTGTAAGTGAATAATTACTAATAGTGAACATTTATACTAGTGGATATAAGTAGTGTGGGGCTATGATGCCCGAAGGGGACAGAAGTATGGAACTGCTACAAGAGGCAGGTCCTTCTGTCTCTACTGAGGAGAACAACGAATGGGAAGTGGTAACGGGAAGAAAACGGCCTTGTTCTTCAGGAGAGCTAAGAAAAATCACCAAAAAAATTAACAACATTGAAACTACAAACAGGTATGACCCACTTTTAAAAATCAATAATACAGAAGCCTACAATCAACCAAATGAAACAGACAGTAAACAAGTAAAACCGCCTCCTATATTTTTAAATGGAATTCAAAATATAGAAGCCTTAATTTCATTTTTAAAGAAAGAAATAGGCCAAAATCACTTTAATATTAAATCAACAGTTAGGCATGTGATACATTACCCAGCCTCGCCGGAATCATACAGATCGGCCGTACGCAGTTTAAAAAAAGTGAACGCCGATTTTCACACTTATCAGTTGTCAGAAGATAAGAACCCGAGAGTGGTTATTAAGGGTCTCCATGCATCTACTCCAGAATCGATTATCAAAGAGGAATTAAAAACATTGGGGTATGACGTTTCCAACGTTACCAATTCCATATCAGCCCGAACTAAATTGCCACTAAATATGTTTTTTGTTGATATAACAAAAAATACATATAATGAAAAAATATTCGACTTAAATTATATTTATTACACCAAAATAAAAATTGAAGAGGTCCGAAAAAAGAGAGAAATTCCACAATGCTTTCGGTGCCAGGGCTTTGCCCACACCAAATCTTACTGCTACCACCAGCCACGTTGTGTACGATGCGGGGAGGCCCACGAAACATCGGCATGCCTCAAAACTAGAAATACTCCTGCCAAATGTGCCAACTGTGAAGGGGCACACCCAGCCAATTACCGGGGATGCCAGGCTCTCAAGAACCTGAGAGCACAGCGAGCCCAGAAGTACCGTCCTCCGCCGGTGACTGTCGAACCTCCACCTGACTTAGAGCAGTACCCACCTCTACCAAACAGCCCTTATCAACAGCAGCCTTCGGAACCTTTCACTTTACTTCCAAGAATGGAGCGCCCGAACTGTCCTCGACCGAACTTAGAGACTCATCAGCCTAAGCCATATCCAAGATCAGGTATGAGGGAAGATAGTTGTCAGCTGGTGCAACCAGCTGCGTCTTTACCTTCCCAACAAACAAATTTATTAAATAATTTAAGTGCCCTCATCCAGCCCCTTTTGACCCTAATGAATCAAATATCACAACTAACACAAGCCCTAACTGCTACTTATGGACATTAGTTCTCTGACTGTTGGCTCCTTGTCAATCCTTCTTTGGAACACAAACGGAATACTTCGACATAAAACTGAACTGGAAATTTATATGCAACAAAAACGTATTGACATTGTACTTCTGACGGAAACACATCTAACTTCACGTAACAAACTTTACATACCAAATTATACTTTGTACAGAACAGACCATCCAGACAATACTGCCCACGGAGGGACAGCCATACTAATTAAATCTAACCTTAAACATTATCCAATACACGTAAACTCGACGGCTCAAATACAAATAACAGGAATACAGCTACAGACCAACCACAGAAACATAACAATTGCTTCTATCTACTGTCCCCCTAAATATATTTTAACAGAGCAAATGTTCGTAGAACTCTTTCAATCATTTGGTAGAACATTCCTTGCTGGAGGCGACTTCAATGCGAAACATCAACACTGGGGTTCACGTTTATGCACACCAAGAGGCAGGAGACTCATGTCTGCTGTTACTCAGTTGTCATTAAATGTATTTGCCCCCGACAAACCAACTTACTTACCAAATTCTCAGTACAAAAAACCTGACGTACTTGACATATTTGTAGCCAAAGATTTGACAACTCTACCAATTACCATTATTACCGAAACAGATCTTGGCTCGGACCATTTACCGGTAACCCTGATGTTAGGGGTAGAAAAATTCTTTGCAGAAAGGAGACCATCACTCACTTACGGCGTCATGAATTGGGACATCTTTAATGAATATATTAATGACCAGCTTACCGTGCCTAAAGCATTAAAAACCGAAAAGGATTTAGAAGAAGCGGTTGAACTTTTCACCTCAACCATCCAAGAAGCTGCCTGGTCCTCACAAGAAATAAAAAGAAGGCAAGGAGTAAGTTTACCGTCCTACCCTCAATACATCAGGGACCTAATAAGAGCCAAGAGACGATCACGAAAACAATGGCAAACTAACAGACTTCCTTCAGACAGACGAACCTTCAACAAACTTAATAATGAACTGAAGCGAGAAATACGAAAATTTAAACAAACTAACTTTGACAAATATCTGGAAAACTTGACAACGGACGACAGCAGTCTTTGGCGACATACCAAGCGCCTCCTAAAACATCGCGAAGTGTCCGTCCCATTGAGAAAAGATGATGGTTCTTGGGCTGTGTCGGACAAAGATAAATCTGTAATTTTTGCTGACTATCTTTTAACTGTTTTTAAAACTCACACAGACTTAACAGACATACAACACGAAAATTATGTGCAGAAAGTCTTAGACTCACCTCTTCCTATGTCCTTTCCGCCAAAAACCTTTACTCCTTCTGAAGTATCAAGACAGATTATGAAAATGCCAAAAAAGAAGACTCCTGGTTATGACCTTATCACTGCTGAGATACTACAAAAAATCCCCAGAAAAGCTTTAGTCTTCCTTACAACACTGTACAATGCTATACTTAGGACAACTAAATTCCCTATCCAATAGAAATATTCTTCAATTTCAATGGTACATAAACCTAACAAAGACAAACATAGACCTGACTCTTATAGACCTATTAGCCTTCTTCCGGTATGTTCGAAAATATTTGAAAAACTGTTGTACGAACGGATTATTAACATACTGACAGACCACGACATATTACCAGATCACCAATTCGGATTTCGCTCTTTTCATTCCACAACACAACAGCTACACAGAGTTACCGACTACATTACTACTGCACTAGAACTAAAACAATACGCATCTGGGGCTTTTTTGGATGTTACTCAGGCTTTTGATAGAGTATGGCACCAGGGTCTTCTTTTTAAACTAAAACCTATACTTCCAAGCACATATTACTTAGTTTTACAATCTTTTCTCTATGACCGTTTCTTCTCTGTCCGACATGGTTCTGAGACCTCATCAATAAAACCAATCTCTGCAGGTGTACCCCAAGGTTCTATCCTGGCCCCTCTTCTCTACTTAATATACACATATGACTTACCAACAGACCAAAACATCTTAACTGCGACATATGCCGACGACACTGCAATTATTACGAGAAACACAGACCCTATACAAACCAGTATGATATTACAACACCATTTGGACAACGTACAAAACTGGTGTAAGAAATGGAAGTTAAAAATTAACCATGACAAGTCACTACATATTACATTTACACTTAGACGCGGAATCTGCCCTTCAGTTTACATAGACAATCACCCTTTACCGCAAACAAATACAGTAACGTACTTAGGACTAATATTTGACAAAAGATTGACATGGGGTCCACACGTCAAGACAAAACGTAAAACGCTAAACTTTCGACTTAGACTATTATATTCAATATTACATAGACGTTCTAAATTATCCACCAGACAGAAACTAAATGTTTACACTTATTTATTAAAACCAATATGGACTTACGCTTGCCAAATATACGGACCCGCTAAAAAGACACACATACGAAAAATACAAACCTTTCAATCGCAATTTTTAAGACTAGCAATGAACTCACCACCATATGTATCAAACGATACCCTACACACTGACTTACGTATTCCAACTACAATAAACCACATTCGACTGACTTACAAACGATTTCACGACAAACTAAATGGACATAGAAACAAACTTGTACAAAACATGGCTACAACTGACATACCATACATAACTCGGCGTAGGCTGAAAAGGAGTTGGATGAGGGACCTCCTAGCCTGAAAAAATAGTTTGTTTTTCGAATGTCAGGAGTACTCACCACTGGGTACTATCTCCCTCATGCCAACCCATGCTATGTTTATCATATATAACTCATTTGCTGATTGTAACATATACAGGTGCAAATAAAAAAAAAAAAAAAAAAAAAAAAAAAAAATCCTTCCGATGTGATGTAAAATGGTGGTCTCTAGTTTGTGCAATGTCATGTACTCGCTTACATTTTTTTCCTCTCCCGTAGTTTTTTGTTTCTTTTCAAAAGAGAAATTTAGCGGTTACCCTTAAATTCCCTTTTATTTTCATTATAGAAAAATTGATTTTATAAGCAATAGGAAAATAACGGAATTTCTACTTCTTTTTTTTCCATATTTCTTTATTCGCATCTGTCAGAATCTATCAGACAATAAGCAACGGACACAAGACGTGCACTTACGGAGTTGAGCTTTGGGGCTCTACTAAACCATCAAATTCTTCCCGTATTCAATCCTACAAAAAATCCTCAATGCTCCTTACTTTGCCACGAATAAACTTATACATAAAGACCTTAATATCCCATATGATTTGGCGCGAACCAGGTATCAATCCTTCCATGACAAACTCCACTCCTATTCTAACCCACTAGTTTCAATCCTTGCTTCCTCTTCCATTCCTAACAATCCTCCAAGGCGTCAGAAAAGAAGATGGCCTCGAGACCTTCTAGTTTATATAACCTAGTAGTATAGGAGTGTTGCTAATGGGCATTTGTCTTCATGTGTTTTATCTGACAGTTAATTTACTTAATGTCTTAACTAATACAATTATAAATCTCAATAAAAAAAAAAAAATAAAAAAATAGTTCGTTGTTTAGTCTGTTAAATTATTTTCTGAAGGAAGTCTGTTAGCTTGCCATACCTTACGAGCTCTTCTATTTTCTGTGATCAAGGCCCTTATGTATTGAGGGTATTTCGACAAATGATCAAATCTTGATGTTATCTTCTGAGATGATGATCATGCTGTTCTTTGTACACTTTTAGTAAATGTTTCCACTGCTTCTTCTTAATTCGGCTTCTGTTTTGATAGAAATTGGTACTGAGAGTTCGGTTTCCAGGAATACAAGTACAGTGGAGTGATCAGAGCAAAGATTAGAGCTCGTTTTTAATGAGTAAGGTATGATACGTAGTCCTTTAAAAAAAGTCAAGTAGGTCCGTTGTTTTCCGTAGCAAGGTGAGCAAGTAGATTGGTGTAAATAAATAAATAAATAATAATTAATATTATTGTACACATTGAATCAAAATACTGGATACATGGTATTTAGAACTTCATAACCGTGATATACAAATGAATAAATGTGTATTGATGCGTACTGTGTTGTGTAAAAACTTTTGTAATGCAGACTGATCGGATATAAATATATTTTTGTTTATACGTGAATTGTTTGTTTGTTTATTTATTTAACGTCACTTTATATTACTATGGCTAATCGGACGATGCTACAGTGGGAGTCCTAAATTTTGCCTATCCAGGTTTTATTAGGATAGGGATCTTTAACGAGTACCTGACATCGCACAGGCTCGTGACCACCTTTTAACGTCCCCTCCGAAGGACGGCGTAACTAAGGATTTTTTACTCCCATTAAAAAATCCTAGGACCACCTGCGGGTTTGAACCCGTGACCTTCAGCATGGGAGGCTGTTACGCTAGCCACCCAGCTACAAGTGATCCCTTATACGTAAATTAGATTGCAGAATCTATTATACTCCTTCAACATATTCCTATGCTAACCCGCAAAGCCGCTATGTAATGCACCTATTTAAAAAATATTTATTGTCTGAATTATAACCAACAAGTTAGACCAAATTTTTTAATTTACTTTAGACCTAAATTTTTATATAAGGTTTTTAGGGATAATGGCCTGTATAAAAATATTGATAATAGGGACCTGGTTCACTCTGAATAGATACCAATTACAAATATCATGCCTTAAATTAAAAAAAAATCTATAGACCGATATTAGCTGGTAATAAATAATTTAATTTCAGTCCATTACATTTACACATAAAATTCATTATTATTTTATTACAGTGTAGTATATTTAGTATCATTTTTTTTCCTTATATTTTTCTACTCGCACAGGTCAGAAGTTATCTGACAATCAGAATTTGTTGTGCAAAAAACTCAAGGTTTTGGGCTCCAAAAAGTTAAGCTCACTCAGATTACTTTTATTTAGGACCATAAAGAGGTATTAAAACGATTTACAGCTTCGTCCGAATTAATTCCCACAAATTTTGAATTATAGCCTTATTTTATTGGGCTGCTATGAATTTTACAATATAAAGCAAAACCTTTAATATGCAACAGTATAAAAATTGCAATAGTTAAACATCGCTAGGGCTCAAAGCTACGTGTCGCGAAATAGTCATATGAAGAGAGATACTCATCAAGCATCACGCAAGGATATCACATAATCAATATTTTCAGTTAAAATCGTTGACTTTCAGAAACGATATTTCTATTATACTAATGTGTATTTCAACTAAAGGTTCCAACTAAATCTCTTTTTAACATATGACCTATAACCGACTAGAAAAATGATTCCTCTGAAGAAAACTTAGGTAAAAGGAGAAATAATATGCAATTCCTACTGGAATGAGAAGCGAGGCTATAATAGATATTTAGGTGTTACCGGGAAACTATAAAAGTAGGAATTCTAGTGCAAGTCATGGTATTTTATTTATAAGTATTATTAATATTAAAAATAAGTATTATATTTATTCTATAAAATATCTGAATCAAGTCCGAAAATATAAACTAACACATTGACTAGACATTATTAATAGAATTCCTATTGCACTGAAGACAATACCTACATATGTGTTACTCTCAGCTCGCCACACTCTATCCTCTATTCCCTTCCTCTATCCGAACTTAATAATAATAAATAATTCATACATTTTATAAAATATGTTATCGAATTTACAAGTTATATAATTTTCTCGAAACCGTTTTACTATTACTTCTCAACGGATATTATCGTGAAATAATAATAATTCGAGTTATAAACAAAAATACACATTTCAGGGTCTTAAGTAGTATTAAGAATTACCGGTTTTGCCTATAAAATCCATAGACAACAAAGAATCTAACTGTTTTGTGGGACTTTGACAAACACATTTTTTAGTGCATTCATGTAATTTCATTCCATCAAATAATGGAAGAAAAAATTATATAGTAATTACTATCTCGATCACACGGCAGTCGTGTAGCACCTTGATACATAACTATAGCCATAGCTAATAATACAGGTGTGGATTCAGTTTCGTGGAAGAGATTCATTGTGGACCAAGTTCCCATACTCTCTATAATTTCATTAGTGATACCTAATCATATCTAATATGCCATTTTGATTCTAATTGCTCCTTCCATCAACTCCCACGACCTAGGTGATCTGGACTGGCCGCAGAGCTCAGACGACAGAGCCCTGAGGAAGATGAAGGGTCTCCTGGAGCTGGGAGGGCTGAGCAAGGTGGTGTACACCGGCAGTGCTGGCTGCATCGTCATAGTCCTCTCCATCTACTTCGGCATAGCCGGCTTCCCCTATCTCCTCCAACAGCAAATCAAAGCGGTAAGTCACCAAAATAAAGCTCTTTTAAATGATAATTCTCTTTTCTGTAAGTCTAAAAGCAGTTATGCTATTAAAAAAAACAAAAAAAACTGAAATTCTTTAGGTACAAACATTACACTACTAGAAAAAATTATCCATCTATTGGGTTGCAACACATAAAATGACCATTTTTAGAACCAGGAAGAAGAAAAAAATTAGATAAACTCTAACATTAAATTATATATTATGATTATACACTTCTGCCAACGGCTTGCCACGTTTTTTTTTAACAACAAAAACAATTCGTATTGAATAATACAACAATCTGTCTCAATTTGGACACTCGTAATAGTGATGAAATACAATATTCATACAATATTTACACAGCAATAAAATTACAAAATAATAATAAAAAATATATACAATGTGGAATCAATAAAATGTATAATAAGTCTAGAAATCATAAATACAGCAGCACATTGAGTGGAGAATCTAGCCAGTGCTAGAACTCCTTATACGTATTTACAAGAGGTCTCGAGACCACAGCCGTTTCAACCTTCTAGGTGGATGGTAACGATGTGTGGAGCTGGATAGGGATTGAGCTAGAGGATTGGGGTGATGAATAAGGTTCTTATGGAATTTGCAGAATTGGATGGAATGAGGTCTAGAATAAATGGAATATTAAGGTCGTGGTGTAAGATATGGTTGGTGACATAATACGGAGCGTTAACTATTGTTCTGAGGACTTAAGATTGAATGCTTATGATGTTAGAAACCCAAAGTTCAAGTCCATAGGTCCAGATAGGTTTCAGTACTGTCTTGTAAATTTACCACGTTTTCTATTCTAGATTTTAAAAACTCTAAGTCACTCGGTGAAAGAAATTCAGAAAAAGCATTATTAATGTCCGAATCATTCGTAAAACATTTTCCTTGCAAAAGTTGTCCTAACTCCGAAAAAAGTGGTAGTCTATAGGAGGTAGATCAGGAGAATATGAGGGGTGAAGTAGGACTTCATAGCCCAACTCCTTTAATTTGTTTCCTGTCTGTATTAAAACATGAGGTGGAAGGAAACCTTATCATGAAGGAAATTAGGTACTTTTTCTTGGTCGTGCTTGGTAAAATTTTGATGCATTTGGTCAATTTCTTGGCATTATGATGTTGAATCCATTGTTTTTTCCCTTCGGTAGAAAATTTAAATGAATGACCCCGGCCATAGACCACTATACAGTAACCATTAATTTTCTCGGTTGGAGATTCTGTTTGGTTTCCAGGAGGCTGATCGGCATCTAACGATTGACCTGATCGGCTCCGATCTTTATAAATAATCTTTTCGTCACTAGTTATTAAGCGCCCGAGATGGTTCGTTTCTTTGACGAGCAAGCAAAGAAACAATTATCTTGATGTTTTAACTACCATATAAAGATTAAGATTTAACAAATCGGACATTTCATGTGTTACATTCCACAAAACAAAACCATGAAAATGTTTAATCTTTGGACGCGACGTCGCTCAAAAATGATTCGATTACATTTTAACAATTTCTCTAAATAATTTTTTTTATTTTCTAAATAATTTTTTCTATTCATTGGACCACTTTTTTTTTTACAGATACGTGGCTCAAAGTATAAAACGAATATTTACAAAAATGTATACAATTTACAGTAATTTTTATGTGATACTTATTTGTCCAGTTTTAATAGTCATAAAGAACAGTTTTTTCGCTAGTATTATTTTTATATTAAATCACCGAAATATATTGAAATAATGTAATAATATTATTTTCGAAGCTCTAAAAAAAATAGTAAAGAAAAAACATGTCGTTTAAAACGGATAAAACCTTTATGTTTATATACTCATTATGATAAGATTAATTCTAAAACATTATTCTGTTACTTAAAATAATTAATTGAAGGTTTTGAATCTAAGGGGATGTTTGTTTAATTTTTAGAAAGCTTAAAAATTTTTAGAAATAAAGAAGAAGTTAATATAGTACTGCAGTCATGGAAACACTTAATTAAGTTGAAACTTAATTAATTGTGCCAACGCTAAATTGTATGACATCTTCAGGGATATTGAAGGGGAGAGATCACAATATAGCTGGAGATCACAATCCCTCCTATAACATAGACCGAAGCGTTGGCATAATAAATTAAGTTTTTACTTAATTAAGTGTTTAGACGACTGCACCCCGAATCAACTTCTCCTCAATATCTAAATACAGTCAACCATTCTTACATCATTATAAAAAGCTTTATTTTATTCCATGCATACGCCATCTTAAAAGATTTAACAAATATATATATTTTTTTCCAGAGAATTGCCTTAAACAATGGCACTGAAGGTATGAAAGCTTGGGAGAGTCTTCCTTTACCATTGGAATTTAAAGTATTCATATTTAATATAACTAACCCAGAAGAAGTGAGCAAGGGAATGCAACCAGTAGTACAAGAGCTTGGCCCGTATGTTTATGAGTATGTATATACATATTTTATATTGTATTCAATAAGAATAAGACAAAATTATATTCATTCTGTGTGTATGTGTGTGTGTGTGTGTGTGTGTGTGTGTGTGTGTGTGTGTGTGTGTGTGTGTGTGTGTGTGTGTGTGAATAAGTTTATGTATATTTATTTAACCACATGAAAACGGTAGGTGGATACATTTTATAGTTCAAGTATAAAAACTATTTTATAGAACTACATCAGAATAATTCGCTGGTCGAAAGAAATGCTAACCATTAGGAAATTGTAGGTTAAACCCCTTTTATTAGGTCTGTTCTCTCATTGCTCAGAGATCAGATAGATCATCTACGGTGCACTTTTTCCGTTCCGATTGGTCTCGACGAATACAAAAAAAGTACTGTCTAATATCTCAAAAAAAAAAATAAAAATAAAAATAAATAGATAAGCAGTAAGGGAACAAACCTAATAAAACACGTTATATAAGCAGACATTGCCTTTTCGATTACCGAATACAACTACGAACGGATCAACAAATCATTTTAGTAATACATATAAATATATTTATTTATTTACCTGTAAATATTGTATTCTCATTTATACCACAATAATTTATTATTATTTGTTTTTTAAATTACATTAAACCAAGAATTAAACAAACACTCATTTTTTGTTCTTTGGGAAAGTTTCTCTCTATGTAGGCTTTCGATTCAAATACGGGCATATCAAACCTCTCAACAAAATGGTGCTTCAATATGTAAAAGAATCGGTCTATCTTGGAATGGAATCAAGAACGGCCTGCTTTTGCGTTGTAGAATCTTCAAAAATAAAACCTGAAATTTCGAGGAGTTAATTTTTATTTTTTCCTTCTTCGTAGATCACACAGATAATGAATAATTTGTGTTTTATGCAAATATCTCCATCGACCATGGCGATCGACAGCGTCATTAACAAATGCCATTTGACATCAATGTGGCCAAATACTGTAGGGTATAATCAGTATTTAAAGGGTGTGTTTTTAATTGATGTTCGATGGCGTTTATTCGCCTCGATTTATTAAAAGGTTGTCAACTATTAAATTGTTTAGTGTAACAGTAATAGCTCCGTTATTAAGTAATAAACAAGAATTTCTATTCTACCTTTTCCAGTACAACTTAATGGATGTTTCCATTCACTTCATCACGTTTTGTTATTTTTGAGTGAAACCAAAAACGTCTCGAAACAAAAAAATACATAATTCAGGGTATGAATGAAATTGATATCAATTTCGTTTCTTTTCTTTTTTAATTTTTTTTGGAAGTTTTACTTAATATAAACACTTAAAAGAGCACACATCGACTTCCATTTGTCACTTAATCACTTTATTTCATAAGCTTTCAGTGAGCCAATGAACACCCACCCAAAAGGACAAA
Source organism: Piezodorus guildinii (assembly GCA_023052935.1). Classification (NCBI taxonomy): domain Eukaryota; kingdom Metazoa; phylum Arthropoda; class Insecta; order Hemiptera; family Pentatomidae; genus Piezodorus; species Piezodorus guildinii. The sequence continues at coordinate 153,400,978 of CM041292.1, forward strand.
TAGCAGTGTGCTATGAAATAAAATGATGGGTGATATATGAAAAAGCATTTATATAATGAAAAAAATAAGTCTTGAAAATGGGGAAAAAGCCCCGAAACGTCAACAGATATAAAAAGCTTATGAAATAAAGTGATTAAGTGACAAATGGAAGTCAATGAGTGCTCTTTTAAGTGTTGATATCAATTTCTTTAAAAGGGGCCTAAATAAATAAACAGTAGGCTTCAATATAATGCAAATCTGGAAACGAAACCTATACTTAAATATACTAATTTACAAATATATAATTTATTATTTAGTATACTAATTTACAAATATATAATTTATTATTCAGTATACTAATTTACAAATATATAATTTATTATTTAGTATACTAATTTACAAATATATAATTTATCTATACTTCAAATTAATAATGTATTTATATAACAACCCCCTTTCCACAAACCAATTACAGACTCTGAATAAATCTGATTAGTCAAAATAAATCGATACTTAATCCCTAAGTCAACAATAGTTTCATAAAAAAGGTCCCCCTCAGACAGAAAAAAAAACATTGATCAAAACTTGATAATTGAAATAACTGTAACAAGATATATTATGTTATTTTCTTTAATTTTTAGGGTGGAGGGTTTATGAATGAGACTCATGCCAACAAAATTCTTGCTACTTAAGGTCCCCAGAAGTCTTGGGAATCAAACTCAAATCATCCTTAACAGGATAAGATTATAGCCCAATCTAAAAATAAATCATTTATTAAAATTGACTTATGTTGAAGTTGATGGGAATAGAAAAGGCTTGGAATGAAATGGAAAATGTTAAATTTGACTTGAAAATACTATATTCACAGATATGACTAAACTAAATGTTATTTGTAATTATAATAACAAATAAAACAATAATACTCTAGGTTTACATTACTGCTTCATCCATCCATAATCATTTTAAAAAGCGTATTTATTGTTTTCAGCGAGTATAGAAGGAAATTAAACATTGAGTTTGATGAAGATGACACAATATCCTACAGGATAGAAAAGAAATTTTATTTCAATAGGAACAAATCTGGTTGCCACAGAGAATCTGATGTTATAGTTGTACCTAACGTACCATTGATTGTAAGTAAATACTTTTATTTAATTTTATGTAAGCTCTTTAGCTACATGATTAAAATTAAGTAAATAAAAGTTATGAGTTGATGGTTAAATTTTAATGATAACCTATCAAGCCATTAATTAAAATAACATATAAAATGATACAAATTGCTTTTTCAACCAACCAAGTGCATATTTTACTAGTAAATTGTAATGCAATGTACTCCCAAGATTACTTTGGATTATTCAAATTCATAAAATACCAATTCTAATCCAATTTACTCTTATATGCAGGGAGCAGCTTATGGAATAGAAGAACGATTTCCTATGGGAATGGTCTTCATTAATGCTACAGCTCCTCTTTTATTTCCTGGAATAAAAAATATATTTATAACAACAACAGTTGGAGATCTTCTTTTCAATGGAGTCAGAATAAAATGTGATTATTTAAAAGGACCTGCTATGCCCGTATGCCAAGGAATTAAGAGAAATTTACCTCCCTCACTTAAAGAAATTCCTAATACCCGGGACTTTGCCTTCAGTTATTTCGCTGACGTAAGAACAGAAACTTTTTTCATGTTCTAATAACTTATAACTTAGCTGATTTTGAAAACTTAAATAAGATATTGTTGTTTTTAAACTAATTTCAGGCAAATTCATCAATCACTGGGGTTTTCAAGGTTTATAGAGGTAATAAAAATGTTTATGATTTAGGAAGGATTATTGAATATGAAAATCATACAGAATTAACTATGTGGGATAAGAATACTACTTGTACTGAAATAAAAGGAACTGATTCAACTATCCTGCCACCACTTCCAACCAAAGATCAAGATATTTACATATTTTTACCTGAGATTTGTTTGTAAGTAACAATATTATGTAAATAACAATGGTTTAATTAATTTCCTCTATTTTAAGGAAATGTAATGAATATTTAAAAAAAAAAAAAAGAAAAAGTTTGCTCTACGAATTTTACTAAATTATTTCCATAATGAAAATAGAGAAAACTCAATTAATATTAAGTTATATGATAGGTCTTTGAAAGCAGACTTTAGGAGAGAAACAAGTATGTATGGAATTGATGTATACCAATATATTGCATCACCTAGCAATTTTGATTCAGAAAAAAGAACTCCAAGCAATATATGCAGATGTAAGAAAAAGGAAGATGATCCTAAAGCACCTCCAAAATGTCTTAAGGACGGAGCTATAGATGCATCTAAATGCCAAGGTAGGAGCTTAATGAACTCTTATAAAAACGTTTTTTTCTTTATCTAACATAAACACAGATAAAAAAAGTAATTGTAAATATTCTAAGCATAATAATTTATTTAATCTTGGAGATAAAAAAAATAATATTATTACAATAAAAAATGTTTAATATTTTTTTTTTTTAAAGTGTTTTTATGAAACAAAACTTTGATGTTTATTATTTTTTTAAAGGTGCACCTGTTGTTTTTACTTATCCTCATATGTTATTTGCCGACCCTGAATATCAAAACTTTGTTCAGGGGTACCAAAGAGATGAAGGAAAGCATCAAACAGAAGTTTTTATCGAACCGGTAATAACAGTTTTTTTTTATTCAAATTTCTTTTGTGTATACATAAAAAATATAGTAAATATTTATAACATAAATTTATATACAATACATATTAATATACAATATAAAAGTATTAGAAAATCTATATTTGTCTGAGTATGGATATACTAGAATCCACAGATAAAGAAAGAAATTATGATTTTGTTCATAAATTTTACTAAAAAATAAAAATTTGATTCTATCTGAAGTTTTTAATTACTTTTACAAAACATAAGTAAATTTTATAATAGCAACATCTATTTGTTAAATTTTATTTTATGAATCTTCATGTCTCTTGATAAAAATAGTGTGAAAAATTACCTTAAATTAAATTACAGAGAACTGGAGTACCCCTGGCAGCCTTCAAAAGAATACAAATGAATATATTTTTGAGAAGGCTGAATGAAGTTGACCTGTTTGCTAATATTAGTGAAGGATTAATTCCCTTAATTTGGATTGAAGAGGTATGAAAATATATAATACAAAATATTACTAAAATATCATTGATACATTCACTAATCATTAGTGCAGTGAAACTCATTTATATCATCCATCAATCAATAGTATAATCATAAATAACAGCTAAATTATAACAAATAAAATAAACCATTGTAATGTTTCATCACATTATCTATAACCAGTATACTTATGTAGCATAACATATTTCCTACCCTTGTCCTTGTCTCTTCCTTTGTAAATGAGTTGGACAATGGCAATTGTCTGCTCTTGAAAATACATTCTGTGTTTAAACAATCATTTAAGACTGCCAATAGTCTCTCACAATTATAGAGAATACTATTATTAAGGATTGTCTGCCAACAGTGTCTTTAACTTTGACATAATCAGTCCTTCGCCTGTCCATTGCAATGTTATTATCCTATATTTACTATGGATTGACAACATGAACTTGTCTGTTAGGCATAGCGTAGTGTGTCGTACAAATTGTTTCTCTTCCTACAGAAAATATGAATGGTTTAGTGGTTTAGACTCAAAAACACACATCATAATGCCTCCTCTAGATTTGTTTTAAGAACACTACTTATGATTGTATGAAGTATACACACTTCCTTAAATGAGGAAAATATAAAAAAAAAAAATCCATAAAAAACCTTCACCTACAGCCCAGGAGGGGTTGCACCACTTTGTGGGTACAATTCGGTGACCTCAGGTTGGTCTCCTTACCAGGTTGGTCATCTTTTAGCTAAAAAAACAGAATAAATATTTATCTGCTACAGCCATGTTCATACTCAAGACCCAGAGATTAGTAACCAGTTCCGAATCCACTGGATTGCCTCCACCTACTCCAGGAATATCATAATTAGTCCAAAACAAAAATGAAAACTTTTTATTTTATACACTTAATAAGGCTAAAATTCTTCCTCATCAATCTTTTTATTAAAAGATATTTAAATTATTTTGACATTATTACCCCATTCTCTGAAGTTTATAATTATATCATATATTATTTTAATAATTATTTTTTTTTATAAATGTCTTAACAATTATATATAACAATTAATTTATATTCTTCTATTTTTAATTTAATATTTTATTTCGAGGTTCAGAGCTTGAAAAAACATATTAAGATCAGTTTCATCATTTTTTTTTTTTCGATAAATTTAAATTAACATATTTGTATCATTCCAGGCCCTAACAGAAGAACTTGTACAGACATATTTGCCTGATATGAAAGAAATGATGAGTACTACACGTATAATAATGAGTGTCACTGGTCTTTTAATTGGAATAGGAATATTTTGTTTGTTGGTTGCTTTAATTTTATACCTAAAACACAGAAAAATTGCTTGCATTAAGGAAAATCAGGTAGTTTCAAACATCTCATTAATAGGTGCTGGAAATGCTACTAGAAAGGATCCAGATACAAGAATATCTTATGATTTACCAAATACTGTGGGAGTGATAGGTTAAACAGTTCAAAAATTGTGATATGTATTTATTTCATCAATGAAAAAATTTAATAAATAAGAATGGGATATTCAATGATGGTCAAGAAACAGATCTCCAGAATCCTTCATTTCATCTATATGGTCAACAATTTAATGTTTAATAGAGTAATTAATATTTATTAAAATACAGTCAAAGTAAATAAAAACTGAAAGGTTAATGCTTATATTCATTGAAATTTGTTTTACATGAAATAATATGAGATGTAGATCATATTAAATAAACAGCAAAACTTAAAAATAGATAATTTTATTTTTAAATTTACTAGAATCTATTTAATAAAAGTGATAGATATCACTGTGATAAGCAGTTTTCTTAATTCACTATTCAAATAAATAGTTGTAATGAAATATTTTTGGAAGCCATATAATTAAAAACGAAATTCTGTCAATTTTAAGATGACCTTATATGATTATGTCTAATATAATGTAATGACTGTCTTTAAATAAAACTCAGATTCTCTTTTAAGTATATAAATGTTATAGTTTTTTAATTTATAATGTAATTCTAAATATATTCAAGTTCGATTATGCTATGTTTAAGAGTAATCTGTATTTGTAACTTGAAATAAGAATGAAAACCCTTAACTATATAAGCCATATATTTACTTATTGTTGGTAAATAATTAATGCTTCTATGATTTGAATATACAGATGCTAATCATATTATTAAAAATCTTATCCTACTTTGATGAAATGATTCAGAAATCCTATCAAAATGTTAAGTACAAGTGTTGTTACAAGCAGTTACAAAGATTTTTTTAAACCAAAAGGACAACTGTGATAATTTTATGTTTCATGATAATCAATTAAATAGTAAGATTTTCAAAAAATGTGTAATCGGTAGACGTGTTATGCAGTTTGAATTTTCAGTTATCAGGAAAATATAACTACAAACATGTATAAGAAAAATTGCAAATGAAATGATTCATAAATTTAAATTACGATAAAATGTAAACAAGAGTTTAATTTGTACAATCAAGGAACAAATGCTTTTTAAGACCTTTAAGTTGTCATTGTTATAGTTAAAAATTAAACTACCTTGACACCAAGCAATGTCTATGTTTTTTAGATATATGTATATATATATTTTTTTTTTATCTAACAATCTAGACTAATTATCATGTTTTTATGTTGCGTAAATAATGGTGACTATATATTTTTCATATCATCATGTTTACCTAATTGTAAAAAATGTATTTAAAAAAATATTTGTATTTTGTAAATAAATTATTATGAACCAATTAAATGTTTTTAATACACCATAACATTTTTAATAAAAATATTTATTATTAAAAATAATACTGAGTTGTCAATGTAAAAAATTTTTTTATTGTATTTTTTATTAATTTATTTATTGATATTTACAACTGTATTTATTAATACATCTTGTAAATTAGCTGTTACATGATACACATGATACGACTTGAAGAGAAACTTGAGCAGTCCAATAGGTAATCTTAACTAGAATGTCTCGAGGCCATCTTCTTTTCAGACGCCTCAGAGGATTGTCAGGAATGGAAAAGGAAGCTAGGATTGAAACTAGTTGGTTAGAGTGGGAGTGGAGTTTGTCATGGAAGGATTGATACCTGGTTTGGGCCAAATCAGCTACATAAGGAATATTAAGGTCTTTATGGATGAGCTTATTCGTGACAAAGTAAGGAGCGTTGAGGATTTTTATGTAAAAATATAAATGTACAAGCCCTCAATCAAACAGAAACATTAGTCTGAGAAAACACACTGTTTGGGTGGGAAGATGTCTGCAAAGATATAATTTTATTTTATTGAAATATAGTACCAGGAGTTGCTGCCCCTAATAAGTTTTTTGTGATGCTCACTAATCCTTAAGAGAGATAAGTTAGTTCAATAGTAGCTATCGATAGTGTTGTCTTCAAAAACTTGATTATTAAAGTTTTATTTTATTATTGAGTTTGAAATGATTAACGGTCCTGGATCCCAGGTCTTTCCAATGTCTGAACAATAAACAAAACAAAAAAAATTAATTGACTAAAGCTTGAATGAGAAATAAATGACTATAATGAAAATATCAGCCAACTTTATACTTCATGTCAAGTAAGAACTAAACACAATTGAAGAATGAATTGTTGTGTAAAGAAAGTCCTACATTGCCAATAAATTGGATGAAATCATGAAAATAAATGTTTCGACAGAGTAGTAAAAAAATTTAAAACATATTTACTCTTTTGAAAATATTGAAGTTTTTTATTATTTAAACATAAAAAGAAAGAAAGGTGAAAAAATATTTACTCAAAATATTTGTCCTCTTCATTCCCATCCTTGCTTTACTCTTTTATCCTTTATTTTTCCAGGATGGTTAGAAATATTTATTTTTTAGCAAGATTTTAATTTATTTTAAATCTTTACTCCAAGCTCTAAATAACTTTTCTGTTGTTTATTGGATAATTATTATTGGATGCCCTCAAGATCTACATGAGTTGGATGATATTCCTTAATTTTCATAGGGCTCAGTATCCTTCAGAAATGCCCAAACCATCTTTTCTGCCTCTCTCCTATCTGAAGAATCTGAATTTATTTAAGACAATCTTAAAAATTCACCACCAACACACTATTACTAATATTTGTAGGATTTACCAATTAAAGTACTTTTTTGTTGGTAATATTTTTCTGGATTTCTTTATTCATCACTTAAGATTGTTATGACATATGATCACTGCAAATAAAATGTTTACCAAACCTTTTATAAGTGCAACTTTAATAATAACAGCAGTTTTCAAGACTGTATAAATATTTGTTTGTGACACTCTATTAAGCGCTCTTGAATCTTTATTTCAGGCTTCTTGAGCTTCTTTGGAATTCCTAAAATGCTTATGAAGGGACTCAGAATATAATTTTTGAAAAACCTTCGACAGAATATCTATTAAATCATTCTCACTTAAGAGCTTTCTAAATAAATATTTGTTTTTCCATGAAAGCTGGAGTACCATATTTGTAAAAATAACAACTAAGTCATTGTACTCCTGCAACATACTAAAAAATACTGACTTCCACACTTGACAAAACCCAGATCAGCAGGTGTTAGTAATTATTTTTTATAAATTTATTCAGTCGAAAAAAATTCTGTGGTTTTCTTTACCACATTTATACACAATGGTTGATGTCAAATAAATAAACAAAATTAACTAAATTATTTTATTGTTTTAACGATGAGTTTTAGAAATACCATTGCTTCTTGTATCATGATGAATTTGTCATTTTTACAATGCTGTAATTATGTTTAATTACATTAAGGAGATTAATATTGTAAATAGTATATGTTGGTTCTTTTCATGAGAACACATCTATCACTTATCTCCCTGATGTTAACTATTTTCACCTACATAGAATAATTATTCTTGTACTGGGTGCCGAACAAGGATCCTGTGATGATTCTAGTTTGCATTACTATCAAAAGTTGGGTTTAAAATCAAAAAAGGAATTGACATATATTTTGTAGTTTATGGTCACAGAAGCTGAGAACAAACTGGATAATTTTTGAAGATTGAAATTCACTAGTTGAAAATTCTGATTATGAAAATGAAGCTTTTCTTCAGCGCCACACACTTTGATATCAGTACAATAATTATCGAAATATCAGTAAAAATAGCGAAAGACCTTTTGTGGCCAAATGTTATTTTAGCCTACAGAAAGATGATCCAATACAGTAAAAGCCTTGTAACCTCCTCATTTATCAAAACTTTTCAAGAAATTTCATTAAAGTTAAATGATAAATAAACATAATCAAACATTTCACACAATTAGATTAATTAAATTAATCGGAATAAGTTTATTTCCTGACAATTTATTTAATGTACAACCTAAAAATTATGTATACACAATATGTCGAGCATTAATTAATAACAAGTAACTAAATGTTTTAGTCTGTACAGTTAAGGTGAAAAAAAAAAACCTATGAGAGCAAGCGAGGTCGAGGTGAAGTCTTTCCGTTCTGCCACTCAATTGTGAAAGGAACACGCTAAGTAAACAATCGATATGTGTCAATATTAGGAGTTTTAAATAACAACTATAATTATATAAAAATATTTTTCTTTTCACAAAAAATCGGAGACATGGCTTTCATAGAAGAGATTAAAAAGGTATATACAGTTGGTTCATTGCTATATCAGAAAAATTATCTCAGCGATAGGGGCACAATTAGTTAGAGCAATTTGAAGTTCCAGAACCATGCTATTAGCATTAACTATTATTGCAGAATCACCATTTTACTTTTAAAAAACTGTCTTTAAAAAGCACGTTAATAGATCTGTACACACAAGCATAATAGCAGCCCATTAGTTGTTTTGTTTAATTAAACGTGATCTAAAATTTTGAGTTAAGTAAGTAAATCTTAAAACTGGATATATATGTAGACATAATATTTATAATTAATTATGTATTATAAGTAGTTCGTTATTATAAATCGATATAACAGGCACTTTTCATTGTGAACTAAAAATTAACTCATATATTGTATGAATCTATATATCTAGCAGTTTCTCTATTTCTTTTTTTTACAGAAATCGAAAAAAGATTGATGGAAGGAGAACATCATCTATCATTTAAAAAAATGAACCAAATTATTTTAATAGGAGGAATGGGTTTCTTTATTGCGCTCGTTTTCCGTTATCTTGGCTGGGTCCTATATCCATTTTTGATAAACAAACAGCTAAGAACAGTGGGTACATATTTATTGATATTTACAACTGTATTGTATATTGGGTTGTTTCACATGAAATGTCCGTTTTTGTAGTTTCTGAAATACTTTAAACGATTTCGCAAGTCTCTGTTGTTTTCTTCCGAATGTTTACATATTTAAAGTAAACAGTTACTTACTAATACTCTACCTTTGTATTATAAACATTAGCTTCCCAATCAATTACCCACTTTTTAGTATACCTCCAAATATGAACATGGAAACAGGCGATTTTCGAGTAATATTTTTGTACGAGTTTAAACTCGGCCATTCAGCAGCTGTTGCCGCTAGAAATATTTGCAAGACGTTTGGAGAAGGGAGTGTTAACGAACGGACCATTCGCCGTTGGTTCGCTAAGTTTCCGGCTGGGGATACCGACTTGGAAAACTTGCCCCGAGGAAGACCTCCGTCCGTAATAGACAACGATGTCCTCAAACATACAGTAGGAGGAAACCGCTACCAAACAGTTAAAGGAATCTCAGCACAACTAAATGCAAGTGCATCTACCGTTTCCAGACATTTAAAGTGTATTGGGAAAGTAAAAAAGCTCGATACATGGGTACCTCATGATCTCACTGAGCGGCAGCAAGACCCCATGTTTCAAAACATACCGTGCAAAAATTTAAAGAACTGGGCTATGAAGTTTTTCCGAACCCACCATATTCTCTCGACTTGTCTCCAACAGATTACCACCTGTTCAGGAATTTAGACAACTTCCACAAGGGAAAACTTTTTGAAAATGATGATCAAGTGAAAAGTGCATTTTCAGATTTTGTTTCACTTCAAAGCTCAGAGTTTTTCAGTTCGAGGTTAAAAAAGTTGGTGTCACGTTGGGAAAAATATGTAGAAAAAGAAGGTAAATACTTCGAATAAAATTATCTTGTTTTCATATCGTATTTTTAATAAAAATCCTTTTCCTTGAAAACGGACATTTCATGTGACACAACCCAATACATCAAGTAAATGTGATAGACATAGTAAACTGACATGAAATACACGTAGAGACGCTACCCATAGGCAGCATTCTAAAATATTCTAAACTAGAAGATATACATATAATTAAAAAAATAAAATAAAATTACGTCTATTCACATCCTTTCACAAACCTAACAATAAAATCCAAATCTGCATGATGACACAGAATCGTTACACCTACGTTTTAGTCAATCCCTCGTACATTTTACTTGAAACTTACACCGTCACTACAGTGACAAACAATCATAAGATAATTTAAATTAGATGAGTGTTGATATTTTTAGGTGGTCAAGAATTCAATAGCAAATTTATATTTATAGCATGTATGTACCGCAATCCCATAAGTTTTTACTAGAAAACTTTAAGGCTTTAACTAATGTCGAATAGAATAAAGTTTTGTAAATTCTAAGTTTTGCGTTTCTGGAAAAAAGACGCGAACGAAGTAGTAGTTTAAAATAAATACAATATAGCAGAAATCATCGCCATTTCTATAAAATTTATTCCAAGGCTTTCTTTACCTTACCGGCTGATATGAGCATTAACACATTTATCATGGTTGTTTTTTCATACATAATTGTTTTTTAATACATTCATTTCGTTGTTTTGCATTGTTAGGCTCTCACTCCTACAATCGCCCTGAAGAAGGCCTAAAATTTAGGCCGAAATGTCGGCACTAATAAATTAAGTTTCTACTTAATTGCGTGTTGATTTGAGTGCACCCTCAACTAACTTCTCCTATATATACACACAGTCAACCATTCTCACTTCACATTAATATTCAATTTAATATTTTCAACATCTTTACCTAACAGTAGTCTCTATATAGAGAAGTAGTAACAAGTTTCTAAAGTCATATATTTCACATACACTCAAATAACTGCTTATAAATACCTTTCTAAAAGAAATGTATAATATAGTAATATGTACATTTTGTTTTCTAAATTGCACTTCTTCCAGTTAATTCTCCTCAACAATGGTACAGCAGCAATGGATGCTTTCTATCAACCTCAACCAGGGCTATTAAAAATTTATATTTTTAATATAACAAATCCTGAAGAGTTCAGTGAAGGTGAAACTGCTACAGTGGTAGAAGTGGGACCTTATATTTACGAGTAAGGCAGTAATTATAATTTGTAATTAATTTTGATGAAGGATTAGTCGATAAACTTATGTAATGACAGAATTGATGATTTTTTATTGACGATTAGTAGTGTGTGAGATAAATCATCAATTTTATGAAAACGATTCTCATAATCTTCACTCTGATTAGAAACATGTGGTAATTTCAGGTATTAATTGATATGATCCAAGAATGAGATTATTGCTTGAATATATGTTAATAAAATGTCTAAAGATGTGATATGAAACAATAATTACAGAAATTTCGGAAAACCAATTCAGTCATAAATGTTTTGGAATATCGTCTACTAAACTACCAAAACTAGAGGCTGCTAGTTTTTTTTTAGACGAGAAACTTTTTTTGGGGAATATGTAATGGGTTGTATTACCAGTTGTATAGTATATGTTGGCTAAACCCAATTTATTCCCCCAGAGTTACTATTTTTCGGGAAAAAGTTAGTTAACCATTCCCCTTATTGTCAGGATGACTCCACCACAGCAATAAATTCATAAACTTATTATTTTCATTATTAAGAAAGAAGATTATCTGTTAGTCTAGTATTATTTATATAAAGGACAGATCGATTATGATCAAAGTACAATTTTTCCATTTAAATATTTTTCCAGTACATTATTAACTATTTATGAGTTATGCATTTGCTCTGCAGCATTTGCCAGTATTCAGAAAGACCTAGATGGAATCAGTGCCTGGGCAAACCTGAATAACTTAAGGCTTAATCCTACAAAAACTCAGGCCATTCTTATTGGTTCCAAATACCTCCCCCGATCTATCACCACCCTTCCTCCGCTTTTGCTAAATGATCACCCTATTGTTTTTAGTTCCTCTGTTAAAAATCTTGGCATCATCATCGACCAAAACCTGTCCTGGAAACCCCAAATTGCCCAAATTTCCCGTCGATCGATTAGTACCTTAAAATTATTCCACCGATCCCGCCACCTTGTACCACTATCTACCCGTAAACTCCTAGTCTCATCACTCATTTTCCCCCACTTTGACTATAGTTGTGTGGCATATGGCGGCCTCTCGAAGGTACTCGAGGACAGATTGAGAAGAATTATGAATTGCTTTTTAAGATTTGTGTTCGGTACCTCGAGACGGTCTCATGTATCTCACCTCTACGACGAGGTAAAGTGGTTATCCCCAACCTTTCGAAGACAATATTTCCTTGGATCATTCCTTTATCAAATCATTAACTCCCACCACCCATTTTACGTCTACAGCCTTCTGGTATTTAAATCCTCAACAAGATCCCGTCTGTCCGACCTCCAAACTCCTTTCCACAGAACCAAAAAATACGATTGCTCCTTTTTAGCCCGTTCCACTGCCTTATGGAATACTCTCCCTTCAAACATCCGACATGCTCCTTCCCTACCATCATTTAAATCCCTCCTCTTTCAATATTTCCTTTCTTTCCAGTCCGATGTAAGCTAATTTTAATTTTTATTATGCCTATTTATGTGAGGTGTTTTGTTTATATACTTTAATGAGATGTAAAAGATATATTTTAGGTTAATTCTTATTTATTTATTTTTGAATATATACATAGAGATGTCACAATGACCTTTTATTTATTTTTTTCTTCTTTCTTTTGTTATTTAAATGTAGTTATATATTGTTTTAGGCCAGATATAAATTATTATTTTGACCATTAATGTTATTCTGAAGGGACATTGTCCCAGAATAAAGTTTATTTTCTATTTCTATTTCTATTTTCTATGAGTGTTACAGACTAATCAAAAATAAGGTTGATATTGCATTTACGGAAGATGATACTGTTTCTTATAGAAAAGAGAAAAAATTATATTTCAACAGCAATAAATCAGGAACATTAAAAGAATCAGATGTGGTAACTGTTCTAAATGGGCCTCTACTGGTAAGCTGACGCTATTTCGGATATTATGTTATGAAACTCAGTTTTACTTTCTTAGCAATAATTACGCATTATAGTCATAATTTTATACCTTTCAAAATTTTGATTCTATAATTTCTTTTTGATTTCTTGTATGTGTTTGACGGAGTTCAATAAACATTGCCGTTTTATGCTTCAACATCTATACACACAAATCCCACCTTCATTCATAATTCCCAATAAACTGGATTCTTTTTAACCAAATCCGTTTAGATAGATTTAAAATGTTCTCTGAAAATAAATTAAGCTCCAACAAGCTGCTTGGTTCGCAACCTTCATATACATTACCATTAAAAAGAAAATATTTTCCCCAAAATTTCATATATATCCTACAAGCCAAACGTGGAATACACAGATCATAGTTTGTATACGCCAGATAGCCTTTTTTTTTTCTTTCTTCGAAACCGATAGCGGATAAGAGAATCGAAATGCAGGAATTTATCTTTTACCCTTCACACAGTGTTAGTCCTATAACATAACATTCCATTACTTAGATCTTACTCAATTCCATTATTTTGTCACATTCTTGACGGAGAACAAATGTAATGGTTCCCACATACTAGACTAAAAGACAAGTACTTAATAGATGATCTAGGCAACTAGGCTTCAGTCTGCCAATCGACAAACAATTTCTAGATTATGAGAAAAAAGAATATAACATGACCTATGTTGCCCTCACATCGTCGACCATAAATCAATAACATTTTCTTTTTATCAATACCAACATGGTTTCATTAGAACTAATCGGTTTCAACCACATCCTCTTCTTCGGTTCTTATCTGGCTCACATACCTACCATCCTCCTTCTTATCCTGTTAAATAGCAACGAGGTCTGGTGTAAACTAAGTTTGAAAATCGTAGTTTAGGCTATAACAAGTCCTCCCTAATAGAAATCAAAGAATTATAATTTGTTCGCAGGTGATGGCGTATTTATTCGAAAATGAATACCCTGAGGATATGGCTACCTTCGATTTAGCAGTACCACTCATATTACCAGAAAAACAAACTCTGTGTATTGACGTTCAGGTAAAAGATCTTTTGTTCAATGGTATCAGGATATCCTGTGGTGACCAAAGAGGTCATGCGAAACATGTTTGCGAAGAGATAAGAAGAAACCCGATCCCTTCCATTCGTCAAATAGCAGATTCCGAAGACTTGGCGTTCAGTTATTTCTACAGCGTAAGAGAGCTTTAACTACAAAGTTTCAATGTTTGAATCATTATACGAATATTAATAAATCAGTTTGTGATATTTCAAAAATAATTTTTAAATTAACATAATGTAGTCGTTATTACTATACCTTCGTATCTATTAAAATTACTTCGAAAGCAAGTAATGTTAATTATAAATTATCATTTATGCATATTGAATAATAATCGTCGATTAGTTCTTATATTTACTTTTTTAAAAACAACTAAATAAAAATTATTTGTTGGCGAGGCGTTTGTTTCGTGTAATGAGAAAACGAATGTCTTTTGCTTCGTATTATAAAACTTAGTCAAATGGGGTACACCCAGAAACAAACAATTTCTCATAAACATTTCGCATGTTTTGAGAAAGGTGTTTTCTTTTGCATGTGTTAAACAACACGTATAATTTGTAAAATCCACCTTTTCTCTCTTTCACTTTTAGAGCTAAGCTACTTTTCAAAGTCTATTGTTCACAGGTGCTTTCTGGAAATGGTTTAAATGCCCTCAGAATTTATCTTTTCTTTAACTTATAACAAAACATTCATGTTTAATAATGTATTTATTTTTTCAAATAGTTTAAAATCATAACCTCATGTATCGCACCCAAAAAAACCCTCTTCCACATTTTTTATCTTCTAATAGTCCTTCCGTCAGACGTCATGTTGCCATTTCTGTAGTAACACCCCATTCCATTGGTTCTTTGGTCGAACTCTCATCTTTTTTCTGCTGTGAAGTCAAGTATCATTGTTAGCTATTTTTCTGTCCCAGTTTGTTTTCTACGAAGTATGATATCGTCTTGTTTCTTAACTTTTGTTCATGTTTCTGCTACTGGGAGATGTTCTAGCTTTGGCAGCCTAAAAATTTTCCTGATATCCATTTCCAAGGCAATCCATATGTAATGGTTATAATAAAAAGTCCATTTTCGTCTTTTACTGGACAATTTTTACGAGAATAAACGAAATCTATATAAATGTTTAGCCAAATTAACATATTTACCCATCATTGATTGATCAAAATGAATAATTTACATTTAGTATCAGTATAGTATGCTTTGTCGATCAATTGTTTCGTTGTATATTTTTTCTTAACTTCCAGTATAATACGACTCGGAGCAAACTTTATAGAATCAAGAGAGGAAATGAAAACATATATAACTTGGGTGTCATAGTTGAATACGACAATGAAACTTTTTTAAGTATGTGGCCACCCAACAGCACTTGCAGTGATCTTAAAGGAGCAACGGATTGGGAAATTTTCCCTCCGCCTTTGGGCGAATCCAGAATTCAACTATTCTTCCCCGAAACGTGTCTGTAAGTTACTGGGTTCTATATATTGATAATTTATTTTATTATACTTTCTATATTGTCCCCTTTTAGAATGCCTTGAAAAGATACTATTGATAAAATGTCTATATTCAGAAGACATTAAATATAAATTTCAGTCTTTATACATGAACATAAGTTTGGTTAAGAAATATTGAAAAATATTTAACACAATAGTATTACTTTTTACCTCAAGAAATTCAGGGGAAATATATTCACAGACTATAACATTTATCTGTTACTTCAATACTGGAAAGTTTCGCCAATTCAAGCCTCTTTTAGGGTATTAACTACAAATTCAAATATAAATCAACATTTAATACGTAAATAGAGACAGCACATTCATGTCAACAGTCGAACCATACTTTAGAAATTGGTGGCGTTGGCTTGCAATCTAACTATATTAAACTATTAATAATTGTTGTCCAGTTTTTATTTTAGATTTCGCTCTGGTTATTCATGTTTTGTATCTAGTGTGGATACCTCTCATGCCCGCAGTAAAAGCATTGTTTTATTTCATGGCAGATCTATGTATGCATTCGAAACTGAAGAGGAAAAGTTGGGTATGGAACTATATGGCTACTTTGTATCAAGGTTTAACTTTTGTGCCGATGAGATTCAATGCCTGTGTAAGGAAAACAAGAAGAACCGAAGTTCTCCGATTTGTACAAGAGCAGGTGTTATTGATATAGAAAGATGCACAGGTAAAAATGGATGAATCGGCAATGTTTTATTTTTTAAAAACACAGCCTAGTCACATTACGAGCATAATCAGAAACTCTACATCGCTTTATTTTTTTATTAAATATTTTTTAGGTGAACCCTTTTAATTACCTTTCCTCACGCCGCTTATTCTGATCATTTTGACGATGTTGTTGGATACAAGGATTTGGTATATGATGAATTCTACAGTTCGGTTCTTTTACAACATGTAAGGGATTCAAATTGTATTCACTAATAAGTTTATTAATAAAAGTAAAAATATTTTTAAATTACAACTAAATAAAAACCGTATTATAAATAAATTTTTAATAAAAATAATAGTAATTTTGCGTTAAACCGGCCGTAGGCGGAACCTGATTTGTAATTTAGGGCCAGATTAAGCCGTGTAGAAGTTTAATTCAGTGTAATTGTTTGTTTGTTTATTCATTAAATGTCATGTTTATGCAACTGTGGCCGATCGGACGATCTTCCAGGGCTCCTAAAGTTTGCCAATCCAGATTTTATTACGATAGGGATTTTTAACGAGTACCTGACATCGCACAAGCTCGAGACTGCAATTTTACGTATAACCAAGGAAAGAAATCCTCAGGCCATAGTCGGTATAATTGATTTTTATTTCAGAGAGATAGTAAGAAATGTAACTGTAAACGATTGTTTTATATATTTTTTCTCTTTTTACAATGTCTAAAATCTTTGTTAACTCAATTTAAAATATTTGAATTTAACTTTTTACGATTATGTGCTCCTATGTAATGTCATATTTTTATATTAGAATACGTATATGTAAAGAGAGTTCTTCGGGTTTTAGTAATAATTAGCAGTTTTCCTTTTTTTTTTTTTTTTTTTTATTCTTTTCGGTTTGTCAAAAATTATCCATCTAAAAAATAAGTATATTTATATTAAACAATTTCTAAATGAGGATGCTCTTTTCTCACAATTGATACCACCATGGAATTTCCATCAGAGTTTCAACATGAGTGAGAAACATTGAGAGTGCAAAGCCCAGTAGACCAATGTTCATAAACAGATGTTGGAGGATTCATCCAAGATATTCTGTAGATAATATTCAGGTGGAAAAGAGCTGTTAGCTCAACCCATATTAACATGGCAAGCAGAAGACTAACTTCTGGAAGCACAATGACAGAGGACGAGCTCAGGAAAATGGATTTCACGCCAGAATTTAATCAAATTTCTCATGGATCCAGTTTTAGAAGATGTACCTCATAAAGAAGTTTATTAACAATCATGACTTGTCTGCATAATCCTTGTGATCTGTTGATATCAGAACACGAATCACATGTAATGCATAAAAGGGAGGAAACATTAATAATGGTAAACATAAATTTGTTTATTTATAGGTTGCTTCAAGGTAACTGTTGTCAGTGGTCTCTGCCTATTGCCGATCCAAGTTGTAAGAACACCCTCGAGCTATACAAACTCCTTGTACCACATTAACTACAGACGATAAACATTTTTTAGTAAATGGCACTAAGCCTAGATGACGTTTCAAGTGAAACCAAATATGGAAACCCAAGTTTGATAGAATGCAGAGAAGAGGGTGGATGCACATAGTCACAGCATATAGCTAAATAGGCGATGCGGTCTATGGCCAAACAGTGAACAATATTACTGAGAAAGACATTTTTATATAAGGTTTATGATCGGAATAATGGAATTTTTGGAAGATTTTGGGAAGAAATTAAACAGATCTTGAAACTCAACTTAAGATTTCAGTTCAAAACAAGAAAAGAAGTTTAGTTAAGTCACATGATCCTAACTGGTTTCGTCCTAATGATGGATGTTTTGAATGCGTACTATAGTTGTTTACAGAGGTACATGCTTTCTACAATTACTACTACTTACTGGCGATCCTTAAAAAAAAAATTACATTTTAGTTCGTTACATAGCTTAATGTGGTACATTTATGAATTTCAAATATCTTCACTTAACACATTATTTTATTTCGTAACAGATCAATGCATGCATTTTCTCTTCATTTGGAAGATTCGAAAGTTAATAGTTATTCCATGGATGAAAATAACTTTCATGCTGAGGAATATGTATGCCTGTGTAAGAAAAATAGGGCCGGGGAAAACCTAAGTGTACAAGAGCTGGTGTAATTGATATAGAGAGATGTACAGGTAAAATGAGATATGTAGGTAATTTTCTTAATAAATGATGTACATTGTAGTGAGATCTCTGGAAGGCATGAAAGCTAGCAGTACAAGTCCACTTCATACCGCTCTAATTTGAACTTAAAATAATTTTTTAGGTGAACCGTTTTTCATCAGCTTTCCTCATGCAACCTACTCCTTATATTTCAAAGATGTTGAAGGATACAAAACGGCCGTTGGGGAAATATACGATACTTTAATCATAATACAGCCTGTAAGAATCATATTAATATAGACTTATTAATAGATTTATCGTTTAATCTTAATTTATAGATTTACAACTATCAGCTAGAATCAAGACCAGGTTTTACGCTGAGTAATAGCAGAAAATGTCTGGTATAATGAAAGCATGATCCTTCAAAACGTTTTTACATGTAATCAAACTAAGAAGAAAAGAAACATCCAGCTTTAAACGAGAAAAACCTTCCCTAGTGAGTGTCGTTGATCCTTCAAAATGTATAAAAAATTATTAGGATGCCAACGTAAATTTCGAATAATCTATTTAGTATATTCATCGTGATTGTGAAGAGAATATGAGATATTATTATAGATGGTCATGATCTTCATGAGTTATAACTACAGATCGGAATAAAGAGAATAATTATTGAACATCGAGTAGTATCAACAACGAGGATATTCTCTGCAATACCAGCACTTCTTGGCGAAAATTGTCTACATTAGTTTTATAAACATAACCTTTTTTTTTTTGTTTATATTGATTGTCTTGAATCAGCGAACGTTGGCTATTTGAAGCAGAATCAATATCATATGAGAGCTATGAGGAAAAATAATTATCAACGGCCTCTAAATAAACAGTACAACATCGCAAATCTAAGCAGCATGTAACTCGAGGACAAATTAACCGTACAAAACCAAGTATTTTCATAGAAGAATAATTAATTCCTTTGTGGATAAAAAAAAATTACGCTTTGCAAAAATAGACAGATATCAAGCATACCATCAATTGATGATACATACTATTATTAGGATGCCTACAAAGCCTGCAGAACCCGAGTCTGGTACGGAGTAATAAGACTCGGCATGTGGTTGGTTATTGATGCTACGAAGTTGCTTTCATCCTTATGTCGATGGAACTGATGGAAGTTGTGGGGGAAACAGAAGTTGAGCTGATTATCAAATATGGAGGATAATGCAGTTATCATTTGCTTGCTTATCTAATTTATTTTACAGTTAAGAGGCATCGCGTATGTAGTTGGATACATGTGATCCTCCATCACTCGCACACGTTGTCAGTATACCATACACATAAAACAAGTCCTTCATGTCAATTCTAAATAATAGAGTAAACATTTCTTTCAAATATGATCGGAACAACAAAGTTTGGTCTGTTTAAAGCCTTTGAAAACAGGTTAAATCTCTTTTATTTCTTCCGCCATTTAAAACAGGGCTTAGAGCGAAGCCGTCTGCTGATAATCTCGATGAAAGGTAAGCGAAGCCAAGTTTTTAGTGAAGAACAGAAGGAAGGTAGTTAGAGAAGGAAAGTCATAGGCATCATCTTGTTGACAATGGTGAGCTGAAACCAGCACTGAAAGCAGACACAAGCAGAACCTCAAACAGACCGACGGAAGAAGCCGTTTAAGCCTAAACCAATGCACAATCGTCAGTGAACTAGAACCCGTTAGAAAAACACTGATAAGTGGAGCCACACGAGCTAACTAATGTGCAAAGAAGTCAGTTTTATGCATTTAGCATTCAATAAAAATGATCCTATAAATAAAAATGGAGGCTTAACAGGATGGAAATACTCAGCTTTGCCACAAGTAGCCTATACTGTAAAAAATGTCTTTTAGAAAGATCGAAAATAAGACACTATAACACGGTTGTCAAACCGGTTATTCTGTACGGAATGGAAATCGTTTCTCTTAATAGCTAAAGGAAAATTTTGGGAATAGAGAGGAAGATCTTGAGGAGGATTTATGGGCCATTAAAGTTACCATAGAGATATAGGCTGAGGCCTAACAAAGAATTATACAAAGAAATGGACGGCCTGAAAACGGACTTTAGATTATGGAGGCTTCGTTTCTACGGTTATATGGTAAGGAATTAATAAGGAGCAGAATAAATAAGGAGATCTTTTGGAAAATATGGAGGTTGGGGGATACATTCAGCAGATAAGTTAGGATTGTCTCAATAGAGATGAATATAGGGAACAATTAGGGAGGATAAAGGTCCTTGTGGGTGCCAAAGAGGTGAAAAAAGGGAGAGTATGGAGCGAGGAAGATAGAAGAGTGAAGCCTGAAAGAATGAAGAAGAGGTGGGAAGAGAGGAAGGGAGGGGAATATGTGGGCAAAGTTGGGAGAAAATGATATTTGCGTGGGTCTATAAGGCCGTTTGGCGTAAAAAAAAAAAAAAATTATAATAATCCATTAGCGAACTTATGGTGACGATTAACGATAAATGTATGCCATACGATGCGGAACGTTTCTTAGTGAATGGCTGGCACAATACAATCACTGCGACATATCCTGAGCATCCACAAAACATTATGGTTGCATACTCCAACAGTGGCTAAAATATTACTGCCGATCGTACAGTCAAATAATTTCTGTTGAGTGCAGGAAACTATACAACGCATTTGTTCGGATCCGATTAATTGAAATCCTTCGTTATTCTAAGAATGAATGGTTTGCGACATCAAAAATGAACGCTACACAACCAACAGCGAATGTTGCCTTAACCAACACGTTAACGTCATTATTTATTTTTGATCTCCAACGGTCTTCAACTTTTTAAGCATTAAGACTTTTTTCACTAAACTATATTTCCGAAGCAAAGCTATGTTATTAATAAAAGAAAAAAAAAAAAGGTGTACTATATTGGCGTCAACTCGGTATAGTAATCATCTGAAAAATCTTTCAATAATTATTGCTATGGCGGGTAGATAAAAAAAGTAAAATTGTATTTCATAGCTAAAACATCGTTAGTCCGGAAAAGTAGACAAATGAAAATTAATTTGATTTAGTTTAATTTATTTATTTAAGTATTTATGAGTGATAGAAGATGTGATCGATTACATTCATTAAATTAAAAACCTACGTTAATAATTTTTAATGTTAAACAAAATTAGAACAATAATACAATATTCCTATATTAATGTTATCCTGCGTCTTCTATTTAAACAAAGTAAACAGTATTATTAGAATAGATGCAAAGTAATATAGTCACATTTTATTGAAATACAGTAAAATTGTTTCTGATTTTTTATCTTACAGCGATCTGGTTTCCCGATTTCAATACATAAACAATTGCAAACAAATATTTTATTGAAGAAAATCGATGAATTAACAATACTTAAAAATAGAAGTGAAAGAATGATTCCATTGTTTTGGTTTGAAGAGGTAATACTTGCATTATAATTTTGAGATTAAAGAAAACATGTTTTCTATAGGCTTTCCCGAGTATACTTATGTGTAGAATATTTTCACAAAATTAGTTATACCCTAAACCTAGAAATTTTAATATTAATGATTATTACTGTTTTTTTAATTAAAATAAAAACGTAAAATAATTAGTGATTTTATTACAAGTTTCATATCATAGTTAAATTATTTATTGCTTTAAATAAATTATAATTCTTTAGGTTTCATATAAGTTTAATTAATTTAGATTTTTTTAAATAACCTTATAATGCTGTGTATAGAAATAATGTTGTTTTCTTTAATTTATAATTACATCTAACAATTATATGTACATAAATATATGTGTTTCATTTACGTTCTTTATTGTTTTTTTTTTTACAGATTATAGATGAGGAAAGAAGATATGATCACATCGACAAAGTTAAAGGTTTGATTATCAAGAGTTACAAATGATGACCATTAGTGGAATCGTAGTCGGATTTGGGATATTACTGATAGTGATAGCTTATTTTATCCACTCAGCTTCTAAGATAAACAAAAAAGTGCACCCAAAAATACATTCAGTTAGGTCCATATTTGAACTCGAAACAAGAACCAGAATTGATGGATTGTACTGATGTCTTAATCTTATATATATTACCTGATAGCCACCAGTGGTAGGATATAGTAGTAAATATTAGTATACACTATTATGTATTAGTATTTACATAAGTAATTGAAAGTTTACGGGTTTTTTATCCCTTTCATCTGACTCTACTACTTTATTTGTAAAATATTATTTTTTCAAAATATTGCGCTTATACCCTCAAACTATATAAAATTAATAAAATTGATTCCAGAATAGTCTTTTCACATAGAAAATAATTTACATCAGCTGATCGTTGATTTTTTTCATAACTTAAATTTTTACTTAAAAAAATAAAAACAATATTGAAAATTTAGTGTCTAGTTTTGCACATTTTTATGAGGTGTTTTTGAATAAACTCTCATAGAAGAGAAAAAAAGCTTTATTCATTACTTAAGTTACCCAAATGTTTTGTTTCGCTGTATTATAAGTATGCTTCCATGTCAATTTTACTTAATTCTATATTATTTAGTAGAAATAGTGTTTTCCAAATTAACATCTTAAATGCTCCAGAAAATATAGTTATATAAAATATGAAGGAAGTAGAAGGAGATTCCTTGGAAATATTTATACAAATTTAAAGTCCTATTCAATATTTTTATATGTAATTTAATTTATTTCAAATGAATATGGGTCAATCCATTTGAAACCGTCAAGGGCCTTGCCGCTCATTATTTTATCAGTTATTATATCAGGCTGCAACATTAAAAGTATTAGCCAGAAAAATAATTTATCTACGGTTTTTTATTCATGAAAGAATAAAAATAACCGATAGAAAAAATCATTAAAATCCAAAATGTTGAAAGGCAAAATTAATGAAAATTCGCCGATTTCAAATGATTGACCCATATGTATTTAATCCACCGAAAGAAATTATACTTTTTGAATTACGCTCAATCTTTTTTCCTTGTTTTTGTCACTGATGTACAATATATGAAAATCTAAAACATTCGGAGAAAGATTTTAGGCATGTTTTTATAAGAATGCTTCAGACAAATCAAGATAAAGTTATTTTTTTAGCTACATCGATGAATTTCAACTTTTTATGTAGCTTCGATATTGATTTATCCAAGGCGTTTTTCATGGTAATTCTATCAATTCTTTAATATCTTTTAGAAAGTTTATTTATGCCATTTTATTATAATGAGCAACTAAAAATCCTATAGTTAATTCAGATTTTTCTTTTCCAATTGATAAAACAGACGCATATACCTGTCAGCCTGCTCAACCAGCCTTTCCCACTGTACTCTATCTTCTGCCATGGTTATGCTTATTCCCAGCTTTTGGTGGCCACTGCTTACATTGTCCGCCATCTTCTTCCTTATTGTCTTAGGTCTTTCTCTCGAGCGCACTCCATGTGGATCGTACATGTATCTTCCATCCTGTGGATGTAACCTAGCCATCTAGACGCTGGACCTTAACAAACATGGGCGCTGCTATGAATATAAAGCGATAACTTCGTGTTGCTTATCTCCATCTAACTCTTGGACTGGTCTTTCAAATCGGTCAATTTTAAATGTCAATTATGTCTCACATCCATACTTATTACTGGACTAACAATCTACTCCTAGTCCTGCTCAGCAATCTACTTTAAAATAGCTTAATAAGAGAAAATATACTTTATTTCCTGCAACTGATCTAGCTCTTATCTCGTCATCATCATATGCATCGTCAATTGATAAGAAACCGAGGTAGCTAAAATCGTTGACCACTTCAAGTGTGTAATCCCTGATAAATGCATGTGATCCCTGATGTACGTTGAGAGTCCACGGGGTTTTTCTCTGCGTGTCATTCGGAATTGACTTCTTTAAATATTTTTTTTGAAGGTTCCGTATTCTGCAGATTCCATTTAATGTATATTCGAAGTCCATTATACGAATGATGGTTGATAGTTGTGAAATTATTCCTTACCTTAAGGTCATTACATCAATAATCCGATGTAAACACTTTACGTTAAATGGAATACTTTACACCCACCTACGTGAATTTGTTATCGATATATTTCTAAAAACATACCAATATTGGAAAATAAGATCGATCAGGTTTTTAAATGAATCTGTCAGTGATATTCGTCTTTGTATAAAAGAAGACGAATGCTTAATATAAATTATATGATATTAACACTTTAAAACAAAAATATACAATTAGAAAATTAAATATGCAGCTAAATAGACTTTTATTGCGCAAAGAGAATCACTGATGATTGAAAAATCGATCTTTTAACATCATAAATGTTCTCTCAATACCTTTCTGAAGAAACGTTGGGCTACGTTTGGGTAATAAAAGAAAGATCAATATTAGGAGCATGTTGGTGAGTATTCTCTGGTGGACTCCTATGTCAATTGTCAAACATTTCTGTAAGATGGGTAACTTTGCTGGAGGGCTTTTGACCCAAAGCAGGAGGTATCTGAAACATGATATATACATTGTATACCTTAATGTCAATTCATAAACTATAATTTATAGTATATAACTTTGAAACTAATAGATTCGTTCATTGAATATTCCTCTTCATGAATTACTTAGAACTCCATTCCGAGGTTTACGATGCTTGGTGCCCATCTTAGTTAACTTACAATGATATACATGGACATTGAAAAAAAAAAGAAAAGTGACTGGTTTTCATTACTAATATACTAAATTATTGTTATGCCACCACATTATTTTTATGGAGTATATATTAAAAACAAAGATTGTACTGGGGTGCTTACTTTTTTTTCCCACCCCTACCTCGCCTTTGTTGGCTTCACGGGTGTTTCCGGCCTGAGACGCGAAATATTTTCTTCTAAACTTTCTGGTCATCCAGTATCGGGGCAACGCGCGCTAACCCACACAGTCACCTCGATATATCGCTAGCCCAAAATTACGAGTATACTAAGAAGTAGACTTAAAGGTCACCGATTTATATCTATCTTTTTCGACTTATTCCTCATCAAAGAGCTTAAACATCATACCGAAAGTGTTGTATTTTATACTTTGCCTTCAAATAACGATATCGAGATGATTTTTGCAGCAAATGATTTGTTATCAAAAAACACCAAAAATAAAAACATTAACAAATAATTTATGTTCAAACTACCATCGAAAATAAATTGAAGGCCACGAATTCATGTCTCGGTTTTTCGGTCTACGTGGCAAAATTCAACAACGTGGCACTTTTCGATTTGTAAGTTGATTAATATTTCAGAGAGGAAAAAATCTTAATAACGAAATAATCCTGGAATATAAAATAATTTTCATCGAAAAAAAAATGAAGTTAAAAAATCTATAGCACTTATTTAATTAATAAGCTATACATTTTTAAATAAAAAAACAATTTTTACTTTCACTTACTATATATAGAAAGGGAAAGTATTGCGATCGTGAACATTTTTTAATTCCAGTTTTCAACGGAAATACACGTTTTAGCGTCCTCTGAGTTCAAATAAACAAGTCCCGCAAAAAGGTGTGTGTGTCCGTGTGTGGTAACTCCCGGGCGGAAACGAACAGTCCTATGAAATTAAAATTTCATATTTAAGACAAATATACGCCCGAGATGTTACAAAATTCTATTTATCTAAATGAGCTTACCAGAAGAGCCACTTTATACCATGCGTTTTGCACCTTTTTTCGATTTTCTCAAAAACGGTTCCGACGATTTTGATTAAACCCACTATATCGATGTAAAATTTAATGGGCTTTAATATCGTGTAAGTTTCATTCTGATTAAAATAGTCTGACAGGGCTTAAATGCCGATATGGTAATTTTCTTCCTCTAAAGTACCTTTAATTTTGTTGATTCTATGAAAATAACTTTCTTATCTTGTTAGCATTCATAAATAACAGCTAAATATGTAAGTTGTGCGAATTTGAAAAACAACTAAAAGAGGAAACTGAAAAAATATTTTTTTAATTTTTTGTTTTTGAACAGTAATAGACATGTATATATATACCGTTGGAAAGCTTGAGATTTTAGAAAAAATATTATCTCATACACAAGCTTTTAAAAGTTAATAGAGAGTGATGAAAAACCGATAAAACTAACTGATTGTTTTAGATGATAATATAATTGATCTTTTAATAAAACAAATGTTTCTATAGAAATTCAATATAATTAATTCTTTAATAGCTTCTATAATTATCTTTTTTTTTTTTTTCTTTTTTTTTCCTCCCCTACCTCGCCTTTGAAGGCTTTATCTCTAACTGTATTTGTTTGTTTGTTTGTTTATTTATTTAACGTCACTTTATGCTACTATGGCTAATCGGACGATGCTACAGTGGAGTCCTAAATTTTGCCTATCCAGGTTTTATTAGGATAGGGATCTTAACGAGTACCTGACATCGCACAGGCTCGAGACCACCTTTTAACGTCCCTCCGAAGGACGGCGTAACTAAGGATTTTTTACTCCATTCTAACTGTATTTGAAATTTTGTTTTAATCGATTTCAAAACGGAGGTAAGTGAAAGTCGTGTGTTGCTCGCACCAGATATTTTTCCTAATGTACATATGTTGCCTTTAATCACTCAAGAGAGAAAGTTTTTAATTTATTGGAATCATTTTCATCATTATCATTTTATAAATACGGGACATAAAACAGTAGTTTCGACTAGGAGTGGGCATAATCGAATGACGATTACCGGATCATTCGATTATTACAATAATTCGGATTAATCGATTATCGGATTAACCGGTTTCGATAAGCGAATGATCATTCGAACTGAACTGTTTAACGATAATCGAGGGATTATGAGGAGCTCGGATAATCAAACGACCATTTTTTTTTTTTTTTTTTTTTTTTTTTTTTTTTTTTTTTTTTTTTTTTTTAATGAAATCATTAGATTATTTAAATCATCGAAGTCCCATCATCCGATTATGACGATCATTCGATTATGCCCATCCCTAGTTTCGACACGCTTTATTCTTACTCAAGTCCTACAGCCCTACTAAATAACACGCAAAAATATAGGGTGACTTTAATTCTACAGAGAACTATTGAAAAAAAGTATGAATGTCGGCAAAAGGACAAATAAATTCCCGAAATAGGTAATTAATAAAATCAGTGAATATTAGTGTACCTTATTCTTGCAAACTCTGGATCTGATATAATAAAATAGACTGGATGATTCCGTGCAAGTTTTAGAACAGCCTGGGAAGAATCAACAAACTCAACTGCTATTACGGCCGACAACCTAGACGCCAAACTGCTTTTTCCTAAAATCATAGGACTAATCAAATAATTATTATGGTATGGATTATTCTGTAATTAGCATCACTATATATAAGTACTTAAGTATTTAGTATATATCACAGTAAAACAAGGCTCTGGAAATCCTGTTGTGGGTCATTAATTCTCTAGAGAAAATGAGAAAAATAGTTGTTCGTCATATCAAAAGGAACTGCAAGACGCGCAAGGCAATTAGCTATGTCCTATACTCCTCATCTAACACATGATAAAAGGAAAAAAAAATAAAGTTATTTTATTGTATAGGGTTTAGCAGCAAAGATATTGTAAGTCCTTATGTTGTGTTGGGTTTCCCATGGTGCAGCCTGAAACCTGGAGAGGAAGGCAATGTCCATCGGGAATGGGCGTACAGAATTATATAACGCGATGATAAACTTATGTTAGAGGAAGACAAAGCGCTGTCTTGACAATACAGTGGAAAACAAAATATGGTTAGTGGATACAAAATGCGGCACAGGTTGCTTATCTTGTCAGTATTTTTGAAGAATTTGGAACAGAATATCACTTGGATTATGAATTTTAAGAATAATATGAAGTATAATAAATGAAGGTTGTATCTTAGGCAAAGGCATCAGATCTGCGAAAAAATAACTACGTTTTCCTGTCCGGTTAAGGTCTTCAGTTCCTTTTTATGCACCTCAATTAGTGTGGTGAAGTGGTGACGTTGCTTAACTAAATGCGCTGTTAATTATGGAAATCTAACTTAAATACTTAACTCAATAAGGCTATAGGCATTAGTTAAAATTATTAAGTCATTTTTAGTTGATGGAAATTGATGCACCACTTTAAAATGCCTAAGCTGCAATGAAGAAATGTTCGCCAATCCTTTTTCATTATAATGGCTCCTCATCGAATGCAATTACATTTTTCAACCCCGATCAGATTTTAAGAAGTGTTTTATATATGTCGATCGAAACCATAAGCGTGTTGGAAAAAAAATAATGTTAGCTTATAAATATCTTATAATATAAAAATAATAAAAATACCGGCTAGACTGAGAAAAACCTGGACGAATTATTAATGAGAACTGGTTGACGAAAACAAATTGTTCTTATATTGAATAATCTTTAAACCCTCTGATTTAGTCTAAATACTGAATGAAATAAACCGAACAATTCGTATCTGAAAGCTTATATCTATGATCATCACCTAGCGCAGCGAATGGTGGCAGAAAGAATACGTCTTTTCTAGTCGTTTCTAATAGAACTCTACTGCGCTATTAAGTCCATTAAACATTTTATTGTCAATTTAGCTAACTTTCTAGCTAACTAGTAGTCGATATAGACTTTCATTAAATGATCAATTTGTTAAGATTCTTGTTTTAAATACTAATTATATAATATTATTTTAAAATAATCATAGTATTTTGCAATACTCAAAGCTTATTTAACTAAATAAATGATATTCAAACAAGAGGCCTACTACACTGCCTATTGTAGTGTAAGCAAACACTATAGAAGTAAGTTATATGAATGGAATATTGTTTATAATTAAGAGGAAACTTGATCCTTACCCCATACCCAATAGTCTTCTGTGTTTTCAATGGCGTTGCGGAGCTCAGAGCAGAGGGTGAAGCCATACCCAAGGCTGCCCTTGTTCTCGAGTCCCTTGGCGCCTCTGTGGATGACCGAGTGCAAGTCTTGCAACCTCACTGGGGTGTAACCGAAGTGGGTCCTCTTATTCCTCGTTCTGTTTTTCCAATTGACATTCACTGACGACATTGGGTAATAACTGAACTTCAAAATTAGATCAGGATTTTTCATCCGGTCTCCAGTAACTTAAATGACAAAAGTTTAATAAAACATTTCAATCTTGTTTTAATTTAATCTACAATATTGTTCATTTTCTCGTATTGGTCAATCTATTAGAAATCGTCCAGACCATGCCGCTCAAAATTATTTTCATCATTTTGTACCAGTTATTCTCTATCCTTTTCGGATTTTAAAACCGTGGATAAAACATTTTGCTGGCTAATACTTTAGGTTTTGCAGCCATTTTAAGTCAGTTTCGCGCATGAAAACATGTGTTGGGAAAATCAGTCTAATTCTGATAAATTTGCAGGTATAACTAAAATCAACAGTATGATAAGGATGTACTTTACATTTTTGTTATAACACATTACCTAAGTAGTGAAGGAAGTAACTACAAAAATATTCGAATATTAATAAAGGACGAGCCTTTTAGGGAGTTAAAAGTTTATAAAGGAGAAAAGACTCACGTTTGATTCTTCTTCTCCTTTCTCGTTCATCCTGTCAGATTATCGCATCCTTTGGCAGTAAAAGAAGGAAATCGGTAGACCTCCTGAGGTCCTCCAGAGTCCCATATTGTTTGGCTTCCAATGATTCCGGTTCAGGCCAAATCCTCCTAGGTAGGAGTCCTTAGGGTTGCATAGAGGATGGCCGATGCTCCACATTTGTCTGATCGCGGCCTTGTTTAAAGTTGTTGTCTCGTCCAGTGAAAGAAGGGCGTCTATCTGTTGTTGAAGGGTTCCAGCATTTGTCAGTTCATCTGCTTTCCCTTTTCCCTGATACCACAGTGTGCGGGATTCCATTTCAAATCCAAATTTTAGTTAATGTGGTTTAGCTTCTCCAGCTGTGATGTCAGTCCATTGTAACTTTTGCCCCAATCCGTTTTCAAGGCATCGAGGACTGATGCTGCACTGTCAAGAATACTATTATTTTTTTTCTGATCTGTGGAATGATTATCCGCACGGCACCCAGTATAGTCTCCAGCTCAGCCCGATAATTAGTGGAGATGTGGCCTGTTGGGATCGACTCTTCAATGGTACTCCCATCTGAAAATGCTGCATATATACCAGCGCCACCATCCTTGATTGCTTCAGTAGATGAGGCACCCGTATATATTCGGGTCCATTCGTGACTATGGTAATTTCTGTTGATGAGGTCCAGGCTGAAAGCTCTCATCTCAGGGGTCAGCATACTTTCCTAGCTGTTTTTTCCTGTTATGGTACTGACAATACTAGGACGTGATGTTTTCCTTCTAAGGGGAAAAAACGTTGTGGAATTCACACTAGTAGTATCCACTTTCTGACTTGGGAACCATCTAAGTCGCAGACACCAAAGTGTGTTAAGCTTTAAAATAAAAAAATCCAATGACACAGATTACTAGTACTTTTTATTGTTTTAATTACAAAGCTTATACCAAGAAGTACACAATTTGCTCATTATAAGATCCTTATTTTCTTTATTGGCATCACCGAGCTGTAAATATACATTATTTTTTCCCATTCTCATAAAATGATTTAATTTTTATTTACACTTTAAACATTGCACTATGTGCGTCCTAGCAAAGTAAATATCGAACCATTTAAAGATAAGACCCATGGAAGTTAACTTTACTGCAAAAAGAACCTAAAATATTCGATTTTTTTTCATTCAACGCTCAATATCTATATACATACAAACTACTAGGAGCCTTATTAGTTTTCTATTTTTAGTTTCCAAGATTACGCTTTTGAAAATATTCTTATTTTTTTGGATAAAAAAAAATGCTAAATCACCGTTGTATTAATTTATATTGTAAAATATCATCAAAATTATTATCACTACGAAGATTATAAAGATAAATCAAATCATGACTAATCTTCTTAATTTCAATTTGAGTGGTGATGAAAATCCTAATAACTACCGAGAAACGATAGTGTAAGTAAAAACTTTTTTCTTTCGAATAATCGGAAATCAATATTTTCCTGCTTTAATGTGTCAAATTTCATAGATATTGTTCTTCCTACGAAATTTATGAAAATAAAGTACACTATTGAATATTTAATAAGCTTCTATTAAATATCTAATCTATTGAGTGGTAATAGATATTTTTGCGTTCAATAGTTTCTAAGATGAAGTTTTATAGGTAAAAACATATTATTTACAAAAAACAAAAAGGAAAATGACATTTTGTTGTAACAGCGTAAAATATCATAAAAACTGTACTTCCTAAGAAAATTGTGAAGGTAAAGTAAATCATAGCCCAATCAATCAGCTTTGATTTGATTGGTAATAAACATCTGTTCATAAAATAGTTTTCGAGATAAAGGTCTTTAAGTAAAAACTTTTTTCCCTAAAAATCCAAAATCAATATTTTGTTGCTTAATTTTGCCAAATATATACCGTGTTTATCCTTAAATATCTTCGCAACTATTCATTTTAGCGTAAACATTTATGCAATCCTTTTCAAAGATATTTAAATGTACTTTAATTTTGTATAGAATGATGTTTTCAATAAAAATAATACTTTTTGAGATATTCGCAAAAGTGAAAAAAAAAAAAAAAAAAAAATCTGACTTTCTCCTCTCTCCTAGAAAATCCGAAGTGAAAAACTCGGGGACTTTTTACCACACAATAAAGGAAGGGACCAAAATATTTCTGACAGGTTTTAGTTTTTTCTTTAGGATGTTCTCATTCTTCTTACCATATAGATTAGTAATCTGTATGAGTTTCACAATTTGTCACTCAGTCCCTTTCCTCGTGTAAATACCTCCAAAACTGTATTTTATTACAATTAAAATATTAACAGCGTGTAGGACAATGACTACAGTTGAATCACTGTCACCAAATTCATGTCATATATCTTCTTCTAGTGGCGCGACAGGCCGGGTAGGCCCTGGGCCTCGCGGTGTAATCACTTGGGAGACTACACTTACGTTTCTTGATCCATTTTGTAGGGTAGAGTCATCACTCCTACACTCAATTTTGTGAGTGGCCACCATTTGGCTGACGGGTCTCACATACCCCGGGAGAGGCTGTGAGTGAATCCCCACTTAATTACATCCTTATTAAGCCCCGCCGGGACTGGGATTCGACTCACAACCTTAAGCATGAGAGACCAGCACGCTAGACCCTTAGCCACAGTCTCCCCCATGTCACATATACTCATAAGAAAAAATAATCAAATGTAAGTCTCTTCTTCTTTATAAACCTTTAACTCGTTAAAAGTCTCGTTTTTTATTACTTCCTTTGCTATTTATGTAATGTGTTGCAATAACAAAAGGAGACAAATTAGAGAGATTTTCCCAACACATATTTGCAGCCACGAAACTGGCATAAAATAGCTGCAGAACAAGTGTTGGGCAGAAAAAGTTTCATTCAGTAAAAATATAACCGTATAATAACTAGTAAAAAAATCATAAAAATTAAAATTGTTGAGCGACAAAATTCATGAAAATTTGACGATTTCAAATGGAATATTAAGTAACTTGCAAAAAGATATTTTTTTAACAATACCTTTATTTATAATTTTTTCATAGTCACAATCTAACACAATATTCTCTGATTCTCTGGTTATCAATAAATGTGGTTCTTTAAGTTTGACAAGGAGCCAGTACAGCAAAGAAAGAGTGTCTGTCGAAAGCTCGAAAACATCAGGCTTCTCCAGGTAGAATCTAAGTAACGAAATGTTTGGTATGTTGTCATTTATCTCTTCTAGAGCTTCTTTCAGTGGCCTTTTTGCTATACATTCCTCAAAATAACAAAATTACAACACAAAAAACAAAACATTATTTAAAAATCGACGTCTTTAATGATGGAATTAGATATTTAACTTCTAATGTCAGCCGTCCCCACCTTAAAGTAACCAAGAACAAGGAATGAAAAGAAGCAAAACCAACTACTATTGCACAATGGTAAAAGAATTTATTTTTCGGTAGCGCGACTGTTCATGGAAGCTCTAGGCCCTTCCGTGTGGTTTCCTGTGATTCCATCCCGCGATTCTAGATAATATGCTCTAGAGAACGGTGATCACTCCCTACATATATTTTTGTGAGTGAACATAAGTTGGCCGGCGGAGAAGGTGGTGAGTAAATCCAGATTTAATTTTTTAAAAATCCTCCAGGAAATGGATCACCTGTAGCAGGGTGGCTAGCATAACAGCCTCCTATGCCAAAGGTCACGGGTTCAAACCCGCAGGTGGTCCTAGGATTTTTAATGGGCGTAAAAAAATCCTTAGTTATACCGTCCTTTGGAGGGGACGTTAAAAGGTGGTCCAGAGCCTGTGCGATTTCATGTACTCGTTAAAGATGCCTATCCTAATAAAACCTCGATAGGCGAAATTTAGGACTCCCACTGTAGCATCGTCCGATTAGCCATAGTAGCATAAAGTGACGTTAAACAAACAAACAAATCCAGGGACTTACAACCTTTGGCGTGGTAGACAGTAGACCACACAGCAACGGACTTCCCTTTAATAGATAATACATGGAAAAATATATATCCCACTGGTATAGTATAACTTGTTCGGTGTTTTTTTTTTTGCGCCTATGGTTGGATTTAATATTTTTTAACTATTAAAAAGACAAAAATAAATAGGAATTCAGGAAGCAATAATTTATAAATATGTATTTGTATTTATAAACATTCCGACTTCTCTTTTTACAGTATTTTCTAATTTTTTAAAATTAATAAAAACGTGAAGTTAGTTTTTAAAGTATCAGCAACCGTGTTTTTATTCATTTATATTTCTTTAAAGAATCTTCCAATTGATTATCATCCTGTACATTTTTATTTGGACATTTATTGATTTAGAGAACTAATAATTCGAAATCACCGGATAAGTTGCCGAATTATATAATTGTGTGTGCATGAAATCGATACATTACAATTAAAAATTACATTATATCATAAAATTAAACTAATTCAATATTAACTTATAAAACATTAATGAGTTAAATAACAATAATGAAATAATTACTTTGGGACTGGGAAATAGTGGCGCATCTTTTGACACAGCATTAAAGGCAGCCATATATGAAGAAATTTTTAGATCAACTATTTTTGGTTGGATTCCTAATTTTATTCAAAACAGCCATTCTCATTTCTTCTTTTCTCATCTGTTGAAAATCGCAACAGCAAATATGCAAATTGTTAGTACGATTTTGAAAGAAAAGTTATTTAAAATTATGATGTTAAAAATAGTCCTGTAGGAAAAATTGGTATGATGTGTTATAGCAACCCAATTAAGTAGGACGGCATCATTTGGTTTGTTAATAAAGTGTGTCTCTCCTAAATAACTAACATAGTAAAACATTAAATTAAAATTATCCATTAGCAAGATACTTTAATTGGTCATTTGAAATGTCTAATGATTTTAAAGATAATGAATTAAGTTCGTTATATATATCATACATGTAATTTGTTCTGTGTGAACGTTACTAGCTTGTTGTTGATTCTACATTCAGCGAGCCACCCTTATCCATTCTAGTCGAACCGAATGGCGACAGCAGAAGCGCTGATAGGAACACGGATGGACAATAAGAGAAGAATGCGTTTATGATATTCGACATAACCTCTGCCGACAGTGTATGGAGAAGGGTTTTGTCAGTTTTTATGAAGTTGAGAGTTGGATACAGAGGATATGTTCAGGCGACTTCGTCCTCTGAATGTTAAACCAGTTTAGTGGGAAATCGGAAGCGATGATATATGTCAAGGCTTGGCATTCAGAGAAACCAAAAAAGTGACGACAAAAGTTTTTACCTGGAGAGTGGAGTCGTGTTGAGCCCACAAACTAAAAAAAACATTGCTGCAGTGCGATTAATTAATAAAGTTTGCTTTATCACTGTAAGCACGAAAGAAGAAAGAGTGCACCTCGATGGCATAGTTCGACAGTATCGCACACCAAGGATTCACCCGAGATTAAGTGAGCTGCTCTCTGGATAAATTGTCGAGAGGTTACATATTGTCTGAATTATTGGGTTATTAGCGTCATCTTATGAAATGATCAAGAGATCCTAAGATATGCATGGAGTCATCATCTAATCTAAAACGGCAGTAGGGCACAGACCAAAACATACTGATGGTATTTCAGTAACAATCTAAGTACTTTACATTAAGCGAGAAGAAATAGTGGAGCATTTAAGATTTATTTATTGCTGAAATAACATAAAGTGAACAATAAGAATCGGAGTCGTGTAGAAAAAGCATTCATATTAATATTTTAGACAAAGTATTTAAATTCTGCCTGAAATCCCTTTTAAGATGCTTATTTTGTGGGACTAAAACATTTCCACCGACTTACAAATCTTTTTTCAGCTCCCCAATTACTTTTTTTGGATTTCTAAATTATCTAATATACTTGTATTTTAGGATTTTCCACTTACTTTCGTTGTCCAGGGAATCCTATCCTGTTTCTAGGTAACTCCAACAATGACTTTTGAATATCGCTCAATATTTTATTCGTAATAGGTTATGTCTCATACAGCTAGCCAAATATGTATATACAAGCTAAACAACTGCTTAGTTTCTCTTTTACATCCTCGTCATTTTATTTTTGCTGGTGTTTAAAATGTGAGATTTGTATAATGATAACACGCACTGACGTTCATCTAAATTAAGAAATAAACGTAATGGAGAAGTTAGTTTAAAGTGGGTAAGTTTTAATGTTTGACAACCTATACAGAAATTTGGCCCGTTACAATATTTCTAGCTATAACCTGTCTTTGGATGTCACGTTTTCATTCTGTTTAGCTACTCTCGTACTATTCCTAGTACAGGTTTCTAACCTATGACATCTAGTATAAATGATAGTAAACAACTTTGCAAATAAGTTTTACAACATTTATAAAATAACTAAGAATACTCACCATTGTAATACTAGCACGGAATTCTCCTTCCAGATGGTTTCACTTTGGCTTTATGATTATTTAGCTGCACAGTTAGACTACTCGGAAATAATCAAAATATGGTTTCGAAAGGCAACTCCATTTAGGTATAAATTTCTTCTATATTTTTTTGTGGTTTAGAAGAAAAAATCAACTGGCACTTATCCAACGTTTATGCATTCCAATTTTACATATCCATAAGCACGTACCTATCAGTCAATAAAACTAACTATTCACATGTGATAAAAGATAGAAATAAGGAATGAAGAAAAATGTATATTTACATTTTTATAATTTACGTTGTTTCTTCCGGTAAACTAAATGAGATAAGAGCATCATTACCGTATGATTAAAAGAGAGATCGATAAGCAATATGCTTTTGGTTTAGGACATGTTAGGTTATCTAAACCGAATATGTATCAAACGAATATAGTCGATTTCGGTAACAAAATTACCCATCTTATAAGATACAGCTGTATTCAAGCATTTCAACTGAAAACCATTTAACTGCGACGATTACATAAGTCGTAATAAGAGCTTCTTTGAAAATATAATTCATCGGGTCAATATTAAAATAAAACTAATAACTAACTATATATGTATATCGATGGTACTCGTTAAAGATCCCTATCCTAATTAAACTTGGATAGGCAAAAACTTAGGACTCCCACTGTAGCATCGTCCGATAAGAAACAGCAGCATAAAGGGGCGTTAAATAAATAAGCAAACAAACAACTAACTATAGGTCTATAGGTTTCGATCCTGATACATTTTATCAAAAATTTTTTAAAATTCTATTTTGCTACAAAACTAAACTTGTAGTAATTTAATTTAGTTTGCTTTATGCTACTTTAGCATTAAATTGAATCTAATAGTTAATTTAAATTTACTAGTTCCGTCGTAAACCTATGACATCCTGCCCTACAGTATCCTTTAATAACATTCCGCTCGTTCCAGTTGAACAGATCCGCTACCTAGGGCTTCTACTTGACAAACGTTTAACATGGAATCCGCACACTAGACTGAAACGACAAGAAACTGCTCGTCGCTTTCGATTACTTCAACACTTACTTGACAAACGCTCAAAACTTCCACTTAACTACAAAAGACTCCTCTACATGACTATCATTAGGCCTATATGGACTTACGGAGTTGAGCTTTGGGGCTCTACTAAACCTTCAAATTCTTCCCGGATCCAATCCTTACAATCCAAAATCCTTCGTAAAATCCTCAATGCTCCTTACTTTGTCACAAATAAGCTCATCCATAAAGACCTAAATATTCCATTTGTTGCTGATCTAGCCCGAACCAGATATCACTCCTTCCATAACAAACTCTTCTCCTACTCTAACCCACTAGTTTCAATCCTTGCTTCCTCTTCCATTCCTGACAATCCTCCGAGGCGTCTGAAAAGAAGATGGCCCCGAGACCTTCTAGTTTAGAAAAGTTATAGGAGTGATGCCATTGGGTAGTTCTTCTTCAAGTCTGTATCACGCTATTTATCTTTTGTCATCTACACATTTACTTGTTGTATTTTGAAATACAGTTGTAAATTTCAATAAATGATGTTGTAAAAAAAAAAAAAAAAAATTTACTAGTTACATTTTCCCATCTGAAGCAAGACATGTTAGGATTAGATTTTGTGTTTGTGAATCCGATTATGTCCACGAATATATAAGAATAATTTCATGTTTAATATCTTCATTGATTTTTTGACATGAGTAATGTTGCATATGACGGTTTGCACTATTATCAACTCGTTTTGTTGAAATTAGGTTTACTGTGCTAGACGCAACTGTCTCGTAAATAAGTCAGTATGTGTGGCTTTTTTACCATTCAAAAAACAAATGTGTAACGAACAAAATTTTTTTTTGAAACAATACACATGAGATAATAGATCAAAAATCTAAAACCGGGTCGCATACGCAAAGTAAAAGCGCGATTGAAAGTCCGATTTTAAAATTTAGAAACCGAATAAACGCTTTCATGCTGATGTTCTGCTTTATTCCTGATGAAAGAAAACTAAGGGAGTAGTCGAAATCAGCGCCTTAGAATGAACTTGGCAAAGAAAATCCGCACTTTTTCTTGAGATATTGTGCATTTCTGTGGCTGCTTGCGTGAATAGATGAAACTCCAGAAAAATTACAGGATTACCAATGTGGTTTCGAAGAAATATTTTAAATCTTTGCAATTTAATATATATTATTTATTATACAACTCTACGACACAAGCATTGACTGCCAGTCATTTCTATTTTGTGCTGCTGCCCTCCAGTTAGGAATTACATATATAACTTCAATTAATTCATTATCCATGCAACAGATGCATAAAGCAATCCCTGGACAGCTCAACTGTTCTTCCTCTCTGTCTTTAGCACGCCTCACTGATACTCCCACTTTCCTCAGATCCACGGAGACACTGTCCTTTCACCTTCCATGAGGCCTCCTTCCATCAGGGTTTCTATAGTACAGTATTTTGACTGTCCTCTCTTCGCCCATTCTGATTATGTGGCACAGCCACCCAATCCACTGTACTCACACAAACAGGGAACACTCAAATCATTATAGTGTGTACAGCTCTGCGTTTTTGGGGAGTCGAAACAAACCATCCTCTACAGGCCCAAAAGTACGCCTTAGGATCTTCCTTTCGAACCTGTCAATGCTTTGCTCCAAGTCCAGGTTTCGGATGCATATGTTAAAAAAATAATTGTAAATTAGACACCACATAAGAGAGTATAAGTTTGTTTGACAGAACATATATTTGCATAGTAAGGAGGTGAAACGTGTACAGTAAATAAATCCAAAAGCCATAAGCTTGACAAGTTCTTAAGAGTGTACTGTGAAGAATGTTACAAGTATACAACAAGAAGCAGATAAGGAGAAAAACAATTGGAGATTATGATCTTCATAACAATCTTCAAAAGTTAAATCCAATGAGAATCAGAAGGCTAAGACAACCTCTTCCAAATGTATGAAGATAAAAAGATTAGGAAAAAGAAAAGTTTGCCAAAAGATAAATAACCCACAAGAGGAAAGGATGGATAAGGACCTATAGCCCACAAATGTATGAAGGAGAGGAGAGAGCTGTGACACCAGATATTAAGCAGGCCAAGGAATACTTCAGTAGTTTATCCTACTTCTTTGGTCTGGAGAGCCAATAGAAGAAATATACAACAATATTTGTATTCACCTCACTTAATATATATTCATATTTATAGTGATGAATATATTTATTTACATTTGATACATTATTTCTGTAATACAAATACACTTATATTAATTTTCATAAAAACTGAATTTTTGAATACATTTAGTATTTATATTTACAAATATAAACACACCCAACTCTGATTCAGTTGAACAAAGACATATCTTATTTAAGAGTTTTCAGATCACTTACATTAAATGTATACCATTCAGCAACATCATTCTTCGTCCATTTAAGTGAACGATTATTTATTTCTTGGACTTTCAAATTGCAATTAGAAACAAAAAAAATAAAAAATTTTATTTATTTATGTTATTTACAGAATATCAATGTAAAAATTTACAAAATTCAATATATTTCATTATTACTTTACATTATGATACACTTTACAGACAATAAAGGTCTTGAGAAAGACACTATTTTAAATCTTTACCATTTAGTCGCTGATCAATAAACTTCACACCAATTTTTTATAAACCATTTTCTTAAATCTTCAGTGAAAGCTAGCAATGTATAATTATTCCTCTCCTATTTTCTGATGATTTTTTCTAGCAATAATTTTCAACTTACACATGTCTTCATCATCTTTGAATTACTTTCTTAAAAAGATTGATGCATCATAAGGCTATCTCATGGTAAACTAATTCTGAGTGTTATTGATCATGAAAATTTAAATGAGATAACTACATGCTTTATCATAGGGCTTACTATCAAAAGTTAGCATTAAAGTGATAAAAACAACATCAACAATAATAATAAAAATAATTACAAACATTTTCTAGATATAACAATGAGAAAAATAACATCCTAGAAATACATTTTGTGTACAAAAAACTTGAGATAGTATGTCCATTTTTATTTTTGATATGCCCCTTCTTAGTCTCAACGAATATAAAAAACTCAGTTATTTTTGAAGATAGAGAAAAAAATGATCAGTGTTTATTAACCAAAAAACTGTGAATAATTATAAAAAAATAGAAATTTTATCCATAAATCCATAAAGTTCATCCCTATATTCAAGTCAAAAATTATAATAGATGTAATTCCGCCAAAAATTGGTTATTATTGAAGATGGAGAAAAATCGAAAATACTTTTGAGATCAAGACAACGCGATGAACAAAGAGAAGAAAAAAAAAAAAATTCTATATAGGTCAAGCTACAATTATAAGAGATGTGACTGTCTGATAACTCGGTTATTGTTAATGATATAGAAAAAATGTAAGGTGTTCTAGAATAAGGAAATTTTATTTGAAATATTTGAATGAAAATTGAAAGAAAACAAAAGAATAGGAAATAGTAACACAGTCTATTATTTATTATTGTAAATTCTTTTGGTTTATTATTTCCAATAATGAACCTTTTTTATCACCATAAACAAAAAAAAAAAAAAAAATAAAATAAAAAAAAAAAACGTTCAGAATTATTTATTT
Organism: Piezodorus guildinii; assembly: GCA_023052935.1. Classification (NCBI taxonomy): domain Eukaryota; kingdom Metazoa; phylum Arthropoda; class Insecta; order Hemiptera; family Pentatomidae; genus Piezodorus; species Piezodorus guildinii. Next base: position 153,442,231 of record CM041292.1, read on the forward strand.
ATTGCTTTTCATATTACTTAATTGCCTATCTACAGCTTTATAAACAGTTACACCCTAATATTGTTATTTGGAAATAATAAACCATTATGCAATAATATTAATTTTTTAGAGTGATTTGGAATGAAATCAAATGTGTACTAAGAAAACTTTTAAAATAATTGCATTTTTTAAACACATTTTATAATATTATAACCATTAGGATACAACTTTGTCCAAATATCAATTACATTAAAAATGTCCTTTAGTACCTTTTGAAATCAGCTTCACAATTCTACCATCACCATAAATACAGACATGTTTCCTTTCTATAAATGACCCTAACTTGACCATAGTGAGAGAAAGAGCATTAGTTTAGATTTAATAGAAAATTATTTTTATATGAGACCCTGATATAAAATTTCTAGTAATAATATTGCAGGTAGCATTTTTAATATAAGAGGCCTTTCTGAAAAGATATGGGTTCAAATGCTACAGTGAATCCACTTCTAAATTCAAAGCTTCCAAAATGTTACTGAGTTTTAAATTTTCAAGTAATCTTTGGTTTTCATAGGGGCGATACGGTAACAAAAGATTTAAGTCTCTGCAGTCATAAACAGACTTTTTATAGTTGTTGATCAAATGCAGTATACTATGCCCCTGAAAATTCATCTGTGCGGCTAGCCAATCACACAGTTTTGGTTCAATATTACAATTGAGAAAGGCATGAATATCACCTTTGAATAACTGTTTCATTAATTTGCAAGCTTGGCGGTTTATAATCAGATCTTCATAATTCAAATTAATATTTCCTTTATCAAAAACAGTCCCCTGAAATTGTAATGAACAGATATATTAAAATGATTTTGGAACAAAATAAAAAAAATTAAATGAAAAAAGTATGGTATCTATGTATCTACATGTTTGGTTCTTTTGACATGTTATAATTTAAAAACAAATATGTTTAAAGGTTTGCTTAACTGTGGCTACTCATCAAACAATAATAGATTAGACAATAAACATTTGTGACAGTAAAAATTTACTATAAAACAAATTTAATACCATCCATTAATAATTAATTGTATTTTGATTTAGAAGTTAAATTAAGATCAAATAAAAAAATATAATTTATAATAAACTCCCTAGTAGTTTGTATTAGCTATTAATGGTTCCTAAGTATGGACTCATGAAAATCTAGTTTAATTGTATAGGGTATTGCAAAATAATTTGGTAGTTTTTTTTTTAATGGTGATTTCAATAAAAACTTAAGATTCTTGTAAATATTTTTATCAATTATATATGATTCATTTTGATCTATTGCATGTTGGTATCTTGAAGGTAATTTTTAATTCCATCCTCTCAGAACGGCGCTTTAGCGGGCAAAGTCAAAATTTCCAAGTCAAAAAAGTCAAAGTCAAAAAGTCATCTTCCAAGTCAAAATTTCCCGTTCTGAACCAAGCAAACCATTTACGGACGGTGCTTCCTCCTAAGGTATCATCCCCATCCACACTGCAAATTTTGTTAAGCGGATTTCCCTTTTCGGAAATAAAAAATCATTAAATGACGAAAATGAATTTTTTTCTCTTCCATTTTGAGCAAGCAAAATACCACTTAAAGATAAGGAATCTTGGTTGAAACTGATCCATAAAAGCAATTCAACTAATCCTTTTTACTTTCTCTTACTTATATAGTAAGGAAAAGTATTGCGATCGGGAAAATTTTCTAATTCCAATTTTCAACGGAAATACACATTTTAGGGTCCCTTGAATCTAAATAACCAAGTCCCAAAAAAAGTCAGTGTGTGTCCGTCCGTATGTGGTAAGTCTAGAGCGAAAACGAAATTTCATATTTAAGAAAACTATACGTCCGAGATGATACAGCAAATTTTTTGCTAAAATCGGCTGACCGGAAGTGCTACTTTATACTTTATATGCATTTTGCACCTTTTTACGATTTTCTAAAAAATGGCTCCAACAATTTTGATTAAGCTCACTATATCGATATAAAATTCTATGGGCTTTAATATCATGTAAGTTTTATTCTGATTGAAATACTCTGGCAGGGCTTAAATTTTAAATTTTCTTCTTCTAATTTTTATTTTTGTTTATTTTTTTTAAATCTAATTGATTATATTTGTAGATTCTATAAAAATAACCATATCATCTGATTAGTATTGCTAGTATTTGATAACCAACTAAAGGATAAAAGTGCAAACATATTTTTTTATGTTTTTGAACACAAGAATAGTAATATAGATGTATAATATACTGTTGGATAGCTAAAGATTTCAGAAAAAATATTATCTTATAAAGGTTAATGGAGAGTGATGAAAAGCCGATGAAACTAACTGATTGTTGTAGAGAAAAATATAACCAATTTTTTTAATAAAACATATGTTTCTATTAAAATTCAATTTAATTAATTCTTAAACAATTTATTTTTATCTCTAAATATATTTAAGAATTCTTGAATTGATTTTAACAATGGAGATAAGTGAAAGTAGTGTGCTGCGCACACCAGATTTTTTAGAATATGTAAACATCATTGACCAAGCAAACATGATTTTATAAACACAGAGAGGATTAAATAAAAATAAATAAATAAAAAAAACCAATATTCACCATGCCATAATCAATAAATATATGTCTGTGGCATCCGTGAATAAATGATTAAGTCAAAATCTTTCATTTTACAGGTGAGCGACTTAAAGTTTTACGTAATACCAAAATAGAGTTATTAATTACAGCATTCTTTCCGCCAAGAAATTTCTTAAACCAATTTAACACGACGTAAGAGAATGTCTGAGGGAGCGATACATGAAGTTAACTCATTTATGATATAACTCGAGTTATCTAGTTTTTCACGACCACGACAGATGTATAACTCATGTTGCATGTGAACTTAATTCAACTGTCTTATTAAAAACAGCCTTTTCATTTAATTATACATAGTACAATTATACACAATTCTGTTTTTTAAGAGCAAACGAGTGGAACTTAATTGTAAAGGTTTGAATTAATTAAAAATTTGTTTTTCTTTTTTTTTTTTTGCAAATATTAACACCCAATAAATATACCTCTTCAAAATCTTCAACAGCAAGTGGCTGCCCAACAGCCCAGTAGAAAAGGCCTATATAAACCGCTATTCTATCAGGTGTTTCATCAACAAACTTTTGTAAAAACAATTCCAAGCTTTTTATTGGAACATAATCTCCAACTAGTCCTTTACAAATCATGTCTCTTATATTTCGGTCTTCATCTAGAATAAGTCTCACAGCAGACACCCATAACGTCAATTCTGAAAATAATAAAACATACACATTTATTAATACAAATAAATAAAGGAGGATTATAAAATGAAAATCCATGTATTAAAAATCGGGTTTGGGCAACACACGACTTTCACTTAACTCTGTTTTAAAAATCGATTAAAGAATTTTCAAATACAGTTAGAGATAAAAATTAGTGAAACTATTAAAGAATTAATTAAATTGAATTTCTATAGAAACATGTGTTTTATTAAAAAATCTATTATATTATTATGTAAAATAATCACTTAGTTTTATCGGCTTTACATCACTATCTATTAACTTTTAAAAGCTTGTGAACGAGATAATATTTTTTCCTAAAATCTTTAGCTTTCCAACGGTATATTACACATGTATACTACTGTTCTTAAGTTAAAAAACAAAAAAATGCATCAAAAAAATATTTTTTCAGTTTTCTCCTTTAGTTGGGTATCAAATTCATTCAATTTATATATTTACCTGTTTTTCATCATTGGTAACAAGATAATATAGTTATTTTTATAGGATCAACAAAATTAGAGGTACTTTAGAAGAAGAAAATTTAAAATATCGGCATTTAAGCCCTGTCAGACTATTTTAATCAGATTGAAACCTACATAATGTTAAAGCCCATTAAACTTTACATCGATATAGCGAGTTTAATCAAAAATTGGAATTAGAAAATTTTCACGATCACAATACTTTCCCTTACTTAGGTCGAACGCTTTGGAAAAGTCTAATGGAACGAGGATTGTGATTTTGCGTTTATCTATGGAGGATTGGATATCTTGAGTAATTTTCAACAGGGCGGATTGTGTTGAGAAGTGAGTTCGGAAACCGGATTGGAGGGGATTTATTAGGGACTTTTGCTCTAGGAAGGTGTTGAGCTGTGAATGGAATATTCTTTCTAACGGCTTTGAGAGATTGGAGAGGATGGAAATCGGTCGGAAATCAGAAACTCTGGTTGGAACTGAAACTTTGCTAATAGGACGGATTATAGCTTTTTTCCAAGCTGTTGGAAAGGTAGAATTCTGTAGAGAGTAGTTATAAATATGCAAAAGGATTGGAAATATGATAGGTAAGCACATTTGATTAATTTAATAGGAATTTGATCCGGTCCATGGTCTGTGGTTTGGATTTCAGGACGTAGGTGAATAGATCTTCAGGGTATATATTTGAGAAATAGAATTTTTCGGGGTTAAAAGATGTTTTTGGAATGGAGTATGGAAAGGTTGAAGACGTTTGGATAGGATTGGTAAAGTAGGAGTTTAATTGGAAGGAGGAAACAGGGTAGGAGGTACATGCCTTTGTCTTCACAATGGAGTGATTTTTGAGGATTTTCCATCGAGACTAATGATCCGGGGCTTGCGATAGTGAAGTGTGGAAGAACAGTGCTTTAGCACGGCATAGGGATGACTGGGTTTCTCAGAATTTTGAACGAGGAATAGTCATCGGGATTTCATGTACGCCGGATGCGTCTCCTAGCTGCGTCCCTTCCTCTCATCATTCTTTCTTTCTTTCTTTACTATATATAGTAAGTGAAAGTAAAACTAATAAAGCAGGATTATAAAATGAAAATTCATGTATAAAAAAAAATAAGGAAAACTAAAAATTATAAATACCATTCAGAAATTATAAGTGATTTTCTTCTATAAAGTAAAACGGTTATAAGATAAGTATACAGAGTAAATATTTTAGAGGTAAATTGTTTGTTTGATTTTTAATAAAAATTCAAACCCATGTTTATTATTCACTGCTTAAAAAACATTTTAGGAGTTCCTTTTTAAGAAAGGGTTATCAGCATTAAAGATTGAAATGGCTGTAAGGAAGATATTTACTAGATGTTTTTATAAGAAATTTTGCTAATTAGCTAAACATTAGTTAATAGTAAATTAATATGATTGGCTTTATCTCAGCATAAAGGTTTATTAGCAAATAAAAACTTACTACATCCTATTGAAGACTTGTTCAATAAAACAATAAAATTGTTGGCTAGCAATTTAGCACCAGCTAGTCTACATTCATGGTCAGCTTCTGGTTGAGAGTAAATGTTGATAAGATTAACAATAAATTCTACTTCCTCATCATTCAATAAGTTATTCTAGAAAAATTAACAACAATAATGAATGACAAATAAACTTTCAAATAAAAGAAATAATGACTACATCATACTTCAGTTTACCTTTACTCCAAGAAAGCTATTGAGACAATTCAATGCATTACTGGCGACAGATCTATGAGAATTTTCGGCTATATTGTGAAAGAATTGAACTATTTCAACCTGTTTAGATAAACTATTGAAAGCATGAGGAAAAAACTGGAAACACTGTAGTAATTTGACTAAGTCTTCCTGATGATTTTCGATAATGATTTTTTTTGCTAAAAATTCTCCGATCACTTCACATTTGATAACTGAATCACTAAATTTATTTCTTGTTGCTTCATCATTCATTTCCAGTTTCAAACAATCATGAATATCTGGACAAAATGTTGGAGAAATATTGGAAGCAATAAATTTGAGAAATTCCAATGTCACACTAATAACATCATATTCATCAGACTGTAATAATTTTACAATGTTATGTTGTAGTTCTTCCACATTACTATCTTTAAAGTTCAAAAGAAAGAGCAAAATTGCTGAGTGAACTAAGAAAACTTCATACCCATACTGGTAAGAATTTTCATTTGGTTTGTTGAAGAACAGAAGCTTTTTCAAAACACTTTTCAGAGATGTTACGGTGTCATGAGGTATTGCACTAAAATAGTAGACAACTATCTGCATCATCACTAATAAACAAGAGTCTTTAGAAATAAATGAATGCTTTGTAGAAATTAAAATTTCTAACATCTTCTCAATCCATCTATTAATATGAATTTTCATTTTTTCACAATCAAAATCTTCCATAGTTCTGCTCTGCTGAATTAATTTTAGGACCTTAAATTGAAAATATTAATATCAATAAAAAACATAGAAAGCTTTTATGTTTTTTAGTAGTTCATTTGTTAAAAATTATTTTTTTAAATACATACCATCAGCAAATACCCATGTACATGATTTTCATATAATGTTTGAGAAATATTGTTCATCAATTCATCTATTTGGGACTCATAAGAAGATGATGTAATGAGAGATGCTAAAGCAGTTGCTGCAAGAGCTCTGGTTTTCATAACACTACTTTCAGCACATCTCATAATAAATGGTACATATTTCAACAACTGAAATCATGGATAATTTTTTAGTTAAAGTATTTTCAATATATATTTTTTTAAACATTACAAACAAAATGAAAATCTTACCTGTAAATTGGAATCTGTCCCCTCCAAGGAGGAAGGATAGAGTCTCCCCAAAAGAAGTAAAACTGGATAAAGAGCTGGATACATATGATTTTTTGAAGAAGCTTCCAAATGAGAAAGAAGCTCCGAATACAGTATTGGGTACCTTAAAAAAAAAAAAAATAAATAATGAATATGAACAGTTGACCATTGGGAAATTCAGAAGTAAGATAGTCTAATTGGCAGTTGCTTTTTATAAAAAATACGATTATCAGATGAAAATTTGTAAAAATTCAATTGACTAGGGAAGTTTTAGGTCATTATAAAAAATTGTAAAGTATCAATGCTGAAATAACAAATCGATGCTACATTACTATTAACAGATTTATAAACATTAAATCACAAAAATGTATATATTTTAGTTCTTAAACTGTCTACTAGAGAAAATATTTTCCAATCTGAAAAATATTAAATATCCTGTACCACTACAACCCATGAAAGGTCTTGGGCTCAGTACACATAGAGACTCATACTTTTTCCAGAAAACAGTATACTTGTGCTCTATCCAGTAGACCATATTAAATATAGAGGCATCAAAAGGGTAGTGTCACATGAGGCAAGCCAAAGCCAGATGCTGAGCTTTAAAGACAGTAGAACCAGAATGGTGTAGCACCAGCATTAAGTTGCACAACAACCCTAAGGGCTACAATCTATCACGTCCTTTAAGTGAAACACCATTGTTACTGAAATACTGCATACCAGTAATGACCAAGTAGTATAAATAGAAATCAAGAAAAAAAACCTGGTTTTAAGTCTACTTTAAAAATTTAAAACTAATAAGAGAGATAGAGGTGTTCAGTGGATTGTCTGACGGACTTGAGATGAGATTGGAAACGCTTGTGAAATGTTTCATCCCAGTCCACTAACCTCTATTTTCCTTTTCATCGAACATCATCCTTTAAATAATTATTTACTTTTTTTTTTTTTTTTTTTTTTTTTTTTTTTTTTTATAATTTACATTTTTACTCAGAAAAACTGGTATTTAATAAACTGACTAAAAATCAATTAGGTATTAAGTTAATTATTTCTAATAGATAATGTTTTTTCTTTCAAAAGAGATAAAATTTAAAAATCTTAAAGTATATTACCTCTGAAAAAATAGCCTGCCTGTCATTCTGTTTCTCCAACTGAGAGTTTCAGATTTTCCTCTAGGAACTCCAAACACCCTCGACATTAATGCACTAAGCAATAGAGTGGAAGAATTTCTTTCCTTGAAACAATTAATAAAACAAATTATAAGTATCATAATGAATATAATAAGTTTGATTGTTTCTAGCTAGTAAGTTATAAAGTTAGAGACCGGATTTCCATAATTTTCCACATTCTATTTGCTTGGGTGTATCGGCTTTAAACTTGGACAATTATCCCGTTCATGTATTAGGAAATAATATATTACAATTTCACATCACACAACACACGAAATTGCACATTTTGCCATTTTTTTTTTTGGCTAAATTGCACGTTTTTGATTTTTATTTCATTAAATTGCATTTTTGAGCTAAATTTGATTATAAAATTTGAATATCACAATTGATAGAACTAAATTTTCAATAATAAATATATACGTAGATATACTAATATATATATATATTTAAAATATTATTTTATCATCTTTCTCTGGTTCAATCTACAATTAAATTATTAGTTAAGAAGAGAAAAAAATGAACGGAAATGTTAGGACTACTAACTTCAGTAAGAAACACATCCGTGTAACATAATGCGTTTTATTCCTTTAACTACCATCCCCATAACTAGTACTTCGAAGGGCACATTTGGAGATTTTGACTGCACGATTTTGCACATTTTGAAATTATTACTGCACGATTTTAATACATATTTTTCGGCCCTTTCCTGCAAGAAAATCCAATCTCTGGTTATAAGCATTGAGAATGTTTTTAAGAGTCTTCAAATAAAACTGAAGAAGATGAAAACTTAAGCTGTCATATTATTTTTAAAATGAAAGGAAGATTTTTTTTGTCCTTAAGAATGAGACCAGAGTTGGACATATTTATATTCACTTAGTCACAATACATTCGCATATGAAATATACATTCTTAAATTATTTATTCATTTTTTCTAAAAATATTACCAATATCTTTAACAAAAGATGCCCAAAATTAAAATACCAATGATATGGCTACCTAATAAGTTCATCTTCAATTTCAAGATTTATTTTATGTTCTTGAAACTTTTCATGATTTTATTACTTTAAAAATATGTCTTAATCAAACTCTTTATTTAGATCATTACATAGCCTCTCTTATATATAGCATTTCCAAGTCAATTGTAACCTTTTCCAAGTCAAATGTAACTTTTTCCAAGTCAAATGTAACCTTTTCCAAGTCAAATGTAACCCTTTCCATTTCAAATGTCACCTTTTCCATTTCAAATGTTACCTTTTCCAAGTCAAATGTCACCTTTTCCATTTCAAATGTCACCTTTTCCAAGTCAAATGTCACCTTTTTCTTCACTTCTAGCCTTAAATATTCCGTTTTATTTATTTATTTATTGAAAAATAATTAGTTTAATTAAAATTATGACTTTTTTAATAATTTTGGCATATCCTATCGCTATTTTTTTCTGTTTTGCATATATTTGATATCAAGTTCTGTTTTTTACAAACTAATATTTTAAAAAAATAATTATTGTCTATTTAGTTTCAAGATAGTTGTTTATTTTGAATTTTTAGAGGGGAGGGATACTTTTTGGGAATAATTAATGTGTTTTCGGGTATTATAATTACGTTTTTCGAGATGTATTTTTTATCGCTCGCGTGCATATTAACTCGCATTTACTTTTAATGTTTTTTATTGATATAGGGATTAATTAATGTGCTTTCAGGTGGTTATGATTACGTTTTTCGAGCGGTATTTTTTATCGTCCTCGTTTATTTTAACTAAATTTTTTTTATATGTTTTTTATTGATATAGGGATTAATTATTGTGCTTTCGGGTGGTTATGATTAAGTTTTTTGAGCTCTATCTTTATCGCTCATGCGTACTTCAACTCGCATTTACTTTTAATGTTTTTTATTAATATAGGGATTAATTAATGAGCTTTCGGGTAGTTATGATTACCTTTCTCGAGCTGTATTTTTTATCGCTCATGGGTATTTCAACTCGCATTTACTTTTTATGTTTTTTATTGATATAGGGATGAATTATCGTGCATTCGGGTGGTTATGATTACGTTTTTTGAGCTCTATCATTTATCGCTTTAAGTATTTCCACTCGCATTTACTTTTTATGTGTTTTTTTTTTTTTTTTATATAGGGATTAATTATCGTGCATTCGGGTGGTTATGATTACGTTTTTTGAGCTCTGTCTTTTATCGCTCATGCGTAATGCAATTTCCATTTACTGTTAATGTTTTTTATTGATATAGGGATTAATTATTGTGCTTTCGGGTGGTTATGATTACGTTTTTCGAGCGGTATTTTTTATCGCTCATGGGTATTTCAACTCGTATTTACTTTTTATGTTTTTTATTGATATAGGGATTGATTTTTTTGTTTTTAGTTCTCATTATAACGTTGCTGGGATATACATCATTTAGCTTTTTTATTTATTTATTTTTATTTAAAATTTTTATAATTATTTTTTTTATAAAAGGATCAGATATAGTTCCTTTTTTAGCGCCCTTAGTAAGTTTTTCAACTAAATATTTTATAATGGACTCACTTCCTCACTTGTTCTTACAATTATTTGATAATTTAATTGAGGAATCGTTTATTCTATTTTCGGGTGTTCTTATAACATTATTTGAACCTTATTTGTTATCGCTTTTACTCATTTTAAGTTACTGTTCCTATTTCATAAATATTTGATAGAGGGATCGTTTATAGTGTTTTGGGGAATACTGATACAGTTTGTGACATTTTTTTTATAGCTAATGCACATTTTAACTTAAATAAAAAGTGATCTAGAACAATGCGCAATTGTGATGTAACATTCAGTTAAAAAAAGTAATCAGAACGTGCAAAAACACAACAAATAATTTTTACTTCAAATTATAACATAATGTCTACGGTATGTAGAAATACCAAAGCGCATAAAAGAATAATGTTCAAAACACGTAATCAGAATCCCCTAAAACAAAAACAAAGAAAGACCACGCTATCAAAATATAAAATGATATTAGCATTAAGTTTAAAGGCGCGCGCGCTATAGAATAAGCAGTCCAAAAAAAGTTTTTTCATAACCACCAAAAAAAACAGGTATAGATCCCTATAACAATAAAAAGACTAAAAGTAAATGCAAGATGAAATGCGAACAAGCGACAATACAGCTCAACAATCGTAATTACAAGACCCGCAAAGACAATTAATAACCTATATATCAATAAAAAATATTAAAAGTAAATGCGAGTTAAAATACGCATGAGCGATAAAAGATAGAGCTCAAAAAACGTAATCATAACCACCCGAAAGAACATTAAGTAATCCCTAAATAAAAAAAAAATTAATAGTAAATGCAAGTTGAAAAACTTAGAGCGATAAAAGATAGAGCTCAAAAAATGTAATCATAATCACCCGAATGCACAATAATTCATCCCTATATCAATAAAAAACATAAAAAGTAAATACGAGTTGAAATACCCATGAGCGATAAAAAATACCGCTCGAAAAACGTAATCATAACCACCCGAAAGCACAATAATTAATCCCTATATCAATAAAAAACATTAACAGTAGATCCCTCTATCAAATATTTATGAAATAGGAACAGTAACTTAAAATGAGTAAAAGCGATAACAAATAAGGTTCAAATAACGTTATAAGAACACCCGAAAATAGAATAAACGATTCCTCAATTAAATTATCAAATAATTGTAAGAACAAGTGAGGAAGTGAGTCCATTATAAAATATTTAGTTGAAAAACTTACTAAGGGCGCTAAAAAAGGAACTATATCTGATCCTTTTATAAAAAAAATAATTATAAAAATTTTAAATAAAAATAAATAAATAAATAAAAAAGCTAAATGATGTATATCCCAGCAACGTTATAATGAGAACTAAAAACAAAAAAATCAATCCCTATATCAATAAAAAACATAAAAAGTAAATACGAGTTGAAATACCCATGAGCGATAAAAAATACCGCTCGAAAAACGTAATCATAACCACCCGAAAGCACAATAATTAATCCCTATATCAATAAAAACATTAACAATAAATGGAAATTGCATTACGCATGAGCGATAAAAGACAGAGCTCAAAAAACGTAATCATAACCACCCGAATGCACGATAATTAATCCCTATATAAAAAAAAAAACACATAAAAAGTAAATGCGAGTGGAAATACTTAAAGCGATAAATGATAGAGCTCAAAAAACGTAATCATAACCACCCGAATGCACGATAATTCATCCCTATATCAATAAAAAACATAAAAAGTAAATGCGAGTTGAAATACCCATGAGCGATAAAAAATACAGCTCGAGAAAGGTAATCATAACTACCCGAAAGCTCATTAATTAATCCCTATATTAATAAAAAACATTAAAAGTAAATGCGAGTTGAAGTACGCATGAGCGATAAAGATAGAGCTCAAAAAACTTAATCATAACCACCCGAAAGCACAATAATTAATCCCTATATCAATAAAAAACATTTAACAAAAAATTTAGTTAAAATAACTTAATGTTCCATATGTTGCTGATTTGGCCTGTACCAGGTATCACTCCTTCCATGAATAACTCCACTCCCACTCTAATCCAGTAGTTTCAATCCTTGCTTCCACTTCAATTCCTGACAATCCGCCGAGGAGTCTGAAAAGAAGATGGCCTCGAGACCTTCTTGTGTAGATTTACTACTAGAGTGCTGCCAATGGGCAGTTTCTCTTCATGTTTTTTTTCATGTGTATTATCATTTTAGCCTATTTACTTGATGTATGAACATACAGTTGTAAATTTCAATAAATGAATTAAAAAAAAAAAAAAAAGTTAAAATAAACGAGGGCGATAAAAAATACCGCTCGAAAAACGTAATCATAACCACCTGAAAGCACATTAATTAATCCCTATATCAATAAAAAACATTAAAAGTAAATGCGAGTTAATATGCACGCGAGCGATAAAAAATACATCTCGAAAAACGTAATTATAATACCCGAAAACACATTAATTATTCCCTATATCAATAAAAAACATTAAGAGTAAATGCGAGTTAATATGCACGCGAGCGATAAAAAATACATCTCGAGTACAAAAAGTATCCCTCCCCTCTAAAAATTCAAAATAAACAACTATCTTGAAACTAAATAGACAATAATTATTTTTTTAAAATATTAGTTCGTAAAAAACAGAACTTGATATGAAATATATGGAAAACAGAAAAAAATAGCGATAGGATATGCCAAAATTATTAAAAAAGTCATAATTTTAATTAAACTAATTATTTTTCAATAAATAAATAAATAAAACGGAATGTTTAAGGCTAGAAGTGAAGAAAAAGGTGACATTTGACTTGGAAAAGGTGACATTTGAAATGGAAAAGGTGACATTTGACTTGGAAAAGGTGACATTTGACTTGGAAAAGGTAACATTTGAAATGGAAAAGGTGACATTTGAAATGGAAAGGGTTACATTTGACTTGGAAAAGGTTACATTTGACTTGGAAAAGGTTACAATTGACTTAGTAATGCTATATATATATATATATATATATATATATATATATATATATATATATATATATATATATATATATATATATATATATGTTTTGAACTAAAAAAAAAAAAAATGAAATTCCGATTTTCCAATAATGTCAGAAGCAGCAAGGTCTAAAATAAAAAGTGTTTAAAATAAAATAATATGATAATAATAATAATAATAGGCTTACTGAACCTGAAGGTTCGATGCCGATACCACCAAACTTCGCCTGCACAGACTCGTCCAATGTTCACCGGTCAAGCCCAAGCCCCCGAGATCAGCCTTAATGCAATCCTCCCATCGACGATTCGGCCTACCTTTCGGACGCCTACCAGTCGGTTCAGCGAATACTAACTTTCTCGGAATCCGTTCCTCACTAAGCCCAACAACTTTACGCGCCCATTTGAGTCTCCGCGATGCTATCAACTCAATTATATTCACAGGGTACAAACTCCGCAATTCCGCGTTGTGCAACCTCCTAAACTCCCCAGTGGTCTCATCTCTCTTCGGACCAAATATTTTATGCAGTACCTTATTCTCGAAAACCGTAATATCATGAAAATAATATGATAGTAAATAAAAATTAATTACAGCCCAAGTGTTAGAGTTGAATCCATTTATCGCCGTAGCTATTCCCTCTGCAACATAAGGGCCAACAGCTTCACCCAAGCTAGATCCACGATATAAGGCTCTCAGAATATTCAATGCATGAACTCTTCCTATGAATTACAAACATGATCAGAATTCTATACTTTAAAATTAAAAAAAAAAAATCAATTGAATTCTAAAAGAAAAAATGAATTATATTTCATATTGAAGAAAACAGGACATTTACCTTCTGAACATCCTTCTTTGGCAATTTTGAGAAGAGAGGACATTGCTTTATGAAGACTCTTGCATGAACCACTTTCCAACTCACTACATATAAGTCCCTGTTTATGTAAGAAAAGTATAGTGCCATTAACATAAAAAAGTTAAGCAGATTTTAATGTTTAAAAAACAAAAAAGACATAAGTCTAAAATTACTTAAAACAACAAAACAAACAAGAATAACTTTTGTAATTTATAAATTAATTTATACATAAATTTAGTTAAGCTACGTTTATTTTAATTTTTTTTCAAAGTATAGTCAAAATACCTTACTAAATGGTATAACATGCAAATAATGGGGAAAAAAATCATCAGCAATAGGAGAAAACTATGCATTTTTTAATGGTAGTTGTCGATATTAACCACTTAATCATTGAGAAAACAAAGTAAAACACATATTTAAACATATAAGCTGCAGTAAATTAAAATGTTTTCCCAGATATTTTATTAGAATAACATCAAATATCTAAAACGTACCTGTACTATGAATGGAATTCCAGCACTCCTTCTAGTAGCACTTAAGTTTTCATTTACCAATATATGATTCAATGTTTCATCTAACCATTTCTTTGGCAACTCGTGAAGCTTACCGGAATTACATCTAGAAATAAATAAACAAATCATATCTGAGCTCTGTAAAACATAAATAAATTTATTGAAAATATAATTAATACAAACTTCCACAATCTCCCAGCAAGTTTGGAAAAACCAATGTAGGCTTGTTCAAACGCTCCTCTATGTTTGGTTTCTGAAAGAAGGCTGGTAAGATGCTTCCCAATATCCAGAATTTGTTCTTCAGTAAGAAGACCATTATCTATAAAATAATAATAATAACAAAATAAGCTATCATTTAGGAATTTTGTGCTATTCTCAAATAAAATGTCAATTTTAACCAATCTTATAATCCGCATTGTTTACTAATTTAATGGTTTTGACATCAATCTTGCTTTAAAACTCTCTAATTAATTTGATCAATTGTACAACATATTTGTGCTGAAATTGTGATATTTAAAATTGGAATTAATTAAAAGCTTTAAAGTTATAAATAAGAAATATTATAAAATATCCTATCAGACTGATGAACAAGAGTTTACGGAAGGACAAGTGGGAATCACTTCATAACATTCCTGGAAGAGTGGAGTCACTGTGAGGAGAGGTAAATCCTTAACAAGTTCAGTGTGGAAGGAGAAATCTGTAATAATCCACAAGTGCATCATGAGGTCAATCGGTCTTGTATTCTTTCCTTAGTTTAATTGTATTCTGCCTCCTGAAAATTGATTAATTTAGGCAAAATCATTTGCTTGAACACTCCACAGGCTTAGGTGAGTATACCACGGCATAATTGATTCATTCAAATGTTCATTGACCACATGGAAATTGTACTCATAAATAAATCTTTTTTCTTTTTTAATCAAAACACTTTTTCAATTCATAAAATTAAATTTTAAGATATTTTATAAACAGGAAATGACTCTGATTTTTTTGGAAGTTTCGGTCTCCCTCACACCCGTAAACATAACCTTATTCATATTTAAGGAAAATAAAAATTAAAAAAGGGGCTCCCCTCTCCTGATCATCGAGTGACTCATCATTTTTCCAGAAGAATAACCCCGCCTTTTTACCCCATCCCGCACTAGAGGTCGAACTTTAAACCTCAGTGCCGCACGGGGTCACTTAACCCTATTCTCTTTTGTATCGGAACATGCGAGATTTTGGAAGTTAGAAACATATAGATATTATTGGTTTCAACTCTTGGAAAGGTCCAAAGCTGAAAAAAGGTTCGAGCATTTTTGAAAGTTTAGCTCTTACACGCACAGCACTAATGGAAAGTTATGACACGGGGTCAATTGACCCAGTATCACACAGAACCTTTTAAAAAGTATAAGAAACATCTTTTTTAAACAGGACTTCACTTGGAGGTATTTGAACTAAAGTGGAATTCATATGCTAAAATATTTAGTTAAACAGTGCTTGCTGAGAGAGGTTATTGCTCGGAATTCTTGGGTTAAAAATGGCACTAATTTACCATTTCTCATAACAGCACATATAGATCTACATTATCAAAAGCCCAATCCTTGGAAGAATAAACTTACCTGTATCACATTTCTTAATAGTAGCTCTTTCTGACAGTTCCCCAAGAAGAAGTGAGACTTCTTTCACAGTTCTCCAAGAGCACAGTAATACCATTTGAGAAGTTACTTGAGGTTCACCTTCTTTCTTTGATTCACCTTTTTTGTAGGGAAGTAATTAGTAAAAGGCCATTAAAACACACACAAATTATGGCCAATAAAATATTAAAGATCTTACTGTAACTAAAATCCATTGGAATGTGGCCTTCAGGAGATGAATTATTGACAATACAAGCGACAGTGTCATTACATTCAAAGGCGGTAACAATAATATCCTGGATCAAAGAGCACCATTCCCTATGGTTTCCAATTTCCCTAGAACAGGAAAAAAAAATGTTTAGTTTTGTTCGATAAAATGGAAAATAGTTCAAAATAAAAAACAGATTATAAATAAATAATTATAGGCAATTTTTAGAGAAACTAAAAATGAGTAAACACAATCTTTGGGAGTAACTAAGTAACCAATTAAAAAATGCCTGAAGCAGTGAAAATGATCCATTAACAAAAATATTCGGTATAATACAAATTAGAGGAAAGAGACAGCAACAAAAGATTTTTCACCTTACCAGTAAAATAAAATGAATAGATAATATTCAACTGTAATACTCTACTCCACTCACTATAATTCAGAAACTATTCCTGCTGACTTCTACTCCTTTTGATTGATGATTAAACAGCTCAGCACAGAATATGTAATAACTTTTCTTTTCTTTTTGTTCTCCCCTACATCGCCTTTTTAGGCTATATTGTTTTCTATATTAAATAAATATCTGTTATCTGCTATATGTTTTCTTATTAAATAAAAGCCCCGTGACCAGGACTCGAACTCGTCATTGCTTTACGACAAACTTTCATTAATCTGGTTGCCGGGCAACGCACGTACAGCACAACACCGCACGTCATCTTCTCAGCCACCCCGAAGCCAGAATATGTAATACCTTACAATACAATCCATGAAGGGTCTAGAGTTCAACAAGAAGATTCGGCTGTGATCATGCTCAGCCACCAGTTCTGCCCCCTCTCCTTCCTCCAATTTTCGGGTACCCATTTTATATGAGCTTAGTGAAGGTCTACCCAGGGTTAATATAACAAATTAATTATTATGCTGCATGAAGGGTCAAACCTAGGACCTCAAGATCAATATTCTAGTTCCCTATATCCTAAGCTACCATATTCCCATCTTGAACTCATAAACTTAAAAAAAATACTAAATTAGTAGTAATTATTGATTAAAACTTAAATTAACAGTCATTAATCCATAAAAACTATATCTGGAAACTGGTTGGAATAATGTAGTGAGAAATAAATCTTTGTGCTGAAATCGTAATGATTGATTCAGTCTTCCACTGTCAATTAATGGAAAGAAAAATAACAGTTCAATTATATTATTTTTTTTAAAATTAACAAAAACTATACATTAATTTGCATTGAAACTCTGACTAAATAAAATATGTTGCCAAACACTATTAAATACTAAAAGCCTTTCATTGTAATGAAGTGAATTTTTTGTAATATGCAAAAGGATAATAGGTATAACAATAAAAATAATGATAATATGACTAAGTGAACTTGAAGGTTTAATGCCAACCCCATTAACAATTGTTGTCTGCATATCTCCTTACACTAAATATTAGCAGTCATACTTTACAATGATTAAGAAAAGGAATAATGGCTTTATGAATTGAAACTTCAGCAGGATTCTCTAGAGCAAGCATTAAGTAATCAAATAAAATACTAAAATTTCCTATTTAAGCATTATTCCTTCTATTTTTTATTTATATTATTTATTGTTTAAGTTTCAGATTTTGTACTACTTTTCTCTGCTATATCTCTGCCACCGGCATTTTTACTATCTATGAAAAATAATCAAAATCTTTGGATGAAATATTCAACATATGAAATGATATTAAAAAAAAAAAAAAAAAAAAATTCTCTAAAAAGCAAATTTGTGAACAATATTAATTTTAATTTTTGTGATTATGACTGCACCAACCCTGATAATAGTAAACCTACTTGAAATCTAATGCTTGCAGCACGTGTCTAATCACAAACAAATGACCATATAGTGGACCAGATGATGCAGCTCGTAATAAACTTTCTTTGGCCACATGTAGCTCACCTTTTAAGGATGCCAAGGTAGACGTCAAGCAATAATAACTGGTGCTTTGTATTCTAAAACATAATAAAAATCAAATCTAAAATAAGATATTTTCTTTCTTCGAAATTACTACCATACACTCAAACCATTTTTACAGCTGGCAGTAAATTTTAAAATATAAAAGTCATAAATTAAAAAAAAATATATTACTTACATACTTTCATCATTAATAATCCCATTAAATGAGGCCAACAAACTCATATAATATCCTGCTGAAATACTGTCAGGAGGCCTAATACTTGAACTTAGAATTAATGTGTGTTTAATATAGTCGTTGACATGTGATTGGTTCTAAAAAAAAAGTCAATAAAAAATAAATCCTTGATTGTTCAATCAAAGTTAGATCCATGATTAATCAATTAAAATTCAGGGTGGCCAACTCCAACCTAATGAATGTTAACACTTATTGAAGCTTAAAACATAATTATAAATATCTAACATAGGGCTACATGCTTCATTATTAGTTCAGTTATAATAGATAAATTAGATACACACATTTAAAATAAGTGCTATTTTAATTATGCACCAACGTTTCGGCTACAATTGGGCCTTCATCATTGTTGACTCTGAGACACTGCCTAAGAAGTCAACAATGCCTAAAAGACTCCTTTAGGCAACGTCTCAGAGTAACCCTGATGAAGGCCCACATTGTAGGCTGAAACGTCGGCACATAATTAAAATAGCATTATTTTAAATGTGTGTACCTAATTTATGACCGCACCCCCAACCATCTTCCTCATCTAAATAAGTATTAGGTTAATTGGATTGAAATTCCTTAAATTATAATCAATATGTTTGAGGAATATACATGAACTTTAAAGCTAATCTCCAATGCTGGCTTGATGGATAAAGTGAGATTATCTCAAAATTTTTCTGATAATTTATGGTGCTGTCTTTCAGGGGGGCAGCATGGCCGAGTGTGAACGACATTGCCCAGGAACCATATGACCAAATACTTTGTATAAAATAATTACAAGTTGGCAGCTCAGTGCCGGGGAAAGGAGGTGGGTAATTTTGGCATAAATCTCCTGCCCTCACCCCCTAGTCTAGAGAAATCCCTGATAGCCTAAAATAGTGAGGTAGGGGAAAAGAGGGACTGCTTTTCATCACTACCATCATGCCACAGCTTATTAAACTTTTTATTGGTTATATTAAGTCAAATATTGAAGGTATTATTAGAAAGAAAATATTGTTTTAAGGCAGAATAATCAAGAAATGATTAGTAGTCTAAAATGTGGAATTTTTATTTATATAATGAAATATCTAACAGATATTTATGAAGAAAAAATAGTTGCAACTGAATGTCGAGATCTATAAAATAATCTGGATGTCAGTGTCAGCCTGACAAGTACCAGTCTGTCGATCCCATGTAATAATTGTAACATTTTGTTTGTTTATATAGATCCCGTAACCTACAGTTAGTTCTACATCAATTACAACCAATAATTTTAATAAAATAACTATTTCTACCAAACTAATTTTAAATTTTGTCTGCCACAATATTCTTTGTTATGCAGCCTAAGCCTGAGGTTTTGTGTTTTAAAAAAAATGGAGCAATTAACTATTTTGTGAAAAGCCTGTTTTCCTTCCTCTGTGCATTCAACATAGTTAATTATCTTAAAAGAACAAAATCTTTTTAATCAGAACATGATTCCTCTAAACTGTTAGGTTTTACCTTAACCCTTTGAAATATCAGGGATCAAATATATTGAGGCTGGGTGTGGAAGAGAAGAACCTTCCAAGTCAATGGTGGATCCACAACTTAAAGAACACAAAATAAATATTAACCAGGCCTAGGAAAGTCTACCAGAACAGAGGAAGTAGCTCGAATCCCACATTCACCCTTTATTATATCCAAATGATAGTAGAGGATGCCTGAGAAAAATTTGTATATATTTATAAATAAATTACCTCAAAATTTAATAAATTAGAAGGATAACAGGAAAGCAAATCTCTGGCAATTATTTTATTATCTTCATAACTGTCTAAGAGACATGAAAGCAAAATCTGAAAACCAAAAATAAATGTGAGAATCTAAAGAAACCAGTAATAATTAGATGTTTCAAAAATAAATACTGCATGTTAAATACAAATGACTTTAAGATGTTATATAAATAACAATTACTTCTGCACTTTTCTGATTATAATCTCCATAGATGCCAAGCTGCTTCATTAAAGCGAGACCTCCTAATGCAAAGGATCGCCTGGATGGGGAAGAACCTGGAAATATTGATTCCAGGCATAGTTGTTTGAAGTCAGCAAGAAACTTCTGATATTCTTCAAGGACACAAGTTAGGTTTTCATTGGTCATTTTACTTCTTGCGTTCTTTAGCTGTCTACGCTCTAGAGCTGATCTACTGTCTCTAACTCTAGTCAATAGCTGAAAAATAAAAATATGAACATGAACAATTAATTTATTAATAGATCAATTTGAAAAGATACAATCTTTAGTAAAAAAAAAAAAAAAAAAAAAAATCCACTCAGCAATTGATGAAATATCATGTTTTATATAATTTAAACTAAGTCAAGGTTCAACAGCTTTTCTGATTAATCACTCAAATAAAAAATAGGCGGTAACTAATACTACTAAAATCACTGCAACAGCTTTACTGACAACAGGGAATAATAAAATTGAAATATTTTGACTTTTTTTTTTTTTTAAAGCTTAAAAAATTAGCCTGATATATCTATGGTTATTATATAAAAGGTAGAAAATACAGTGACAAATCTAAACATTTTACAAACCTTTTTTGAAATTGCAAGTATATTCTGTCTAACTGCTGGGTCTTGTGTAGATAAATTATAAATATAAAAAGTTTTAATTAAATTTAATTCCACAGGAGTCAATTCTTCAGTTGATTTAGATGTTTCAACAATAAGAGATAAACAAGA
Organism: Piezodorus guildinii; assembly: GCA_023052935.1. Taxonomy (NCBI): domain Eukaryota; kingdom Metazoa; phylum Arthropoda; class Insecta; order Hemiptera; family Pentatomidae; genus Piezodorus; species Piezodorus guildinii. Next base: position 153,463,532 of record CM041292.1, read on the forward strand.
CAAACGAACCTGAAAAATAGAAATACGATCAAACTCAAGAACATAAAGAATGAGAAAAAAATGAAAACTGACCAATTACCAAAGGGATATTTCCTATTAGTTAATTACTCATTCATTTAACACAGCATGAATATCGAAATCAATATATTCTATTGATAAATATTAATTAAAATATGAAAAATGATAACTTTTATGATAGATTCTTACATCATCATCAAAATGGTACATGCATGATTCTAGAAGATCTATGTTCACCAAGCCTTTCCATGTTTTAGAGTCATCCTTTCCAGACAAGAGATTGAATTTCCTTCCGATTTTTAAACATGTCAATAACACATCAATTTTTTCTTCACTGTTCTCCAACCCTATACTGACACATAATAAAGGAAACAAAATACAATGAAAGCAATAATAAAATATAAATATATGCTGAATAAACAAGATACCCAGTAATATGCTCTAAAACAGGTGGATGGTGTTTTATAACAGCAGTTAGCATCTGATCCAAAGGAGCCGACAGTTTAGAATATAAAAGTGGTTTGACCCAAAGTTCAAACCATTCTTGTTGGTTCATTCGTTCTTTCAGGTCTTGACAGATTAAAGCTTCTAGGGAATTCAGAGCCTGTACAATTTAGATTTTTTAATTAATGAATATATAACAAATATCTTCTATGCAAAGATCAAATGTCAACATTTTTATTGGTTTACATTAACTAATTATAAAATTTAAAGTAATAAAGACATCAGGATAAAAAAAACTACAGATATCAATTTCTAAATATTCCCAGGAAAAAAAAGATACATCTGTAGCTTGCTTAGTACTCATTACTTATTGTTAGTAACCTAATAAGAGTATAACTCCAAAACAAAAAAATATAATTACATAATTTGAAGAAGGAGAAGACAATGCTGCAGAAAACAGAGCTTTCACTAAACCAGGTGTTTGGGAGATGATTTCAATGACAGGAACATGTGATACTAGTACCGAAACAGCTGCATGTTTACTTCGTCGATCAATAGGCATTTCAGATAAATCTTTTGAAATAGCTTCATACACACCCAATTCTGCAACAAAAAATGCTACAATTTATACATCATACTTTGACTATGGCTGCCTAGTTTTTGGTGCATTGTCTGGTGGACTTGAGATGAAATTGGAAAGCCTAATGAAATGTTTTATTAGATTCATCTTCGGAGTCCCCAGACGCGCCAGCGTCTTCAGCAGGTATGCCGAGTTGAAGTGGCTCAATCCATTTTCTCGCCAACAGTATTTCCAGGGAGTATTCCTATTCCGCACTTTTAATACCCAAAGTCCATCCTACATTCTTGATCTACTCATCCCTTGTTCATCAGTACATTCGTTTAACACAAGATCCCAACCCACTAACGTCTATTTTCCTTCTCATCGAACATCATCCTTTAAAAAATCCTTTAGTTTGCGTGCCACCTCACTTTGGAATTCCATACCTACCTCTATACGGAAAGCATCTTCCTTATCCTCATTTAAAAACAAATTATTCCATCATCTCCTCAGTAATCAGTCTTCCGAATAATTGTATAAGAAATTAAGAATAATAGTCATATTTCAAGTTAACAAAAACTTTTTTTTTCTATGATTTTACGATATTAGTGTGAGGTTCAATTATAGTATCTCTTTATGCACATGTTTTCAGTATTATATAGTCATATATGAATGTTCTATTGTTGTTTTATTAACTACACTATAAATAATGCAAGCAGTAGTCATATGCCGTTCAAGCAACTGTATTTACTATTTTTATAAATAATATAAGTATAACCTTAAGTTTGTTTTTGTAATGTTTTAAGACATAATACTCACTTTAGTACTTTTTTGTTATTCTTAAGGGACAGAAGTCGTAGAATAAAATTTATTTTTCTTCTTCTTCTAATTTTAAAACGATAAGCAGAAATAAATATTTTTAAAAAATTAATACAACTTTTATAAATCCAAGTACAATCACCATTGAGAAATATATTCTAATCAGGCATCGCATTCAGGAATGGTTTAACATGAACATAATATGGTTTTCAAAAGCTTAAAGATGAACATCAGAAGGTTTAGTCATGGTCTCAGAAAAAGAAAAATGTCCTGTTGTACATTAGGAGCCATAATATATGGCTTATATGAGTTAATAGCCTTGAGTATGAGTACTATTCTTTATACAAGTCGATCTATTGGGTTGATGCGAAATTAATGCAGGTTTCCTCTATTGCAATATCTTAATTCCAATTGTGTAAACAAAGCTAATCCTAACATTGATCATTATTATACCAAAACAAACCTTATCTAATACCCTCTCTTTCACCATGAATTTGTTTAGTAAAATCGTTTTGTTCAGTGTGTTCAAAGGTCTTGAATCGAAAATGTCAAAGTGCGATTTTCGTCAAATTTATTTTTACGAATTTAAATTAGGGCGCAGCGCTGCGCAAACGGCTCGTAATATTAATGAAGTGTGGGGTCAGGGGGCTATTAATGAGTGCACGGTGCAGCGTTGGTTCCAGAAGTTTCGCAGAGGAGATTTCGACCTCGAAGACAAGGAAGGTCGGGGCCGTCATCTTGCTCTGGACAACGACCAGCTGAGGTCAAAGCTTTCTAAATCGAGGTGAGACTATAACTGCTGACAAGTACTGTCAAGAAATTGACAGCATGAATCAAAAATTGCAACGTCTTTGCCCAGCATTGATGAATCAGAAGGGGCCGATCCTGCTCCACGATAACGCCAGACCACACATTGCACAACCAACGCTTCGACGACTGCACGAGTTGGGCTACGAAGTTCTCCAACATCCGCCTTATTCACCTGACCTCTCTCCTACAGACTTCCACTTTTTCAGGCATCTGGACAACTTTTTGAGGGAGAAAAATTTTCAAAACCAGGACGACATTGAAAATTCTTTTCGTGATTTCATTGAGTCCAGGGATTCGGATTTTTTTTCTGGTGGAATAAGAAAGCTTGTTGAACGTTGGCAAAAGTGCATTGATTCAGATGGAAATTATTTTGATTAAATATATATGGTTAAAGTAAAGATATGGCGTATTTACAATACCTACTAAAAACCTGCATTAATTTTGCATCAACCCAATACATAATGATTATTGCTATACTATTTGTAGTCTATTGCTGTACCATGCTTTATATTTAGTCTTTCTTTAGGAAGGGTAAAAAAAATGATGAGAAACTGCAAGTACATCATAGACCTACATAACTATATAGGATGATTCTGAAGAAATACCGAGATCTGAAAATGCCTCAAAGAATGATTTTGTAGCTTAGTGTGACTAGAAACAGATATTCGACTAAGTTTAGCTAGCTCCAACTGATAACACTATCAAGGAATGCTGACATTTGAAAATATAGATCAAATAGGGTACCTCTTGAGTTTGACCAATGAAAGGAAAATTTTGCTATGTTGAATTCTGAAAACAGAAAGGCTCTTTTCCTGACATGCCATAAGAGATGTTCTTGACTAGTTCAAAAGATAAAGAACTTCTTGTCTTAGATAGAAAGAATTTATGACATATACAAGGACCAGCTAAGGTAAATATGTGGAATAAGCATTATAACTTTGAGATATAAAAACTCTATTTTTTTGGGAAACCATCTTTTTACTAAAGATTTCTGTTATGGAAGACCAATAAGACGTTATGGATTTAGAGTAAATATATAATCTATATAACACATAAACATAAACTAATAAAATATAAATTGTTATACTTACCAGGACAGATAGCTCCTATTGAGGCAATATTGGAGAGTGCTGATAAAGCAAGATGCCGCACAGCATCCATGAAATGATCAATATGGCCCCATAAGTATACTAAAAATGAACTCAGTAAATCTTTGTTGAGTAGATGAGGAACTTTCAGATAACAACGACTGATAAGAAGTATGCATCTAGCACCTGCCAGAACAATTCCACTTTCTGACGCTTTTCTTGAAAGTAATTAGTCTAGATTAATATTTTTGTAAATTGTATCAACTGTAATAATATGCTGATGAAATATTAGACTTAAAAAATATTACACATGATATTTCTATATGTTAGCAGATTTTCATCAATGGTAACTTTCAAGAAAGAGGGCCTGGCTTCACTGTGCAGATGCAATCATGGTAATTAGCTACTCTATAGCGGAGAGTTAAAGAATATAAAAGCTGGTTTTAGTTTTTGATTTTTTAAAAGAAATAACAAAGAGAACTTCAGTTTGGCAAAGCCACAATCACAATATTCAAAGAATCCCATTTATTTTAGACCATTAATTATTTTTCAGTTTTTTACATCCTTTCCTATTCACTAATTGACAAGTTATCCAAATCAATGTTGTTTGGTCAAGATTTATTTTCTGGAGCTGCCAAAACTTAAAGTCAACGGTCTCTAAAGTAACTATGCCTAAGCTCACTCGGCCAATAGAGCCTTGAATGAGTGTAACCTAGAAAAAAATTTAAGTTTAAGAATGAAATTAGGTAATGTTCAGAAAAACCTGAAGGAGGTTAATGTTTTATTCAGCTGATTGTCTTCCAACTTATCTTGATCTTTGTCTAAATTGACAAATATGGAACTATTTACTACCTGATCTCTATCAGTTAATAATGGTATGTATAATTAAATGATGTTGTATATTGTTTTGAGTGCTATGGAATGTTTAAAAGGAGACAGAAGAATTTGCATTTATTTGGTTAAGGCATCACTTAAGTTAATTTTTTGATCCAAACTACTATTGTAAATTTTAAAATTTAAGAGATATAAACTATTATTGATCTCTGATATGAACTTAATGCGTTTCTTTAAATACTAACCTTTCTTCAACCATTAACACTGTATCATGGATAATGTAAATCGCAGGTTTGTTTATACCATTAATACTAACAACTGATTCCAAATCCTCTGAGGAAAGAACATTCAGCAAACCAGAGCAAAATGATAACATTCCCAAATCATTACTTGATTCAAAAATAAAGTTGTAAATCTGAAACAAAATGTAATTAGTTATCATAGATAATTTTTTCATGTAATTATAGCAATGAAATATATAAACAAAACCAACCTCTAACCATTGCTTTTTATCAATATTTATGGATGTATGCACAGCTAAAATACCAGAAGCAGCACGTGTGTCAAGAGGGAGGTCAGAATCACATAAAAGAGTTACAGCCATTTTAGATAAATCTCTCATAGAGTTTACAGGGTACTTCTGACAAAGACTTATGCTTGACTGCACGCAGCTGTGTATACCAGAGATAATTGATAATTTCCTCATTGGTGCGTCCTCTTTCCTGATTGAAAATATGTTAATACTTTACTAAACTACCTACTCTGCTAAAAAAAATTGTTACCTAATATTGATGTAATAAAATATCAAGTTGGAACAGACTACACAGAGTTAAATAAGAGAAAATATGAAGAGTTCACTATAATAATAATAATAATAATAATAATGATTATTATTGCGATATAAACTAGAGAATATACATAGGTCAGCTTTAGTAACTTAAACATTTTTCAGTAAGTTGATATTAATTATTATTTAATTTGTAAGGATATATATCTTTTTTAAAATCCCAACAGATATTTGATAATTTACTATTATCTTACATGAAATATATTAGTAGGGAAATTATTTAGGGTGTCTAGCAAATCAGCTCAAAGAAATTCCCTGACCTCTCCATATTGTAAGAAGTCTTCAACATGGCCAAATCTCGGTGAAAATCAACAAAACAAAAAATAATTATAATTAATATGGTATATTAGATTAAAAATATATGTAATGACTAATTACTTTACGATAACATTCAACTATATCTACCTGACACCAGCTGAAATGTAGTTGCTCAAGTTGACTTACCGATGAATTATGATGAACTTGAATACTGCTGTTAGTAATAATCAATATTTACAAATCTGACTACAAATTTATTTACAATCAATATATCTACATTAAGTTAAAAGATTTTCTTTAATGTTTGAATCTCTGCAGCCAAATCTTCAGCTTTCTGAAGAGCTTTTTGGAGCAGTTTTGCTTTTTTTGCCTCCATTCCTTCACCTGGCTTTTCTCTTATCCACAGTCCTACTATCCTTTTAGATATTATAATATTAAACTCAATTTATGATATTTGCAACATCACAACAAGTAGGCATATTGGAACTTTCGTCTGAGTGAAGAAGAAATGATGTTATTTAGGAACCATTTTCCCTGACCAAAGAACAAATTTCCTTGAATTTTTCATATGTTTTTAAAATCTCTGACTTTTCGGTTTTCTCCTGTGCTAGACACCCTGTTATTATGATTGTTTTGTTTTTTTCCCAAATCCTCAGTCCTGTTCCAAGGACCCCCCCTATGAAATATGACCCCTATGAATCTTATATAAGCTTGAGAAAGTATTGAGTGTAATACTTAGTGTTCTTATAAAATCATTAACTAATAGTATAATAACTACAAATGATAAATAATTCATACTTAACTTATTGGATTTAAACTTATACATTACAACAATTCTTGGTGGCATTTTATAAGTGAAGCTTCTATAAATTTATATAACATATCTGCACAAGTTGAAAAAGAATAAGTTGATAAATGTGGATTATCCAAACAAGTTGATACGGTGAACGAAAAATCAGCAATAGCATCACAATTAAGGTTCTTTTTATATAGCATTTTTGTGAGGTGTCCCAGTAAATGATCTTGAATAATATTTTTAATTGATACAGGGGCTGAAGAAAAAAACCTGTAACCACAAGTATAGTAAAATTTGTCAAAATCAGGCTAATAACAGAAATCCATAACTCTAATACTCACTTTAAAAACGATTGCAGTAAAGGACTTTCCTTCTTCAAATTGAGGAATGTATAAGTGACAATGTCAATAATGAACGTATTATCAATGTCTATTCCATCATTATTAAGCAGATTGAATATCTAGAATGAACATAAATCAATAAAGTAACAATTTGGTTTTAAAGAATGTAAAGGTAGGTAGGTAAGGTGCTTTAGGGCGATAAATTTCTAGATTATTACCCGAAAGAATGTACAGATAATACAAGGTATAATGTAAGAACCTCTTTCAATTCTCGAACTTGAACTTCTACAGTCTCAGCATTTAATAATTTGGTCATCAAAGATATATCCTGGTTATCTGAAATATTTACTTAATTAGATAAAAAAGTAAAGGTTGTATCGATCCTATAAAAATAATCTCTTACTATATGCATTTGATATAAATTGAAGATCTTCTTTTTTAAAATCTCTCTTAATGGGTTTAACTTTTTTGTCAGAACTAATTCTTAATGTTAACCCATTCATGATTCGTTAAAACAATCAAGAAAAATAATGGATATCCAAAATAAATTATGACAGATAGGCAATCCAAAATAAAATTTAATTTAAGAAAAAATTCAAAATGAGTTTTCCTGGAAACCTCATTTAAGATATTTATCAATTATTTAAGATAATAATTTAATAACAGAGGGGAAAGCGAACTTGCTCAACACTGCCAACAAAAATTTATAAAATACAAACGTCAACAAATGTAATACACAAAACACACGTGATAAACAAATAACCTGTTATTAACCTTCTAGTTATGGCAATCTTCTGTCAACACCTCAGTGTATCCAATTGTTGTAAAAGCTTGAACAGATAATATACAATTTTACACTAAATAATATATATTTTGTCTATTTCTTGTTTTATCTAAATAATATTTTTGAAATTTCATGATGGTCTTTGCTTTGTTTTTCTTCTACAAGATATCAACTGCATATGAATAAGAACTTTAAAAAAGATTCAGTAAAACGTTTAGTAAAGTTAAAAATTCAATCCACTTAGTAAAATAAATTATTACATGCAAAACAGTATGTTTCTCCTTTAAAAACAATCATTAACAAATATATATTTCAAACACAGTTCATGAGATTACAATTTGGAAGAACTATGGTTCGAAATAGATTTAATTACAAAATGGTGAATTTTTAGAAAAATATTAAAATCTTTTACAAAGAGGATACAGGAGTAATGTTGAAATGAGAAATACTCAAGTGTTCTAATGATAATGAATCCGATTGGAGCGCCCTCTACCCAATAAACAGAATTCTTAAGCAGTTTCATAATCAACCTCAGTATGTTCTAAACTTACGGTGTGTTCGTGACGCTTGTGTTAATGCTTGTTGTTAACCTCTTATAAATTCGTTTAGTGCGCTTGTTGTTCTACATTAGAGTTTTATTGTCTTCATGTGTTATATTTTTATTCATGTTAGTGCCATAATAATGATGACGATGGAAAAAGTAAGTTCTAAACAGTTATTATTCTACTTGTTTGTTGTCATTCTTCTTTATTTATTTGTTATTGTTGTGTTATATCAAGCATTCCTTGGATTTTTTGCTCTCTTATCTATCAAGTTTCTTTAGAAGCATGTTTAATAACTTGAGCTTGTTTGTTGACTTACGCATGAAACACATATCTTCTTTGTAATATGGGAAAGCTAACATGGTAATTTTTAGTTTCAGAATCTCCTCTGGCCTATAACTGGTGATGGCAATTCACTTTCTTTTGGTGTTTACTAACTAATGTCAGTTTGGAACTAAGCATTCGAAGGCCTGCCTAAAATTATTTGTTAACAAAAATCAACTACTTGTTGCTTGTCAAGTTTTTTTTGTACCTTTAAACAGTACTTACATTACTAAAGGTTTTGAAGTGATGATTGATATGTATGAATTGTTAGATTTATAATTTAACCACTGAATAATTTGTAAATAAATGTATTTACACAGGACTTGTATACTTTTATCATACCCCGTATACCCTTACCGATGTTGATAATTTCGTGTATACGCATATCTGTCAACAATGTCAATTAAAGGGTTAAGAAAGTTAATACGCGTCTACGCGAAATTTATTTAAGTGGTTACTTAGATGATTTATTAATTATTGTTGTAAATCGTAATTTTCTCCTAATTTAGATAGCTGAATTACTGTTTATAAAAACCTTAGTTTTATAATTATTTATTTCGTTTTTATTGATGTAAGAATAGATCGTTGATTGAAAATAAAAAAACATATTTTAATTATAAACATCATTATATTAAATTATTTAATTGTAAATAATTTTTTTTGGAGAAAGGAGAATTTTGATCTAGTGTTACTGTTAAAGTAATACAGTATCTCTTTGTACAGATTATTTGTCACAAATTATTTGTGATGTCCTGTGATAATCAATTCCCAATTTTAGGACAGTAAAAATCTACCATAGTAGTCAATATCATTTTCTTAACACTTCCAAAAGGTATATGAGGGAGAATAAAAAATGCAAGAGATCCATATCTGTTTTAAAAATGAAATAAAATTGTTAGTGTAATTGTTTATTTCAGGATATTTTAAAATAGTTCTTAAATTCAGAACAGAAATAGAAATAGATCGTTCAATTACTTTTAAAGGGTCTTTGAATGGAAGACGAATTCAATAATAACAATAAAAAATAAACAAAAACCTATCTCTACAGCCAAGCCAGGGTCACCGGTGGTGTAGTGGCTAGCATAACAGCCTTCTATGCCCAAAGAGAACAACAAATAATATAATGGAGAAATAAAACAATTTATATATTAAAAAAATTAATATGAATCCTTAAAAGGACTTCGATTCAACTCCTATTGTCTATCTATGGTGAATAAAAACGTCGGAAGCATACGCAAAATTATTTCAAAAGCCATTACCGTACTTAAAAAAGAAAAAAAAATATATTGTATGTATGTACATGAATGTTTTATGATATATTCCAAGTCCAATGAGATTAATGTTAATTATAGTTTAATTAACGAAATTAATACTGGATCAATTGCTCTTCAGGCCCTAGGTTTTGCAGTAAATCGGATATGCCATTTTGCAACTCGTTAAGAACGTTAAAAAAAATGCGTTCGCTCGTGAGTGGACAAAAGTGGGTAGGTAGTGGTATTTGACGCTATATGTATGCTATACCATTTGCACACTACTTCTCATCTAGATTGCTTCTTATAATTAAAACAAATTATTAGTTTTTGAAACATAAGAAAGTAAAGAAAAGTTTGAGCAGGGGCAAGCTAATTAAGCGGATTTATTTCCTAAAAAAAACAATTTTAATGTTAAAGAAACTGGTGGGTGGAATTAAATAACATCCCATAATACCACCTAGATACTGACTTATATAAGTCGTGAAAATTGTATTGAAATTTAACTAACGTTAGTATTTTCCTTTCATATAGATTTGTACCTCAAGGTTTCATCTGCATCGGTCCAAAGACTGTTAAGGACATCTTCATGTATGGTCTTAGTTTCCCAAATACTCAAATTGCTGAAAGAAGTCGAAGTACAGTAGCCGTAGTACTAAGGTTTTGTGTAAGGGTGGAAAACGTCTTTTGGACTAGCCCACTTCGATCTTCGTTGAACACCTGCTTATTGAAGGTCACCGGACAGAGGAGGCGTAGAAGCAGACATAGAACAAACCAATTACTAAAATTATGTTCCTATTAAATGAAGATTATTTACCATGTATTTGTTTTTATAGGAGTAGTGAGATGCTATACACTTATGTGACATCATGCTCCTGCAAACACCCAAAATAACACCCCTTTATAGTCCAAATAGCGAATGTGCATAAGTAAAAGTATTAATTTGAAAGAGGGAACGAAATCATCGATTGAAGGACTTTTTTTTTTCTTACTTCTCGCATTGGTATTTGGTTTTTGTTTGGAGTACGGAAAGTTATATTAGTATTAATTATTCTGTGTAAATTTGGTTAAGCGGCGTGGTCTAGTGGATGGAGCAATAGTCCACTGTTCTCCGTGTCGCGGCTGTGACAGAATATTATTTATTCGGTTATTTCAGTCATGGGGCGACCTCGGGGTATGGAGACCCTTTTGGGGCACACTTAACCTCTTCAAAAGTCGGTACCCAAAATGGGGGAAAACCTCCCGTCTGAGTGTGACCTCGGCAGTGATCAGGTGATAACCTCATTGTTCGCCCGTTGATCTAGAAATAGTACGAATCTTTATATGTGCTGACCCTTCAGGGGTCGTAGTGGTACAGTTGTTTTTTTTATTTATGCAAAAATAATATAACTCAAAACAAAATGTTTTGTTACTATATGGTTTCAATACGTTGATTGCAATTATGTATAGAAAAATATATATCTGAAAAGGTTACTTTTGCGGTTCACATAAGTGCTACTATAAAATACATGAATAACTTATTAATGAGAAAGCTAGACATGTTAATGGTATGTTAAGTAACTTTATTTTTCTACCGTGAGAATGTTAATTGTTTTCCATAGTACAAATATGTATACAAATACAGCTTGTTTTTCTATTATTGTTTTTTGGTTCAATCATTCTCACAACAGACCATAAAGAGTTGCCAGAGGGGCATTAATTAAGGTTTTCGATATTAAGCAGCGCTGTTTTCTGGGGAATCAGTGTGCTATCAGAATTTGAACAGAGTTCAGTTGGCAAAGGAGACAACACTCATTTTGTTGGACTTGGCGTTTCATTGTATCATATAGTGAAGAAAAGTTTTCTCAATAATTAGTAAAATATTTCTTCAGACCACATAAATTTCGAGATTAGGATGTACTCCTAGTCCTATTACGTAGCGGGGAGGCTTGGAGGTCTACCGTTAGCTCAAGGGTTATAGCTGAAGGTCAGGTTTCTTCTCTCTAACCAGTCGGTGTTGAGGTTTTTTAGTATTGGCTGGGTCTAGTTCCACCATTGAGTGCCACCCTTCTTAGGGTAGCCACAATAGCCTGGATCCCAGCAATAATAGTCCTGCTTGGTTATTATATTGCGAAATCCAAAGCCCTCCAATATTACACCAACCTCGTGTTATGAAAGATACTTCAATAAAGATTTTTTAAAATAAGAGTTTTTAACAACCAAATAGTTGTTGGCATGATGCTTATCTCCTCCGAATAGTTTTATTAATAATTTATAGATACATTACTTATTCTATTGATTTTGAAAGATTAATGTATAATAATTAGAAAGGTAATTTTCCGTTCTGAGTTTATGTTCTCTCGAAATATTTAATGAGGTTTGGCCACTAACCTCTCAAAATTAGTGGACTATTGGTCTTATTGTTTAAATTTAACAAAAACATTTTTTTATTTTTTTTATTTTAATTTTTTTGTTGTTGGAAACATGACCTTTTTGGATTTAAAAACATTTATTTATCATCTTGGCTTCTAAATTGGTATGTATGCTGTACTTCAGATCAAAATTCCCAGTGGTAGGGATTTTAACAACGGGGGTGATGGTGGAACTGTAGAAAACGACCACAAAGCGAAAAATAAATATGTCATGCCTAATTTTAAGTACTTCCACATATACTAAATATAGACTGGAGCAAATACTCGTGAGTTGTATTAATATAATGTCTTAGTTGAAGTTCATAATTAGTCTTAGTTAAAGCAAAAAAATTTGGTTGTTATGTATCTTAAATCTTCTTATATGTCTAAAACAATCAAAATTTATAATATATATGTAAATGTATTTAAATTGATCGATTAATTGAATTATTTGAAATTACTTAGTATAAGATTAATGTTATAAAAATTTGAATAAGCTTCCTTTGACACATTCTAACGAACTCTTAAATATAGCCATATTTTTTTAAATCTCCAAATACCAAATTACCTTTTTTCTGACATTACTTGGAAAACGGTCAACATGTAATCCTTTTGAGATAATAATATTTTGGTAAATATAAATAGCTTCTATATTACTATTTTTATGGCTTTAATTAATCAATAAACCTATGTGTTGTGTTATTTAACTATGCAATTTTAATTCGTGCATTATTTCGTTTAATAATTGCGCTTAGTTTTATTTTACGTTGGAAAAACCTATTTTAAGTTAAATATTAATATATATATATATATATATATATATATATATATATATATATATATATATATATATATATATATATATATATATAATTTAAATTTAGGATAAAGACTCGCGGTGTCCCGCGAGAATAAAGACCGCCAATCGACCAGCTTGTATCATCTTTCAATGAATTGTATATGAAGTGTATTGTTAAATATTTTGTATTAAGTATTAATGGTTAACTAACTATTTATATAAATTATTTTAATACAATTATTTTCATTAAATATTTAATAATAGCTATATAAAAAAAAGAAGTAAAATCTGACCTTACATACAAAAATTATTCCGATATTGGTTCCCAGTCGAATCGCGCTAATTTTTCAGATGGAAGTGTGATATGCCCGCCATCTTCAATATAAAATGGTGTTAACCGGGCGAGTTCGGCTTTGTTTAATTGTCCATATTAAATTGATGGCTACCGTCAAGGATGTTCTGTTTGGTGTTTCAAATTCTTTATTTAACGAGTGCTGATGTATAAAGCTGACGAATTATATCTGGCAGGTAATTAATACCAAATTGCTTAACAAGCTACATAATTAACAATAATTAACAAAGAAAAAATGATATATTAAGAATCTTGTTTAATATAGCAATTGAACTTATATTATGTTATGTTCTGATTTCTTATATATTGTATTTAGCTTTTTATACAAATGGTTTGATTAGAATATTACCAGATAGTTATTTTAAAGTTTTTTTTATTTTCCATTTATAAGTATAATATTTGTTTGTAAAATTCTTTCAATTTTCAGTGTATATTACATTTCCATTCTCTTCAACATATTAATAGGCTCATATAAATGAAAAAAAATATTTCCGTGGCTTCATATTTTACTTGTATGAAGACTAACTTATTAATTGATGATGTTGCTATAATCTACATAGAGTATAAAATTTTAATGTTCTGAATTATTATTTTGGCGAATCAAAAGATCACTAATTCTTTTAGAAACTAAAAAATATATATTTTTTTTTAAATGACTCACAACTGTATATTTGTATAATGTTGGTATAATTAATGGGGAATAAAGTACATACATTTTTACAAGCTTTAAGTCTCATTAATTATAGGTAGCAAAAATATTGAAGTATAATGTAATTTTTATTTGAAATCCGTTAAGATGATCTTGAATTAATATAGCTGTTTTATCGCAATAGTAAATTCAATGTAGAAAATCAAGATAATGTTGCAGCTATTAGGTTCTTTCCTACTCTCAACCGTAATTGATTATTTATCTTAAAATGTTTAACTGTAATTTTAAAGAACTCATAAAACTATATATATGTGTGTGTGTGTGAAACCTATAATATGTATTGTAGATAAACTTTTTATTTTATAATGATTTCATTTGCTTCAAAATTTCACCAATCTTACTGAGACATATGTAATAAGTTCCTTTCAATTTTTTTTTTTTTTTTACTATGCACAAGATAATACGGGATATGCACAAAAAAATATGTAAATAAGCTGGGTTTTCATAGATTCTTCAATAATCTTTTAAATTATTTTTGTTTCATATTATATTATCTTCAAACTAAGAGTTGTTTGGGTAAACATTACTTTATTATTTTAATAGTTTTTAATAATCAGCATGATTAACTTATTTATGTTTTTAGCTTTTGTTTTTCTCTCATTATAAAGTTCTGAAATATTTAAGAAGATATTTTAGGATTGTTGTTCCTTTAAAAAACAAATTTATACTAAAATATTGCATAAAATGGTTTACATTTTACTACTGTGTAGTGTCTCATTGCTGAAATTTGAATATTTCTGTTACAATTTCATTTATTTATTCATTTATTATTAATTTTCTATATTGTTGTGTGTTTGTTTTTCTGAATAGCATATTTGCATTTCATTGTTATTTATGGACACTACAATGTTCATCAAAGAGTTTCTAAAAAGTAGTATATTGTCTCTCTGATTGACCATTTTTGTTGTTTTTCTAAACTTATTTAATCTCTTTCAACAATTTTCGTTTTTACCATGAAAAATTGTTCTCCTAAACCCTTATTGATCAATTATTCATTTTGGTTATTCCACCCCTTCCAGTTTACTCAGAATCACTCAAAACTCACAATGACTCATGACAATTGTTTAACTAAAAATGTTGATCCTTTCTTAACTTTTGAAGCACATGATTCTGCCAGACCATTTTGTCCCCAACTATATAAGTTCTCATGATTCATTCCTTGTTATCCCATCATTCACCATCATTGATCATCCCTAATAAATCTACTTTTTTTATTTCCTCCTCTTTCCTCAGGACTTCTCTCATTCCATTTACATTAATTATTTACCTGATTATATACTTAATATGGATGATCTGCAAATGCATATTGTATATCTTGACCTCTTTGAAGTATCCTGTATTCTGCAAAGTGGTATAAATGTTATTTATTGCTAGGTGTATACGTATAAACAATTTTCAGTTCAATAAAAAAACAATAAGCGATCCTCAGCAGTTCCAATCTTTTATTACATTCTTTCCTTGAAAACATTCTTATTCTAGCATTATTATTCTCTATAATTCTGTTTTAAATCTTGCAATCATCATCCACCACTGTCCTTGGGTAATCGAGTATTCCAAAAATTCTTGATTATCCTTTAATTCTATAAATGTTATTATTTTCTTTCAAAGCTTATCAAATACTTATTTTCTGCACTGTGACTTATGTTCATCTGGTGTATGTAGAGTTATCTGCTAAACTTTAAACTTTTGAATCATTTTCTAATATTTATCTTTGGGGTCTCTTCATTCACCATATCTCTTTATATTAAGCTGAATTATAATGGATTTACCTTCTATTCCAATGACAATAACAGCAACGAGTTTTTTTGATTGTTCCAATTTCTATGAAATAATAAATTTTCATGTATCACTGAACTCCTTAACCTACATTCTTTTATCGCTGAATATCCTGTTCTTATTAAATCATATACCTATTCTATTTCATAGAACTGCTTCCTTTTGAAATTCATTCTCCTTTTGTAATTTCTTACATATTTCCATATTTAAATTATTTATTTTTCTCATCATTGTCGTAATTGTTCATTTGTTTGAATATTTGTTCGATAAATATGGCCCTAGAGGCTGAAACGTTACGATGACTGAAATTAAATAAATTGTTTAAAAAATATATCCAAGAATTCTTTTGTAAAACGGCCTAATATTTATCGAACTTAAATTATTTAATTATTCTTTCATAAAATGCCAACTATTTCTTCACCTTCATAAATCTGAAATTTCTTACCAAATGAAGCATAAACTACATTCTATTATTGCTCGTGTGTTAAATCAGAAGCTTGTTTCTTTATCTATTGTTTTAGCTACAGGGTCATAGTAAATGTTTCATTACTTTAATATTTATGATAGAATTAATTTTTCATAGGAGTAGAATGCTCTAAAAGTTGTATTTTCTTCTCAACCAACTAATAGCTAAATAAAAATATTGTATATATTTTATATTTTCTAAAAAACATAAAGCCATTATCAGAAACATATTATGGAATCATCATATAATAATATATATATATATATATATATATATATATATATATATATTTTTTTTTTTTTTTTTTTTTTTTATGAATATAATTCAAATTCGACATAGTATATTACAAGCAAACATATTTGGAATATTCAGGAAAGAATTGCTCCTTCCTCAAGTTAAAGATTGTTGATGTATAATGCAGTTACAACATATTTTGGGATGGAAATTAGAATTTGTTCCTTATTGTTGTTTACCTTAGTTGAATTAGTATAGCTCTTCTGCGAGCTGCTGTTAATTGGGCCTTGAAATGAGAATTGTCCAATTGCAAAAACAGATAACATAGGTTATCAGTTACAATTATTAGATTTTAGTGTGGTCAAATAAAAACTGTTGCATACTAATGTAGTTAATAATCCATAAAATGAGCAGAAATCTCCTACAAGGTTTCTGTTTTACGTATGAGAATAAGTAGCTTTTAACAAACGCAGTTATGTACCACTTGGCCTATGGATTTTGAAAATTATTAGTACCTATCAATATAGAGGTGATAGTTGTAAAATTTATTTCCTATATGAATAAATGTTTTAGTTTTTAATGGTGTTAAAGTATGAATGTAACATAATTATAAATAGTAAATATAAATACTATCCAAATAAAAACGTAAATATACTGTGAATATTTGTACATGCAATGTAATATTTAGACATGTTTCTAACATAGACCTATGGGTGTGTTTTATTTTGGTTATGGCTTTATTTTCAAATAAGTAAGGGAATACTTCCCTTCAATATTTTACTTCTTTTATTTTATAAACTATTTGTGTACAAAGCATTTAAGTTTGTTCTCCATTTATGGGAAGTAGTTCTAATTTTTAAAACTACAAGAAAATTTTTATAGATTCATATTTTACAAGGGGCATTTTTTTTCTCATTATTCCCGATTTTCAAATGATTGATTTTCAGTGTAAAAAATATTTCTTTAATATATATATATATTTTTTTTTTCACACTCAGATATTCGAATGGAATATTTGTTTATATAGCTTTATCAGTGCTTACTCAGGTCGGAAGTGACCAAAGGAAGAGCTGAAGTAGGATTAGTATAAAGGAAGTGAAAATAGAAAATTCATCAGACAACGTTACACATCCTGTACGACCGTAGAGGAAACCAGGAGTTATTCATGACAGGACAGATGCAATCGCTTGCATAAAAAGGAAGGGACACGGTGCAACGGCCATTGTAAAAGGTTGTTGCATTCCCCATTGTTTGGTCGATTGCATTAAGATTTTTGATATTAAAGACTTTAGTTAGACTAAACTATGTTAGCTTTTCGGTTGTGCGGAATTAATTAAAAATGAAACTTATGTTATTTCTTAATCTATTTAATCATATTTAATGTTTCTGTCTATATACTCATTTATCTTTTTATTTAAGGTATTTTCTAAAAATAATGTAGTGCTATATTTGAAGATTTTTTTTTCTTTCTGACTGAAACTCTTCCATTCATTTAAAACAAATGAAATGATATGAGCTCGGCTTACTTACGTTTTCTCTCTGATTTCCTTCGTTATTTTGATTCTTAAGTTATAATAGTTTTATGATATTTACCACCTTTAAATGGAGAAGTATAGAAAAAGGCCAAACCAACTTGAACCTAATTTCACTTATATTCCTAAAAGTGTTTTAAAAGATTTTTAGTTACGTTAAATTATTATCCGCAATCTTCAGACAAAATAATTAATTAATAATATCTGATTTGTTTTTACTTTAATATTTTTTTAGGTATGGGTCAATGCATTCAAAATCGTCCAGACCGCGCTGAATATAAATATACAAAACCGTAGATGAAATATTTTTCTCCCTAAAACTTAGTGTTGCAGCCATTTTAAGTCAGCTTCGCGGCTGAAAACGTTTGGGGAAGATCTTTATAATTCTGTTAATTTTGTAGATATTAAAATAAAACAAAACTAACAGTAGAGTAAGAATGTGCTTTACAATTTCTGTCCCTCATAATACATTACCTAAACGGTGAAGAAAATGTTTTGAAAAATTCTCGCAAAGTTATTAATAACGAGACTTTTAAGATGTTTATAGTTTGTAAAGGAAAAGAGGCTCGGCTTTGATTATTCTTTCTTTTGTAGCTTTATCATAGTCTTACTTGCTGAACAAATTTCGATCTTGATTACATAGTCCTTTTTCACGTGAAATTTGAAAAGTAGTAAAAAAAATAGTTCTCGCGATATTTATACGAAAATATCTCAAAAAGTACTTGGTGAAAAGTTATAAAAGTAATTCAGATTACACACCTGTATCGAGAGTATAAGATGCATAAATTTGGCGATTGAGACTCTGCTGGTTCCCGAGTTACGAAATTCTCTTCGCTGTTAAAAAAAAGTTGTCTTTACAAATTATCACATCCTGTAATTTCGCATATTTCAGAACGGAACAAAAACTAGAATGATGATAAGAACATTGTCATAATTTTCGGCCTTACAACGTATTACTTAAGTAGCATAGAACATAATTAAAATAATTCACAAAATTAACATGAACTGAAACTTTTAATAATAATAATAATAATTAGGAAGGTTTGAAAGGAGTATCACGATTGTTTTTTCCAACATTACCTACGTTCTCTCATTTAATAACGAAGACTGATGTACAGCCGGTAACAATCACAACATCAAAGATTACTAACAACACAACTGATGTAACTTACAAACTTCGTCACTAAATTAAAAAATCTTCTCTCACCAATAATATCGTTGCTCACATCACTGGTGCTACATACCATTCCAATGCTGAATAAATGAGAGGAGTTAGACTGATTCCTTAGTATGTGAATTGCTTACTATCCCGTAAAAACGAATTAGAAACTTTTTTAACTGACAATGAGATAGACGTTGCTTTGCTCTATGAAACTCACTTGACGAAGAAAATGAAGTTCTACATACCGTCCTACGTCACCTACAGGACTGACCATCCTTCTGTTACGGGCTACGGGGTGTGAGAAATGAACTACTCCAGTTTACAAATTACAGATGTTTATTAATACAGAAAACACAAATACAAAGGGATTACTAACCACTATATTAACAATAATAATGGAATTACCAGCTTACTACTAAACAGTATACATATAAAATCAGGTATTCCTAACAATTAAACTACTTACGTAAATTTATACAATATGCTAGATTTATTCTAAAACTTACAACTATAAGTTATATATAAACTACAGTCTTCTAATTTCCCACCGACCGGTTATCACAATACTGACACACAGTTTCACTACACTGTCACACTGTCACGAACGGTTCACTGTCACTGTTCACTGATACATCACAGATGCTTGTTGGGCCGGATAAGGACTGACTCCCCCAGGCTCAGGGGACCGCTATTTGTACCACCGCCGAATCTTCTAGACCCGGGCGCAGGTAAGGCGGTGGGCCTTTCCAGGCACTTCGAGGACTGTCCAGGTCCAGAAGTCTCTAGCCTCATCTAGGCCCCTCCAGGCGTGGTCCACCCGTCATTGTCTTGACCGTAGCACTTCAAACAACCTTTAGCTCTGTACTCTCATTCTGGTAAAGTGCTCTTTCAGCCACTACTTTAATGCCTCAGAAGGCAATTTAACATGTTTGCTAATTGCAAATATTTGTTTTTTTTCAGATGGTAAATAGCAATATGGAGAAAAAAAAATTGTAAATAAATAATAATTTTTTTTTTTATTGTGTAGTCTTATCATTTTACTACTTGTAGAAATTTAGATTTTGTGACCATTGTCCTTGTTTGAATATAATTTTTTAAAGTCAATGTCAATAGTGGCATATCTCTAAAGGGAATAAGTTCAAAAGGGGAACTCGTTGTGGTTATATATATATATTATATATATATATATATATATATATATATATATATATATATATATATATATACATATATATAAAAAATCAGTAATGTTTGATAAAATTTAGTGGCGGAGACTCAGTTTGTGTTTTAATTATAATATATTATCCATTAATACTTTGTTTCCCTCTTTTTATCAATCTAATTTAAACCAAACCAAATTCAGAGCACTAAAACCTCCGTGTCCCATTTTTATGGCGAGTTAAAGTGGCTTTACCCTTCCAATCGTCGCAAGTATTTCCTCGCGTCATTTCTTTACCAAGTTATCCAATCCCGCCGCCCATCATACATTTTTGACCTCCTACAATTCAAACCCTCTGTCCATCCCCGTTGTACACGCTCCAGGCCTTCAGATTTATACAGTACGGCCCACCGAACTGCACATTTCGACAGATCCTTTCTCATTCGAACCTCAATCCTATGGAATTCTATCTCTCCTTCCATCCGTCACTCCAACTCTCTTTCTACCTTCAAATCCCATATATTTAATCACTTAATGAATATACAGGCCCAATAGAATTGTAAATAAACTTTATTTTATTTTGTTGTGGTTGTAGTTTTCTTCACATTTAAATATGTCTAGTTTATATGAGTAATTCTTGTTTATATGTATTTAATGTACTTTAAGACTCCATACCAAACTTTGTATATCCTGTATATTTTATTCTAAAGGGACATGTCCCAGGATCATAAAGAATTTATTTATTATTAAAACCAGTAAAGTCTCAGCCACTAAATGTATAATCATTTTCTTTGAGAAGCCGTAACACCGGATGAACTACCATTTCTTAAATAGTTAAGTCCCTTAAATGCACTAACATTTAAAGCTTGTCATCTTTAGCCGATAGGAGTTAATGCGCTTATTGCTGACTTTTAATTTAGATTTTCTGCCGATGTCATTACTGCCGGATACTCTCGTATCCGATTATCGGAGGAAGACCCCCCCCGCTTGCTATATGCCACCATGATCCCCATAATGGAAGCATGACTTGAAGCCTGCCCGATCCCTAGGGATTATTCTGCTCAGTTACTGTTCCGCTACCTCTCGGTTTGTTTTGGCAAATATCTGCTTAGTAATGCGGCTTTATGCCAAAGTTTCCTGAAGAGAAACTTGAAGCCATAATGGCTCACTGCCTCCATTGTTTGATGTAAACATAATATTGTTTCGAGCAAATAAATGGACAAGTGTTGAGGTTAAATTTTCATCTGGTCTAAACTTTAAACTCTTCAATATCCAGGTTCTTATTCCTTGGAATATTGTCTCTTAATTTAATCTTTTTAATAAAAACACACATTTTACGACTCTACGATAAATAGATTGCGGACTTGGGCAGTTACTGATGAATATAGTCGTTTTATACTTTAAATATCTATTCTATTTTTTTCATTCTTTATTGGATTGTTGTTGGATCAATCAGTTAACAATTAAAACTACTATGGACGATTTTAGTTATTAATAATTAGATGTGATATTTCGAAGAAATGTTATAACTTAAAAAAAAAAAAAAAAAAAGGACTCGTTTAATTCCTACAATACTTATAGAGGTTGTGCTAAAGGAACTGAAGTATGACCAATTTTCGTGTTCTAGTGCTTGTCGGCTGATCGGCTGAAAGGAACCATTTTTAGACCTGTTCAATATAATGTGTCAAAATATTTTAAATGTTTAATTTTCTTTGCTTTCAGTTAAAAATATTACTTGTTGCAAAATAGAGTATTTCTTTATTTGTCCATTTAACGTCATTTTATGCTACTGTGGCTAATCGGACGATGATACAGTGGGAGTCCTAAATTTTGCCTATCTAGGTTTAATTAGGATAGGGATCGTTAAAACGAGTACCTGACATCGAACAGACTCGAGACCACCTTTTTATGTCCCCTCCGAAGGACGCCATAACTAAGGATTTTTTACTTCTATTAAAAAATCCTAGGACCACCTGCGGGTTCGAACCCGTGACCTTTGGCAAGAAGGCTGTTATGTACCCGACCACAGGTGAAACCGAATAAAGTATTTAATAAAGAAGTTATTGCATTCTTTCACTTGATCAGTTACTCCAATCGGTACCTTTTGCTACTTGTTGGTATTTCAATTAAGTATTACCACCAAGGCGTTTCCTCAATGTTATTATGATCGAATAATGATTAATGAATAATTGAATGATTGCCTATTGGATAATGGAAGTCTTGATCCGGACGGAGCAGACCGTGCCTCACATCTCTAATCAACCTCAGACTCTTCTTCTAGGCTAAAGGATTTTATTAATTCGTCCTAGTACCCTTTCCTTTTGATATTGGCCTTGTGACTGCTTTGCATAATTTTCAATCTTCTCCTCCTCGGGATGATATTGGAACCCATTGCCCAGTGCAGAGCGGAACCCTATTGGAATACAAACTGTTCCTTCCTACAGTAATAGGAGTTGTTGAAATTGTTTTTCTAATGAAACTTACACAGCTCTACTAGGGAACATATGGACTGCCTCAGTTTAAAGTCGGGTAGTAGTAGGGAGGGATGTAACTTAATTCCTGACATATGGACTATATATTTTGTTGAATGTGGTGAGAATCACTTATGTTGCAGGATAAATCAGCTTAGGAGTTTCTGGCTCAAGTTAATGGAGCTTGTGCTTGTGCTTGTGGATTATTTTACTTTTTTTTTTTTAAGTATTTCCTATTGTCTGCATGCGTTCCTGCAAAAGTTTTTGTTTTATTCATTATTTTATACGGAGTTGAACTTTAGGAAGCTACTAAACCATCGATTTCTTCTCGTATCCAATATAAAATCCGTCGTAAAATTCTTAGCTCTCCTTACTTGGTTACGAATTAACTCATGTTGCTGATTTGGGAGGAGGGCTGGCCGAGTGGTTAGCGCGTGTTGACCAGCAACCATATGAGCAACAACTTGGGATAAAATAATTATGAGTTCTTGTCATAGTGCCAGGATGCTTTAAACTCGGCATTGGTCCTCCGCCCTCACCCCGAGGCCCGAGACACCCCTGTGTAGCCTACGAAGGCTAGGAAGGGGTAAACAAAATATTTTGATGATTTGTCCTGAACGACAAACTCCATTCCCACTCAAACACTAGTTTCAGTCCTTGCTTCCTCTTCGATTCCTGATGAACCTTCTAGACGTCAGAAATGAAGGTTTTCTCGTGCCTTCTGACTTAAAATAATCACTGGAGATCTGCCAATGAGTAGTTTCTGTAAAAGCCAATTTCATGTCTTTTGTCTATTAGCATATAGTAAGATAGTATATGACCAGTTGAATTGTGTAATAAAGTTCTAAATTTCACTAAATAAAAACAATCACCATTCTTGCACTTATAGTTGGTTACATATATTTTAATTTAACTCGTTAAAAGCGTAAACTTTAACGGGCTTTAATGTGATGTAGTTTTCATTCTGATTGAAATAGTCTGACAGAGTTTAAATGCTGAAATTATCAATTTTCCTTCTTTTAACTGATGAATCTTTAATTTTGTAGATTCGAAAAAATTAACCATATAATGGTATTATCTTTGATAAAAAACGGCTAAATATAATGTAAAAGTTTTTTTTCCCCGAACATAGGAAGAATAATATAGATGTATAATATACCGTTGTAAAGCTGAAGATTTGAGAAAATGTGCTTCTTAATTACACAGTTGTAAAAGTTAATATTAATGACGAATAGTCATAAACTTAAATGAATATTATACATACATTTTTCATATTGTTATATTATTTATTATAAACCTAAGTTTATCATTATAAATAAATTAACGTTTACAGTTGATATAGTTAGTAATGCTCATAATCAGTGTACATACAATTTTTCTATTGCAGAAATATAATTAGCATATGTTTCAGAATATACACTTTTAACTGGTGAATTATTTGCAGTATTGATTACGCGGAAGTAATACCGAGGTGAATGATCGCCCTGCGCAGTTTTAAATTTCAGTTTGATTTACAAGCCAACCGACACTCCGATATCCCTTTACGTTTTAACTGTATATTTCTAAATAAATTGCCTCCGCTGGATTTTCCCGGCGAATCCGGTTTTCATTCCATCTTTCAACTTGTGTACATTTGGATTCGAAATTTCAATGGTAGACTTTTAAAAATAAAATATGGTACAGGCTTTAAAGCTTTATGCCCTACACCTTGTAAAATATGTATGCATTTTTTAAAAGAACAATTTATCAATAATTTTTTTTATATCAATAATTGAGACGTTGAATTCCAAAAGATACTATATCCATTCTAGGAAATTGTACAGGAAGCGCGAAAATCTCTCATTACTATATTATAGAAACATATAATTTGGGTCTTTTTGCATTAAAGTTTAGATTTATTTTTTTACTATAATATTAACATCATATTAAAGTTATAAAATGAAATGTTTTAGTATGATTTGAAACGAAAATAAATGCGCAATCAGTACATTTAAAAAATGACCATATTTCTAAAGCTCGTTTTTTAAGGTCTTGAGAGTTTATTAGATAACATCAAATAGAAGATTTAGATAAATTAAATTATGAGAATACAAATAAGTAAAAAAATCAATTTCGTAAAAAATGTCCTTTAGTACCTTTTGGAAATCAACGTCTCAATTACAGGTACCTATAGTAAGCTGTAGATAATACATGATATAGAACTATGTAAATTAAAATGTGATAATGCTCTCCTGAATGATTAGATAAGTCAAGATCATTGAATAAATAAATTTAAAAAAAAAAACCGCTGCAAATGATTACATGATGTTTATTATTTCCAAATTATAACAACAATATAAAACTTTATTTAGCTGTATAGACATTTAATATTGCTATTTGGTGAATTTCTATTGAATTCTGTCAATTGTAAATATACTGAAATCTTTAGTAACATGATAACTGTAGTAAGATATAGTGGACTCATTATGTACGTGTTTTGTGTTCCTTTATCAAATATTTATAATGTCTCTATTTGCATTCGCGGCGAAATTCGTATTGGAGGGACCATCGTCAGGCCATGTTCCTCAATTTTCACCGCGACGCGAAGTTTCTCCTCAATTAATCCTGTTAGCGGGTGGGATATTCGGTCATTACTTTTCCGTCTAGACAATGTTATCTCGCTGATATTAACGGTACAGCTGAGAGATTTGTGTAGAGTTCAAATTGAGTTTCACTATTTCTAACAAGTTTAGTAATTAATTACCGTTGAAAATATTATACTTTCTAGAGGCAGTTTAGTTATTAAAGAAAATGGTTGATTTCATATTCGGGCTTGTATACAGTATACAGGCAAAACATTGTAGGTGAGTTTGCATGGTTCAGTTAAGCTAATAATAATAATAATAACCTGCCCTGCCTATTATTTCCAAGTTTGTCATATCCCTAATGTCTATCGTTTCTCCTTGGGATATGCGACCTAAAATCAAATATAGTTGAGATAAAAACGTTGTAAACAGTATACTTAATTTTTATTAAGAGTGGTAAGGCGCATCAAACTGAAACATAAAAAAAAAAAATGAAAACAAAAATCTACATATGTCATTATAAATCCTTCGTATTAAGATATAAGTGTGAGAGAGTATGATAAACAACATAAAACATTTTATAAACATAACATAAATATCTAAAATTTAACTTTTCATCGACTTCGAATTAATCTATGAAATATTTTTCATATCCTAATTTTAAATATTTTATAATTATGTGTTTGATTTGTGATTTGATACTGTCAATCCTTAATATTGATTTTTTTTTTCCAGAACCCGCATGCTGTTCTCTATGAAAGTTGAGGTAAGTCGTATTCGTAGTTTGTTTTTAGAATACGTTTAATGAATTTTTTAAATGTATTTTTCTTGTATTATGTTTAATAATTTGCTTGGAACAAATTTATACGAGTACTTTGACTTTCTATTTGTTTTGATAAGGAAAAAAATCCTTGACTGTCAAGGGAATGGCTTAGAGTAAAACGAATCCGATTTTCCATTTTATTTTTTCTCTCTCTAGCTATCATCAAAACAATACGATAAAAAGTTTCTGTCCTTTTTTTTTTTTCTGGTTCCAACGGCAAAATTCTAACGAGTCGAATCCCCTTCAACAGTTACAGTGAATATTCTTCGCAAAGCTATTTTCTTTCTCTTTCCTCTGGGAACACTTGATTTTTTGCTTACCTCAATACTAAGATAGCACTTGTTGTTTTTTTAGTCTATATAGACACCCGAACATAGTTTCGTTTTTTATAATATGAAACGAATATGATCATAATGGAAACTTTTGTAATTATATCCATTTTCATTATCTCGATTGAATTATTTAGGAGCCGCGTGGTGTAGTGGATAGAGCACTAGGCTACTGTTCTACGGGTTCTTGGTTCAATCCAGCTATTGCAGAAGATTATTTATTCTGTTATTTCAGCTTAGAGGCGACTCTAGGGAAAAAGACCCTTCGGAGGCAGACCCAGCCTCTATAAAGTGGGTACCTAAAATGGAGATAATCCTGGCGAAGTACCTGATTGCACAGCCTTGCCATAGAAAAAATTATTTATATTATACTTTACATGAAAAAAAAAAGTACTTATTTCTTCAATTTTAATTCCTTCCTTAATTTCTAATAACATCTTAACTTTTTACCGCAATCGTTGACTTATTCGAAGACATATAAATGAAACTAACAAAAAAAAAAAAAAAAAAGAAGCGAATTTTAATTAATTTTATATTGAGATAAAATTTATTGCACGTTTTTAGATCACTTCACAGATCGTAACAGTGCCTCGTGTACTCCATGTTATAAATTATTTCAGGAGTATCAAGTAACATAAAGTACAGCCGGAATGCTTAATTATTGGAAATATATCTGCCTGCAGTGATCCCAGCTATCCGGAATATTGTGTTTCCCGTCAAACGGTCCGAACCCTCTGGCGGAACCAACTGCATCTGACTCAATATTAACAGAGCATGTAGCTTTACTAATATTTGCAGGGTCGCCACAGGATTCAATATTGCTACCAATGCTCCAATATTTCATATAAACTGTTATGTGGAGGTTTTTTCTCCTGTCATCGACAAAGGTTCATTGTCAGTTCGTTATGGTGAATGTCTGAGCAAAGATTCAGCACATACATTGGAAAATCCCATTATAATAAGTAATATTACCTAACAATTTTTCGAAAACTTTTAAAATATATAATTATTTATTAAAAATTTAAGAATTGAAAATAGGTTCGTGAGAAGTTTTTTTTCTCTATAAAATTGTTAACAAAAATTGGGAATCAGGTTAAAAAAAAAAAAATAAATAAATGGTGCACTCAACACACGAATTTCACTTACCTCAGTTGTTAAAATTTAATTTAAAAACTTTAAAATATAGTCAGAGCTAAAAAAAAAAGTTATAGAATTATATTGAATTTAGATGTGTTAAATAAATGTGTTAAAACATGTGTTAAATAAACTAACAATCGAAATGCGTGTCTACAACAATAGTTTACCTCTTTTCATCACGCTCCATTACCTCATGCAACTTTGATATTAGATAACTATTTTCCTAAAATCTTTAGCTTACTATTGGTACATTTTACATCTATATTACTATTGTTAGATTTAAATAATAAAAAATTAGAAAAATAAAACAAAAAAACTAAATAATATTTTTTCTCTTTTCTCCTTTAATTAGTTATCAAATTCGTTCAACTGTTACAATAAAAAAAAGTCTATTGTGCAACACATGACTTTTACTTACCTAAAATTAAAATTAAAATTTCAAATAAAGAGAGGAAAAAATCTTAAAGAATTATATGGAGTTTCGATAGAAACGAATTATATGGAGTTTCGATAGAAACACATGTTTCATAAAATAGTCTCTTATATTATTACCTGTAACAATCAGTTTTATCCGCTTTTCATTACTCTCCATTACTTTTTACAACATTGTGTATAAAATAATATTTTTTCTAAAATCTATAACTTTCCAATGGCATATCATACGTCCATATTACTGTTCTTACGTTCAAGAAACAAATAATTACACTAAAAAATATATTTCCTCTTATCTGCGTTATTTACTTATCAAATTCAATCAACTTGCATATTTACCCGTTTCTTATCAATGCAACAATATGATATGGTTTATTTTTTCGAATCTACAAAATTAAAGGTATCAATTTAAGGTATCAATCAAGTATAAATTTAAAATTAAACTATGTCAGACTATTTCAATCAGAATGAAACCTACATGGTATTTAAGTTTACATCGATACAGCTAGTTTAATCAAAATTTTTAAAAAAACGTAAAGCGGTGAAAAATGTCAAGTAGCTCTTCTGTTTTGTCGGTTTTAAAAAAGTTGCTATAACATCTCATTCGTATAGTTTCCCATTTTGGCTAAAATGGCTTGTAACAATTTAATATAACTCATCCTTTTCACTCTTGAATGTATATGGGCGCTTAATTACGTACCTTAAATAAATAATACAATTATATTTAGATGATGCTAAAATATGACAACTTTGTACATTTTAACCATAACATCACCGCACTAAAGATAAAAAGATTGTGGGAGTCCTTAGAAGATGGAATGAGGTGATATAAGATTGTGTGTCAAGGGATCCTGACTAAAGGATCAGTGGCTCAGTTCATTGACTGGATAGGTTTGTTGGTTAAACTGTAGCCTCTGGTGGCTATTAGTCTTATATATAGCTCCCCAGCAGTTACCTCACCTTTGCTTTTACCGCCACTGTAACTACTAAATTTAGCTTAATCTATTAAAGCAGTTTTTAAAAATTATTTTTAAATATAAATATTAAACTTATTTGTTGGAATAGATTGTTTACTCTACTTACCTATATATCAAATATATACTGAGGGAAAGTATTGCGATGATGAACATTTTCGAATTCCTGTTTATAATTCCAATACACGTTTTAGGGTCCCCTGAGTCCTAATAACCACCTGCAAAAAGGTCTGTCTGTGAGTGTCCGTGTGGTAAGTCTTGTTCGAAAACGAAAAGTTGCACGAAATTTAAATTTCATATTTAAGACAACTATATACCCGAGATGTTAAAACAAACTTTTTCACCGAAATAGGCTGACAGGAAGTTCTACTTTATATGATGCATTTTGCATCTTTATATGATTTTCTCAAAAATGGATTTAACGATTTATATTAAACTCTGTATGTCGATGTAAAATTTAATGGGTTTGAATATAATTTTGATTGGAATTGTCTCACAGGGCTTAATGCCTTAAATGAAAGTTTAAATTTTCTTCTCCTAAAGTACCTTTAATTTTGTAGGTGCGAAAAAATGTAACATATCATCTTATGAGCATTTTATAAAAAAAACGGCTAAATACGCCTAAGTTAAACGGGATCGATATTCGAAAAATATATTTTGTATGCAATTTTTGTGTTGTTGAACATAAGAACATTAGTATAAATGTGTGATATACCGTTAGAAAACTAAAGAATTTGGAAAAAATATGATCTTGTACAAAAAATTGTAAAAGTCAATGTAGATTGATGAAAAACCGATATAACTAACTGATTGTTGTAGATGATAACGTCTTCTTTTTCAGATTAGTTATTTCAGGAGGAGAAATTTCCCCTCTCCTCTTGAATCCACAACTAAACCTAGCGTTACTCTAAATTGGTAAACATAAATCGGGTTTGTTTCAACAAGATAACACCCTACCTTACACTTATCGTTACGTGTAACAAAACCTTACCGGACTTGACGAATCCCTTCACTCTGCTCACAATCCGGTTAACAGCTTTTAGTCTGGACCTCTCTTCTTGAAATTTATTTTTTAAATTTCTATTTATTTTTCAGTGTAATGCAACTTAGCTCCATTTAAAGTTATTGACTTCTTATATAATGTTTATTTATTTATTTAACTTCACTTTATGCTGTTGTGGCTAATCAGACGATACTACAGTGGATGTCCTAAATTTTGCCTATCCAGGTTTAATTAGGATAGGGATCTCTAATGATTACCTGATATCGCACAGGCTTGGGACCACCTTTATTAACCCTCTGAAGGATGGATTTTTTTTTTTTACGTAGTCTATATTTCATAAGCGGCTCGTGCGGTATTTGAAATGTACGAAGTCAGAGAAATGTTTGGCACTAGCGCTGAAATTATTTATTTCTGAATTGATGAAAATCTAAGTATTTATACATTATTTTATACATTACCACAGGAGGAAATTCCAATTTGGATCTGCTGCTCAACCTCGCTGAGTTGCTATCAGTACACAGCATACCGCATCAATCCCGAAGATAATCTTAAAGAAAAATGATAGAGAGAGATTCTGCCAAATAGGAAATACATATATTTTACTAATTTTGAAATCGATCATGGACATATGAAAATCCAGACCAGCCTCACTATATATGGTGATACAGGATTCCCAGTGAGTCCAAGATTATGGTCTCCGCCATGTTTTGAATCTCATTTTTTTCGAGTTCATAGTTCTCTAAAAATAATCCAGTGGCTACTGGGATGGTCCCCTGCTTCCGAACCAAAAGAATGTCGGATAAACTGTTATGAAATATTTGTCTTCTGTACTCGGCTGTTTGCGTTTTCCTTCTATAAACATGTACCTTTACCACCCATACCCAGGGGTCTTGGGCTCAGTACATAAGAGATTCGTTCTGTTTCTAGGTCAAGAGCTGTAAAAATGATGAGTATATAGTTCTGCTTGTTTGGTCTTATTATCTCTTTTCAGGTCTCTTATTTTTTTTCCCGAATTATTTCATGTACTAAATTAAACGTTTGACTAGAATTCTAACCGGATCTTATTTTGTTATATCAGCGTAATTATTTTAATAGAGAGGTGTGTGTAAAGCCCTCGAATAACATTGGGTTTATCAGATTTTCCCGTTTTAGTGGCAGAGCTGGGCACCCGCTGAAGTCGGGTAATAAAGAGACAAGAAGCAGACACGATAAGTAATTACATAAGCTGTATCTTTGGCTGGGATCTGATTTGCATATTCAAATCGCTTGGAAGCTCTTCATGAGCCGTTCCAGGTGTAGGCTCTAATCTCCAGCTGTGCCTTACTGTCACTGTCCTATGTTTTTATCTCTGTTTGTGTGCTCTTACCGGCAGGGTAGAAATAGAGCCATTTTATTGCAGGAGCTTGTCTATCATTCATTATACAGCAGCAGATTAAAATATGTCTGCATTGTTAATGTTTTTTTAGGGCAAGCCACGAAAATCACCTCAAACCCTTCGATCTGTGTTTGTTTTCGGAATTATTTTCCCCAAAAAATCCCTATGCTCTCTAATGAACTCATTTATAATACAGCTCTGGTGTATATTGAGGTTAAGAATCAAGAGCAAAACAAAAACAGACATTTGTGGAAATTTAAATAGTCTCTATGTCTTAAATTGCGTGTTATAAACACAATATTGAGGAAATAAAAAACCGAGAAAAAAAAAACCCGAACCTAATTCGTCTTTAAACTTTTGTTTCGTTTTTTCGCCAAGCCGAGATTTCGAGTTTTGAAAAACAGCTGATTTTTCTTCATTTTGTTATGATTATTAACATGAATAATTGTTGGTGGTCAAAAAGGATTAGAAAATAGTGGAAAACTATTTATTATCCAACGTTTCTACTCACGTTGCGCGTTTTCATCAGGGCTTTCGGCAAGATTCTAGATGCAACTGCAACGGTAACTGCGAAAAATCTATATCCCTCAACATTTATTTGTGTTAATTTTTCAAATAAGGTCAAATTTTCAAATCAATAGTATTCTTGTAAATATTTTTTTTATTTATTTAAAAAAGATATATGAAAGTTCCACTGGAGTATCACCTGAAATGAGAGAACCCAGTTTTAAAACTTGGAGCTTATGATATTTTACTTTAGTTACTTAGACTAGTTTAGCCATCCTCAATAATATGATATTAATTAATATCGATAATGTTCTGTTTGATAATAATTTATGTCAAGTATTTGGGACTGTACTTAGACAAAAGACTGACATGGAGGACCCACATTAGACTTAAAATACAACAACTGAACAGACGATTTGGACTACTATCCCGTCTGCTTGACAAACGATCCAAATTATCCGTGAACACCAAAATTACTATTTACAAAGTACTGATTAATCCATTATGGACATACGGGATAGAGCTATGGGGATCTGCCAAATATTTTAACATCCAAATAATTCAGACCCTTCAATCGAAAATATTGCGAAAAATCGTGGATGCACCGTTTTATGTAACCAACGAATTAATTCACAAGGACTTGGACATACTCACAGTTTCAGACACAGCCACAGAATATTATAGAAGATTTCATGACAGACTGGCTTACAACATGAACCCATTGGCCCAAACACTTAAATCCTACACGAACCCGTGGCCTAGAGATGCCTTGCTTTAAGTCATCATATTTGCTTATTGCAACTTTTTTTTGCAGATAGCAAATAACATTAAAGCTCAAACAAAAACAATTGTATTGGGTTGATGCAAAATTAATGCAGGTTTTTAGTAGGTATTGTAAATACGCCATATCTTTACTTTAACCATATATATTTAATCAAAATAATTTCCATCTGAATCAATGCACTTTTGCCAACGTTCAACAAGCTTTCTTATTCCACCAGAAAAAAAATCCGAATCCCTGGACTCAATGAAATCACGAAAAGAATTTTCAATGTCGTCCTGGTTTTGAAAATTTTTCTCCCTCAAAAAGTTGTCCAGATGCCTGAAAAAGTGGAAGTCTGTAGGAGAGAGGTCAGGTGAATAAGGCGGATGTTGGAGAACTTCGTAGCCCAACTCGTGCAGTCGTCGAAGCGTTGGTTGTGCAACGTGTGGTCTGGCGTTATCGTGGAGCAGGATCGGCCCCTTCCGATTCATCAATGCTGGGCAAAGACGTTGCAATTTTTGAGTTCCGAGTTCCGCCGCCATTTCTCGTGTGGTTTTGGTTGGGTCTTCTTCCACTTTTGACCTCAGCTGGTCGTTGTCCAGAGCAAGATGACGGCCCCGACCTTCCTTGTCTTCGAGGTCGAAATCTCCTCTGCGAAACTTCTGGAACCAACGCTGCACCGTGCACTCATTAATAGCCCCCTGACCCCACACTTCATTAATATTACGAGCCGTTTGCGCAGCGCTGCGCCCTAATTTAAATTGGTAAAAATAAATTTGACGAAAATCGCACTTGGACATTTTCGACTCAAGACCTTTGAACACACTGAACAAAACTATTTTACTAAACAAATTCATGGTGAAAGAGAGGGTATTAGATAAGGTTTGTTTTGGTATAATAATGATCAATGTTAGGATTAGCTTTGTTTACACAATTGGAATTAAGATATTGCAATAGAGGAAACCTGCATTAATTTTGCATCAACCCAATAAATAAATAAATAAAATAAATATGTTAAGTGCTAAAACGTTTACAAATTTTAAGCATTTTTCAAAGACAAATAATCTATTAAATGATAAATTTTGAACAATTATAATAATAATAATGAAAAAAATCAATAATGAATAAGGAACCACGAAAATCTTCCTTTCTACTCAGTTTGAATAATGGTAGACGTTGGAATCCATGTCTATCTTTGTAAATTATAAAATTCGGAATTATTCTAGCTACGCTGTATCTGAAGCTGTGTCAGTTAGAATCTACTCTCAACGGGCAAAACTATTTCATTACTGATTCACTAAATGAATTCGACCTTCCAAGTCTGGATAGAGTAGGTTAGTAACTGTATGATAATTCATTTAGTCCACCTGCAAAGATAATTGCTTACAATTAAATGTATTAGTGTTCTAAGATTCAGTTATATATTTATGTTAATTTTAGGAGGCTATCACAAATAAGTATTGAGGAAACTGTTCTGCGAAATAACTGTCTAAATGACTGTTCAAATAAACTTCATAATCATAATCACCAAAACAGGATAAATAAAAAAAAATTACTGCTTTATTTGCCTCTTCTATTCATTAATAGCATGATTACATGTAACTAGATACCTTTGTGCTTAGAGAATTACCTCAGCAGATTACACCAATGAGCCTACGACAGATCCTAGAGTAACCGGCCCGCTTACAAAGAGAATCCCTCACTGATTGGGGACCTGATGAACCAATTTACACGACAAAGGGCTCGAAAATGCCTCAGAACATGTAAGTAACCTTATTAACCCTCAAGCCTCCAGGGCCAGACGTACTTTGAAATGAAAGGACTAATAGAGATGTTCCCTCGTAGACAATGGCTGGAGCCAGAGGAATCTTAAACCGAGTTAAACGCATAACCAAACGGCATGAATACCTAACTAGTGTCACCGAATAAAACAAAGGTCCCGGTAAACCTATATAAGGACCAGAACAGACTTCTGTTTGAATATTTATGATAGTCCAAACTTAAAAACTACATCTGGGCATGACCATCTTTGTATATATTTATAAAAGCTAAACTGACAACACAAAACTGTTGGTTAGGTTTTTCGACTTCTTTCTTATATTTATTAAATATGATCGCATTTAAGTTTTAGAATTACTTGGATTAATAATAAGATAACTATTTGAAAGGTTTTAAAAGTCTGTTTGCAAAAAATTAACTTGTTGTATTATTAAAGATTTATAATACCTCTTGTTGCACAAGAACCGACTGTGTCAAACATGTTACCTAATACTAAGAAACCTAACATTTTTGTAAAATTTAATTTTAAAATATTATTTTAAACTAACAGCTAACTTCTAATATCACATTATAAACATTTATTAGGTAGTAGAAGCCAAATGTTTAAATAATAATAACCATGACAAAGAGTAGCATGTCAGCCGCCGATTTCCTCCGAGACAACTAGGGCACTTTTCTAGTTTGGCATTAATCCATTCACCCTATCAGATCATTTGATTTCGGCATTACTTTATCACTTTATTTTAAAATAATTATTATGACACTACAAAAAATCTTAGGTCCGATATTCCTTTATATCTCATATCCTACTAATACTAATACTAAAAATCTCATTATTTTTGTATTATAATATGTAGAAGTGAACCCAAAAAAATGATGTTAATGAAATTAACAAAAAAAAAAAAAAAAAAAAAAAAAATTAGATAAAGCTATTATGCATATTTAAAAGAAATAAAATATGAAATCCGAAATATTTATTTTTTCATTTAGTTGAATCATTTATTCTAAAAAAAACTCAAAGTAGCGGTGGAGGTGACGATTATTTCATACCAGAATTATGCTGTTTCATTAAAATTTTCTGTTTTATACAGCATTATTTTTAGCTTTTAGCAGGATATTGGAAAAGATTCAATCCCTATTCGGTACTTATCATCTAAAATAAATAATGTAAACAAGTGAAGATGTATTTACATTTAGTGAATAAACTGAACAGACTATTATGAAATTAGAAAAAAAAATGTGGGTTAGCAATTATTGGGGTAGCGATTTTGTGAAGGGACGTTTCGGATATCAGAATATTGATATTTAAAGAAATGTCATACAAAATTATTAGAACTTTATCTTGTTCATTCGTCGTATTCAGAGAATAAATATATTTCTAACTTTATTGGTGAAAATAACTTTTAAAAAATTGAAACATCTTTCAAATTGGCAGTGGTACGAATTCGAACAACCATTCTATGAATTTCACTAATTAACTTTTCAATAAATAATTCACTACCCACCGTTGCCTCATCTCGAAGAGATAAAATGTTAAGAATGGTTACGACACCCTTTTACTGCTTTGGTCTCGATACGTGATTTAATCTTAAAAAGAAATCAGATATGTTGAGATACATTTAAGCTCTTTTAAAGTATAATATTGGAAACGACTCCAGTTCGAACCGTAAATTGATCTGAACTAAGATCTATGAGAGCTAGATAAATCTTGAAAAGGCTAAGTGCGCTAGACAGATCTGGAAATGGAAAGGTACCTGCTCGGAATGGATATTTAATGAAACTAACCTATTTGGCGCTAACTAGCGACCTTCTACCGTCATTGCGGTTGATTTAGATGAGGTTAATGTTATGGTTGACGTGTAATGCAATGCTTGACCTCCGGTGAAGTAGATATTTCGCAATTCCTAGCTTGTGTTACAGGCGAAACGGTCTTGTTCAATAATTTTTCTATATATTTTTCATTAATATTCATTTATATGTACTTGTTAGGCTATGATTAATTGTCTGGATGTCGAGTATAACTCAGATATTATTAAAATGATGAATTACGTTGCTTGTATTCTTAGAACCCGACTTTAACCGTATTACACTACTTCGACAATGCGGCTTAGAATTATCTAATTGAAGAAGTGATTAAGATATCGTTTTTTATTTTATTCCCTACCGATATCATTTATCCTTTGTTCTTTGTATACTCCCAACAACGTGCTAATAACCAAGAGGTTGAGCACCCATTCCAAACCCTACTCCCAATATAGACGTTATGTTGTAATAATAATCCTCTTCTAAGTGGATTGAGTAGATAAATAATTCATCTTAAGAATTACTTTTTAGGAGTATAACCACTCCGAATATTGGTTTCCAGTCCTGTTATAATTTTTAAGTTAATAGGTATAAAAAATAATGCAATTTAGATTGACAAATTTTGATGGTTAAACTTTTTTATTGATGCTTTTAAGAATACAATCGAAAAGGTTTCACGAACGAACGGTTTCTGCTTATTTTCGGAGAATGAAACATTTGGGAAGATTTCACGGTTAACTTTTTTCGGTTCAAAGTTTTTTTAATTGACTGAACAAAAAAAAGTATTTTCTGATAAATTTTTAATTAAAATTGATGTAAGTTTGATTAAGTTTAAGTTGGATTAGTAGGTTTAGGAGAATATTATAGATCACAACGAGTTTCTCCGAGCTGTCTGGTTTCTTTGTGCTGCTGAGAGAGTTAGAAAACGAAAACGTCCTCGCTGACTCGCCATGCAGTCGTAACGGTGCAGTTAATTCACTCCTTGAATGGTAGCGATGAGCAGGATGCAGTGAATAGGATGCTTTACGCCGAAGTGCAACGACATGGATAGCGTATTCCAAAGAGATACGGCAATACTCGTGCTGAGATTCCCGGCCACGGTTCGTTAGCTATTTGTATTCTCCTTGCGTGACGCAGGTGCATCGGGCTCCCCTCCGGGACTGTATTCTTTAAAAATGAGGCAATCCTGCGGGAAGGTAAGCAAGGGGGCTCAGTGAAATGTGACGGAAAACAATCGCTGGAATGATGCACATATGCGCCCTTGAATGTGACATTGCGTTGCCAAGTTCCTCAAGTGTGAAGCCTAAGCCGGAGGGGACCTGCCCAACCTTTTCTCCTTTCCTCTTTGTAAGCATTATCGTCCTTGTTCACTCACCTTTAAAGTGGAGTGCTAAGTCAATGTTCTTTGAACACGAGGGTCCTACAGTTCTCTCTACCCCTGGCGGCTTAGGAGCATTTGAGAACGATTCAAGTTATTCTGGCCGAGAATAGATTTTCTCCTTTGTTATTGGAGTAGTGCTGATATAAGTCGAAGAGTATCCTTATAATTTATGAATGTAACCTTTTTTTTCCTCTCAAATTGTTGAAGCCAATATGGCTTTTTTTAAATAGAATATTGACGTTTTTAAATATAATATGACTTTTGATCAATATATTAATATGTTAAAATTTCAATCGATATACCTGAAGGTGAGGCAAAGCCTCGCAACGATGTTATAAGATATGATGATATTGTATTAATAATTGATAATAAAATATTTTTGAAAAAAGAGGATTTCTATCTATTAAAGTTACACTTATTTCTCTGGTGTTTTTGGAAAATATGTATTTTTATTTTTTTCAATAATGAACCATTGTAATCAACCAAAAAAAAAAATACTCCCTCTCTCCTCTCAACCGAGGCTTACGTTTCAAGATATGTAGAATCCGAACAATGAATAAAATACCAAAAAAAAAACCTTTTGTTCACTGTTAAAAACAAACTATGAAAGTTCTTTTTGGTTGAGAATTAAATTTTCTATGAAGCGAAAAAAGAATCATTGAAATCGGTTTAACTAGCAGAGATATATCGTTTTGAATTAGCAGTAGCGATAGACTAATTTCCTTTGAATTATTTATTGCCTTTAAACAGCTGTATAAACAGTTATACCCTATTATAGATATTTGGAAATAATAAACCATTGTATATTAAATTTTAGCGTTTTTCAATTTTAGTTTGAAATAAAGAATTTTTTTCCCATTGCCATAAATTTCCTTTTCAAAATATTATAATATTCAACGTTTCGGTACCCACTCCTACTTCAGAACAATACTTCTTACCAATATCGTCATAGAATTTAAGGTAAGAAGAAAAAAAGAGAATTTATTTTAAAATTCAAATGGAATATTTTTTAAGTTTTCTCAAATTTTCTTCCCAAGAATAGATTAGAAGTAGATACATGAACCTTTTTAAATTGGAAGATAAATGTGGTAAGTGTATCTCAAATTAGCCGTTTGCAGCATAATCAATGGTCATTGTAATTAAGAGTTAGTATAATTATTATCAAATGAACAACAGAATCAAGTTTAGATTAAATGTCGATTCAATGTATTCCTGAAATCGCGATAATTTATATAATAAATGCATTTTATATTTAATTGATATTTGGCTTGAGAAATTATGTATTTCTCGTTTGACCATTTTATATTAACTTCTCAGAATCGGATCATTTTATAAAATTGGAAATATGGTATGTTGTAATCCTTTTCGCTTGTCAATACCTTAAGTATTACCGACCTATTAATAAATCTTAAGCCGATACTATATGAAATAATATTATATAAATATATCAAACTTAAATTAAGACCCTAACTGATTGATTTAACAATGTCTTACATTACAGTTTAAGTTTTTAGAGTTTACGAATTCTTTCAACTATGTGACGTTTTCATTTATGTTTGTTTGTAATGTTAATAATAATTTTAAACAAATATATACAATGTTGCTAATCTATTATAAAAATAAACATTTCAAGCTCTCTGATGTGTATTAATAAACAAATGACTTTAATACCACAGTAATTTTATTATTAACAACAGTGATTTTTTTACATTCTAAAAAAGGATCTTAGGCTCTATTAGCAATGTATGAATGAAAAATTATTATGGTCATAGAAAATACAAACATATCATTCATATATATTTGTATATATATATTTTTTTTAAAGATTCTACTAATGTTTATTATTTATTTTAAATGTTTTTAGTTGATACGTTGATTTTCAAAAGGTACGAAACTACATTTTTTCGAAATCGATATTTTGACATATTTTTATCCTAATGGTTTAATTTGATCTAAAACCGTCATTAGATTTTATCTAAAAAAACGTACAAATCCTTTAAAAACGTATTTGAAAATTGTATTTCATTCCAATTCATACTGAAAACATTTTCTTCCAAAACCTACTATTTCCTCTGTAAACAGATAACTATACCTTTCATTTCCTCCCAATAGGGAATATATTTTCCTTTATACAGCAGAAGCACCTAACCCCACTATATATATATCCATTAATTTATTGTTTTCTTCATTTAGTATATTTTTATTATTTCGTTTGTTTCAATGGCGCGCCTTCTTGAATCTGTTATTTTATCAATGGTTTTAACCTAATAATCAGTTTTTAGATCTTTTTAAACATCTAAGTTGAGTCGCTTTGGTTCTGGAAGGTTCTCAATTAAATTAATTTTTTTTTATATAGTATTTCTTCTGGCATTCATAAATTTGATTTAAAAATTGTCAGAAACTCGCATTTCAATAGAGTAATGGTATTTTATCCAGAAAATGGTTGGAATTAGCATTCCCTGACCTTAATAAATATCAGAAGAAAAACCGTGCATGATCTAAAACAAAAAGTCGAAAAACGTAAAAAGTCTAAAATAAAAGCTTAAAAGTTATTTACATATCAGTCTCGATAGTTAAATATTATTTTTATATTTTTGTGCTAATATAAATAAATTTGCTAAATACACAGAAATAGTAAATAAAAGTTTTACAATTTTTATAACAACAAAACAAATTTTATAATTACGTACTTTTTGAATATATGGCCATAAATAAATAAAAGGTCATTTGAATATTCGCTTTCTTTATGAAGAATAGACAATAAAATCTAGTTAACTAAGAAGGAAAGATATTTCTCGGAAGAAGTATGAGAAATATACACAACTTAGTAATTAACATTATAAGACTGGGGATTACTTGTAGCTGGGTGGTTAGCATAACAGCCTCCTTGCCAAAGGTCACGTGTTCAAACCCGCAGGTGGTCCTAGGATTTTTTAATGGTAGTAAAAAATCCTTAGTTATGCCGTCCTTCGGAGAGGACGTTAAGAGGGTGGTCCCGAGCCTGTGCGATGTCAGGTACTCGTTAAAGATCCCTATACTAATAAAACCTGTATAGGCAAAATTTAGGACTCCCACTGTAGCATCGTCCGATTAGCCATAGTAGCATAAAGTGACGTTAAATAAATAAACAAAATAAAAAACAGTATTATAAGAATACTAACAGACGTTAGTTATCAGTAATGTATAACAAAGGCCATAGTGACTGTTACCAACTGTTATTGTGCGTTATAATCTTCCAAAAAGTACAATATCCCTTTTAATTCTTTCCAGGAAGTATTATAACCACCTTTCATTCCTAAAAGTACTATATCCATATTATTTAGTTAAAAAGGCATGAGAAAAGTACTATAAGTTGTTAACACAGTAGAAAATCAATTTTAGATTTTAATTTAAAAAAAAGAATCAAGTAAATTGGTCCAATAATAAATAAATGACAGATGTTTTCGTTTCCAGTAAAATTATCTAAGGTGGATATAGTACCTTTTGGAAATCAACGTCTCAATTAGTTAATTATAATTAAAGTGTTCCATAAAAGGCCTTTGATTTTTAAAATTAATTAATTTCCGACTTAGAATTTTCATCTGAATGATTTTTTATGATATATATATATATATAATATATATATATATATAAAATAACTTAATGATTTATTCTAAATATGTTCAAAATATTTTATGCCTACAAGATATGTATCCAAAAAAATAAGATTTAAAAAAAAATCCGCATACAATCCTTGCAGTGCCAGATGGAAAGATCTTAACTCCCACCTCTGAAAGGTCCTAAATGTCTCTCAGTTTGTCACCAATAGAATATTCCATAAAAACCAGTGTATCCTATTAGCTGCAGACGTAGTTCAAAATAGATGTACTTCCTTTGATTCCCAACTACTAGCTCACTCAAATCCACTTGTCCGTATACTCTCATCTCCAAGTATTGCTAATAGATAATCCGGATAATCCTCCGAGGCGTCTGAAAAGATGATGGCCTCAAGACCTGCCAACCTAATTAAACATTTAAGTACTGTATAGTTTCTTCATGTATCAAACCTTTAATCATTGTTCACATTTAATTCAAAAATGTATTAAACCCAGGATTTTTTGTTTTGGCTTAATATTTTGTAAGGATCATTAAACGAATTCATGTAGAGTTCAATATTACTTTATCTGGTATGGGGCAGAGGGTATTCATTCATATGTTTATAATGTTGAAACCTTGTTAACTTTAAAATAACGCGCATGAACGTGGCAGAGGATAAAAATGTGATTATAGGGAGTAGAATGGATGTTAATTACGATCGGTTGTGGTAGGGAGTGAATAATGTTTGCTGATCTGAATATGAACTGGTGTAGCGAGCAGGTTTCTGAGGGGAGGAACAATACGGTTGAGTGGATGGGGTTCCTGCTACCTCCATGGATTATATTTGGTTATTTTAGCCCGTAAACACCATTCCATGGATTTCAATCAGTTTTTACTATCACTAAAAATGGGGTGTTCACATCTCACACTGCTGGCTGGAAATAATTTAAAAAATATATATATATATATATATTTTATTATTCTTTACTACTGTATATACAAATACAATAAGTAAAATGGCTGAATTACAATAATAGGCATGCATAGACATGTGAATAAGCTACCCAGTTGTAGCACTTCAATGTTTATTTTATTAAAAGGTCTCGTGGCCACCATCTTTTCAGGCGCATCAGAGAATTATCGGGAATAGATGTAGTTGATAGGCTACGGACTAGCTGGTATGAGTGGGCTGGTACTTTGGAATTAAAGGAGGTGTATCTATCTCGGGCTAAGTATGCAACCAGTGGGTTATTTAGCTCTCTATGGTTGAGTTTATTAGTAACGAAGTTGGGAGCATTGAGGATTTTTCTTAGGATTTTGGATTGCAAGGATTGGATGCGGGAGGAGTTTAGCGGAACCCCATAGCTCAATGCCATAGGTCCAAATAGGTCTGATAATGGTTATGTAAATGATTTTGTTGTAAAAAAAAAGGGTGTTTCGATCGTTTGTCGAGTAAGTGTTGTAGTAAGCGATATCTGCGGGCAGTTTCTTGTCGTTTCAGTCTACTGTGAGTATTCCAAGTAAGACGCTTGTCAAGATGGAGTTCAAAGTAAGGGTTCTGTTCAACAGGGATTACTGAAATGTTGCTAAAGGATACAGTGGGACAGGTAGTCATAGGTTTGTGACGAAGGGTAAAGGTAATTTGATGGGATTATTCTCCCTTTATAACACCATTGAAAGAAAATTTAAAAGCTTATATTTTGTATAAAAGTAATAAACTTTCTAAAGTTTGCAATATTTTGTTTTCATGAATAATTTGAATATGAAAATCATTAACAACATCTAACATATGTTTATGAGTTTCATCTTTTCTATTTTTATTATATAACAATTTTTCTTAAATCATCAATTTCCAACGGTTTGATACATATATTTGTTATCATATATAGGAAAATAATCAATTAGTTCAAAATTAAATGAAATTTAGAGTTGATCAATGAAAAAATATTCAAGATGACTTCGTTCCTGCTGCACTATTGTAAAATAATAAAAATATTCTTAAATACTAAAATAATAAAATCTAATTTGTAAATTGTTTTCTTTAATTCATGCTTCGCTAGTGACTGATTTTCTCAGCCTCTGCTGGACTCCTTCTAAAAAAACGTTTACATTTTCGTAGTAGTTCATTTTGTATTAATGAGGTTGAGATTGGTGTTGGGATAGGTACAGAGTTGGATTCTGATTTACCATAAAGTGCATCATAAAATTACGTTTTTCTTGCATTTTCTAAGAATTAAATTTATTAAATTTAATTTGTTTTCAAAGAAAGAATAACAGCATGTAAATTCTTCGTGAAATACATGTAAATTAACAAAAACAAGTTTGAAATTAAATATCAAATGAAAACTGAAACCGAATTTACTCTTGATTACAGTAAGAAAATATTTTATAATAAGAAAAAAAAATATAGAAAAACAGAATGTTCTTATAAAAATGAATAAATAAATTTTCAAAAAGCCCAGAGAGCGGGAGTGTTAAGGCCCTTGTCCTGTCAGAAACAGTGCCTGTCGCTACTTTATTATCTTGTTTCTGATATTTTTATTTTTTTTTTTTTATTCATATTTTGGTTGTAAAAACTTTTTTTTTTTTTTTAAGTTTTAGCATTATTCCTCTTGATTTGTGAATATTTGCTTTTCTGTGACAGTTTTATTGAAATTCGATTTGTTTCAGTCAATTCAGCTTTTTTTTTTGCTATGTTTTATTTTGTTCCATAAGAAATGTTGTATCTATATTTCCTAGTTATTTTATTGATAAAACACAATTAATTTCATTCCCGAAACTCTCCTTTGTCAGTAAATTCTCAACACCACAGCTTTGGTCTGAATCTGAAAGAAACCTCAACTCTATTTATACTAAACTAAAATCTTTTCTAGAAGTGAGATGTACTGAGAAAGATTTAGCGGCTTTAAATGTCTATGAAAGGGAGCGAAGGTAAATGAAAGAAAGCTGAAGAAAAACACCTTAGAGGAGAAAATAAAACTTTTGAAAAGTTACTTTCTAAAGATTTCATTTCTGTTCGACCTTTTTATGTTGAATACATAAAATAATTTATAATTCAGTTATAAAATAATTAATAATTCAGTTTCCACTCACCTACCAGACGCCCTGATGATGACCCACAATGGGGTCGAAACGTTGGCAAACAATAAAATAGTTGAAACTATTAAGTTGTTTCATTTAATGACCG
Source organism: Piezodorus guildinii (assembly GCA_023052935.1). NCBI lineage: Eukaryota > Metazoa > Arthropoda > Insecta > Hemiptera > Pentatomidae > Piezodorus > Piezodorus guildinii. The sequence goes on from CM041292.1 coordinate 153,507,929, forward strand.
CCACCCGGACTAATTCCTTCAGTAATAAAATAATTTAGTTTTAAAGGCAGGATTAAGAACGTTTATAACAAGATATTTTTGTTTATTTGTATAATAAATTTCATTTATGTGTACGTTTAATGATTCTTTGTTCATATAGCGCTGTTACAACCGTACAGCTCTATTTTACTCTAAACATATGGTGTACATGGCATGGATGAATTTTCCTTTTTCTTTTTATAAATAACTCATAGTATAATTTAAATTCATAATTTATTTGGATAGTTTGATTAAGTAGTACTTATACTTGACAGTTAGATCTCTGTATCTAGGTAGAGAAATTACAAAATATTTTATTGCTATGGTTTATCCTTTTTTAGGCTTTGATGATTCCAACAAGATAGGATTCTACGGCTCATGACAATAAATATCCTATTTTCTTTCGGAGAAAAATTATTATATATTTTTTCAGTGAAGTAAAAAGGTTCAGTATCGAAAATGATTAAAAAAAAAAACAACTAATTTTTTAAATATTTAAATTCATTCAAATGAATTGTTTTTAAAATAAAGATACAAAAACATATATCAGCACCGACCTCTGCACTTTCAAGCAAGTTTGCTTATTTTGGTTTTGCCTAATATCTATAAAGTCTCAATTGTTCTGTAATATGTTTCTAAAACTAGTTTGCCAGCAGTGATTGTAAAAACACTTTCAGGTCATGAACGTTTACTAAAGTAAAAACATAACTAGTCTCCGTTCTCCTCAGCAGTAAGAACGACTGCCTCTTCTGATTAGGATATGATCACCGACAAGATCCGAGATCGGAACTGGCTGAGTGAAAGATGATTCGCCGGGGAAGCCACTACCGACGACAGTAGAAGATAAAAAAAGACAGCCGACTCGAACATAAAAGCTGCGAGGAGTTCCCAAAGGCATTATACGATTCTGAGAGGGACTTGGAACTGTGATCACGTAGCAGCTCCGACAACACTGTGATTTGACTGGTGAATCGTTTCCCTTCTCTCCGCCTAACTGGGCCAGTGTTTTCACAAGCTGCTAAATGAAATAGCAGTTACTTATTTACTCTCGGTCTGTTCTGGAAGGAGACCGTGTCAGCCTTGTAGATGAATAAAATAATAATGTCGAACAGGTGCGAATTTTTTTAAAGAATTGTATGACTTATCAATTCTGAATAGCTCGCTTCTATCCAAGCAGATGTTTCTGCACAGTCTAGTAAGCATGAACCTAATATAAAGAAATATTTTTCTCATTTTAATGTTTCAAAATACATTTGCAATCCCTAAAAATACCTAATAAAACGCCTGAGGATTGTCTCCTTGTTAAAAAAAAATTTCTTTTCTCGTAGACTTCATTCAGTTGATATAATAATATATAGACTGGTACATCAAGGATAAATTATATTATTATGTCTAAGCCCACTAAAAGGTGAATATGAACTGCTTGGGTTGGTTGGTTTGGTTTAGAGAAGTAAAACTAGAAGGATGTCATCAACCCCTGGAAAAAAAGGTTAAAGGATTATTACTTTAAAAACATGGATGCCACTTATTATAATTTTGGTAATAGGTCTAGTAAAGATTTTAAAATGCTGCTGGTAGTCTTCTCCCAGTCGCCCAATGCCACCCTCACATTTGGGGCTCACCGTTTTTAGATAGTACTTTTCTGACACTAGGGCAGATTTTAGATATGTGTTTTACTCTAAGAAGTGCTTCGCATGTTGAGCATCGTGGTGATAGATCTCTTTATATGAGGTGCTCGTGGGTGATTTTCGGCACTTCCATGCCTAAAAGAGTGATGGAAGAAGAAATCCACCGTCAAAGAAGATTCGGACGGCCCAAGCTCTTGTAGATGTATGGAGTAGCACCTGCTTGGAGTTGGAAGTTGGAAAGCAGCAGCCCAAAACCGAGCCGAATGGTGGAGGCTCACAGATTAGACCAGGACCCATCTCAGGGTTGCAGTGCCATAAGATAAAAGGATTCCAACGGTGGAGAGACTTGAAATGCTTGGGGATGGCAACGGTTTCAGGCTTGACAAACGATAGATTAATCTTCTTGAGTTCACAGATGATTTACTTTATAAAAATATGGCTAAAGAGTTGCATGTGACGGCTTTGGAATTTACAAAAAAATGTTGAGAAATTTATCTACAGATAGACTGCAAAATATCTCACAACTCGAATCTATATATCCTAGACAGTATAGATGTACTGTATCGAGTAAACATACAATAAATCTTTCGAGGGATCCTGAATATAAAAGATGTATAAATTAGTTTTTTTTAGACCTTTAGCTCAGCACAAGGAAGCGAAAGCCAAAAATAATGATAAGATGCTCTCAGTCTTAAAGAGGCTTCCCAAAATACAAATTATAGGAAACTATAAAGAATTAAGCATGAAAAAGAAACCATATCACACCGAAGTTAATTAAACAATCGAAGAACGTTATCTAAGTTCAGACCAAAATTTCGACACAATAAGTTAGTCTTCTTAATGTTTAATATAGTAATACTATCATACATTTTTTATTTTTGTTTTTTCAATTTCCGTTTGTAAGACCATGTAGGTTACACATATACAAGAATGAAGTAGCAATTAAGCGATAAGGAAACTTTTGGCAAAGTTTTGCCCAGAATACTGGTGCTTGAGAATACCTGTATCTTTGACCCGTAGTATAGACCTGAGAGCCGGGCGGATTAAAATTTTGCAAGTAGTTGGATGTTGAAAGTTTCTGTGCCAAGTTGAGTCTGAAACTCCACTTAGATAAATCTACAGAACTCAAGGCTAGTTTCATTTAAAGTCTCAACAATCTCTCCTTGCTTTATGAGAAGTTTCTTAAGTGTGCCGTTCAGTTTATCATCCGTTTTTGTCTTTAAAGGTAATAAATAATTCATATTTCTTTAAACAGTTAATATCTTTGAAGATTCATTTATGCTTTTTTCCACATTCACTGTTTCTGTTAATATTAGTGGATTGTAAAAAGAATAGAATATGGGCAGATTAGAAACAATATGAAGCAGTATTGTGCGGTTTGTTTTGAATAATAATATTATATTGATTACTTATAAGATATGGGGTATTATAATAAATGCAGATTTGTATTGGATATGTTTCATGTATTTATTCTTAAAATGCCTTATTCCAAAGGGTCATTTGTAGCAACAATTCATAGGTATTTACACTCTTTTGTTGAACTTGCGAGTCTTACAATGTTTAGTGAACAATTGGGCACATGTTTACAGCGTGCAAGTAGCTATGTTCGAATAATTATTAATTAGTGCCTAAATTAAAACTTTAGAGAATTTTTTTATTTCGTAGATGTGATTACTGAATAAATCTAAGACCTTTTTTTTAAATTACTTTTTTGTTTAATCAGTATTCCGTTTTTATTTCCATTAAAAAAAAACACTTGTATTTCTTTAATTTCTATGAGAACAGATTGTAAGATAATGTTCATAAGTTATTTTTCAAACTTTAAAGAATATATTCATAAAAAGAAATGCTAATATAGTATTTGTGTAACAGTATTTAAAAAACAAAATTAAGTTATGGAGAATTACCTGGCCTTTGGATAAGTTGGATTTAGACTGCGAAGTCTAGACTCCTTTTATTTATTTATTTAAAACTCTTCCCTGCCTTAAGGCGATACGGGTATTGGAAGTACCTTAGATACAACCCTCAGCTGTTCTAAATCCATTACTGGATGTGCACCCTGCATGCTATTTTCATCCAATCTAGAGCCAGTAGCCATCTTGTTCCAATGTTCGGCGACCTCCCTGGAGCAGGATTTTATCAGGAGACAGGTAGGAAGCTACACTAACTAATATCTCCTAACCTATTCTAAATTGGTTCGACGACACATTCCTTCGACCTGTACAAAAGGGCTTTGTAGGCTTGCATTGGACTATGTAAGTAGCACGTATAATAACTCAAAACGTAATAAATGACTAGTGTCGCAAATAAATGTATATAGAAATAAAATAATTTTACTTTCACTTACCTATGTATGAAATAAATAGAAACTGTAAGTATTACGATAGTGAACACACGTTTTAGGGTCCCCTGATTCCAAAACAACCACCAAATCCCGTAAATTGGTCTGTGTGTGTGGTAAGTCTAGCACAAAAAATAAAAGTCTTACGAAACTGAAATATTATATTTGATTCAACCATATGTTATACACGATATGTTACAGCAAATTTTCCACTAAAATTAGCTAACGAAAGAGCTACTATGCATTTCGCACCTTTTCACGATTTTCTCAAAACCTGCTCTAACGATTTTGATTAAACTAGCTATATCGGTGTGACGTTTGATGAGCTTTGATACGATGTAGGTTTTATTCTGATGATAATAGTCTGACACGGCTTAAATGTTGTTAGTTTAAATTTTCTTCCTTAAATTATCTTTAATTTTGTAGATTTGAATCAATTAAAAATATCTTGTTAGTATTGAGTGAAATTGTACGAATTCGATAATCAACTATAGGAGAAAAGAGCAAAGCATTTTTTAATTTAATTTATGTTTTTTAGAAGATAAGAACAATAATGTAGATGTGTAATATACCATTGGAAAGCTAAGATTTTCAAAAAATATTATCTCATACACATAGTTGTGAAATGTAATGGCGAGTGATGGAAAGCGGATAAAACAACCACCTAGTCCTGCAAATTGGTCTGTGTGTGTGGTAAGTAACTGATTTTTGCAGATAACAATTTTATGTTAAAAATGTATGATATATGTTTCCAACGAATTTATATATAATGCTTAAAACCTTTTTGAACTCCTTTTTTTAAACCTTTATTCGTTCTTAAATTTATGTTAACAACCGAGTTAAGTGAAAGCCATGTGTGGCCCGCACAAGAGAAAACATCGTCAACTTTCGGAATATAAGTAAATTACCTTCAAACTTCGCAAAATACTTTACAATACTAATGTTTCTGGAAAAAGAACATTGATCAAGATTAATTTAATAAAGCAGCTTTATTTTACTTATTTGCTGAAGTCCCTTTTTTCTCGGTATATAGATTTAACCTTCTCCTACCATTGAATTAAACGGCCTATACTGATTAATAAAAGTTTATATGAATCCAGATTATGACGTCCCAACTATATTTGAGCGAACATAGATTTTATTATGTAAGTCCTAAGAGTAGCAATAGAGTTGACAGCAATAGCTCAAAAGTATAATACGTACATAGTAAATTTTTAGGGAACTCATCCGTTGGCAGCATTCAAATAAATATTCTAAATGAGTAGGTCTCGTCTTAAGAGCCCTTCGTGCATTATCAAGCAGCAAAGTGGATGTTTGGATTTGTTGGTTTATTTATTTAAAGTCACTTTATGCTACTATGGCTAATCGGACGATGCTACAGTGGGGGTCCTAAATTTTGCCCATCCAGGTTTTATTAGGATAGGGATCTTTAACGACTACTGACATCGCACATGCTCGGGACCACCTTTTAACGTCCCATCCGAAGGACGGCATAACTAAGGATTTTTTACTCCCATTAAAAGATCCTAGGACCACCTGCGGGTTTGAACCCGTGACCTTTTGCATAGAAGGCTGTTACACTAACTATCTAGCTACAAGTGATCCCTGATGTTCGGATTTAAACTGATGGATTAAATTGGAAGTAGAGTCTTGGAATAAATAGTAACTGTTTAGGGCCAAATCAGTAACATATGGAAAATTAAGATCAATATCGATGAGTTTATTCTTGCTGTTATGAAAGATTTTGAATGGTAAGGATAGCAAACAATCAGAATTCGAATGGTTTATTACAATCCCAAAGTTTGGACTAAAGTCCAGATTGGCGTGGAAAAGTGGAAGATTAGAGTGTTTGTCTAGCATCAGTTATTTTGTCATTTCAGTCTTGTATGAGGATTATAAGTTTATCAATATGGAGTCCTAGGTATTGGATCTGTTCGTGTAAGAATCATAATTTTATATATTTATAGCACAATATAAAAAATACATCTTATTTTCTAAGCGATGCTGTAATTATTTTGAAAATAAGATAGTCCATACTGTTTTAGTTCTGTTACTTGTGAATCGAGATAACTAACTCTTACTTTCACATTTCTTCTGTAAAATACATCCATAGATAGCCTTTTTTTTTTTTTTACAAAATTATTTAACCAGGGAAATGTGTTTTAAATGTTAGAGAAGAGAAACGCGATGCGATGGGCCACTACAGATAGCCGAAGACGAGACAAGAAAGCCAACATCTGCCCTAATCCACTTGTGACTTCCTTTCATAACACCTGTCCTCTCGTACAGCAGCCATCTTACAGCTCTTTGTACTCTACACCCGGCCTCTTGCGTGTCCCCTCTCTCATACAAAACACCATTCTCAACTACTTTTCGAAAATACTGGTATTAAAAACTGAACAGAATGCTGTTCGTAATGAAGAGGTGTTACAAGGATGAGGTAGATAGATCTCTTGGTACCACATGCTATAATTTAAGCCATGTAATATGAAACATTCAATTTAAGCACTGCTAATCTCAATTTATGTTCTTTCTGTAGGCAGCAATAGTTAGATTGTAGTTGTAAAAATATAGTGATTTTAATACTGTTGTAGATTTGTTCATACTGATAAAGTTTTATAAAGTGTTGATTTAGCTCTTTAGACTAATTGTTAAGTCAGATGCTAGTCAGCCATTAAAAATTCTTATGCAATTAAAAGTTCAATCACGGATACACAGTACATATCAAACAGAAAATACATATGTCCGTGATTATTTAGGATCCCTGTAAAGATAATTAAGAATACGAAGAATACCTCCAAAATGGGGTACTTGTGGTGGAAAGTAAAAACCCCCGTCCAAGAAGAACTAAACGGAAGAAAGGAGGAAAAGGTTTAGTGAAATTCTCAAGCAAAGATTGGCCAAGGGCTGTTTCGGGCTAAATATATACTAGATGTATTAGTACTGTTAGTTTATTTAGTAAAGATTTAATCATATAATCAACTCGGCTTTCTCTACCTATGAGGGTAGACACAGCCTCTTTAAAGTGGGTACCCAATTCGGGAAAGAAAACTCGCGGCTGAGCGTGAGCAAAGCCCCATCACCTCATTGCACGGCCGTTGACGAACGAATATGTACTGATCCCAAGACTCTTCATGGATTGTAGAGGTACAGGTTTCTTTTTCTTTATGAATAAATAAAATATTTTTCCGTAACGGTGTTGTCTATTGGATAGATAGAATAATGGCCTAACCTTCTTGCTTGATGCTCCATTAGGCCTAGAAACAGTACGAATCAGTTCTGAACTCATCACCTTTTGTGGGTTACAGAGGAAATATTATTTTTATTTGTTTGCACAATAAACGGCATTAAAATTTGAATAATTTTATATTATTTATATTCTTAGTTTTATTTTATAAGTATCAAAGAAATCGAACAATAATTTTTTCCTGTTATCAAAAATATAATGCACTTTACATGATATATTAATTTCTTAATCTGATAATTTATGCTTCCTGATTATTTATGAAAACTGTTTTATATTATTTATAAATAATATATTTATTTATATATATTTTTTTGTTTTAAAAAATGGATATCTTACATTTTAATAAATTAATCTGCTAATTTAGTTCGTTTTGTTTACTCCTATGTTAGATTCTGTCGAGAATAATTCATAATTTATTTGCCTGATATATTCAGTTATTTTCTTGAAGCGGCTTAACGTCTTTAAATTAAACGAGAAGCGTATTTACTCGCAATAATGAGTTTTGAATGAGCTACCTTCAACTTTAACAAAAAAGAAAGAAAGAAAAAAGTACAATGGAACACTTTGGTCTCATAACTTTAACTGAGTTCTCTGAAAAAGTTCATTTTCTCACTAGGTTAATTACATACGTGGCCATAAAGGCGAGTAATCTGGAACTAGAAACCTTTGAAAAGTTATTAAGGTCCAAGAGATAAAAGTCTAAACCTTTTCATGCGGGCACCACGCAAAGGATAAGGCTAAAGTCGTCATGCTGGAGACGAAAGATAAAAAATAAAAAAATGGAATGAAATCGAGGGGGAAGGTAATGAATGTTTAATATGTATAGATATAAAAGAGAGTGAGATGTAATTTGGTGGTGAGGGTTAGTAGGTAGCTTTAGTGCACAGATTCTTCTGCATGGCTTATCATCCCTTATCATCATCCCTTTGGCTTTAACCTTCGATACATGTTTTTTCATTATATCTCATTGGATTTTTTTTTCGTGTATCTCTCATTTTTTGATCCATAAATAATGTTTTGGAGAGTATAACAAATATTACATAATAATTATAGATAATCAAATATGAAAAAGTTCAAAATGTAACCTTTTATTTCGCAATAAGATCGTTGTTTTTTACATGTTATAAATTCTGTTAAAACGTTTTATATAACATGGAAATCATGAATTTATAACTGTTATCTATGATATTATTATAATATAATATTATACTGTTATAAAATATTAACGTATCGAAGAACCAATCCACATCTTCAAAACTTTTTTTTTTTTTAAAACATATTTATTGATATTTACAACTGTATTAAATAAAAATACATCTAGTAAATGTGATGGTAATATACAAAACTGTCATGAAAAACATGTAGAGACACTACCCAGTGGCAGCACTCTAAAAATATTTTAAACTAGAAGGTCCCGGGGCCATTTCCTTTTCAGGCGCCTCGGAGGATTATCCGGAATTGAAGAGGAAGAAAGGATTGAAACTAGTGGGTTAGAGTGAGAATGGAGTTTGTCATGAAAGGATTGATACCTGGTCCGGGCCAAATCAGTAACATAGGGAACATTAAGGTCTTTATGGATAAGTTTATTCGTGACATAGTAAGGAGCATTGAGAATTTTACGAAGGATTTTGGATTGTAAGGATTGGATGCGGGAAGAATTTGATGGTTTAGTAGAGCCCCAAAGCTCTACTCCGTAAGTCCAGATTGGTCTTATAATAGTCATGTAGATGAGCCTTTTGTAGTTAAGAGGAAGGTTTGATCGTTTGTCTAGTAAGTGTTGAAGTAGCCTAAAGCGGCGAGCAGTTTCTTGTCGTTTTAGTCGTGTATGTGGATTCCAAGTTAGGCGTTTGTCAAGAAGAAGTCCTAGGTATCGGATCTGTTCAACAGGAACTAGTTGAGTGTTATTAAAGGATACTTTAGGGCAGGAAGTCAAAGGTTTACGGCGAAGGGTAAAAGTTATTTGATGGGATTTGTTGGAATTTATTTTTATTCTCCAGTTCTGACACCATACTTCTAGGTCTTTGATGTGGGCTTGAAGGGTATTTGAGGCAACAAATGGATCTTTATGAACTGATAACACGCAGGTGTCATCAGCATAGGTAGAAAGGAAAGTGTTAGGATGGGTTGGGATATCAGCTGTATATACTGTGTATAGAATGGGTCCTAGAATACTGCCTTGAGGAACACCAGCAGTCTGTATAAAAAGGAATGAATAGGAACTATTGTGATTAATTTTGAAGGATCTATCAGAGAGGTAGGATTGAAGAATCAGGAAATATGTGGGAGGAAGGAATATACGGAGTTTGTACAACAGTCCTGGGTGCCAGACTCTATCAAAGGCCTGTTCTACATCGAGAAAGGCTCCCGTGCAGTACAACCCGCGCTCCAAAGCAGAAGAGACAACGTCCACCACACGATGACATTGCTGGATAGTGGAGTGGGATGTTCGGAATCCGAACTGATGATCAGGGATGATATGATTAGAATCAAGGATGGGATATATTCGTTTCAGAAGGAGTTTTTCAAAGATTTTACCCATAATAGGTAATAGAGAAATTGGACGGTAAGAGGATGGATGTTCGAGCGGCTTTTGGGGTTTGGGAATCATCTTAACAATGGATAGTTTCCAGGAGTCAGGAAAATATGTGGTCCGGAGGATAGCATTATATATGTAGGTAAGAAAACAGATGGATTTTCGAGGAAGCTGTTTCATTATATAGGAAGTAACTAGGTCATGTCCAGGAGCTTTGCGGGAAGGTAATCTGTGAATGATATTGGCTATTTCTGAAGGATGAAATGCTTTAGGTGGTAGGGTCATTTGGAGAGGAATATTGAGTTCTGTTTCAATACATTCAACATGGTTTGAATTGAGTATTTCAGGATGAGGATTATATATTTTAGAGAGATGCTGAGCAAATATCTGGGATTTTTCTTCGTCGGATCGTGTCCAGGTTCGGGTTTCATTAAGGAGTGGATGGTTGAAATCTTTAAACATCAGGATTTTTTTAGTAGTCGTCCATAGTGATTTGTCAGTAATCGTAAGATTTTCCGTCAAGTTTTTTAAATTTTGTATTTTGTATTTTTTGAGTTCTGATTTTAGTTTGTTAGTCAGTTGGGTGTAATAAGTTTTGTCTTTTGGGTATCTGGTCCTGTGCCACTTCGATCTTGCTGTGCGCTTTTCTCTCAATAAGATCTGAATGTGCTGTGGTAGGTTACTTTTCTGAGGTTTATCAGGTTTGGTGTTAGTTGTGTTGTCTATTATGGTGCTACTTATTGAGTCAGTAAGTTTTTCTATGGCTTGGTCAATATCTTGTTTTGTCTTTAGTGGAAGTTTTAAGTCTAGTTTATTTTCTATGTCATATCGAAATTGGTCCCAGTTTACACGTCCTGTAATTAATGTAGGAGGAGAGGGTTTAGGAACAAAGTTTGAATGCAAAGAAAGCAGAACAGGACTGTGGTCAGATGAAAGGTCATTCAGGGATTTGATTTCGGCTTGGGAAGTAGGGATTTGAGAGGTAACAAATATATCCAGGATATCAGGTTTTTTTTTTTAGGGATGTAGGCCAATATGTGGGATTCGTAGGAGCAAGGATAGAATAACAATTGGAGTTTGTGACGTTAGAAAGGATACTACCACGGGAGTTGGATGCTCGACAACCCCATCGTTGGTGTTTAGCGTTGTAATCACCTCCAGCAATGAAGCGCGGCCCAAGAGATCGGAATAAGGAATTAAGAAGGCTATAGGAAATGGTGTTACCAGGAGGACAGTATACAGCTGAGAGTGTGAGATGGAAAGGACGAGTTAAAATGATTACAGAAGAGGATTGTATAGCGTCAGATGGAGTAGTAGGAATAAGGGAATGTGGAAGGGATTTATGGATAAGAACGCATGATCCGGCATGGGCAGTGTTGTCTGGGTGGTCTGTTCTATAAGTGATGTAGTCACGTATGTAAAATTTTGATCGTTGAGTGAAATGAGTTTCAGTTATTAATGCAATATGTATGTGATTGTCATGTAGGAGTATGTCGAGTTCGTCTCGGTGGTTGAGTAGGCCATTAGCGTTCCATAAGAGGATAGCTAAGGGCTTTACACTCATCGTGGGAAATTAAATGGGATTTCGGAAAGGATACGAGTGAGAAGGGAGATAAGCGGCTGGATGGTTTCTTTGAGATCTAATAGGAAGGAATTAAGGATGGAGTAAAAGTCAGGTGGGGGTATATTATAGGATTGGGAAGGATAATTTAGTTGAGCTGGTGCATTGGCTGGAGTCTGCACCCGTCGAGGGGTACCATGATATGCATTTTGGGATGTTTGGGGTTGAGGATTGGGTTGATTTGGCTGTACAGAAGAACGGGGTGGGATCGGGTGAGGTTTTTCTGGAGGTAATTTAACCCTAACAGGTATCTGATGAGGAGGGGTTGGTTGGTGTGGAGCTTCAAGCTGGGGATGGGAAATCTGGGTCATGGGTTGGGAGTTCGGAGGCGCCTGCCTTCTAGGTTGTTGAGGCTGCGAGTTGATAACGGAGGAGGGCTTCTTAATGTTCTGTCGATCTTGATTTCCAGGTCTAGGAGTAGTTGGCTGTGGAGTCATGTTAACAGAAGCTTTCTGAATTTCTGGAAAATTTACCAGGTTATCCAGTACAGGAGATGGTGCAGGTGTATTACTTTTCTGTTCCAGACTTTTGGGTAGAGGGTTTTGTGATCTCTGTCTGAGCAGATTTTTGTAGACCGAACAGCCTCTGTAGCTCGCTGGATGTGCTTCACCACAGAGAGCACATTTTGCTGGTTCATCACGAGATTTCGGGCAGGTCTCTGTAGCATGAGGGCCGGCACATTTGACGCACCGGGCCTGGTGGTAACAGTAGGATTTAGTGTGTCCCAAATTTTGACATTTAGTACACTGTACTATCGTAGATGTCGGCCTAGGCTGTTCAAATCGCACAATGGAGTATACCAGTCGTGTTATATTAAATATTTCTGGGTTATTTGTGGCAGGTTCTAGATCCACGAAAAATAGAGGCAGTGGATATTTTCCCTTTGGATGGAAAACGGGAGAGACCTTTCGGACATTGTAGCCTATTTCTTCTATCCCTCTTTTGATAGCATCTGTGGGAGTTGATGAGTGGAGCCCTCTAAGAACGACACGATATGACTTTTCTTGTTTCAATTGGTAACAATGGAAGTCGTAGCTTTTTGAATTCAAGTGGTTGACAAGCTTTTTGTAACTGTCTTTATTTGTTGTGTTGATCTTAATATCGTTTATTCTCGAGTAACAACGAAAGTTGGGCTGTCCGATCTAATCTGCAATTTCTTGACCAAACGACATAAAATTTTGTATGTTATTGACAAATATTGGTGGGGGTTCGGGATCACAATACCCTTGAGGCCCTGAAATTGTGTTGGCTGTACCTGACGTACTGGCAGAGGTAGATGGCGCTGTGAAGACAGATGGAGCGGCTGATGATGATGGAACTGGTTCTATTGTGTTGGCTGCAGTGAGTTTACTGCGGGTTTTTGGCGGTGACATATTTTGCTCAGACGCCTGCTTAGTTTTATTTGATTTATTTTTTTTTTTATTTGGTGAATTACCCCCAGATCCGGGAGGAAGGGAGTTCCGATGCCGCTTCATACGGCGAGTCAAATATTGAGAGTCCGTTTCACTTATTTCAGAGAAAGGGGTCTCCTCTGAGTCCTCACCGGACGTATTTCTGTCTAAGTCCATTATTAATTAAAATGAAAGAAAAGAAAACAAAAAAATCTATATACACCTGCGTATTAAAATAAAAAACAAATTTTATACAATAAATACTTAAAAACTAAACTATTCACATGATTATATACAATTAATAAAGAAAACATTTCTAAGAAACAATTATAACAAATAGGAAAAAAAAATGGTCTTTGAAAATTTAAAAGAAATGAATGAAACTAAAAACAAAATAAAGTCCTAGACGAAAACAGAGATGACTGAGTTAGTAAACTTGGCCTAGCCCTTTAAAAATAAAGATAACTGTTAAGGATTAGGGCCACGTTGCTATCTCAACCAGATAGCTATCAGTTTATAAGATATCGCGTATCGGTACAAATAGTCACTCACCTCACTATCCGTGAATATTAAAGTGTTTAGTTGATAGTAAACTCACTGTTCACAAAGTTTTATAGCTGACATGTTGATAGAACCGTGGTGAAAGTGCAACAAACACAGAGCTACGAAAGAATAGAACTGCAGTTGCGGCCATTAACCAAGGTACTCATCTTCAGAACTAAAACAGAAATGATATTTAAGGATATATCTTTCCTTCATATATATTCATATAAAGAAGTTGGTTCTATAATAGATCAAACAATCAATTAGCAAGAAATGGCCTTTTAAAACCTTTTTTTATTTGATTTCCAATCTGAATGTAAACTATAATCAGGATTGTCCAGGTGAAGGCAGTAAAATCCATTGGCTTTATGATTTTCCTATAAAAATATATTTCATATATTTACTATTTTTTTTTTTTTATATTAACTAATATCATCTTCATGTTGACTTCCATAGACGTTTTGAGAACGAATCGTGTTGGCATCGTTTTTTGTTTTACAACCGAAGTAAATGTTTTGTTCAGGTATCATTTAGGGATCAAATCACAATCAAGTCTAGTATAAAATATTTTGGTTTATTATTTTCAATAATGGACCTTTGTAATAGAGCGAAAAATAAAAGACCATACAAGATACAAAGAACCCGAATAACCAGTTACGAAAAATCCGCTTTTCCGAATTTATAAGTAAATATCAAAAATAAATTCAATTTCCTACAAACCAAAGAATAAAAATCATTGAAATCGGTTCAGAAATGGCAGAGATGTAGCGTTTTGAAATTATCAGTGGTGTTAGGCCAGTTTTCTTTGAAGTATTTATTACTTTTCATATTAGTCAATTGCCTATAAACAGTTTTACCCTTATATAGTTATTTGGAAAGAATAAAACATTGTGTAATAATTTGCAGTGTCTTTGTATTAAATCTGACCATTCTTATTAGATAATGTATTTAAGCAATTTATGAAATTATTTATTAGAGAAACTCACTACTGCCTTGCTGATAATGTAGGTTCGGACCGTACTTAAGTACTGCTGCACCCCTAGGGTTGGTATTGCCTTTGGAACCAGTCTCAATGACCGGCCTCATTGTACTGCCGGACTTAGCCATATAACCGGTCTTCAAGATCCTCATAAGTTCCCGAACAATAGTGAGTCTGAGGTTTAATATTAATGGTCAATCAAAGAGTCTTATTGAGAGTGTACAGTCATTGTCTTAGAATTAAATTGTATCTGTTAGACAGCTCCTTTGTTTTTTTCTAATGCTAAGAAATACTGACAATATATAGTTTACTGGTCGAATATATCTGCCATCAATAGACCTATATGGGATCGAGCTATGGGGACCCACCAAACCATTAAATTCCTCAGCATATAAACCTTGCAATAAAAAATCCTCCAAGAATCCTAATTTCTTCGTAATTCGTCAACATGTACAACAACAACAAATATTACAATAAAATGAAATTAAATGTTGATTAACATATATATGTGCAAAAACAGAGTATTTTACAATACATACGAGTAAGGTTTCAAGCCTAAGCCAGGGCTGGGCTTTTTTACACTTTACATAGGAGTACAAATAATCCTTATTTAAATTAATCTACTAAAGTACATTACAAGGGGAAAAACAATTCAATATGTAAAAAAACATTAGTAGAACTTTGTTCTTTCACACCGTCAGTCCGAAGCCGACCTATTCAATTTAACAAATTATATAGCAGTCAAATATATGTCACTCACTGATTCTACCATAACTTCACAAGGCACAAAAACCAAACATCCAAAAATAACAATAAACAATTAATATTATATATTAGACAGATTTTAATTATTAAAATTCTTTTTAAGTCTTTGTCAACAAGGCTATTTTACAACTATTTTACAAAAGTTTTACATATCCATCCATTTTTACCATTAAAATAGCTTAATATTTCTTCAACGTTCAGAAACTTTTTACCGAAACAACTTTTTCTAATCTCGTATAGAATTGGAAGGTACTGAAACATATTCTCGGTCATCGGCAATACATGTATTGAAATTAATATATTCGATCTACATCACAACTTTTTTTTTTTTTTACTATTATGAATTACAACTGTAGCTTCAAGTACAACAAGTAAATGTTGACAAAAGTAATGCGTAAACAACTTTAAGAAGAATCTACCCAATGCAGCACTCGTATCACAACTAACTTTAAATATCCAATTAACTGCACTGAAACTTATTTCGGTATCATCCAGATAATTTTTCTATAACATAATTTAAATTTTTATATAGAAAAATGTTCTCAGAAATTTCAGCCTCTTGTATACATTTTGATCTATAAACGTCTGCTAACTAAATTCCTAATCTAAATTCCTGTAGGATTAAAGCCCAGTTATTTTTATTTTGGTGAGTTGAACTCTCTTATTTTTTTATCCAGAAAAATTTTGTTTAATTACTTCGTTTTTATGAAATACGTTAGTCTATTGTTTCATCGGTTTTTAATTAACCTTTTCAATTAAAATCTTTATTCGTATAACCAACTATACAATTCCTCACTATTCTTCGATGTTTCGGTTTTTTTGTCCTTATTTTCAAGACTTTTATGTTAATTATCTATTAATATACATTTTTTGTAGCTTACTGCTATATGTCGTTTTTAATTGTCGACAATAAAATGACATGTAGCTACAAAAAATGTATATTAATAGATAATGAACATAAAAGTCTTGATAATAGGGACAAAACCCAGAAAAGTCGAAGAATAATGGCGAGTTGTATGTTTGGTTATACGAATAAAGATATGATGGAAGAAATTTATGGTTAATATAATATGTAAAAATACGAAAAACTTCCTCAAGATGAACTGATCATAGAAAATAATTATGTTTTATTTTAACGTATCTATTGGGCTATTTTTGTTTCGATGAATTAGATTGAAATAGAGATATCTCCTGTATTTCCAAATTTCCAGCCTGCTCTAACCCACTTGTTCGTAACCTCTCATCCTCTCATCTGCATGTAGTCGTTAACATATACTGATATAACGACATACTTTTTTTTTTTTTTTTTTATTACTTTCTCCGCTAAGTAACGGTTAAAAAAAAAAAATTCTAAGCCACCTCACTTTTACATGCACATTCCGACATCATATTTTGGGATAGCTTTTATAGCATATTTAGAAAACCTTTCCCATTTTTTTTAGTTGCACTAAGGGAACAAATTCAAAATCTAGGTAAAATCACACACCCTTCTCAAGCCTAAGTAGCTTTCTTTAGTAGTTGTGCAGATCTCCTGGAATATGGTCGGAGAAAATTGTGAGAAGAAGTGCGGTTAATAAGGGACATGGAGGAGAGGGACGGTAATGTATTCATGAGGGAGTGTTTGAAGGGCTGCCCGGAGGAGATAACCTCTTCTCTTTATCGTCCTCTTGATTAGAACTTTCAGCGGCATCCTCCCTCTGTCTTCTTCCACCGGTAGCAAGTATACAGGTATTAGCTTTGCTTTATCCATAATGAATACTAGTCTCTTCTTGTGACTCCGCATATATTTCAGGGGATAAGGGTGTTGAGTTGGCGTTTGGTTCATTCAGATCAATACTGATCATAGTCGTTTCCGAAATTTATATTGTGTTAAATCATATTTTTTGTCGCGTGTCTGCAATGAAACCAATTGGAAGATCGGTCAAATAATAGGCTCAGTTTAAAGGACCTCATTATGTGTCAAATACGGTGTATCACCTCTGGTTCTGATAATGACTCTTAAGTTTTTATTTGCTTAAACTTTGCTGAAATATATGCTGATTTAAGTCATGATATTCAAAATTAGTATGTGGAAACATAAATTGGATATATTTCGCTTTAAAAAATAGAGTAGTTGTTAAGTGATAAATAGTCGGGATTCGAACTCACAACTTTTGGCATGGAAAACTAGCGCGCTAGCCACTCATTCACGGGATCCCATTGAAATGCAATACAAGATATAAAATACATACACTGTTTGATACCACTTATGGTTTACATCAATAAACCCTTACCAACCTCTATGAATACCTCAATAAAATATAGGTGTCTCATTATTATTTATTTATATAAACGAACTTGTTAATTAGGTGTAATAAAGTTTTTGATTATCGTACATAATAAGGAATAATTTGATTAAATCTTATTAATTAGGGAAAAAAAACCTGTACCACTACAACCCATAAAGGGTCTTAAGCTCAGTACAGATAGAGATGCATACTGTTTCTGGGCCAACGACCGTGTAATGAGGTGATAAGGCCTTGCTCACGCTCAGCCGCCAGGTTTTCCCCCCAATTTTGGGTACCCACTTTTAAGAGGCTGGGTCTACCCTAGGAGGATCTCCATACCCTGTGGTTGCCCCCGGAAAAAATAATATTATGTCTTAGCCGGGATTCGAACCCAGGACTCGGAGGACAGTAGAATAGCCCTCTATCCACCTGACCACGCCGCTCCCTCAATGAGAATTTTAACGGGATGAAAATAAATAGAATAAATGGTGTGATTTTTGTGTCTGGAGGTTTTTTTTAGGTGTGGTGATCCACTAAAGGGAATTAAGAAGAAAGATTTTATTGCCAAAGCTGTAAGACGTTCACTGCAAAGGTCATTTTCAGTTTTTTCATTAATCAACAGTTTAAAAAAAAGAGAGTTTTTCGCTGAATGTCCTATTACAATCCACATAATACGCTAAGAGAAAAAATCCGATGTAAACCATAGGTGATCTCAATTTTTTTTAACTGTAGTGTATATACCGAAATTATCTAAACAATGGAAAATATCTTATTTTTATTCTTCAATCAATTATCATAAAATATTAAACATGATAGACCAACCATTTAAAATTAGAAGCATAGACATAAAATGGTCATTACATTAATGTAAGTAAGATATAGTTTATTTAAAAGGAAAATTAACAGTAATCGTAAGAATAAACTGTCTAAAACAACGCTAAATTATGACCAGTCATGATAACTTATTATGTTAAATAGTTTGTGTTACAATTTACAACAGAGGCGTTATACAGGTATAAGCTTATTTTCCCTATCCTATTGATCACTTTTCCTGCGACAGTTACAGTTCATCAAGTCCAGAAGTTCAGTTAGGTTTCAGTATTGTTTTGTAAATTAGCAATTTGTTTTCAATAAAGAGGTGAGAATTTCTGTTTAATATTCTACATAGTGGATAGATCTAATTTGGTCGTTATTGAAAACAATGTATATACCTAATTAGAGAATATATCATGATTTGTTCTATGAACTCTAATAAAATAATCTCAAGATGATTCCATGGCAACTCCCTCCAAAAAAAGGATGTTTCAGAATATTGTTAGTAGAATCAGGTTGTGCTTTTTCTGGAATAAAAACATTGTTTGTCTTATTTTTTTTATTCGAAAATAGAACTTTAAATGGAAAAACTCTAATGGGCTAGTGGCTGTTGATAAGATTGGAACTATTATTGCCTTAGGATGGGTAGACAGGGGCCGACGGTGGAGGAGTTCGGGAGGTGGCCTACATCTATCAGGGCGATAAGGGATCTGCTCGGGAGGTAAAACAAACATTTCTATCGGGGGCCATTGTGGCCGTGCTAGCTGTTATCTGGGTGATTCATAGTGGAATTACCTGTTCAATGGGCGCCCCGTCCTGCGAATTCCATCTCCAGGTGGATTAGCCTCCAGCCCCGTGGGAATGGGATTACTGCATCATCACCCGTCCTATCTGCCACTCTTTCAGCCCTCATCTGGGTTGCCTCTTTGTTCTCCTCCTCTACTGCCATCTCTGGCGGTCGGGGTGAAGAATATGATGATTGTCCCCTCGCTAGGGGGTAGAATCTAGGTTGAAATGACTCTTCATAAGTTTCTTCTTTTGTGCAATATTTCTGCTTTGTCTCAGCCATAATACTCATTGTCCTCTCCCACGAAATGTAATCCTTCTTTAAATATTTAAATAAAATAATGAACAGAATAATTTAAAAATTAAACTTCATGAATTAACTTGTTAAATTTAATTAAACTAATTATGTTTTAATTTTAATTTATTTGTCTTTGGGGATGTCCCCCTTACAGATAAAGTTTGTCATTGTTTGTTATACAAAGTTATACATTGTCTAGATATAGTTATGTAACTAAGGATATTATTGTAAAAATTAAAATAAAAGATTTGTATAAATGTATTTTCAACTAAAAAATCATAAAAAAAAAAGTCTGTTTTCAAGAGACATTTGCTTCTGACATTGATTTTAAAATGAAAATAAACATAAACAGGTATTTTCTGGCAACATTAATGTATATATACACAATATTTTCCCCCAAATAAACACAAAAAAATAAATACAGAATAAATGTAAAGTAGTTTTAACCAATGCACAATAAAATTCAATTATCATAGTCATGATAGAAGTGATACACGGTCAAGACTAACTTTCGATAACAAAGGATCTTGTTCTTAAAATGTTAGTTATATATAAATAGATATTTCTTATAGATTCGGTATTTGATGCGGAGAATAAGTGAGTGATTTGTAAACCATTGAAATTTGTTTACGTCAGATAGGTTTTGCTTGCTGTAATCATGGTACATCGAGTATTGTACCAGTAAATGAGAAGGGTAATAACTAATTATTAAATTTAATAACTTAAATGATTAATTAATATATTGTTAGATTCGTAGAAAATCTCAACTAATCATTAAATACTTTAAAAAAAATATATTTACACCATCTTAAGTTCCCCGGGAATAGAAACAACCATTAAAAAATTAAAAGTTAATTTTATATCTCTTACGTTAGCTTATAACATCAATAAATGGTGAACCACAGGTAGAAATTATGTACGTAACCACTTCTTCCAGTGGCGCGACAGGCCGTGTAAGTACCTACACCTTGCGGTGTAAACTCCTGCAAGTGTACAATCACGTTTCACGATGCAATATTTAGTGTAGGGTTATCGCTTCCTACGACTAATTTTGTGAGTGTCCCACCCTTTGGTTTACGGGTCTCATATACCCGGGGAGAGGTTGTGAGTGAATCCACAATTTTTTACATCCTTATAAAAGCCCCGCCGGGACTGGGATTCGAACTCAGAAGCTGTAGCATGAGAGACAAGCGCGCTAGCCACTCAGCCACGGGCTTCCCGGCGCGGGGATTTACCACAAATAGTGAAAAAAGCATACATCCTTAAAATATCTGTATATTTGAAAAATGAAACAAAAGAAAGACGATTTCCAGAAACGGGAGATAGAAGCATAAGTGATAATCCATTCAAAAATATAAAAGAACAGAGTTCTATGAAATTTACGATAGAGAAAATTAAAAACGGAAGAAGATTTAAATGAAAGTTATCCACTCTTTTATGAAGTGTTTCTAAAAGAAAAAATAAACTTGCTGAACTACTTTTTTAATAATTTATTATACTTTTGCAATATTTATTGTTAAAGTCGTTTAGAATTAATTAATTTAATGCTGTAGAGCAAAACAAAAAATCAAAAACAAATCTTGACTGTAGCTTTATTTCAGTTTATGATACGATTTATCAATATTGAAATGGTTTTGTAATGCTTAGCGGTTTATCACAAACATAAATGTCATATAATTTTTTATACAAAAAAAAAAAAAAAAAACATAACAGAAAAAGAGTTTTAAAACATAGTGACAAATTAAAGAATCTATATTCAAAACTAAAAGATCCCATCCCTTTCCTACAAAAATCAAATTTAGTTTATCGTATTCCCTGCTCTTCCCCAAATTGTAATTCATGTTACATAGGCGAGACCAAAAACTATCTCAAAAAAAGAATTTATCAGCACAAATGCACAATATCTACCCGTAACCCATTTTCCTCAAAATTATCCGAACACGCTATATCCCTTGACCATCATTTTGATTTTGATAATCCTGAAATCCTAGCCACCGTACCTAACTACAAAAAGCGACTCCTCTCCGAAGCTATATATATCCATATGGAAAAAGATCGAGTTCCCGTAAATCATAAAACTGACAAAGAGATAATTTCTCCCTCGTATGCTAACATCTTCCGTCTCCTTAAATTATAACTCTTTCACTTTATTGTACAAATTGCTTGTGTAATGTATATTTTATTTATTTACTGTATATTTATCTTTTTGTTTACAACACCTCTGGTTCTTGTTTTTGTTATTTATTTATTTTATTTTGTTTTTTATTATATACCTCATGATCTTTTAAATACCTCAGATTCTAGTGTTTATAATTTTCTGTTAAAAATGTTCAACCTTATTGTACATACGGATATATTATTTTGTTTTTTCCATTATATAATTTTGTAAAACATTTTAAAAACAAAGATAAGCTGTAGTATTTACACTTAGAGGGGAAAACCTTCAGGGTTTTTACACGAACCCCTCCCCATACTACCTATGTTTATGGTTTTCCTCAGTTTATGCTTGGACATGGCTCAGTAATGGTACGTTTATATATATATGTTTTTTTTTTTTGTTTTTTTTTTTTTTTACTTTTATATTAAAGTCTAAAGTTCTGTAAAATTTATTATGCTTATCATCATCAGATTATGTATCATATTATCATTATTAGTATCTATAATATTTAAGTATGTTGGTATATTTTCTGTTTTATTTCAAATGTTATCATTGTCACTACATTCAGAAGAAAATTTTCATTATCATATTAATATGTATCTCTTTTGTTCTGATGTTTGTAGCCCTGATGATGGCTCACAAGCTTGAGCCGAAACGTTGGCAAAATTAAAAACTTTTTAAAAATGACTGATTCCTGACTATTCCACCTATAATAGTTTCTACAGTCGACTATACACCCTCAATATAACAGAAAAAGCTTCTGTAGATCTTTTGAAAAAAGAGAAGACGAAATATAATATGGAGAGCGCCGGCACTGTTATTAAAATTCCTCTTTGGCAACTGCTTTTATTTTTGTCTCCTCTTTCGGGCCTTTTCCATTTCCTGCCGTAAATTAAATAAAACAACTGTAATGGAAAACTTGGATGGCGCGTTGCGAATTAATTTTCTGAGAAATCGACTGTAGAAAAGTTTTATTAAAGTTGTATTTATATGCCATCATCACATTCCAGGTACTCCTAATATATTTTTAATCATGCAATGGTGGCTTGTATTATACGGATGGTATTGTATTATAATGTTAAGTCACGCTAAATTGGTTTTTCTTATACCCCTTTAAGAATGACAGTTCTGGCCCTAGTCTGTACAGTCATACATATGTACAATTTATAATATTGTATATATTGGTTCAGAAACTTTTTTTAATACGTATATGTTTTTTAATAAAGTGATAGCGAGCACACCGAAAGGTACAGGATATTATTTATTTTTTTGTTTACCTATAACAGAATAAATGAATATACTGACGAAACTATAGTAGTTTGATAACTTTTATTAATCATGTTCAAGTTGTTGTACTTGAGGGTATAACCCGATTAACTGAAATTATTTTATTGAATATGAAACCTGAAAATGGAAAATAATTCTGTTTGAATGTTGACTAATGAATGGAATTACCTGTAATACTTTCACTTACCTATATATGAAATATACAGTAAGGGAAAGAATTGCGATCGTGAAAATTTTGAATTCCAGTTTTCGACGGAAATACATGCTTTAGGGTCCCCTCAGTCTAAATGACCAAGTCCCGCAAAAAGGTCTGTGTGAATGGGCGTGTGTGTGTGTATGTGTGGTAAATCTAGTAAAAAAGCGAAATTCGTCCGAAACTGAAATTTTATATTTAAGTTAACTATACGCCCGATATGTTACAGCAACGTTTTCATCAAATACAGCTAACCAGAAGAGCCACTATAAAATATGCATTTTAGACCTTTTTACGATTTTCTCAAAAACGGCTCTAACGATTTTGAAAAAACGCGCTGCGTGATGTAAAATTTAATGAGCTTTAATTTGATGTACCTTTCATTCTGATTGAAATAATTCGGCAGGACATAAATGCAAATATTTTAAATTTTCGTCCTCTAAAGTACCTTTAATTTTGTAGATTCAAAAAAGAATAGGTAAATCATCTTGTTAGTATTGATAATTAACGGTTAAATATGCAAGTTGAGCAACTTTAATAAAACAGAAAAAAGCAAACATATTTGTACAAACACAAGAATAGTAATATATATGTAAAATATACCGTTGAAAAGCTAAAAAAAATAGAAAAAATATTATATAATACACGAAATAGTAAAATTAATGGAGAGTGACGAAAAGCCGATAAAACTAACTGACTGTTGAAGATAAAAATATGATAGATTACTTAATCAAACACATGTTTCTATCGAAACTTTATGTAATTAATTCTTTGATCTTTTTTCATCTTATTTATTTATTTTATTGATACAGGCAATCCACAGCAATGGTGATTTTTGTCACCACAAAATATTTCTATTTCAAGGTATTACTAATAACAGTTTATAGTTAGATAGATTGAGAAGGTAGATGCATGGAAGGTGGGTAGACATGCGGAGAAGGCTAATAAATGAAGCCACAAACATAATGTAGTTGCAATAAAATAATACAGGCAAAAAGCATTTCAAAATAATAAGTATAAATTATTCAGGATTAGATAACAGTTAAGTATAATTGGGGAGCTTTTCGATTAAAATAATTTATTTATTTCTAAATGATTAAATAAATTTGTGATGTATGTACTGTTGCCATTTAATAAAGTATTTAAATGATATGGAAGCTCGACACCTATCAGTTGCCGGCTGTCTATCAGTGTTTTATGGTAATTGGTACGTTACACTGTTCACAGTAAGGTCTTGGTGTTCTAGTCAGTAAATGTTGGTGCGTTCTTATCTCTTGCCACAACACTATTGGCGATTTTCGACCCATCAGTAAAAACAATAGTATGTCCTGTATATCTTTCTAAGAATTCATAAAAGTATTTTTTTATGTTGTTACTTTCTCTCGAATAATGACGGAATTTATAATTAATATTAATAGAGGGGATGTGCCAAGGTAGGAATTTTAAGAATGATTGCTGGAAAATTCGCGGAATTTCAAAATTATATTTAAGTAATAGAATTTTTAGGCTTAAAAGTTTTTGGAGATTATTTCTTGGCTAAATATTTGTGGAATAATGGGTTTTCGTCTGGTATGCTGGAGCATTCTTTTCCGGGTAATGCTTTCATATTTACGCCTTTTTTTAATATCAAAATAGATCCCCTTTATTCTAAGGGCAGTTCGCCATCTTCGGCGCATAGGCTATCAGTTGGGCTTGTTCTGGACGCGCCAGTAGCGATACGGATACCAGCGTGATGAATCCTATCTAATAGCCCTAATATTGTTGGTGAGGCAGAAGAATATGTTTTTCATCTTATTAGTTCATTTAAAAAATCTTATATTAATTTTAAGAACGGAGGTAAATGAAAGTCGTGGTTGTGCTCACTAGATTTTTTCTTTTCAAATAAAGAACTTCGTTTTATTTATCATCTGTTAAGTGACCGGTGGATTTAATTGCTATTTTTATGGGAAATTCAGAAAATGACTTTCACTAGAGAGAAGGGAACTGTCGGACATGCTCTCCATTGCTGGTAAACGTCGCGTGAGATAGTTGAAGAACTAGATTATCAGCGGTAGCTTTAAGGTCATGGTACCCGCTTTCTCTACACAGGTACAGGGGCACTCAACATGATATGTACCTAGCAGGTGCATTTGATGGTCTTGGTGAATAATGCTCTCTCGGATTTAACCTTCGATCTGTGACTCCTCCTCATGGCTTTTCTATTATGCATTACTTCCCAGATGTTAATTCTCGTCTTGTTTTAAACAGTGTTTTATAACTATTGTATTAAATCTTGAAAATACATTATATCGGTATTTATTTATCATTTCATGTTTTCATTTTCACTTTAATTTAACCATAGGGGTACTCACTACGTTTGCTATATCAAACGTATTTGTGTTATTTTGCTAAACCCGTCGAGTTTCTACAGTTATTTCCTGTATAAAATTGATGGGTTTAGCACAATAGCACAAATAGCATGCTATAGCAAACGTAGTGAGTACCCCTCATATATGAAATGTTCATTTAGGAATTATAAATATTAATCCTTTTGAATCAGCGTCTGTTCTTGGGAAGAAGGATAATATAAAGTGGTTAATATTTTGACATCGCCCCTTCCCCTACAACTGTATTATGATATACATCTAGTACACGTGAGTTAAAATTAAACTAATATATGATACACATGTAGAGATACTATCAATTAGCAGCTTTCCGAAAACAATGCTGTACCGGAAGGTTCCGGATTCATCTTCTTTTCAGACGCCTAGGAGGACTTTTAGAGAAATTTTTATTGTAAAATAGGAATTGTAGAGCAAGGATTGAAACTAGTGGTTAGATTGGGAATTGAGTTTGTCAAGATTGAAATTGTTCCTGGCTCGGGCCATGTCTGCAACATATGGAACATTAAGGATGAGTTTGTTTGTTTATTCATTTAACGTCACTTAATGCTGCTATGGCTAATCGGACGATGCTACAGTAAATGTCCTAAATGTTACTAATATAAGTTTTATAAGGATAGGGATCTTTAACGAGTACCTGACATCGCACAGGCTCGGGTGGGAACACCTTTTTACGTCGTCTCCTAAGGATATTTCACTCCCATTAAAAAATCTTAAGGCCACTGGCAGGTTTGAACTCGCGACCTATTTCATATACAGCTGTTATGCTAGCCACAATGCCTTAGGTGGCCCCTAAGGATGAGTTTATACATGACAAAGTAAGGACCATTGAGGATTTTACGAATATGAAGTTTGTATAAGAAAATATGGAGGTTTAGTAGAGTCCCAAAGCTCTACTTCAATACACTTAAATTGTTCTTAATAATTTCTACTTTTAGATCATTTTACGGGAACTAAAATATATTTAAATGTAAATTTTTAAAATTTAAATGTAAATAGCTTTGTTTAAAATAAAGATTAACATCAGATTTTTATGGTAGATCCTAAAAAAATGATTGCGGATCGATTAGGCTAGTCATGATTACATTAGTTATTAGATTTTTGCTTACAAAATAAAACAAAAGACAAGTTCTCTTGTAATAAAAAATAAAGATGTGCCGTTGCATAGTTTTGGTGTTGGTAAATTTTAACTAAAGGCTGGTCTAGGGAATCTGCCCACCGCGATGTAATTGGAATAATGAGATCAATGAGTTAACGGCTATCCCCTAGGGCCGTTTTGGAGCGGCTAATTTATTGAATCAATAATGAGTCATTTAGCCATCATTAGTGGTGCGGCACGCTACCGTATCTACCGGTTAGTGGTTACCTTGGTACTGTGTGTGTACTAGTGCTTCTGGTTTTGGTTCGTGTAGCCTTCATTTACTCTTGCCCAGGCTAGATAACAATTATAGCGAGGTAGCTAATAATTACACCCCAGCATCGGGACAGCTCAAATAGTGCGCAATATGGGATATTTTTTTAAACGTTTGATTCAACTGCATTAGGCCTCATCTTATTATTTTTATTATGCGGAAGATAATATAAAAATAATTTTATTTTTTTATGTAATTATAAAAATACACAGTTCGAAATTCAGTCAATACAATTAATTAATGTCCGAGTTTTGAAGAAACTGCTTTAGGAGCAGAACTCTGTTTGTTTAATAATCGGCTCAAAACATGTATGCCGTATGCTTTCTATATTATATTTCCTATGTATCCATATGTATCTATATGAAAAACAACAACTGTTTTCTAATAATCGCTCTAGATTTCTGATTGTTTCCTCTGTCTTCAGCACATTGACCCTTTACAAAATAAATAAATATAATAAAAAAATAAAAATAAATTTGAGCCTCCCTGATCTAAGTTGGTGACTTAGATGATCTGGATAATTTTATCAGTCACGTTGTGGAAAAAAAAAAAATATTAAAATGAAGTTTTATCCCGTTTTTGTGATTTTATTCTATAAAAGCCTGAATTTACCTTAACTACCTAATATTGTTGTTTTTATTGTACATCAAGCGATCGTCAAGCTTATTGAGTTTCGATCGCACCTCGTAGATGTGATCAACATTTTCTGAAGAATAGTTTCATTTAACTAAATCCGTTGTAAGGTGGTTTTTGGAGTGATCATTAGTAAGAAATTGTATTTTCTTATTTTCACAAATTACATTTGAATCATGGATATATGTTTTCCCGGTCAGCTTTTGACATCCAGACTTCTAGAGGATCTTTCGATTTTATTAAGCAATAATTTTACGCTTATAATTCAAGATTTCAGGTTTTATTTCATGATAGTTTTGTCTTAATTTACCTTTTTTTTATATTGTCATTTTTGTATCTTACCAAAAAAGGTTATTTGCTCCCGTTATCAGTGGTGCATTAGATTTCTTAAACACTTTTTCGAAAGAACTTATTCCGCATACCAATTTTTAGAAAATTAAGATCCAAATCTAGAACAAGGCCAAATTTACGAGGCAGACAAATTGTTTTTTTTGGTTTGATGATATACAGGAAAGCCGACATATAATCAAATGATGTGATTTTAATAATGATTATTAAAGTAGCACAACACATATTGTTTAAAAACCTAATTCAATTATTTTCAGAGTGAAATATAAACTATTTTTCATTGTGGATGTAATTCGTTGAGAATTGCTGGAAGGAATTAGTCCGGGTGGCGGTCATTAAATGAAACAACTAAATAGTTTTAACTATTTTATTGTTTGCCAACGTTTCGACCCCCTTTGGGGTCATCATCAGGGCGCATGGTGGGAGAATGGAAACTAGCACATTTTAGCACATTTTTAGCACTAGTTTCCATTCTCCCACCATGCGCCCTGATGATGACCCACAAAGGGGTCGAAACGTTGGCAATCAATAAATAGTTAAAACTATTTAGTTGTTTCATTTAATGACCGCCACCCGGACTAATTCCTTCCAATAAACTATTTTTCTTTAAACAATTTTTAAAATATAACAAAAAGATTCAGAGCTAACATATTCCAATCCTGGATTACATAAATATTTATATATAGTACGATATAAAGCGGTCTGCCACACAAGAGGCTTATTTTATCTTTGAGGAGATAAGGCCGTTATTTTTAGTCTAGCAGCTGGCTCATTAGTTGGTTTCATAATCCATTCATAAATAACCTAGGCCCAAGTTTATCTACAAGTGTATGCAGATGTGGTGTACTTAAACCTTTACTTCCATACTCCACTACAACGTTAATGCTTTTAGTAACTTATTTTATAGTTTTAGTAGCTTAAGTATGTAGTAGCTGTTCCAGTATGAATGCAGTACCTCTATCTCAAAAAAAAAAAAAAAATAATAATCCTCGTCATTCACACCAATCAGGTAAACAATGTGTATACCATGAGTATACACTCTACAGCAACAAACAAATCTATTAACATTGTTTGTTTTTTTATTATTTGCTCTAAATATTGTTTTAGTATTCGAATTATGCACTGCACACTGCATTTATCTCCGCTCCTCTCTTTCACATTGTCCTTCTTTCTCACACACAATACTATACAATGCAGTTGAAACCTTTTAAAACGGTTTTTTTTTCACACTCTCCGATTTTATTATTAATCACAAATACAATATATACATATATACAATATATACATATATACAATATATACATATATACAATATATACACATATACAATATATACATATTTAAAGCGGTTAAAATATAAATATTATTTATAACATTAAAATGTAGCCTCTTTCATTGAAAACGAAGTTGGGACAAGCTTGACTCTTAGTTAACCGATGACTATGAGTTCCCAATAAACTTCCTTTAATGAAGTTAACGTCAAATATATGTACATATATGCACTTTCTTATCTTTAATGAAATGTAACTTAGTTTTTTTATTTATTCATTTAACGTCACTTTATGCTACTATGGCTAATCGGACGATGCTACAGTGGGAGTCCTAAATTTTGCCTATCCAAGTTTTATTAGGATAGGGATCTTTAACGAGTACCTGCCATCGCACAGGCTCGGGACCACCTTTTAACGTCCCCTCCGAAGGACGGCGTAACTAAGGATTTTTTACTCCCATTAAAAAATCCTAGGACCACCTGCGGGTTTGAACCCTGTACCTTAGTAAGAGCTTGCCATTTCTGGTAGCAACTGAGACTAAATCGTTCGTTTGTTTTTCTTTTTAAACTTTAATTGTTTTTTTTAACTTTAATAGTTAATACTCACCTGTAATTCAAATACATTCAGTTAATGCGATATTGTACCAAAAGTTGTCATGATGAAGCATGAGGGAGTCTACACCTAACGGTACAACCTCCAAGTTTGCTAATTGGTAACTTACTAGTCAGTTTAGATCTCTCATCCAACGCCTCTTCAGCCTTCGACGAGTAACTCCAGTAATGTCAATTCTTGTCGTGTCATGTATATACTTGGAATTGTATTACGTAGCTAATCGTGGAATATTACATAGCTTATATAAATGTGATTTAAAATTAGCCAACTTTGTTGGTGTATGTATCGTTTTCTTTGACATTTAGAAATGAGGGTTTGTTATCGAAGATATTTCGATTGGTATGTCTAAGTTTTTTATTTTATTACTATTATTCTGCTTGTCTTAATATCTGTGAAGCGTAAGTCAAATTGGATTTCAACCAATGTTATATTGAAGGTTTCGATAATTTTTTTTCTTATGAAAATAATACCTATAAGGTGTTGTATATCACATGAAATAAAATCGAATACTCTCAATAGCCAAATGAAAGATACATCAGTTTTGAAAATTGCTCTTCCCTGTTCCTGGATCCGTTGATAAACCACTGGAAACCAAAAAGGAGTAAAACTATCCCTCTTGAATTAATATTTTTCCAATTTTATTCCAATGGTAAACCTGAGTCTAATTTCAAGAAAATACATGTCGGAGATGGTGAGTCTTAATTTATTGATTGAGCATTCGATGATCCTTTTTGGACTTTTCTTTTGTTGTATATGAATTTGTCAACCTCAGAAGAACGATGACTCATTGTCATTTGTAGTTAGTATCTTCGCTATGGAAAAAAAACATAAACAACTCAATTTCTCTGGGAAAGACAATAGATCACGGATATTCCAATTTATAATCTACTGATTTTCTCAGAAATTGAGACGTCCAGTATTTGATGATTAATTGAAATAAACAAGGAAGATTGATAATACGAGTTTTAAACATAACTTTTTTCATTTTAACAAAAAAACGTGATTTTTTTAATTCTAATTTAATTTACTGTATGATTGTGGCTATTGTGCCCTAACTCACTGATCACACCAGTGATGCGGCTGAGAGGCGCTGGGATCTCTTAGATTCCGCTTTTTCCTCCACAAGTGGAGAGAAAAGCCCAGTCTGTTTTTTGTTTTTTTAGCAGATTGTATATATTGTATATAATTATGGATTGTTTGTATGATGTGTTTTTATTTGCTAACTTTGTATTTATCTCAATCATAGTTGTTGTTTTGTTTTTTATTTATTATTATTTTATTGTATATATATGCAATTATTAATTTTCTGTTTTATGTAATTTGACTTAATCATTATTTTCTGTATATATTGTATGAATGTGGTCTCATTTCACTTCTTATTGTTCATTTTAAAATAAATAAATACTTAATTTAAAAAAAATACAATCTAGCTCCTAAGTGGTTGGTACTAGTGACAAATGTTATATAAAACAAACAATATTTTCCTATAAAATTTTTGCGGGGAATCTCCGTCAAAATTGATTTAAGCAACACCGATCAGAGATAAAGGATGTCAAAAAAGCGCCAACTAAGAAACATAAAAATTTTAGAATGTGTATTTAAAACAATTTAGCTGCTTAAAGTAGGTCCTAGTGACAAATTTTATGTACAAAAATAATTTTCTATGCAAGAAAACACTAATAATGAGCGTGTTAATAAAGCCCTAATAATTAAAAAATTTAGCAACTTTTTTTAACGACTTTTTTCATTCGAATTAATATAGCTCTTGAACGGTAGGTTCTGAGGACAAAGGTCACATAACAAAAAATATTCTCCACTAATTTTCTGACGTAGGAACTATCGCCAAATTTTTTGACTGAGCAACGTGAACAAAGCTAGAGACTGTAAATTAAGGGTAATAAAAAAGTTACACTATGAAGGTTACCGACCCCCAGCCAAAGTATTTATCCATTTTATTTTGGACATATTAAAGCTGTCGTGAAATTTACGCTAGTACAGTTTAAATTTACTGATGTTGGAATATGTTTAGAATGGTAGAATGAGGTCAATGGCATTTATAGGCTTTATCCCGTCCTCGTCGTAAAACAGTCCGTGCGGCGTTGAACTTAAAGCATTAATAAATTAGAAAATTAATGGAGTTCAAAACGTCGGCGAGGAATTTATTCCCTATTCACGGGGCCCCTCTTTCGTTCCCTTTTCTCAAGGCAATTTCTTCCTTATCTTTTCGATTAAATGTAAACGGTTAAATAGAGGCTAATGTGTCAAGTTAGGGCCTAATCTGAAGCGGGACCTGGCGCCCCCTGTGAAGGCGCTCCGGAGTTAATTGAAGATACTCCCGGGATCGAGAGGAAGAAGCTTAGATAAAGATAAGCTGACCCCTGTCAAATGGGGCGTCTTTAATTAAAGTCTCCCTTTTATTTAATTAAAGAGGTCTTGCAAGTTAGTAGGCCTCTGCAAAGTCGGCCGAAACTCCGTTTAGTGCTCATTTTTATCATAGTACATACTTAGTTGTTTTCAAGAAGAAAATATCCTAGTTAAAACTCTAAACTAAGGAGAAAAAAATTTACTACTTTCAGCTGCATTTTGTACGCTCATTTACTTCAATAATTATAATTTTTACTTAATATTATCTATATACGGATATATATTAAGGGAAAGTATTGCGACCGTAAAACGTGTTTTGAATTTCAGTTTTCACCAGAAATACATGTTTTAGGATCCTCTTAGTCCAAATTACCAAGTCCCACTAAAAGGTGAGGTGGTAGCTCGAAAGCGATAAGTTTATATGAAACTTTTAGACCGTTTATCTCTAGATGTTGCTGCAACTTTTTCAACCAAATCGGCAACACAAAAGAGCCAATTTATTCAGTGCAATTTGCACTTTATTACGATTTCATCTTAAACGGCTCGAACGATTTTGATTAAACTCGCTACATTAAAATTTCTGATTTATCTGTGTAACGGCTTATGCCGATTTATTATCTACGCTTAATTATGTGTTGAATAGTTTATTCTGGGCTGAAATTCATCTGTGTGATATAATAAATGTCGTTATTTTTAAATTCCCTCCTCGAAGTATTTTTAATTTTGTACGTGCAAAAAAAACGACCTTTTCATTTGATAGCGTTGGAAAAAACGGGCAAATATACAAATATTAATTAATATCTAAGTAAAAATAATGAGTGAAACAGTTATTAATATATTTTTTGATTTTTCGAATCTAGGAATAGTTATGTAAATTCCTTTGGAAAGCTAAAGATTTTAGAACAATGGTTATCTTTATACAAAGCTGTATAAGGTAATGGCAATTTATGAAATGTGAATAAAACTTAGTGATTTGTGTAAATAATAATTTAATCTATAACCCCACTTGAGAGTAAGCTGAACCTTGACAGTAGAGGAATAGTCCACGATAGCAAAGCCAAGGGAAAGTGATAAATCGTCTTTTTGGAAAACTATTCTGTAGTTGCCAAAGTGGAGATGATTTAGTGGAGCTATGGAAACAGTTTCTGACTTCTCAAGTGTTTTATCGCTCCATTTTCTACCGGGTCTAAACTTATCTCAATCCTAAGCTAATGGATTCTTCTTTTTATGTCACTTGTGTGTGACCAATGGCCTTTTGTTGAATGCATTGGGAATGTTAGAATTCATTTTTTTTTTATATTTTAAAAATATTATATTGTATAGGTAATGAGAATATTAATTATTTTACTTAATATAAATGTCGATGAAGATTGTATATTAGGATCATGCAGCGTCTTATCAATATGAGTCAATCACTTATTGTCACATCTTATACATCATATCTGCAGTATCCATTTTGATTTGCTAAGAGGTCGAAAGCCATTGTTTAATTTTCCAAAAAAATTATTGGCAAAAAATTGATTCATCCTGAGACCATTGGACGCTTTGCTAAGCCGTGAAAGATGTTTCATAAAACTTTTCCGACGCTAAGTCAATCTTCTGCTTTGTTCATTTAAAGAATTCGTTTTGTCATTATAAACTAGTAGTCAGGTATTTATCTTTAAAATAAATCTTATACGTTTTATTTTTTTATGATTTGGTCTCGTTTTCCATTGTGAATACTAATCGAGTTACTTATGTAAGTTTTATTATGAAGTTACTGTTGACCTTGTTTGAGGCCTTGATGTTTTGCGGAAAGTATGTCGCCTGTGTTGGTAGTAGTACATTTATCAATGTTAATAGGTGTTGCTTGACTATACAAAAAGTATAGCAGAGGAGACGGTATTTTTATCAAGACTGGAAACATAGAATAACCAAATATGCTGAAAAAATGTTGCTTTACGACAGAAGTAAAGTAAAGAAGATTGAACAATATAAGTTAAATCCAAATCAGGGTTTGCTTTTCGCTAGGCTGCCGGTGACGTCATGTCCCTTTTGTAGTCCTGACTATTAAATATGCTGTTGTAGTAATGATTTTTTTTTTTGTTGGATAAGATAGTTTGGGGATGCAGCCATTGAAATCAAATTTAAGAGTAATTTAATTGCTAAACAATCGTGATGCATTACTGCTGAAGTTTTAACCGATGTTTATAGTTTCAATTGTTTTTAATGTAAGGATTATAAAAAAAAAAAAAGTTATATAAAGAATATTATTGTTTCCAATCTCATTTATCATGGTTTTGCATTTTAACAATTCTTTAATTATTGGGAACATTAAGTCTATTTACCAAATACTTTATATTGGCATTTAAGTTACCTTAAATCTGATCTGTTCAAGAAATGTATTATTTTGGGAGTAATAAAAGGTTAACGAAAAGTTATTTTATTAAAAAACAAATCATTTTGATTATTTTATTGTATGGATAATTTCCACAGATTCTTATTCATTTATTGTGGAGCGTTCGTAATTTTTATAGTTTGATGTACACATATAGCTAAATATTGGGCATGCGTAAGTAACAAACAAGCCTTCTATACCAATAATTTATTAGTTACAATTAATTTAGAGTGTTTGTTAAGATATGGATGTATAATACACAGAGCTCTGTTGGCATAATTTGTGTGCTGTGTAAAAGTCATTCTTCTATACAGATTCTTAGATTTATAATGGTCTAAAATCGATGGTGAAACATCTTTAACAAATTAATAAGTCTTATGATTTATGTTTTTCCTGGTTAACTGTGTAACTTTTTTTTGTTAGGTTTTTTTTTTTTTTCTCTTAGATTCGCTTAGGATTAGAGTTAATATTTATTTTTGAAATACGAAGTGGAAAAGGTTAGAACCGGGAAAAGGAAGAAACAAAGCAATGTAGCTGAAAGATTCTTCCCTGAGATGCTGCTGTAGACGACAGATCCTCAATATCAGAGGACACAGAGAGTAGGAAAGGGTATGAGAAAGTAGGGACCCGTTATCAATTTTCCTCCTCATTTGCTGACTTGATCTTAGCTACACTCCAAGTTTATAGTTAGAGCTGGCGGGCTCAACAGGCCGGCAAATAGTCTACAGCCTTCGGCGTCTTCAGAACCGGAGTCATGGTCAACTCTTTTTCTTCCTCTTCAATTTTCGTATATGATGAAATGTAATCATGTATTCTAATATATATATATATATATATATATATATATATATATATATATATATATATATATAATCTATTTCTAATATATTATATATATTACTTCGAAAATGCACTGTCCGATTTAGAGAAGAGATCAAGAGAATTAAGATCAGAAATATTCAATACTAACTTTCTGAATAACCTTATATTTAAAAGTATCAAATGTATAAAATAATATAACAATACATTATGCATTCTTAGAACAGAGAGGTTATGTTGTAATAAATAAATAAAAATAACTCACGTTCTATCAACACTGGTGAATATTGTAGTGGTAAATATACACAAATGGAATCGAAATGTTTTCTTATAAATTGTGACTTTTTTCATTTCAGTTTTATATCAAGATTAGTGTATTAAAAATAGTCCAGTAAGGAAAAAAAGTAAGCTGTGTATAGAACCCGATTATGGTGGGGCAACGCTTATTTAATGGTATATTTCTACCATTTTATATTTTAGTTAAATTTCGAAATTTTAAATATTCGATAATTACTAAAAAAACGTTGAAAACAAAATTAGCTCAACACCAATTGTTAATAAATAGAAATAGAAAATATTTTTTATTCTGGGGCTGGTTCCCTTTAGAAAATAGGTTTGTACAGTTGAAATATACAATTTTTTTCTCGTCAACAACAAATGAAAATTATTAACTACTATTCACAATTTAGGGTTGGTATACAACACAATAAATCCTCAGAAGCTAATTATGTTGGAGAAAATGAGAAATAAATGAATTGATTACGGAGTTTAATATAAAAGAAAGAAAAAAAAAAGAATAATAAAAATAATTAGTAACATTATTCTGGTACTTATTATTCTAAGAATAACATTAGCTTTAAATAATAAAGGATCTACATTTGGCCAAGAGTTAATGAAAGTTAATTAAACATATAATACAATAATAAGGAAAGAATTCTTATAGTGAAGAAAAAAGTTCTGATGAATATGCTAAAATAATATTTGAATAAAAATAATTATTTTTTGTGAAAAAGACGAAATATAATGTTTATGATATATTTTAGGGCTAATTTAGTTACAATCGCATGGAAAGGGGTATTAAATAGTGACAATTTATTGGGAAAAGTTAGTTCAGGTGCAGTCAAAAGGACACTCAATTAAGATATAAACATAAATAACTGGTGCCGACGTTTCAGCCTAAATTATAGGCCTTCTTCGTTTGAAGGAGAGCGTCAAGACAATGAATCAATTCTTCTGTGCAATTCATTATTTCCTTATCCTAAAAAAAAAGACACTTACGAATTCGCATAATTACAATTTAAATCATATTGAATACAAACTATCAAGATGCAAGAACTGAAAATGTTACTATAAATATTTCGTAATATTTTAATAACAAATACAAAACAGTTTAAAAAAACAAAACGAAAACAGATAACAGTTATTTGACATTCAGTTTCTAATTAATTAGTTCTCTGGAGAATCTTCATTAGTCATGCACTGGGATATATCTTCCTAGAAACTTGAGCCCCTCCCGAAGTTCACTATCAGTAACAAAACTCTCAAGACAAACTGGGACTTACTAAGAGCCTACGCTGAAGACTTCATGTTCAGATAGACTTGGATACAAGACGGATCTGTTCTCTCTCTACTCCGAAACCTCCATCAGCAAACTTCTTCCTCATACTAAATTTCCATGAATTTTTAATTTTTACATAATTTCTCCAAATTTAATTTTTTTAAGCTATTGACTTATATTTAATAACCACACTTTTTATCATTTTATTTTTTTCTGTGAAATTAATGTGCATTACTTAAATTAATTTGGGACGTCTCTTCCCTCTAACAGATCTTTAAAATATTCTCTCCATCTTTCCATGATGCACTCCTATTGCCAGATGATGTTCCCGTTTTTATCTCTTATTCCTTTCAGGGTAGTTGGCCAGTCCTTCCTCATTCCTTCGAGCACTCGCTAAAAGATTTTTTGGTTTTCCCTTGCATTTTCTTCCAGCTTCCGACCATTTGGGATGATTTAGAGGTAAAATTAAGAACAAGAAAAAAATATTTATTTGGAAATAAAGAGAAAAACAATAAAATTTATATTAAAAAAAAAATTTCTCTGTTGAATTCAACTTTCAATAACGGGTATTCCTCTAGCTGGGATTATTAATAACCGCCAAACAAGTGGCCAGTACCGTTGCTTTAGTCGAAAATGGCCATAGTCAGAGAAACGTTTCTCGGGCATTAGGATCACCTGAAAACACTGTGCGTAGGGCGAACCAACGTTTCCGTGACACTGGGCTCTACACACGCAGGCTAGGTTTGGGTCGCCCACGAGCAACACAGCCACGAGATGATTGGTTTATTTTAATACATACTATACTACTATATCGATATCGCTTTCCTACTGCTTCTGAGACTGTTTAAAGGCTCAGGGTGGTTCGTGATGTTTCAATTCGGGCCGAAACTGTCAGAAGACTTGCTGAAATGAGCTTACATCCCAGGAGGGTAGCCACAGGCCCACAGCTCACTGTAAATCATCCAAGAGCCCGTTTAGAGCTTGCTCGAGAGCACATATTGAGGAACGAAAATGAATGGAGGACTACTTTTTTTCTGATGAGTAACGTTTTTCACTTTACTCTCCAGATAGACGTGCTAGAGTTAACCGATGGTCAGGTAATTCTGAATGTAACATTGCTGAGAGAGTGCAATTTGGAGGTGGTTCTGTGATAGTGTGGGGAGGAATATCTCTGGAAGCGAAAATTGATCTTGATTAGAAGTATGCCTACAAGACTCCAGGCAGTAATTCAAGCAAGAGGAAGCAATACCCGTTAAAGCTGAATACAACAGAGGAAAACAATTTATTTTTATTGTCAATTTTCTCTTTTTTTCCAAACAAGTCTTTATTTTTTTGTTTCTTAAACTTAATTTTACTTCTAAATCATCCCAAAAGAATACTATTTCATAAAAATTTTGATATAGCGCACATTAATTTCACAGGAAAAAAAAAATGATTTTTACTAAGTGTGCGTGCCACTCTTTTTGTGGAACAGTGTATATTGAAATAAGTTACGAAACATAAAATTAGTTGTTTGGGAATATATCTTTATTTTTTATATAATATTATTTAATTTAAATAAAATCCATGGAAGAGTACTATGATATCGATGTTTAAAAAAAACAATGCTGCATTGGTTGTCAAGGGGCATTGAGTAATACATGTAAGATAAAAAAATAAATTTATTATTGTATTTATAATTTTTTTAATTAATTAGGTTGATTGTATTTATTTATTATTAAAGTAATTAGACAAAGCTAAATTGAATGTGATAGGGCATAAATAACATCCTTTTAATAATTGACAGTTAATTATATTGAAATTATTGAAATCGGGGCTCAAGGAGAACCTAAATTATATTATATTAATAATAATAATAAATTCATTATTTATTGTGGGACTAGTCCCTTAGAATAATATTACAAGAAAATTAAAATAAACACTTCAGAGTCTTAGAGTATAATACAAATTACAAAATAATAATAATAATAAATTAAAAGCAACATCAAATGGAAATATTGAAAATTAAACTATATAATAAACAAAATAAGGGCTATGTACATATATACAATTTCGATAAAAAAATAAATTTACATTTATTTATTTATTTATTTTTTTGGTTTTTATACGATAATATACTGATAATATAACATGTGCAACATACAACATAACATAAAATAGAATACAAGGAAGTAAGGATATTAGTCATAACTGTGGATGTGGCAATTGTGATAATTGTAAAAGTGTCGGGGATTAAGGAGTAGAATAGAGCTAATCCTAAAAATTTTAATAATTTATAAGTCCTTGGTATCTGTCATAAAGAAAAGCAATAGATATTTAAATTGGTATCACAAATTTAGACAAAGATTTAAAAATATATTATGTGACTTTGATTGGAGTAGTTAAACCTGAGCAATACCCCTGAACGTATAAATATCAATTATAATCTACAGGTTAATCCACTTTCAATGCTATCAAGGGCATGTTTATAAGTTCATATAATTATTAATAGTTATTTATTAGTTTGTTTAATTATAGTAAACATATATTTTTTCTCACTTCCTAGAATCTCATAAGATTTATTATAAATATTGGTTCAATAAAAGAGAACGAAATAAGGTACTGAGTCAACTTTATTGTTGTTGAGTGATGGGTCTTACAAATCCCTATCCTATATCTGGTTGAAATATAATAAACCCACTCCCTTTTGTTGAAGAGTTTTCTTGTTATTGTGGTATTTGCATTAAATAAATATTTTGGTTTCCTGATGCATTAGTGGACGGATCTATCAATGTCAGTGGTGATGGATGAAGTGGTGTTTGGTCCAGGTAATGCCCCTCTAGTTCTGAAATAGCCTCTGGTATTAGCTTTATTCCTCAAATATGGTATTAGCTTTCAATCAGGCTCTTGATAAAGGATCAAGGGTTTTCTCTTAGACCCGCGTATTTTCAAAATAATAATAAAAACGAAATTTGTGTACTATTTAATCTAGTTATCCATTCCTACTATAAACCGCCTACCTTTTATTACTTTTAATTATTATTAATCGAGCTTTGGGGCTCTGCTAAGCCATCCAATCCTTAAAATCCAAAATCCTTCGATAAATCCTAAATGCTCCTTATTTCTTCACAAATAAAATCATCCATAACGACCTTAATATCCCATTTGTTGCAGACCTTATTTGTACCAGATATACCACTTTCACTTTCCAAACTCCCAACCCATATAAACCCTCTTGTCCGCAAACCTATCAACCTCACATATTCCTTACAACCCTCCGAGGCGATTGAAAAGAACATGGCCTCGGGATTTACTTATTTAATTAAACATCGCAGTTCTGCTGCTAGGTAGTTTCTTTACACGCCCTTTATTATAATTCAGCACTTTTACTTATTGTATTTATGTTAATAAACAGTTGTAAAATTCAATAAAATATAAATTAAAAAAAAATATATATATATATATATATAATTAATGCTATTAACATAAGTAACTCGTGATTTCGAAAAGTAGGTGGGCTACATTCATGTTGAAAATGTAGAAGAAATTGCTTTGAAAAAAGTCTAAGATTATCATTATCATATAATCCAAAGATTATATCTTTTTTTGATGAATTTATTTATTCATGCTCGGGAATACCTCTAGAAGTTTACCCTACAAAACCTTTGTATTCTCTGAGAAAAAATTTTAATGGAAGAAAGCACTTATCGTAGTTATGTCACTGATTGCTTCTGTAGCTGTTAAAAATAGAGGCATAAAAACTAACTATTATGGTCATATTATTTATAAATAAATTCTACATAAAAAGTTTATTGTTTATTCATTTCACGTCACTTTATGCTACTGTGGCTAATAGGACTATACTATAGTAGGAGTCCTAAATTTTGCCATATCAATGGATAAAAGAGCATCTGACATCGCAAAGGTAATAAATATTAGAATGAATATCGCATAATTATAAATAGGGCTTGAACCGTTGACAACAGAAAACAATTGCTTACAATTAATATTGTAATGACAAAAGACATTAATGTGACCATATCTGACTTATTACATTCTTAATACAATAAACGTTTATGGGTCAACTGTGGTGTAGTGGCTGGCATAACATCCTTCTATGTCCATAGTCGCGATTGAAGTCGTATTTATAATTATGCTGTCCTTCGGAGGAGAGAGGGGAGAGGGAGGGGGACGTAAAATGGTGGTCCCGAGCCTGTGCGATGTCAGGTGTTCGGTCATTCTTCAGTGATATGGCAAAATTTAGGAATCCTGATATAGCATTGTCCGATTAGCCACAGTAACATAACGTGACGTAAAATGAATAAACAATACACTTCTTAAGTAGAGTTTATTCTTAAATAATATGACTATAATATTTTGTTTTTATACCTCTATTTTTAACAGCTACAGAAACAATCAGTTACATGACAACGATAAATACTTTCTTCCATTACAATTTTTGCTCAGGGAATGTAAATATAAAATACCGTACAAAACGGTAAACTTCTTGAGGTATTCCCGAACATGACATTACAACATATAAATTCATTTAAAAAATAAATACTTTTTGGATTATATGATAATAACAATTTATTGTAGAGAACAATACAATACAGAAATTCAAACGTATTCAAATATAGCACCCTTCTATTACCGGAATTTATTTTTAGGTTGAATTATATAATATTGTGGGCTGTGTGTCCTTTTTCAATTTTAGGCTTCTTGGCCTATGTTTATATATATATATATATATATATATATATATATATATATATATATATATATATATATATATATATATTGGCCTAAGTACGTAAATATATATTTATATAACTGTGAGGATACAGTGGAACGATTAATCGGAATTATTGAAGTATATGGATAAGTTCAGAATTAATCGTTTTTTTCTATTTCAGATTTATATAGTACCTTTGTATATTCGTATAAGATTTGTTTTGTTGGGATGTTTTATTTAATATAAGTGCAAACTATAAAACAAAAAAAAAACAAGTAATAAATTAGTTATTCAATTACATTCACTCTATTTTTATTTTGAAATATTATTAACGAAATGGAAATGGCTTATTTTGTTTCAGTAAAACTGTTGTCACCCCATAAAGTTTTATTTTATAGACCCATATGGAACCCTTAGAAATTGCCGCGCTATTATCAGAATGAAATTTGATGATACGGCTATAAAAAATGCTTTATGTCAGAAAAAGTGGTTAGATTTAGGTTTATGTATTGATTCTTTCGGGTGTCCAACCCCAAGCGGTAACAATAATACACCCCCTTTATTCCGATTGAAAAGATACAGATATAGGGGGCGGAATAAAGCTATGATAAATAATATGAGAGGATGTAATAAAGTGTCGGAGGATAGAGCATAGACCGCAGATTTCAATTACGATCTGAGACCTGTGTGTAGAGTAAACATTTGCCCACCGTCCCATCTCCCACCGTCCCATCTCCCACCGGTTAGCTCTGCCTATATTTATGTACGTGTGTCGTCCTGTTAATGCACTTTCTGCTTCCATGTCTGTCCTTAGGCTGGGAAATATTTAGCAGGTCTATTTTATTTTATATGTTTTAGTATACTATAGCTTATCTGATATTTATGTATTATATCCTGTTATGTCTTATATATACCCTTTGTCAAGAGAGAAGTGATGTCTGATTTTTTTTGTCTATTCTAATTAAGATGGAATAGGTGACCTGTACGAATCACAAGTTTACATAGACCTGCCGCACACTGCATTAGACAATTAGAAATATATACAGAGTAATGAATACTAATAAACATAACTTCTCGCATTACATAGTAACCAAAACATGATCTGTGATCACCTGCGGTGTATTGGCTAGCCTAACAGCACTCTATGCTGTTTTCATTCAGTTTTGTTCTATTATATTAATTTATTTTAACTTCCAATGTTTTAATTCAATAGGTAATTAAACTTTGTAAATTAAAATGCCTTTGTGATTTCAATACGATCATTTTTTATACCATTCGTCTTGTATGGAACATGTATGCCATAATAAATGTTCTCTATGTGGAGTTACAATGTGAAGATTAAAAAAAAAAATAAAATGCTAGACAGTAAGCTGATGTATTAATTGTATTGTGTACTTCTATTAAAGTAGCATCTCCTCTAAATTATTTTGATTACATGCCATCGCTTTAACAAACACATACACACGGTTACCTTTTTAAATAGAACAATAGGATGTTTAGTAGTCATTATACTTTTGGAATGTCCATAAACAAACAAATTGGAGAGAACAAACGACTAAGTAGTAGTAGTTAAGCTTATTACACAAACACGCATACACAACACAGATATACATATATATATATATATATATATATATATATATATATATATATATATATATATATATATATATATATTGGGTTGTTTCACATAATATGTCCGTTTTTATAGTGTCTGAAATACATAAAGGATTTTGCAGGTCTCTGTTGTTTTATTCCGAATGTTTACATATTTAAAGTAAACAGTTACTAATCCTCTACCTTTGTATTATAAACATTACCTTACCAATGAATTACCCACTTTTTAGTATATCTCCAAATATGAACATGGAAACACGCGATTTTCGAGTAATATCTTTGTACGAGTTTAAACTCGGCCATTCAGCAGTTGAGGCTGCTAGAAATATTTGCAAGGAGATTGGGGAAGGGAGTGTTCGGATGTGAACGGACCATTCGCCGTTGGTTTGCTAAGTTTTCAGCTGGGGATACCGACTTGGAAAACTTGCCCCGTAGAAGACCTCCGCCCGTAATAGACAACGATGTCCTCAAACATACAGTAGAAGGAAACCCCAACCAAACAGTTAAAGGACTCTCAGCACAACTAAATGCAAGTGCATCTACCGTTTCCAGACATTTAAAGTGTATTGGGAAAGTAAAAAAGCTCGATACATGGGTACCTCATGATCTCACTGAGCGGCATTTTTCAAAACATACCGTGCAAAAATTGAAAGAACTGGGCAAC
Organism: Piezodorus guildinii; assembly: GCA_023052935.1. Classification (NCBI taxonomy): domain Eukaryota; kingdom Metazoa; phylum Arthropoda; class Insecta; order Hemiptera; family Pentatomidae; genus Piezodorus; species Piezodorus guildinii. The sequence goes on from CM041292.1 coordinate 153,551,567, forward strand.
GAAGTTCTTCCGCACCCGCCATATTCTCCTGACTTAACTCCAACAGATTACCATCTGTTCAGGAATTTACACAACTTCATCAAAAGAAAACTTTTTGAAAGTGATGATCAAGTGAAAATTGAGTTTTAGGATTTTGTTTTACTTCAAAACTCAGAGTTTTTCAGTTCGGGGATAAAAAAGTTGGTGTCACGTTGGAAAAAATGTGTAGAAAAAGAAGGTAAATGCTTCGAATAAAATTATCTTGTTTTCATATCGTATTTTTAATAAAAATCCTTTACCTTGAAAAAGGACATTTCATGTAACACAACCCAATATATATATATATATACAATATCTGTTTGTGCGTGTGTGTGTGTATGTGTATACATTTATTTATATATATTTATAAATATATATGTGTGTGTGTATATATTTTTTTTAATATATACTCATAAACCGAAAATGATATTTTAAAGCGCTAGATGCTCTTAACATCAGTGTACTGTTCAAATACATTAATTAAGGTATTCCTTCGATCATTATTCAGTTTACTTGAAATGGTATAATGTTATTTATTATTGCCTGTATCCAGTATGACGAAAGTCTTACTGTTTCTCTTAGCTTCAATTTAAATTTAAGTGTGGATTCTTTCATTTATGAACTAAGCATAATCAGTCGTAAGATACAATGTGTGGCCCACGATTCTCTTTCGAAATAGCGTCATAAAAGCTAATTAGGCAATTAGAGCTGCTTTAGTAGCTCACGACTGGCATTTCGTAACACATCTTCCAGGCGGTACTCTGTTTTCAAAGGACTGGTGGTCATTAAAGAAATTTTATTATTATTCCTAAATACTACCGATTTGTAATATTTCCAATAACATTGTATATTGATTTATTGAAATATCAATAGTTATTTATAAAAATCTGGTGCTGGCAACACACGACTTTCAGTTACCACGGTTAGTAAAATCAATTTGAGAATTATTAAATAAAGATAGAGTTGAAAAAAGTTAAAGAATTATATTCAGTTTTGTTGGAAACTTATGTTATAGATTAAATAATATAACAATATAAATTATTATCTACAATAATCACTTACGTTTATTAGCCCTTTTCATCTTTCTGCATCACGTTTTACGACTATGTATATAAGATTATATTTTCTTTTTAGTTAGAAAATAATATTACAGAAAATTAACTGTATTGTGGGACATACTCCTTTAAAAATAACATCGATTTTACAAATAAAGATAGCACTTCTGGCCAGAATACATTAAATAGATTGAATTAATTACAAGCTTAAATATGTACATAGATAAAGTAGCTTAAAAAAAAAAGTTATATATAATATATAAAAAAATTATACATAATATATATATATATATATATATATATATATATATATATATATATATATATATATATAATATATAAAAAAATTATATATATATATATATATATATATATATATATACCCACTGTGTTATAGCTTTCCAATGATGTATTATACATCTGTATTAATGTTCTTTTGTTAAAAAAACAAACAAAAAAAAATCTGGAGCACACACGACTTTCACTTACATAAATTTAATTGTCATTTATATCGATTAGAAAAAAATAGAAAGGAAATATAAATTGTTAAATAATTATTTACATTGGATTTTAACAGAAACATGTGTTTTATTAAATAATCTATTATACTATTATCTACGAAAATCAGTTTGTTTTGTTGGCTTTTCATCACTCTCCGTTAACTTTAACGGTAGTATGAATAAGATATTATTTTTACTAAAATCTTTAGCATTCCATTCATGTATATTACTCTTATTAAGTTCAAAAAGAAAAAAATGGCATTAAAAAAATATTTTTGCAGTTATCTCCTTTACTTGGATTCGTTTGACTTATTAATTATTATTATCTCTTTTTTAGCAATGCTAATCAGATGACATGGTCAATTTTATAAAAACTACAAAATTAAAGGTACTTTAGAGGAAGATATTTTAAAATATCGGCATTTAAGACCTGTCAGACTATCTCGATCAGAATAAAAATTACATGATATTAAAGTCCGTCCAATTTTTCATTAATATAGCGAGTTTAATTAAAATCGTTGGAGCCGTTTAAGATTAAATCGTAAAAAGGTGCAAAATGCTTTGTATAAAGTAACACTTCCGTTCGGTGGATTTCGATGAAATAGTTGGAGTAACATCTCGTGTGTATAGTATTAAATTTGAAATTTAAGTTCCGTACGATTTTACATGTTCGTGCTAGTTACCATCACACACTGATGTACAGAAATTTTTTGGCTTGCTTATTTGGACTCAAGGGACCCATAAACGTGTATTTCAGTTGAAAACTAGAATTCGAAAATTTACGCAATCGAAATACTTTTTCTTACTATGTATTTCATATATAAGTAAGTCAAAGTAAAAAATACAATTAAAAAAAAAATTGCTGATGCCTTAGGAAATACGAGTATATAGGCTATGCAGGCATGCCACTTAATACAGCAGCTTTTCAATAGGTTCGAGTAATTCATCTATATTAATTATATTTCCAGTTATAGTTCGAAATGTAACAGGAACTTTGTATTTTCCTCAACTCATTCCTTGTGTGGCGCGTAGTCTAAGTTCTAAAAATAAGACCATGTGCTGGTTTCCCACGTTCGAGACATTGGCGACAGGCCGGGCTTAGAATTGATCGTTGCTCAAACTGTTTTTGGTCCTGGTTGTATTTCTGTTTAAATGTAAACACATTTGTTACGTGTCACGACGTTCGGGATTACCTTCTTGACCGTCATCTCCACGGGCTAAGTAAAACAAAATATAACGGGATAAGCAATGAACAATATTTTTCCTGGGAAATACAATAAAATGGGGATACAATTAAACATAGTACTAGTTTAAGAATAAATAAACTTGAAGAAAAAAATGATTGGCACTAAATTGAAATCAGTTAATAAAACATAAAAAATGATTGTGGAAAAAAAAGTATTATATATATTCATAATGATGGAGTTTTGTTGACCGTTTAGAAATTAGATGAGGAAGATGGTTGGGGGTGCGGTCATAAATTAGATACACACATTTAAAATAAGTTTAAATAAGTTAAAATTAGTTAAAAAATAAGTTAAAAGTTAAAATAAGTTATGTTGGTAATGATAAAATACATGAAAAAAAAAAAACATGAAGAGAAAATGCCCATTGGCATTACTCCACTAAGTAACTAAACTAGAAGGCCTCGAGGCCATCTTCTTTTCAGGCGCCTCGTAGGATTGTCAGGAATTAAAGAGGAAGCAAGAATTGAAACTAGAGGATTAGAGTGGGAGTGGAGTTTGTCATGGAAGGATTGATACCTGGTTCGGGCCAAATCAGCAACATATGGGATTTTAAGGTCTTTATGGATGAGTATATTTGTGACAAAGTAAGGAGCATTGAGGATTTTTCGAAGGATTTTGGATTGTAAGGATTGAATACGGGGAGAGTATGATGGTTTCGTAGAGCCCCAAAGCTCAACTTCGTAAGTCCAGATAGGCCTTATGATGGTGATATAGATGAGCCTTTTGTAGATAAGTGGAAGGTTGGAGCGTCTGTCCAGTAAGTGTTGTAGTAAGCAAAAGCGACGGGCAGTTTCTTGTCGTTTCAGTCTTGTGTGGGGATTCCATGTTAGACGTTTGTCAAGTAGAAGTCCTATATAGCGGATCTGTTCAACGGGAACAAGCGGAATATTATTAAAGGAAACTGTAGGGCAGGATGTCATAGGTTTACGACGAAGGGTAAAGGTAATTTGGTGGAATTTGTTGGAATTGATTTTGATTCTCCAATTCTGACACTATATCTCAAACTCCCTGATATGGGATTGATTAATTCATTTAATGTTCTTTTTATACGATGAGTTAGTCTCTGAGAACGAATTTAAGTTCAAATTCAGGGAATTAAATATTGACTGGAATATACTGATGGGTAGGTTTTTCGTATTTTGAAACTATTAACTATAAATTCGTATTCTCAGTCAAGTCACTATCACTACTTTTGTAATTATGTTTTGAAGCTATGCCAACTTTAATTTGAATGTATTTTATACCTGTATAATATTATGGATTGCCTGATGTTAATTTCCTTAGTGATTCATCACAATGAAGAAAATTAAATCAATTCTGGTATTAAATACAAAATATAAAATAAATAGATGAATAAATATTTAAAAAAAAAAAAAAAAAAAAACTGTAACAATACAATCCCTGAAGTGTGTGTCTTATATTCTTGGGCTCAGTACATATAATTATTCGTAGTGCTATTTCTAGGCAATACAATGAATGATAAGGCCAAGATCATCACACTCAGCTACCAGGTTTTTTTTGCCCATTTTTGGGTACCCAATTTATATAGACCGTGCCCACCCCAGAAGGGTCTCCATACCTCAGGGCCTCCGTCCCAGAGCTGATATTGCAGAGTAAATGGTATTCTGCCACAGCCTGGATTCGAACCCAGGACCTGGATAACAGTAGATTATTGCTCTAGACCACGCCATTATAAGCTATAAACTGAAATAAATCTTTTCATATTTTTAGACAGTGTAAAAGCAGTTATTGCATTTGAAAATAATATTATGCTATGCTACAAGCTAAAACAAAAAGAAGGAAAAGACTCGGGCAGCCCTTATTAGCTATTCCAGAATTAATTTACAATACAAAATAGTGAGGTATCCCCTTGCCCCCGCAGTATTTACATAGTACAAGAATAAATTCCGCTGGCTACATTTTATTCTAAATTGTGAATCTGATATAAAATATTTGCCTTCCAAACAGTTATTCGTATTGTAGAAAAACGTAGCAAATTAGTACTCAATGCTTTATTATAAAATAGTTACATGCAAAAAATAATAACAGTTTGTTTAAAAATCGAGAGAGCACAAAGCTTACCTCCGTTGTTAAAATCAATTTAAATAGTTTTTATGAATTTTTAAATACACTTCGGGTTAAAAATAAATTGTTAAAGAATTAATCACATTAAATATCTATAGAAACATGTGTTTTAATAAATAATATATTATATTATTATCTAAAACAATAAGTTCGTTTTATCGGCTTTTTATCACTCACCATTATTTTTTTAAAATTTTGTATATACGATAATAATTGTTTTTGAATCTTTAGCATTCCAACGACATATATAATATATTTTTAGTCTTTTCTCTTTTAGTTGGATATCTTATTCGTTCAAATTATATATTTTTTCGTTATTTATCAGTATTAAATAGATGATATAGTTATCTTTATATATTCTACAAAAATTAAGGTAGTTTAGAGTAAGAAAATTTACAATATCGGCATTTAAGCCCTGTCAGAGTATTTAAATCAGATTGAAACCTTCATGATATTAAACTCCATTAAATTTTACATCGATATAGGGATTTTAATTAAAATCGTTAAAGCCGTTTCTGAGAAAATCGTAAAAAGGTGTAACTGCATGGTATGAAGTGTTTTTTCTGGTTGGCTGATTTTGATGAAAAAATTGCTGTAACATCTCGGGCGTGATACAGAAAGATGAAAAGGGCATAAACTTAAGTGATTATTGTATATAATAATTTATATTGTTGTATTATTTAATCTAAAACAATGTTTCCAACAAAACTGAATATAAGTCCTTAAACTATAGATTCCTTTATAGAATTTTAAGAATTACCCACATCAGCTCCTTAGCATTGATAACAAGCGAATAAATATAAAATTTAAACGTAAATTAGATAACTAACCAAAGGAGAAAAGAGCAAATATACATATTTTCTATGAAGTTTTTTGTTTTTTAAACCTAGGAACAACAACATAGATGTATAATATACCGTCGGATAGCTAGAGATTTTAGAAAAAATATTATCGTATATTCAAAGTTGAAAAGGTAATGTAAAGTGACATTGAGCGTAATATTATTGCTGCAAATTGTATGTGACAATGATATTGCTATAATATTTAATCTCAATCATATGTTTCCAACGAAATTGTATTAACATTTTATTAGTGATTTATACTTTTTTCTCCCACGAAGAGTAAATAATAATGTTGCTCTAGACATTAGATGTCCCTGCGAGAAGCCTGAAGCAGGTGGGAGAGAGCTGGCCTGGGAGGAATGCTCGCCCAGATGATGATTACCCAGTGAAAGGGCGCCGCTCTAGTCCACTAGTCAACTCCACTATATATCTGTAGCCTATGTCTTCCATTAGGCTTTTCGGATCTAACTAATTCATTCCATTATCGCTCCATATCACAACCTTAAATAATTATAGTCTGTTGTCTTCAAATTTAAGTACTATCACACGCCTAAAAGATCTACGTGTCGCTTCTGGTCAAATGCGCTTAACACGGTCAATATTATTAAGTCGATATCTTATTCCGTGAGTATGTTATGTCGTGAGATCATCTAAAGGATATATTGTAACATAATATTGACATGTTTAGGATGCACACAAGTTGGTGGTGTAGAGGCTGCTATATTAGTGTCATTTCTGCTGCGATAAAGTTTACTCAATCGAGTGCAATCAAAGGTGTGAAGTGGCTCTCCATTTTGTATCCTTTTAGCATATTATATGATATGGGTTACGTCAGATTCAACTGTTAAATGTCTGTTGTTGTTTTTTTCTCACTAACTATTGGTTAGTAATATTTTCTTCAATTTGGGAAAAGATTTGAATCAAAACAACCTACTGTATCAATCATAAGTATGTGAAATTACAATTATTACTTGTTATAACACCATTATTATTGTAAATATTAAGATAAATTGAAATATTTCTGAATAAAAATCGTAACAAGAATTTACGTCCATCCAAATATAACTGACTTATAAGTTGGCATATAAACATGATAAATAATAATAATAATAATTCTTTATTTAATCTGGGACGAGTTCCTTCAGAATAATATTACAGGAAATAAACAATGGTCTTAAAAATAATTGAAAACAACAGAATTAAACCAATAATAATTAAACTAATCCCGGAAGAAGTGCCGCTGGGCATCATTCCTTCATCATCGCATTCGCTGATTGTCAACATTTATTGACAGGTGTGAATAAAAAAATTTGAAGATAAAAAAAAAAAAAAAAAAAAAAACAAGTAAAAAAGTGAACAAATAAAATAACTCAAAAGATAACTTTTAATAAAATGTATAAACAAGAAAAAAAAAATGTTAAAATGAGAACAGAGAATAATATATAATAAAAATATACGGTTAAAAAAAGAAAAAAAAGAAATGAAATTACAATGTTTGTAAAATAATATATAATTTAATCACATATTTTTGAAAAGTTAAGCTTTTGACATAAAATTTCTGTTGAATGAACCCATGAAAAGGAAAATTGAATAAATAAATAAACGTATCTGTCTGCTTTATTTGTTGATTTTCCCCAAAATTAGCAATAGAAATCCTATTGTTATTCAATGAAATCAACAGTTACAATATAACCAAATAATATAATGTGTATCATAGATACTTGTATCATTTTACGTTTTTATGGTTAATTTTTTCATTTTTGTTTGTTCATTTAACGTCACCTTGTGCTACTGTGGCTAATCAGACAATGCTACAGTGGGAGTCCCGAATTGCACCTATCCAAGCTCAATTAGGATAGGGATCTTAAACGAGTAACTGACATCATACTCAATCGGGGTCGCCGTTTTACGTTTTCTTCTATTCTCGACATAACAAATCCTGGGCCATCTGCCGAGTTCGAACCCCCGATCTTGGGCAGGGAAAGCTGTTGTGATAGCCACTGTACCACAGGTGAACCCTTAAGTTCATTTCGCGATGCCTTTTATTCATCATTAATCAAAGTTCATACTTTATTATAGTAATAGTTTGATGACAGTTCAAATGTTACAGGCCAAAGGTATAGTCAAGCCAGCTTCTAACTACACTTTATATCCTAAGACCTTATTTTTATTTTTGTCTAAACAATCTTTCTTAATTCTACTAGCCTACACTCATTAGTTTATGTCAAAAAAACAAAAGATATTTCGATTGACATGCATAACATCATTTTTGCTTAACATAAATCATAAAAATATCTTTAAAAAATAACTCCAAATGAAATAAATCATTAAATTCTAAAACTACTTTGGAATAATATTCCCATTTTTTATTCTAGTAGTTTTTTTTCATAGATTTAAACTGCCTTTATAAGTTTTTTTTAAGTATAAAGTTTTTTTTGCGGTAATAGTTTATTTCTTTTTATTATTTTTTTTTTTTATTGCAAAGCCACTTATAGTGTGGTGTTTTAATTTATACTTTAATAGTTCATTATTTGTTAAATAGTTGTGAATCATCATTTAATCAATTAATACAATTGTTTTACAGAGCTTAGGAGAAGAATACATAGCAATTTTGCAAATTTTGATATATCAATTTACACAAATATCTTATATTCAATTAAGTATATTATTAAATACCTGCAATTCGAAATTTTGATTTTGTGAAACTGCAATCTATCTTAAATGAGAAATAAAAAACATAGAGTATTGCCTAATTCAACTAGATGCCTAAGAATTAAATAGACATTGTTATGATCCCGGAGAAAAAAAAAAAAAAAGTTTTAAGGAGGGTAAAAGTAATTTAAGGGTGTTTGGGTAGGGTTGGGCGGGATGCAGTTCGCGTTGATGTAGGAGGGACAGTTGGTCAGAACATATCTACTAGTTACAGGCAGTTTCAATTCGCATTTTACCCTTTAAATTTCATTGGGGATCCAATTTCATTTTCTGACAGGCTCGTTCGTTGATTGAGCGGCTTTAGGGTTTCAGCGAGAAAATAAACGGTTTATCTTTTTTTTTTTTTTTTCGTATTTTTTCCTGTTCCTATCGTTGTGTTGATTACTGTCAAGTAACAATCGAATTAGACCGAACGCTCAGCCACCAGAGTCTGTCAGTTAATTTTATTCTTTACGGCATTTGTTGTACCTTTTGCCTCTTGGAAGGAAAAAAAAAAAGTATAATATAATTAATTCTTTTTCCATAGTATATTTGTATTTTTTTTATGGAAATGCTTTTTCAAAAGCCATTTTCCTTTCAAATAACAACGCATCATGAGGTCATGTTAAAAAATATAATATTAAAAAAAATCTATTTATCCGTTTTATAAGTTTTATGAAATAACTTTTTTTATTTTATTTTATATATATTCTTGTAAATACGATTTGAAAAAAGTAAATATTCCCCTGTAAATTAAATTTGTGAAGAAGAAATACATTAATTCTAATTCAGCACTCTTCGTCAATTTTTTTGCTACATTTTTATCAGTTAGAATAGACTAATTTTCACTTACCTCCGTTTTTAAAATAAAGTTAGAATTAAAAAAATAAAAGTATTACTCGGAGTTTTGAAGGAAACATATATTTTAGATTTAATAATATAACGGAAATTGTTATGTACAACAATCACTTAAATTTATGATCTGTTTCATAATTATTTTATTACATAAGTTGTATAAGATATCATTTTCTCAAATCTTTAGCTTGTAACGGTATATTATTCATCCATATTACTATATATATAATATGTTTGTTCTTTTATTATTTTTTTAGTTATTAAATTCGTTCAACTTGTACATTTACCCGTCTTTTGTCAATACTAACAAGATGATATGGTTAATAGGTACTTCAGATGAAGAAAATAAAAAAAAATTGGTATTTATTCTCTGTCAGCCTATTTCAATCAGGAAGAAACCTTTATGATATTTATTAACAATGATGGAGTTTACTTGACCGTTGAAAATATTAGATGAGGAAGATGATTGGTGGTGCGTTAAAAAAAAAATACACATTAATAAGTAATATTTATTGTATTTGTGTGCCGACGTTTCGGCCTACATCGTGTGCCTTCATCTGGGTTAAGAGAAACAAGATAGCGACTAATTCATTAAAAAGTTTAATAACAAGTGGATACAATAATATGATGAACAGTAATACAACATAGAAAGAAACATAAAATTAAATTAAAAAGTTAATAAGATGACAGTAATAAAATAAGGAAGCAAACATAAAATTAAGTAATAAAATATTATTTATTACTTGATTTCAAATAATAAAATATTAAACTAACAATTATATGTGAGGATATATAACGAAGAATATATGAATAGGGAAGGAGGGAGAAAGAAATAAGTGGTGAAACGAGAACATAATCAATAAAAAAGAAAATTCATACTGACTCATGGAAGGTATCTCAATACAAGACAAGAAGTGACAAAATGTGTTGAAAACGCTCTCTGGGTGACACGGAAAATACAAAAACTAGAAAAAACCGTTAGAAGATGTAAACAGAATTGTCGGAAATGATTAGTTATGTTTACTGTATCGATTATTTTTAATAGTTTAATAAAAATCGTTAGAGTCGGTTTTATGAAAATCGTAAAAAGGTGCAAAATACATTGTGTAAAGTGGCTCTTCTGATTTTGTTGAAAAAATTGCTTTAATATCTCAGGCATATTACACTCCTAAAATAACTTCTTCTAAAATTGGTATCGAATTCAGAACTCATATTTGAATAAGCGAAAGTAAAAAAAAATACGAATGAAGAAATAATTTCAAGACGTTATTAGTTGCGTTCGTCTGAAAATCAGTTCTATCACCGGTATAAGTAAGGTTATGAGGTATTTCTTCCTATGATATGAAAGGAATAAACAGGGCCATTTGGCCTGACTGTAGATATTTGGCGAGAATAAGCTGTGAGCTATAAAGAACTCAGTTAAGGGCCGTGAGTTGGAGAGGCATGAAAGGGAGCTGCGATACTGAAACTGCTCCTTACCCCGGCTATCTCATCTTCTCCTTTAATGGCTGCCTATCTGATAGCTTTTGTCGCAGATAGTAAAATGCTTTATCCAGTCCGCTGCGTCGGCTGGTGCAGTAAACTGCTTGCTGGGTAAAAGCCCAATGGCAATTTTATTGTATTAATTAATACATAAAATTGTTTTTTTGCTATAAAATATTTGTTTGTCTAAAACTTAGTAAAGACAATCTTTTTTTTTTTTTTTTTTATTGAAATTTACAACTGCATGTTTTCATACAACAAGTAAATATGTTACAGTGATAAAACGCATGAGAAAAAAAACATGAAGAGGAGAAACTGCCCATTGGCAGCACTCTAGTAGTGAATCTAAACAAGAAGGTCTTGAGGCCATCTTCTTTTCAGACGCCTCGGCGGATTGTCAGGAATTGAAGTGGAAGATTCAAACTAGCGGATTACAGTAGGGGTGGAGTTTTTCATGGAAGGAGTGATACCTAAGAAAATCTTATACGATAAATCAATATTTTTACTTTCCCTTACCTATATATGAAACACTGAGGTTCATAAAAAAATGTCATCTGCTAAGGGATGTATAAGGAAAAAAGAAATCTATATCCAAAAAATAAGAAAAAAAAATGAAATAAATTAATTTGTAAAGAATAGATAAATAAAAATTTGTGAGTATTATTTTATTTTAAACATTAATATAAATATATGTGGTGCTAATAACCAAGAGGTTAAGCACCTATTTCAATATCCTAACCTATGCTTATAAAAGTCTCGCCGAGACTGGGATTCAAACTCAAAACCTTTGGCGTGCGAGACTAGCTCTCCACTCAGACACGGACTTCCCGTTACAGGACTTAAAGTGCGATATTTTATCTTTCTACCTTTAATTTTGTAGATTCGGAAAAATTAATATTTTATTTTTTAGCATTGAAAAAAAAAATTAAGAAACTGGGTTAATATACAAAATGGACGAATTAAAAAAACAACTAAAGGAGAAAACAGAAAACATATTTTTTAAGTAATTTTTTTTCTGAACATAAGAATAGTAATATGTTTGATGTATACATGTAGATTTGTAATATACCTTTGGAAAGCAAACGATTTTATAAAAAAATATTATCATGTTTGGAATGTTGTAGAAGATAATCGAGAGTGATGTAAAGGAGATAAAACTGACTGTTGTAAATAATGATATAATATATTATTAGCAACAGAGGTAATTGAAGTGTTGCGCGAACTAGATGTTTTTAATGATGCAAGAATAGTTGCCAGTAAGTAGAGTATAAGGAAACGGTTGGGAATACAGAAATATAAACACTTCATTTAAGTGAACTTAATTTATTGTGCTAACGTTTCGGCCTAAATTTGAGGCTGTCTTCGGGGCTGCGAGGAGCGTACGATAAAAACCAGTTTTTTAAAAATAGCATAAAAAGAAAAGAATATGTATAGAAAGTAATAAGACAGTATAAATATAAATTATGTACAGTAATTAATGAGACTAAAATGTCAAATGTAATACAAATTAAACTGATCAATAGAAACAAAAGAAAACAGGAAAATGTTTAACATTAATAAAAAACGTTTTAATTTTTTTTATTTCCTCACCGATCTTTACACTTTTTCAATAATACTGTTTCCCACCTACAGATATGTTTATTCGCCATGTTTCACTGCATTCATATTTTAATGTTTTCTATTATGTTATGATATTTTCGTATTGGTATGTATGTAACATTATTTTTTCACATTATATTCTGATTATTTGCTCATTATTAAGACTATTAAACATTTCCCTGCTTTGTTTCTAATGATAGGTTTTATTTTTATCATATTCATATATTACTCTCTTGTTACTATACATAATTTCTCTTTATATTGAGGATGTTGAAATTATCATTGGTAGAAATCATCGGAAGTCATTCCAATATTTTATATATATTTTAATTTTGTCGACGTTTCGGCTCAACATGTGAGCCATCATCAGTGTATCAGAGAGATATGTCCAGCCAGCATAAGAGCTTAATAAAGTTTTGCTTGTCATGGCTCATTTCATCCAGATTATATTTGTTGAGTGAAGTAAGTTTAGGCACGATACAGTTATAAATTTATTTTAATTCTCAAATATATCTTTTGATTATTACTTATTGTAATATCGCTCAATAATTGTTTGTTATAAAAGAATTGTTTGTTAGAAAAAAAATGATTCAAATATAAATCCTACGTAGACGATCATCGTTGAATCTGTTTTTGGAATGATGTTTTCTTGGTCCTGTCCTACCCCACAGCTAATCCTATGATTAATAGTATCAGTTTTGGGTCTCCGCACCCAAAAGGAGTCTATATGGTCCATATCTGTATTTGTCATGATTGTCTTGACAATAATTCTTCGGTCTTTGACCATATATGATGTATAGCCACATCTTGAAGAGAATTTGTCTTCTTATTTTTTAAATATGATTCATATCCTTCCAAAAACATAAGAGAGGACATTCGTAGTTATTTTAAATTATGATATTTAATTAGTTAATAATAATGTTATTTAAATTAGTTATTATAAATTTTTATTATTATTTTTTATATGTTATTCTTAGGAATAACATATCTCGCAAGTCATTATATGATTAATATTAATAGCCTCGGCGTATTATGAAAGCTTTTTTATATTTTCAATGTTTAACTCGAAATTTCGGCTTTCTTAGTTCCTGGGATGTACCTTCTAGGTATTGTTCTTAAGATGAAAATCTAACCAATTTTGGTCTGAAAGATTTCTTCATTTTTCGCGTACTCAAAGGAAATGGAACGACTAAAATATGGATCGTTAAAAAATGAATCTCCTTCCGATCGCATTGATGTTCCTAGTTGTTAAATTTTTGAAAACATCACCACATTATTTTTACATTTATTAATCACTACGTTGATCAAGTGGTAAAATGCCGATCATGATATTGAAATTAAAAAAGTTTTCAGCTTAAAGTTGACAGCTACCTCAAGATAAAGCTTCCAAATTTCATTAAACTCAATAAAACCATTGAAGTAGTAAAAACTCAGTTCCACAGGAAAATCTAAAATATTTTTTTTTTTTTTTTTTACAAAAAAGCTAATTCACGCCCGAAGCCATTTACTTCATGATTTTCTCCTTCACGTTTGGCTGTATTGTTTCTCTGTCTGTTGCTTTTCTCAATATTCGGCACCTGATTAAATTGAAATGGAAATCCAAGTATGCTGTTATTTTATTTATTTTCATACGATCTTTTTGATCTTATAATATTTAACAGCGAGGCACTGTAGGCAATTGAGCTGCAATAAATAAAACAGGATTACTATTAATTACCTATAAAATTTAACAACACTTAAAATATTAATTTTATATGTATACAGTCAGATGAATCCTCCACCTCAAGAGACATCCTTCTACTCCCATTCCTACCAACATCCTTCTGACATTACTCTTATTCTTTCATCTTTCCTTCAGGATCTCCAAAATACCATTAATCCACTTATTACTCTCCTTACAAGACTCCTTTCTGCAATTCCCTTCACTATCCAAAGATGAATAAGAAGACCCTGGCTATTCTATTATGGAACGCTAATGGACTGATTAATCACCGAGACGAGCTTGACTTATTTATTCACGACAATAACATAGACATTGCCCTCATCACTGAAACCCATTTCACTCCTCATTCACACTTTTACATACGTGACTACATCACATACAGATCAGATCACCCTGACAAAACATCCCACGCTGGCTCTTGTATCCTTATCCACAATACCTTAACTCACTCCCTGATTCCTTCTATTCCGACTGACGCCATCCAATCTACTTCTATTACCTTATCCTGCCGTCCATTTAACATAACCATCTCAGCTGTATATTGCCCTCCTGGCAATTCCCTCTCCTCTAATCAACTTGATTCCTAATTTCAGTCCTTTGGTCCGCGCTTCATTGCTGGAGGAGATTACAACGCCAAAGATCAACGGTGGGGATGCCGAACATCCAACACTCGTGGCAGGATTCTCTCCCAGATCACCACTTCCAACAGCTATTCCGTCTTATACACCCAAAGATCCTACATACTGGCCTACTTCTCTTAAAAAGCGCCCTGATATTCTTGACATATTCGTCACATCCCAAATCCCCACCTTTCAATGTACAGTAACATCCTTAGAAGACCTCTCCTCAGACCATAGCCCAGTTCTGCTTCTCCTGCATTCAAACTCTATTCCTAAATCCTCCCCTCCTTCACTAATTACAGGACATGTTGACTGGGACAACTTTCGCTCTGATCTAGAAAACGAACTTGACTTAAAGATTCCACTAAAGACAGAACAACAAATTAACTCTGCCATAGAAAAACTGACAAGAACAATAGGTACTGCAATTAGTAAAAACTCATCACATCCCAAAAATAATTATTCCCGTGACACTAACTTACCGACTCACATTCGAAAATTATTAACAGAGAAACGGCGTGCAAGAGCTAAGTGGCATAGGTCCAGATACCCGTCCGACAAAACATACTATACTCACCTAACTAACAAACTCAAAACTGAAATTAGAAAATTCAAAATGCAAACTTTTCAGAACTTCACAGAAAACCTAAGACCAACTGACAAATCTCTATGGACAATTACCAAAACTCTGCTCAAATTTAAAACCTTTAATCACCCACTCCTTACCGAATCTTCTACCTGGTCTCGATCAGATGAAGAAAAAACTCACATATTTGGTGAACACCTTTACAAAATTTTTAATCCACATCCTGAAATCCTTAATCCAACCCATATTGACCATATTGAAGCAGAACTAGCTATTCCACTCCAAATGTCCCCTCCTCCTAAAGCCTTTCATCCTTCTGAAATAATTAACGTTATCCATCACTTACGTACTAAAAAAGCACCTGGTCACGATCTCATCACATCCTATATCCTAAAACAGTTACCTCGAAAAGCAATCCTCTAACTTACTTATATATTCAATGCTACGCTCCGAACCACCTATTTCCCTGAACCTTGGAAACTGTCAATAATCAAAATGATCCCAAAACCTCAAAAGCCTCCTGAACACCCATCCTCATACCGTCCGATCTCCCTTTTGCCCATCATGGGTAAGATCCTAGAAAAACTCATTTTGAAACGCCTTTACCCGATCCTAGAAATGAACCACATAATTCCTGACCATCAGTTTGGATTTCGGACATCCCACTCTACAATTCAGCAATGCCACCGTGTGGTAGATGTTATATCATCCACATTGGAGCGCGGAATGTATTGCACGGGTGCTTTTCTCGACGTGGAACAAGCGTTCGACCGAGTCTGGCACCCAGGACTCCTTTATAAACTCCGTCAATTCCTTCCCGCAACATACTACTTGATAATCCGATCCTACCTCATTAATAGAACCTTCAAAGTAAATCATAACCTTTCCTACTCTTCCGTATTTTCTCAGTCTGCAGGTGTACCTCAGGGTAGTATCTTAGGTCCCATCCTTTATACGGTATATACAGCTGATATTCCACTCCATCCATCCACTGTCCTCACAACTTATGCGGATGACACTTGTGTGTTATCTGTCCATAATGATCCATCCGCTGCATCCCGAACCCTTCAGTCTCACATCACAGCCATTGAGGAATGGTGTCAGAACTGGAGGATTAAAATAAATCCTAACAAATCCCACCAAATTACCTTTACCCTTCGTCGCAAACCGATGACTTCCTGCCCCACTGTATCCTTTAATAATACCCCACTCATACCTGTTGAACAAATCCGTTACCTAGGACTCCATCTTGACAAACGTCTTACATGGAATCCCCATACTCGACTTAAACGACAAGAAACCGCCCGTAGATACCGACTACTACAACACTTACTAGACAAACGTTCAAAACTTCCAATTTATTACATAAAGCTCATTTATGTTACCATCATCAGACCCATCTGGACATATGGAATCGAGCTTTGGGGCTCAACTAAACCATCTAATTCCTCTCGCATTCAATCGTTACAATCCAAAATCCTTCGCAAAATCCTAAATGCTCCTTATTTCGTTACGAATAAAATCATCCATAAAGACCTAAATATCCCATTTGTCGCAGAACTAGCCCGAAACAGATATGCTTCTTTTCATTCCAAACTCCCAACCCACACGAATCCTCTTGTACGCAACTTATCATTCCCATCTATTCCTGACAACCCTCCGAGGCGATTGAAAAGACGATGGCCTCGAGACCTACTGTAATTAAATTGACATTGAAGTGCTACCACTGGGTAGTTTCTTCACTAGACATTATCACGCCCATAAGTATTAATTAGCCCATTTACTTGTTGTATATATTATATGTACAGTTGTAAATATCAATAAAATGTTTAAAAAAAAAAAAAAAAAATATGTATACAGTGATGTATGAATGAATTAATCATTAAATGTTTTAGGCATTCCTTTTATAAATTAGTTAATTAGATATTAATTATATATTTTTTTAAATATGTTTCATTATAGTTCTTTATTTTGTTTTTTCAGGTTAGTTAAATGCATCTTTGTGATCCAAGCTTCTGCCAATGTCCTATGCTTATATGAAGGTATTTATATGTTTATATGTATGTACCCGTTTAGTATCTCTTAGTATATTCCTTGTTTTGTTTTTTCAAGTTTTATTTTTCTGCAATTGCTCTATTTAATATATATATTTTTTTTTTATGTTTCTTGATATTTACAACTGTATTTAGAAATACATCTAGAAAATGTAATGGTCATATAATACGATGGAAGTAGAGACACTACCCGTTGTCCGTACTCCATAAACACTTTTAAACATAAAACGAAGTAGAAAAATAAAATTATTAATTAAAAATTATTAGGGTATGATTCCTTACTGTAAGATTTTTCTATTTCTGGTCATTGATTCGCCAATACAGCAATGTAATTCAAGAAAGACCTACTGTTACAGGTAAAAAAAAAATATCTGAGAGGAATTTTAAAAATGTTAATGTAAATTATTTATTATTCAATTTAATAGATGTTTAGAAATTTATGTATTTTGTGCTTTAAAAAAAAATCATATAATCTTAGAAGTCATCCATGAGCTTATTATTAAAAAAAAATATGTATATGGTACGACGAGTTTTTTTTCAATTCGACATTTTATGTCAGAGGGCACCACTTGAATAGAATACTAAGGACGCTCACACCCAGGACCCGTTAGTTCGAGGATGTGCAGAAAAGTATTAGTACAAAAGGGAATGTGAAAAAAAAATTAAAAAAATTAAAATTTATGATTTAGTTACGTTTCCTTTAAAATGAAACCAAAATATATTTATTTATTAACCTGTTACAACATACAACGGGAGGAAACTCTCAATTAAGTGATTTCACGGAAGTAATTTTAAAAAAAATTGTTAATGTTTAAAATAAGTGAAAAGACAATAATAATAAATGAAGAATGATATACTTTTTCGCTTATTTATATGTGGATATACATAAACTCGTTATTTTTCACGTTTGTCGTATTTATACAGGCGACTGTAAGTATGTTATGTCCTTATAAATAAGTTTACCTTTTTAAATTTTTGACTTTTTTTAATTTTTTTATTATTCAGTTGAGGTTAGTATTTTACCGGGGTCTTTTAAATAAAATGGTACATTTTTACTCAACACTCCTTTATTTCCTTATTCTTTCTCCCTACATTTCGGCCTTTGTCATTTTCAAGGGTTCTTATAGAAATATCTTTATATTGCATACGTATAACATATATTTTGTCTCATTAAAAAAAAAAAAATCTATTATAGGCTGAAATAGCCTTGTCAGCTTGTTATCATGTTATGAGAAAGAAAAAGGAAATAAAGGAGTGTTGAGTGAAAATGGATCTTCTTCAGTGGCGCGAGAGGCCGTGCAGGCCCTGGGCCTCGCGGTGTAATATCCTGGGAGATCACACTCGCGTTTCTCGATGCAATTTGTAGGGTAGGGTCATCACTCCCTAAGCCTAATTTTGTGAGTGGCCACCATTTGGCTGACGGGTCTCACATACCCGGGGAAGAGGCTGTGAGTGAATCCCCATTTAATTACATGCTTATAAAAGCCCCGCCAGAACTGGGATTCGAACTCACAACTTTAGCATGAGAGAGTAGCGCGCTAGCCTCTCAGCCACGGGCTCTCCTAAAATTATTGCTTAATAAAATTGAAAGATTCTTTAGAAGTGAAGTGTCTGTATGTCAAAAGCTGGCCGAGAAAACATATATTCAGGATTCAAATGTTATTTACACAAATTCAATTTACAAAAAAAATTCAATTGTTTACTAAACGTGACTCCCAAAACCACCTTACAACGGATTTAGTTAAATGAAACTATCATTCTTCCGAAAATATTGATTACATGGATGGAATATAAATGGATCATTTTATCTAAAAGAACCTAGTAATAAATTTATTCACTCAAACATAATTGAAAATATGAAAAAGTTATTTTTTTAGTTTCTATTTTTCCCGATATTTTAATTCTTAATAGTCTGTTCTGTACTCTGTGATCTGAAGTGACAATGACTCCGTCTAACCCCTACCTCCCTCCCTTCTCTCCATTAAGTAATTAAACAACCTCAAGCCTCGGCGATGATTGATTTAGAAATAATCCAATTATTTAAGTGCTCATCACGTCCCGATTATCTTGGCACTCAGGAAGGCTTTTGAAACCCCTTAATTCATTCTTCATTAAACATTTTCATAATTTTATAACCTCTTGGTCTAAAAGCCCCTAAGATTCAATAAGCTCTCGGTGTTTTGTATCAAACAGGAAAGTATCGCTTGAAAGGACTCAAGTGATATTGAAACGATCATTTAAAATTAAAACTGATTGTTTGATGTGTTCGAGTGCAGAGAGCACTAGTCTACCATTCTCCAGGTCCTGGATTCTTATCCCTGCCGTAGTAGAATATTATGTATTCTTTATTTCAGCCAAGGGGTGACCCTAGGGTGTGGAGACCCTCCTGGGGTAGACCAAGTCTATATAAAATGGGTATCTAAAATAAGCTGATTGTGATCTCGGCCTAATCACCGTATTGCACGGAACTTTGTCCTAGAAAGAGTACGAATCTCTATATGCACTGAGCCCAAGACCCTTCATTAGTTGTAGAGGTTTGTTTGTTTATTTATTTAACGTACCTTTATGCCGCTGTGGCTAGTCGGACGATGCTACATTGGGAGTCTTAAATTTTGCCTGTCCAGGTTTAATTAGGATAGGAATCTTTTACGAGTACCTGACATCGCATAGGCTCGGTACCACCTTTTAATTTCTCCTCCGAAGGAAGGCGTAACTAAGTATTTTTTATCCCCATTAAAAATACCTAGGACTACCTGCGGATTTGAACCCGGGACCTTGGGCTGTTATGCTAACCACCATGCAGTAACCTCAGTTGTAGAGGTAAAGTCTTATTTTTTAATGTATTTTTTTGTCTTAAACAAAACATGAAATTAGATGGCGATTAATGTGAATATATATATAATATATATATATATATATATATATATATATATATATATATATATATATATATGAGATTAACTATTTTTTTTATGATATTACAGATATTGTAAAAAAATGACTTGTGAGACCAAAATATAATAAATTACTTTGTAAATACATTACATATTTTACAGAAGTTAAATACTGTATAAAGTACTGTATTGCAATAATACAATTGGTACGTAATAGGGGTTCTTTCAAGGAAATATTACTAAAAGACTCCTTGATTACTAAAAGTTGGAAGAAAAGTGAGATCCACTGACTAAGTCTCTGAATATAATAAACCCTAAAACTCCATCGAGAATTTCGTTCTTGGTATATTCCTTCGGTCTTCACCCAATCCAATAAAGCAATGGCAGTCCTGTCCTTACTCTGAGAAGAAAAAATGCTGAAGTTGAATAGTGTATAAGGAAGATTAGCTACACTATTGTTAGTATTTGTTTATTATAGTTTAAGTTTGTAGGCTGTAGGGTAAGGTTGGGAGATCAATTCCAAATTAACAAGCCGCACTAGTATTTAATGGTCTCCAACTTCATTTATCAGGATATCGGACTTCTGACATACCACTTTGCTTATTTGGTAATGAGGTTTAAAGGAGTCATATAAGGGGATGCCTCCCCTCTTTTCCGTACTCTGTCATTTGTGAATAATTTCCTTTTTCATGTCAATCATATTGTAAAATATCTCTTTTTTTTATGATCAGAAGAGGTATAAGTGTTAGAGAATTTGTTAGTTTGTTTGAAGAATTGTTTGCTAATGGAATTATCAGTTTCAGGTCCAACAGATATTCCTATTAGGTTAAATATTTCTAACTAATAACACAATTTTACCATCATTGAAGTGGTCATTAGGTTAGGCACAGGTAGATGTCCTGAAAGTTCATTTTCAGTGGTTTATCTTTTTAAGTGTCGTTTCAATACATGTTGTCATTCAATGTTGGCTGTTCAGTATTTGAATTCCTCCAGAAATTTTTAGTTTTATGACATTTGTTAAATACACAATTAAAACCATACTTGGTCGCCGCAGAGACATGAAACAACATTCTTAACGATTATAGACATAATATGCCTCGCCGAAGAGGATTTGCATAAGTGAATTCCAATTCCAGAGGGAGAGTATTGGACTGGTGGAGCATTGCGCCACCCCTACATCTCCTGGAACGCGGTATAATAATGCTAGGTATGCTGATAGCACCCTCATGGTTATTGGTAAATATCAAGGAGGCATAGCCATTCGGGGGCTTGATGAACCTACCCGAGCCCGCCATTAAAGACGCTTCATTATATCTTGGGAATATGGATGAGAATGTGTTGTTAAATTCGGGAGTACAGCTATCCATTAATGTGGGAAAGGTAGACAACTTTATGGTATATACATAAGAAAATTATGTGTTTACCAATTATTTAAGATTTTATTTATAACCACTCACACAAGTATTTTATTAATAATTAACAAGAATAATAAACTTGTTAAAATTATAAACTCAGACTTATTTGGTTTATTATTTTCAATAACGAACCTTTGTAATTGGCCAAAATATAATGAATGTTTTTGTTTGAAAGAGATGAAATGCCTGACAAAAATTCTACACTTACAAAAATCGATTATAATTTTTTTTTTTTTTGGTACGAGAATATATAGTATAACAGAACAAATATGGAAGAAATGTTTCAGATTATTGACTTGGAGATAACACTCCCCATAAAAATGAAAACATGAATAAATGTACTAATTGCATTCTAAAACAGATACTTTAACTTTTTAAAGATATGAATAATTTAATTAATTCAATAAAAATTATTAATATTTAGTTAAAAAAATCTGGCGCGGACAACACACGACTTTCACTTACCTCCATTTTTAAAATAAATGAAAGAATTTCCAAATACAGTGAGATAAAAATACGTGAAACTCTTAAAGAATTAATTAAATCGAATTTATATAGAATCACGTGTTTTATTAAAAAATCTATTATATTATAATCTAAAATAATCAGTTAGTTTTATTTTATTTTCATCAATTAATTTAAAAAAATTTAAGTATAAGATAATATTTTTTCTAAAATCATTAGCTTTCCGACGGTATATCATACATGCATATTACTGCTCTTATGTTCAAAAACAAAAATTTGCATTAAAAAAATATTTTTTCTGTTTTCTCCTTTAGTTGGGTATCAAATTCATTAAATTTACATATTTTCCTGTTTTTCATCAATTTTATAGAATCAACAAAATTAAAAGTAATTCAGAGAAAGAAAATTTAAAATATCGCCATTTAAGCCCTGTCAGACCATTTTAATCCAAATGAAACCTAAATTATATTAAATCCTATTAAGTTTTACATTGATATAGTTTAATCAAAATCGTCGGAACCGTTTTCGATAAAATCGAAAAAAAGTGCAAAATGCATGGTATAAAGTGGTTCTTCTGGTTAGCTCATTTTGATGAAAAAGTTTTTGTAACGTCTCGGGCGTATATTTGTCTTAAATATGAAATTTCAGTTTCAAAAGACTTAATTAAAGAAACGTTTCCGCCCGGGAGTTACCACACACACACACAAACACTAACACAGACACAGACACAAACGTTTGTAAATAACAAAGGTTATTTGGACTCAGGGGACCCTAAAATGTGTATTTCCGTTGAAAACTGGAATTTGAAAATTTTCACGATCGCAATAATTTCCCATACTATATATAGTAAGTGAAAGTAAAAACACGGAACCATGATTTCAGTTTTTATAATAACTACGCTATATTTTTGTTTTTCAGGTAGACAAATGTTTTAGGTATGACATATATTTTGCCTCAATAAATACGAAGAAGATTTGTTTATTTTGTTAGTTCATTTAACGTTACTTTATGCTACTGTGGCTAATGAGACGATGCTACAATGGGAGTCCTAAATTTTGCCTACCCAGGTTTAATTAGGATTACTTGACATCCCACAGGATCGGGATCATCTTCGGAAAAGAAAAAATAATAAACTTAACTTACATGTTGAAAAAATATTTACAAACGATTTCAGATGTGACATCCTTACAATCAGAAAAATGTTTTGTTTGTTTTGTTTTTTGGACATTTTACATGCAATAGCCTAAATGACCTATCTATAATTAATACAAATTAAAATTTTAGTAGAGTTGTGGGACTCTTATAATTTCCAAATCAAGTATACAATTTATTATCATTACTTTATTTTCATTGAATTTTTTTTTTGAAATAATAAGGTAGAAAATGATTAAATTGTAGTTCAAATTAATTAACTAAAATATGTTTTCCGTAAAATGTTAATTTAATTAAACATTACCTTTTAAAAATTATTCATTTTATTAGTTTACTTTTTTTAAATACAATGTTTCGTCCGTAATAAATTTAAATATACAGAATATGTGGCTTTGACCTTGGATATGCAAAATTATATTTCAAAAAACTTAAAAAGATACAATTCTTTATGATATTGCATCATATTTTTTAAAAATTTATGTCCTCGAAATGTGCATTGTTAAACGAATCCGGGTCAATTATTATACATATAATTTTAGTGCCGTGATGGTGATAAACAAACTTCTATTTGTGGTAAAGGAAATCCCACAGACCCCGACAATAATACTGAGGCCTGCCGTAGTGAAGAACGAATTCAATTACGAAAACAGAAAGCTGCTCCCTATATATTTATGGCTGGAGGAGGCACACCTTCCCCTTGGGAAATATAAACCATAATTTCTTCCGCGGAGCGTCTGTCTAATGTTCCCGTGTCCCTGATAGTTGCTAAATATTCACTCACTACTCCCATGCTGCGGTTTCGCTTCAATTTTTTCCACCTATTCTACCCTACTTTCATTCAGTCAACTCCTGTTCTGGTGAAAACGTGAAGGTGTTGTTCGGTGGCGGGATTGTTCAGACTGGTGCATACTGTTTTTCAGTACCTATAACTTCGTTTTATCTGTTTCCAATTTTTTCCTGGCTTTTTAAGGTACTTTTTTAATTTTATTTACCTGAATATAAAATAAAATATAGTAGTAAAGAGAAGTATTGCAATTATGAAAATTTTTAAATTCGAGTTTTCACTGGAAATACACTTTTTGCAGTCCCCTGCTTCCAAATGACCAAGTTCCACAAAAAGGTTCTCGAAAGCGATGAGTTGTATAAAACTGATTTTTAATATTTTAAAAAGCTTATTTGCCTGAGATATAGACAATTTTTCGAAAGAAGAGCCAGATTATAAACTGCAATTTGCACATTTTAAAGATGCTATCAAACTGGTTAAACTGTCATTAATATGCAATATTAATAAGTAATTATTGGTGTCAAATTTAATGGGCTTTAATATAAAGCAGGTTTTATGCTGATCAAATACAAATTATTTAACCACCATAAACCACTAAAAATCAATCTTCCGTAAATGATAAATCTAGACTTCGATACTTATAATACTTAACTAAACTCATTTGATGTTATCTGTTTTTTTTGTATCTTTTATTCATACTAACCTTATATACTTTAATTGACTAAATAATTATATATCAAATGAAGCAAGACAAATAAATTAGACTTTTCTGTTCACTGTATATTATTCTTAGGGGACAAAATGTCCCAGTTTTTTTTTTTTTTTTTTTCATTTCATTTCATTGAAATACTCTGAGGGGACTTAAATGCAGATATTTTAAATCGTATTTTTCTTAAGTATATCTTATTTTAACTGTAACTTTATTTTTTTTTAATCTTTAATTGCTTTTAACAACGGAGGGAAGTGGAAGTAGTATGAAGTACAAGAAAACACTCTTATTGGCTTTGTTGGGTTATATTAATTGGCTTTGTTCTTTCAAATTAATTAATTCAGAAGGAAATCAATCCGGTGTGCGGTCAGGGAAGGAAAACTTTGAAACATTAAGATTATCCTGTTAGCCTTTATTCTGAGTGGCATAATAAAATTCAAGCATTATCATTTTCCAGGTTTATAAAAAGGGCGGTTATAGCAATATTTTTTATTTATATTTTATATTAATTCGAGCTTTAGAATCCTTCTGAAGCATTAAATTCTTCTCGTATCCACTCCTTGAAATCCAAAACCCTATGTAAAATCCTCATAGTTCCCCCACTTTGTCACGAATAAACACATCCATAATGACCTTAATATTCCAATGTGGCTGATTTAGCCCAAACCAATGGTATCATCAGGTTCATGACAAGCTCCATTCCCAATCTAACCCTACATGTTTAATTCTTGCTTAATTAATCCTTGCTTCTCCTTCGCCCCTAGTTAATGTACTGAGGCGTCTGAAAAGAAGAAGCCACGAGACCAGTGCTATCAATGGAAAGTTTATAAACACGTGTAACAAGCCAGTGTATACTATATTCTCACTTTTACTGGATGCGTTTATTTTAATACAGTTGTAATATTCAATAAATATATTTTAAAATGTTTTCTAATTCAATTAAACTTTACGAAAAACTATTTAGAACAGAAATTGTTTATTAAATATGCCTTGGTTTTAAGGTATAGTCATGTCATATGCTCACTCACAAAAAAGAGTGCTCAGAAGATAAAGAGGTAAATGCAGTATTTGATTTGGTTTAGACAGAGTATTTTAAAAGCCCTGTTAACTTTAAGGTAAAACATTATTAACAGCAGTTATTTCGGTAGATTTATCAACTTCAAAGCGATTATACAAACCGCCTCATATATAAACAAGAGATTTTTGAATAATGAAGATTTAACAAAATAAATTATAATATAATCAGATTAAGTGATCAAAGTACTCATACCCGTTTCAGCTGAGTGTCCAATCCAACGATTTAATAGCCAAGACATCAGAACATAAAACAAGGTGTTAAATAAAACCAGGCAAGATAAAGTAATAAACCTCTAAGAACCTAGAGCTATTAAATTTCTAAATCGGGGATAATTTTCAAAAGAAAGTACGAGCAAGCCGCTGTCACATAAATATGCACTTTAAAAGTTTATTTTTTATTGCATTATTGATAGTTACACTTTTTAGATTGGTCGAAAATTTCACTCGAAAATTAGTTTTTTGATATAAATTAAGTAATTGGTTGTCTTCTTTGTATTTCTTCCGATTTCTTACTTAATTTAAAGTGTTAAATAAACTATTTATAAGACTTTAAACGCAGTTTTTTAATATATATATATATATATATATATATATATATATATATTATATATATTTATATATCATTCATTTAGCGTACAATAGAGGATTGATTTTTCTTCTTCGATCTTCCAAATTATTTGATCTCATCATTCCTATGTTTAGTATCACCTAAGATGATGATCATTGTAACTCCTCCTCTACTAATGAATCAAATATATCATTGCATTTCAACGATTTGCTGTGTCATCAGTCTTAATAGAGTTAGTTTATAAATAAAGATTTCGCCCATCCTTACTTTTAAAAACACTTCTGCTGCTGGTTTCCTCTTTTATATTCCCCAACTTTGACTACGGTTGCCTGGTGTAGGAGGGACTTAAAGACGAACTGGAAATAAAATAAGACGTCTGATGAACTGCTTTATCAGTACATATTTATTTTTAGAGCCCGTAGACGTGAACCTATTTCTGGTTATTAAATTATGGCCATGACCGAGTCTGGCACCCGGGATTGCTTCACAAGCTCCGCAAATCCTTCCCCCTACATACTTCCTTATCATCAAATCCTACCTCACTGACAGATCCTTCAAAGTCAATCATAATAATTCCTATTCATATATTTTAGTCAGTTTTCTGGTGTTCCTCAAGGCAGTATCCTAGAACCCAATCTTAACACAGTTTATACAGCTGATATCCCGTCCCATCCTAACACTTTCCTTTCTACCTATGCTGATGACACTTGTGTGTTATCAGTCTATACTGATCCAACTATTGCCTCTCCACTCTCCAATCCCACCTCAGAGAGCTTGAGGTATGGTGTCAGAACTGGAGAATTAAAATTATTGCCAACACATCCAACCAAATTACCCCTACACTTTGTCGTAAACCTATAACATTCTGCCCTACTGTCCCCTTCAATAATACTCCTTTTGTCCCGGTTGAACAGATCCGATATCTAGGACTGCACCTTGATGAACGCCTTACTTGGAACCCTCACACAGGACTGAAACAACAAGAAACTGCACGACGTTTTCGACTACTTCAACACTTACTAGACGAACGTTCTAATCTTCCACTTAACTGCAAAAGACCCATCTACATGACTATCTTAACGCCGATATGGACTTACGGAGTAGAGCTTTGGGGCTCTACTAAACCATCGAATTCTTCCCGTATCCAATCCCTACAATCCAAAACCCTTCGTAAAATCCTCAATGCTCCTTACTTTGTCATGAATAAACTAATCCATAAAGACCTTAATGTTCCGTATGTTGCTGATTTGGCCCGATCTAGATACCATTCCTTTCATGACAAACTACATTCCCACCCTAATCCTCTTGGTTCAATCCTTTCTTCCTCTTCAATTCCTGACAATCCTCCGAGGCGTCTTAAAAGAAGATGGCCCCGGTACCTTCTAGTTTAGGATATTTTTAGAGTGCTTCCATTGGGAAGCTTCCCTACTTGTTTTTCATGCTTTTTTATATTTCACTCAAATTTACTTGTATTCCATCATACAGTTGTAAATTCCAATAAATAAAAATTATGGCCAAGTTAAAAGGGCTTTATCCTTATGTTAGACGACAATATTTCTATGATTCTTACCTATTCCAAATCTGGAAAATCTTCCGATATAACTAAACTCAGCACCCTCCGCTCTGACATCCATGCGTTGAAAACTAGAAACCAATTAATCAATATTTATATCCCATCACATAGAACCACCTCCTTTCACATATCGTTTCTCGTTCGCTCCTCATTCTTTTGGAATTCGCTTCGGCTCTCTATCCGTTAAGCCATATTTCTATGTTATATATATATATATATATATATATATATATATATATATATATATATATATATATATATATATATGCATATATAATATATACTATAACGTAACTGGATAATAAACAATTTAAAAAAAAAATTTTTTTTGCCCTAAGGGGTCTTAGTCATTTTTTTTTCATTTAATAATAATAAGTTAATACCTACTTTTCATAAAAAGTTTCATTTTGTGTGTTCATAATGTTATTAGTATGTATCTCCATTTTCGTATTCTTAAATGGTAATGGATTGTAGCTTGTATTTTTCTTTTATATTTGAGCGTAATAAAATTAGTTATGATTAGGATCCTATACTGGTTTCAACAAATATGAAAACAATAAATATCTTTTTTCTTTAATATTATGTGTTATTCATAATATTTTTGTCTTTTGGTATAAAACAGTAGCGAGGACATCATTATTTTTACTAAAGGATGCCACAGCTGGAGTACAGTTGTACCCAGCGTTAATAGCTGTTCTGAGCATGCCTTGATTAACGTCTGGAACAGTTCTTTCTCATTATCTTTTTTTTCTTCTGGTTTCATCTGCAGTCGTTATTTCGTGTTTCTATATCGTCCTAGTCTGTATATTGTTCTTTGTGTTCAAGCAGTTCTTTTATACCTATCCTTATTGCTGTTACATCGTTTGAGTTATTATCGTTTATTTTATGTGACATTATTTACTTCATATATGCTTCTTCTTATCTATCATTACATATTTAAGGATTTTTTAATCAACACCTCTTATGATTTATTGCCTAGTATATCTTAGTTTACGATTTCGAAAAAGTACTAAGACTTTAGACTAATCACATTAGGCATTAAAACGAATCATTATGGTATGTTAAATATTGTTAAGATGGAAAAGTGATATTTTTTGAGTTTTAATGTTTTTCTATAACATTAAATCACTTGTCCGGTACACTAATTTACAATTTTTTTCTTTATCGAAAAAAACATAATAAAATAATCCTTAAATTCTATTTACTTAACATTTAATTGGCCTTGATCATTTAAGGAATTGAACTGAACGTTTCCACTGCCTCAGAAGCTAAATACAACATAGTTTTTTATTTTCCTAGCTATTATATAATGTGTTGTGAAGACGAAAGTGTAAGTGGTAATAAATAGATCGTATTAATTAGGTATTGAGTAATTTTTTTTATTTTATTTTTTTTATTTATGGGAGGTTTCCGGTGTCTTTCTGTCTTCTTGGTTGGTCTGAGGTCATGATATGCACTCATATGTAGTCATTATTATTTAATTGCAAAATATAAGATTAGTCTCGAGATACATATATAACTTTCTTATTTTACCTGCTTGATTTTGTAATATTCCGCTCAACCAACTTTTCACTTGATACATTCATAGGGGTAATACATTAATAAATCAATATCCACTACTATACAATAAAATGTAGCATACTGAAGTATTTTTAAGTATACTTTTTTTATAATTTTTTTTTCAGAGTTATTGGCTGTTCTTTGTCGTTTTTATCAAACCCTGTTGTAGAACTGTTTCCTATACAAATACTCCGTTTGGAAATACATTTCAGATTCCTGGAGGATTTTACGAGCACTTTGTCCCAGGTTCAGTTGTTTCTTTGAAACGCTTTGTTCTTTGCAGCCTAGTGATATGTGGTGGACTGTCTTAGGGGCTCAACATTTCGAACACGCTGGGCACTACATTCTAAGCCACGAAGAAGATTTCAAGATTCCAATCCATAGTATTTATTGTTTCTTTTTTCTCAACTTCCCACTGCTTTTTATTCACTGCATAATATCGCATTTTGTTTGTAGTCGTTTTGAGGACTGATTCTTTCTGTCTGATCCCTTTGCGTCATTTGGAAGGCTTTCATTTGCCTCACCCAGTCTTCCCGAGGAACTTGTTCAATAACCTTGACGGAGTAAGTCTCGTCTGCCTTTTTGCTCCCTCTAATGCCACAATGGGACAGGACCCTAATGTAAGCTATTTCGCGGCCTTGTTTAGCGAAATTCCATTACAAAAAAAAAAATTAAAAAAATGAAATAAAAAGATGTCCGATATTGGGCATGTCTGGATGTTTGGCACTTTTTAGCGAATAAGGAACGTCCTTGAAATTGTATTTTCTCATTTATACTATTAAAAGAACTTTTCAACGACCCGGGATTGAACGACTAAAGTCACAGATTATAACAATAAAATGGTGTTGTTTTTTATCAAATTAAATTTTTTTTTTATTTACTAGTTATTTTTTAATCAAGACATTTAATTTTACCTCAGAATACATATGTTTATACATTTTCAGAACATACAACTGTTGTGTAACCAAAAAAAGTTGTGCATGATTGAAATGTTTGGGCGTGTTCTGCCAAATACAGAGAGACACTTTTTTTTCCCCCAATGCCAAGTTTGGAACTACTTTTGCTTCAGGCCTTGCTTAAGAATCTTCCGTTTTTATATGTCCCTCGCCACGTTTTGTCTTGATGTGACAGCGAGTGTCCTTCTGGGCGAAGTTAATTGCTCCTATTATGCCCCTTTTCATTTATAATGTCTGTAGACCTGTCTTGTGAAATTAAAGCTTCTGAAGTCGGCTATTTTCTTGATCCTTTAAAGTATTTTATTACATTTTATGAAATATTTATTAGTTTCAATGTAAATACGTATATTACATTAAATATAAAAAAATGTAATATTAAGTTACTACTATTACTTTAAGTAGGCAATCATAAATATCGATTAAGGAATAAATTATTTAGATATAAACTTCTATTCTTCTATGAATATTTTAATAACAGTATTTTTGAGTTATTTTATGTTTTTATTTATATTGTTTATTTGTTTATTTATTTAACGTCACATTATGCTACTATGGCTAGTCGACGATGCTATAATGGGAGTCCTAAATTTTGCCTATCCAGGTTTTATTAGGATAGGGATCTTTAACGAGTACCTGACCTCGCACAGGCTCGGGACCACCTTTTAACGTCCCCTCCGAAGGACGGCGTAACTAAGGATTTTTTACTCCCATTAAAAAATCCTAGGACCACCTGCGGATTTGAACCCGTGACCTTTGGCATGGGAGGCTGTTACGCTAGCCACCCAGCTACAAGTGATCCCGTTTTTTGTTGTTGTATATTGTTTTTTGTTTTTATTTATATGTGCATAATATTCTTCATTTCATATTCAATATATTAACGTATTTTTACAATGTATTTAAAAAAAAGTTATTATAACGAAATAATGATATTTATTTGGAATTATATAACTTTTAGTCCACCTCTCTCTCCTTTCAGTTACAAACAAATCTAGTCCCAGTCCTGCTTTAATGTATGCATTTACGGTTCCACCATTCGTTCAGAGCAAAAATAAGTCCATCAATGAAATCTTTTATTTCGATTTCTCCAAAAAAAAAGAAACCAGGCACATAAGACTCGTAATGAAGAATTATTGGTTGTTCATTGAACTTGTTGGGGTTGTCCCTCATTTCATTTCTTGGTCACATGATTCTTTATACTTATAGAACCTGGCCTATGTCTTTCATAACTGAATATTCTGAACGAAACATTATTTCAAAATATTGTTTAGTTTTACTGTGGTAAGGAATAATTTCGATTTTATTGCAAACTTATTTGGAAAACAGCACATCTCCTGGATAATTTTGAAAATGTCTCATTTTTTATGGAAGGGAAGAGGCTTGATGTTTTGACTTCAAAAAGTACAGTTGTGACTCCAATATCTTCACAATTTCGTGCTTTCTTTCAATATTACGTTCATATATAAAAGGACGAATCTATAAAACATAAAGAACTAGAAGGAAATATTCCTGAATAGGGGAGGGGAGAAGTTGTTTAATATTAGTTGGCTTGCTTATTAAGTATTCTTAAAATTGGAGGGAGCTTTTAGTTTTTGTTTTAAAATTGTGTAAAATAAAAATTTTTATAAAAATACCTCTATAAAATAAAATACCTCTATCGAGTTTCAAAATCTTTTTGATAGTATAGAAATTTTTGAATGGTGTAATGGAGTCCGAAGTTCCTTCCACTAGCCGGTTTCCAAATGTTTAAAACTTGGTGACATCCTCAGCTTTATAAAATACATTTAGATTCAAAATTTTATATAGAAAATAATTAATTGCGATAAATGTGATAAAAAAAAATATAAATAAGGAAGAGTGTGGCTAATAAGGAAGGAAACAATGGTAGCGTTTCCAAAGGCGCTGTCAAAGGCAGAGCCCGCGGGTGCCGCTGACAGCTTTATCTCCTTCACAGCTCGCCGGGCAGTGCCTTCCCATCTCGGCTCTATATCTCAGCAATATTATGTCAGTTCCGGGGCTGGATTAGAAGTTGAATTCTCTAAGAGAAAACATCTATTTTCAAGCTAAATCCCAAAATCGAAAAGCAGATTCAGGATGTGTCATCATTTAAGGGATTAGAAGTTTACTACATATATTTCTGTAGTTTATTAAAGCTGAAAGTTAAAATTTAAAAACAGTCCTGAACTTATTTAATTTAAGAAAAAAAATATGAGCCGATAATTCAATTTCATTACCTTATAAATCTAAAAGCAATAACACTATTGGACATAAGTTAATTTTTGTACATCTTTGATATTTATCGTTCATTTCAAAACATTTTGAGACAAATTTTAATTAGTAAAGGTTGTCACTTAACTAGAGAAAATCTCTCCCACAAATCGTCCCTCTATCCATTGGACTGAGGTTGACAATAAGGGTAAGTTTATGAAACAAAAAATAGAATCTTCTTACTCTGAGGGAAATAAAACCATTTTATGTCACAATGACTTGAAAATGTACTTTTGGATTTATTTTTTCTAATAATGTGTCTGCGTAATCGACTATGTATAAAGAATAAATCCCTCCCCACTCATAATTTAATTCTCACGTTACAAGATACGTAGAACAAAAAAAAAACAACTTAAAAACGGCTCTTCTCCGAGACTGGCGGAAGTATAACAAGAAGTAGAGGTATCTAGGTATCACTTTCACTATGCAAAAAATACATCTTCTAAGATATATACTAAGCTAAGTGATGTTGGATGATTACGTGTGTAAATTCTCAGATCTCCTGCTATGAGTGTGACGCAAGTAATGCTACAGCAAGAGTGATTTAGTCTTAATGACCATGGTGGTAAATATAGCATTTGTAGGGGAAATAAATGACGGCAGCAGTGGACAGTCAAAGGGAGTGTTATGGTTGCTAATCAAGGTAGGTATTGCTAATGTAGATAGGTACCCTAATTCCGAATGAAGGTTTAAGGCTATCGGAGGTTGCCCTGTCTTTTATTCTATGGTAAGTGTGGTGTGAATGTTTGTAAAATCAAAGGAACTTAAAGATTTAAATGCCAAGGAAATTAATGTTAACTATTTATAGTCTGTGAGTCAGGTTTATAATTCGAATATGATTCTAACACCTAGATATTAATTCTAGTCGATTAGCTGGTTCCTATTCCTTATTTTCTTGATTAATTCATTGATATACATATAAGTTAACTTTCTACACAGCTATATAAATTATAATACGATTATCTTGATATGCTTACCACTTGTTCCTTTGTCCATTCAGATACACTAGATCCCAACCCATAAACTTGTATGCACCTTCTCACAGATCCGTCTCCTTCAAAACATCCTTTGGTATTCGTGCTGCCCGATTTTAGATTTCCTTGTCTCCATCCATCAACTATTTCCTCATCTCCTAAAGTATCAATCTTACCTATAAATTTAATATTTAAAGCTATAGATGATAACTATTCATTGTCACAAAATCCGTATTTTTATTGTTAAGCTGGAGTCTGAACGACCAGGCTGATCATTTATATTGTACTTTTCTTGTTATTCTTAGGGGATTACTCGTCCCAGAATAAAATTTCTTTTCATTTCATATTTAATTATCTAAAAATAATAAACCATTCTATAATAATTTGCAGCGTTTTTGTTTCTAATAATCTGGGGTATTAATGTTGAAAATTAGAAAATTTCATGACCAAAATCTTGTCCCTACCATACATTTCATACAACCGCAAGTGAATTTAAAAATGGTAAATAAATGCTCCTAAATAAATATAAAAAAGGTAAAAGTATACAATGGATTTGGCTTTATCGATAATTACAACGTAGACTGGGAACAAGGTTCGGCCCCCGCAGCCCTTTGCAGTAGAGATTACAGGCCGGGCTCTGTTATCTGCTGCCCTGGCAATGCCCCGGCTCTAGCGTTTGTTATTGCTGACGTTGTTTACCTCCCCCTATCCTCCCATCCGCCGATCTAACTGTATTTACTAGTTATTTGCATGGTAATTGAGTGTGATAGTCTTTGATATCAACTGGTCTGGAATAAATTGGTAATTTATCCAATGTCCCAGAGGTTCGTTTGTATAGGAAGTGCAAGAGCAATATATGTCTCATTATTAACTCTTTATGTAAGCGAGTGTTAATAAATATCTATTGTTACTTTCACTTCCCTATATATGAAACTAGTTGCATCACGTGACTTTGCTCGCAAATATTAAATTTTGTGTTGATTTATAGTAGGTAAGGTAAGGTGTTGATTTATATTAATGTATTGGGTGTAACATAAGTTCGTTCGGTTTTCGTTGGTATTGCGAATTGTTTTTAATTATATCCACCAGTTCTATCTTCTTATCTTTTCCTTATCTGACAATATTGATAGTTATCATAAAGGTTTAACTTCTGTTGGGCTTGGGTCCATTGGTCTTGGTTCCATTGGTCGTTTTGTTGCTGCGAGAGGAGAATAAGTCGAAAGTTGGATTTTCGCTATATTCTGCTTTTGTATTTAAAAAACAGCAAACGAGCTTCGGAGACACATGAGGTATGTGGGGTGTACTGTGACGATGCTTTAACACTACCTACTGTTCAAAAATGGTTTGCCAAGTTTCGTTCCGCATATACGAATATCGAAGGTGCACCCTGCAGCAAAACCTAGTGGATTCGAGTGATACTGGTCGTGACAAACTACGAGAAATTGTGGAGACACTAAAAATAGTTTTGGGAACAGTTTAAATACATTTAAAACTTCTTGTGTCGTCCTCGATGTTTTGTGCCTCACGAACCACCTGAGCCAAACTGGTCAATCTTCTGAACTGCAAAAAGTACTCATTTCTTTAATGAATTGTGGACAGGTTACGAAAAGTATATCATATATAAAAATGCAGTGCGCATGAGATCATTGACAATTTTTAATAAAAAAGTATTATTAAAAGAAAATTTCCTAGCTAAGAGAAGTATATAAAACTGATGCTATAGTAAATTTATTATCTAGTCGGCTTACAACCTCATTGGGATTATATACAGTTTTACTATTATCTCACAAACCACTATAGAGATTTGTATTAACCCGATATAGTCAATAAAATTTAATAATAATTAAATTATCTTTAATATAAGTTATTCTTTATACTGTTTTTTAACATTTTTTTTGGTAAGTGTGAGTAATTAAATAATGAAAATAAATGTTCCAACTCTTATAAAACTTAATTTTTTGAAAAAAAAAAAGTCATTGGTTTACTCATCAGTAATAATAATACTCTCTCTGCTGACCTATGAATTTGAGCGTCTTAGTGTATTATGTTGTGTCAAGAAACGTCGATAGGGTCATTACTGGGTGCAAATTACAATCCATCTTAAGAAGGTTGAAATTTATTACGTGGCTTCTACACAGAATGAATCTCCAACTTCTTATTTAAAATAGGTAGTTAAACCTGCTTGATGGTAGTTGGTAGGAGAAACAACTTGATTAAACTTTTTTTCATCCTTAAAAATTGCACAATTATAAAGTCTTTCTGTTTTTGCTTCTTTTAATAGATTCACTTGTAGTTGAGTCATAGTGTGAGTAGTAAGCTCCTTCTGAATTATACTCTTAAAAAACAACAAGGAGTTGAGGAC
This sequence comes from Piezodorus guildinii, assembly GCA_023052935.1. Classification (NCBI taxonomy): domain Eukaryota; kingdom Metazoa; phylum Arthropoda; class Insecta; order Hemiptera; family Pentatomidae; genus Piezodorus; species Piezodorus guildinii. The sequence goes on from CM041292.1 coordinate 153,587,678, forward strand.
AACTTGGATTGATCTGTTTTAGAATATAGAATGTCGAAGAGTGATATAATATCTACCTCGATAGTTATAACGAAATACATTTTGAATTTATGCTTAAGCAAATTGTGAATTTCAAATGGTTGTCCTATCATGACCAAACTAGTTTAGCTCTCATCATTGAAAAAATATACATGATTTGTATTCATGCTAATTGTAGTTTTTTTTTGTTTTTTTTCTGACATCAGTTTCACTGCTGTCCCTGTCCGTGTTTTCTTATCCTAAAGAAGGGGCAGTGGGAATCCGCTGGCATTAAACTAAGAATAGCGTGCCATGTAGTAGTATTTCATGGAGATGTTCCTGCTCGATAGTAGCCAGAGAGATGCTGAATCGGATTGCTGCCCTCCGCTGGAATTATGAAAGTATAAAACTCTTTGATTAATAGCGGTCGCTTTGATGTTTCAATTCGTTCGTGACCAGCTCATTTGATATCTCACTCGGCTCCTGCTTGCGATAGTCGCATTCTTTCACGTCCCTCGGATAAGATATCTAGAAATGGTGCCGAACATTAGTTTCGCGGTATGATAAGTTTATCAGAGGCCGCGCATTGGCTTCGTGTGTGGAAATTACTTAAACGCATGTCGGACCTGTTGTGTTTATTAATGCTTTGCTCTAATCACACTTCGGAAAAAAGAAGAATTTTATTATTTGAATTTATATTACATTCAAGCATAACTTAGATTCCATTATTTTTATTTATTATTTTATTTTTTTAAATAAACTTCTTTATTTGAATCAAAAACACAGAATATTACAGTTGCAAGTAGGAGTCACTATCCACTAAGGCGAACCCGTGTGTGGGAAAGGAGTTCACCTGCGGCAATTCATTTAAAAGTACAATAACAAACAGTTACAGTATAAAGTATGATCAATACAATACATAAATAATACAACACATTTTATAAAGAACAGTAACCACTATACAGCAAAAAAATTATATAATACATAAGAAATATAAAGTAAAATTATAAGAAACAGTAACACACTATACAGCAAAAACAATATAATACATAAGGAATATATAAATACAATTTAAAGAAGTAACACTGTATGAAGCAGTTAATTTATTATGTATTTTATTTTAATTTCTTGATTGTGATCAATCATTACATGTAAATATTGTTTTAGTATATCTTCTTCATGTTTTTCGGTATCGTATTTACATATGTATATATAGGATATTCCCATTTTCTTTTATACTTTGATTTATCCAGTCCACATTGCCCATATTCAGGTTTTCATAATAGTGTTGTGTTTTTATTGTATATTACTATTTATTGTGTTGTTATAATTCTTTAAACCATCAACATGAAAGAAGAGGACCTATCTGATGAGATGGACGAACTATTTAATAGACTAATAAATAAGAAAAGCGGAGATTGTTGCCTAGGGTGTGCTGGCAGATCATGTCTAAAAAAGAAAAATCGTTGCTCACTTGAGAGAATTTTACGACTTAAATGTGTACAAGTATTGTAGCGGATGCTTCACACGCTCGCTTGCAGGTGGCGCTAGCGGATAAGAAGATATGTTATTTGGGGCCAGTTGCACCAACCCAGGTCAAAGTGCGGTAAGGGTAACCTCCGTTGAAGTCAGTCATTGCCCGTTGCACCATCTAGGGTAAGGATGCTCAATTGAGGGTAAACTTTACTGGGTAAGGGTCACCGTTTAACCTTCAGTAAAGAGCTAACCATCCTTGGACTTTTGAAATAGTATCACTTTTGTTGTATGTGATTGTTTTATCTGCTACTATTTCAAAGAAATGGATTTGATTAACATTGAACACTTGACAGATGACGAAGAATATATTATTAATTATTAATTTGTAGTTATTATTTAATGAAGATATTTTAATTTTGTTTTATTTTCGTAAAATTTTAATAAACATTTTATGTTATAATTACAGTTTTATTTATTATTTATTATTATTATTATTATTATTTATTCCATTTAAATAGATCCTCTCTAAATAATTGACAATGTTTGGTTTTGTAAATATAAGATATTTAAGTTGTTATCATTATTAACAGTTCTTTAGTGATTCCTAGGCTATAACTTTTTTAAGTCAGTTAACAATCCAAACAAATTTATTCACATTCAGGAAACAAATAACAACTTAACTGTATTCTTTTAATAACCATGAAAAATATTAAAATAATAATAAATTAACTATATTCTTTTAATAACAAACTTTAGAAATAGAAGAATGTATTTCTTAAATGAAGTTCCTAAGTAGCTAAGCTGATAAGGTTAAGAATTGAAAGTAAAATGGCGGATTTGCCTTTCATCCCCGTGAGATAGTAGTATAAGTAAACGCCGTACCAACAACGCTACCTACTGAATCGGTGGTAAACTATCCACCGTAGTTTTACCTGAGACAAGCTTACCTAGGTTGAGCCGAGGCTTGTGCAACTGACCCTTAATGATATTGTTATATTGATACTTGTATATTGAAATTGTAAATATCATTGTTCATGTTACTGATTTATGATAATAAATAAACCTTATGAGGTATCTTGACCTAGAGCCAAGACACTAGTCTGGTTGAGAAACTCTCACTATTAACAATACCCATTGCGACATCAGTATAGCAAGAGTTAGCTTAGCTCGTGAGGTTACCATCCTGCATCTACCTTTGGTATCTCCCTTGGTTAGAATATCTCTGCCTTTGTATCCTGAATGTGGTCTGTCTTTATTTTACATCCTTCGACTGCATCCTCATCTTCCTCCCCCCCCCCTCTCATAGGATGGGGTGCATGGCTTCTGCCCATGTCCATCTATGACGAAGCTTCTACCTCACGGGGCATATCGTCCTAACCAGTTACCTCTGCTAGTTGGTTGGTGCGGGTTCGCCCCTACCTGGCAGGGTAACTTCAAACCTAGTGCTGCAGTAACAGCTTCTACCACGGTGGGCACCAGCCACATCTTACTCTTTTACTCACATGAATAAGCAGTTGTCGAGGCCTTCTGTGACCTTATCTCACCCATTAACAACAATCATACATCGAAATACTTTTAAATTGTTTGAAGAGATTGATAGTGGAAGCTTGTTTGTATCATTCGCACTTCTAGTCCATAGTTATGGAATGGGAAAGACTCATCACCCAGCAAAAGAACACTTATCTTAACTTAGGGAACTATTTAACTCGATTTATTGTTCCACATTTTTTTTTTTTTTTTTTTTTTTTTTTTGTTAAGGCGGATAGAAGGATTCAATTAGGATTGATGTTGGGCATCAGACAAATACATTTGAAAATGCTTTTTACCCTAGAGTTTATGTAAATTGAGTCGCTATTTTTCTGGGAGGCAATAACTCCTCTTCCAGCGGGAAAGTAATCCCTGTTCAGGGCCTGATCCAGTTAGCCGAGGGTAGGGCGGAGGTAATGGTCAGTGCTATTTCACTGTCGGGAGGGAACATCTTCCGGTTGACAAACGGACCCTTCCGAGGAGTAGCGGCTACTGCGCCCTCGGGAAATCTTAAGTGACCTATGCGCCTGCACTCCTGGATTATCTACGCGCTTTCCAACAAGCTAAGATTTATGGGATCGAGGAAAAAATATTAAGTGGCCCGAACCTTAACAAAGGAGCGAACCCAGATTTATAATTATTTTTTTTCTTAAAATTTATATGAATTCTTAACCTCTTCTCGCTCTTGGTTAACTATGTGTACATTTAGTTTTTTAATTATTATAGGTACTGTAAATAACAAACAGAACAGTTAAAAATTTTATTCACTACAAAGTTCCTCAATCAGAGAACCATTTTTTTCTTTTGTTTTTGTCTGCACTGGTAATGCTTATTGATGTATAATTAGAAATATGAAAAAAAAAAAAAATAATAATAATAGGCTTACCGGACCCGAAGGTTCGATGCCGATACCATCATATTCCGTCTACACAGACTCGTCCAATGTTCTCCGTTCAAGCCCAAGCCACAAGATCAGCCTTAACGCGATCCTCCCATCGACGTTTTGGGCTACCTTTCGGATGCCTACCAGTCGGATCAGCAAATACCAACTTTCTTGAAATCCGATCCTCACCGAGCCAAAAAATTTTACTCGCCCATTTCAGTCTCCGCGACGCTATCAACGCAATTATATTCTCAGGATACAAGTTCCGCAATTCCGCGTTGTGCAACCTTCTAAACTCCCCAGTGCCCTCATCTCTCTTCGGACCAAATATTTTACGCAGTACCTTGTTTTCGAAAACCTTAAGCCGTTGTTCATCCTTCAAAGTAAGCGGCCACGTTTCACAACCGTAAAGGACCGTTGGAAGAATAATGGTTTTATAAATTCTAACCTTTAAGTTTTTAGATAGAAGCCGTGAGCTAAGTAACTTAGCAACTGAATAATAACACGCATTTCCCACCTTTAACCGGGACTTTATTTCTTCCTGGATTTCATTTTTTCTTGTTATCATTGAACCTAAATACTTGAATTTCTCGTAGAGACGTGTTCAAAAGTATGCCCTGATATATCAATATCACCAAGATCGCCACCGTTTCTGCTACTAATCATATATTTCGTCTTATCGGTATTTAATTCGAGTCCTATTTCTTTACCGGTTTTTATTAACACTTTTATTTAGTTGTATGGTTTCCGTGTCTTCACCTAGCAGTACCAAATCATCGGCATACCGGAATCTTGTCACCCATATTTAAGCCTTTCTCGGTACACATCACCTTTTCTATGACATATTCTAAAGCTAAATTAAACAAAACAGGTGAAAGGGAGTCACCCTGTTTCAAACCTCCTCGCACCTCAAATCTCTCGGAGTAATTATGAATGAAAAGAATGAATGAATGAAAATAATGAATGAATGAAAGAAAAAGAATCAATGAAAAAAAAAGATAAAAAGAGAGTAGTATTGTTGGGTTATTTGAACGAATTGTTAATATTTGATAAACATTTTTATATATGTTTATTATATTTACAACTGTATTTTGAAATACATTCAGTAAATGTGATACAAGATTATACTATCATGATTCACGTGAAGAGATACTGCCCGTTGGCAGATCTCCAAAAACTATGCTAAACCAGAACGTCTCGGGGCCATCTTCTTTTCAGACGCCTCGGAGGATCATCAGGCATTGTTGAGGTGGCGAGGTTTGAAACTAGTGGATTAGAGTAGGAATGGAGTTTGTCATGTAAGGAGTGGTACCTGGTTCGGGCCAAGTCAGCAACATAGCGAACATTTAGGTCTTAATGGATGAGTTGATTCGTGACAAAATAAGGAGCATTCAGGATTTTTCGAAGGATTTTTAATTGTAAGGATTGGAGACGGGAAGAATTTGATGGTTTAGTAGAGCCCCAAAGCTCTACTCCGTGAGTATTTGATAAATGTAATATCATATCCATTAAATGTATTGTTATAATAATTTTTAGGAATGTAACAAAGAAATTTCCTGTGATTTTATTTATATTATAAGAAATCACCAAACCTACAACTAAGCCAGCTGCTAACAACCAGCTAAAAAATCCAAAAGCTGGACCAAAGTCGATCCTGAAATTAGACTGGACGTTATAGGTCATTATCGTGTAAAATCCTCCAAAATTCACTATAAAAATTGTGTAAGACAAACTAAATTTGTAAAAAATGTGAAGAGACAGTATGCCCAAAATGCTTGAAATCATTTAATTCATAAATTACCACTAAAGTTATGATAAATGTGGTCGTTATTATGCTTTGTAAAATATTATTGTTTTTTTTCATTTCTTTTTACGTTGATAAAAATATATTAATGGTAAACATTAATATAAAATTAATAATACGGAAAAAAAATGAAATTTTTTTTTTCATTTAAAAAATCGTTTTTGAAGAGTTTAAAACAAGCAAGGTTACTAAAAATATCTACCTATAAAAGATCTAAAGAAAATCGAACCATGCTCCAGTTATCTTTTTAAATATGAAATTCGAAACATTGGAATTGTAACTGATTGGTTATGTATTTATTTGTATTATTCTATTCAACCCTGAAATTTATCATTTTTTGATTTTCAGTTCTGTACGTTTTTAGTTCTCTTGTTAATGAATTAAACAAAATAAAAAAAATCATATTCAGTGTTTTATCGGTGAGGATACGTCGAAGGTGGTCGGTCAGCTTTTGTCTGAAGAACTATGATCTATGAAGTCGTCGAAGTCCCAATGTCAACACGAACTAGCTGGAAGTTGTAAGATAAACTTATGTAGTTCATGAGGCTAAGACATTTTTTGGCTTTCGTTATTCTTCATAAATAGTTTATTATTAAAGTAATTTGGTTGTCCTTATTGGTTTTTTTTTTAATAAAGATTAGAATACAAAATTAAGTTCAATAGTTATGTCTAAGATTTAAATGTATTATTGTTAATACAATTTCATCTTCGCCATGATTTCCCTGAAGCAGTTCCCCCGGATACCCGAACGAAGGACTAGTTTACCTCCGGGTAATGAGCGTTTTACCTCAGGGAAATCCATGTTGGTAGTGGTATTACGTGAACTAAAATATGTGAGTAGGGCGTTGGTACCTACGTCATACCCTTCAGTAAGCTTGGAGGGCCACTCTCATTGTCGTTCTGGGAGCCCATCAGTCTTAAACGGGAGGAACTTCCGAGGAAATTCCACCGGCCATTTCCACTCCCGTGGCACGCTCCCCATACGTGGTAATAAGAGCTGTTATGTCTACGAGAGCGGTAATGACTACCAATGTCGTTTCAGACGGAATCGCTTGACTACAGATTAAATATTTTCCTTACATCAAATATAGGAAAAAAAGTTGGAATACAACGGTGTATTCCATCAACTTTATATTGATTTCAAGAAAGCTTATGATTTCATAGACCATCAGAAGCTGTAGAACATCATGATTGAACTGGGAAACCCTAGAAAGTTAATAAATCTTGTAGCGGTGTGTTTTGTCAGAAACATTCCATAAAGTTAAAATCGGTGATAATTACTATGGGCTTGAATTGTGATCGTTATACGAATCTGTGTTGGCGGTATTTAGTGGTATTTACCCAACCTTCGGGTTAATTAATACAAACTTTTGATAGTTTCAATTTTTTGTTGAACTAACCAAACTCCATTTATAGCTACGATTCTACGAATTTGAGAGATGTCTGGTTAATATATGATTTGGAATAGTCGGGTGTTTATGTTCGATTCAAAATCTCAAAATCATTAAAAATAATAAGATTTAGAAATTCAGTAAGAATTATGTAATTAACACATAACGAAGTGTGCCGTTCCAAAACGATCAGTGGCTTGTTTATTTTAAAAAACACTGCAAAGCAATTTACTTTCATTAGAAATTTCCTGATGGTCAGTTAAATTTAACACCTCTGATTTTTTGGCTGTTTTAATTTTTGTATTTATGCTTAAATTTTACAATTATAAAATATTGTAAATTACATTATTTATTATAGAAATTTTTCTGCATCACGAAATTAATTTCAATTATTTATTTTAAAAATGAGAAATGGTCATTTATGCATCTTTTTACTTTTTGATTCTTTCTTTGTTCTTACATAAGCTAAAAAATGATTAAATTCTAACTTGTCTAACAAGACGTGTCTAAGGTTCTCTATTTTTACAAAAGTAAAAATATTAAGTCTACGTCATATAGTATTTAAATCTATTGCTTACCTTATCATCAGATTAAGAAAAAAAATAATGCCTATATCTTGCCCATAAGCTAATTTGTTTTCTCGCTTAGATTAAGTAAAAAAAAACAAAAAAAAAAAAAAAACGTTTTCAGTAGTTCAATTAGTGAACTTTCAATATTTTTTCTCTATGATTAATTACTCTGATTTTGACGCATCATTCCAATTAGGACATAATATTTGTATATCTAAAGCATTCTATTTCCGATCCTATTAAGCGGCGAGACAAGCGCGAAGTTAATCAGAATATATATGCTAGTAAATTCCAGTTGGCTGTCTCTTTAAGATGGCCATAGACGGTGTAAAAGAGGGCTGCTATGTTTTACGCCTGATTTACGATCTGTGAATCCGACCAATAAAATATCGCCCTTCGGGAAAACATAAAACATTTTTTTTTCAAGTTCTACGTGCTTGCCATTACAATTCAGATAGCTATATATGTCTTTTCATCTATTGTTCGCCTTTGATTCATAATAATACTTTTATTGCAACCCATTTTTATTTTATAAAGTGTAGCGAAATGAAGAAAATATCTTGTCCTAGTTTAAAAGTCATCACCAATACTATTTCTATTATTTTATTTCTGAAATGATTATTTATTTGGTGTTATAGGCGTAAAATCAGAAGTTGGCATCAACGCCATTGATTTAACAAGCAATAATGTTACTAAGGTCGGTCAGAATTTGATAGAACGTAGTTCAGTCAGGTAGACTTTTAAGGTAGTTTTTTCAGCTAGACTCTATCGTCAAATCTGGGGGACTCCGTTCCAAGAAAGTACTCTTGGATGCAAGTATGACATAAGGATATTGTAGAAGCAATATATTGTACATTAAAGTGCGTTATACGTTGATTGTCATGGCGGTAGTTCTCTTTGATGAGTTTTTGAGGTCTTTGTGCAACGATTTATGGGTTACTAAAAGGGGCAGCAATTAGATAAAAGGAGTGATATGTACTTAAAAATTTGAATGGTCTACAAATATGCATGTTTTTTGCATCAAATTCCTGATGATATGATTATTTTTTTAAAAATATTATTAGTATTGCAGTGGCTATACAATACAAAACTGGTCACATATCATTAACAACGTGTATTTTTTTAAATAGCTCTACATTCTTCATCTACTCTAGTATGGATAATATGGATTACCTTAAGTAATAAACTCTATCAAAATGGTGACAATTTCAAGAACTAAATGGATCAAGAATTTTTTCTTTTCTTTTTATCTCTTTTTTTTTTTTTTTTTATAATTTTACGTGTTTTTCTGGTTAAAAAAACTAATACATTTTTTCTTATTATCGAAAATAACAGAGTTACTAGCGTATATATAAGCAAGATATCTTTTTTTTTCTGGGTATTATTGATAATAATATAGTAAAAAATGCATGCAGGTATCGCTTTCAAATAAAAATCAATTTCACTTTTTGAATTCAACTTTTTTGGTGACAATTTCAAGAACTAAATGGACCAAGAACGCTTATTTTAATGTTGTTAAGTTGTGCTTTACTTATAAGTTGTCTAGAAAAATAAATGTAAAACCAATAAGTATTTCCAACTGTAATATGATATGTTTTTAAACCTTTCCCCGAAACAAATATTATATTAAATATTATTTTTATGAAAAGTGTCGTTTTCAAAATCCTTAAAACTGTAATTAATGTTCTTCTGACCATTTTTTCAGGAAACAATTTTATAAATTCTTATTTCTTATCTGGATTTTGGTTTAGGGTAATTTGTTTACAATTTTTGAGAAAGCTTCATTTTACTAATCAGTAACCTTTTCTCATATTCCTAATGTTAAAATAAAATCTATGTATAACAAATATTTTTTCTCAAGGTACTTTATAGATGAAAAGACAAAGTATTTTTTACATTTTATATATGCCCATTTTTAATTTTTTTTTTCCTTCATCCTTATGTTTGCTTTATAATTATTATACAAAAGAAGCTTTTTTTTTTTTTTGTACTAAATATTTAAATTAATTTTTTTCCTCTTGCTCTCATTATTTGTTTAAATTCTTTTTACTCCATAGTTAGTCGTATTTTTTTTTTTTTTTAAATGAAGCTCTCATTACATATGAAACTTCAGATTTTTAAGGCTATATCAGACCTACCCTACTCTATGGTGCAACATTGTTGCTTTATCTTTATAAAATGACACTCCAGAGTCTGCAGAGCTCCGTGGTAATTTGCTGAAAAAGCAAGAAATAGCTAATTCATGAGAAGCTCCAGCTTCCTCCAGTACTGGACGGACATAGGACGGAGGCTCATCAAGCACTTTCATGGGTTGAAGGCCTGCTCCAACCTGTCCAGAGATATCGCACCACCACCCAGACCATGGAGGTGGCTCGGCTCTGTCCCTTTGGTCGATGTTCTAAGCCCATCGTATTTTCGAAAGCCTGGAAGATGGTTTCTCCTCGTTTTGATGCGAAAGCTACGGTTGAAGTTAGCTGGAGTAGCTACATGCACTGGACTTGTGTTGCGTGGTTTGTTCTTGAGATTGTTATATAATTGTTTGTTATGTCAAAATAATGAAGAAGAAAAAACTGTTACCTCTACAACAAATGAAGGGTCTTGGGCTCAGCACAAAGGGGATTCGTTCTGTTTCGAGGCTAACGACCGTGCAACGAGGTAATTAGGCCGAGATCACACCCAGCCGCCAGGTTTTTCCATATTTTTGGATACCCACTTTGTAGAGGATGGGTCTACTACAGGAACTCCCCATGGGAGTCACCCCGTCTAAAATAATAGAATCAATAATAGTCTGCCACAGCCGGGATTCGAACCAGGACCCTGAGAACAATAGGCTAATTTTTTTTCCTGAAAATTTTTGTTTCGTATCAAATTAAAGTTACAAAAGTTATTTCACCATTTTGAGGTTATCATTGACACTAAGTTATAACTATCTTCAGTAACATTTAGAGAAATTTAGAAAATACACTATATTGATGGACTAAGTTACAGTGCCATTTGCACATTAGAACACATATGCAGGATTTGAAAATTAAGAATAAATCTGTGGGTTATCTGTGTTAATTTGTTGCCAGCCAGTCATTTTAATGTCTACATGTAAAGTAAAGGTTATCCGATTAACATGTAAGAAGAGAGAAGTGGACATTTTATTTGCTGCCGGGCAATAAAATGGAAAGTTTGAAGTTGTGATGACTACTGTAAAACATTTAATAGCGGAACGTAAAAAGCAACGATGATAAAACTAAGAATATAGTTTAAGTAAGAGAAAATGTGAATATAAAATCTCCATAAAAGTTAGAGATGGCGAGTATTACTTACTTTCTCTTTCAGAGCCTAATCCTCGAGCTCATGAACGATAACAAGGGATATTAGCTAGGCAATTTATGAGTTTTGAGGACAGAATTAATACAGCCTTGGCAGAATAAAAATTTAGGGGCCCGGGAGCAATTTTAAAGTTCTATATCACCGCCTCATCCTTTTGAAATTGCTTTTATTAGTCTCAGGAAGAATAATAGGCACCCTGCGATATTGGAAATCGTAAAGAATATGACCGCTTATGAGATTCCGATATATGTGCACTCAGGGGTCGGTATTAGTTTTTCTACAGTCTTAGAAAAATTATTACCTCATATCGAAACTAGGGATTTATATTTTTTCTCTCTTTAATATTTCATTCCACGGTCTAGAAGCAGATTCTAGTAGTAGAAAATTGGTGCCGATTTTTTAAAGGTTAAAATACAACCCAAGATAAAACGAATTTCTCTAATCGTCGGGGGTTTGAGGATGAGATTTTGGTGACATAAAATTAATTTTTTTAAAAACGATAAAAAAATAAAATAAAAACATAATAGAGAATGAACATCTTTTGAATAAACATCTTTTCTTTATATTTTTCTTCTTCTTCGTAAAGTCTTGAGAGATAAAGTATATAGAGTATGATAATCATAGCATTTAACATAGAAAAAATACAATAATAATAGTGTATTTTTGTTATTATATTTTTTAGTTATAACTGCAAATCTTATATTTCACACACACACACACACACACATATATATATATATATATATATAATAAATAAAATTGGTTATTCACTATATTACCAGAGCTTACGCCAATTTAGTTTTTATTGGTTGAAATGTCTTCATAAACCGCAAAACTGCTTTTTAAGTGAGTCCTGATATGCATTCATCTGAAATAAGGAAATAAAAGTGGTGAATCATTTAGATTATTAATTTGTTTAGTATTATGTAAAAATAAATAATCGCCGAACCGCCACACAACTGTCGTAAATGCATTTATCACAAAATTAAGAGGTACATTTTGTATTTTTATAATAGCGTTATTTTTTTACTTTAGCATATTCCATCATTCCTCCAACATGGATTGACAATAGGAATCATATGTAAAGAATGGAACTTAGTGATAATTAGGGTAGCAAAAAATGTTCGCAGGCAAAGGATCTCCTTGTGCAGTCGTTGACCGAGAATAAGAATCCTCCCTATTTATGGTAACTAAGACTTTATTTATTAAGTAAAAACAAATGAGATATCTGTTTGATTTTTTGTTTGTTTTATTTTAGGGATATTTTTGTTTTTGATGTTTATAAATTTAGTACATATTTTCACTGCACCTTAATTAAATTTATTTATTGGAAGGAATTAGTCCGGGTGGCTGTCAGTGAATGAAACATTTAAACATTTTCAACCTTTTATTTTCTGCCAACGTTTCGACCCCCTTTGTGGGTCATCAGCAGGGCGTATTGTAGGCGAATGGAAAACTGAGTTGGGGTCGAAACGTTGGCATAAAATAAATGGTTGAAAAAAATTAATGTTTTCATTCAATGACCGCCACCCGGATTAATTCCTTCCAGTAATTCTCATCGGTCAACTAATTATATCCCCAATAAATTAATTTATGCATACATTAAATTAAAAAATATTAATAAAATGCATGTATACTATGAACGTGAATATGAATTTGGCATGTTTACTTAAAATTACTTGACCTATTTATGACTTAATTGCGCCTGTATATATATGCTATGGGTTTAATTAAAAACTTAATAATTTAAACTCAATAAAAAATAACGAACCAAACTTAATTTACAAGATGAATATTTATATGAAATGAAGCGGTATATATACATATATATATATATATATATATATATATATATATATATATATATATATATATATATATATATATATATTTCACATTGATAATTGTGAAAGTTTGTAATTAATGCTTCACACATAGTACTATCAAAGAGAAACATTATTTTAAAGTAATAATATAGGCCCCATCGTCCCGGGGCTATGAAATTAATTATGTGAATAAAATAAAAACATGAACAAAAGAATGAACATCAACCAATTAGGCAGAGTAAAAGTAATGAATGAAACAAATCTTCTCCCTTCATCACTTTCTAAAAGCAATTAAATCCCATCTGGTAAAAGGCGACAGGCTATGAGTCTTCAAAAACGTGTACTCTTAACTGATGAAATTCGAAGCCTTTTTGTGTAATTGACTCTAAAATGAAAAACGAACATGAAATAGTAAAAGCAAAACACACGACGTCCGATCTCATCGTATAAGGCCTATGAAGATAATTTTGTTTAGATTCTGAAGTTGTACGTGAACTACTCGCATGTGTTACCAGAGGTTTGGAATGGATTAAAGATTTCTCGATTTTCACGGTGATTACTAAAGGTTTGGCTTAATTAAAGTTGTTTATACTTTTTAATTAATTTACTATGTCATATTACAGCTGTAACAATAATGGAAAATTCTAATTGTGACTAAAGATTTCATTCACACAATAATCTGAAATAGTACTTTAGTCTTTTTTCTTCTCTGTCTCTCTTTTTCTCGAAAACTGATGTTCTTACCCCAAAAAACTACTCCTGTTTCCGTCACAAACATAGCTAAGTCTGTAAATATCCAATTTGGCTCTAATTTAATAGATTAATAAAAAAAAAGTAATTGTATAATGTTTTATGACCAGACTGAAAAAATATGCATACAAAATTCAATTGTTAGTGGGATTTGTTTGAACGGTCACACGGTGTGTGTTTAATCATAAATATGTGTAAATTATATTAAAAATTATGTTTTAACATTATGTGGTCGATTCGCTGATATAAAATTGGTTTAGCAATACTTTGAACGGTACAAATCGAAGCTGCTATTGAAAAATCTATGCGGCAGATGACTTCACTCGTCAGGGACTATCTGTCCTGTCAGTCTGTTTGTCAAAGAATAAACGTCAACAGTCCGCGCCTGAACATGAAAGCTGTTACGTTTCGCCACAAATGGAAAAATGACGGATTCACTGAGTAACCGTTGACATTTAGGCAAGGCGTAAAACCGTATAACATAAAGCGTTTGTTGGATATTACCAATTTACTAGGTTTCTCTTACTATATAGCGTACCAATTATTCAGACCTATGAACATTACTATACCTATAAAAAACACTGCAAAGTATTACAAAATGTTTTTTTATTTTTAAATAACTATATTGGAGTATAACTGTTTACATAGTTGTTTATATGCAATTACCTAACGTAAAAACAATAAATAATTCAAGAAAATGACATACCACCATTGCTAATTTCAAAACGCTATATCTCTGCTAGTTCTGAACCAGTTTCAATGATTCTTTTATAATTTGGTATTTATTTAGTTATGAGAACTAGGAAACACGTTGTTTTTTTTCAAATTATCAAACATCTTTTGTCTACGTCTAGGTGTTAAGATCATCGTATTTTTGTGGTGAAAAAAAAAAAAAAAAATGGTCCAGTAGTTTGCACCGCACGGCGGACCATCGATTTTTTTTTTATTCGTTATTTGGATTCAACGTATCTTGAAACGCAAACCCTCAAATTCTGAGGGAGGTAATGTTTTTTTCTCGACCAATAAGATTCATTGTCTAAAATAAATAACTCAAAGCATTTAGACTAGACTTCGTTACTATTTCATTTCCTTTTCTTTCGATTTCAGTTTTTTTTTTTTTTTTTTTTTAAAGTCCTGTTCCAGAACAACTTAAATTCGTTTTTTATTATCAATAATAACCGAATTTTAGGGATAATATCTATTGTAATTTGTGACTTGAATATACAAATTAACTTTTTTTTCTCTGTTTTATCGTGCTTTAATGACCTAAAATTCTGTACATATTTTTCTCCATCATCAAAATTAACTGTGTTATGGGCGTATTTATAAGTAAAATTTCAAGTTTTTTCTTTTCTTTTTATCTCTTTTTTTAAAAATAATTTTACGTGTTTTTCTTATTAAAAAACTAATACATTTTTTCTTATCATCGAAAATAACAGAGTTACTAGCGTGTATATAAGAAAGATATCTTTTTTTTTTCTGGGTATTATTGATAATAATAAAGCAAAAAATGAATGCAAGTATCGCTTTCAAATGAAATCAATTTCACTTTTTGAATTCGAACACAATGTTTTACTACACCAGTATAATACTTTTAATAATCAAGCTTTTTGTGGTACTTTCACTTGTCATATCCCTTATAACATCCCCTGGGTTAATAGTAATTATTTTACAAAAAACAAGCATATAGCATTTATGTTGATATTTCGTATAAATGACCGAGTATTATGTTGTAGTATATTCAATGATGCGTAAAAAAACTCTTACATAGTCAGTGTTGAAGTGCATATATTATTTATCTTATATATATATATATATATAAATATATATATATATATATATATATATATATATTTGTATATATTAAATTTGTTATGATAGTTACTTTATTTATTTTGTTCTATTGCATTTGAAACATTTTCTTTAATATTGTTAATGTAATACTACTTTCATATGTAAATTAATATAATCATATTATCATTCATGTAGTATACCATTAAGATATGGAACATGATGTTATAATAAACGTCCTTATGTGGGTTACCATGTAAGGAAAAAAAAAAAAAAAATAAAAAAAAAAATAAATATATATATATATATATATATATATATATATATATATATATATATATATATATAGATTAAGTTTATAATTATTTATTTATTTTAGAGTGCGGTTCATACGATCTACGAGGTTCATCGTTTAAACCCTGCAGTAGAAATTGTTTTGTTTTTTAAAACTACTTTAGAGAATTTACCTCCTTGTTGGAGTCATGCATCTCGGACATGTCTAATTAAATACTGATTTTTTAATTTAAATTTTTAGGAAACCATTTAAATATAGACGTCTTGGGGATCTCACTTAATAATCGATTTCTAAAACTGATTGTTACAATATTTTTTTCTTAATTCTCTGTTATAATATGATTTAAAATTAGCTGGATATTGATATTTGACATTCTAAATTTCATTATATACATTAATATTAATTAGTACAACAAATGTATGCCTGTTGGTTTTAGCTTTAATTTCAACAAGATTCAAGTTTAAATGCTGAATGTTTTATTTATATTTTTCTGATTTGGAAATCCTGAGTTTGGTGTTCAAACCAGCTTTTTATGACAGGATAATTATTTTCTACGTCATTTCAGCGGATCCAACCTGGCCAGTAATTATCCCAAAATTTGGAGAAAAAAAAACGTAACGGTTGGGCGTAATCTCGGCCGACACCAACCTTGCAAGAGCGGTTGGCCTGTAGTGAGTACACCTACTGTTTACTAGTCACATGACTTCATGATTTGTGGTAGTTTCTTTTTTTTTCCCTTAAAGCTAAGCATAATAATAATTAAATTGAATTAATCAAGACCATCTTATGGTGTAATTATTGAGTATTTGTGCTGTACTTTCTTATTCTCACCTGATATAATATTGCAATGGTGGTGGTTAGCATAACAGCCTCCTATGCTTCAGGTCCCTGGTTCAAACCCGCAGTTGGCCCTAGAATTTTTTAATGGTAGTGAAAAATTCTTAGTTATGCCGTCCTTCGGAAGGGACATTAAAAGGTGGTCCCGAGCCTGCGCGATGTCAGGTACTCGTTAAAGATCCATATCCTGATTAAACCTGGATAGGCAAAATTTAGGATTCCCACTGTAGCATCTTCCGATGAGCCCAAACAGCATAAAGAGGCGTTAAATAAACAAACAATAAAAAAAATATTGCTCTGTATCAAGCCGTATCCATTTTAAAAATATTATAGAACAGAATATTATAGAAAATGTTCTAATAATTAAGGGGCTCCTGCAAGGAGGGTTGCATTCTTATTTCTTAAAACAACGAAAGCCAGCATACAAAAAAAGTGACCTCTCCCTTCCTAAATGTCCCTTAAGATACAGAGATAGAATTTACAGATAAGACATCGAAGGATAAGCACATACCCGAAGATGATAAAAGAGTGATACCTATGCCTTCTCATACCATCTGGACTTCATTAACCTTAATTAATTTTTACATTATTAGTAATTACAATGCCTAACAATTATTATATTGTTTTTTAATCAATCATTTAGATTGTTTTAATGTTAACTAGTAAATTGTATATCACAAAGACCTTTGAAAAATATACCAATTTCAATTTGTTATTGCACAGTTATCTTAAATAGTATTTGGTATCTCGTAGTTTAAATCACCTTTGGTATAAATGAATAGAGTAAACACGTAACCAATATATTGATTGTCGAATCGTTTGCTATTTACTGGTATTGAAGGATTTACACTTTGTATGAGGACACTTTAATTATATTATAACAACAATAATTTGTTAGCTTTTTTAATCATTGTTTACATTAGTTGTAACTAGTTAATTAAAATCCTATGGATTCTCACTGATCCTATAACACCAGTTCCCCTAACAGAGGAGCGGTAGCTTTTATTACCCGAGGACACTACTAGGAAAGCAATTTCCCCACACACCATTAACAGTTGACAAATGCGCGCTGAGTTGTCATGTGCTAGTGCGCGCCGTGGTACTAACGAATTGATGGCCGCGCTGCGCACCAACGCCCCATCAACTGTGGTTTTAGTGCTGTTTGCCCCATCACTCAGTGTCACTTAGCCAGATCAGGTCGGCAAACATTGAGCTCACTCCTAATATTTGTTTCATTACTTTGGATCTGATTCACTGCCCTTTATGTCAGGGAAGCTGCCTGTATCTTGTCTTGCAAATGTATACATTGTCTTTCGGAAATCTATGTATACAGTTGGTAAGCTCGGTATCTGGCAAGTGTTGACACTGCTTTAATTAGGAGGGGACCCCTGCTCGCTAAATACTGAAGGGACTTACTAGATGTAGTATGTTTTATTAATTTCTGAATAAGAAGGATGTGCATTTCTTCGTTGAACCATGAACTTTTAAAAAAAGAAACTATATTTATCAATTAACAGTTGTAAATTTCAATAAATTAATATATAAAAATATTTATCAATTTACAACTGTATTAGGATCCCTTGAATGCAATTGTAATAGGATCCCATCACCTCCTGAAAACTGTTCCACATATCCCAACCTTGTACCTAAATAGTAATCCTATGAAGTTCCACTGAACCGTCAGGAATCTGAGGGTAACCTTCGACCAAACACTATCCTTCAAAAACATATTTCCGAAATCTCCCGTCGTACCTTTTTAACCTTAAAGCGACTGTTTTCCCTCCTCCACCTACTCCCGCATGAAACCCGAAAACTCCTCGTTACCTCTCTAATATTTGCTCTCTTCGACTATTGCTGTACGGTATACGATGATGTATCTGGGGATCTTGAGGTAAAAATTAAACGCTTAATTAATTGCTTTGTCCGATTCATCTTCGGGGCCCCTAGGTACGCCTCCGTATACCAACTTTATGGCGAGTTGAAGTGGCTTTACCCTTCCAATCGTCGCAAGTATTTCCTTACGTCATTCCTTTACCAAGCTATCCAATATCGCCGTCCATCAAAATTTTTGACTTCCTACAATTCAAATCCTCTGTCCATCGTCGTTGTACACGCTCCAGGCCTTCAGATTTATACAGTACGGCCCACCGAACTGCACATTTCGACAGATCCTTTCTCATTCGATCCACAATCCTATGGAATTCCATTCCTCCTTCCACCCGTCACTCCGATTCTCTTCCTACCTTCAAATATTAATCACTTAATGAATATCCAGGCTCAATAAAATTCTAAATAAGCTTTTTTTTATTTTTGTTGTTGTTTTCTTCTTATTTAAATATGTCTATTTCATATAAGTAATCATTAACTTGTTTATATTTGTTTAATATAATCTAAGACTCCAAAGCACATTTTGTACATTCCGTATATTTTATTCTAAAGGGACATGTCCCAGGATAATAAAGAATGTATTTATTATTATTATTAAGATATACGTCAAGTAAATGTGATGGAAATATAATACAATGCCATAGAGTGACACTACCCACAGTATTCCAATAGGAATTCTTAAGCATAAGGTTTTCAGAAAGTTTGGAAGGATTATCAGGAATCGAAGAGAAGCCAGGATTGAAACTAGTGAATTAGAGTGGGAATGAAGTTTGTCATGAAAAGAATGACATTTTGTTCGGGCCAAATTAGCAACATATGGAACATCAACGTCTCTATGGATGAGTATTTTTCGTGACTAAAGAGCGTTGAGGATTTTGGATTGTACAGATTGGATACGAAAAGAATTCGATGGTTAGTATATCCCCATACTCACTACTCGCCAAGTCAGTCGGTCTTATGATTGAGTAAGTGAGCCTTTTGTAATGAAGTGAAAGGTTTAAGCTTTTTCGAGTGTTTCTTACTTAAGGATATGTTTAATGTCGCTTTAGTCTCGTAGGAGGATTCCAATTGTCAGCGTGCAGTCCTAGGCTTTTTTATCTGTTTAACAGTGGATGTGTTAATTAAAGGATAATGTAGTGCAGGAAAGTCATAGGTTTGTGACGTTTTGGGTGAAGGTTATTTGGTAAATAGTCAAGTATTTGATCAATACTTCAAGGTCCCTGATATGAGATTGAACAGTGTGGGAGACAATGGATCATTATCTACTGATAACACACATTCATTAGCATAGATAGAAAGGAAAGTGCTAGGATTCGTTAGGATAACAGCTGTGTAAAGAAAAAGGGATACGTGGACGGTGCCTTGAGGAAAACCAGTTGACTCAGTAAAAAAGGAGAAATAGGAACAATTGTAATTTATTCTAAAAAACCTATCAGTGAGGTAGGACTGGATAATGACCGGACTTAAATATTTATATTCTGTATTATTTTTAAAAATTTTAAAACCCCTAATACACGCACAGAACTATAAAAAAAAAAAATCTTACATGTTTAGTTTACTAATGTAAATGATTGATACTGCTTTTAGTTTGTTTGGTGGATTTGGCAGGGTGGATACCCTACTTTCATAGGACTCTTCCTGGAACCATCTTGAGAAATAAATAAACATTCTATTAACAGAATAATATATATCGAGGAGTTTTTGGTGTAGTAACATACGATTTAAGATCAGAATCCTCAGCCACTCAATGGAGTTCCATTCATTAAAATTCTTTGCTCCTCAGAGCTATAATAGGCATCAATAGTTAATATAATAATACTATAAGCTTTATTTGTTACATTACTAGTGTATATTTATCAAGCTGGTAATTTGGATGGCTATTTATTTTTCACAGATCCATCTTAATTGAAGCCAATATTTACGGCTATACCTTATTTATGTAGTATACAGCATTAATATATAGTTTATTATATCTTTAGTTTAAAGTTTGCTAGTTAATCATGAATAAATAACACATGAATATGAATAAGCGAAGGAATTCGAACAATATCCATTTCGCTATTGTTGACTGTATTTTAACATTATGACAAACTTTTAATGAAAATTTCCATAATTATGTTTGAACAATAAAAAAACAAGCGAGATCCTAGTAATTATAAATTGAAGTCCCTTCATTTTGTCGAAGTTACTTTTTTTCCTCCCCTGCTGAGCTATGATAATGACTGTGGATGGAGCCCACGAAAAACAAATATTTGCATTTAATCAGGCCTCGAGGGAAAAAAAGTGAGACCTTTTTTGTTGTAAAATGCTTTAATGTCCTTTCGTTTCTCCAGAGAGTAATAATTATTATTAATAGGGCGCTCATCAGAGGGTAAAATGAGATAGATTGTTTTATTAGTGTATGATAAAAAGTATTATTTAGCAAAATTTACAACTGTATTTAATAATTCTTTAACAATATATGCTGGTAGAGGAAATGGCATGAATCTAACATGTAGAGAAGCTACCCAATTTTAGCATCCTTTATTAATAATATTAGTATAAATTATTATATTCGTTGTATATATTATATCCTTAACATCGTATGTATTATTTTTTTATCTATTTATATGAAGTCTTCATGTGTTTTGTAATTTTAAGTCATTTGAGTATCTGTATGTATGTAAAAAAAAATATTATCTTTTTTTTATGATGTTTCTTTTATAAGTACGATGTTTTACTTTTTTCCTCTCTGTAACAAGGCTGATCCAAAGAAAGACTAAAAAGAAAATGGCCGAGGGATCTACTAATTTAATTATCCCAACTTGAGAAATTCATTTACAGAACCCTGGTCTGAAAAATCATGAAAAACTTTATATATCACATTCCCTATATGCGCAGCTACGTAGTAGAGAATAAAAATAATAATCATAAAGTTTTCCTATTTATAATCAACAAAATGAACTTTGAAGTAATTACAAAGTTTGATCCATACATATGGCTTTATATATTTCTTTGATAATATGTCATTATAATTCTTTGTGATATCCTCAATACGTTTTCCTAGATTGTTAAGACTTTAGAGAACGGCTTTAATTGATAAATTGTTTCCTATTACATACAAATGGAAAAAAAAACAACCTATGCCATGCTTTTATAGATATCTATATTCTTATAAAATATATGTAGCTAATAAAAATGAAATGTATATAATTATTTTACAACAAGTAAATACTTAAACAGCAACCGCTGTTATGCTTTGATGTTAATATGTATTCATCAATGTATGTTAATATGTATTTTCTTAAGCACTGCAAACTATTAAACTTTTTTGCAGATTATATATAAGACATTATATTTTTAGATTATATCTAATATATAGAATATTTCTGACTTCGGAATTTAATATTCATCCTCCTATCGCCTCCTTTTGTATATTTCTTTTTTCTATTTAAAAATATATATTGAATCTAATTATAAATTTATTTTTCCCACACAAAAAATATAGTTTTCAATTTTGCTTGTAGGATGATTGACGTTTATTCACTAACTAAAGATATTAATGGATCGCTTAAACTGTTTTCATATTGCTTGTATCATATTCAATTAAATTAGTAAGTAATATATGAAATAGAGTAAAAAGATAAAAAACCTAAATTGCTCTGTGATATCTTCCTTCTTTATTATCTACTACCTTCATGAGCATGGTATGAATTATTAGCTTGTGGAGGATAGCATTTTCCATATTTTGGAGACTAATGCTTCATACCCTTATCGCTTTACAAACATTTAACCCAGCAAACATTGCCAGTTCACATGTTCATTAAACATCTGCACATCTTACTTGCGAAATAATACGTGTATAAAGTTAATAGTTGGTAAATGGCTGTAGATTTAAGATACTTCATAAAGTAAGATGTATTGCTTCTTTTCTATTATTATCATTTATTAAATTTATATTATTAGCTCATCTCACTTATTTATATTTATATAAAATATATTCGAGCAGTAGAGGATAAAGGCCGGTCTAACAGAAAACAATAAAAGAAATACTTCAAGATGATTTATACTAATGAAATTTATTTTTTAAAAACACAGCTAGGCTACCGAATATAATTATTTTGATAACGCCTCAAGTTTAAATCAAGGAGGCGGATAAAAAGAAGCGTTTTAAACGAATATAGTCTTACAATTAACCCGCCCTGCTTCGCACATGGACAATTTGAATTAGATGTCACTTTATATTTAAAAATTACTGTTTGACCGATTTAGAATTTATCTCTATGGTGTAGTTAGTTCATCGAAACGAAATTGCACTGAACACGGAGTTATCATATCTTTATTTTAAGGTCTATTCGTTATTATATTTAATTAACGGTAAATGTGAGAAACCTTGCCGTATATTTTTGCCAATATTATTTTAAATAAATAATAATGGATTCAGTTTATTGATTTGTAATTTTAAAGTGAATCATCGATATAGATTTGTCTCTTTCTTAAAGATTTAACAGCTTTCAGTGATTTTATATGCCATCGTCAAAGCTTTGTCATAACTGCCTGTTTTACTGATGACTTTACAATACAGGATAAGAAATGTTTTTGTTTGTAAGTGACGCCTTGTAAGTGACATATAGTTGTCCTTATTATAACGCACGTTAATTTTCGTCAGGCAAAAGGAGCAAGTAGCAGATGACTTGATTATAATAATAATAATAATAATAATAATAGGCTTAGCGAACCCGAAGGTTCGATGCCGATACCACCAAATTCCGCCCACACAGACTCGTCCAATGCTCACCATTCAAGCCTAAGCTCCCGAGATCAGCCTTAACGCAATCCTCCCATCTCCGCTTCGGCCTACCTTTCGGACGCCTACCAGTCGGATCAGCAAATACCAACTTTCTCGGAATCCGCTCGTCATCGAGCCCAACAACTTTACTCGCCCATTTGAGTCTCCGCGATGCAATCAGCTCAATTATATTCACAGGATACAAGTTCCGCAATTCCGCGTTATGCAACCTTCTAAACTCCCCAGTGGCCTCATCTCTCTTTGGACCAAATATTTTACGCAATACCTTATTTTCGAAAACCTTAAGCCGCTGTTCATCCTTTAAAGTAAGCGGCCACGTTTCACATCCGTAAAGAACCGTTGGAAGAATAATAGTTTTATAAATTCTAATCTTTAAGTTTTTAGATAGAAGCCGCGAACTAAGTAACTTAGCAACTGAATAATAACACGCATTTCCCACCTTTAACCGGGACTTTATTTCTTCTTGGATTTCATTTTTTCTAGTTATAATTGAACCTAAATACTTGAATTTCTCTACGTGTTCAAAAGTATGACCTGATACATCAATATCACCAAGATCGACACCGTTTCTGCTACTGATCATATACTTCGTCTTATCGGTATTTAATTCGAGTCCTATTTCTTTACCGGTTTTTATTAACACACTTGTATTTAGTTGCATGGTTTCCGTGTCTTCACCTAGCAGTACCAGATCATCGGCATACCCCAAAACTGGAATCTTGTCACCCATATTTAAGCCTTTCTCGGTACACATCACCTTTTCTATGACATATTCTAAAGCTATATTAAATAACACAGGTGAAAGGGAGTCACCCTGTTTCAAACCCGATCGCACCTCAAATCTCTCGGAGTAATTATGACCGATTCTAACTTTATGGAATGTTTCCGACAAACACATCTCTACTAGGTTTACTAACTTTCTAGGTATTCCCTGTTCAATCATGATGTTATATAGCTTCTGACGGTCTATTGAATCATAAGCCTTTTTAAAATCGATATAAAGTTGATGGACTACACCGTTGTATTCCAATTTTTTCTCTAATATTTGACGTAAGGAAAATAGTTGGTCAATAGTCGAGCGATTCCGCCTAAAACCACATTGGTAATCTCCGATAATTTCCTCAGCGTATTCCGTGATTCGACTAGTTAGAATTGACGAGAATATTTTATAGCATACTGGGAGAAGAGATGACTTGATTATAGAAGATTTAATTTTCTTATCCAATTAAAAACTCAATTGCAATGTATATTGCTTTAGAACCTCCCCATGAAAGAATGGTCTAAATGATAAGAAAACTGAAACCTAAGATCAGTAGAAAATTTAAATTATTCGAGAACTTATTAAACTACATATATTCAAACTATATACATATATATATATATATATATATATATATATATATATATATATATATAGAGAGAGAGAGAGAGAGAGAGAGAGAGAGTGAGAGAGAGGGAAGGAGAGGTTTTTTTATTTTTAAATAATAAAAATATGTTAGTCAAAAAAACTATTATTCTATGAAAAACGGGTGATGATATAATATAAATAAGCATCATATGGTTTATATTTAAACAATTCGTTTAAATTTCCTATTAGGGAATTTTTATTATTTTTTTTTATGTTACTGTATGATAATTAGGAATACAAACGTATAAATAGGAAATAGGAAAATTTTTTTATACAACTATATGATAACTAGTAATGTTAATACGTATACACAAAATATTTTAATAATGACTTTCATTTAAATTACCAATTTTCAGTCCAACTATAAATCGGAACCCAGTATAAAGACAACTCTCGAAAGTCCTATGGTAAAGTTTAAAGAATACCCCGCTATTGCATTATTTGGGTAGATACTCAGAATTGTCAAACTTAAACTGTAAAGAACACTATTCCCGCTCTTCTGAAAATTTGAATGACAAAAGATATCCGAATTGCCCACCCTCAGGAAGACACAAAGAGCCCTACATCCTGGAAGAGAGAGCCAGATTAATTTCGTTTTCTCTTTTATTATTCCCCTTCCGTTGTCCCCAAGTAGCTGTTTTCCAAGCCAAGCGTTCCGATCCCCCTGCTGGATTTCTGGAGCTACTCACCGTCGAAGCGGTACGTGTCGGCCTGGGTTTAATTTTCCTATTGATCTCACGGGGACATTATAAATCCTCCAGACCCTTCTCTAATGTGCTCTTGAAGACCGGCTTTATCCTTTCAGGATATCGAGGATAGATTTTTGATGGGAGTACTCTTTAAGGATAAGTCTTGTCGTCGGGTCGGAAGGTGGGATCCATCATAGCTCCCCTTACGCCGTACAGACGTCAGCTTTCGTTTTATAGCTATTCCCTATTGGCTGGATTTTATAATGCTAAATCAATACGTCCTTCTTCCCATCTTGGAGATGTTTCCACCTTTTTTTTCTTTTCTTTACTGCATCTTCGGCATATTTTTTTTTAGAACGGTATGCAATAAAATATTTTTTCAGTAAGATTTATTTTAAGAAGAAAGTTAGAAAAGTTCTATCTAATTATTTACAATATAAAATCAATTGTTGATTATATTTTAAAGATACTTCGGTTATTCTTTTAATTAGCAATGTAGGATATTTGTTCCCAACACTAATCGAGCATGCAGCTGAGTATAGTAATAATAGTAAAAATAAGATAGTAAATATCAGCCACTGGTTTTACCCGTTCCTGCTGCGCACGGGTGCTGTTTCAATATAGTGTCATTTTAGTTTAAGAAAGCACTGTTTCATCGATTAGATTAAATCACTTTGGTTATCAGTTTATTATTAATAATCAGTTTATTAGAGAAGAAGCGATGTTCATAAGTTTATAGGCTTATTATAACTTTTGTAAATCTTGCGCTTTCTTAAGGTATATTATATGGGATAACCTATGATGTAGTGGCAAGCATAACATCATTCTATGCCCAAGGTCGCGGGTTCAAACATGGCAGGTATACCTAGAATTTTTTAATGGGAGTAAAAAAATCCTTAGTAGGATGACTAAAAAGGTGGTTCAGAGCCAGTGCGATGTCAGGTACTCGTTCTCTACAGATCTCTACCCTAATTAAACCCAGATAGGCAAAATTTAGTATTCCCACTGTAGCATTGTCGGATTAGCCATTGTAGCAAAAAGTGATCTTAAAGGAATAAACAAACAAACAAGGTATATTATACCTTAATATTACTACTCATATTTTAGGGATAATTTTTTGATGACTTGATTACATAAAATTTTATTCTTCCTTCTAAAAGAAAAAAATTAATTGCAGTGTATTTATTTTATAAACCTTCAGGAATGAATGCTCTAAATTACAAAAACCGTATGAAAATTCGTCTCGTGGTTTAGCAGCATGCGAATGATCTTTTGAAGTTAAAGAAGGTGTAATACGCAATATTAACTTAACAATAAGTTTTTCGTGTATGTAACGTTTAAAGGAGTATGCATTGTAATATTTTTCATTAACGGGTTCTGAGACCTTGTTGTTATTCTGAAATATGTTACGGTTTTGGATGAAAATAGTTCTTGAGGGTAGTTTTTGATTATTCTTATACAAAGATTTTGGATTCTCTCTAGCTTTTTATAGTTAGTTAGTCTGAGTTTAAATGTTAGAGTTTGGTAAATGTAAGAGATCTGTCTAACGTTAAGCCAAGATATTTTGAGGATTTAGACCACGGTATATATGATAAGTGTAAAGTAATTTTGCGATCCATATGTGATCGAAGTTCTGTGAAAATGATTGCTTTTGATTTACTGGGATTGATCTTTAATTTCCAGTTATGAAAGTATTTGTTGATTTATTATTATTTTATTTTTTTTTTATATGTTGAATATTTTATCTATACGAAAAGATGATGTGTACAAGCCTGTATCGACCGTGTATAAAGACCTCACAAAATGAGTGTGACTTTGGAATTCGGAAATGAGTATTTGGAAAAGATTTAATAAGAATATATTAAAAGCTTCATTCTGAAATATCGTCTAACTCTATAAGACTTTGAATATTATAAAATCATATAAATGTTAAAATCCTGTTATAAAATGTTCTTGTTTTGCTCTAAATGTTACCTGTAAGGAATTTTCCCTAGGGTTTTAGCATGGGGAAAGGTTCCCTGAACACCAGGATGAAAACTGAGTAGATCGCTATAAAAACATTAGGGGATCTGGTTTCGAACCAAACTAAAGTAGAAAGTATCACTTTTAAGTTTCCGTCGCAGTGATAAGTTCAATCAGTATGCATATTAATAGATAATTCAATATTTTTATTTTCAGACATTGATATACAAATAGGTAATTTAATGTAAAATAAAGGATAAATAAATTTGATATTAATATTCGTTATTCATATTAAAATTAAAATACATTTTGAGTTAATATTTTAAAATGCACAATGTTACAATGATGTGTATTCTAATCTAATAGTATTTACTGATAATTTAATTTTGTGTTATTTTATTATTTTATGAATGAAGATCTGTTCAATTATTACTCGATCTTATTTCAGGACATGATTATTTTGGAGATGATTGTAATATCATGTTTAACGTTGTTTTTTTTTCAGGTATGCCCTGGGAATTTGGCTTTCTATTTGTGGATGAGATAGTTTCGTAAGTAATGATACTTGTAATTTTTAATTTATATGTGAATTGTATTGGACTGTATATAAGAATGTGTTGAATGTTGCTTTATATGCTTTTGTTTTCTACAATCCAAAGATTTATTATGTTTTTGTTTGTTTTTTACAACTACAATTCTTGATTAAAAAAAAAAAAAAAGTTCAACATAGGAAAATAGTTATTCTTATATATTATTAAAAGTATTTTATATTAATCAACTTTAACTGGAAAAAGTTTATACATTCGTCATTTATGCCTGTTTTAATGATTTTAATGTCTTCCTTTTTAAAATAGATACTGGTTTTTCGTTATATATACATCTTTTCGTTTTGTTTATTTTATTTTAATTTTGTTTCCTTATCTCCATTTGGAATATCTCGATTTTCTTTTTATTTCTTATTTATTCCTTCTTATGTATCTTCCGTGTATTTTAAGGAATTTGATTTAAAAAAAAAAAATGATTCTTGACATGATGTAATATATGTGAAGGAGATATTTTTGTTTCATTATTATTGTTATTTATTCAATTGCAATCTATGTTTTTTTTGTTTTTTTTAGATTGCAATTTTAATAATGATTCAAGAATCATTTAAACAATATTTAAAGAAACAAGAGTTAAGTAAAACATTAGCTACATCATGAAACTACGAACCATGCTTGTCCTTAAAAAAAATGCGGGACTCAGAAGATCCCTGCGCCTCTGTATATCTAATTTTTAATTTCCGGTTTAATCAATATATTATCAACATGGAATTAATGCTTGAGTTGTGCTAGTAGCCTATACTGGTCTTACTTGTGCCCATCATTCTCACGGTATAGAATATAATTATTGTTCCTGTTAAACGTTTTACTGAGTGCAGTGTTTCCCAACAAAAAATTTTCGAGGAACCCTACAGCTAATCATTTCCATGGCAAGAACTCGATAAATCCTAAATATTAGATATAAAAATACATTTTTAGTGGGTTACCCGATATCATGTATGCGAAATCCTACTGCTACCGAAACTATTTATGCCTGATTTGGGCAAGTAGGGGAAATGGAATCGAAGAAGAAAATCACCTACTTTAATACGCGAAACATAGAATTACTAAAATTTAAGATTAACACAAGAAAGATATTTTTACATTACACACAAAGAGAATAAAATATCGTTCATTATCTGTAGCGTTAAATACATCCTTTAGACTTTATCTGTTTTTCTCGAAACTTTAGAAAATAACCAATTTTAAGGTTCTAATTGCGCAGTCACTAGTTGCTAACTACTGAGTGAGGAATCCCAAGCGTATGGACAAAACATATACTATTCGATTTCGAATTAAAACGTTGAGTTCCAAAATGTACAACAGTCCACTTTAGATAATTTTACAGAAAACGCAAAAATCTGTTATTTATTTATTACTGGACCAATTTACTTGATTCTATTTTTATTAAAATCCAAAGTTGATTTTTTACTTTATTGACAACTTATTTTTCCAAATCATTGCACTTTTCCCACGACTTTTTAACAATATAATGTGGATATAGTTCTTTTTGGAAGGAATTTAAAAGGTAATAGTCCTTATTGGAAGAATATAACGCGAGATACCATTCATCATAACCTTCCTCGTATAACATTACTCACAGCTAACTTCTTTATAATGTTAATTATTAAGTTATGTATATTTCCCTATTCTCTCTCTGAGAAATATCTTTCCTTGTTGGTTAACTAGATCTTATTGTCTATTCTTTATAAAGAAACTGAATATTCAAAGAACCTTTTATTTATTTTTGGCACTATAATAAGAAAGTATTTAATTATGAAATTTGTTTTGAACTTTTACTTATTCTTTCTGTAAATTTAACTTATATTATTAACTACGAGTAAGCAATATTTAACTGTAAAGAATGATAAATAAATAACTTTAAATGCAGTCTTTTACATTCTCCCCCCCCCCCAAATAAAAAAATAAAAAATAAATCTGTTAGGTCAGATCAGGCACGGTTTTTCTTCTCATATTTAGCAAGGTCAGGGAGTTCTTATTTCAACCATTTGCCGGATGAAATAGAATTATTTTATTAAAATGTGTTTCTTAAAATTTTTATATCAAATGTATGTAACATCAAGAAGAAATACAATAAAAACCTAATTTAATTGGGAACCTATAAGAACCGAAGCGAGGTAATTAATTTGTTTAAAACAACCCTAAAAACTGATTATTAGGTTAAAACTATTGATCAAAATAATAGCAGTGATTCAAGAGGTACTAAATGAAGCAATAAAAGTGAACAAAATGAAGAAAACAATAAATTAATGGTGAATATTACGGGGTTAGGGCTTCTTCCTATAATAGGAAATATAGTTCCTATTGGAAGGAAATGAAAGGAAATATTATATTCGTTTACAATAGATATCGTACTTTTTGGAAGGAAATGTTTTTAGTACCTTTTGGAATGAAATTAAATGTGGATTTAGTATATTTACCTGACGGCTGAGCGTGATGAAGGCCTAATCACCTCATTGCACGGCCTGGTAACAGTACAAATCTCTATATGTACTCAGCCCAAAACCCTTCATGGGTTGTAGTGGTACAGGTTTTATTAATAAATGTACAATTAAATTTGTGATCTCTATGATGATTCTGCTTTGAGACACCTGAAGTTAACATGTAGAATACCATAAAATAACCTGAGAGATTACAATTATTTAAAAACCATGATATTACCATTGAGCTAATTTTATATATCTTAGATAATTTTTAATGATGGAGTTTTGTTGACCGTTGAGAAATTAGATGAGGAAGATGGTTGGGGGTGCGGTCATAAATTAAAAACACACACTTAAAATAACACTTATTTTAAATGTGTGTTTTTAATTTATGACCGCACCTCCAACCATCTTCCTCATTTAGATAATTTTTGAGTATTTTATGAACTTTATGTTATATGAAATGTGAGTATTACTACAGCTCATAACAGCTGTTCTGTGCAGTGGCTCAGAAATATGTTTGCGAAGCTATTTTACTTTAATTTTCAGATTAAAACAAAAAGTTCTTTCTTATGAAATACAAAGAACCAAAATATAAAGGAAATCTTCTGATTTTTATTTATTTGCCTGAGGTAGTTCTATTTGTTTATACACCACTGCAATTAAATGTAAAATTTAATTGAGACGTTGCTTTCCAAAAGGTACTATATCCGTTTTAGGAAATTTTACAGAAAGCGCTAAAATCTTAATTATTACTTTATTATTAATCTAGCTAATTTGATTCTTTTCGCATTTAAATCTAGAATTGTTTTCTTGACTGTATTAAAAACATCATATTAAAGTTATGAAATAATAGGTTTTATTATGTTTTGTAAGAAAATGTTTTTAGTACCTTTTGGAATGAAATGCATCTTTAAAATACTTTTTAAAGGATTATTATATTTCTTAGATAACATCTCATGACGAATTTAGATAAAACTAAACCATTATAATACAAATATGTCAAAATATCAATTTTGAACAAAATGTCCTTTAGTACCTTTTGGTAATCTACGTCTCACTCGTTAAAGGATTGTTTCCTAATCCTTTGAATTTCACTGATTAAATGACCACAAAATTATAGTGTCAGTACGAGGATCGAATACTTACACCATCAGTTTAATAATAGCCGATCGAACCACCAACCTGTCCCATAAGATAAGGTGCATATTAATAACCACATCTCTATAATATTTGATAAGGATATGCTGATGAATGGATCTTAACTATCTATCTACCGGATAAGATAAGATAAACTAAGCGATGGGCTGCACAGCGACCTTGCCTGCCGTCCCATTCATGAGCTGAGGGGTCACTGCTCCCCAGGCCTTAGTATCCAAAGGCCCCGGGGTTCCAGGCTCACAAAAAACCTACTTTTAATTCTCTACCACTTCTATATTTAAATCGTTCTAACAACCTCTCCGGCTGTTTACCAGGAAACGTCCATAAATTATCGGCGGCATTCCCGAAAGGCTTTGTACAAGCAGAGACCGTTTTAGGCCCATGTGGTTCGAATAGTTATAATTCAGTGTTGGTTGGCGAAAAAAAGAAGGTCTATTCCTACGAAACAGCTTGTTTGCCAAGTTGTTATATTCTGCGGAATAATGAATTTGGGAAATTTGATATTGAATTTGTATTTGTTAATTTTAATTAAATAAACAGATATGTTTTTTCATTATCAGTATTCTACTTCTTCTTTTAGTTAAATATTTGTGGCCAAAAAGAAATAATTATATTTAAAAATTCACAACCTTTCATTCAGGGCCATTTTAAAGTTTCTGCAAAAATTTAAGAAATCTCTATGATGAGGAATTAGCTTTGAGACATCTGAAAACATATGATGTCAGTTTAATCAATCTGAGGGATTTCTCGTATATGAAGTTTCAATGATCTCGGTAGCATACTGTATATAAATTTGATAAGCTATTTTATGATGTACAACAGATTGTAAAATATCTAAAAATTCTAATATATCTCAATAAATAAAGATTTAACTGATAAAAAAAATAAATAATAATAATAGACCATCCGAGTGGATGTGTTCCTTTTTATATTTTTGATAAGATTGTTATAATATAACAGTAACTGTATTTTTTTATTAAAGATATTTCTTTTTTTAATACTTTTACGTGTGGCCACAAGCCTCAGAATTTAAACATGTTGTTGTATTATACTAATAAAATGTTAATCTTGAGTGATATGTACAGTAGGGTTTATAGTTACTTTAAAAAAAAGTATGAAAAATATATTTTAAAAAAACCCTGCACAATAAAAAGATTTAAAGCAAATAAGTAAACAAAACAAATTACTACTTAACATAATGTAAATAAGGCAGATAATTAACATACAAATTTACTATTGATTTCATTTGTGTATACTAAACTAATATGTATCCCACACTGAATTAAGTATGATGTATTTTGTACGTTTATGTGTATAACTTTTTAGAGTTGTCTTTTTATAGTCACAAATTTTTCAAAAAAAAAAAAAAAATGTGACAACGAATATGTAAATTTTTTAATCGATGGGAGTAATAAATCGGATAGCATAGACATTAAAGGGATGTATTTTGTTGCTAAATTAAGCTAATAATAATAATGGTAGGATTGCTTTCTCTTGAGTTTTAAATCTGATTAAGGTATAATTTTGAAAATTTCTCGTCTTATTAAAATCTATATTCCATAAAGTAAGTCATTTTATTGGCCTTAACCATTCCCACATCATTTTAAGATTTTAGTACGCAAGAGATTAAATATTAAAAAACAAAACATGTATGGCTCACGTTGCTGATGTGAAAGAAAAAGAAATAAATAATATATATATATATATATAAGTTAGAGACCGCGGCGAGCCGGTATCGGGCTTAATCCCGCCTGTACCTTGTAAACATTCTGTTGTATACATCGAGGTCTAAACAAGGAAATAAAGTTAGTGTTGTTCTAGTTATCGTGCGTGTTGTTTCTATGTCCTATTACTTTTATTATTTATTATTTATATCTTATTTAAGTGAGTTAACGTAATTGGTGCCGAAACCCGGGATTTATTTGTTGAGAGCCCGGAACTATTATTTATTTATTTATTATCGCAGGTCTTTCGCTCTCTTATTTATTTATTTAAAACATTGTTTTTAACTTTCTTTTTTTTTTATTCTTTCTAACTAAAACAAGAAGGAATAATAATAATTAAAAATATAATATATATATTTAATAATTAAAAAAAAAAATTTAAAAAAAATGGCAGAAGGTGTATTACGACCCGCAGTACTTCAAGTGCCGGCAGATATACAACAGATACCAGAGATACCACAGATACCACCCCTACCACGTGATACTCTGGCGGAAGCTCATGCAAATACACTGGCATGGCTGAAGGTGAAAGCAGCGACCGCGCAAGATTTAAGGAAAGCTGTGTCGGATATAGAAAAGTTTACGGGAGAGACTGGTGAACTGAACCATTTCATAAAAAATGGCGACCGTATAATAACACGGATCGAGGTGAAGACGGCGGAGGGTCTACTACACAGAGATGACGCGGATTCGCTCAAGGCTGATCTAGTTTGTCGGGTAAAAAGAAATATACTCAATTTGATTCAGGCCGACGAAGAAACCCCCTGGGCAGTAGTGAAAGACCGGCTTAAGAAGGCTTACGGAGGCGGCAGGTGGTCCCCAGAGGAAGACATCTTCCAGATGTTCAGGGAAGTTAGGCACCCTCGCCAGTCAAGTGGACAATACGCAGGAGCGTTGCTGACGAGATTCAACAATATCACCGCGAAGATGAGAGAAATAACGAGTGCATCTGAAGTTGAACCTAGAATGGTGTTTCTGTCGACCATCTTGTTAGTAAAGCTGGCTAGAGAGACGGGGAGAAAGGAACCGTTCCCCAAAGACCGTCCTTTTGTGGAATGCGCCCAGGAAATGATGGACATTAGTGCGCGCGATGAAGAATCGAGGATGGAGGTAGAGGAAACTGGGTGGACTAGGGTGTCTTATAGAAGACCCAGAACCAAACCTGCCATTTGGAGGAAAAGAGAGCCGGAGTATGAAAGGAAGTACAGAACGGCGGCTAACGATAGTAAGAGGACGTACCAGAACGTGAAAAAATATCCAAGAAGAGAAGAGAGAAAATGTCACGGGTGCGGTAAACCGGGACACCTAGTGGCGCAGTGTCCCCGAACAAAATGCTTCGAATGTGGAACAGAGGGGCATATTGCGAAGCAGTGCCCGTATATGTTTCGCCAAAGAGAATCATCTCGAGGCGAGCCGATGGAGATAAATGCTCAGAGAGTGTGGAGGAGGAGCAGATCTTCGGCTGGGTCCACGGAGAGTTCGGAGACATCCGACACGGAGGAAGAACATTTAGAGCTTGAAAGCAGGAGAGGTGAAAGGCGTGGAGGAAGGCGAAGAGAGGAAAAGCGGCCGGCAGGAGCAGAAAGGAGGGAGCGAGCAGAGACCTGAGGAGAGTGGCAGCAGAGGGGCGACCGCACGATCGAGAATTACAATATAAGGAGCGAATACGGCGGTCTGCCTATAATTAGAGTGACGAAAGGAGTGAAGTGTTTGGTGGATACCGGGAGCTCTAGCACAATAATGAGTCGGCGAGCGGCGGAGAAGTTGTGTGGCAGCGGAGGGGCACTCCAGATACAGGTATGTACATGCAAATTGATCACCCTGGTTGGGCCGTGCGAAGTAGAGGGAGAAGTTAGCTTAGATCTCGAGAGATGGGTAACACGTGGGGGTCAAGTGACGGTACATGTGGTGGCGAGCATGCCCCGTGAATATGAGGGAATTATTGGTTGTGATCTATTGGGAAAGGTAGGAGCGCGAATTAGGAGCAAAGGGGGACGTTGGTCGGTTAAGATTGGAGGGAAAACTTATAAGTGCCGGGTACTTAATAGGGAAGGCAGAGTAGGGACGGTTAGTCGGGTCAAGGAATGGAGGTTGACATTAAGGGAAGAATTCGGAGACATTTTCTTTAAAGAAGACGGACTGTTAGGGGCAACTGGGAAAACAGTTCATGAAATTCCCCTAAAGCAAGAAAGGGTCACGTACGTGAAGGAAAGGCGATACCCTCAAGCATTGAAGCAACACATTAGGGACGAAATACAGAACCTAAAAAAGCAAGGTATCATCAAGACAGTACTTCGCCATATAACAGTCCCCTCTGGATAGTAAAGAAGAAGAGCTTGCCGGGAGAAAATAAGGAAAAATATAGGCTAGTGATTGATT
Source organism: Piezodorus guildinii (assembly GCA_023052935.1). Classification (NCBI taxonomy): domain Eukaryota; kingdom Metazoa; phylum Arthropoda; class Insecta; order Hemiptera; family Pentatomidae; genus Piezodorus; species Piezodorus guildinii. Next base: position 153,623,169 of record CM041292.1, read on the forward strand.
TCAGGAAACTGAATGAAAACACCCTAGATGAAAAATATCCCATCCCCAGATTTGAAGATATTTTAGACCGACTAAGCGGGTCAACCATATTCAGCACACTTGATTTAAAAGCCGGTTATCACCAAATCAGAATGCACCCTAAAGATAGCCATAAAACAGCTTTTTCGTTCGAAAGAGGGCATTACGAATTTAGAAGGATGCCCTTCGGCTTGAAAAATGCGCCGATTACATTCCAAAGGCTTATGGACGAGTTCTTTAGGGGAATCGATGAAACATTCTGTCAAATATATATGGACGATCTGCTAGTGTTTAGCAAAACCGAGGAGCAACACGTAGCACATTTAAGAAAAGTTTTTGATAGAGTGAGAGAGTTTGGTCTAAAATTGTCCAGCGATAAGTCTCTGTTAGGCCAGGAGCAGATAAATTTTCTAGGCCACACGATTTCAAAGGAAGGGGTGCGACCCGATAGGAATAAGGTGTTGGCAATTCAGCGCATGGCGGTCCCGCGCGACGTGAAGGGAATCCGGCGATTGCTCGGCACGCTGAATTATTATAGAAGATTCGTTCCCGAAATGGCGGAATGCCTTGTACCTCTTAACGACTTGATTAAAAAAGGAAAGAAGGTGATAGTAACGCCTGAGATGGAGACCAATATTAAGCGCTGTATGAGAAAATTGCAAGAAGAGCCGGTGCTGGCGTTCCCGGATTTCTCTAAGGAGTTTACTATCACGACTGACGCAAGCGAATACGCGCTGGGGGCGGTGTTATCACAAGATCAAGTAGAGGGTGAACGTCCGATCGCTTATGCTAGCAGACGTCTCTCAAATGCCGAGACGCGCTATAGTGCTCTGGAACGGGAATTGTTGGGGATAGTGTGGGCCATTGATCACTTTAGACCGTACGTGTTTGGCAGAAAATTCAAAGTCCACACGGACCATAGACCGTTACAGTGGGTGGGCACCCTGAAGGAGTCCTCAGCTAGAGTTACCAGGTGGAAAGAGTTCCTCAGCCAATATAACTTTGAGATAGCATATAAGCCGGGAAAAGAAAATGTGGTAGCGGACTGGCTGTCCCGTGCTCTCATCATTAACGCATTGGAAGAAGAAACTGGAGAGCCATCTGGCAACCTCCCACGATTTCTTAGAGATTGGACGCCAGAAGGAGAAGGCGGTCAGGGAGCGCGAGAGGAAGGCGCCACGGAAGAGGATAGCTCGGCGGACGAAAGGGCAACCCATATGGAAGAGATAGAGGCAATAATTAATGATAAACGCCGGCAGATCATCTGGAAGACCCGAATGGCGGGACCGATCAAGATCGAAAACGACGTATCTGGGAGAAGTAAAATCACCACGATCTGGTCGCAACCGGGGATCAGCGAGGATCTGATTTGCCGCACGCTTAATGATGTTTCTACGCCTGGCAAAAATCATCACCTGTATGTCGGCAACGAGATAGTATGGGAGAAGATTAAAAGACTATGGCGAGAGGAAAAAATAGGAGTGGACAGATCGTTCATCCGCTGCACCCTGATGGTCGAATTACTGAAGGATGTGGAGCGCCAGCGCGAAGTGACAGTGGCGTATCATCAGGGAAAAACAAACCATCGAGGAGTCAACGAAACCTTCCTGGCACTCAAGCGAAGATATTTTTGGTGGGGCATGAGGAAAATGATTCAGGAAATCATTGAGAACTGTAATATCTGCCTCACCACAAAGTATGATCGGACCTCAAGCGGTCCAAGAAGAGACACCCACCTCGGAGGCACCTCTGATAGATTTGCAGGTCGATACTTTCACCTGGAGAGGGTACAAATGGGTGACGATACTAGATACGTTCAGCAAGATCGCCATGGCGTATCTTGTCCAACAGCGATCCTCGGAAGCGGTTTTAGAGGCAATACGGACATGGTTCCAATTCTATGGGATTCCAGAACGAATAGCATCCGATGGCGGTAAGGAGTTCGACAATGCCGCCATACACAAGGAAGCGAAGGCTCTTGACATAGCTTGGCATCTCAACACTCCGGGGCACGCAAAGAGCAGAGGGGGTATTGAAAGGCTCCATAGTACGTTGAGCGACCATTTGCGTGTTTATCAGATGGACAAAGGCTTAGAGCCGGACATGGCAATGACAAAGGCGGTCGCGGCGTATAACCATTCTATCCACTCTGTCACGGGATTCACGCCATTCGAAATCCTCTTCGGCCTTCGGGACCGCCCTAGGGATTGGTCAGGGACGGTAGCAAACAGAGAAAAATTGGATCGAGCTGTAGCCAACCGCATATTGCTGGTGAAACGGTGGAACAAAGTCAGGCGGAGGATCGAGTCGGAGAAATGCCGCCGGGTTGCGAAGCATAATCTGGGAGTTAGAGATATTAGCGGTGACATTAAAATAGGACTGATCGTATACAGGAGGAAAGTATCGAACAGGGGAAAGGAGCTGGAGCGGTACGAGGGCCCCTTCCGAGTGATCACTATCCGGGAACATAACGTGGTCACTATCCAGAGCGTCAAGGACCCTAAAAAGCGGAGGACTGTCCATATCGAACAATTGAGGTTACCAATGGCCAAGTTAACATTACCATAGTGAGCTGGAGTGCCTCGTCATGCTGTTTTGTTGTTTTTTGTGTGTGTGCTTAATATTTTTCTTTATTGAATTTACCTTTTGTGCATTATATTCTCACGTTTTTTTTTGTTTTATTATTTTTCGAAATGTGTGAATTGTTTAGCATTTTGTTTGTTTATATTAGAGCCCGATGACCGATCGCCTTGGTTCTTTCCCTCTATTATGAAGGTTAATGTTGCGCCTAACCTGCTTAGTATAAGTTTACGGAAATTTTCGTAAACTGGCGGGGGGGAGTTAGAGACCGCGGCGAGCCGGTATCGGGCTTAATCCCGCCTGTACCTTGTAAACATTGTTGTTCTAGTTATCGTGCGTGTTGTTTCTATGTCCTATTACTTTTATTATTTATTATTTATATCTTATTTAAATGAATTAACGTAATTTATATATATATAAATATATATAAGGTTATTATTTATAAATACTTTAAGTCCAATTTCCGAAGTTGTGAAGTATGTTACTGTTAATAATTTTAAAGCGTAGGACAAACAATACAAAGTGATCTGTAAATTATTTATATTTTACTGTTTCCTCTGACCTGTAATTTTATAGATATTTGTTCTTTTATATTAATATTATTTTACGATTTTGTATTGACAATATATATATATATATATATATATTATATATATATATGTGTGTGTGTGTGTGTGTGTGTGTGTGTTTTTGTTTTTTTTTAATGATCCCTTTGATTATATATTTGCTTTAAGACATCTGACAATGCGTGAAGTAATTTTGGTAAATCTGTTATTGGAGTGCTAATTTTTACTTTAACGTCATACTGTGATAAGCATTAAATAAGTGATTAAAACAATAAAGTGTTTTTAGCATGAAAACAACCGAGCTTGACTTAAATTTAGCTTATTTTAAATTTCTAATGTTGCAGTTGCGAACTTTCATGAATTCTTTAATAGGTATTTGTAGTAAATGGGGGAAACTGATATAAATTACAAAATTTTATCGAATAATGTGTGAATTGTTTGTAGAAACAACATGCGGGTCTATTTTTTTTTCAGATATAGAAACTCTCTAACCCCAACATTCCCTGATCGCTCCCCACGTGCTTAATGGCACAATTCCAAAAGGGAGAGGGTTAATTCATCCCCGAGGTTTTTTAGTTGAGGAGCACATGTGCCAGGTTTTATCAAAACGTCCGATTCCCATTCGGGTTGAATGAATACCATTAAAATCTAGGGGGGTTGTGTACGGTTTAAATTATTTTTATTTATTCGTAAAAGATCTATTCTAAACTTTAATAAAACCGACTAGCGATTCAGAAGTGACACCGTATTTTCAGGGAGTGGTTTGTTGTCTGATCATTTCAAAAATCTTCGTTGTTGGCTGATGAGGTTCACTGTTTCGTTTAAACTTCAAACTGATTTCAACTTTGATGATTATTTTTTAAAATTTATATTGTTTTGTATAAATCGAAGTAACGTGCGTTTATCCGGTCTTGAAAGTTTTATAAATATATTTTAATGTCATTGATACCTATCCAGTTGAGAGGCTTAATTTATTTTAAACCATTCAACTTACATATCTGATCCAAATATGCAAATACACACATACAAATATTATTTGTTTTTATGATAGATTTTACCATTAAGATATGGAAAATTACTTATTAACTTTATTATTATAAATTAAATTATCAACTTTTATTTGGTATTTTTCCGCTTACTTTTAAGTATCATTATTATTTAACCTGTCTGAGAATTTGTGATCTCTGTGATGATATATTGCTTTGAGACACCTGAAAATGAATGATGTCATTATGATATCCTGAGAGATCAACATTTTCGAACTAGTGAAAATAATAATGCATGTGTAGTATCAGCCTGGGTTTATTGTTTTCCTTATCCGTAGTATTTATTTTCATTTATTTTAATGAATGTAATTGATCATTGAGAATAACTGAAAATTATTTATTTTAATATTTTAAAATCAGGATCTTTTTAGTTAGTTATTTTTTCTACCAAGAAAATATATTTGATATTTTGTTCACTTTTTTTTTTTTTTAATGTTACTGTTTCTTCATTATTAAAACCTAACTTCCGTTCTGGGGAAAAAAATTGATAAATCTGTTCTGGGGAAAGTTAATTTCTGTAATTTTTTTCTCGTATAGGCTCTGGAGTCAACAGATAAAACCACCTTTAAAATTAAAGCCCCTTTGAAAAAAAAAGAGTTAAAAAACAGTACAAAAAAACTCATAGTAAAAGCCAACCATGTGAGGAATCTGTTTAATAAGAGAACGCCAGCCTGAAAACCAATGGAACTCCCATTTCTGGCTGGAATGGTTCCATAAATAAAACTAGCGACGTTGGCTCCAGCTCCAGCGGCTGGTTTCAGCGAATCACACCTGAGCCGCTGCGGTTTCTCTCGCTTTGAACATGGAAACTTAGCAAATATATTCTCTGCAACATCTCTCTGACGATTTTTTTTAGTATAAAGTTAAAAACGTGTGAGGTACTATGTCTTAGGTAGCTCGTGATCTGAGAAATATCGTACAGTTACATTTTATTGATTAGAATAAAACAGGTTACTCTTATTTTTAATAATATTCTTTTATTTGATAGAAGATATAGCATTATTATAGAAAAAAAAAGGTGTTTTTGTGTGTGTATGTATATATAACTTATGAGCTGGCCAATATAAAACTTAAAAAAAATAAGGAAAAGGGGCGCAATAACAACTCACTTGATGGCTAGTCAAACACTGATTTATTGATACATATAATCCTCTATATATACTTTTCAAAGTGTTTACATCAGGTGAGTTGGAATTAAGGCTGATAGTCTGCCTTATCAGACCTTAACTCCCCCCCACCAGTTTACGAACAATCCTCGTAAACTATATTGAAAAGCAAAAACAACTGAATACAAAAAGGATAATAAAAGAAGGGCACATGATAGAAATATACAAATACAAAATGCCACACCGGCTGAAAAACATAATAATAAAAATAAAAGAAACACCTGAAACACAACAACACAAGAGAAAAAAAAACACTGTGAAGAACAGAACAAGAACACTAGAGAGAAAAAAACTTCTGAAGCCGAGGACACTCCAAAGGCTTAGGATGCTTCCGTAGGCGGGAACTTTAATTGTTCTAGGTGCACCGTACGTCTCTTTTTGGGGTCAGTTAAGCTCTCAATTGTGACCAAATTATGCTCCCTAATCACAACCACGCGGAAGGGACCCTCGTAACGCCGAAGTTCCTTCCCCCGATTAGTTCCGACCCGACGGTACACCACCGTACCGATTTTGACGAGACCCATCAGATCCCGAACCCCGAGATTATGGCGCGCGACCCGTCGCTGTTTCTCCCGCTCAATGCGATCGCGAACCGTAAGCCAGAGGTTCCGCAGCGCAAGGCTGTTGCTCACGATTTCTCCCTCGCCCGCTGTTGCACCGCGACAATCCCGCCGACGACCCTGTAGTCCAAAAAGGATCTCGAAAGGAGTGAATTCGGTCACCGAGTGAACAGAGTGATTATACGCGACGATCGCGCGTTCCATAGCCACGTCCGGCTCCAACCCTTTCTCCAACTGAAAGACCCTAATGTGATCGCTAAGGGTGCTGTGAAGCCTCTCGATACCCCCGCGACTCTTCGGATGTCCCGGGGTGTTAAGATGCCATAGGACCCCCAAGAGCTTCATCTCCTCCCTGATATTGGCATTATCGAACTCCCGACCACTGTCAGAGGAAATACTGTCGGGCACACCGTAAAATTGGAACCAAATCCAGAGTGCGCGCAACACCGCCTCCGCCGTACGCTCCTGAATGGGATACGCCATCGCGACTTTGCTGAAGAGATCCAGCACTGTGACCCACTTAAATCACTTCCAGGTAAAGGTATCGACCTGCAAATCACTGAGCGGAGCAGCCGCAGTAGGAGTCTCTTCCTGAACCGCCCGGGGTGGATGCCGATCATATTTCGCGCGCATGCACACATCACATTTCCCGATAGCCTCCTGGATGGTACGCTTCATCCCCCGCCAATAATACCGCCGGCGCAACGCGTGCAACGTTTCGTTCAGCCCCCGGTGGTTCGTCTTGCCCTGGTGGTAAGCGAGCGTAACCTCCCGTTGACGTTCCTCATCGTTTATGGTTTCTACCAGCATTGAGCAACGGATAAACGTCCGGTCAATCCCGATGCGTTCTGTCCGCCACAAGCGTTGAATCCGCTCCCAGACCACAGCGTTACCGACGTATAAGTAATGGGTCTGACCCGGCTTCGACGCGTCGGCGAGCGCCCTACAGATCTGTTCCTGTCGCCGTAAATCATCCAGCTCCTCTCGAATATGCCTGCGGAGAGCCTGCGGGTACCGCCGTTCTTTAATGTAAGTGACCCGCTCCTGTTTAAGGGGAATTTCGTGTACCGTCCTCCCGGTCGTCCCCAGAACATCCCCCTCTTTAAAAAAAATGTCATCAAACTCGGCAAGGATAGACGCCTTCCAATCCTCCACCTGATTCACCGCCCCTATACGTGTTTTGCCGTCTCCCACCATGCGGGTACAGGAATATCTTTTCCCCCCAATTCTTATATCCCACTGGCCCCCTTGATTCCAGATCCGCGCACCTACCGCGCCGAGTAAGTCATTCCCTATAATGACTCCGTAATCCCGCGGCATCTTAGCGACAACATGCACCGATAAACCGCCACCGCGATTCCCCCAGGTGTGCAAATCCATGTCGGTTTCCCCCTCTACACTGCAGGGCCCCCCTAGGGTGATCAATTGACATTGGCATACCTGAACCTGGAGTGCCCTCTCTCCGTCGCTCCACTTCTCTAACGCCTCTCTACATGCGATGGTACACGAGCTCCCGGTGTCCACCAGACATGCGACTCCCTCCACGCTGATGATAGGCAGACCGCTGCTCCCACCTCTCGCGTGGTAACTCACCAACGTGCGGTTGCCTCTCTGCTGGTACGCTTCTCAGATTTCGTCGCGGGAAGACGTCGCCGCCGCTTCTTGTCGTCTCCATACACTCTTCCTGCTGCGATGACCGCCTCCTCGGACAGGAACGTCTGACTCTGTCTCCGTATCTGCTGTCTCGGATCCTCTAGAAGATTCACTCGCTGATCCGACCGCCCTCCTCATGAACCTTCTTGGACAAACATTTTGAGCATTGATCTCCATAGGTTCTGGCTGGTTTGTATCCCGACGCCGGTACATGTGGGGACAATGTCGTGCTAGATGTCCCTCTGTTCCGCATTCGAAGCACCGCGTGCGCGGACACTGGGCTACAAGGTGTCCGATCTTGCCACACCCATGGCACTTACGATCTTCTCGCCGTCCACTGTTTCGTGGTCTCATCTGGCCTGACCGTCTCTCTCCTTGCTGGGGTCTATCTCTTCTCGCTTCTCGGTACTCTCTCTCTCGTCTTTTCCATGTCGGAGCAACCCTTGGCTGGGTGTAGGCAACTCTCGTCCAACCTGGTTCTTCTATATCCATTCGGGATTCCTCCTCTCTGGCACTGGCGTCCATCATTTCTTGCGCACAGTCGATGAACGAGCGCTCTCTCGGGAACCCTTCTCGTTTGCCGGTTTCTTTCGCCAGCTGCACCTTTAACATAATCGCCAGGAAATCCATTCTGAAGTGGACCTCCTCGACACTCGCAGTCTCTCTCATTTTTTCGGTTATGCGGTTAAACTTCGTAAGCAGTTCTCCCGCATACTGGCCATTAGACTGACGCGGCTTCTTCGATTCCCTAAGCATGTGAAACGCATCTTCTTCGGGGGCCCATCTTCCCCCTCCATAGGCCTTCTTCAGTCGTTCCTTCACGATGCCCCAGGGTGTCTCCTCGTCCCCCTGGATATGGTTCAGAATGTTCCTCTTGACCCTGCAAACCACTGCGGCCTTCAATGCTTCAGCATCCTCCCCATCTAGGAGGTTTTCGGATACTTTTGAGATGATCCTAGCCATCAGTCGATCGCCCCCTTTTAAAAAATGATTTAACTCACCAATCTCCCCGGTGAATCTGTCGAGGTCGGAGATGGCTTTTCTCAGATCCTGGGCGGTTGCGGTTTGGACTTTTATCCATTCCAATGTCGTCCTGTGCGCCTGCGCCAACGAAACTTCCTGAAGTGGCGGAAGTACATTTGTCGCCGCCGGTGCTGGTTCGGTTGGTGGTACGTTCAGAACTGCCGGTCTCAGCACTACATTTTCCGCCATGATCACTATTTAGGCTAATTTTAACGGAGAGAGAGAAAGAGAAAGAAGAAGAAAAAAAAAAAATATACTGTCTAAAGGTCCCGGGTTTCGGCACCACTTATGAGCTGGCCAATATAAAACTTAAAAAAAATAAGGAAAAGGGGCGCAATAACAACTCACTTGATGGCTAGTCAAACACTGATTTATTGATACATATAATCCTCTATATATACTTTTCAAAGTGTTTACATCAGGTGAGTTGGAATTAAGGCTGATAGTCTGCCTTATCAGACCTTAACTTATATATATATATATATATATATATATATATATATATATATATATATATATATATATATATATATATATATATATATATATATATTTATATTGTGCGTTAATTATAGGTATTATCTCTTCCTCTTAATGTTAGGTATGTAAATTAATAATTTTTTGGATATTTCAATGTTTTCTCTATTTTCAGAAGGTCGCAAATCTACATCGTTAAGCAAAAATATTCTTAGACTCATATACAAATTTTATTAATGTAAATAGGTTAGTATTTTGTAATTTATTTATAAAATATTACATGTGGACACGATTAAATTCTTTTATTATGATATTATTTATTAAACTATGAATATAGTACGAGGTATTTTTTTTTTTTTTTTTTTTTATAGAATTGATCTAGTGGGGAGTCTTAAAACAAACACCCTAATCTCCCGTTTTGATTATTATTAAATTTTATGATCTCTATAGTGATGAATGCTTCGAGACACCTGAATATAACATGAAAAACGCGTATAATATACTTTAAGATATTTTAATATCTCAAAGGTTATTAAATAATCTTAGAATTTACTTTATATGAATTTAATGATGTACCTATATATTCCAAAATTATTGTTGAGCAATGCCTTATAAGATGCTTGCTTACCTGAAAATAAGATGCAAAAAGCTTAAAATTCTCTGAGAAATCACATATTTTTAAAAACCATGACATCATCCGTCAAGTTATTTTATATGAATTTAATGATGTTCGTTCATTTTATGAAGTTATTTTTTTTATGATTCTGACATATATTGTTGTTGTATATCGGCTAAGTTACTTTATTTTAAGTTTTTCTCTTTTATATTTTAGCTTCTCTTTGTTATGCCATATAAAATTTAAAAAAAAAAAAAAAAAATTGTAATCTTTATGATGAAGAACTGCTTTGAGACACCTGAAATATCTCATGATGCAAAATCTTCTTTATCACTCTGAAAGATTACAACTTCTAAAATACTTTGAACTTATTTCATTTTTAATTGTAATTTTTTTTAATTCTTAAGTTTATCGATTCGCAACGCCTAAAAAGCGGTTTAGATACTATTTTTATTGATTTTAATTATTCTATCAGGGTATAATCATCAAAATTTGTCTTTAAAGCGACTTGAATTTCTTGATCGACAGTGTTTTTATTATATATTTATCAATGAACATAAGTAAAATACTTGATACTTCTCTGAGACACGTGAAGGTAGCATGTAAAATACCTTAAGATCACCTGAGATCTATCAAGTTTTTTAATATAAATTTAGTGATGTTTGTGGCATTTTATAAATTTATTGTTTTACAATTTTTACTTTAAAAGTTTTTTTCATATTTTGCCAAATATTTGTTAGCTTCTCTTAAGACCATATTATGTCCTTCAAAATAAATTGTGATCTTTATGATAAAGGATTGCTTTGAGACACCTGAAATAGTATAATATCTTAAAATAACCTTAGAAATAACAATTATTTAAGAATCGTGGCATTATCTTTGAACTAATATCATAAAAATTAGATAATGCTTGAATATTTCATGAAATTATTGTTATGTGACGAGTTTAACTATAGTTAATATTACTTATCCATTGCAGTGGCTCTCAAATACTTTTGTGAAGCAAAAATTTATTTTGTTTATGAAATAAACCACCAAAAATACAAGGAAAATATTCCTTTTTTTGTAATTGTTTGCCTGAATTAGTGCTTATTTTTAAAATACCTCCATTATTATATATAAAATAAAATTGTTATCTCTATGATGATGTTTCTTTGAGACACCTGAAGGTAATATGTAGAATACCTTAAAATACTCTGAGAGATTGCAGTTTTTTTTATTTTCATATAGTTTTTATATGTGTGATATGATATTTATATTTATTTTAAGATTATTGTTTTACAAAAGCTGACCGTAACGCTTTATATATTATTTCTTTGAATGCTAGTAGGTATTTTGTCAAGAGGTGCACGAACGAATACGTTTTTACTTTCAATTCTAGACCACAAAACAATACTTCCTGTTTTTATGATAAATGTTACTAAGTTTATTGACATGCCAAGACAATTGAAATTTTTTAGGGAAACTTTTTTTGTCATATTTTTAGTTATCTTTTAAATATCATAAAAAAATATGATCTCTTTGATGATAAATTGCTTAGAGACACCTTAAAATATTTCTCAAAAACTGTGGAATGACGTTAGACCTCAAGTATTTAAAAAAATGGCGATGTTTTAATACATGATGAAATGATTGTTTCAGTACAGTAAGCAAAAACTTATTATATGTGTCATTTATAATAGATATTCAGTGATGAGATTCAAAAATAAATTTTTAAAGGGATTCTGCTTTAATTTATGATTCTGGATAAAAAAGAAGAGAAACGAAGAGATAGGGGATATTCGGTATAATATCCTTTCTTGTATTTTAAAGTTATTCTATGTTGTATTTAGAAAATTTGTAATTCTATGAGGATGGATTGCTTTGAGGCACCTTAGGATATCACTTGATGCAAAATATTTCAAAATGTCCTCAGAGTTCACAATTTATTAATAAGCCATGTCTTCATATTTGAACTTATTTCATATAAATAAATCATACTAAACCGCGTTATATATTATTTCTACTGGTTTAAACAGGTTTCAGAAACAAATTTGTTATTATTACGGCTCAGGGTTAGGGAATGTTGGATATAATATTTTCTTTCTCTTGTATCGAATATATAAATAAAATAATTTTTGTGATCTCTTATGATGATCAATTGCTTTGAGACACCTGAACATGTATATGATGCAAAATCCCTTGAAATGCTCTTAGCTATTATAATTTTTTAAAATCTCCACTTCATATTTGAAGATTTATAATGATGATTTTGTATTTAAATTGTTTTATATGCAAGAAATTAACGTGTGATAATCAGGTCCTGAAAATTTAATGATTTTTTTTTTCAAGATGTTGATCCTTGTCCAGTGGAGAGGCTTAAATTTTTTAAAACCTACTTTCATTTCTGGTTCAAATATTGAATGTTGTTATCATAAATGTTACTATAAAGATATATGTAGGAAAAATCTCCTTATTACCTCTTATTTTGCATTTTTTAAATATCATTATTATTATTATTAACCTATTAGAGACTTTGTGATTCTACTCCATTTTTTTTTTTTTTTTAAGGTATTGGTATTTACAACTGTATTGGTTAATAAATCTTGTAAATTAGCTGGTATATATAAAAGACATGAAAAAGACATAGAGAGAAACTACCCATTGGCAGCACTCCAATAGGTAGTCTAAACTAGGTGTCGAGGCCATCTTCTTTTCAGACGCCTCTGAGGAATGTCAGGAATAGAAGAGGTAGCTTGAACTAGTGGGTTAGAGTGGGAGTGGTGATTCTCATGGAAGGATTGATACCTGGTTCGGGCCTTTTTATAAGTAATTGTATTTTAGAGTAAAAAAATGTTGGAGTCGGGTGATGAATTTTATATGGGAACACGCATGTAATTTCATTCACTCCTCATTATTCGGAAATGTATCACACAAATTTTCTAGATAGAGGATATGTTATATTATGTGTCACAGGCAGTCATTAATAAAAGCCTATCGAGAATATCGGATAGCGATGTACAGTTCAAAGGTTGCACAGTTCTTTTTTTTTTTTTTTTTTTTTTTTTTTTTTTTTCCCTACCTACTCTTTGGTTGCAGTCTCCCTCTCTCTGTTCTCTTTGTTGTTGCAGTAGAATCGATTTTAATTAATTATTTTTTAAAAAGAACTTTTCCCTGAATTTTCTTTTTTTTTTATCAAATTTAATATTTTTAAAACAGTGCAATGAAATTAGGATTGTCTAAAGAGAAATAATATTGTTTTTTAATTTTAATACTTTCATAATTTTAAATCCTAAATTAAAAGGTTTATGAGCGCATTTTTATTAATTTTTTTTTGTATTGGCTACATTGGTTAAATCAATTTAAGAATATTGATCGATTATATGGATGTATTTAGGTTTTGAATTTTTTCTTCAGCCACTGTAGAAGGTATACTAAGGCAGGCCAAGATGAAAGAAATACTAGGAAAATTATCGGGTTTAAAGGAGGATGAAACAAAAGCAATATTTAATAGGTACTTAAAGGTTAGAAATTAGAAAATATCAATTATTATATTCCTGACATTGAGTTGTATGCATATAACATCAAACATAGTTTAATTTTGTAAGGTAATTGTGTGAATGAATTTCAGTTCTTTATTATCAATACTCTCCCTGAGCCAAAATGTAATATTATTGAATAAAGATATGTTTGATAATAAAAAATAAAAATATTTTGGTGGATAGTAAATAAATTAAACAAATTGACGATATTAGATTTTAAAAACTTGAAAATAACACACTAATAAAATACGAGCCTTAAGAAATATGAAATTCTTTTCTAGAATACGCATTGTAAACATTGTATTGGAATCATATAAATATTATTTTATCAAATACGACCAATTTTTCAAAAATTAAATTTATTTATTCAGAAATAATTCAATCTGCCTCTCTCTTGAAAATAAGTATTAAGGTTATAAGAAATCATGTAAAAAGTAAAGAGAATAAAATAAATAAACACAATTAAGAACAATGAAAAAACAATATTATTAGCCACATTCATACCTCTATACAATACTTCCAAACTGCCGGCTGTTTTGAACCGTAGATGTTAAACACTTTACTTACATAGTTAGATCTTGATAACTTGCTGAAATGCTATTCAGGTTCCTCTAGTTGCCGCATAACATGCCTCTTTTATTCATAGTGATTTTCCATTAAGCGCGAATATGTGATTCTTTTTAATACATTCCCTTTAAAAGCATAAAATTTATTATAGAATATTATGATAATTTTGATATACAAGGATAAATAACGATCTAATCATACTTTATTTAGACCTTTATGAAAAAATTTAAGAATAAATTCATTGTAGCAATATATATTTATATAATTTGACTAAATAAAAAGCAATTCAGGTTCAAAGCAATTTGAACATTTGAAAAATTAAATTGTAAAACAATTATGACGAAAATAGTTTGACTGAAAAAGAGACAAGTAGCTTAATACAATAGACCAATATATAATATGAACAAACTTCAGCCTATCTTCAAAAATTAAATTGCCTTCAAATTCGATTTCGAAAGAGGGTAAGTGTATACTAGT